>JAZHEH010001301.1:0-1200000 GCA_036589455.1 Ateles fusciceps
TGTACCCTGTTATTAGAAATATACACACTTACAATATAGTCTTGTATAAAAAATATAAACCCTCTATTTGTACTGTTATTAAAAATATACACCCTCTGTTTTTACTCGGTTATATAAAATATACACACTTACAAAAGCTTTTATAAATATATGCACTCTATTTGTACTCTGTAATAAAAAATATACACCCTCTGTTTGTACTCTGTTACAGAAAATATACACCCTCTATTTGTATTCTATTATAAAAAATATACACCCACAATTTTTACTGTTATAAAAAATATACTCAGTCACAAATTTGACCTTTACAAAAAAAAAATAAACCCTCTATTTGTACTCTGTTATAAAATATATACACATTCTCTATGTACACTATTATAAAATATATACACCCTCTATTTTTATTCTGTTATAAAAATGCACACTCTATTTGTACTCTGTTATAAAAAATATACACTATTTGCACACTGTTATAAAAATATACACCCACAATTTATACTCTGTTATAAAAAATATACACTCACAATAAATTATTTTGCAAAAAGTATAAACCCTATACTGTACTCACTTATACAATATATACACCCCCTATTTGTACTGTGTAATAAATTATATACACCCTCTATTGTACTCTGGTAAAAAATAAACACCCTGTATTTATCATCTGTTTTTAAAAATATACACACTCACAACGTAGTCCTTTATAAAAAATATAAATCCTCTATTTTTACTGTTATAAATAATATACACCCTCCTTCTACTCTGCTGTAAAAAATATACATATTTATTTTTATTCTGTTATAAAAATATACACCCACTATTTGTACTCTGTTATAAAAATATACACCCTTTATTTGTTCTCTGTTATAAAAAACATACGCCCTGTATTTGTACACTATAATAAAATATATACACCCTCTATTTTACTCTGACAAAAAAAATATACACACTCACAAAATACTCCTTTAAAGAAATATAAACACTCTATTTGTACTCTGTTATAAAGCATATTCACCTTCTGTTTGTTCTCTGTTAGAAAAGATATACACATTCAAAAAAGTCTTTTATGAAAAATATGCACCCTCTATATGTACTCTGTTATAAAAAATATGCACCCTCTATATGTACTGTCATAAAAAGATATACGTTCTATTTGTACTCTGTCATAAAAAATATACACCCTGTATTTATACTCTGTTATAAATATATACACCGCCTATTTGTACTCTGTTACACAAAATATACAAACTCACCAAATAGTCTTTCCCAAAAATATAAACCCTATATTGTACTCTGTGATAAAATATATACACCGTCTATTTGTACTGCATTATAAAATATATGAACTCTCTATTTGTGCTGTTATAAAAAATATACACATTCTATTTGTACTGTGTTATAAAAATGAACACTCTATTAGTACTCTGTTATAAAATATATACATACTCACAAAATAGTCTTTTATTAAAAATATAAACAATCTATTTTTACTCTGTTGTTAAAAAAATACACCCTCTATTTGTACTATGTTTTAAAACATATAAACCATCTACTTGTATTCTGTTATAAAAATATACAAACTTGCAAACTATCTTTATAAAAAATATAAACCCACTATTTGTACTGTCATAAAAAATATACACCCTCTATCTGTACTCTGTTATTAGAAATATACACACTTACATTGTAGTCTTTTATAAAAAATATAAACCCTCTATTTGTATTCTGTTATAAAAAATATACACCCTGTGTTTGTACTCTGTTATAAATATATGCACCGTCTATTTGTACTCTGTTATACTAAATATACAAACTCACCAAATTGTCTTTTATAAAAAATACAAACCCTATATTGTATTCTGTGATAAAATATGTGCACCCTCTATTTGTACTGTGTTATAAAATATATACACCCTCTATTGCACTCTGTTATAGAAAATATACACCCTATATTTGTACTCTCTTACAAAAATTATACACACTCTCATAACAGATTTTATAAAAGTATAAACCCTCTATTTGTACTCTGTTATAAAGTATATACATCCTCTATACGTACTCTGTTGTAAAATATATACTCCCTCTATTTTTACACTTATTGAATATATACTCATTCAGAAAATTTTCTTCTATAAAAATATAAACCCTCTATTTGTACTGTTATTAAATATATACACCCTCTATTTGTTCTCGGTTATAAAAAAATACACCTTCACAAGATTGTCATTTATAAAAAATATAAACCTTCTACCTGTACTCTGTTATAAAGAATATAAACCCTATATATTTACTCTGTTTAAAAAAATATGCACCCTCTCTTTGTACTCTGTTATAAAAAATATACACCCTCTATTTGTACTCTGTTATAAAGTACATATACAGTCACAAAAGTCTTTTATAAAAAATATAAACCTTGTATTTTTACTCTGTTAAATATACCTAATACACAGTAAGTACTCAGTGAATGTTAGTCATCTATTTTTTCTCACTCATAGTTTATTTATGTTACAATTAAATTACTTAATTACAATAACAAATTTAACTGGTCCAAACAAGTTTAGGAATTCATGCAATTGGCTCTTGATATGCTTTCAGTCCAAACAGAGGGAACCAAATTATAGTGGCATGTAAGACAACAATAACAAAAACATGCAACAGTAGTTGCCAGTAGTATGTTTTGCAGAAGGAATGGAGACCAGCAGGTAAGTTAAATGGAGGTCACTTAAGAGAGTTGCTTCTTTGATGAAGCTCTAACCTCTCCCCCTGTAGACTCTATTCCCAACCAGGGCTGATGCTTAATGTGGCACAGGTCTTGCTATGTTGCCCAGGTTGGTCTTGAACTTCAAGTGCTCCCCCCAGCTTTGGCCTCCCAAAGGGCTGGGGTTACAGGTGTGAGCCACTGCACCTAGCCTACTTCCTTTTTTTTTTTTTTTTTTTGAGATGGAGTCTTGCTCTGTCACCCAGGCTGGAGTGCAATGGCACAATCTCGGCTCACTGCAACCTCCGCCTCCCGGGTTCAAGCCATTCTCCTGCCTCATCTCCCAAGTAGCTGGGACTACAGGCATGTGCCACCACACCTGGCTAATTTTTGTATTTTTAGTAGAGACGGGGTTTCACCATGTTGGCCAAGCTGATCTTGAACTCCTGACCTCAAGTGATCTGCCAGCCTTGGCCTCCCAGAGTGCTGGGATTACAGGCATGAGCCACCGTACCCAGCTGCCTTCTTTTTTTTTGAGATTGATCTCACTGTTTTGTCCAGGCTGGAGTACGGTGGTGCAATCATAACTCACCACAGCCTTGACCTCATGGACTCAAGCAATCCTCCTGCCTCAGCCTCCCAAAGCGCTGGGAATACAGGAATGAGCCACTGAACCTGGCAGAGGTCAGAGTGTCAGAGAAGTGTCAGAGAGGGGAGAGGTGGTGTCTCAGCTCCTGCCTCCTAGCTGTCCCTACAGTGAGTCCCCATCTCCATCCCCAGGGCCCAGCCAGACTTTTTGCGCATAGGCAGCAGTGCCTGCTGTTTCAACAGCTTCATCTTGTGGTTAATCTTCCCCATCGTCAGTACCACACATTTTGGTACACATGCTCAACAGTTTGGCATTTTGAGGACACATGTCTGTCCAGATGGTCTCAACTTGAAATAGTCTGTCCTGATCTGATGGCCCCATGAGCAGACTATCCTCGGGGATCACTGGCTTCTAACGTGGCTTGGAAAACGTGGCCATATGTCATAAAATTGTTGGTGTTGGAATCAGTGTTAGATAGTTCAGGCCTCAGGCTCTCTGGTCTTACCCTCCACTCTCACCTCCTTCTAGGACACTCCACGTGACGCCTCCTTAGGCACTGAGCTCAACCAGCTCCCAAATCACTGTGTGCCCTTTCCTGCCTCCACACCTTTGTCTTTGCTGCTTTCTCTGCTTGGAATATCCCCTCTTGCCCCTTCTCCACTAAACCAGTATGTACCTCAAGATTCAGCTCTGGTGTCCCCTTTCTATAAACCTCCTCCATAATGTATGGAAGCCTTCTCCTTTTGCCTTCCATTCTGTCTTGGGCATATCTCTGTGCATTTTCTTTATGCCATGCCAGCCCCCAGCAGGCAGCAGGTGTTCAGGAAGTGCCTGCTAATGGCTGACTAAAAGGCAGGCAAACAGAAAGTGAGACCAAGTACCCAAGACAGAATCTAACACTTTACTTTAGCACAATTGGTTAAGTCCCTGGTGATAACCAATCGTTTCCCTTATGTAAGGTTTTGTGTGTGAGAGAAGAGAGAAAGAGACAATCTGGTGAGTAGAGACCTTGCCCCTTACTTTGCCCAGCCCAGCACTGGCACAAAGAGTGGGCAAAATGGCCACCCAGTCCCAGGTCTTCAGAAGGGTCAAGGTACCACCTTTCCAAGGAGGAAGGCAGATTGAGTAAATTTAAGAGGGGCTCCACTGCCACCTGACTGCCAGAGGACTCAAGGGACTGATGATTCTGAGCCTGGCCCTAAATAGAAGCTGGGGGTGGAAAAAAACTCAAGAGTGTTCTGGAAATAGCTTCATACCCTTGCCATCTGCTGCCAGGCAGTCGGGAAAGAAAGCATCATTACATGATTTCCTTCAGGAGCCGTAAGAGTTGTGTTCTCATACAAACAAGTCACAAACAAGCTCCCACCTTACTTTCCCTCTCTAGGACCCAGAACAGGGCTAGAGCTCTCCTGATCTGTCCATTACCCAAGGAGGGGCTCCTGGGCTCTCAGTTCTCAAAACTGAAGTCCCCAGAATGGAAGAAAGTCAACTTGCTTCTCTCCAGACTGCATCAGTCTGGTTGGTTTCTGATTAGTAAATCAGGAGGTGGGTCTAGCGACTTCAACTCAAACCCAGGGGCTTGGAGAGAACCCCAAGAATGGTGCTGTTATTTTGTAACGTTTAGCTTCTCTCTAGTTTCTGAGATGTTACTGATCCCACATGAAACAAGACTATTAAACCACCAAATTTCACATTAAATTCCTTTTAACTCAATAAACCAGGGAACTGGTTGGGTGTGGTGGCTCACACCTGTAATCCCAGGACTCTGGGAGGCTGACGCGGGTGGATCGCTTGAGGTCAGAAGTTCAAGACCAGCCTGGCTAACATGTTGAAACCCTTTCTATACTAAAAAAAAAAAAAATACAAAAAGTTAGCCAGTTGTGGTGTTGCACACCTGTAGTCCCAGCTACTTGGGAGGCTGAGGCACAAGAATCACTTGAACCCAGGAGATGAAGGATGCAGCAAGCCAAGATCACAACACTGCCCTCCAGCCTGGGTGACAGAGAGAGACTGTGTCTCAAAAAATGAATAAGTTCCTGTTAGCTCAAGAAACCAGGGAATAGGCCAGGCACAGTGGCTCACACCTGTAATACCAGCAGTCTGGGACGCCAAGGCGGGCAGATCACGTAAGGTCAGGAGTTCAAGACCAGCCTGGCCAACAGGGAGGGCAAAACCCCATCTCTACTACAAATACAAAAATTAGCCAGGCATGGTGGTGTACGCCTACAGTCCCAGTTACTCGAGAGGCTGAGGCAGGAGGATCACTTAAGCCCGAGAGGCAGAGGTGCAGGAAGTCGAGATCCCACCACTGTACTACAGCCTGGGCAACAGAGTGAGACTCTGTCTCAAAAAAAAAAAAAAACAGGGAACAAAATCTCTACTTTATGCCGTCCCCTCCCCCATTCCCCTGCAAGTGCTTCTTTCTTTTCCATCTGTATCTAACCTCCAGTCATCTTTGCCCATGTTATCCATATAACATGCTTCATGCAAAGTTTTTTGACTAAAGGAATCTGTTACCCATTATCCCAAACCTCTTCAATACAATCAACCAAAAAAAAAAAAAAAAAAAAAAAAACTCTTCAGTTTATTTTTATAACATTATCAGCTTGTTTGTAGTAGCATATTGCCATCTCTAAAGTCACAATGACCTTAATATATATTTTAGGCCGGATGCCATGGCTCATGCTGTAATTCTAGCACTTTGGGAGGCTGAGGCAGGCAGACTGCTTGAGGCTAGGAGTTTGAGACTAGCTTGGGCAACATAGCGAGACCCTGTCTCAACAAAAAATAAATAAAAATATTACCCAGATGTGGTGGTATGTGCCTGTAGTACCAGCTACTTAGGAGGTTGAGGTGGCCTGATGCCTTTACCCCAGGAGGTTGAGGCTGCAGTTAGCTATGATCACAGCTGCACCCCAGCCTGGATGACAGAGACTCTGTCTTGAAAAAAAAAGAAAAAAAAAATCTCAAATTGTTCTCCATAATGCCCCTAGAGTAAAAATCCACATTCCAAGGCAAGACTTAATTTGTTTACTAAGTAGTAGTAAGAAAAGTATTAGACACCAAAGCCTTAGTGCCTAATTTTAAATAAATTAAGAGGCTTTATAAACATAGGCCTTGACTTTTGTCAATTAACTAAACCCCCATTTGAACCCTGCATAAGGGACTCTGCAGAAATAGAGCCTATTTTAGGATATTTGTTTTGTTTTAGGACCTTTGTTTTTCATCAACAGGCTACTAAACTTTTGTTCCCACCTTTCAAGTAGGAGGATGGTGGTCACCATGAAGAGGGCTTCATTTCCATTGTTTCTTAGGAATTTTCCCTATTCCCATCAAAGTGCCTTTCAACTCTGCTGGGAGCTACGACACATTACTTGTACACTATTGGTTATACGTGTCAGTCTAGCTGGTACAAACATCAGATAGTCTAGTTGAAATTATGTACGTAGCTAAATTCAGTAAATAAATCGGACCTTATTTTATTTTAATTTTTTGAGAGGGTCTTACTGTCTCCTGGGCTGGAGTACAAAGGCAAGATCACGGCTCATTGTGACCTTGACCTCCCTGGGCTAAGGTGATCCTCCCACCTCAGCCTCCTGAGTAGCTAAGAGTACAGGTACATGTTACCATGCCTGGCTAATTTTTTTATTTTGTAGACATGGGATCTTGTTATGCTGCCCAGGCTGGTCTCAAACTCTTGGGCTCAAGCAAAGATCCACCTGCCTTGGCCTCCCAAAAGTGCTGGGATCACAGGTGTGAGCCACCATGCCCAGAATCTTTTTTTTTTTTTTTTTTTTTTGAGATGGAGTTTTGCTCTATAACCCAGGCTGGAGTGCAGTGGTGTTGTCTGGGCTCACTGCAATCTCTGCACCCCTGGAGTTCAAGTGATTCTCCTGCCTCAGCCTCCTCAGTAGCTGGGATTATAGGTGCCCACCACCACGCTCATTTTTTTGTTAGTTTTGAGGCAGAGTTTCACTCTTGTTGCCCAGCCTGGCGTGCAATGGTGCAATCTCAGCTCACTGCAACCTCCACCCGCCGGGTTTGAGCAATTCTCCTGTCTCAGTCTCCTGAGTAGCTGGGATTATAGGCTCCCACCACTACGTCTGGCTAATTTTTGGTACTTTTAGTAGATATTAGAGATGCAGTTTTACCATGTTGGCCAGGCTAGTCTCGAACTCCTGACCTCAGGTGATTCGCCTACCTCAGTCTCCCAAAGTGCTGTAATTACAGGCATGAGCCACTGCGCCTGGCCTAATTTTTTTATTTTTAGGGGTTTCACCACGTTAGCCAAGCTGGTCTCGAACTCCCTACTTCAGGTGATCCACCCTCCTCAGCCTCCCAAAGTGCTGGGATTACAGGCGTGAGCCAGCACACCCGGCCCCCGAGACTTTTTTTAAACATTGGTCCCTTCAGTGCATTTAGTATTTCCAATTTTAGTATATGTGTTGCCGCAGCAAGCACTGCATTCACTATATCTATCTACCATTAGTTTCTTTTGTTCTTTTCTTCTGAGACAGGGTCTTACTGTGTTGCCCTGGCTGCAGTGCAGGGGGCACAATCAAAGCTTACTACAGCCTTGAATTCCTGGGCTCATGCAATCCTCCCACCTCAGCCTTCTGAATAGCTAGGACTACAGGTATGTGCCACTATGCCCAGCTAATTTTTTTGTCAAAGCAGGGTCTTGTTATGTTGCCCAGGCTGATCTTGAACCGTGGCCTCAAGCAATCTTCCTGCCTCAGCCTCCCAAAGTGCTGGGATTACATTGCTCCCAGCCTCTACTTGTTAGTTTCAATTCAACAAATAGTTTAAGGGTCCGTAGGTAAATCTTTATTCTGATGGGCCCAAATGTAATAGTTGTGATAGATTATGTTGAAGAGCTAGCACAAAGCTTGTTACTGCTGTATATTGTTATTGGGAAGGTTAAAGAGGTGGCTATAGAAAGGTTTTATATTTGAATTTAAATCTCTAACTTGATAATCCTTACCAAAATGATTACTTCTTTTTTGTTTCACTGATTGGCTAAGAATCACTTATTATTAGCAATATTGTTATAGCAATATTTCTCCTAAATGAAAAATTTAGACTTCACCATTAGAAAAAGCTGAGAGGCCAGGCATGGTGGCTGATGCCTATAATCCCAGCACTTTGGGAGGCTAAGGCGGGAGGATACCTTCAGCCAGGAGTTCAAGACCAGCCTGAGCAACATAGTGAGACCTGTCCCCACACACACACACACACAAAAAAAAAAAAAAAAAAAAAAGGAGGCCGGGCGTGGTGGCTCACGCCTGTAATCCAAGCACTTTGGGAGGCCAAGGTGGGCGGATCACCTGAGGTCGGGAGTTCAAGACCAGCCTGACCAACATGGTGAAACCCCATCTTAAAAAAAAAAAAAAAAAAGGAAAGAAGGAAAGGAGGGGAAGGGAGGGGAGGGGGGGAGGGGAGGGGCAGTGGCTCACACCTGTAATCCCAGCACTTTGGGAGGCCAAAGTCAGGAGTTGGAGACCAGCATGGCCAACATGGTGAAACCCTGTTTCTACTAAAAATACAAAAAATTGGCTGAGTGTGGTGGCACACACCTGTAATCCCAACTACTCAGGAGGCTGAGACAGGAGAATCGCTTGAACCTGGGAGGCAGAGACTGCAGCGAGCCGAGATCGCACCACTGCACTCCAGCCTGGGCAACAAGAGCAAAACTCTGCCTCAAAAAAAAAAAAAAAAGGGGGAGGGAGGAGAAAGAAAAAGAGGGAGTGTGTGTAAAAAGAAAAAACTGAGAAGCTTGTTAAAGAGTCAGATTCCTGCCTCCCACTTTCACCCCCAGATCTACTGAATCACAGTAGGAATTTTTAGAGAGAGAGACAGAGACAGAGAGAGAGAATACTGTATTTTAAAGCTCTCCAGGAGATTCTGTGCATACTAGAGAAACTTGATGTAGATAAAATAGCTGTCTTACTTTTCACATTTCAATTGAGTAGACATTGTATACTACTTCAGTTTGTCCATAAATTGTTTTCAGTTTTACCAAGCAAATTAGGCCTTGGTACTTGAGCAAAGGTTCCTCAGGATCCTTGCACAAAGGGAAAGTTCTATAATCTTTGTAATTTTCAAAGTCCAAGACATTTCTAATGAACAAAATGAAAATTATGGTTGGATAATAAAAATGGAACTTGACACTAGAGTTCTTCAAGACCAGATTAGCATTTTATTTTTCCCTTCCTGACACTCAAATTCATACGTGAAAACATAATAGAACATAATCAAAATAACATATAAACACAATTCAAAAACGTTTAACCATCTATTATAGCTCTTTGTTGTAAAACACATAAAGGTAAACAGAAACATCTTTATATAAATTATGCTTAATAATCTGTATACACTGTAAAACAACTGAAAATTCACACTAAGAGCCTAGTGCAAGCAGCAGTGTACAAAAGTGCAAACAAGGTTAGTGATTAACAACTTACCCTCGATTTACCACTTCAACATACTTTACATTCAGACAAATACTAAAGGCCTCACCATGGAAAAATATTTTAACTTTTAAAGTAACCGGACTACATTCATCCTGAGTGCTCTTGCCTCAGTATGGCAACTGATTATGAGTTCAGGTTGGGAGCAACACCAGGGAATACAGAAACCCATGTTAAATTGGCCATTCTGACATGAATATATACTCGAAAATGAAAACAATCCCAAAGAAAACCTGTGTCAAAAACAGAACTGTTCCTGCCTTTCACCCCAAAATATTTTAAACTAAATCTAAGCCACTATTTAAAATGCATGTTGGCCAGGCACAGTGGTTCATGCTTGTAATCCTAGCACTCACTTTGGGATGCCAAGGCAGGCAGATCACATGAGGTCAGAAGTTCGGCAAGCCTGGACAACATAGTGAAACCCTGTCTCTACTAAAAACACAAAAATTAGCCAGCTGTGGTGGTGGGCACCTGTAATCCCAGCTACTTGGGATGCTGAGGCAGGAGAATCACTTGAACCTGGGAGGTGGAGGTGATAGTGAGTGAAGATCACACCACTGTATTCCAGCCTGGGTGACAGAGCAAGACTCCATCTCAAAAAAAAAAAAAAAAAAGTATACTGAAGAAGAATCCATCTACTTCAGTGCTGCAGCTTTTCTAAAAATACTTCTGTGTAAACTCAGTTTTCTATTTCTGCCCTAAAATCTATTTGGGGCAGGGGACACACCTGAAACAAAGTTGGCTTTGGATAACTTCACTTACTTTCCTTTGATTACTTTGGATTCTGTTTAACAGTATGATGAAAGCCCTGAACAACAATTAGTGGCATTAAATATATTAGCTACTTAATGCTCTACATTATAAGGACAAAAATTAATTGGTTCAGAACTGCATCTTTAATAGACTCTGTAGCTTCCCTTGACACTGGAGGATCTTTAAAATCCAGGTGTTGGGAGGGGATTTCTGAGGGAGAATAGTTACAGGGTTCAGAAGTAGAAACATGGTTTTAACAAAATCCCAGTCAAAAGTGAGGCAGAGTCATATATTCACAGAGGCAGAGTCATATATTCAAAGAGGTGGTTCTTTTATTTGGTTAAAAAGCACTAACTTAAATTTCAAAAGCAGGATAATAATGGAAATGACCAGAAGCATAAACATGTAGTTTTAGGCCAGCACAGTGGCTCACAAGTATAATCCCAGCACTCTGGAAGGTTGAGATGGGCAGAGCACTTGAGGTCAGGCATTCAAGACCAGCCTGGCCAAATGGTGAAACCCCATCTCTACTAAAAATTTAAAAATTAGGTGGGCATGGTGGGGTGCACCTGTAATCCCAACTACTCGGGGTGGTGAGGCATGAGAATTCTTGAACCTGGGAGTTAGAGGTTGCAGTGAGCTAAGAATCATGCCACTGTGGCCAGGCGCGGTGGCTCAGCCTGTAATCCCAGCACTTTGGGAGGCCAAGGTGGGTGGATCACTTGAGGCCAGGAGTTCGAGACCAGGTTGGCCAACATGGTGAAACCCTGTCTCTAAATTTTTTAAAAAAAGAAGAAAAGGAATCATGCCACTGCACTCCAGCCTGGGTAACAGAGCAGGACTTCGTCTCAAAAAATAAAAGGAAAGAAAAAAAAACAACCAAACATGCCATTTTGATAATTTAGTCCTTAACTGAAGTACACTGTTTTTCTAAACTCTTATATTTATTTATTTATTTTTTTTTTTTAAATAAAGACGGGGTTTCACCATGTTGGTCAGGCTGGTCTTGAACTCCTGACCTCAGGTGATCCGCCCGCCTTGGCCTCCAAAGTGCTTGGATTACAGGCGTAGGCCACCGCGCCTGGCCAAACTCTTATATTTATAGCAGAGCCTCTGGCTTTTAATATAGACTACCTTTTATTCCCTATTAATTTTGCATTAAGGAATTTGTTAGCTAATTTCTATTTTTTCATTGTTTCTTGAAGATTTTTTGATGCTTCACCAACTTTTTACATGTTTAAAACGATTTAAATAATATGCTCCAAATTAAATGAACAGAAAGAATTTTGAGAGATTTCCCTTTATGTAGCTATTCTCAGTACACTCTTGTGAAACTTTACTTGGCAATAAATCCTTGCAAACTTCAGTCAGACAAGTGACTAACAAGACCGAAACATCACATTGAGTCACATACCAAATACAGTTTCAGAAAATGTAAACCTTTTCCCTGAAACTCTCCAATCATGTTAACTAGAACTATACTGTTCCTAATGATGGAACCTGTGAAAATGCTTGGTTTTGAATGTAGCTAATAAAATCAGTTTCTAGAAGGCAAGAAACACTATTATCACAGTTATCCCTTATTTTAATGATTTACAAGTAGTTTATGTGCTTGTAAAGCACTATCAAGTAGTATGAGCCGGTTGAAAACTAAGAAAAAAGCCAATGTTCTGCTTTTATGCTATAAACCACAAAAAAATTGTATATGGATGCAGGCACACCAAACTAAAATTTAGGTCTACACAGGCAGTATCTGCATTCACATATCTTTGGCACTCATACAAAGATACTGGTTTAACCAAGCCAACAGTGAATATTTTTTTTCACATACTTTAGGAAATGTCTATTCTCCAATTTAAAAAAATGCTATAATGTCCATTCCAAAAATTCACTGAGATAAACTGAAGTCTATCAATTTAACCACCTGCGATCCAAACGTGTAATTAACAGCAGTCAGTGAAACAGGTGTGGGGTAAGAATCTCTTTAAAAGTGTAAAAGTGGGCTGGGCGTGGTGGCTCATGCCTGTAATCCAAGCACTTTGGAGGCCAAGGCGGGTGGATCACCTGAGGTCAGGAGTTCAAGACCAGCCTGACCAATATGGTGAAACCCCATCTTAAAAAAAAAAAAAAAAAAGAAAAAAAGAAAAAAAAAGTGTAAAAGTGGGTTAAGACCTTATATTTTTACATTTCAGACTTAGATTTTAAAAAATCTTTTGGACAGTGCCTGAATCCAGTCTGAACTTGTATACCACAGTGTTAACAACCACACCCTAACATTTTACAGTGTGGAACACAAAATTAGCCTATGTCCCTAGTACTAGTATGTACCTGGAAAATACTCCCCAGTCGCACATATCCACACAGGCACACACAGAGTTGTCTTCCTTCTGTGCTTCTACTGTTTCTTGCCATCTTCTTCTTCTTTTTTTTTTTTTTTTTTTTTAAATAAAGACAGGGTTTCACCATGTTGGTCAGGCTGGTCTGGAACTCCTGATCTCAGGTGATCCGCCCACCTTGGCCTCCCAAAGTGCTTGGATTACAGGCGTGAGCCACCACACCCAGCCTCTTGCCATCTTCTTAATTTGGCTCTCTTGAAAAAGAGCAGTACCCAGTGCATATACTATAGAGAGGTTCTCAGAGCTAGACGGTAAGTCCTCTGGCTCAGGAACTCTGCCTCCTGGAGCTGCAAGGCAAGCTGGTTGCCGCTAAAGATAGCTTCCTTTCTAGAGGCTCGAGTCATAAAAATCTTACGTCTTTGGGAAAATATCCACAGTTTAGCTGCGGTCCACAAAGTGACTGTTTCTTTGATCCTAGTGTTACAATTAGAATGAGGGTTCTGGAGTGAGAGAGATATTATACCAGGAAGCATTTTTCCTGGCTAGGGGAAACCAGGACATTGTTTCCTTCATACCAATTTACAACACAAATAATTAACTTCTTCAGTATCACAATGGATACTCTAGAAAATACTTGAAGAAAAGCATGTCCCCGAAGGTACTGAAGACAGATAACTCGAACGAGAGGCAGTTACTTTTCATAAGGCTTAGTTCTATTTAGTCAGCACTGAAGGAGTAAGCACTTGAAACCTATCTGGAAGAAAAAATCAATGGGCTGCAATGTCATGTTCTACTTTTCCCATAGTGTTACTGACGTTTCTAGGAAGGGAGGGAGCTCCTTCATTTTCATTTAGAAAGAAGATGAAAGTGAATCAGAAAAGTCAGAGTACTGAAACCAAATGTCATCTTAAGAAGAGACCCTGTCAGCTTTGCTAAATAGTAATTCCTTCCAGTCATATTCCTCAGTCCTTATCTGCTTCACAGGTTATATTATCGATGACAAAAAGGACTGTAACTCTAACATGGACAATGGCTACAGAAAACACTAATTTTTGATATTAAAATTATTCATGATGGAATTGGTTAGATATATTATAAAACTTGGCTTATAATCAGAAGAGAAATCTTAAACTTGAGAGTCTTTAAAAATACATTTTTGGCACTTACCTTTCATCTTATCTTACTAATGATGGAATCTCAAACATAAAAAAATTCAATTTCTTAGGAAATTATAATGCTTTTGAAGAACTAAATTTTTCTTAGTAAGCCTGGCAATGAGGTTTGCAGGCCCTATCACATGGCAAGCATAATATCTAAAAACAAAAATCAGGCCAGGCATGGTAGCTCACGCCTGTAATCCCAGCACTTTGGGAGGCCACGGGCGGGCAGATCACTTGAGGTCAGGTGTTTGACACCAGCCTGGCCAACATGGTGAAACACTGTCTCTAAAACAAAACAGAACAAAAAAAGCCAAACAAACAAAAAGTCTTTGTTCTATAAAGAACTACCTGAGAGCAAATAAGAAAAAAGAAAATTAGAATCCAGCACTTGTTTTCTTCTACCAGAAAATAAAATATGCCAAAGAATACAAAAGAGCTATAGGATAGGAACAAAATCTCCTCCACATATATCAGACTGATGCAGAACAAGCTGTTTTATTACTCAGATATGCAGGTCTCTGCAATGAAACTGTGCACAAGATCCTACTTGTTGCTTGCCCCAGGGAGTACTGTTAAACATAAAGAGACTGGGAGTACATCTAAATGTGGAGAGACTGGGGCCTGTCATTACTTTTGGGAAAGAGGCACAGATTACCCAATTGGGCACCAATAAGACTGGAGCACTTCAGAATTAGACAACTGGGATGGAACTATAGGGCCTACCAAACTGAGAATCAACCTTGTGTACCATAAATGTGCTTTTCTTCAGAAGGCCAATCCCACAGGGACTAGGACACAGACCCCATCAGCAATGGTAGTGGCCACATCGCTAATAAAAATACACATGATTCAGTGATACGTGGTATCAGGTGCAACTGACCACAACTGTCTCATGGTAAATATAAAAGCCTTGAGAGGTTTAAATGCTATCTAAATATTCTGGCGGAATCTCCTTTCCCAACAACCACCTCATATGTCTAATATTAAATACTAAAATTTTCAGAGTATACTAGCTAGATAAGACACATTTAAATGAAACATTTGCCCAACAAGGATGCCAAACATTAGAGTTTGTTTTATTGCATGATGTTTGCATAAGAAAAAATGTTATTGAAAACTGTAAGGCATCATGCAATCATTGAATAAGCTAATTATTAACTGTACACTTAAGATAGGTGGACATATAATCTAAAATTTTAAAACTAGTTCCAAAAAAGTACATAAAAAATTTAACATGATGAGCTTTTAAATATGGTTTATATTTATAATTTTATGTTGTTAAAAAGTGCTTCAAATGTACTGCTGGAAAGTTGTTCTTTATAAATGGTGCTGGGGTGATGTCAGATTATAAACTGTAAAAACCAATTACTTTTACGGAATTAGAAAGCTAACATTGTGATATTCAAACTTACTTGAATCAGTTTTCAATTCTCACTCCAATTAAGTTGATATAATATTAATAATCTAAAAAACATCTGTTTTATAACTAGCAAAAGTCTATTGAATTCAAGTTATGCATGTTGAGCAATCAAATCTCTTAAGTAAGCCTGAACGTTGAGACCTGGAACCACGGTGGGTCTGTGTTAATCAATGTACTGTGCCATCCAGCGGAAGCCTTCTCCGTAACCTTGTCTTTTGAGCACACTACACATGAAAACTTCTAAGGGTCGGGCATTCAGTTCTTTCAGAGATACACTCCCCCTAGAATAGAAGAGACACATTTTGTTGGAGTTTTATGAAACTAATAAAGCCCCACATCCCAGCAGAATTATAGGTTCTACTTTAGCACAAAGAGTGACTGTGATAAATCCATGTCTATACTAAAGTCGTGGCTGCTTGGCATCCAGGTCCCCTAAACATCACAAGAAGCCTCCTTCTCTCACGCTACCTTAGGACAGGATGGCCACTCTGTGGGAAAGAGGTTAGCTTGCAAGTTACCCAAGGATGAAAATAATCTGACTTAGAAAAAACCCAAACTGACTTCACTAATATTAAAGACAAACATTCCCTGAGAAGGTTTGTGACCAAACAAGGCATTTCCTAAAATTGATGTGGAGCAAATTTATAAAACAGACAGAAAACAGACCAAGGTCTACTTTGTCTAACATAAGAGCCTCCTGCTAAATGCTGCAGTATTTCCCTACCCTGAAATAGTATATGTAAACCAAGAAAAGTTTGTAAACCTCTGGGGTTCTTCCATTGTTTATCTGGAATTTTTCAACACTAATGTTTCCCCCAAAATAAGTCCTAAGAAAAGTGAATACCAAAACAATGTGTCTTAAAGCTTACTATAAAGTATATGTTCAGAAAACCCTAAAATATTCCTATGACCAAGTTTATGTCTTATTTATCTCTGGTGAACTCAGGGGCCTAAACACACTACTGCCATGCTTAAACACTCAAATACATCGTTTGGTGGCTGATTCTCAAAATGCATGATAAATAACTTTGAAAGCTTTAATTTAGTTTCCCATAAGCACAAGCCTTAGGCATAACTGATCCTTGACATTTTTATTGTCACCAAGAAAAGGTTTCATTCCATGGCAGAAAGAAATGAAGACACTAAGAAGACCCACATGTATAAATGACAGTTTTCTTTAAGAAAAAAGAATGATAATGGGCTTGTATAGTTGGACAATAATAATTTAAGAAGACATTTGTACCGTAGAATTAAACATTCACACCGATCACAATTTTTTTTTTTTTTTTTTTTTTTTTACCTTTCCTGTTGTCTGACCATATAAACCAAACATGTCTCGTAACCTCTCTTCACTGATAGCTTCAGGTCTGTCGATCTTGTTCCCAAGAATCAGTATAGGCACATTAGCAATGGTTTCATCTGTCATTAGTGACTGTAAAAAACAAGAGCTGATGTGAAACCATTCAAAGAGCTTATTTTGATATGATAAAACAGTAAAGGACTCATTCTCTACCATATCATGTCACACCAACTTTCTTTGGCAAACTTTCCCCACATTTTAAAGTGACCTCAATGAAACCATAAGCTCAATTCTTCTGTCTTCCTAAGTCTCTTCCTGTAAATGTGTACTCTGCTCACCCTGTAAAGCAGTGACATAGAGGGTATAGACCCAGCACCTTAGAGGTCGACAGATCTGGTTTCACTTCTGGTTCTACTGCTGCTTTTTTTTTTTTTTGAGATGGAGTCACTCCCTGTCGCCCAGGCTGGAGTACAGTGGTGCAATCTCAGCTCCCTGCAACCTCCACCTCCTGGGTTCAAGCGATTCTCCTGCCCTAGCCTCCTGAGTAGCTGGGTTTACAAACATGCGCCACCACACCAAGCTAATTTTTGTATTTTTAGAAGAGACGGGGTTTCACCACATTGGCCAGGCTGGTCTCAAACCTCTGACCTCACAGTCCACCCGCCTCAGCCTCCCAAAGTGCTAGAATTACAGGCATGAGCCACCAGGCCCAGCCTCTACTGCTTCTGAGATGTGACTTTGGGCAAGTTAGCCTGACTGAAGCTCCAAAGAGACATCTACCCTATGAAGTTGAGAATTAAATGAAGTAACACACAGAGTCTCTGGAGCAAAGTAGGAACTCAGGCATTCTCTGTCCTTGTTTTGTAACCATAGAACCTACCTGGACTTTTCCACATGTACAAGTATTTGTTTGCCTGCTCTGGGCAGAGGCATGGTAGAATCAACCTTCAATTAGATCATGGACCTGCTTACTCTGTGGCCCCAGATCTAGTGTTGACCTTGCCTGTAGCTGTTGGGCCCCTTTACAAAGTATGTGACCTGGGATACTGGAGAGGAGGTAGCTACATATGCCTCTGCTCACTCCTGGGAGTAGTGTCAAAGATGGCATGTCCTATCATTTCAGGTTGTGGCTTAAGAAATTGCATCCTAGCATGACCAGGGACTCAAGATCAACCCACTCCAGGAATACAGCAGACATGAAATATACTAAAAGGTATATTCTGTACAGGGTGAGCTTCTTAAGTCTTCATAAAGGATGTCTCTGTTGGTACTTCCTCAATAGCTACAGTTACTCCAAGTTACTCCCTCTGCATTTTTTTTTTTTTTTTTTTTTTTTTGAGACGGAGTCTCGCTCTGTCACCAGGCTGGAGTGCAGTGGCATTATCTCAGCTCACTGCAACTTCCACCTTCCCGGTTCAAGTGACTCTGCCTCAGCCTCCCGAGTAGCTGACACTACAGGCACGCATCACCATGCCCAACTAATTTTATATTTTTAGTAGAGACGGGGTTTCACCATGTTGGTCAGGATGGTCTCCATCTCTTGATCTCATGATCCACCCACCTCGGCCTCCCAAAGTACTGGGATTACAGGCATGAGCCACCAAGCCCGGCCCCTCTGCACTCTGAGTAATCACCACTTAAAGCAATCATTTAGCTCAACCAATTGCTAAGAGTTTCATCAGAGACTGCAGAAAAGCAGCACTCTAATAACCATATCTCCCACCTACTTCTTCAGACTTACCACAGTGATTTGACTCTATTTAGTTTCAATTATTTAACTTACATCAAGTTCTTCTTTTGATTCTAACAGCCTTTCATGGTCTGCACAATCCACCAGAAATACAATGCCATTGATAGCAGGAAGGTAGTTTTTCCACACTCTTCGAGCTAACAAAAACAATCAGGAGTTAAGAGTTTATTTGCTGGTCAAACCCAGCAGATGGTTTAAGCAAAGAGTCCAACAAGATATCAAGGGCAGTCATCGCTTAGCTGCTGCTACTTCACAATATAGTCATGTCAATCTTTTACCCAATGGTGCCAATTCTTCTGAGAACACCAAAGAGGAAATTTCAGGCTTTCCTTGATTGTGGGCAAGTCAAATACTTAGTCTCTTCCAATTATTGTATGTAAGAAGTAGAATATTTAAAAGAAAAAAAATAAAAATAAAAAAAGTAGAATATTTGCCACCAGTGCATAATAATACATGTTAAATTCATTGGAGGACTGCTACTACATAAATCTAAAATATAAGCAGTAAAAAACCTACATGTATATGTGATTACATATATATAAAGTGTGTATTTATATTACATATATATGCAGTGTTCATTTTTTGACATTGCTAGTTATCAGATTTTTTTTTTGCCATGGTAAATCTGGAATGATTGACAAAAGGAAATTAATACTAGGTGTAAGCATGTTAAATTAAAATAATAAGGCCAGGTGTTGTGGCTTATGCCTGTAATCCCAGCACTTTGGAAGGCCAAGGCGGGTGGATTGCTTGAGCTCAGGAGTTCAGACCAGCCTGCGCAACATGGTGAAACCTCATCTCTACAAAAAATACAAAAAATTAGCCAAGGCCGGGCGAAGTGGCTCATGGTTGTAATCCCAGCACTTTAGGAGGCTGAGACAGGTGGATCACCTGAGGTCAGGCGTTCGAGACCAGCCTGGCCAACATGGCGAAACCCTGTCTCTATTAAAAACACAAAAATTAGCCGGGCAGGCCGGGCGTGGTGGCTCACGCCTGTAATCCAAGCACTTTGGAGGCCAAGGCGGGCGAATCACCTGAGGTCAGGAGTTCAAGACCAGCCTGACCAACATGGTGAAACCCCGTTTTAAAAAAAAAAAAAAAAAAAAAAATTCGCCGGGCATGGTGGCACGTGCCTGTGGTCCCAGCTACTTAGGAGTTTGAGGCAAGAGATTCGCTTGAACCTGGGAGGCAGAGGTTACCGTGAGCTGCAATCGCACCACTGCACTCCAGCCTGGGTGACACAGCGAGACACCATCTCAAAAAAAAAAAAAAAAAATAGCCAAGTGTGGTGGCGAGCACTTGCCCAGCTACTTGGGAGGCTGAGGTGGGAGGATGGAGTGCAGGAGGCAGAGCTGACAGTGAGCCAAGATCACGCCACTGCACTTCCAGCCTGGGCGACACAGCCAGACTCTGTCTCAAAAAAAATAAGTAAATAAATAAAAATTTTTTTAAAAAAGCAAACTGTTTTACTCATAACAGGAAAGAAGCTCAAATGTTGATAAAGTCTATGAAATCGTAAGAGCAATTTTTTTCCATAACTTTCTTCACTGACTTGAGTTTTATGACATATCTCTTTTTTTTTAAAGAGTCAGGGTCTTGCTCTGTCATCCAGGCTAGTTCACTGCAACCTCAATCTCTTGAGCTCAAGCCATTTTCCCATCTCAGCCTCCTGAGTAGCTGGGACTATCAGTGTCTATCATCATGCCCCATTAATTTTTTAAATTCTGTGTAGAGACAGGGTCTTGCTATGTTGCACAGCTGGTCTGGAACTCCTGGCTTCAAGCGATCCTTCCGCCTCAGCCTCTCAAAGCACTGGAATTACAGGCCTGAGTCCCCATTCCCAGCCACTATGACATATCCTGAAAACAATATAGAAATGAAGTCTCAGACAATTCCATTATATTCTAATAATCATATTTTAGAAATTATTTTGTGTATATACCAGACAATTATAGGTCTCAAATGTGCTTTCACTAGCCAGAACCACTTACAGTCTTTTCAACTATATGTCATATCAGGTCTTTAGAATGCCCACCAACTCGGTTATGACTTACTATAAGCTAGATGTTGCCAAGTACTTTTGGGGATATAAAAAATGAACAGGCCAGGTGTGGTGGCTCACACCTATAATCCCAGCACTTTGGGAAATTGAGGTAGGAGGACTGCTTGAGGCCAGGACTTCAAAATCAGCCTGGGCAAGATAGTGAGACTCCATCTCTAAAAAAATTCTTTTTAATAAAAAAAAACACAGGATTTAGTCCCTGTAAGTTTAATATAGTAGATAAAGCAGTCTTTCTAAACTTGTTGTAGACATGTACACAAATGCACTAAGTGCTATGAAGTACAGCTGAGAGCACTCCAACTGAGAATGGATTCCCAAGGGAGGTAGCAGCGCTGGGCCCTGTAGGGGTTACTCATGTGTGGATGGGGGATGGCATGAGCAACAGCACAGAGGTAGGAAAACACCAAGGTCTGATTTGGTTGAAGTAAAAAGAATGGGAAGGGGAATAGCGGGAAATAAAGACCAGAAAAGTAGGTCAGGTGTTGGCTCACATCTATAATCTCAACACTTTTGGGAGGCTGAGGTGGGAGGATTGCTTGAGCCTAAGAGTTGGAGACCAGCCTGGGCAACTTAGTGAGTGAGACCCTGTCTCTATAAAATAATAATTTTAGGCCAGGCGTGGCGGTTCACGCCTGTAATCCAAGCACTTTGGAGGCCAAGGCGGGTGGATCACCTGAGGTTGGGAGTTCAAGACCAGCCTGACCAACATGGTGAAACCCCGTCTTTAAAAAAAAAAAAATTAAAAATAAATAAATAAAATAAAATAATAATTTTAAAAACCCAGAAAAGTAAACTGGGACCAGATCATAGAGATCCTGAATGCCAGGTTAATAAGTTTGGCATATCTTGTAGCTAATGAGTTAGCCACCTAAGTTTTTGTTGTTGTTGTTTTTACAGAGCATTAACATGTTCATAACATGATTATAACAGTAGGAAGCAGACTGAAGTAGAGAGAATGGAAGCTAAATTTTACTCAAACACTTTACCACCAGAAGCAATTCCAATTTGAATTGACCAGAAGAATCATGAAAATCACCCTTTGTTTTTCTTTATTTTTTATTTTATTTGTCTTCTTTTCTTTTTTTTTAATACCCTTTGCTTTTAAAGCATTTAACGGGGAGTAATAAACCCTACATTTTAAATCTACTCTGGCCTTCAGTGAATAGAATGAGATTTCACATACTGGAACTAATGGCCACATTTTTGTTAAGTTAAAATAAAACAAAGTGTTACTTCAGGTTTTCTAATTCCAGAAAAAAAATAAAATAAAACAAAGTGACTATAAGAGTAATAGAATCTTACCTTGAACATGGCAAAACCCGGTCTCTACTAAAAATACAAAAATTAGCCGGGCGTGGTGGCACATGCCTATAATCCCAGTTACTGGGGGAGACTAAGGCATGAGGATCACTTGAAGCCAGGAGGCAGAGGTTACAGTGAGTTGAGATTGCACCACTGCACTCCAACGTGGGAGACAGAGTGAGACCCTGTCTCAAAAAATAAAAAGAATCTTACCTTGAACATGTCCACCCAGATCAAAAGTTGTAAACGTCATGCCAGCAATGGTCAGTTCTTCTGAAGCTAAATAACAATTTAAAATATTTTTACAAACCCATTAATAGCTTATATTACTACTTAATGTTTGATTTACTTTTATTGTAAATAAGGTCAAATCAATCATTTAGGAACTGGTACAATAATACTTTTTGTAATTAGATATACACCAATTCATATTGACAATATAACAAATAATTGTAATATTCAGTTCTGGTATTCATTACCCACCATAAATCCAACATTTATTTTTCCTTCTCTATTTTTTTCTTTTCTTTTCTTTTTTTTTTTGAGACAGTGTTTTGCTCTATCACCAGGCTGGAATTCCATTCAATGGCGTGATCTTGGCTCACTGCAACCTCTGCCTCCTGGGTTCAAGTGATTCTCCTGCCTCAGCCTCCTGAGTAGCTGGGACTGCAGGCATGCACCACCATGCCCGGCTAATTTTTATATATTTAGGAGAGATGGGTTTCACCACGTTGGTAAGGATGGTCTCTATCTCTTAACCTTGTGATCCACCTGCCTCGGCCTCCCAAAGTACTGGGGTTACAGGCGTGAGCCACCACACCTGGCCTTCCTTCTCTTCTTCCTGCTGAAAATGTTAATCTATTCAGACAATTATTTGCTACGAATTCAAATAACTGCTCCAATCGAGTAACTGTTCATATAATCCATCTTAAATGATACAGGTGAAATAATTTTCTCTTGTGGCTGACACAAGACAGTGTTTAATTATAAACACAATTATAATAAAAAATTGTGGGCATTATTTCTACAACTATCTTTCTAACTCCTCCCTTCCACTTCTGGGACTTCAGTTGCAGGTTTGTTAGACTGTCTGATATTGTCCCACCAGTCATTGAGGCTCCGTTTATTTTGCTTTCAGTCATTTTTCTTTCTGTGCTTCATTTTGGATAGTTTCTATCGCATTAAGTTTACTGGGCTTTCCTTCTGCAACACTGGCACTATCTAATTTACTGTTAATCTTAGCCAGTGAAATTTTCATTTCAGGCTGGGCATGGTAACTCATGCCTGTAATCCCAGCACTTTGGGAGGCCAAGGTGGGAGAATCACTTGAGCCCAGAAGTTCGAGACCAGCCTGGGCAACATAGGGAGATCCTGCCTCTATTTTAAAAAGGTAAGAAAAAAAGAAATTTTCATTTCAAGTACTGTATTTTTCAGTTCTAGAAGTTTCATTTGATTCTGTTTATATCTTCCATTTCTTTCCTCATGTTTGTGTTTTCCTTTAAATCCCTGAGCACATTCATAATGACTGTCTTAACGCCTTCATCTGCTAATTCCTTCATCTTCATCACCATTGTGTCTGTTTCTACTGACTGAATGACACTTTCCTGTTTCTTTGCATGTCTAGTAATTTCATATTGAGTGCTGAATTTTGTTGTAGTCCTTTCAAGAAGGTTGAACTTTGTTCTGACAGTTCACTTACTTGCAGATCAGTCTTTAGGATTTGTTAGGAGGCTAAATGGGGTTAAACAACAATTCCCAGCTCCCAGTGAGCTCTAGTAATTATTTGGCTAGCAGCATTCTTTAATTGTTTTTTCTCTGGAAATTGTTATTTGACCAGCCTTTTGGAGTTTTACCCAATGCATGCACAGACTGGTATTCTGCTATGTAAATTTCTAGAGTGCTTTCTGTCCAGAGGTCCCTCCTCTCTGGCCTAGCAAAAAATTCTAGTCCTGTTGGCCTTTCTGTCTCCTCAACTCAGCAAGACTATTGGACTATGTTTGGGTGTCCTCTCCTTGCACCATGGTCCAAAAATTATCTCTTGCCATAAAACTAAAATAAAGAAGAGTTGTTTCCTTTCTCTCAGGAATCACAGTCCTGTGCTAGCTGTTGCCCAATGTCTGAAAATAGTTGTAGTATATTTTTTGTCCAGTTTTCTAGTGCATACAGTAGGAGGGTAATTCCAGACCCAGTAATTCCTTATGGCCAAAAGCATAAGTGTCCCATAATGACAACATAAGTTTATTGTTTGTTGTTTTTTAGACAGAGTCTCATTCTGTCTCCCAGGCTGGAGTGCAGTGGCACGATCTCTACTCACTGCAACCTCCGCCTCTAGGGTTCAAGTGATTCTCCTGCCTCAGCCTCCCCAGTAGCTGGGATTACAGGTGCACACCACCACACCTGGCTAATTTTTTTCTATTTTTAGTAGAGACGAGGTTTCACCATGCTGGCCAGGCTGGTCTCGAATGCCTGACCTCAAATGATCCACCTGCCTTGGCCTCCCAAAGTGCTGGGATTAAAGGTGTGAGCCACCGAGCCTGGCCAACAACATAAGTTTTAGTGTAACTACTTTAGCCCAGAATACTTTATCTTGTTAAAACAAGATATCCTCCCACCTGTGCGTCCCTAAGTGCTGAGATTACAGGCATGAGCAACCACACCTGGCCCAGGTGGTCTTTCTAAAAGAACAAGAACACACAAATTATTCTAAAAATTGTTTTAAAACTTTCCATTTTTGGCCAGGTGCAGTGGCTCACCCCCTGTAATCCCAGCACTTTGGGAAGCCAAGGCAGGCTGATCACCTGAGGTCAGGAATTAGAGACCAGCCTGACCAACATGGAGAAAAAAAATTTTTTACTAAAAATAAAAAATTAGCAGGGCGTGGTGGCCCATGCCTGTAATCCCAGCTACTCAGGAGGCAGAGGCAGAAGAATTGCTTGAACCCAGGAGGCGGAAGTTGCAGTGAGCCGAGATGGCGCCACAGCACTCCAGCCTGAGCAACAAGAGCGAAACTCCATCTCAAAAAAAAAAAAAAAAAAAAAAAACTGAATTTTTGGCTGGGTGCGGTGGCTCATATCTGTAATCCCAGCACTTTAGGAGGCTGAGGAAGGCAGATTGCCTAAAGTCAGGAGTTTAAGACCAGACTGGCTAACATGCTGAAACCCCATATCTACTAAAAATTAAAAAATTAGCTGGGTGTGGTAGCATGTGCCTGTAATCCCAGCTACCAGGGAGGCTGAGGCAGGAGAATCGCTTGAACCTGGGAGGCAGAGGTTGCAGTGAGCTGAGATCATGAGACTGCACTCCAGCCTTGGCAACAGAGCGAGACTCTGTTTAAAAAAAAAAAAAAAAAAGATATGAGCACTACTTCAAGATCTAAATATACTCCCTGGGAGCCAGGTCACGTATAATTTACTATATTATTTTAGGAACAGGTCAAGTTACCTGATCATAATTTATCTACCAGAAAATGCCCCCAAAACAAAAAATTTGCCCATGTGTGGTGGCTCATGCCTGTAATCCCAATACTTTGGGAGGCCAAGACAGGCTGATAACTTGAGCTAAGGAGTTCGACACCAGCCTGGGCAACATACTGAAACCTGGTCTCTGAAAAAATATAAAAATTAAGTGGGCGTGGTGGCATATGCCTGTGGTCCCAGCTACTTGGGAGGCCGAGTCAAGAGGATGGCTTAAGCCAGGGAGGCAGAGGTAGCAGTGAACTGTGATCATACCACTGCACTGCAGCCTGGGCAACAGAGCAAGACAAAACAAAACACTTTTGGTTAGTGTGTGTGACTTAGCATCACTTGATCAAGTATCACATTGTATGTGGGAATATACTTACTGGGATGTAATGTTGGGACATGTTGTCCAAGTCTGTCATCTTTTAGCATGTGTAGCAATGTTGTTTTTCCTGCATTATCCAATCCAAGAAATACCAATTTACCAGTCTTCTTATATAATCCTGCAAAGTAAGAGCTATGATTGGTCAAAGTGATATCTGACACTGATTATCCAAATGAATTTAAATTTGACCCAATTAAGGTTGGAGTTGTAAACCTATTTTCGATTTTAAAAGAGCTATTTTAAATCTATTCATGGCTGGGCACAGTGGTTCACACCTGTAATCCCAGCACTTTGGGAGGCTGAGGTAGGCCAATCATCTGATGTCAGGAGTTTAAGAACAGCCTAGCCAACATGATGAAACCTCAGCTCATCTAAAAATACAAAAATTAGCCAGGTGTGGTGGTGTATGCCTGTAATCCCAGCTACTCGGGAAGCTGAGGCAGGAGAATCACTGGAACCCAGGAGGCGGAGGTTGCAGTGAGCTGAGATCATGCCATTGCACTCCAGCCTGGGCAACAGAGTGAGACTCTGTCTCATAAATAAATAAATAAATCTATTCATGATTTGGGACTTCAAATAATATAAAACCAAACTTCGACTCAGTCAATAGAGTATGTGTGTTGCCTTAACATATCTACAATGCCAAAATGCTGATTACTTTAATTTTAGAAGTATCAACCAGGTATTGATTGATAAATTGATAAACAGAAAAAAGGCAGCATTGAGCAATTTATAATAGACTGGAATTGAACTGCTAAATTTCAAATTGAACTTACTTACTTTATCTATTTATTTAGAGACAGGTTCTCACTCTTGCCTAGGCTGAAGTGCAATGGCATTATTACAGCTTGCTGCAGCCTCAACTTCCTGGGCTCAAGCAATCCTCCCACCTCAGTATCCTGAGTAGCTGAGACTACAGGTGTATACCACTACGCCTGGCTAATTTTTGTATTTTTTGGTAGAGATGGGGTTTTACCATGTTAGCCAGGCTGGTCTTGAACTCTTGGCCTCAAGTGAACTGCCCACCTTGGCCTCCCAAAGTGCGGGGATTATAGGCGTGAGCCACATGCCCAGCCGAACTTTTTTATTTTATTTTATTTATTTATATTTTTGAGACAGAGTCTTGCTCTGTTGCCCAGGCTAAAGTGCAGTGGTGCAATCTTGGCTCACTGCAACCTCTGCCTCCCAGGTTCAAGTGATTCTGCCTCAGTCTCCTGAGTAGCTGAGACTACAGGTGCATGCCACCAAGTCCGGCTAATTTTTTGTATCTTTAGCAGAGATGGGGTTTCACCATGTTTGTTAGCCAGGATGGTCTCAATCTCCTGACCTTGTGATCCGCCTGCCTTGGCCTTCCAAAGTGCTGGGATTACCGGCATGAGCCACCATGCCCAGCCATCCAAACTTTATTTTTTACGTGTTTAATTGTCTAACCTCCACAGAATTACATGAGAGAAGACTAGTCTTAACTTATAGCGGCAGCTGAAAAAATATTTACTCAATCAATAAATAAACTTTTTTCTAGTTCAAGTTGGCATTTGAAATAAATATTTAAAGACATTATACAATTATACTTTTAGGCCATTCGTTTTCTAATAAATTCATACTAAAATAACACCTAGTCCTTTATCCATGCTTAAGGCAAGAAATAAACTCTTTGATGTCCTAATCTTTTATTTTTTGGGGGGGAGAACTATATGTATTTTTTATCATTAAAGAATCTACTTGTTTGACTGTCACTACTTCTATGAGTGTCACGAAAAAGCAATTTGCCCAAGATTACATAATTTAAAAGCAATACGGCCGGGCGTGGTGGCTCATGCCTGTAATCCCAGCACTTTGGGAGGCCCAGGCAGGCCAATCACGGGGTCAGGAGTTCAAGACCAGCCTGGCCAACATGGTGAAACCTCGTTTCTACTAAAAATACAAACATTAGCCAGGCATGGTGACAGGCGCTTGTAATCCCAGCTACTCGGGAGGCTGAGGCAGGAGAATCACTTGAACCCGGGAAGCAGAAGTTGCAGTTGGCTGAGATAGTGCCATTGCACTCCAGCCTGAGCGACAGAGTGAGACTCACTGCACCCCTCCCAACAACAACAAAAAAACTGTAGCAAGGCTGGGCACAATGGCTCATGCCTGTAATCTTAGCACTTTGGGAGGCTGAGGTGGGTGGATCACCTGAGCTCAGGAGTTCAAGACCAGCCTGGCCAACATAGTGAAGCCCCATCTCTACGAAAAATACAAAAATTAGCTGGTATGGTAGCACACACCTGTAGTCCCAGCAACTCAAGAGGTTGAGGCAGAAGAATTGCTTGAACCTGGGAGGCGGACATTACAGTGAGACATTATGCCACTGAACTCCAGCCTGGGTGATAGAGTGAGACCCTGCCTCAAAAACAAAGAAACAAAAAACCAGCCTGGGCAACATAGCAAGACCCCATCTCTATAAAATTAAAAAAAATAACAATTCCTGGGTAAAGACGTCTTATTTAGCAGATTATAAACTGCTATTTATGGCATATAAGGTCCTTTATGGAACATGCATTTTAATAATAAAAATAACATACTAAATTCCTGCAAGGATTAAATGACATAAAGCATTAAAGCAAATAGGTAAACTAGCTAATAAATGGTAGATATTTCCGTTAGTAATATTCCTAACACCTTAACAGCCAGGAATTATTATTACCATTTTACAGATAAGGAAACTCAGGCTAAGGTGAAAAAAAGTAATTTGCCAAAGATTACTTAATTTAAAAGGGACATAACAAGTAACTGAACATATTTGTATGATTTCAAAGACTATATTCTTAACTACTGGCTTATATATAAAGAGACTTGACACAGATAAGGACTATTAAATAAATAAGACCAAAGAGGATAACTATAGAGAACAAAGAACCAATGTTACCTAAAAACTGTAGCACACTGCTAAAACCACTGTAAATCCAATCAAATATGAAGGACATATCCAAATCTGATAGGGTCTGAAAAAAAGAGTTTTGAATTTAGTAGTCAACATTAAACACCAACATACGTTAAACACCAATACTGTTAAAGACAAACTCTGAGTAGATAATCCTACAGCAACCTTACTGCAAAGAATTACACACTCTTATCCAGCCTGGTCTAACATGATCTATCTATACTGATGTAGTGGCTCATGCTTGACATTCTAGCATTTTGGGAGGCCTAGACAGGAGGATCACTTGAGCTTAGGAGTTCAAGACCAGCCTGGGCAGCAAGGCAAAACCCCATTTCTATAAAAAATAAAAAAATTAGCTAGGCGTGGTGGAATTCACTTGCGGTCCCAGCTATTTAGGAGGCTGAGGTGGGAAGATCACTTGAGCCCAGGAGGTTGAGGCTGCTGTAAGCCCTGATCACACCACTACACCCCAGCCTGGGTGCTAGAGTGAAACCCTGTCTTAAAAACAAAACAAGGCCAAACGTGGTGGCCCACACCTGTAATCCCAGCACTTTGGGAGCCTGAGGCGGGTGGATCACGAGGTCAGGAGTTTGAGACCAGTCTGGCCAACATGGTGAAAACCCATCTCTACTAAAAAAAAAAAATCAGCTGGGTGTGATGGCGGGCGCCTCTAATCCCAGCTACTCCGGAAGCTGAGGCAGGAGAATCACTTGAAACCAGAAGGTAGAGGTTGCAGTGAGCCAAGACCATGCCACTAAACTCCAGCCTGGGCTACATAGTGAGAATCCGTCTCAAAAAAAAAAAAAAAAAAAAAAAACACAAAATGACATTAAAATACCAAGTAGAAACCATTCTTTGTAGCTAAAGTAGCAAAATGAAAAAGAATTTTAACAGCCAGGACCAAAAAGGGTGTGGTAAAGAGGCACATTTGGTGGCAGTATAAACTAGCACAAAATCAATCAGGCAAAAATATATCTGTTACTATCATTTGACCCAAGAATTCTACTTTTAGAAATTATCTTATGGTTCAAGGCTTAGCTTTAAGAAGACAAAAAAAGAAAGAAAGAAATTATCTTAAATATAGGCCAGGCGCAGTGGCTCAGGCCTGTAATACCAGCAATTTGGGTGGCTGAAGCAGGTGGATCACTTGAGTTCAGGAGCTCGAGACCAGCCTGGCCAACATGGTGAAACCTGTCTCTACTAAAAATACAAAAATTACCTGGGCGTGGTGATGCGCAACTATAGTTCCAGCTACTCTTGAGGTTTAAGCATGAGAATTGCTTGAGCCTGGGTGGTGGAGGTTGCACTGAGCTGAGATCGTACCACTGCCTGGGTGACAGAGCGAGACTCGTCTCAAAAAACAAAAACAAAAACAAAAAAGAAATTATCCTAAATATAGAGGCCAGGCAAGGTGGCTCACGCCTGTAATCCCAGTAATTTTTTAGACTGAGGCAGGCTGATTACTAGAAGTCAGGAGGTCAAGACCAGCCTGGCCAATGTTGTGAAACCTGGTCTCTATTAAACACACGAAAATTACCCGGGTGTGGCGACACATGATTGTAATCCCAGCTACTCGGCAGGCTAAGGCAGAATCACTTGAACCCAGGAAGTGGAGGTTGCAGTGGGCCAAGACTGCACCACTGCACTCCAGCCTGGGTGATAGAGTGAAACTTCCTTTCAACAACAACAAAAATTAGCCATTGGTGGTGCCTGGCACCTGTACTCACAGCTACTAGGGAGGCTGAGGCATGAGAATCACTAGAACCAGGGAGGAGGAGGTTGCAGAGAGCTGAGATTGCACCACTGCACTCCAGCCTGGGCAACAGTGTGAAACTGTCTGGAAAAAAAAAAAAGGCAATTATTCTAAATATAGAAAAGTTTCAAGTTTTATGTATAAAGATATGTATCACAAGTGTTACTTAAGAAAAATTTTAGGCTGGGTATGGTGGCTGGCATCTGTAATCCCAGCACTTTGGGAGGCACGGGCAGGAGGATGTTCAAGACCATCCTGCGTGACATAGTGAGACCCTGTCTCTATAAAACATGAAAAAAAAATTAGCCTACCATGGTGGCACACGCTTGTAGTCCCAGCTATTTGGGATGCTGAGTTGGGAGGGTCCCTTGAGCCTGGGAAGTCAAGACTGCAGTGAGCCATGATTGTACCACCACACTTCAGCCTGGGCAACAGAGCAACATCCTATCTCAAAAACCACAAAAATAACAAAATTATACATGGCCTATGAGGTATTTATCAAAACTTGTTGGGGGTTGTGGGGAGAGGGAGGAAGAAAAGTAGAGAGAAAAGAAAAGAAGAAAGGTTATTTTAATAAAGTAAGTTTCCAAGTCCAATTATACCTGTGTGGAATAAAAACCCTTTTTCTCTTTATTTTGGTCTTTTTAGCAATTGATTCCAGGTGGTAAATTTCTGGGTATTATCTTTCTGTATTTTTCAAATTCTAATCACATTATCAATTTTTTTGTTTTTTAGAGACAGGGGTCTCACTATGTTGTCCAGGTTGGTCTCAAACTCCTGGGCTCAAGCCATCCTCCCACCTGTGCCTCCCAAAGTGCTGGGATTACAGGCATGAGCCACCATGCCTGGTCACAACTGAATGGTACAAAAAATCTTTGAAATCACAGTAGAAAATTCAGTATTTACTTGATATATCCCTTGATAAACCGATAGGGTAATATGGAAAATAAGAGGGGAAGAAAGCCTCTTAAGAAAGATCACATCCCAGCCCAGCCAACATGGTAAAACCCCATCTCTACTAAAAATAAAAAATTAGGCCAGGCGTGGTGGCTCACACCTGTAATCCAAGCACTTTGGGAGGCCAAGGCGGGCGGATCACCTGAGGTCGGGAGTTCAAGACCAGCCTGACTAACATGATGAAACCCCATCTTTTTTTTTTTTTTTTTTTTGCCTTTGTCATCCTAAGTGTTTATTTTTTTTTTATTTTTTTTTTTTTATTGCATTTTAGGTTTGGGGGTACATGTGAAGAACATGGAAGATTGTTGCATAGGTACACACATGGCAGTGTGATTTGCTGCCTTCCTCCCCCATCACCTAAATCTGGCATTTCTCCCCCATGCTATCCCTCCCCCAACTCCCCCACCCCCCACTATCCCTCCCCTTTCCCCCCCGACAGACCCCAGTGTGTGATACTCCCCCTCCCTGTGTCCATGTGTTCCCATTGTTCAACACCCGCCTATGAGTGAGAACATGCGGTGTTTGATTTTCTGTTCCTGTGTCAGTTTGCTGAGAATGATGGTTTCCAGGTTCATCCATGTCCCTACAAAGGACACGAACTCATCGTTTTTGATGGCTGCATAATATTCCATGGTGTATATGTGCCACATTTTCCCTGTCCAGTCTATCATCGATGGGCATTTGGGTTGGTTCCAGGTCTTTGCTATTGTAAACTGTGCTGCAATGAACATTCGTGTGCATGTGTCCTTATAGCAGAACGATTTATAGTCTTTTGGATATATACCCAGTAATGGGATTGCTGGATCAAATGGAATTTCTATTTCTAGGTCCTTGAGGAATCGCCACACCGTCTTCCACAATGGAAACCCCATCTTTAAAAAAAAAAAAATTAGCCAGGCATGCTAGTGCACACATGTAATTCCAGCTACTAGGCTGAGGCAGGAGAATTGCCTAAACCCAGGGGGAGGAGGTTGCAGTGAGCCCAGATAGCGCCACTGCACTCCAGCCTGGGCAACCGAGTGAGATTCCATCTCAAAAAAAAAAAAAAAAAGAAAGAAAAATGACATATACTTTCAACCAGGCGTGGTGGCTCACGCCGGTAATCCCAGGATTTCGGGAGGCCAAGGTAGGTGGATCACTTCAGGCCAGGAGTTCAAGACCAGTCATGGCCAACATGGCAGAACCCTAACTCTACTAAATAATACAAAAATTAGCTAAGAGTGGTGGTGCATGCATATAATCCTAGCTTCTCGGGTGGCTGAGGCACAAGAATTGCTTGAGCCCAGGAGGCAGAGGCTGCAGTAAACCAAAATCCAGCCACTACACTCCAGCCTGGGCGACAGGGTGAGACTCTGTCTCAAAAAAAAAAAAAAAAATACACACACACACAATCTTTCAGGGCTGGGCGTGGTGGCTTATGCCAGTAGTCCCAGCTACTCAGTAGGCCAAGGTGGGAGGATCACTTGAAGCCAGGAGTTCAAGATCAGCCTGGACAACAAAGCAGGACGCCCATCTTTACAAAAATAAAATAAAAAATCTGCCAGGCATACTGGTGTGCACCTGTAGTCCCAGCTACTCAAGAGGCTGAGGTAAGAGGATCGCCAGGGAGGCAGAGGTTGTGGTAAGCCGAGATTGTACCACTGCACTCCATTCTGGGCAACAGAGTGAGACCCTATCTCAAAAAATAAAAATAAAATCACTCCAGCTCATAATTCAAGTAATTCCTTCACCTCCCTCATAACCCACACCCAGCCATCCCTAGACCTATCAATTTCTTGCAGTGAAGACCCACGCTTTCTTTGGTTCTCACAGGAACCACCTAATGAAGAATCTTATGTCACATTCCTAAACAACCATCTTAACCTCAAAATTTATCTCTACCCATCTTGGTTTTTTTGAGACGGAGTCTTGCTCTGTCGCCCAGGCTAGAGTGCAGTGGTGTGATCTCGGCTCACTGAAACCTCCGCCTCCTGGCTTCAAGTGATTCTCCTGCCTCAGCCTCCCAAGTAGCTGGGACTACAGGCGCCCACCACCATGCCCAGCTAATTTTTGTATTTTTAGTAGAGACAGGGTTTTGTCACGTTGGTCAGGCTGGTCTTGAACTCCTGACCTCAAGTGATCCACCCACCTCAGCCTCCCAAAGTGCTGGGATTACAGGCATGAGCCACCACACCTGGCCCACCTCTACCTATCTTGTACAGTGCCTCCAGAGCAGCTTTGCGAAAACATCATCTTGGACTTGATTTACAGTCAAGGTGACTGTAACTGTCAGTTTGCTGGGGATACTCTCAACTTCTGCCTATCTCAGTGTCATAATTAAGAGTGCTTCCTTTCTCTCAAAAGGGTCCTGGTTTAGGTGACAGATTATTTGGCCACCCTACACATGTGGATGGAGAGCCACCGGAGCTTTTTAAGATGAGAAATGATTCTATTAACTCCTAGTCCATTTAGTATTCCAGAACTTCTACTATCTACCCTGTAGCTCCCTTTCCAAATTTAACACATATTACTTTCTTACTTGCAGCTTTCCCTAGGTCAAAGTAAACTGCTTGCCATTCATTGTGGGTAACCCATACTTTGCCATCTTAATACCTTTGCAGCGGGGCACAGTGGCTCACCCCTGTAATCACAGCACCTTGGGAGGCTGAGGCAGGTGAATCACGAGGTCAGGAGATCAAGACTATTCTGGCCAATACAGTGAAACCCCCATCTCTACTAAAATAAAAAATTAGGCAGGCATGGTGGTGTGCGCCTATAGTCCCAGCTACTGGGGAGGCTGAGGAAGGAGAATCACTTGAAGCCAGGAGGCAGAGGTTTCAGCTACTCAGGAGGCTGAGGCAGGGGAATCACTCAAACCAGGGAGGCAGAGATTGAAAGTGAGCTGAGATCAGGCCACTGCACTCCATCCTGGTGACAGAGCAAGACTGTCTCAAAAAAACAAACAAACAAACAAACAAACAAACACCTTTGCCCTTATGCCTATAATCCCAGCACTTTGGTGCCTAGGGCAGAGCAAAGTCTAGCTCCAGGATTCATAAACTGTGTGACCTCGGACAAGTTATAAATTTCTCCTGAAAAATCTCTCAGGGTGTATAAAGATCAAATGAGGTAAAATGAACAAAATAAGGCTGGTTGTTGTTATTATTAGGAAGTGAGGCAGCCGGGTGTGGTGGCTCATGCTTGTAATCCCAGCACTTTGGGAGGCCGAGGTGGGTGAATCAGGAGGTCAAGAGATAAGACCATCCTGGCCAACATAGTGAAACTTCGTTTCTACTAAAAATACAAAAATTAGCTGGGCATGGTGGCGCATGCCTGTAATCCCAGCTATGCAGGAGGCTGAGGCAGGAGAACACTTAAACCCAGGAGGCAGAGGTTGCAGTAAGCCAAGATCGCACCACCGGACTCCAGCCTGGTGACAGAGCAACACTCAGTTTCAAAAAAAAAAAAAAAAAAAACAGTAACGCCAGGTGCAGTGGCTCACGCCTGTAATGACAGCACTTTGGGAGGCTGAGGAGGGAGGATCCTTGAGCTCAGGAGTTCAACGCCAGCCTGGCCAATGTGGTGAAACCCTGTGTCTGCTAAAAATATAATAATTAGCCAGTTGTGGTGGTGAGCACCTATAATCCCAGTTATTTGGGAGGCTGAGGTGGGAGAATTGCTGGAACGCAGGAGGCAGAGGTTGCAGTGAGTGGAGATTGCAATACTGCACTCCAGCCTGGGTGACCAAGTAAGATTCCACCTCAAAAAAAAAAAGAAAAAAAATGGCATGGTGGCTCACGCCTGTAATCCCAGCACTTTGGGAGGACGAGGTGGGTGGATCACCTGAGGTCAGGAGTTCAAAACCACCCTAAACAACAAGGTGAAACCCTGTCTCTAAAAAAAAAAAAAAAGAAAAAGAAAAGAAAAAAAAAATTTAGCCAGGCGTGGTGGTGCACACCTGTGGTTCTACCTACTCAGGAGGCTGAGGTGGGACGAATGCTTGAGCTTGGGAGGTGGAGACTGTAGTGAGTGTCCACTGCACTCCAGCCAGGGTGACAGTAAATGGGATAAGAGGTTAACAGGTGAGGCAAGTGAGGAGAGATTCCTGTTTCAAAAAAATTGAAATGGTAAAAAACTAAAATTGTTTTAAAAAAAAAAGTTGGAAATGGGATAAGGGAAGTGAGTGTTTTTTTTTTTTTACACAGAGTTTCGCTCTAGTCACCCAGGCTGGAGTGCAGTGGCTCAATCTCGGCTCACTGCAACCTTCACCTCCCAGGTTCAAGCGATTCTCCTGCCTCAGCCTCCTGAGCAGCTAGAATCACAGGTATGCACCACCACACCTGGCTAATTTTTGTATTTTCAGTAGAGACCGGGTTTCACCATATTGGCCAGGTTGGTCTCGAACCCCTGACCTCAAGAGATCTGCCTGCCGCGGCCTCCCAAAGTGCTGGGATTACAGGTATGAGCCACCATGGCAGGCCTGGAAGTGAGATTTTCTTCTCAAAGAAGGGTGAGGCTTGAGTATGATGATAAACTGAAGAAACGGAGATAGTGGAACAGAAGTTAAAAAGATGAAAGAGAAGGAAGGAATTAACCAAAAGGGACAAAGTCCCAGGAGGAGCTTGGACTAAGAGCACATCTTTCTGTCTAAGATTAGAAGGAAGAATGGCCAAAAACTTTCCAAAGTGAAGGGGTATAGAGAGTTTTCAAGGAGCAGAGCAAGCATTACAATAGCTACTAAGGGGAATGAATCAAGTTAAAAGAGTGCAGAAAAAAGCCAAGAACTCAGTTGGAATTGAAACTCAAACATTTGCAGCAGTGCCAATCTGTGCTGATTTCCAGCCTCCCACCCCCCACCAGCAATGCTCAACATGGAGTGACCAGAGATTAGGAACATCAAGGATAGAAACAAAAAAGGACAAGGGGAACAGGATTTTGAGAGTACAACTGAGAGGGACTGCAGGGGATCTCATAAGTGCAAGTTGAGTGGACAAAGGTAGTAAGAAGTATATAGAAAGGTAGTATATAGAGATGGAGCAGTGATCAAAGGCAGGCTTCTCACAGAACAGAACTGGGAAAATAGGGGTAGAAAAAGTCTGTAAGCCAAAAACAGAAAAGGATAAGAGAGGTGAAAGGTGGGCCAGAATTGTGCCAGCAAAGTGGAAGAGAATATAGGAGGTACAAGAATTCAAGAGAAGTTCAGAGTTGGGTGGTGGCAAACTCCAAGGCCTGGCTCTGGCATGGACAGATTAAAAAAATGGAGGTGAAAGATACCGGAAGCCAGGCTAGAGGGTACACTGTCCACACTGACAGGCAGTGTAATCACCTGGAAGTTTGGAGGGCACTGATAAAGAAAGCAAGACTGTGAATCAAGTGGCAAAGTCCTCACTGAAGATGACTGTTGAGAGGTGAGAGCTAAGGAATGGTGAAAAGCCTTGAAAGAAAAAGGACTTTTTACATAAGGATGGTACCAATTTGCTGTTGTAAAATTTATCCCAAGAGAGATAATCTGACACAGAGAAACTCTGCTTTGGAAGATAATAATATATATATTTGTTTAGAATTGTGGCTTCAGTCAGGCACAGTGGCTCACACCTGTAATCCCAGAATTTTGGGAGGCTGAGGCAGGGGGGATCACCTGAGGTCAGGAGTTCAAGACCAGTCTGACCAACATGGCAAAACCCCATCTCTACTAAAAATACAAAAATTACAAAAATAAAGGCCGGGTGTGATAGAGTGCGCCTGTAATCCCAGCTACCCAGGAGGCTGAGGCAGGAGAATCACTTGAACCCAGGAGGCAGAAGTTGCAGTGAGCCAAGATCATGCCACTGCACTCCAGCCTGGGCGACAGAGCAAGACTCAGTCTCACAATAAATAAATAAAATAAAAATTATGGTTTCTAGGAACCTTAAAACAAGCTAGGAGTAATCAGAAACAGAATTAACTATATTTTTTTTATTGTTGTTAAGTAGAGGTAAAAATGCCCAACTAAGAATAAAAGTTACTTAGCTACAAACAGATACCTGAGCCCAGAAAACAAGTTACACAACACCATGAACACACTATTAAGACATGTGAAGAGCAAAGGTCAAGAACAAGGAAACATACACACATCAGCAGATTTATTTATTGCACCAATACCAAACAGGAAAATCCCTATGCAGATTAGAAAAGTGATCTACTCAAGTAACATGAAAATCAGTGCAAAGGATGTAATGGAACAGAATCTCAGATTACAAGTAACTTCTTAAAGACTTGTTCAATTAAACTTATACAGATGGCTCATTTATATGAAATATCCTGGATAGATAAATCCGTAGAGTAAGTGTATTAGTGGTTGTCAGACTGAGGAAAGGAAAAATGGGGAGTGATTGCTAAGGGGTACTGGGTTTCTTGGGATGATCACGTGTTCCAGAATTAGATAGTGGTGATGTTTACACAACATTGTGACTCTACTAAAAACACTTAATTGTACAATTTTAAAAGGTCAATTTTATGGTAGATCAACTGTATCTCAAAAAAGCTATTATGAAAAAATTTTTAAAGCAAATTTTAAAAAGCTTGTATGGCATTTAATACCTAAAACTCATATACATTAGTAATTACACAGAACCATTTGCTTTTTTTTTTTTTTTGACACAGGGTCTCACTCTTACCCAGGCTAGAGTGCAAGAGTGTGATCTCTGCCACTGCAGCCTCAATCTCTAGGATTCAAGCAATCCTCCCATCTCAGCCTCTTGAGTAACTGGGACTACAGGCACAGGCTACCATGTCCAGCTCATTTACCTTTTATTTTTTTCTTTTTTTGAGATAGAGTTTCACTCTCTTTGTTGCCCAGACTGGAGTGCAGTGGCGTGATCTTGGCTCACTGCAACCTCAGGTGCCTACCACCATGCCTGGATAAATTTGGTATTGTTAGTAGATACGTGGTTTCACCATATTGGCCAGGCTGGTCTTGTACACCTGACCTTGAGATCTGCCCACCTCAGCCACCCAAAGTGATGGGATGACAGGCATGAGCCACCACGCCTGGCCTCATTTACTTTTTAAAAATACATATTAAGGCCGGGCGCGGTGGCTCATGGCTGAGACAGGAAAATCACTTGAACCAAGGAGGCGGTGGTTGTGGTGAACCGAGATCACGCCACTGCACTCCAGCCTGGGCAACAAAGACAGCCAAACTCCATCTCAAAAAATAATAAAAAAATTCTTGGCCAGCCTTGGCAACATGGAAAAGCCCCATTTCTATGAAAAATACAAAAATAAGGCAGACGTGGTAGCATGTACTTGGTGACAGTGAGACCCTATTTCAAAAAAATAAAATAAAATAAAAATTAAAAATATACATTAGTTCTCAGTGGTCCTTAAAAAAAATACACATAAAATGACAAAATACAAATACCCAAAAAATACTGTTGGGAGAAATGAGAGACATGATAGTCTAAAGAGGCAAATATGACGTCAGAGTATAATTGTAGAATCAATTCATTAATAACTTTGAGATGCAACGCATGATAATGCTGTGGTGAAATGGACGTAGAATACAAATATCCAGGCTGAGCACAGTGGCTCATGTCTGTAATGCTAGTACTTTGGGAGGCCAAGGCAGGAGGATCATTTGAGACCAGGAGTTCAAGAGCAGCCTGAGCAACACATCTCTACCAAAAAAAAAAAAAAAAAAAAAAAATTTTTTTTTTTTGAGACAGAGTGTTGCTCTGTGGCCCAGGATGGATCACAGTGGTGCAATCTTGGCTCACTACAACCTGCGCCTCCCAGGTTCAAGCAATTCTCTGCCTCAGCCTCCTAAGTAGCTGGGATTACAGGCCCCGCCACCACGCCAGGCTAATTTTTTTGTATTTTTAGTAGAAACAGGGTTTCACCATCTTGGCCAGGTTAGTCTTGAACTCCTGACCTCATGATCCACCCACCTCAGCCTCCCAAAGTGCTGGGATTACAGAGCCACCATGCCTGGCTACAAAAAATTTTAAGAATTACCTGGGTATGGTAGCACGCAACTGCAGTCCCAGCTACTCAGGAGGCTGAGGCTAGAGGATTGCTTGAGCCCAAGACTCAAGGCAGTGAGCTGTAATAACACCACTGCATTCCAACCTGGGCAACAAAGTAAGAGCCCCGTCTTATAAAAAAAAAAAAAAAAAAAAAGTAGAAGAAGAAGGATAAGCCAGGCATGATGGCTCATGCCTGTAATCCTAGCACTTTGGGAGGCCAAGGTGGGCGGATCACCTGAGGTCAGGAGTTCAAGACCAGCCAGACCAACATGGAGAAACCCCATCTTTACTAAAAATACAAAATTAGCCAGGCATGGTGGTATATGCATGTAATCCTAGCTACTTGGGAGGCTAAGGCAGGAGAAGTACTTGAACCCGGGAGGCGGAGGTTGTGGTGAGCTGAGATCGAGCCATTGCACTCCAGCCTGGACAACAAGAGCAAAACTCTGTCTCAAAAAAAAAAAAAAGAGTGAGCATAGAAATACTACTGTAGCAGAGCATGGTGGCTCACACCTGTAATCCCAGCACTTTGGGAGGCTAAGGTGGGCGGGTCACTTGAGGTCAGGAGTTTGAGACCAGCCTGGCCAACATGGTGAAATCCTGTCTCTATTCAAAATACAAAAATTAGCCAGGTGTGGTGGTGCGCACCTGTAATTCTAGCTGCTTGGGAGGCTGAGGCAGGAGAATCACTTAAACCCGAGGCAGAGGTTGCAGTGAGCCAAGATCATGCCACTGCACTACAGCCTGGGCAATAGAGTGAGAGAGACTGTCTCAAAAAAAAAAAAAAAAAAAAAAAGAAAAGAAAAGAAATACTATGGCATTTTAGCATTCTAACTTGTAAGCTTCAAATGATGTGGCAATTATTTTCATTTCTTTTTCTCTTTCTTTCTTTTTAGTGACAGTGTGTTTTTCTGTCACCCAGGCTGGAGTGCTATGGCATGGTCACAGGTCACTGTAGTCTTGACCTGACCTCAACCAATCCTCCCACCTTAGTGGCAAGTAGTTGGGACTACCAGCCTACAGGCCAGGGCCCTGTATTCAACTAATTTTTTTTTTTTCTAAATGTAGAGTCTGAGTCTTGCTATGTTGCCCAGACTGACTTTCATTTCTGTTAGACTCATCTTTTGTCTTAATTATTGCTTGAATTTCTATTCCAGCACAATAATGTAAGGCAAAGGAAGGTTAAAATGTACCTCATTTAAACTTCTAATCTTTATACTTACTGACAATGCATCTCTGACATTTCTAAAATGAAGACATCTTCTTTTTCTACAAACTCAGAAAATGCCAATGAACAATCTTAAAATTTTTTAAGTTGAAAACATTTTGGTGACAGTCACAAGTCTACTGAAAGGTACAATAGTAGATATTCATGTTGCTTTGCCATACTGGCATCACTAATTATTTGTCATCTGTAAAATGACAGCTAGTGCCTTACACATAGTAGATAGTCAATAAATGTTCCTTTTCTTTCCTTTTTTCATTGCTTCAATGCGACTTACTATTCACTGATATTTTACTGACTTCATCAAAGATACTTGGTAATATAGAGGCTCATATAAAAACACACAAATACTAAACCTAAACAATACTAGGTTTAATTTTTCAAGTTAAAAGGACTTCTTCACCTCATATTGTCCAATGTACCAAACACCTTAAATTCCTGATGAATTTGGTTCTTTCAGCTAACAAGTTTTAGCTGTTTTAAAACAAATTTTTATCTTCTTGGAAAAGCTTCAACACCTTAAAAATCAGTACAGTGGCTGGGCAAGGTGGCTCACACCTTTAATCCCAAGCCCTTTGGGAGGCCGATGTGGGAAGATCACCTGAGGTCAGGAGTTCGAGACCAGACTGGCCAACATGCCGAAATCCCATCTCTACTAAAAATACAAAAATTAGCCAAGCGTGGTGGCATGCGCCTGTAATCCCTCAGGAGGCTGAGACAGGAGAATCTCTTAAACCCAGGAGGCAGAGACTGCAGTGAGCCGAGATCGCACCACTACACTCCAGCCTGGGCTACAAGAGCGAAACTCCGTCTCAAAACAATAACAACAAAAATATTTTAAAAATCAGTACAGTTTTCTCAACAGTGTATCTTTTTTCCCACTTAAATGGGACTTTGGGCTACAAAAAACGTTAACCAGTACTAGTAAGGAAGCTCAGTTTGCCTCTACACTAATTGGGAGAGCTGAAAACGCCAGGCCGCGTCGTAGCCTCTTTGGCTGTCAATGAGAACCGCCACCTTCACCTTACCAGGTAAGAAACTGAGGCCCAGGGTAAGGAAGGGGCTTGCCTGCAGCCATCTCGTTCTTTCCCGAAATGACCAAGCGTCCGACAGCAGCAGTGTTCTGCCCCGAGGGCTATCAGACTGCCTCGAGGAGCATGGATGAGACGGGTCTTCCCTCGCGCCGCCTAATCCCGGGGTGAAAAACAAGGTGCCCCTTCACGCAATGCCACAGGCAGGGGCCCTGAGCAGGTCTTTGCCCTAAAAGTGCGCCTTCTAGGGTATCTACAACTGCTGCCGGCCAGTCCTCCCAGAAGGAGGGGCTGTCACTTACCTGCGACTGGAGAGAAAGCAGTCCCCTGCTTGGCGTTGGCCGTACACCCGGAGACCGAACTGCAAACCGCGATGGCTGCGGTGGCTCCAATTCTCATCAGCCCCTTCCGGGCCGGCGGGTGCCTCACTAGCTACAGTCCGCAGGACCGCTTCGCCGCGAGCTCTCAGTTCCGCCTCCCGGCGGTCCCGCAGCCAATTCCTCAGCTGAGCCAGTTTGCTCTCAACCACCGCCCCGCCCCGCGACACCGCCGGGGTCTCGGAGCCTTCTGGTTCCCCCACACCCGCCCGCCCAAAGGGATTTTAGGGCCCTGCGTCCCTAGAAGGGAACACACCGTCCCTACCTACGGAAAATTACTTTTGGCATTTTTTTTTTTTGAGGGGGGAAGGAGTCTTACTCTGTCGCCCAGACTGGAGTGCAGTGGCGCGACCTCGGCTCACTGCAACCTCCGCCTCCTGGGTTCAAGTGATTCTCCTGCCTCAGCCTCTTGAGTAGCTGGGATTACAGGCGCTCGCCACCACGCCTAGCTAATTTTTGTATTTTTAGTAGAGACGTGGTTTCACCATCGTGGCCAGGCATGTCTTGAACTCCTGACCTCGTGATCCCCCCGCCTCGGCCTCCCAAAGTGCAGAGATTATACGCATGAGCCATCGCTCCTGGCATTTTTTTTTTTTTTAAGACAGAGTATCGCTCTGTCACCAGGCTAGAGTGCAGTGGAGCGATCTCGGTTTGCTGCAACCTCTGACTCCCTGGTTCAAGCTCTTCTCCTGCCTCAGGCTCCCGAGTAGCTGGGATTACAGGCACGCTTTTTTGAGGCAGAGTCTCGCTCTGTCACCCATACTGGAGTACAATGGAGCAATCTCGGCTCACTACAACCTCCGCCTCCTGGGTTCAAGCGATTCTCCTGCCTCAGCCTCCCGAGTAGCTGGGACTACAGGCGCCCGCCACACCCAGCTAATATTTTTTGCATTTTTAGTAGAGACAGGGTTTCACCATGTTGGCCAGGCTGGTCTCGAACTCCTGACCTTGTGATTTACCCACCTCAGCCTCCCAAAGTGCTGGGATTACAGGTGTGAGTCACCGCACCCGGCATTCATTCATTCATTCATTCATTTATTGAGACGAAGTCTCACTCGGTGGCCCAGGCTGGCATGCATTCATTCATTCATTCATTTATGGATTCGGAGTCTTGCTCTGTGGTCCAGGCTGACATTTAGTTAGTTAGTTAGTTTGTTTGTTTGTTTGTTTGTTTGTTTGTTTGTTTATGGAGACGGAGTCTCCCTCTGTGGCCCAGACTGGAGTGCAGTGGCGCGAGCTCGGCTCACTGCAACCTCCGCCTCCCAGGTTCAAGCAATTCTCCTGCCTCAGCCTCTGGAATAGCTGGGACTACAGGCGCACGCTGCCACGCCCGGCTAATTTGTTTGTATTTTAGTAGAGACGGAGTTTCACCGTGTTGCCCAGGCCGGTCTCGAACTCCTTCGCTCAGGCAATCCGCCCTCCTTGGCTTCCCAAGTGCTAAGATTGTAGTGTGAGCCACTGCGCCCGGCCGAAGGAAACCTTTTTTGTATGTTTGTTTTACTATGGAACGGTTCACGAATTTGCATGTCATCCTTGTGCAGGAGCCAGGCTAATCTTCTCTGTATCGTTCCAATTTTAGTGTATGTGCTGTCAAAGTGAGCACACAGGTATTCAGCTTTAAACAAGACTGTTTTGACACCAATGTTCTTTTCTTTTCTTTTCTTTTTATTTTTTGACACAGAGTCTCCCTCTGTCACCCAGGCTGGAGTAAAATGGCGCTGTCTCGGCTCACTGCAACCTCCGCCTCCAGGGTTCAAGCAATTCTCCTGCCTCAGCCTCCGGCGTAGCTGGGATTATAGGTGCCCGCCACCACGTCTGGCGAATTTTGTATTTTTTTTTTTTTTTTTTAGTAGAGACAGGGTTTCACCATGTTGTTCAGGCTAGTCTCGCACTGCTGACCTCACATAATCCGCCCGCCTCGGCCTCCCAAAGTGCTGGGATTGTAGGGGGTGAGCCACTGTGTCCAGCACCAGTGTTCTTTTCTAATGGATTAGCGTTGCCTTCTTTAAATGCTTCAAGAGCTGTTTGGGGACTCTCAGCAAAGCCTATCATTTGCGCTGCTGGATTTCCTCCTCTTCTGCTCCCGCCTCATTCACCCCATGCGCTCTCCCCTTGACGAAACCCCTGCCAGAGAAGCTTCTACCCACCACTCAATTTCACCCAGCTAACTCCTACACACTCTTCAGGTCTCAACTCTTCAGGTCTTCCACTCATCAAGGCCTTCCTCCTAGATTTGGTTAAGTCCTCTGTTACAGATTTTGAGATGGATCTGGGTGTGGTGGCTCATGTCTACACTCAGGGGCCTGCCTGGCCCTCCCCACCAAGTATGGAAATAAAGTAAAATTTCGAGTTCCTTCAGGGGAAATTCTCCACACCTAGCTAGCTTTGAGGAACTTGATAAGCAAGAAGGTAATAGTAGTTCAAAACAATAGCCTAAGAAGTTTGAGTCCTAAGATGTTTGGTTGTTTATAAAAACTAAAGATGCCAGCTGCTGTGGCTCACAATTGTAATCCCAACACTTTGGGAGGCCCAGGCGGGCGGATCTCGAGATCAAGAGATGGAGACCATCCTGGGCAACATGGTGAAGCCCTGTCTCTTTTAAAAATACAAAAATTAGCTGGACGTGGTGGCGCACGCCTCTAGTCCCAGCTACTCGGGAGGCTGAGGCAGGAGAGTCGCTTGAACCTGAGAGGCGGAGGTTGCGGTGAGCCAAGATCCCACCATTGCACTACAGCCTGGGCAACAAGAGCAAAACTCCATCTCAAAAAAAAAAATAAGGCCGGGCGCGGTGGCTCGCGCCTGTAATCCCAGCACTTTGGGAGGCCGAGGCGGGTGGATCACGAGGTCAAGAGATCGAGACCATCCTGGCCAACATGGTGAAACCCCGTCTCTACTTATAATACAAAAAATAGCCGGGCGTGGTGGCACGTGCCCGTGGTCCCAGCTACTCGGGAGGCTAAGGCGGAAGAATCGCTTGAACCCAGGAGGGGGAGGTTGCAGTGTGCCAAGATTGCGCCACTGTACTCCAGCCTGGCGTTAGAGCAAGACTCAGTCTCAAAAAAATAAATAAATAAAATAAAATACGAGAAAAATAAAAACTAAAGATAACATCTTTTTTTCCCCCCAAACCCGCTAAAGATAACATCTTAACATGTGTCCCTGAGTTGTTTTTCGAGAAACCCAGACCTGAATCAAATGAATACACTGGATCTGGGTGTGGTGGCTCATGCCTTTACACTTTGGGAGACTGAGGCAGGAGGATCCGTTGAGCCCAGGAGTTCAAACCAGCCTAGGCGATATAGTGAGAGCTCATCTCCATAAAAAAATTAAAAAATTTAGCTGGGCATGGTGGTGTGCCTGTAGTCCCAGCTACTTGTGAGGCTGAGGTGGCAGGATCGCTTAAGTCTGGGAGATCCAGGCTGCAGTGAGCTATGATCCCACCACTGCAAGAGTGAAATCTTGTCTCCCAACCCCCCCAAAAAGATATTCCATATTTTTAGGCCAAACCAATGTATAACCTCATGTACTGATACACAATTTTTCCTGTAACTTCCGCTTTCCTGAAATTTACCCATGCCTTTAAAAATTGCCTGGGCTGGGCACAGTGGCTCACACCTGTAATCCCAGCACTTTGGGAGGCCCAGGTGGGCGGATCACCTGCGGTCGAGAGTTCAAGACCAGCCTGGCCAACATGGTAAAACTCCATCTCTCTTTAAAATACAAAAATAAACTGGGTGTGGTGGTATACGCCTGTAATCCTAGCAACTTGGGAGGCTGAGGCAGAGAATTGCTCGATCCTGGGAGGCGGAGGTTGCAGTGAGCCAAGATAGTGCCATTGCACTCCAGTCTGGGTGAAAGAGTAAGACTCTGAATAAAAATTTAAAAAAATAAAAAGCAGCTGGGCATGGTGGCTCGCACCTGTAACCACAGCACTTTGGGAGGCCGAGTCGGGTGGATCACGAGGTCAGGAGTTTGAGACCAGCCTGGCCAATATAGTGAAACCCCATCTCTACTAAAGATACAAAAAATTAGCTGGACGTGGTGGTGCGTGTCTGTAAACCCAGCTACTTGAGGAGGCTGAAGCAGGAGAATCGCTTGAACCCAAGAGGCGGAGGTTGCAGTGAGCCCAGATCATGCCATTGCACTCCAGGCTGGGCAACAGGGAAAGACTCTGTCTCAAAACAAACAAACAAAAAAAAAAAACCTCTTGCTTGTAAGCCATTGGGGAGGTCAGGTCTTAAGTGTGAGCTACAGATTCTTCTTGTCGATGCCCTGCAAATAAATACCCTCATGTAAAGCCTGGATATGGATGTCAGGCCTTACTGCATTGGGAAGCAGACTTCAGTTTGGTCAGGTAACAGGCTTCCTCAGCAACTTTACAACTTACGTTTTTTTTTTTTAGACAGAGTTTTGCTCTTGTTGCCCAGGCTGGAGTGCAATAGCAAGGTTTTGGCTCACTGCAATCCCCGCCTCCCGGGTTCAAGCGATTCTCCTTCCTCAGCCTCCCAAGTAGCTGGGATTACAGGCGTGCCCCACCAGTCCTTGCTAATTTTGTGGTTTTAGTAGAGACCAGGTTGGTTTCATAATGTTGGCCAGACTGGTCTCAAATTCCTGACCTCAGGTGATCCGCCCGCCTTGGCCTCCCAAAGTGCTGGGATTATAGGCATGAGCCACAGCGCCTGGCCTACAATTTAATCACTGAAGTTATACAACTGTATATGTAAGATTATTTGTTTAAATAATCACACCACCAGCAGACATTATATAAGCTTCTTGAGGTTATGACCCCTATATACTTTTTTCCCTCCTGAACCTATTTTCAGGGCCTGGCACAAAATAGGTACTTAATAAATATGATTTGTAACATGAAGGACTCCTAGGAACATTTTTGTCCTCTGGAGGTTGAAGGGTTTCCTTTTTTTTTTATTTGGAGATGGAGTCTCACTCTGTTGCCAGGCTGGAGTGCAGAGGCGAGATCTCCGATCACTACAACCTCTGCCTCATGGGTTCAAGCGACTCTCCTGCCTCAGCCTCCCGAGTAGCTGGGATTACAGATGCACACCACCACACCTGGCTAATTTTTGTATTTTTAGTAAAGACAGAGTTTCACCATGTTGGCCAGGATGGTTTTGATCTCTTGATCTTGCGATCCACCTGCCTCAGCCTCCCAAAGTACTGGGATTACAGGCGTGAGCCACTGCGCCTGGCCTGTTTTTGTTTTGTTTTGTTTTATTTGTTTTGTTTTTTGAGTTGGCATCTCTGTTGCCCAGGCTGGAGTGCAGTGGTTCAATCTCCACTCACTGCAACCTCTGCCGCCCAGGTTCAAGCAATTCTCTTGCCTCAGCCTCCTGAGTAGCTGGGATTACAAGCGACAGCCACCATGCCCAGCTAATTTTTGTATTTTTAGTAGAGATGGGGTTTCATTATCTTGGCCAGGCTGGTCTCAAACTCCTGACCTCGTGATCCACTCAGCTCGGCCTCCCAAAGTGCTGGGATTATAGGTGTGAGCCAATGTACCCGGCCAGAAGGGTTTCTTTGGAGTTCATTAATCTGAGGTGGAAGAGCCTGTTGTTCCAGTCTGGGTTCCCCCTCTACCCTCTCTGTACTCATCTAATCTTGAATTCAGTTTGGTTTAATAAACACTAAAGTGGCCTGAGGCAATTCACAAGGCTCCTCAAGGTTATAGCTATTATCCTAGATAGGCTTTCTTTCCTGATATCCCTGGGATTTTGGTCAGCCTTTTAAAAATTTGAGGTAGAGCTAGCTCCCTGACTCACACCTATAATGCCAGCACTTTGGAAGGCCAATGTGGGAGGACTGCTTGAGGCTAGGAGTTGGAGACCAGCCTGGACAACAAAATGAGACCCTATCTCTGAAAAAAAAAAAAAATTGTTTTAATTAGCTGGGTGTGGTGGTATGCCTGTGAAGTCCCAGCTACTTGGGAAGCTGAGACAGGAAGTTTGCATGAGCCCAGGAGTTCAAAGATGCAGTAAAATGTTCCACTGCACTCCAGCCCGGGTGACAGAGCGAGACCCTCCTGTATCTTAAAAAAAAAATTATAACCATAACATTCTATACACTTTTGTAAAACACTTAAAATGAAAAACTTAATGTAGCTACAGACTACAGGTTAAAGACTGATTCCGACATTAGCCACTCAAAGTTTCAGTTCCTGCATCTGTAAAATGGGGACTAATATCTAGAAGGAATGTTATCATGGGAAAATAACATACAAAAAGGAGTAGATAGGGGAAAAGCACCAGGCAAGTATTATAGTTTAACTGAATTGATTTGGCCTAGACCACTGTGGAGGCCTTGACTCCCAAACTGCAGAAACTTTTGGGGGTTTTGAGCAGAAGAGGAACATGGTCAGAATTGTGTTTTTAAATGTTTCCTCTGGCAGTAGTGTGTGGGTTTTATTGGAACAAGTCAAGACTGAAAGCTGAGACAAGTAAAGAGGCTGCTGCAATCACACAGGTGAGAGGTAACAAGGGCCTGGGTTCAGTCAGTAAGAACAGAGAAAAGGGAATCCTATGAGAAACTGTAAAGGTTGGAATCTGTAAGATTTCATGGTTGGGCACAGTGGCTCACACCTATAATCCAAGCACTTTGGGAGGCCGAGCTGAGTGGATCATGAGGTCAGGAGTTGGAGACAAGCCTGGCCAAGATGGCAAAACCCTGCCTAATATGGCCGAGTGTGGTGGCATGCATCTGTAATCTTAGCTACTCAGGAGGCTGAGGCAGGAGAATCCCTTGAACTTGGGAGGCAGAGGTTACAGTGAGCTGAGATCGTGCCACTGTACTCTAACCTGGGTGACAGAGCAAGACTCTCTCTCAAAAAAAAAAAAAAAAAAAATCATGATTGAGTGCATGTGGCTAGCAAAAGCAAAAGAGGTAGCAAAGTCCAAAGTTTTACTTGAATTAGTAAGTCCATTTCTCTCTATCTCTAGTACAACCACTTTACTGCAGGCCACCATCAGCTCTGACCCAAGTTACAGCAACAACTCCATTATTTGCTCTCCAATAAATTATTCTCACAGTGGTTGGATAGATTTTTTTTTTTGAGACGGAGTCTCGCTCTGTCGCCCAGGCTGGAGTGCAGTGGTGCAATCTCAGCTCACTGCAATCTCCGTCTCCTGGGTTCAAGCAATTCGTCTGCCTCAGTCTCCAGAGTAGCTGGAACTACAGGTGCATGCCACCACGCCCAGCTCGTTTTTGTTTTTTTAGTAGAGACCAGGTTTCATCATATAGGCCTGGCTGGTCTCAAACTCCTGACCTCGTGATCTGCCCACCTAGGCCTCTCAAAGTGCTGGGATTACAGGCGTGAGCCACCGTGCCCCACTAGTTTTGTTTTTGGTTGTTTTTTTTTTTTTTTTTGAGATGGGAGTCTTGTCTGTTGCCCAGGCTGGAGTGCAGTGGTATGATCATGGTTCACTGCAGCCTCAACCTCCCAAGTGATCCTCCCACTTTAGCCTCCCAAGCAGCTGAGACTACAGACTAGCACCACCATGCCCAGCTAATTTGTTAAACTTTTTGTTGAGATGGAGTCTCCCTATGTTGCTCAGGCTGGTCTCAAGGTCCTGGGCTCAAGTGATCCTCTTGCCTTAGCCTCCCAAGGTGCTGGGATTACAGCCATGAGCCACCTTGCTTGGCCTGATTTTTTGTTAATGGATTCATCTTAAACCATGAATTGGACCAAGTTATTCTTCTATTTAGAATTCTTCAATTGCTTCCCCAAACCTCTAAACTCCTGAAAATGGCTTACAAGTTTCTTATGGCTCTGTCTGCATCTACTACTCCAATCGCATCTCATCCCATTCTGCCTTGCCCACCACAGCAAGCTGATTCCTGCCTCTGGGCTTTTCTAGATGTTCTTCCTGACTGGAGCCCTTTGACTAACCCGTCTCCTTTTTTTTTTCTTTGAAGAGATGGGGTCTCACTATGTTGCCCAGGCTGGAGTGCAGTGGCTATTTACAGGCGCAATCCCACTACTGATCAGCATAGGAGTTTTGACCTGCTCTGTTTCCGACCTGGGCTGGTTCACCCCACCTTCGGCAACCTGGTGGTTCTCTGCTACCAGGAGGTCACCATATTGATGCCGAACTTAGTGTGGACACCCAATCGGCATAGCGCACTACAGCCCAGAACTCCTGGGCTCAAGCAATCCTCCCACCTTAGCCTCCCGAGTAGCTGGGACCACAGGCACGCACCACCGTGCCCCGCAACCCATCTCCTCTTTTGCTAGTTAGCTTTCTCAACCTTTGTATCATAGCTCAAATATCATCTCTTGTCCTAACCATCCTACCTAAACCAGGTCCTTCCTTGCTATTTTCTGCCTCAGTACTGATTCCTCAATAGCACTTACCAATTTAAAACTTAAAAATAGCCGGGCGCGGTGGCTCATGCCTGTAATCCTAGCACTTTGGGAGGCTGAGGCGGGTGGATCACCTGAGGTCAGGAGTTCAAGACCAGCCTGACCAATATGGTGAAACCCTGTCTTTAAAAAAAAAAAAAAAAAAATTAAAAATATATATGTATTTACATTTTCGTTTCTTTCAACTATAAACTCCACAGAAGGAAGAGATCTTATCTGTCCTGTTCCTTTTACTTGGTGCCTGGCACATAAAAGGTATTTAATAAATATATTTTCCGACGAGCACTGTGGCTCAAGCCTGTAATCCCAGCATTTTGGGAGGCGGAGGCGGGAGGATCACCAGAGTTCAGGAATTCAAGACCAGCTTGGCCAACATGGTGAAACCGCATCTCTACTAAAAATACACAAATTAGCCAGGCGTGGTGGCAGGTGCCTGTAATCTCAGCTATTTGAAAGACTGAGGCAGGAGAATCACCTGAACCCTGGAGGCAGACATTGCAGTAAGCTGAGACTGTGCCATGGCACTCCAGCCTGGGCAACAAGAGTGAAAAACTCTGTCTCAAAAAATAAATAAATAAATAAATATTTTTTCCAACTTGGGCAATATAGTGAGACCCTGTCTGTACACAAAATTTTAAAAATTAGCTAGGTACGGTGGCACATGCCTGTAGTCCTGGTTACTCGGGAGGCTGTGGTGGGAGAATCACTTGAACCTGGGAGGTCAAGGATGCAGTGAGCTATGATCACACCATTGCACTCCAGTCACAGAGTGAGACTCTGTCACAAAAAAAAAAAAAAAATTTATGAATAAATGAAGGAAGGAGCTGGTGAAGTTATTCATGAGAAAATGTCATGAGGAAAAGGGTAGGTTTAAAGGGGAAGGTACACATCTCTAATACTCTGGTGTCAGGGTATCTGTAGACAAATAGTTGGGATTAGAAAGGAAAAAGACACTTTGGGAGGCCAAGGTGGGTGGATCACCTGAGGTCAGGAGTTCAAGACCAGCCTGGCCAATATGGTGAAACCCTATCTCTACTAAAAATACAAAAAATTAGCTGGGCATATTGGCGGGTGCCTGTAATCCCAGCTACTCAGGAGGCTGAGGCAGGAGAATCACTTGAACCTGGGAGACTGAGGTTGCAGTGAGCCAAAATCATGCCACTGCACTCCAGCCTGGGTGACAGAGTGAGACTCAGTCTCAAAAAAAGAAAAGAAAAAAGAGTTGGTATTTGATACTGTACCTCTAGCCCTGCCCAGGTGAGCTGGGGCTGAGCAGAGGCTAGCGCTCCTTCAACTGCAGTATTAGGCCTTATCACAATATAACATAATAGTTGAGAACCTGAAAGAACTTGAGACCTCTCATTGCTAAGCACTCAAGTTAAAAAAAAAAAAAAAAAGAACTTGAGACCAACATAGTTTAGAAACAAGTGCTAGTGTTGTGGTTTAGGCTATAAGTATAATAGTAACTTACAGTACTGAACTAATGAGGGTCAAAATAGAATAGGCCTGGGGCAGTGGTTCAAGCCTGTAATCCCAGCACTTTGACAGGCCGAGGCAGGCTGATTGCTTGAGTCCAGGAGTTTGAGACCAGCCTGGGCAACATGGCAAAACCCTGCCTCTATAAAAAATACAAAAATTAGTGGGTGTGGTGGTGTGAGCCTTGTAGTACCAGCTACTCAGGAGGCTGAGGTGGGAGGATCACTTGAGCCTGGGAGATGTGTTTTTTTGTTTTGTTTTGTTTTGTTTGTTTGTTTTTATTTTGAGATGGAGTCTTGCTCTGTCGCCCAAGCTGCAGTGGCTCTATCTCGGCTCACTGCAACCTCTGCCTCCTGGGTGCAAGTGATTCTCCTGCCTCAACCTCCTGAGTAGCTGGGACTACAGGCATGTGCCACCACGTCCAGCTAATTTTTGAATTATTAGTAGAGACAGGGTTTCACCATGTTGGTCAGGCTGTTCTCAAACTCCTGACCTCATGATACACCCGCCTCGGTCTCCCAAAGTGCTGGGATTACAGGTGTGAGCCACTGTGCCCGGCTGAGCCTGGGAGGTTAAGGCTGCAGTGAGCTATGATCACACCATTGCACTCTAGCCTGGGTGACATAGTGAGACCCTGTTTCTATTTTTTTTTCTTGGTTCTGTATATATGGTCAAAGTATCTACAAAGAAAAAAAAAGAAGAAAATAGAATAGTTAGAAGGCTGGAAGATAAGACTCTTTAAATTTATTCTGTCAAAAATGTTTACTAAATATTGTACCTGTTAAGTGTGAGGCCCCAAGCCAAGTGCTGAGAATACCCAGGTGAACAAGACACAGTCCTTGGTCTCTATTCACTGATGGTCTAACAGGGAAACAGACAAGGTAAGCTTGGAGTTGACAGGATATATATGGACTTATATTCCATTGAGGAAAAGATAAACATAGACACAAATAGGGCTGGAGCGTCGCTTGTGCCTATAACCACAGCATTTTGGGAGGCTGAGGCAGGAGGATCACTTGAGGCCTGCGGTTTGGGACCAGCCTGGGCAACATGGTGAGACCTCATCTCTATAAAATAATAAAAAAAGACACAAATATATAACAATGTAAGTGTAATGAAAAAACATAAGCTGAGTAAGAGGGACAGAGTGAGCTGTGTTACATAGGATATTTAGAGAAGCCCTCTTCAATTAAAGTAACATTTGATCAAAGGCCTAAAGGAGTGAGAGATTGAGCTCCCTGGATGCCTTGGGGAAGAGCATCCCAAGTAACGGAAATAAGTGTAATGGCAGGCTTGTGCTTGGATACCTAGAGAACTAGCAAATGTGTCTGGAATGGAGTGAGTGGGAAACAGTGTGGAAGTCAAAGAGGTAGCAAGGCCAGGTCATGTGGGGCCTTGAAGGGTATGGATAGCACTCTGGATTTTACTTAGCTTGAGATTAGAAAAGTCATGCATAAAAATTTTAACTTGATAGAGCAAGCAAAGGGAGTAATCACAGATCTGGGAGTATAGGAAAGTAAAAATGAAATCAGTATTTCAGGAACTCAATTCAACATGTGGAATAGATTAGAGAGAGGCAATCCAGAAGGCTATTCATTCCAACAGTTCAAGTGCAAGATGATGAAAACTAACCAGAACGGGCAGCAAGAATGGTAAGAGCTACATAAAAATGAAAATTTTTCAAAGAAACAATGGGATTTTCAGGCTTGGTGTGGGATGAATGTACTTGTAATATAGCTTCAGAGCTGCTGACTTCAGACACAAACAGATGTCCTGCCAGAAGCAAATGAGGCCAAAGGAACTGTTCTTAAAATGGAACCACAAGAGAGTTTCAGTAAACAAAACAGTTGTTCTTCTACACCTTTTGTAATTGAAACTGTTCTTTGTTTGAAATACAAGTGAAACAATCTTTATTTTTAATAATTAAAGGACCCAAAATGATTTCCCCCTTCCTGAAAAGTAAAGCAAACAGATCCTATTTATCACCTGAAAATGCAACAGTCATGAGCAGGCAGGCAAAGGAGCTCATGGGAGCCTAAGTCCACTTCTGCATATCAGCAAATTTTTTTAGAAATGCTTGTCTCCTAGTTTTGAGTCTAAATAATCAAATACAATGAAATATTCTTAGTATAGTGCTTATATCCTTACTGAAACAGTTTCTTATCACTAATTTTCTGGTTAATAACTTTTTTTTTTTTTTTTGAGACAGAGTCTTGCCCTGTTGCTCAGGCTGGAGTACAGTGGCATGGTCTCAGCTCACTGGAACCTCCACCTCCTGGGTTCAAGTGATTCTCCTGCCTCAGCCTTCTGAGTACCTGGGATTATAGGTGCCTGCCACTACGCCCGGCTAATTTTTTGCATTTTTTGTAGAGATGGGATTTCACCATGTTGGCCAGGCTGGTCTTGAACTGACCTAGTGATCTGCCTGCCTAGGCCTCCCAAAGCACTGGGATAACAGGCCTGAGCCACCGTGGCCAGGCTACAGATAAAAAAGTAGAATATATTACTGACATCAGTTTAGAAAAGTGTATGGTAGTGTAGAGTAAATACAGGTAACTGAACAAAGAAATATAAATAACAATTGGTAAGAGCAATTTTTTTTTGAGACAGGGTCTGGCTTTGTGCCCCAGGCTGGATTGCAGTGGCAAGATCTCGGCTCACTGTGACCTCTGCCTCCCAGGTTCAAGTGATTCTCCTGCGTCACCCTCCGGAGTAGCTGGGATTGCAGATACCCACCACCACACCTGGCTAATTTTTGTATTTTTAGTCTAGACAGAGTTTCATCATGTTGGCCAGGCTGCTCTCCAATGTCTGACCTCAAGTGATTTGCCCACCTTGGTCTCGCAAAGTGCTGGGAATATAGGTGTGAGCCACTGCACCTGGCCAAGAGCAATTGTTATAATTGCTATTGCCAATAATTTTTTCATATTTCTGTGGCCACACTTTAAGATGTCATCAAAGGATTTGATATTGTGTGGAAAATACTTAATATGAAAACTACTTAACTTTTAAAATATGTTGTCCCACCTCAATTACATAAACTTATCTTCCTACTATCGCAAAGGTTAGGCAGATGACAAATGCTGTTTTTCTCCTCTCTCTCTATATATATATATGTATGTATTCTGAGACAGGGTTGCCTAGGCTGGAGTGCAGTGGCACAATCACGGCTTACTGCAGCCTCGACCTCCCAGGTGCAAGCGATCCTCCCACCTGTCTCCTGAGTAGCTGGGACTACAGGTGTGCATCACCATGCCCAGCTAATTTTTTTTTTTTTTTTTTTTTAGATGGAGTCTTGCTCTATCACCAGGCTGGAGTGCAGTGGCGCCATCTCAGCTCACTGCAACCTCCGCCTCCTGGGTTCAAGCGATTCTTCCGCCTCAGCCTCCCGAGTAGCTGGGACCACAGGCACATGCCACCATGCCCGGCTATTTTTTATATTTTTTAGTAGAGACGGGGTTTCACCATGTTGGCCAGGATGGTCTCGATCTCTTGACCTCGTGATGCACCCGCCTCGGCCTCCCAACCAGCTAATTTTTTATATGTTTTGGTAGAGATGGGGTTTTGCCATATTGCTCAGACTGTTCTCCTACTCCTGGGCTTAGGGGATCCACTTGCCTCAGCCTCCCAAAGTCCTGGATTATAGGTATGAGTTACTATGCTCACCTCTCAATACTGTAGTGCTGATTACACTGAAAGTGTAAAAAACATTTGAAATAATCATTGTTGGAGGGGGTGGGGCTAAAAAATTAAAAAAAAAAGAAATAATCATTGTTTTGAGGACACAAATAGTAACACAGCAACTTAAAGGTGGAACAAATTTTAGAAAAAGCATTGTTTACTTTTACTAAATTATTTATGTTGATTTAACCTGATTAACCAACTAGACTACATTTAAAATCTCTGGGGCGGGCCGCAGTGGCTCACGCCTGTAATCCAGCACTTTGGGAGGCTGAGGTGGGCGGATCACCTGAAGTTAGGAGTTCAAGACCAGCCTGGTTAACATGGTAAAACCCCGTCTCTACTAAATTTACAAAAATTAGCTGGGCATGGTGGCAGGTGCCAGCAGTCCTAGCTACTTGGGAGGCTAAGGCAGGAGAATTGCTTGAACCTGGGAGGCGGAGGTTGCAGTGAGCCAAGATGGGGCCACTGCACTCCAGCCTGGTGACAGAGCAAGACTCTGTCTCAAAAAAAAAAAAAAATCTGAACACACAGATATTGCTTGAATAGCACAAAGTTCAAAGAAAGCTTGATTTAACCAAATCAAACCACTGTGCCAAGGTCAAAACAAATCGAGATCATTCCAAATGAGTTGCATAAAAAAGAGAGTTAATACAGGTTTGAGATCAGGTATTTGCCTCTTTGAAGAGTGACCCTGATTTTGTCTGACCTCAGAAAGGTTGTTTCTCTCTGAGCTCTAATTCCTCTTCAAAACATCAAGAGCCTTGTGTCTGTGCAATTTATTTTATTTTATTTTATTTTATAAGATGGGGTTTCACCATGGTGGCCAGGCTGGTCTTGAACTCCTGACTTCAGGTGATCCACCCACCTCGGCCTCCCAAAGTGCTAGGATTATAGGCGTGAGCCACCGCGCCCAGCCGAGTCTGTGCAATTTTAAAGTGTTCTTGGATCTATAATTTGGGATTTTGTTATAGTGGCCCTAAACTGAAAACAATTTAACCAAAAGCATTATCTTCATCTTTTTTTTTTTTTTTTTTTTTTAAGATGGGGTTTCACCATGTTGGTCAGGCTGGCCTTGAACTCCCAACCTCAGGTGATCCGCCCGCCTTGACCTCCCAAAGTGCTTGGATTACAGGCATGAGCCACCACGCCCAGCCACATTATCTTCATCTTAAAGATTTTAACTGGGCATGGTAGCTCAAACCTGTATTCTCATTTTGGAAGAATGAGGCAGGAGGATCTCTTGTGAGACCTTCTCTTTACCACCCCCCCCTGCAAAAAAAAACCTAATCAGGCATAATGGCACACACCCATAGTCACAGCTACTCAGGAGGCTGAGGCTGGAGGATTGCTTGAGCCAAGGAGGTTGAGGCAGCAATGAGCTGCATGAGTGCACCACTGCCCACCAGCCTGGGCAACAGAGTGAGACTCTGCCTCAAAAAAAAAAAAAAAAAAAGATATTGTACTTGGATCTTGTACAAAGGAAATTAATTGTTGAATGCTACTTAGAGCAAATACATTTTTAGTCAAGTCTGAGGGAAATGATAAAACAGGGTGAGTATAAAATTTAGTAGTTATATGAATTTCTACTGCTTGTTTTTAGGCCTGATACAGTAGTTTACTCTTCTTAAAGACAGGATCTTGCTCTGTCACGCAGGCTGGCGTGCAGTGGTGAGATCATAACTTACTGCAGCTTGGAACTCCTGGGCCCAGATGATCCTCCCACCTCAGCCTCCTGAGTAGCTGGGACTATAGGGTTGTGCCACCACGCTGGCCAGGTGTTTAAAATTTATTTAATTTTTAAAAATTGGCTGGGTGTGGCAGCTCACGCCTGTAATCCCAGCACTTTGGGAGGCCAAGGTGGGTGGATCACCTGAGGTCAGGTGTTCGAGACCAGCCTGGCTAACATGGTGAAACCCCGTCTCTACTAAAAATACGAAATTTAGCCAGGCGTGGTGGCAGGCACCTATAAGCCCAGCTACTTGGGAGGCTGAAGCAGAATTGCTTGAACCTGAGAGGCAGAGGTTGCAGTGAGCTGAGATCGTGCCACTGCACTCCAGCCTGGGCGACACAGCAAGACTCCATTTAAAAAAAAAAAATTTTTTTTTTTTTTAAATGAGAGATAAGGGGGACTCTCCTTGTTGTCCAGGCTGGTCTCAAACTCCTGGCCTCAAGTAATCCTTCTGTCTCAGCCTCCCGAAGTGTTTGAATTACAAGAAGTGAGTCACCTTGCCCAGCCTGACACAGTGGCTTAGATCTTGCTTTTTTTGTTATGTATGTAATATAACACTTCATAGCAGGTATTTGATATTAAATGAATTAGGTAAGATGTACTTCACATTGAGGTTTCAGAACCACGTGGCATGACATTTTAATCAACAGTACAAATCTGTAAAGAAGGGCTTTATCATCAGCACAGAGCAGGAAAAACCCTAAACCGATTCAAGGTAGTTAAGATGATTACTGAGTCATTAATTAACTATGTTGTCTAATCACCCCAGTTTCTACCTCCGTTTGGCTTAAAAAGTCCAAAAAGTCAACTTGCAAAAAAAAAAAAAAAAAGTCTATTTGCCCTGAAAGGAAGTTTGAATTCTTTACCTTACCGTAAATTCTTAGAAGTGGAAACAAAACTGCCATTTAAATGTGCTTGCTGTTAATGAACTTGAGCGTAACTATGCTATGAATCAGCGAGTTTCAAAATTAATATTCCTGAGTCCTCTAGTCAAAAGGCAAAGGCTTCCTCCTTGGCTTGATCACACTATTAATATGTACACATATTTAACCACCGCTTTTTAAAACCCCTTACAATTTACACCTGTTTTGGTGACCGACTGAATAAATAAATGTGAAAGCCTACGACGAGCTTTCTTAATAAAATAAATAAAGCTGCATTTTATTCTAGGATATTTAGTAACATTTACACTGAAGATGACGAAATGTGAATGAAATACTGCCATGAACAATAATCGTCCCAGCTACTACTGGTGGTACGGTCTCAACGGAGGACGATGACCTCTGAGGTCTCAAGTAATCTTCACAAAACCCAGGGAGAGGAACTGTCAGTCCCACCCCACGAAAGCGGCAACTGAATCCCAGACTGCCCCACGATCCCGGTTCTGCAAGCGAAGTCACGTTGACAACGGCGGGAATTTCCACAGCGGTGACACACGGCACTTCCGGCAGGCCGTGAGAGTCAGTGACGTGGCGGCGAGGCTGGGTACGGTCGTCGGGGTCAGGGCACCAGGAGCTGTCAGGTGCCCTCGGGGCAACCCCGCTGGGAGAAAAGAGCTCGCCGGCTGCGGCTGGGCAGCAAGGCCGGAGCCGGAAGTGCCACGTGTCCTGATTGCGGCTGCGCGACCGACGGCTGACAGAGACTTCCGGCCAGGGCCTCTTTCCTTCTAGGTTTGGCTGCCTACTTGTAGCCTGGCATTCGCGGCCCCGCCGGCCCGACTTTCTAGCCTCAGTTCCCAGGCTAGGCCGTGGCCGCCGGTGGCCTGGGGAGAGTGCGGCGCCATGCCTCGGGCTTGATGCGCAGCCCTCTCTTTCCCAGTCTTCAGTCTTAAGTAGTTAGCCTCCTCCCTCCGCTTTCAGCAGTCATCTTTCAGCTCTGTTCTTGGCCCTATTGTTGACCCGGACCAGCCCCTTCCAACCCAGATAACCGCCGTCATGTCCCAGCCGGGAATACCGGCCTCTGGCGGCGCCCCAGCCAGCATCCAGGCCCAGAACGGAGCCGCCTCGGCCTCGGGGTCTCCCTACGCTAACGGTAAGTGCTGTCCGAGGGGAGGGCTCAGCCTGGCCGGGGCTGAAACTGACCTTTGCGTGCCGCTGCGGCTTGAGGCGACATGGAGAGGGTGACCGCCCTACTGGGTTCTGGCCCGGATGGTGGTGGTCCGCTGGGCCGGGGGACCACGGCGATTGTGCGCCTGCAGCCCCAGGATCGTCTTAGGCTTTCACATTTGTTTATTCAGTCGGTCACCAAAACAGTAATTGAGTACCTGCTGTATGCAGCGTCCTAGATGAAACATGAGTGAGAAAATGCCTCAAAACTCAAATGTAACGATCATAGTGTTTGTGTGCCTTCGCCTTCCGTGCCACCTCACTCCAGTCTCCTAGAAAGCAGGATTTATGGTCTGATTCATCTGGGTTCTGCAGGCCCTGAAGTGGGTTGGCAGTCGTACCCAGTCTATTTTCTGGAGATGAATGCATGCTTTTGGGACACCCCCTTTAGGGCCTACTCATCCCCTCCCAGAACCTTCCCAGAATTGTACCTACAACGTCTGTTCAGTGTTTCAGCTGTTGAAAAACCAAATAGAAGGGACGATCTCCTGTTTGATTTCTAGAGGTCTGTATAGCACTTGGAAAGTTGTTGGACACAACTCTTTGAATCTTTGACAAGAGTCTACATGTACATTATAGTCATTTGGCGTGAGAATGTCTTATAATTTTAAACCTCTTCTAGGATTCCTTAAATCGTCCTACTTTATGATTTGCTAAGATTATTTCAATTGTTATAATAGACAAAGACTTTCTGCCAACAGATTGCCTACTTACAAATTTACCTACAAATCTCTGGTTTACAGAAATAAGACTAGCAGAATGATACTAAAGAGCTTAGTTGCCCATTGGAGTCTAAGATTTCTGTGAAGTTGGAGAAAACAGTGACTAAAATTGCTAATTTACATTGTTTTTAGAGAAGACTGCAGTTTTCTTTACAGAGATGGCTCTAAAAGACTTTTAAAAATGTCTGAGTAGGCAACCATGTGGGCAGAAGAAAGAATAAATGGAGGAAAGCCACTGAAAGGGTGTTAAGTTGAATTAATCATTCTCAAAATTGTGGTAACAGATTATGTAAACTACATTTTATTCTAGGATATTTAGTAACATTTACACTGAGAATGAAAACAAATTAAAATGTTATATGGCTATGGATTTTTCTTATAATCTATAAATTGCAGTTTTACATCAACTTTAAATGGCAAATCCTTAAATGTGCTTCTACTTTTATAGATGGGTGTAGTTGTCATAATATTGAAATGTTTGACATAATGTCATAATACTGAAATGAAGAGGTTTGACCACTGTGGTATGCTGTATTAGAGATATTATCACTATGTTGATTTGATACAGTCCAACAGACATTTGTTGCACGTATTCTAAGTTCTGTCTTGAAGATATAAAAGAGAATAAGAAAGCATTACCTGTACATAGGTTACCCATAGCCAGTTGGGGAATTCACATATGTAACTGGTGATTGCAATTCAGGGTGATAGCAGCTGGAAGAATATGACCAACTGAGAGGTGAGGAATGAAACCATAGGACTGCAATTACAAGCCTCTTTTTGTTTGTCATTTATCTTAGGAGACAAGGTCTCATTCTGTCACCCAGACTGGAGTGCAGTGGCGTGATCACAGCTTACTGCATTCTCAGCCTTCCAATACCTGGCTAATTTTTTTTTTTTTAATAATGTTTTTCTAGAGATGGAGTCTCCCTGTGTTGCCCAGGATGGTCTTTAACTTCCGGCCTAAAGCGCTCTTCTCTCCTTAGCCTTCCAAAGTGCTGGAATTACAGGCCTGAGATTATAGGCATGAGCCACCACACCTTTTTGTTGTTGTTGTTGTTGAGACAGGTCTCTCTATGTTACCTAGGCTGGTCTGAAACTCCTGGCCTCAAGTGATCCTCCCGACCCAGCCTTCCAAAATGCTGGGATTAGAGGCATGAGCTACTGAGCCTGACCTGGGTTGTTTTATTGTTCATCCCACTAATACAAAGAGTAGGGATGTGGTATCAAGTCGGAGGAGAGGATGTTTTTCAAGAGGTGAGAAAATGTTTCAATGCTGGGATCTAGTTTGGTTAACTATTCCAAAGCAGTAGTTGCTGCTTACATATTCTACTGAAAACTTTTTTCTTTTTTTTGAGATGGAGTTTCGCTCTTGTTGCCTAGGCTTGGAGTGTAATGGCACCATTTCAGCTCACTGCAACCTTTGCCTCCCCGATTCTAGCAATTCTCCTGTCTCAGCCTCCTGAGTAGTTGGGATTACAGGCGCATGCCACGAGGCCTGGCTAATTTTTTTTTTTTTTTTTTTTTCTGAGACAGAGCCTCGCTCCATCGCCAGGAGCCAGGCTTAAATGCAGTGGCAGACCTTGGCTCACTGCAACCTCCGCCTCCCGGGTTCAAGCAGTTTTCCTGCCTCAGCCTCCCAAGTAGCTGGGACTACAGGCGTGTGCCACAACATCCAGCTGATTTTTGTATTTTTAGTAGAGACGGGGTTTCACCATGTTGGCCAGGATGGTCTCGATCTCTTGCCCTCGTGATCTGCCCGCCTTGGCCTCCCAAAGTGCTGGGATTACAGGCGTGAGCCACTGTGCCCGGCCTAATTTTTGTATTTTTAGTAGAGACAGCATTTCCTCATATTGGTCTGGCTGGTCAGGCTGGTCTGGAACTCCTGACCTCAGGTGATCTACTTGCCTTAACCTCCCAAAGTTCTGGGATTACAAGCATGAACTACCACACCTGGCCAAAAACTCTCAAGTATTTAATGAAGTTTGCTTAAATTACATGTTACAGTATAATTAGATCTTCAGTTTGCTTTTGTTTTTTGTTTTTGAGGTGGAGTCTTGCTCTGTTGCCCAGGCTGGAGTACAGTGGTGTGATCTTGGCTCACTGAAACCTTTGCCTCCCGGGTTCAAGTGATTCTCCGGCCTCAGCCTCCAGAGTAGCTGGGACTACAGGCAGGCGCTACCACGCTCAACTATTTTTTGTATTTTTAGTAGAGATGGGGTTTCACCATGTTGGTCAGGATGGTCTTGATCTCTTGACCTCATGATCCATCTGCTTCAGCTGCCCGAAGTGCTGGGATTACAGGTGTGAGCGACTGCACCCATCAGACACATTTTTCTAAGTCTTTGTGTATACACATTTCCTTTGCAAAAATTTATAGCAAGTTGGACTGCAAGACCACTTAAAGTAACGGATCTTAATCTGATTATCATGTAATAAGGCCAATGGCAAATAATGACTCCCACCATTAATTAGTGTCTTTATTGACTGAATCAACTTGCAAAGGCAGTTAGAAACTGCAGTTTTGTTTTGTTTTGCTTTTTCAGACAGGGTCTCACTTTGTCCCCCAGACTAGAGTGCAGTGATGCAGTCTCGGCTCACTGCAGCCATAACCACAAAGGTTCAGCTGATCCTCCTGCCTCAGCCCCTGATGTAGCTGGGGATACAGGCATGCACCACCATGCCCAGCTTATTTTTGTATTTTTTGTAGAGACAGGGTTTTACCACGTTGGTCAGGCTGGTCTCGAATTCCTGAGCTCGAGATCTACCTGCCTTGGCCTCCCAGAATTCTGGGGTTACAGCCACTGCACCCGACCAGAAACTGCAGTTTTATTAATTTGATTATATTTTATTTATTTTCTTATTTATTTGTGATGGAGTCTTGCTCTGTCACCCAGGCTGGAGTGTAGTGGTGTGATCTTGGCTCACTACAGCCTCTGCCTCCTGGGCCACAGAGTGAGACCCCTTCAAGCTATTCTCCTGACTCAGCCTCCTGAGTAGCTGGGATTATAGGCACCCACCACTATGCCCAGATAATTTTTGTATTTTTAATAGAGGTGGGATTTCACCATGTTGGCCAGGCTGGTCTCAAATTACTGACCTAAGGCAATCTGCCCACCTTGGCCTCCCAAAGTGCTGGGATTACAGATGTGAGACACTGCATTTGGCCAATAGTTAGCTATTTTTCTGTGACTTTTATTTATACTGTCATGTAGGACACCATAATTAATGGAACCATATTATGGAGAGCCTTGAATTAACTTAAAATTGGTCATTCAATTGGATTTATGTATGATAGGCGGAAAGTATGAACTGTGCCTGGCGTATAGTAGCTCAAATATATTTATGTAATGTATTAATGAATGGATAGCTTAAGAATAAAAAGATTTTGAGTGTTTACTTGGAATTTTAGGGGAAACCTAAAATTCTGGAAGACATCTTTTTTCCCTGCTATGAAATTTATATAAAAGGGGTATTTTATTCAGTTCTTTTTTGTGACTGTTGAGCAGGCCTTTTTTTTTTTTTTTTTTTTTTTTTTTGAGACAGTTTCGTTCTTGTTGCCCAGGCTAGAGTGCAGTGGCGTGATCTTGGCTCACTTCAACCTTCGCCTCCCGGGTTCAAGCTATTCTCCTGCCTCAGCTTCCTGAGTATGTGGGATTACAGGCCTGGGCTACCACGCCTGTCTAATTTTTTGTATCTTTAGTAGAGATGGGGTTTCACCATGTTGGCCACCTGACCTTGTGATGCGCCAACCTCAGCCTCTCGAAGTGCTGGGATTATAGGCGTAAACCACCGTGCCTGGGCCAGGCTTTCTTTAAGAAACTAATAGCCTTTTGGCCAAGCTGGTCTCAAACTCCTGATCTCAGGTGATATTCCCGTCTCAGCCTCCCAAAGTGCTGGGATTACAGGCGTGAGCCACCCGGCCCAGCCACATGAGATTTTTTGCTGATGCAGATTCTGGGATCCTTTTGAATCCTATGAAACAAGATTTTATAAAGGTGGGACCTGGGATCTCAATTTGGACCATTATTATAGCAGGTTCCTCTGATTCTGAAGCTCCTGGTTCAGTGGGAAGCACTCATCTGCATTCGTTCTTGCCTCTAACTTTCTAATTTAGCCTCTTTACCCACACATACCAAAATTGTCCTTAAAAAGGCCACAAGGCCAGGCACAGTGGCTCATACCTGTAATCCCAGCACTTTGAGAGGTCAGGAGACCCATAGTGAAACCTCATCTCTAATAAAGATACAAAAAATTCGACAGGTGTGGTGGCGAGCGCCTGTAATCCCAGCTACTCAGGAGGCTGGGGCAGGAGAATCACTGGAACCTGGGAGGCAGAGGTTGCAGTGAGCCGAGATCGTGCCATTACCCTCCAGTCTGGGCGGCAGGGTGAGAATTCATCTCAAAAAAAAAAAAAAAAAAAAAGGCCACAAATGGCTTCCTGATTATTAAATAGAAAAATATTTTTCATTCCTCATTCTCTGAGCTGCATTCAATACGTTTGGCTGTTACTTTATTTTTACAACAGTTGCTTTTTGTGGTTTCTAGGATATCACCAGAAGGGTAGTTACAGTTTTATTTTTCCTTTTTTTTTTGGTTGCTATTTCTCAACAGCAGTATTCTCAATATTTCTTCCTTTTCTGATTGGTTTTTTCTCTCTTCTGTTGGTGTTCTTCAAGGTGACCTATTACTTTTTTTTTTTTTTTTTTTTTGCGACGGAGCCTCGCACTGTCACCTGGGCAATGGCGCAATCTTGGCTCACTGCAACCTCCGCCTCCCAGGTTCAAGCAATTCTCCTGCCTCAGCCTCCTGAGTAGCTGGGATTACAGATGCCTGCCACCATGCCCAACTAATTTTTTGTATTTTTAGTAGAGACAGGGTTTCACTACGTTGGCCAGGTTGGTCTTGAACTCAACCTTGTTACCCACCCGCCTCGGCCTCTTTTTTTTTTTTTAAGATGGAGTTTCACCACGATGGCCAGTCTGGTCTTGAACTCCTGACCTCAGGTGATCCACCCACCTCAGCCTCCCAAAGTGCTAGGATTATAGGCGTGAGCCACTGCGCCTAGCCCTCTTTCTTACTCTTATACGCCCCCTGGGTGTCTTTAATTCCCATGGTTTTAAATCTTTTTTTTTTTTTTTTGAGACATAATTTCATTCTTGTTGCCCAGCCTGGAGTGCAGTGGCGTGATCTCGGCTCACTGCAACCTCTGCCTCCCAGGTTCAAGCGTTTCTTCTGCCTCAGCTTTCAGAGTAGCTGGGATTATAGGCATGCGCCACCATGCCTGGCTAATTTTGTATTTTTAGTGTTCTCCATGATGGTCAGGCTGGTCTCCAACTCCTGACCTAAGGTGATTCTCCCGCCTCTGCCTCCCAAAGTGCTGGGATTACAGGCATGAGCCACTGTACCTGGCCCCCGTGGTTTTAAATCATATACATATATCAGTGACTCCCCAAATTATATCTTAAACTGTAACCTATCACTTTGGCTGCAGGTAAATATCTTTATACTGGACATCTCCACCTAGATTTCTTGGTGGCACCTGAAAATCAGCGTGTTTAAAATAACTCTTTCAGTCTCTTCTCCTTCTGCCATTCCACATCTTTTTTTTTTTTTTAAGAGATAGCATCTCACTCTGTCGCCCTTGCTGGAATGCAATGATAGCTCAATTGCAGCCTTGAACTCCTAGGTTCAGGTGATCTTCCCACCTCAGCCTTCTGAGTATTTAGGACCACAGTTATTACCACGCTCAGCTAATTTTTAAAAGTTGTTTGAGCTGGGTGGAGTGGCTCGTGCTTGTAATCTTAGTACTTTGGGAGGCCAAGTCAGGAAGATCTCTTAGCCCAGGAGTTTGAGACCAGCCTGGACAACTTAGGGAGAACCCATCTCTACAAAAAGTTAAAAAATTAACTGGGCATAATGGTGCATGCCTGTAGTCCCAGCTATTCAAGAGGGGAGGTGGGAGGATCACTTGAGCCTGGGAGATTGAAGCTGCAGTGAGCTGTGATACTTCAGCCTGGGTGACAGTGAGACCTCTTTTCTAAAAATAACAATAACACACACAACCAAAACATATCTTTTGTAGAGATAGGGACTTGCTATGTTGCCCAGGCTGGTCTCAAACTCCTGGCCTCCAGTGATCCTTCCACCTCAACCTTCTGAAGTGCTGGGATTATTGGCATGAACCACCATGCCCGGCCTACATTTCTCAATTCTCTTCTCCTTCCGTTCCAATGAATAAACACTGCCATCCACCAGGTTGCTCAGGTCAGAAACCTAGGAGTCATTCTAGATTCTCACCCATATTCAGTTCCACATAAAATCCCATGAGTGCTGTTTCGTCAAATCAGGTTTTTAAAATTTGAGTAATGTATAGATACTAAATATTTCTCTGTGATCCCAATGTTAAATTATTTATTTATTTATTTATTTATTTTTGAGACAGGTTCTCACTCTGTTGCCCAGGCTAGAGTGCAAGGGCACGATCACAGCTCACTACAGGCTTGATCTCTTGGGCTCAAGTGATCCTCCCCGCTCAGCCTCCCGAGTAGCTGGGACTTATAGCCATGTGCCACCATAACTGGCTAATTTTTTATGTTTCGTAGAGATGGGGTCTCACTATATTACCCAAGTTTTTCTTGATGTCTTGAGGTCAAGCAGTGCTCCCACCTTGGCTTCCCAAGGTGCTCGGATTACAGGATTAAGCCGCCATGCCTGGCAAAAATTATTTTTACTAAATGTGTGTATGCAAACACAACACTAGATGTACATTTCATAGGTTTATAGCTGTTGTACTATTGTAAAACCAAACATTAAAAATATCGACAAAAGCCTGGGTGCAGTGGCTCACACCTATAATCCCAACACTTTGGGAGGTTGAGGTGGCCAGATCACTTGAGATCAGAAGTTCAAGAACAGCCTGGCCAACATGGTGAAATCCTGTCTCTACTAAAAAATACAAAAATTAGCCAGGCATGGTAGTGCATGCCTGTAATCCCAGCTACTCGAGAGGCTGAGTGAGACGAGAGAATCGCCTGACCCGGGAGGCAGAGGTTGCAGTGAGCTGAGATCACACTACTGCACTTTAGCCTGGGCAACAGACTGAAACTCCTTCTCAAAAAAAAAAAAAAAAATCAACAAAAGCAATATAATTCAATTTAAAAACATTAAATAATATGCTGTTTTGTTTGAGACCACAATTGATTTGATTGTTTTAATTTTGAATATGTTGGAACATTACTTGGGGTGACTGTCATGATCACTTTTTGTTTTTGAGACAAGTTCTGACTCTGTAGCCCAGGGTGGAATGCTTGATTATAGCTCACTGAAGTCAAACTCCTGGGCTCAAGAGATCCTCTTGCCTCAGTCTCATGAGAAGCTAGGTCTATAGGCATGTGCCACCACCCCTGGCTGATTTTTTTAGAGAAGCAACATGATTGTGATTTCTGGCTAATTTTTTAGTTTTTAATTTTTATTTTTGTAGAAATGGAGTTTCTCTATGTTGCCCAGGCTGGTCTCCTACTCCCGAGCTCAATTAATTCTCCTGCCTAGGCCTTCCAGTGTGCTGAGATTACAGGCATGGAATTACATGCCTTATCTCTATACCATTTTAATAGGGGGAAAGGACATTTACAGGAAAACAGATGACTTGAAGGAAGGATAAATGGTCTCTTAGAATAGATATGATAGTTTTATGATGATGTCTGTTTAGGTGTGGTGTGGAAATTTCTCATCTCAAGTGATGAGTCAGATTGACATCTTCCTGGTTGCCCCTGGGAAGTAGATTATGACAATTGAGTTCTTTTGGAAGGCTCTGCTTTAGGCAGATAAGAGATTTTAGGAATTCAAATGCCTTCTGCTTAAAATAATTTTTATGCCATAGTAGTGTATTCTGGGCCCCTTCACAATCACTGACCCATTATTTTGATGGGCTACTTAGTAATGACTTCAGAATTTAAAAAATTATCCATTTAGCGAAAGTGTCATTATATATTTATTACTACACTTCTTGTGAACTGCTTGCAAACTGATTCATATAAGATTTTCACACAGTGGGGAGGAATGTCAGAAAAAAAATAATTTTCATGTAATAGTTACTCACAATAGGTCTGTGATGGTGACTACCACAAAACAAGTTCTTTTGTATCTGTCTTCCTGCCAGTTGGCCTTATGACTGACTGCATATTCTTTTTTTTTTTTCTTTTTTTGAGACAGGAGACAGGGTCTTACTTTGTCACACTGGAGTGCAGTGGTGTGAACACAGCCCCCTGCAGCCTTAACCTCCTGTGTTCAGTGATCCTCCTTTCTCAGCCCCCAAGTAGCTGGGACTTACAGGCATGCGTCACACAGGTATGCATCACCATGCCCAGCTAATTCTCATATTTTTTATAGAGATGAGGTCTTACTATTGTGTCCAGGCTGGTCTCAAACTCCTGAGCGCAAGCTATGTGCCCGCCTTGGCATCTCAAAGTGTTGGGATTATAGGTGTGAGCCACTGTGCCCAGCATCTTTTCATCTTTATTGACCTGTCAAATTTTTGCTTATTTTGTATATTTTGATTTTACTTGGCTTTCACTTGGCTGCATCTGGCTTGAAGGCACATCTTTAGCATATTAGCTTGTGATAAGATTGTAAAACAGCCAGGCGTGTTTGTTCACGCCTGTAATCCTAGCACTTAAAGTGGCAGGAAGATTGCTTGAGTTCAGGAATTTGAGACCAGCTTGGGCAACATAGTGAGCCTCTGTCTCTACAAAAAAAAAAAAAAAAAAAGTTAGCTGGGCGTGGTGGCCCACACCTGTAGTCCCAGCTTCTCTGGAGGCTTGGATGGGAGGATCGCTTGAGCCCAGGAGGTCAGGGCTGCGGTGAGCCATGATTGTACCACTGCAGTCCAGCTTGGACAACAGAGTGAGATGCTGTTGCAATCAATCAATAAGTAAGTAAGTAAATAAATAAAATTGTAATACAAATATGAAACTAGGCCAGGAAATCTTGTGGCAACATTAGGCTGTGAGATGGCCTATTTTTATCCAAATGACCCAAAATATGCTTATAAATTAATTTTTTACAAATATTTTCATTTATTCAAACATTTCTGTATTCCCTCTGCTACTGTTTAGTCCCATCTTTTTTTTTTTGTCACCCAGGCTGGAGTGCAGTGGTATGATCCTCCTGCCTCAGCTCAGCCTTGACCTCCTGGGTTCAAGTGATCCTCTTGCCTCAGTCCCCCAAGGAGCTAGGACTACAGGCGCACACCACCAAGGCCAGCTACTTTTTTTTTTTTTTTTTAAAGATGGGATTTCACCATGATGGCCAGGCTGGTCTTGAACTCCTGACCTCAGGTGATCCACCCACCTTGGCCTCCTAAAGTGCTAGGATTATAGGCATGAGCCACCGCGCCTGGCCACTTTTTGTATTTTTTATAGACTTGGGGCTTTGTCTTGTTGCCCAGGCTGGTCTTGAACTCCTGGGCTCAAGCTGTCCACCTGCCTCAGCCTCCCCAAGTGCTGGGATTACAGACATGAGCCACTGCACTGGCCTTCATTGTGGTTTTCATTTGCATTTCTGTTAGGACTAATGATGTTTGTATTTCTTAATGACTAATGATGTTGAATGTTTTGGCATGTGCTTATTAGCTGTCTTCTTTGGAAGTATATTTGAATGTCTGTTTAAGTCCTTTGCTTATTTTTTAATTGGGTTATGTGTTTTTTTTGCTGACTCTAAGAATGTATGTTTTACTTTATCTTTTAGAATATTGCTATATTGGTTTGCAAGACTAATTTTTCCTTCTTTTATTGGAAGGTCCTGTCCAAAATGCATGGCTGTCTTCACAAGAGTCAGTGAGCCAAGGATACAGTTTCCAGCTTCCGGGATCCTACCCTCATCTAATACCAGCAAAGACTTTGAATCCAGTCTCTGGACAATCTAACTATGGTAGTTCTCAGGAATCTGGTCAGACTTTTAATAGACCACCCGTGGCCTCTAATCCAATGACACCTTTGCTTCATAGTGATCCTGCTCCCCCGATTGCCATTACCTGCTTCTCAGAACCCATCTTCTACACCATTGCCTTCTGGTAGCTCTCTTCCTGGAGCCAATCTGCCGCCACCTTTGAATTGGCAATATAACTATCCATCGACAGGCTCACAAACAAACCATTGTCCTCGTGCATCATCCCAAACAACCGTATCTGGAAATACAAGTCTAACCACAAATCATCAATATGTTTCTTCTGGATATCCTTCACCTCAAAATACCTTCATAAAGTCAGGTAGTATTCTTATAGAAGTGCTTAAAATGTAGAAATGTGAAACTTGCTTATTCAGATATTTGAAATAATACTTGAAACCTTAAAACAATTTGAAAAATGTGACTTTAAAAATCATTAGTAGTTTTTGTTGCTGTTTTTCGCTTTTGGGTTTTCAAGCAAAAACTAGAAAGCCTGCTAGACAAATTCTAAACAAGCCGTAACACTTATTAGTACTTTCCCTTTTTTTTTCTTTTTTCTTTTTATTTTTTGAGATGGAGTCTTGCTCTGTCACCCAGACTGGAATGCAGTGGCACAATCTCAGCTCACTGCAATGTCCATCTCCCGGGTTCAGGTGATTCTCCTGCCTCAGCCTCCCCTGTAACTACAGGCGTGACCACCATGCTTGGCTAATTTTTGTATTTTTCGTAGAGACAGGTTTTTGTGGGTTTTTCTGATACAGATTTTGCTCTTGTCGCCCAGGCTGGAGTGCAGTGGTGCGATCTCGGCTCATTGCAACCTCCACTTCCCAGGTTCAAGTGATTCTCCTGCCTCAGTCTCCAAATAGCTGGGATTACAGGTGCCTGCCACCACAACTGGCTAATTTTGTACTTTTTTTTGTAGAGACAGAGTTTCAGCATGTTAGCCAGGCTGGTCTTGAACGCCTGACCTCAAGTGATCTGCCCGCCTCAGCCTCTCAAACTGCTTAGATTATAGGCATGAGCCACCACACTTGGCCAAGACAGGGTTTTACCATGTTGGCCAGGCTGGTCTCGAACTCCTGACCTCAAGAGATCCACCTGCCTTGGCCTCCCAAAGCGCTGGGATTACAGGCATGAGCCACGGTACCTGACCTCATTAGTAGTTTTTAAATAAATTAATTTTCTAACCTTTGAATTGACTCAAATAACTTAAATTTGTGGATTGTTCGTGTTTTGCTTCTTTCTAGTCTTTTTCTTTGAGTCACCCATAATATTTCAGAGACTCAAGTTTGCGTGCAGAACCACCTTACACAGACTGGCTATTACTTTAATGAACTAGGTTCCATCTTACAGTCAAGGCTGAATGAATCCCTGTGGTCTCGCTTTCTTTCTTTTTTTTTTTTTTTTTGAGACGGAATTTCGCACTTGTTGCTCAGGCTGGAGTGCAATGGCACGATCTCAGCGCACTACAACCTCCACCTCCTGGGTTCAAGCAATTCTCCGAGTAGCTGGGATTACAGGTATGCGCCACCACGCCTGGCTAATTTTATTTATTTTTTAGTAGAGACAAGGTTTCTCCATGTTGCCCAGGCTGGTCTCGAACTCCTGAGTTCAAGTGATCCTCCCACCTTGGCATCCCAAAGTGCTGGAATTATAGGCATGAGCCACCATGTATGTCTGTTTTAATGCCAGTAAAACGTATTGATTACTGTAGCTTTATAGTAAACTTTGAATTTGAAAAGTATGACTCCTAACTTTTTTTGTTTTCAAGATTGTTTTGGCTCTTCTGGTTCTGTTGCATTTCATAAGAATTTTAGGATCAGTTTGTCAACTTTTGCAAAAAGAGATAGCTGGGGTCAGGCACAGTGGCTCATGCCTGTAATGCCAGCACTTTGGAGTCTGAGAGATGGGTGGATCACTTGGGCTCAGGAGTTTGAGACTAGCCTGGGTGACAGACATGGCGAAACACTGCCTCTTCAAAAAATTAGCCAGGCATGGTGGCACACATCTGTGGCCCCAGCTACTTGGTAGGCTGAGGTGGGAAGATAGCTTGAGCCCAGGGAGGTCAGGGGTGCAGTGAGCTGAGATTGTGCCACTGCACTCCAGCCTGGATGACTTACACCTTTTCTCAAAAAAAAAAAAAAAAAAAAAAAAGCTGGGAGTTTCGTAGAGATTGTGTTGAATTAGTTTGAGGAGAAAGCTACATATTATATATTCTTAGACTGACTTTTATCTTTTTATCTTTTAACATCAGTGTTTGGTTGGATTTTTCCTTTATTGCTATTAAAATTAGCAAGGTGTTACACATTTTTTTTTTTTTTTTTGAGTCTTGCTCTGTGGCCCAGACTGGAACACAGTGGCGTGATCTCGGCTCACCACAACCTCTGCCTCCCGGGTTCAAGCAATTCTCCTGCCCCATCCTCCAGAGTAGCTGGGATTACAGGCATGTGCCACTGCGCCTGGCTAACTTTTTGTATTTTTAGTAGAGACAGGGTTTCACCATATGGCCCAGGCTGGTCTTGAACTCCTAACCTCAGGTAATCCACTGCCTCAGCCTCCCAAAATGCTAGGATTACAGGTGTGAGCCACCACACCCGGCCATATTTATTAACATTAGTAGTATTTCTTTGAAAATCATTTAAAATTCCACATTGGGATCTGCAGGTTGATGTTGCTCAACAGACATCCTCAAGTTTATGAATTAGTGAAGGCTTCCAAGTGAAATAGTAATATCAATAGTTACCTTTTTACAGTTCATGTATGTTTATGTAGCATATACTCCCATCAGGCTTGTAGATTAATGGCTGAAACTTTATTTTTCCAAGCCTTTGATCAGACATTGGCTCTGGTGAATGCATTTTGGTCTTGTAAACATTAAAGCTGCTTCTAGAAACTTAAGTTTCTTTATGGAAATCTTCTGACCTGCAATTGCTAGAGCCCAAATCCTTCACATTACTTTTGTCCTAATTCATTTGATACCATGAGTGAGCATCAGTCACTTGAAATGAATGAATATGGTGGTGCACGCCTGTGGTCCCAGCTACTCAAGAGGCTGAAGTGGGGGGAATTGCTTGAGCCCAGTTAGTCAAGGCTGCAGTGAGCTATGATTGCCCCACTACACTCTAGCCTAGGTGACAGATTGAGACTCTGTCTCAAAAAAAAAAAAAAAAAAAAATTAAGTCTTTTAAAAAATGGTATCTATGTTATTTTCCAGACTCTACCAAACTTTTATATGCATTATCTGTTTTCATGTTTTGTTTTTTATTTTTTAGAGAAAGGCTATCTCTCTGTTTCCCAGGCTGGAGTGCAGTGGCACAATCATAGCTCACGGTGACATCAAACTGGGCTCAAACTATCCTCCAGCCTCACCTCCCTGAGTAGGCGTGCCACAGTGCCTGGCTAATCTTGTTCTTTATTTTTTGTAGAGTCAGAGTCTTACCCGGTTGCCCAGGGTAGAGTACAGTGGCACGATCATAGCTCACTGTAACTGCAACATAGCTCACTATAATTGCTGATCTCAAGCGATCCTGCTGCCTGGAACTCCTAAAGTTCTGGGATTACAGGTGTGAGCCACCTAGCCAGGCCTGCATTATCTTCATAACAATGTCTTACAGATGTGAAGTGTAAGACTTGAATAATTTGTCCAAAGCCACAATAAAATAGTTTGGGAAAACATTTATTTAAAAACTATTTAAGGGCCAGGCATGGTAGCTTACGCCTATAATATTAGTACTTTGGGAGGCTGAGATGGGAGTTACCTACTTGAGGCCAGGAGTTCAAGACTAGCCTGAGCAAAATAGCAAGACCCCATCTCTATTTTTTTAATAATTTTATTTAAAAATAAATAAATAATAATAACTGTTTAAGAGTAGGTGTAGCTTCTCTTAAAAAGGTACATGATCAATAATCTGAAATGTCTTTAGCTATAACAGAAAACCTCAGGTGGTGAACCTTGTCTCCAGTACAGATGTGGTGGAGAGAGACATACATAAGTGCTGAGGCTGGGCATGATGGCTCACACCTGTAATCCTAGCACTTTGGGAGACTGAGGCAGGTGGATCACCTGAGGTCAGGAGTTCGAGACCAGCCTGGCCAGCATGGTGAAAACCCTGTCTCCACTAGAAATACAAAAATTAGGCAGGCGTGGTGGCACATTCCTGCAATCCCAGCTACTCAGGAGGCTAAGGCAGGAGAATTGCTTGAACCCGGGAGGCAGAGGTTGCTGTGAGCTGAGATAGTATCACTGCACTCTAACCTGGGCAACAGCAAGACTCTGTCTCCAAAAAAAAAAAAAAAAAAAGAAATGGTTCTGAAACTTATGAAAGAAGGAGAAATAAAAACATATAAACTGGCCGGATGCGGTGGCTCACGCCTGTAATCCCAGCTCTTTGGGAGGCTGAGGTGGGCGGATTACAAGGTCAGGAGTTTGAGACCAGTCTGGTAAACCTGGTGAAACTACATCTTTACTAAAAATACAAAAATTAGCCAGGCATGGTAGCACACACCTATAATCCCAGCTACTCAGGAGGCTGATGAAGGAGAATCGCTTGAACCTCATTCTTTAGTGGTGTTTGCAATAAGCCAAGATTTCGCCACTGCGCTCCAGCCTGGGAGACAGAGCAAGACTAAAAAAATATATGTATATATGCACACACACGCTAGTAAAATGTACTTAAAAAAGAGCCTTCTTTTTTCTCACTTGAACTTTCAAAGAACCTTTAAACTCCTCATTTTTTTTTCTGTTTGTCCAACTCATAACTGATAGTTGGTATCTGATAGTCTGATATCAAAGCTGTATCTAGTTTATACTAAATTTTTAGTGTATATATTAAAATTTCCTGAATTTTTTAAATAGGCTACCTTTTAGCATCATTTAGGGACTGAGAGGGGCAGACTCTGAAACTCTAATTATTAGTGCCATAAATAAATAAGAATTATTCAGCCTGACAAAATAATGTTCATTTTATGAAACATATGATAATCTCTTCAAAAGTATTCTTCTAAAAGCTGTGAAAATCTCTATAAGTTTACTTTTATTCTGTTAAACATTAGGTTGTAGGTTGTTACATCTTTGTGTCCACATGTATCTTATGTTCTCATTCATGCTGGGTTGGTAATGTACCTTGCCCTTTTGTTTCTTTGACTTGTCTGTATTGCCCTAGATATGTGTGAGCCCTTTTTTGATAAGGGAGTTACATGGCAATAATCTTTGTCTTCACTTTTGTCAACAAGGCACTGATTAATTTTGTTGGGTGTAAGGTTCAGTAATAGGCAATTTTTCTTTTTTTTTTTCTTTTTTTTGTTTTCTTGAGATGGAGTCTTGTTCTGTTGCCCAGGCTAGAGTGCCGTTTTGAAAAATTTCAAAGCTGGGTACATTTATTCCTTTAGTTTTGTAAAATATAAGATTAGCTGTGTTATAAGTAAAATTTATTACCTATTTCACTTATAAACTCAGATATTAAAAAAAAAGTCTAGGAATGAAAAATCAGCACACATTTATCAATGGTATTTTATCTACTTTGTAGACTTTATTCTTCTACTTTGGCAAAATGAGAAGGTGGAAGCAATGTAGTTAATTTGAAAGAACAGGTGGTTGTGTGTTTTGAAACTTTGATATCACATAGAATAATTTCCCTAAGGATAACTGATCATGTTTTTACACTTGTTTTTGAACTCATTGTCCAAATAGGAAAATGATGAAGTTAGGGCAGCGAGATACTGGTAGATAGAAGGACAAATACCATGCCATTCTTTTTAATTTTAATCTAATTTATTTTTATGTATTTTTTTTTTTGCTCACCTTCAACTGTCTTGATTGAGTTATATATTTTATTTTATTTTTTTAGTAGAGACAGGGTTTCTCCATGTTGGTCAGGCTGGTCTCGAACTCTCGACCTCAAGTGATCCACCCGCCTCGGCCTCCCAAAGTGCTGGGATTACCCTCCCAGCCCTTAGTTTATTTTGATGAATACTTTATTTTATAATGTTTATATATGAACTTTGGATCAATTCCGATTTTTAAGCCTAGAGAATGTTGTTAATACAATGTTACAGAATTATATAATGTTAATATTAGACTGTTACAGAAGGTAAACTAGGTTTCACTATTATTAGGTAAATGCTGAAGAGTGTACAAATTTATAATCTCATTTTTAACAGCTTATACCCCAATAAAACAAAGGAAAATAATATTTAGATAATTTAGAATAACCTGTATTTTTATTTACTTATTTCTGTGGAGATTTGGCCTCTCTATGTTGCCCAGTCTGGTCTTGAATTCCTAGCTTCCTGCGTTGGTCTCCCAAAGTCCTGGGATTATAGACATGAACCACTGTGCCTGGCCCCCAATTTTTTTTTTTTTTTTTTTTTTTTGAGACAGAGTCTTGCTCTGTCACCCAGGCTGGAGTGCAGTGGCAGGATCTTGGCTTACTGTAACCTCCACCTCCTGGGTTCAAGTGATTCTCCTGCCTCAGTTTCCCAAGTAGCTGGGATTACAGGTGCCCACCACCACGCCTGGCTAATTTTTTGTATTGTTAGTAGAGACAGGGTTTCACCATGTTGGCCAGGCTGGTTTCAAACTCCTGACTGCAGGTGATCTACTCTACCTGGCCCGGCCCTCTTTTAGACTGACTCTAAACTTAGCTGATGTTAATGGAACAGTCTATGTTAGTAAACAAAATTAACAAAATATTACAAAATTAATAACATTAAAATGTTTATGTTAATTTGTGCTAGAATGTATCTCACATGGTCTGTTGAACCTAATGATTAGTTAATAGAAAATTAATAAACGGGGCTGGCCAAGTACAGTGGCTTATGCCTGTAATCCCACCACTTTGGGAGGGCAAGACAGGAGGATCACTGGAGCCCTGGAATTTAAGAACAGCCTGGGCAACAAAATGAGACCCCCTCTTCTCTATTTTATTAAAATTAAAAAATAATAATAAAAACAGGGCAACGTATCTACTTTAAAAGTGTTTTCATGCAAATTTTCTATTTACTCTGCTCTAATAATTGACAGGCCTGGTAGGAGAGAGTTAGAAATTTGTGAAATATGGTCCGGGCAAAGTGGCTCATGCTTGTAATCCAGCACTTTGGGAGGCCAAGGTGGACGGATCACCTGAGGTCAGGAGTTCAAGGCCAGCCTGGCCAACATGGTGAAACTCCAACTCTACTAAAAATACAAAAAATTAGCCAGGCATGGTGTCGCACGCGTGTAACTGCAGCTACTCAGGAGGCTGAGGCAGGATAACCCCTTGAACCAGGGAGGTAGAGGTTGCAGTGAGCTGAGATCTCTCTACTCCATTCCAGCCTGGGCGACAAAAAAAAAAAGAAAGAAAGAAAGAAAGAAATGTGTAAAATATGCATATAGATTGAAACATTGTAAATTTAGGAAATTAACAGGTTTCTGGTAACGTTTTGGTGATTATAATTTAAATGTAAGGTTGGAAATTACTCAGCTTTGGTAAAAGGCTGGTTTTGGCAATTATCTTAAGTTCTTAAGTGACATGTGAAAAACCAATGTTTCCATAGGTTCATCTGTACCTCCCTTAGTGAATCCACCTCTGCCTACAACTTTTCAACCAGGAGCTCCTCATGGGCCCCCTCCAGCTGGAGGCCCACCCCCAATAAGCGCCCTCACGCCCCACAAATCATCATATAGACATGTGCCCCAGCCCTCATTTAACTCATCTGTCAACGAAGAAGGTAAGTTAAGTGAATCAAGAAACAAAGTCAAGTTCTCAAAGTTTTTTATTTTATTTTTTTGAGGCATAGTCTCACTCTGTAGCCCAAGCTGGAGTGCAGTGGTACAATCTCAGCTCACTGCATCTTTTGCCTCTTGGGCTTAAGCGATTCTCAAGCTTCAGCCTCCCATGTAGCTGTGACTGGAGGTGTGTGCCACCACACCTAGTTAATTTTTTATTTTTTTATTATTATTTTTTAAGATAGGGTTTCACCATGTTGGTCAGGCTGATCTTGAACTCCTGACCTCAGGCGATCGCCCGCCTTGGCCTCCAAAGTGCTTGGATTACAGGCGTGAGCCACCACGCCCGGCAGTTTTTTCGTGTTTTTAGTAGAGATGGGGTTTCACCATGTTGCCCTGGGTGGTCTCGAACTCCTGAGCTCAGGCAATTCTGCCTTGACCTCCCAAAGTGCTGGGATTACAGGCGTGAGCCGTCGCACCTGGCCAAGTCCTCAGGTTTTGACTTAGGGTAAAAAGATGAATATTACCAAATTCTGTGCATTAGAATCACATTTTTTCCAGAAAATCTAGTTTTGGTTAGGGATGGGCTATAGGAATTTATAGTTTAAAGTTCCTCAGGAATTCCATTGCCTGCCACTGGGCTGTGACTAACATTTGGGAAAAAAGCTCTTAGCTTTTTGTTACTTTTTTTGTTGCTATGCAGATGTTTTAAAAATCATGGCTGTAAAGTCAGGTGGCTTTGGGAGTGCATGCAAAAGGAGAATTACTACTTTTCTTGACATGATGTTAGAATGTTAGAAATATCTTTTTAAAATAGTGACCTTTTTCATTGAAAATGTACTTTGATTGCCACTAATGTTGTAAATGTTAACACATGGTTATGAAACTAAATAAATGTCATTTATACAAGCAATACAAAAATACAACTTTTGAAGTTTCATTTCCCCTCCCCGGAATCAGTGTCAGCTCATGCAGTTTTATATAATTAAAATATTTTAAAGCATTATTTTGGGATGTAATGGAAATAAGAGTGTTTACTTAGAAATTTGATTTTAGACTGGGTGCGGTGGCTCACACCTGTAATCCCAGCACTTTGGGAGGCCAAGGTGGGCGGATCACTTGAGGTCAGGAGTTCAAGATCAGCCTGGCCAACATGGTAAAACCCCATCTCTACTAAAAATACAAAAATTACCTGGGCGTGGTGGCATGTGCCTGTAATTCCAGCTACTTGGGAGACTGAGGCAGGAGAATTGCTTGAACCTAAGAGGCGGAGGTTGCAGTGAGCTAAGATCACACCACTGCACTCCAGCCTGGGTGACAAAATAAGACTCAGTCTCAAAAAAAAAAAAAAAAAGTAACGGAATGATGAGGCTTTGTCTCATTAGTTGCCACAGTATTACTTTGAAGATCAAGTTACCATAAATACTTATATTAAAAAAATTTTTTTTAAGAGATAGAGTTCACTGTGTCACCCAGGCTGGAGTGCAGTGGTGCGATCATAGCTCACTGCAGCCTCAGCCTCCTGGTCTCACGCAATCTTCCTGTCCCAGCTTCTGGAGTAGCTGGAACTACAGGTGTGTACCACCACACCCAGCTAATTTTTTATGTTTTTATTTTATTTTATTTATTTTTGAGACAGAGTCTCACTCTGTTGCCCAGGCTGGAGTGTGGTAGAGGATCTCAGTTCACTGCAGCTTCTGCCTCCTGGGTTCAAGTGATTCTTGTGCCTCAATCTTCCTCATAGCTTAGATTACAGGCATACACCACCACACCTGACTAATTTTTATATTTTCAGTAGAGACAGGGTTTTCCCATGTTGCCCAGGCTAGTGTGAATTCCTGAGCTCAAGTGATCTGCCCACTTGGCCTCCCAAAGTGCTGGAATTACAGGTGTGAGCTTCCACATCTGGCTTATATTTTTTAACAACTAAAAAGAATTCACAATATGCCCAGTGATTTTGTTTCTGCTAAAAGTTTTACTGTGATTTTCTGTTATCAATTCATGGCTAAAGTCAAGTTGGTCTTGAGAACTGGAAAGAAGTTCCTGACTTTATTTTTTTTTTATTATTTATTTAATTTATTTTGAAATGGAGTCTCGTTCCCATCGAGCATGCTGGAGTGCAGTGGCGCAATCTTGGCTCACTGCAAACTCCACCTCCCAGGTTCAAGCGATTTTCCTTCCTAAGCCTCCTGAGTAGCTGGGAATACAGGCGGGGTTTCACCATGTTGGCCGGATTGGTCTCGAACTCCTGACTCAGGTGATCCACCCGCCTTGGCCTTCCAAAGTGTTAGGGTTACTGGCGTGAGCCACTGCACCTGGCCAGTTACTGACTTTAAACGGTTAAATTTATCTGCTTCGTGTTAATAGCTATTGAAGAGCAGTTTTGTACTTAAGTGCTAGAGGTTAATGCTATTTGCTGAATTTGTTTCTTCTCTTCCTGAATTAGAGCTCATAAATAACAGAGGTAACTAGAAATAAATATTTAGTTCTTATAAGCAGATGCCCCTGGCATTTGTCTTTAATCCTGTATCATTTGGGGGAGAAGAGATGTTAAGATTTTTATTCTATTTTAGTGGTTGTTCTCTAGATTTAAAGCAGTTCTAATTCATTTATATCACCTTCAAATTAATTTTGGATTCCACTCTCTTTGTTAAATATTTTGAAAATAAGGTCTTTGTTCCTCATAATTTTACTTTCTTTTTTTGTTTGTTTGCTTTTTTGAGATGGAGTTTCTCTCTGTCACCTAGGCTGGAGTGCAGTGGCACGATCTCAGCTCACAGCAACCTCCCCCTCCTGGGTTCAAGCAGTTCTTCTCCCTCAGCCTCTCAAGTAGCTGAGATTACAGGCGCTCGCCACCACACCTGGCTAATTTTTTTTTGTATTTTTAGTAGAGACGGGATTTCTAGTAGAGACAAGTTTGAGACCATGTTGGCCAGGCTAGTCTCAAACTCCTGACTTCATGATCTGCCTGTCTCAGCCTCCCAAAGTGCTAGGATTACAGGTGTGAGCCACTGTGCCTAGCCTCTTTTTCTTTAAGTAGTTTTGATTTCGATAATTTTTTTTTCATTGTGTACTGCTCCTTAGAAGGTTTTTTGTTGTTGTTGGGTTTTTTTTGTTTTTTTTTTTTTTGAGACAGAGTCTTACTTTGTCGCCCAGGTTGGAGTGCGGATGTGCAATCTCAGCTCATTACAGCCTCCACTTCCTGGGTTCAAGCAATTCGCCTACCTCAGCCTCCTGAGTAGCTGGGATTGCAGGCGCCCACCACCACGCCCAGCTAATTTTTGTATTTTTAGTTGAGATGGGGTTCAACCTTGTTGGCCAGGCTGGTCTCACTCCTGACCTCAAGTGATCCACCAGCCTCAGCCTCCCAAAGTGCTGGGATTATAGGCATGAGCCACTGCACCTAGCCCCTTAGAGGTTTTTAATGCAGCTCTCACAATTGCTGAAATCTTTCGGATGGTATATAATTTTATAAATTTCATAAAGAACCACCCATTGCTGGAAGTTATTTTGCTGGAGTGAGTTATGAAAAAGCCCTGTTATTTGGGCTTTTGGTTTAGGTACAATATAAGGTGAAAAGACTCCTCCCAAGGACTCATGTTTCTTTTCCCTGAAGTTGCAGCTAAATTATTTGAAACTATTGTATATGTAAAAACTGGGATTTTTGATGTTTTTAATAGGCTGTTGTTTTAAACTATTTGTTGTTTAGAAAATTATCTAAAATTTTGGATATTAGTTCAAATCATACAGAGATTGTAATAATCATTCTAATTAAAATCTTGTTAATGAACTTCATTCTTAGGTATTACATCAAATACCAATAACGAATCTATGGTGGTCCACAGCAGCTACGATGAGATTGAAGGAGGTGGCTTCTTGGGTGAGATGCTATGAAAGTTTTTTTTTTAATCTTTTTTTTTCTGATTATAGAAATAATGTGTGGTCATTGTAGGAATGTATGCTCATTATAGGAAACTTTATAATTATGTAGCCATACATACTATTAACTTTATTTATTTATTTATTGGACACAGGGTCTCACTCTATTGCTCAGGCTGTGGAGTGCAGTGGTGTAATTACGGCTCACTGCAGCCTTACTCTTCTGGGCTGAAGCAGTCCTCCCACCTCAGCCTCCTGAGAAGCTAGAGACTATAGGCACATGCCACCATGCCCAGCTTTTTGTTTTTAGTTTTGACTTTTGAGACTGGGTCTTGCTGTGTTACTTAGGCTGGAGTGCAGCGGCGAGATCTTGGTTCACTGCAACCTCTGCCTCCCGGGTTCAAGTGATTCTCCCAACTCACCCTCACAATTAGCTGGGATTAGAGGCGCCCACCACCACACCCTGCTAATTTTTATATTTTTAGTAGAGATGGGATTTCGCCATGGCCAGGCTGTTCTCAAACTGCTGACTGAAAGTGATCTGCCTGCCTTGGCCTTCCAAAGTGCTAGGATTGTACACATGAGCCACTGTGCCCGGCCCCTGGCTAATTTTTGTACATTTTGTAGAGGCAGGGTTTCACCATGTTACCCAGGCTGGTCTTGAATTCCTGGGCTCAAGCGATCTTTCCGTTTTGCCCTTCCAAAGTGTTGGGATAATAAGCATGTGCCACAACATCTGGCTCTACTATTTAACATTTTTTATTTCTATGCATTAGATTTTCTGTTAGTTCTTCTTCCTGTGAGAATTGGGATCATGGACTTTATCATTACTATGTTTTGACTATAGAGCACATTTAGGATTTTTTTTGAGGGGGACAAGGTCTCCGTCACCCAGGCTCAAGTGCAGTAGCACCGTTATAGCTCACTGCATCCTCAAACACCTGGGCTCAGGCGATCTTCCACCTCACCATTCTGGAGTAGCAGGGACTACAGGCGTATGCTACCATGCCAGACTAGTTTTTTTTATTTTTGTAGAGATGGGAGGGGTTCTCGCTATATTGCCTAGGCTGGTCTCAAACCCTTGGCCTGAAGGGATCCCTCCTGCCTTGGTTCTCCGATTTGCTGGGATTACGGGTGTGAACCACCTCACCCAGCCCTTTTAGGATGTTTTGTTTTGCTTTTGTTTTGAGAGGGAGTCTCGCTCTGTCACCAGGCTGGAGTGCAGTGGTGCGATCTCTGCTCACTGCAACCTCCACCTCCTGGGTTCAAGCGATTGTCCTGCCTCAGCCTCCTAAGTAGCTGGGACTACAGGTGCATGCCACCACCCCAGCTAATTTTTTTTTAGTAGAGACAGGGTTTCACTGTGGTAACCAGGATAGTCTCAATCTCCTAACCTGGTGATCCGCCCACCTCAGCCTCCCAAAGGGCTGGGATTACAGGTGTAAGCCCAGCTGGATGTTTTTATTAAAGTTGTTTTAAATTAAAATTTTAGTCTGAATACAAAATTTGATGCATATATGAAAGTAAATTAACTGTTCTTTTGTTTGTTTGTTTGTTTGAGACATAGTTTCCCTATGTCGCCCAAGCTGGAGTGCAGTGGGCACAATCTCAGCTCACTGCAACCTCTGCCTCCTGGATTCAAGCAGTTCTCCCACCTCAGCCTCCCGAGTAGCTGGGACTACAGACGTGTGCCACCACACTCGGCTAATTTTTTTATTTTTTGGTAGTGATGGATGGGATTTCACCATGTTGGCCAGGCTGGTCTCCAACTCCTGACCTCAAGTGATCCACCCGCCTCAACCTCCCAAAGTGCTGAGATTACAGGCATGAGCCACCACACCCAGCCGATATGAAAGTAAATTAACTGTGTGAACTAGTTTTTATGTGTCTACTACTATAGTATAAAATATTAGTATAAATCTATTAACTAGATTTTTGGCCAGGCATAGTGGCTCATGCCTATAATACCAGCACTTTGGGAGGCCAAGACAGGCGGATCACCTGAGGTCAGGAGTTTGAGACCAGTCTGGCCAACATAGTGAAACCCTGTCTCTACTAAACATACAAAAATTAGCCAGATGTGGTGGCACACGCCTGTAGTCCTTGCTACTCGGGAAGCTGAAGTAGGAGAATCACTTGAACCCAGGAGGTGGGAGTTGCAATGAACTGAGATTGTGCCACTGCACTCCAGCCTGGGTGACAGAGTGAGACTCTGTCTCAAAAAATAAAATAAAATAAAATAATAAATAAAATAAATAGATTTTAATCATTGCTATTACTTTGTTACTGGTGTGTGTCTTATTTTACAAAGTTGATAAATGAAAGTATTATCCAAAGAATTTTGGAGTTATAATACCTATAATTTATTAGATTTATGTGTTGATTTAAAACATTCTGGGCCAGGCGTGGTGGCTTACGCCTGTAATCCCAGCCTGGACAACATGGTGAAGTCCCATCTCTACAAAAAATACAAAAACATTAGCCAGGCATGGTGGCATACACCACTTGTTTCAGCTACTTGGGAGGCTGACGCAGGAGGATCACTTGAGCCCAGGAGGTTAAGGCTGTGGTGAGGCATGATTGCCCCACTGTACTGCAGCCTGGGCGATAGTAAAACTCTTTCTCCAAAAAAATGTTTTTTTAATAAATTAAGTATTCTGGAGTATAAAATGAACTTAAAAGTTACCTTGTTTCTAGCAACACCACAGCTTACTAACAAGAATCCCAAAATAAGCCGAAGTGTTGGATATTCATATCCCTCCTTACTGCCTGGTTATCAGAACACACCATCTGGTGTAACTGGAGTGCCACCCTCTCCTTTGAATTACTCAAGTGGGCCACAGGCCTTTACTCAGGTAACTTCTTGAGATTTTCTTTAACCTATTTCTCCATTTGGTTTAAACTGTATACACATGAAGAAAGTTTTAAGAAGATACACATTTTTATAACCAATTAGAGTAATAATGGATATATCATAAAGCCTTTGTCTTTACACATTTTTCCAGAACCAAAAGATTGGCCAAGATACTAGATTACACTTTTGTTATTTACAGAGAAATTAACCACTTTTCTACACACTTAATAAAAGTTACTTACTTTGAAATTATATATCCGTAGACTCCCTTAGGTGCTAATCATTTAACCACAAGCATGAGTGGATTAAGTCTACATCCAGAGGGTCTAAGAGTTGTCAATCTTCTTCAAGAAAGAAACATGCTTCCATCAACACCTTTGCAGCCTCCAGTTCCAAATTTGCACGAAGACATCCAGAAACTCAACTGTAATCCAGAGTAAGGCTTCAGATGTGACGTTATTCATGGCCTAAAAGTTTTCTTGCTTCTTGGGGCAGCACGTCAGTTGTTATGAATAAGCTGTACAAATTATTAATATATGAAAGAAGTTCTGGATACACAAGATAGAACTCTTTTACTTGTTTACTTAATAGACATTTGAAAAGTCCTATGTCAAGAAATAAGTATGTAACCCCTGAACTGATTTTGTTCTTATCAGCTCTAATGAGATTATGAAATTCATTATCATTATGGTGGTTATATTTTTTCTTCAAAGTACAGGGATTTTATTCTACATAATGCTTTATTTGCTGTCATTTAAAATTGAGTTCATAACAAACATAATACTTTTTTTCTTCCTAAAAACTTACCATAAGCATAAATGTGTGTGATCAAGAATTTCTGATAAATTAAATTTGGTACCTTTAAATTGTATTTAGAATCTTCAGCAAAACTGAACTTTTTTTTTTCTTTTTAAGACAGAGTTTCGCCTTGTTGCCCAGGCTAGAGTGCAGTGGTGCATTCTTGGCTCACTGCAACCTCTGCTTCCCGGGTTCAAGTGATTCTCCTGCCTCAGCCTCCCAAGTAGCTGGGACTACAGGCATGCGCCACCACGCCTGGCCAATTTTGTATTTTTAGTAGAGGTGGGGTTTCTCCATGGTAGTCAGGCTGGTCTCAAACTCCCAACCTCAGATGATCTGCTGCCTCAGCCTCCCAAAGTGCTGGGATTACAGACTTGGGCCACTGCGCCTGTCCTGAACTTTTAAATAATAAACTTTGCAATTTGGGCTGTCACCTAAATTTAATTTAATTCCAGTGTCACTTACATAACAAAAAGTAAGTTTAGACTGTTTTGCATACAAGCCAAGATGAGACTGTGTTTTAGTTATATAATGTAGGATAACCATCTACTCTATTTTTGCATAGGACTTAGACTTAAATATTTAAATGGGATAAAATTTCAGAGAATCTATTGATATTTCATCTGTAATCTGATCCAGTATTAAAATGTATACCTTTTAAATCTTTGTAGTTATTTTGTTCAAAAGTAATCATAGCCACAACTTATACATACTTTTTACTTTAATATAGGTTATTTCGATGCACACTGACTAGCATTCCTCAGACTCAGGCCTTATTGAATAAAGCCAGACTTCCTTTGGGGCTGCTGCTTCATCCTTTCAAAGACTTAGTGGTATGTTTCCTTTCTTTTCTTTCCTGTTATTTTTTTTTTGAGATGGAGTCTCCCTCTGTTGCCCAGGCTGGAGTGCAGTGGTGCAATCTCGGCTCACTGCAACCTCCGCCCCACCCCTGAGTTCAAGCGATTTCCTGCCTGAGCCTCCCAAGTAGCTGGGATTACAGGGTTCTGCCACTGGGCCCAGCTAATATTTAGCAGAGATGGGGTTTCACCATCTTGGCCAGGCTGGTCTTGAACTTCTGACCTTGTTATCCACCCACCTTGACCTCTCAAAGTGCCGGGATTACAGGCGTGAGCCACCGTGCCCAGCTTCTTTTCTTTCTTTCTTTCTTTTTTTAATCTGAGATGGGGTCTCTCTCTGTTTCCCAAGCTGGAGTGCAATTGTGAGATCTCGGCTCACTGCAACCTCTGCCTCCCAGGTTCAGGAGATTCACTTGCCTGAGCTTCCTGAGTAGCTGACATTACAGGCACCTGCCACCACATCCAGCTCATTTTTGTATTTTTTGTAGAGATGGTGTTTCACCACATTGGCAGACTGATCTCGAACTGACTCAGGTGATCTGCCTACCTCCCAAAGTGCTGGGATTTATAGGCATGAGCCACTGCACCTAGCTTCTTTAGTGAAAGTCGGTGTCTTTTGTGCAGAATTATCTTTGTGGTGAAAATTTTCTGCAACGATGCAAGAATCACGTATAGAATTTGTTTAATCTATCTTTAGGAAGTTGATGATTGACAGACTTCTTTACTTATAATTCAACCAAAAGTTTTATTACTAAACACTTTCAAAAACTAGGTAAAGGAAATATATTGCTGGAAAATTTAAGAAGTACTGAATAGCATAGAGGTACTGAGAGAAACTAAATAAATGAATTATACTATTTTAATAGGCTGACAATTATTACCCATTAAAGTACTTTAGTCTTCCCGTTCTGCCATTGTTGGAGTAAAACTTGTTATTTTATAAAGTTGCACTGGGCCGGGCGCAGTGGCTCACACCTGTAATCCCAGCACTTTGGGAGGCCCGAGGCAGGTGGATCACCTGAGGTCGAGAGTTCGAGACCAACCTGACCAACATGAAGAAACCCCGTCTCTACTAAAAATACAAAACTTGGCTGGACATGGTGGCATATGCCTGTAATCCCAGCTACTTGGGAGGCTGAGGCAGGAGAATCGCTTGAACCTGGGAAGCAGAGGTTGCGGTGAGCCAGGATCCTGCCATTGCACTCCAGCCTGGGCAACAAGAGCGAGACTCTGCCTCAAAAAAAAAAAAAAGTTGCTTTAAGCCAGATGTGGTGGCTCATGGCCTGTAATCCCAGCAGTTTGGGAGGGCAAAGTGAGAGAATTACTTCAGTGCAGGAGTTCAAGACCAGCCAATCCTGGCTACTTGGGAGGTTGAAGTGGGAGGATCACTTGAGCCTGGGAGGTTGAGGCTGCAGTGAGACATGATTGTACCACTGCAGTCCAGCCTGGGTGACAGAGTGAGACCCTGTATCAAAAACAAAGTTGTTTCAAAAGAAAAAAGAAGCTGATCTACCTTTGTCCTAAAGCTCTGTGGCCATGTATTCTTGAGGATTGCCGACTTTCCCAAAACACACCTTCTTTACTTAATAGGATTTTTTTTTTGGTGGTGATAGGATTTTATTGCTTGTACTGTGTGTGTGTGTTTTTTTTAAGAAGCAGAGTCTTAACTATGTTGCTGAGGATTGGGTATGAGATCATTCTCTTAAAAAATAGATAAACGCCAGGTGCGGTGGCTCGCACCTGTAATCCCAGCACTTTGGGAGGCTGAGGCGGGCAGATCACCTGAGGTCAGGAGTTCAAGATCAGCCTGGCCAACATTGTGAATCTCATCTCCACCAGAAATAGAAAATTTAGCCGAGCATGGTGATGCACACCTATAATCCCAGCAACTGGGGGAGGCTGAGGCAAGAGTATCGCTTGAACCCAGGAGGCAGAGGTTGCATGCAGTGAGCCAAGATCCCACACTGCACTCCAGCCTGCACAACAGAGTGAGACTAAAAAAAAGATGAATAAATAAAACCTTCTTTTAAAGATGAGATGGTATGTCACTGTTGTCCAAGGCACTGGCTCTCAGTCAAGCTGATCAATATAAGCAAAAACATTTCTTTCACCTGTCTCAGGGTTTCTGATAAATCAAAACAAATCTCCCTGAATCTGATAGTCTTACAAAGACCCTTCCCATGTATTTACTGCTATTTATTTATTTATTTTATTTATTTTATTAGAGACCGGGTTTCTCGTTGTCACCCAGGTTAGAGTACAGTTCTATGATCATAGCTCACTGCAACCTTGAACTCTTGGGCTCAAGCAGTCCTCCTGCCTCAGCCTCCAGACAGAGTAAGTGGAACTGTAGGCACTGACCACTATATCCAGCTAAAACTTTAGAACTTTTTTTTTTTTTTTTTTTTTTTTTAAATAGAGACAGGGTTTCACCATGTTGGCCAGGATGGTCTCAATCTCCTGACCTCGTGATCCACCCACCTCGGCCTCCCAAAGTGCTGGGATTGCAGGCGTGAGCCACTGTGCCTGGCCCACCTTTGGAACCTTTAATATGTGGGGTAAACTTTTTTTTTTAAATATGGAACACTTCATGAATTTGCATGTCATCCTTGCGCTGGGGCCATGCTAAACTTCCCTGTATCATTTCAATTTTAGTATATGTGCTGCCAAAGTGAGCACTGGATAAACTTTAGCAGTGTAATTCCAAAGTTTAATTGATTATGTAAATTAACCTCACCTTACTTTATTACAGTTGAAAACTAAGTAGGCCTCTTAATGTAACATCAACAAACTGTAATAATTTCATTGGTCATATATTTTAGAGTTGTTTTTTTTTTCTTCACCATCCATGCCAAAGTACATTGTAAATTTACCAATTTGGTTTTATTTTTTAACTTTATTTATTTATTTATTTTTGAGATGGAGTTTCATTCTTGTTGCCCAGGCTAGAGTGTGGTGGCACGATCTCGGCTTGCTGCAACCTCCACCTCCTGGGTTCAAGCAGTTCTCCTGCCTCAGCCTCTCAAGTAGCTGGGATTATAGGTGCTGCCATCACACCTGGCGAATTTTTTGTGTTTTTAGTAGAGACAGGGTTTCACTATGTTGGCCAGGCTGGTCTGGAACTCCTGACCTCAGGCGATCCATCTGCCTCAGCTTCCCAAAGTGCTGGGATTACAGGTGTGAGCCATCATGCTTGGCCTATTTATTTATTTAAAAACTTTTTTTTTTTTTTTTTGGTAGAGATGGGCTTTTGCTCTGTTGCTTAGATTGGTCTCGAGGTCCCATCCTCAAGTAATCCCTCTGCTTTGGCCTTTCAAAGTACTGGGATTTTTTTTTTTTTTTTGAGATGGAGTTTCTCTCTTGTTGCCCATGCAGGAGTGCAATGGCGTGATCTTGGCTTACTGCAACCTCTGCCTCCCAGGTTCAGGCAATTCTCCTGCCTCAGCCTCCTGGGTAGCTGGGATTACAGGCATGTGCCACCACGCCTGGCTAATTTTATATTTTTAGTAGAGACATGGTTTCTCCATGTTGGTCAGGCTAGTCTCAAACTTCCAACCTCAGGCGATCTGATCACCTCGGCCTCCCAAGTGCTGGGATGACAAGCGTGAACCACCATACCCGGCCTGGGAGATTTTTATTTTTAAAATAGAGACAGGGTCTTACTTTCTTGCCCAGGTTGGTCTCAGACTCCCGACCTCAGGTGATCCATTTGCCTTGGCCTCTTAAAGTGCTGGGATTTTAGACGTAGGTGTTGGCTATTGTGCCTGGTCTACTATTTTGGTTTTGCAATGTGAATGTTTAATGAGAAAATACATTCTTGTTAAATTTTTATTGTATTTTATTTTTTGAGACTGGGTCTTGCTCTCTTGCCCATGCTAGAGTGTAGGGGCTCAATCATGGCTCACTGCAGCCTTGACCTTCCAGGCTCAAGTGATCCTCTCACCTCAACCCAAGTCACCACACTAGGCTAATTTTTTAAATCTTTTGAGAGGGTCAGGTTTCACCGTGTTGCCCAGGCTGGGCTCAAACTCCTGGCTTCAAGCCATCCTTCTGCCTTGGCCTCCCAAAGTGCTGGAATTATGTGTGAGCCACTGTGCCCGGCCAATACTTTTTTTTTTTTTTTTTTTTTTTTTTTTTTAATAAATAAGACGGGGTTTCACCATGTTGGTCAGGCTGGTCTTGAACTCCCGACCTCAGGTGATCCGCCCGCCTTGGCCTCCAAAGTGCTTGGATTACAGGTGTGAGCCACCGCGCCCAGCCCAATACATTGTTTTAAAAGGCAAATTTTAATAAGAATGGTCCTGGAGCAAAACAGTAGGGTTTAAAATGAATACATTTCAGCTACATGATTTTTGTGTGTGGCAGTTTAGGTACATCTTGTACTCTAGGTTTTCTTGAAAATGATAATATCCCAACAGTTATTTAGACAGGATGGTTTAATGGTTACATTTTCAACATGATGATTATTCCTTTACAGAGATAATTCTGTTTTTTCAGCAGTTGCCTGTGGTTACCTCCAGTACAATTGTGAGATGCCGTTCATGCAGGACGTACATCAATCCTTTTGTCAGCTTTCTTGATCAAAGGAGATGGAAGTGTAACTTATGTTATCGAGTCAATGATGGTATGGCATGCTTTTTTGAAACATTTAAACATTTCTACTTTCTTTTTTTTTTATTTTTTTATTTTTTGAGATGGAGTCTCGCTCTGTAGCCCAAGCTGGAATGCAGTGGCATGATCTCAGCTAGGCTCACTACAACCTCTGCCTCCTGGGTCCTGGTTCAAGCAATTCTCCTACCTCAGCCTCCCAGGCAGCTGGGGATTACAGCACAAGCCACCATGCCCAGCTAATTTTTGTATTTTTCAGTAGAGACGGGGTTTCACCATGTTGGCCAATCTGGTTTTGAACTCCTGATCTCGTGATCCACCAGCCTCGTGAGCCACCGCACCCTGCCAAACATTTCTACTTTCATTGTAGGGAAATCAGATAATACAAAGCACAGTTTAAAAAAAAAAAACCTTTTATTTACCTGTAATCAATCCTTCCACTCAGAGAAAACTACTGTTAACTTTTTTCTATGCATTTATATTTATAAATACATTTAATTTTTTTTTAAGCAAAAAATAATAGTATTACATGGATATCCCTTTTTTACATTGTATTGGGCATATAATGAATGGTATATTTCATGGTATTACTTAAGCCAGTAATTTAAGAAACATTTTTATTTAGAAATTGTGCCATGCCTTTTCTCTAGGGTGAAAAGAAGTAAGTTCACAGTAGCTGCCCAATTCATTCACTGCTGAATGAAGGGAGGTGGGCGGTACTAGAAGGTTAGTTAAAATGTGGTTTTCTCAGTGTTTGAGGAGAAGGAGGTTTCTCTTAGTAGCCATGTCACAGTTTTTCTGTTGGGATTAGAGAAGGAAATGGGTATGCCAGTATCCACAGTGTCTGTTTGAAAGATTTGGGAAATAGAAGAATATAAAAGAGTTTTGTTTTTGTTTTGAGAGGGAGAGTCTCACTCTGTCGCCAAAGCTGGAGTGCAGTGGCACGATCTTGGCTCACTACAGCCTCTGCTTCCCAGGTTCAAGCCATTCTCCTGCCTCAGCTTCCCAAGTAGCTGAGATTACAGGTGCCTGCCACCACGCCTGGCTAATTTTTATGTTTTTAGTAGAGGTGGAGTTTTGCCATGTTGACCAGGCTGATGTAGAACTCCTGACCTCTAGTGATCCTCCTGACTCAGCCTCCCAAAGTGCTGGGATTACAGGCATGAGCCACTTTACCCGGCCAAGAGTTTTTTTGTTTGTTTGTTTTTTTAAGAGACAGGGTCTTGCTATGTTGCGCAGGCTAGAGTGCAGTGGCTATTCATAGGTGCGATCCGCTATCAGCCAAGAGTTTTTTAAGAACCAAGAGTTTTTTTCAAGGGTTTTATTGTTTGTGTGTGTTTTCTTTTGAGTGTAGAAAAGTAAGAATAGATTAAGAACTTACTTTTGCACTGTAATAATTAATAAAATGTAGTATTTAGTATACCTTTAAAATCTTTACGGTTTTGTGCTTTAATATACAAAATGAAATTGTAATAAAAGTTGAAGCCTCTTTCATATGCAAACCAGGCTATTTCATGAACTATAGCTTACCCATTAGAGTGCATAGGGATTTGTATTTCTGAACAATTAATAGGAAGACAGATACAATGATAATTTAGAAAATATTCTTTGACCACTAATGTATTATAAGTGGTAGGTAACTGATGTTCCATAAAGGTCTCATTAATTAATAAACCTCACTAAACCTTATGACCTTGACCTCTGAAATTGTCTTACCATAGCTTCTAGTGCCAGCCACAGTTTATACATTTCATATGTCAAATGTTAGTATTCTTGTATAATTGTGAAATTTAAGAAAATAGGCCAGGCGCAGTGGCTCACATCTGTAATCCCAGCACTTTGGGAGGCAGAGCCAGAGGTCAGGAGTTTGAGACCAGCCTGACCAACATGAAGAAACCCCATCTCTATTAAAAATACAAAAAATTAGCCAGCTTGGTGGCATATGCCTTAATCCTAGCTACTTGGGAGGCTGAGGCAGGAGAATCACTTGAGGCCGGGAGACGGAGGTTGCAGTGAGCCAAGATTGCACCACTGCGCTCTAGCCTGGGCAACAGAGTGAAACTCTGTCTCAAAAAAAAGAAAAGAATTGGCATTTAATGAGTTTTTAATCACCTTTTCAAGCAAGAAAGTAGCTAAATGCAAAGTATATTATATTAATCCTTTCAGTTTTTTCAATATGTGTATTGTTATAGTTCCTGAAGAGTTCTTGTACAACCCTTTGACCAGAGTTTATGGAGAACCTCACAGAAGACCTGAAGTTCAAAATGCTACTATTGAGTTTATGGCTCCTTCAGAATACATGGTAAACTTTAATTTTTTAATACAGTATACCCAGTTTTTATTACCAGGTTTTAAGTAAAACAATATGGCATCCTTTAACAAAATTTTGTTTTTTAATTTTTTTTGAGACACAGTCTCACTCCCATTGCCCATGCTGGAGTGCAGTGGCATGATCACGGCTCGCTGCAGCCTCAACCTCCCACGCTCAAGTGATCTCCCACCTCAGCCTCCTGAGTAGCTGGGGCTATAGGCACGTACTACCACACTTGGCTTATTTTCAGTAGAGACAGGGTTTTACCATGTTGCCCAGACTGGTCTAGAACTCCTAGGCTCGAGTGATCTGCCCATCTTGGCCTCCCAAAGTGCTGGGATTACAAGCGTGAGCCACTGTGCTTAGCAAAAATTTTATGTTTGTAAATGTATATAAGTGTAATATTTGTTTACTGGTAATTAGTATGTAAGGGTATATTTGAAAGGTAAAGGTTTATGTAAAGTCCCATTTAAGTGTCTTTTTTTTTTTTTTAAGATGGGGTTTCACCATGATGGCCAGGCTGGTCTTGAACTCCTGACCTCAGGTGATCCACCCACCTTGGCCTCCCAAAGTGCTAGGATTACAGGTGTGAGCCACCGTGCCCGGCCCCATTTAAGTGTCTTGTGTGACATCCAGAAATTTCCAAAATAATATTGGGCTCATAATTACTTTTTTTTTTGTTGTAAATGACAGAGTCTCGCCCTGTCTCCCAGTCTGGAGTGTAGTGGTGCGATCTTGGCTCACTGCACCTCCACCTCCCGGGTGCAAGCGATTTTCTTGCCTCAGCCTCCCGAGTAGCTGGGATTACAGGCGCGCACCACCACACCCAGCTAATTTTTGTATTTTTAGTAGAGATGGGGTTTCAACATGTTGGTCAGGCTGGTCTCGAACTCCTGACCTTGTGATCTGCCCACCTCAGCCAACCAAAGTGCTTGGATTACAGGCGGGAGCTACAGCACTAAAATAAGGCCAGCCGTGGTGGTGACACCACGGTTGCTCTGTTGACAGAGCAAGATCTCCATCTCACTTTGGGAGGCTGAGGCGGGCGGATCACGAGGTCAGGATCGCACCTGTAATCTCAGCTACTCAGGAGGCTGAGGCAGGAAAATCATTTGACCTGGTAGGTGGAGGTTGCAGTGACCTGAGATTGAGCCACTGCACTCCAACTCCAGCGTGGGCAACAGAGTGAGACTCCGTCTAAAAAAAAAAAAAAAAATTAATGTATTTTTGTGCCTTTATCTGGGCAGTTGGGTACATTTTTCTGTAAAACTTATGAGGAGCCAGTTTCCTCACCACAGAAAAGCTTCAACATAGAAAACATGTTGTTGGCCAAGCGTGGTGGCTCACACCTGTAATCCCAGCACTTTGGGAGGTCGAGGTGAATGGATCACGAGGTCAGGAGATTGAGATCATCTTGGCTAACATAGTGAAACCCCGTGTCTACTAAGAATACAAAAAATTAGTGGGCATGGGGGCAGGTGGCTGTAGTCCCAGTTATGGGAAGGCTGATGCAGGAGAATTGCTTGAACCCAGAAGGCGGAGGTTGCAGCGAGCCGAGATTGCGCCACTGCACTCCAGCCTGGGCAACAGAGCAAGACTCTGTCTCAAAAAAATAAATAAATAAAAAGAAAACATTTTGTTGCCCTTAAGTGGAGTTAACTGATTAGTAATAGCCATCTGCAGAGTACCTGTTTTTTAATTGGATTCAAACCAAAAAAAAAAACAGAAGCACCTATTCTTTTGAATTTACCTGTCTAGTTTCCCTTTATCGCCCATGTTTTACAAAAATTGCTTCCTTTAAATTTAGAAACTATTGCAGAAGGTTTTTGCTCTTTTCTGGCTCATCTCTTGAGGGACAGGTTATGTGAATTTGGTAAGTGATACATGCAAAAATATATAAAAGTACAGTTGACTCTGTATCCACGGGTTCTGCATCCGTGGATTCAACTACCCATGGATCAAAAATGTTCAGAAAAACACAGTAAAAAATATTATAGGGTAGATGCGGTGGCTCACACCTATAATCCCAGCACTTTGGGAAGCCAAGGCAGGAGGATTGCTTGAAGCCAACAGTTTGAGACCAGCCTGGGCAACATAGTGAGACTCCATCTCTATAAAAATTTTAGGAATGTTAGTGTGTGCTTACAGTCCCAGGTACTTGGGTGGAAGAATCGTTTGAGTCCAGGAGTTCAAGGCTGCAGTGAGCTATGATTGCATCACTATACTCCAGCCTGGGTGACAAAGTGAGACCTTTTCTTTAAAAAAAAAAAAAAAAATACAAACTTTGATATACAGTATAGCAACGATTTTTATAGCATTTGTGTTGTATTAGGTATTATTTTCAAAACCTGGAGATGATTTAGAGTATACAGAAGGATGTGCGTAGGTTATATGCAAATAATATACCATGGCATGTAAGGGAATTGAGCATCCTTAGATTTTGGTATTTGAGGTCCGGGCGCGGTGGCTCACGCCTGTAATCCAAGCACTTTGGAGGCCAAGGCGGGTGGATCACCTGAGGTCAGGAGTTCAAGACCAGCCTGACCAACATGGTGAAACCCCGTCTTAAAAAATAAATAAATAAATAAATAATTAAAAAAAAAAAAAGATTTTGGTATTTGAGGTGGGAAATCATGGAACTAATATCTTGCAGGTACCAAGAGAAGACTTTATACTACATACCCAGTTCTGATTGTGGCTATTTGATGCTTTTTATTGAACTGAAAACAAATCTTTGGATTTGGAAATTTAAAATACAGTCTTGGCCGGGCGCGGTGGCTCATGCCTGTAATCCCAGCACCTTTGGGAGGCTGAGGCAGGTGGATCACCTGAGGTCAGGAGTTCAGGACTAGCCTGGCCAACATGGTGAAACCCCGTCACTACTAAAAATACAAAAATTAGCCAGGCGTGTTGGTGGGTGCCTATAATCCCAGCTACTCGGAAGGCTGAGGCAGGAGAATCACTTGAACCCAGGAGGTGGAGGTTGCAGTGAGCTGAGATCGTGCCACTGCACTCCAGCCTGGGGGACAGGGTGAGACTCTGTCTTAAAAAAAAAAAAAATCTGAGTCATGACACCACGAAAAAAATAGTCTTACATTTTTATGGGATTTGGCTATAATTTGATGGTTAAATAACCAGATGAAGCTAACTTGTAACTTTCAGAGCTGTAATTTTTCTAAATTGTGAAATCCAACAAACATACAGAAAAATCAATAGAACGTAAATATTCAGGTTACTGAATCATTATAAACTAAACGCTTTTGTTAGTATTACCTAAGCCAAGAAATTGAACCTTGCTAATACTGCCAGAAGCCCCCCCGCCCCCACCTTTTTTTTTTTTTTTTGAGACAGAGTCTTGCTCTGTCACCCAGGCTGGAGTGCAGTGGCATGATCTCGGCTCACCGTAATATCTGCCTCCCTGGTTCAAGCGATTCTCCTGCCTCAGCCTCCCAAGCAGCTGGAACTACAGGTACCCACCACCGTGCCCGGCTAATTTTTGTATTTTTAGTAGAGATGAGGTTTTGCCATGTTGGTCAGGCTGATCTCAAACTTCTGACCTCAGGTGAGCCGCCCACCTTTACCTCCCAAAGTGCTGGGATTATAGGCATGAGCCACCACACCCGGCTGGCAGCCCTTCTGATCACATCTCTTCCCACTCTTGTCCTAGAGAAAACACTGTTCTGAATTATGGCAATCACAGACTCATTTTTCTTATATGTATATATCTATAAACAATATAGTATAGCTTTGCCTTTTTATTATAATCTCTACTCAATCTGTAAATTATGCTTTTTAAATTGTTTTGCTGTATGTGTACGCAGCAAATAAGTTTAAACTTAATCCTGTTAAATGTACTTAACAAGATCTTTTTTCTTCAGTTACGACCGCCTCAACCTCCAGTGTATCTCTTTGTATTTGATGTGTCTCACAATGCAGTCGAAACTGGATACTTGAATTCAGTTTGCCAGAGTTTGTTAGACAATCTGGATTTGTAAGTTTCCCAATTCAACTTAAATATGAAACTAGTAATATTTTCTAAATGAATAAGTAGTTTTTGAAATCCAAAAAAAAGAAAGCTGTATAATTATTTTCTAAAACCACCTAAATCAGTTGTCAATTTAGGTCTCACTTCCTCTTAGAAGCATTATTTTTAAACCTATAGTTGGTAGGAAGAATAATATAATGAACCTCCAGGCACCTGTCATCACCCAGCTTCATCATCTTCAGCATTCTGCTGTTCTTGTTTCATCTAATCCTTCCCCTTCACACACATACCTTTTCTCACCTTGAGTATTTTAAAGCAAATTTCAGCCAGCATACTGTTTTACCTATACATATTTCAAGAGTAACTTTTATACCTAACTGTAATACTAAAGCATCAAGAAAATTAGCAGTAATTCCATATATGATCTAATACCCAGTTTATTTTTTGTTCCTAGTTGTCTCAAAAATGTCTTTTTACTGTCAGTTTGTTGGAGTAACAATTTAAACAGTATACATACATTGCATTTGGTTATCAAGTGTCTTAAGTCTCTTAAAATATCTGTTTCCAACGGTGCTTAGATACCTAGTGTAACCCATCAGAGCAAATGTAATCTTTCTATGTCATGAAGTATAGTGCTTGTGTGTGGTATGGAGGAATATAGAAGACCAAATCTCATCACAAGTGGAGTAACTCCCTCACTTTGGTGAAAAGCTCATTCTTGTTCCTGCCAGCATTTGTATTTTTAATGCTATAGATTGTGAATGGGGATTGTGAATTGATGAGATTGTCACTGACTCACCCATGCATGAACAAGAGTGAAAAACAATTTGTTTTTCCCCTTATATAGCTGTAGTTCCACATATTTGTAGTTCTTTAAAATAGATGCTTTTGCTCTTCTTTGTTCTTAAATATTAGAGTTTGTGTATCATAATATTTTGAAGCATGGTTTATAACTTAAAATCACCTGGAAAATTTCATACTTTTCAGTATTTTTAGCGTACTATTTCCTAAGTGATTATATGTAACTTTATAGCTATACTTGGTTTTGGATTTCTGTATTATTGCTGTGTTTTTTTAATTGTTTGGCTTATGTGTAGTGTTTTCCCTTAGAGTCACATATGTTTTCATGGTAAACATTGGGTGGTTTAAACAATTGTTTGTATTGAGCCAATTTCCATAATATTGAATGAGATATTTGCATGTAATTCTTAGGACACATTTTATGTATATTTTTATATAGTTAAAACTTGATAAAATACTCTTATGAATTTGTTTTTAGGCTTCCTGGCAACACTAGAACCAAAATTGGCTTCATAACGTTTGACAGTACAATCCATTTCTACAGTCTTCAGGAAGGTCTCTCTCAACCTCAGATGCTAATAGTTTCAGATATCGAAGGTATAGATTTATAACTACTTTCATAATTTCCAGTTTTAGAAATATTTCTTGATTACTTGACAAATTGGATGTGTATTGTTTGTACTATATCAAGGAGAATCCTGAGTATAAAATCATGATTGTTGAAGTTGTAAGAATCTTTCAGTTCAATCTCTTATTTTATGGAAGAGGAAACGGGGGTTATGGGAGACAACATGAATTCTGTACAAGGTAACAAAAACAAGTTAATGTTAGAACTCAGATCAAATTTAGGCCTTTTTTACCCTTCTTCCCATTCATTCAAAAAGTATTTGAGGATAGACATAGAGCAAAGAAATAGAATTGAGAGCTCAGAATAAAGCCTAGCACATATAGACAATTGATTTTTTTTTTTTTTTTTTTTTTTTGAGATGGAGGGTTACTCTGTCACCAAGGTTGGAGTGGAGTGGTGCGATCTCATCTCACTGCAGCCTCTGCCTCCTCGGTTTAGGCAATACTCCTGCCTCAGCCTTCTGAGTACTTGGGATGAGAGGCATGCACCACCACACCCAGCTAATTTTTGTATTTTTAGTAGAGACGAGGTTTCACCATGTTGGCCAGGCTGGTCTTGAACTCCTGACCTCAAGTGATTTGCCTGTCTCGGCCCCCCAAAGTGCTAGGATTACAGGCATGAGCCAGCAGGCCTAGCCAGTCAATTGATTTTTGACAAAGGTGCCTAGTCCAGTCAGTGGGAGAAGAGACAGTTTTCTGAACAAATAGTTGTGGCAATACTGCCTATGTAAAAGAATGAGGTTGGACCTTTATCACCTTATACCATGTAAAGAAAATTAACTTGACATGGACTAAAGACCTATACTTAAGACCTGTAAGTAGAAAACAGGGGCAAATATTTATGCCCCTGGATGTGGGAAGCATCCCCTGCTGCATTGCTGGTCATAATGTAAAGTGGTATAGCTGCTGTGGAAAATTCCTTAGCAGTTCTTCAAAGTTAAAGGTGAATTACCACATAATGTAGCAATTCCACTGTTCAATATATACTCCAAAAAACTGAAAGAAGGGACTCAAGGAGATCCTTGTACATTATTGTTCATAGCAATAGCAATTATTTACAATAGCTAGAAGGTGGGAAACACCCCAAGTAGCCATCAACAGATGAATAAACAAAATGTGGTATAAACGCATAATGGGATATTATTCAGCCTTTAAAAAACAATGAAATTCTCCGTCGGTCAAGGTAGCTCACGTCTGTAATCTCAGCATTTTGGGAGGCCGAGGCAGGTGGATACTGAGGTCAAGAGATAGAGACCATCCTAGCCAACCCGAGACCAGCCTGGCCAACATGGTGAGGGGGTTTCACCATGTTGTCCAGGATGGTCTCGATCTCTTGACTTCAGTATCTGCCTGCCTTGGCCTCCCAAAGTGCTGGGATTATAGGCATGAGCCACTGTGCCCAGCCTACAGTCCCATTCTTAAAGGCACTGGTGTGGGCCTTCTTTATGAGAAAGTATCCGGTTTTTGAATGACAGCTATTGATGAGCTGTATTGCTTCCTTATAAAGACAGCATTCTTGTATGTCATGTTAGTCAAAAAAATTTTCTTAATGCCAAGAGTGTATCTTTGGCTGGCTTCCAGGGCTAGCCATTTAAAAAAAAAAAAGAAGAAGAAGTCAAAGCGGGATTGTAAAGTATTACCTTTAGCCTAAGAAGCAGAGCACTTCTGCAAATCCTAAATCTTTACTCAGTGAGTACACATCAATATTTTCTTTGTTTTTCTTTTTTTTTTTTTTTTTTTTTGAAGACAGGGTCTCAACCTCCTGCCTAGCCTGGGAGTGCAGTCATGCGATCTTGGCTCACTGTAGCCTTAACCTCCTAGTCTCAAGCAATCCTCCCACGTAGCTGGGACTACAGGCGTGTACCACCATGCCTGGTTCATTTTTGTATTTTTTGTAGAGACAGGGTTTTATCATGTTGCCCAGGCTGGTCTGAAACTCCTGAGTCAAGTCATCCACCCACCTAGGCCTCTCAAAGTGCTGAGATTACGGGTGTGTACCACTGCACCCGGCCTACATAAATATTTTGTAATTGGGAGTCTATACCTTTTACAAGGTAGCAGACAAGAAGCAGAAAATTTTGCGGTAGATACCTGAATCAGTGTGATTTTTTGGTGGTTCTTTGGACATAGGTAAACCGTGCTGTAATAGTGGATGAGGTGGCTTATCTTTAACAAAGTGGGTGGTTAATCACATTCGTGTTACATATTTGGAACACCTTTAATGATTTGTTTAAAATAAATATGTATTTTTTCTTCAGATGTTTTTATACCTATGCCAGAGAACTTATTGGTAAACTTAAATGAAAGTAAAGAGGTAAGGCACATTTTTCTACCTGACATGTTTAATTGAAATATTGAAGGAATATGTTTTTGAAATGAACTTGAAGTAAAATTTTGGTTCTTTCTGTGACATTTCTAAAATATGCAGCATTTTATATTTGCTCATAGTTAAAATTAATAAGATGAACAGCTCTTGAGTTCAATCCAGAGCTGATCATTTTTAAGTCTAATGAAGCAAGTTATTTGTAACAGGGTAGAAAATAAGCATATTCCATATAGGAGAAACACCTGAAGGAAATCTGTCTTGCCAGCCATTTGGGAAGTTGGGAGGGTTGCTGAGACAAAACTTCTGGTCACTACATAGAAGCACATTAGGTAGGCTGCTTTCAGTGCCCTTTGCTTTTCTGATTCACAGAGTATCATTGGGGTCAGTTCAGAAGAAACTCTTATTACCTGCCTGGAAATTGCCATGAGATAATACAGTGAGAGGTGAACAGAATGTGTCTGAAGGGGGGATGTTGTCTACCCTGTACATGCATATATGCCGTAGGGGTAACATTTTAACTAGCAAGTCCGTGGTCTCTGCTGTTGGCAATGGTGACTGTGCCATAGTGCGAAGTTTTTTTCCCCATTAACTCTATTTGTACAACCTAACCTGTAAAGGTAGTTGTTTTTCTTTGTAGTGATATTACTAGTTGGCAAAGTTACTGGATATCATAGATTTGCAACAGGGAAGAGCTAAGCTCACTTTGGAACTTAAAAGAATAAAGTATGTAGAGGTGATGGAGAAAGCCATATTTCATGGCATTAAAATATATCAATTCTTTGAACTGTGATGGTTCTTTTGGATACATTTTGGACTTATAGTCTTGCTGGACTACTGCATGTGCAAGAACTGTAAGGCCCAGACTTTGATTTGTCTTGCTTGCCAATTTATAATGTTGACTTAAAATGGCTTTCTTGTCATTTGACCAACTTCATTGTTTAGTGTCTGTAGATTCTCTGATCATCATCAATGTCTTGTCTATCGTATTAGATACTGACTAAATGTGAAAAAAAAATTTAATTGTGACACTCTTGAGTTTTCTTGCTTTATTTTACAAGCTTGTGCAAGATTTACTGAAAACTTTGCCACAAATGTTTACCAAGACTCTGGAGACCCAGAGTGCCTTGGGTCCTGCACTTCAAGCTGCCTTTAAGCTGATGTCTCCAACTGGTGGTCGAATGTCTGTTTTTCAAACACAACTCCCAACTCTTGGAGTGGGAGCCCTGAAACCACGAGAGGAGCCTAACCACAGGTCATCTGCTAAGGTTAGAGAGCCATGAAATGTCTGAGAAGATTTATGCTGCTGTGCCATCCCTGTGACCACAGAACCTGTTTCTTTAAATTTATTTGTCAATTGTTGGGAGGATGGACTATAAGGAAATTGGTAAAGGGTTTAACTTTTATGTAGACATTTTTATTTTATTACATTTTTTTCTGCCTGATTCACCCTTCTTTAATTTGTAATATCTTTAGCAGACCAGTAGCAATTCATCCTGCCTTTAGTGAGATAACAGAATATGCTTGATAGGGACAAAGAGAACCTGACTCACCAGTTAAGAATAGTCTTATGGCCAGGTGTGGTGGTTCGCTCCTATAATCCCAGTGCTTTGGGAGGCCAAGGCAGGTGGATCATGAGGTCAGGAGTTCGAGACCAGCCTGGCCAACATGGTGAAACCCCGGCCCTACTAAAAATAAAAAATTAGCTGGGCGTCATGGCAGGTGCCTATAACGCCAGCTACTTGGGAGGCTGAGGCAGGAGAATTGCTTGAACCGGGGGAGGTGGAGGTTGCAGTGAGCTAGAGCACTGTAGCCTAGGCAACAGAGTGAGACTCCATCTCATAAATAAATAAATAAATAAGAATGGTCTTATTTGGCTGGGCGCAGTGGCTCATGCCTGTAATCCCAACACGTTGGGAGGCCAAGGCAGGCAGATCACCTGAGGTTGAAAGTTTGAGACCAGCCTGACCAACATGGAGAAACCTTGCTCTACTAAAAATACCAAAGTAGCCAGGCATGGTGGTGCATGCCTGTAATCCTAGCTACTCGGAAGGCTGAGGCAGGAGAATCGCTTGAACCCAGGAGGCAGAGGTTGCAGTGAGCCAAGATCACACCATTGCACTTCAGCCTGGGCAACAAGAGCGAAACTCCATCTCACACACACAAAAAAAAGAAAAAGAATAGTCTTATTTGGTACAATTGATGGTGAAGGTGCTTATGTGCACCTTGTGTGTATAAACTTAGAAGTTTTTGAGGCCAGGCTCGGTGACTTAACACCTGTAATACCAGCATTTTGGGAGACCAAGGCAGGCAGATCACGAGGTCAGGAGATTGAGACCATCCTGGCCAACATGGTGAAACCCTGTCTCTGCTAAAATACAAAATATTAACCGGGTGTGGTGGTGTGTGCCTGTAGTCTCAGGTACTTGGGAGACTGAGGCAGGGGAATTGCTTGAACTCGGGAGGAGGAGATTGCAGTGAGCCAAGATTGTGCCACTGTACTCCAGCCTGAGAACAGAGCGAGACGCTGTCTCAAAATAAAAGTTTTTGAGACCCGTATTTCCCAAAAGATTATGAAAGAGACACCTGTGTACTATACTGGGTATGATATCATTCCCGGAGTCAAACTGCCTATTTCCCAGTTTATTATACATGGGAACTTGGAATATTACTTAATTTCTTTGCCCCTTTGTTTCTTTATATATAAGGTGAAAATAAAGGGTCTGGTGTGGTAGCTTATGCCTATAATTTTTTGGGAGATTGAGGTGGAAGGATTGATTGAGCTCAGGAGTTTAAGACAAGCCTGAGAAATATAGTGAGACCCTAAGCCTACAAAAATACAAAAAAATTAGCCAGGTGTGATGCTGAGAGCCTATAGTCCTAGCTTCTCTGGAGGCTGTGGTGGGAGGATCACTTGAGCCCAGGAGGCAGCAGTGAGTTCATGCCACTACACTCCAACTTGGGCAACAAGAACAACAAAAAGATGGCTGGGTGTTGTAGTGGCTCCTGCCTGTAAGACCAGCGCTTTGGGAGGCCGAGGCGGGCAGATGACCTGAGGTCTGGAGTTCCAGGCCAGCCTGGCCCACAAAATGAAACTCCGTCTCTATTAAAAATACAAAAATTAGCCAGGTGCAGTGGCTCACACCTGTAATCTTTGGGAGGCCAAGGCGGGCGGATTATAAGGTCAGGAGTTTGAGACCAGCCTGGCCAACATGGTGAAACTCCATCTCTACTAAAAATACAAAAATTAGCCGGGTTTGGTAGCACACACCTGTAATCCCAGCTACTCCGGAGGCTGAGGCAGGAGAATCACTTGAACCCAGGAGGCGGAGGTTGCAGTGAGCCAAGATCATGGCACTGCACTCCAGCCTGGGCAATAGATCGAGACTCCATCTCAAAAAAAAAAAAAAAAAAAAATTAGCCAGGTGTGGTGGTGTGTGCCTGTAGTCCCAGTTACTTGGGAGGCTGAAGCATGAGAATTGCTTGAATCTGGGAGCAGTAGGTTGCAGTGAGCTGAGATCGCATCACTGCACTCCAGCCTGGGTGATAGAGTGAGGCTCTGTCTCAAAAAAAAAAGAAAAGAAAATAATGATAGCACTTACCTCTTAGGTATTTGAAAAGACTAAGTATTACGTATGAATTGTTTAGAACAGTTGCCAGCATACTGAACATTTAATAGATTTTAGTTACAATAAAATCTTTGCCAATTATGAAATTATTATAGTAGATGTATTTCTTTTTAAAAGAAAACTTACAGAATATTTTTATGTATATTTATATTTTTTTAAATACATAAAAATTTTAAAATTTATATATTTTTTAAATAAATAGAGCCATGTTACCCAGGATGGTCTCAAACTCCTGGGCTCAAGCAGTTCACCCACCTCAGCTTCCCAAAGTGCTAGGATTACAGGTGTGAGCCACCATGCCTGGCCAGAACTTACAGAAAATTCCTAAGCAGTACTTGCTTCTTAATGAAAAAACAAATAGTGCCACAAAGGAAAATGATTTTGTAGAATGCCCAGAAATAACTGCAATTGTTGTTAACATCATGATGTATGTAGATGTGTATTTAGATTTTATGACAATGTAATGATTTTTTTAAATGTCTCTTTGTAATTTATTATAAATAGGATATACACCTGACACCATCCACTGACTTCTATAAGAAATTAGCCTTGGACTGTTCTGGTCAGCAAGTAGCTGTTGACTTATTCCTTCTCAGTGGACAGTATTCTGATTTGGCTTCTCTGGGTAAGTTCTTCCTAATGATTTTTTTTCTGTTTAATGAATATCAAAGTTGTACTTATATGATAGTGTTCTGAATACAGGACAAAGTTAAATAATTTTTATGCCTTTGGGAGAGTTAATCAGTCAGCTTAGTCTATTAAAAACCTTATAAGTCTTCTAGTCTAAACATTTAATAATAGAGAAATTTCCGTAGTACTATTTTAAAGGAATGCAGGCTGGGTACGATGGCTCATGCCTATAATCCTAACAATTTGTGAGGCCTATGCAGGAGCATTACTTGAGGCCAGGAGTTTGAGACCAATCTGGTCAACATAGGAAGACCCTATATTTACAAACAATTTTTTTTTTTAAATAAAAAACTAGCCAGGCATGGTGGCACACACCTATGGTCCTAGCTACTCGGAAGGCTGAGGTGGGAAGAGTGCTTGAGCTGGGGAGGTCAAGGCTGCACTGAGCTGTGGTATTACTACTGTACTCCAGCCTGGGTGACAGAATGAGACTCTGTCTCATAAAAATGAAATGAAATATCCTTTCTGACAGTAGTTTACCTTGGAAAGTTAAAGAAAGATTGATTCCAATGTCTGCAGTTACTTTGGTGTAGTAGAAGTAGTTAATGGCACAGTTTAAAGCAGTATGTTTTCTCTTCCAGGTTGTATTTCTCGGTATTCAGCAGGTAGTGTCTATTACTATCCCTCTTACCATCATCAACACAACCCAGTCCAAGTACAGAAATTCCAGAAAGAACTACAGAGATACCTTACTCGGAAGATTGGCTTTGAAGCAGTCATGAGGATTCGGTGCACCAAAGGTAGGAATACGTATTTTTTTACACAGGAGTGAATAATATTTTTTGGTACCAGTAAATATATGTTTTTATCTAGTCTTATAAGATTTGCCCTTGACTCTGGAATGTGCAATTAAGAGGAGAGAAGAAACACTGTAACCAAAAAAAGGGGGGTGTCTATTGAGAATATCCGCAAAAGCACTGACTTGTATATTTTCAAATGGAGAATTTTATGGTGTATGAATTATTTCAGTTTTTTAAAAAGTCCTTATTTCTAGCTGGGCATAGTCACACATGCCTGTAATTCCAGAACTTTGGGAGGCCAAGTCTGGTGGATCGCTTGAGCCGAGGAATTAGAGACCAGCCTGGACAACATTGCAAAGCAATATCTCTATTAAAAATACAAAAATTAGCCGGGTATGGTGGCACGCACCTGTAATCCCACCTACTCAGGGGGCTGAGGCAGGAGAATCGCTTAAATCTGGGAGGTGGAGGTTGCAGTGAGCTGAGATCGTACCACTGCACTCCAGCCTGGGTGACAGAGCGAAACTCCATCTCAAAAAAAAAAGATAGAGTCGATTTTGTATATTTAGTAGAGTAGTATATCTGTATTTTTAGTAGAGGCAGGGTTTCACCATGTTGGCCAGGCTGGGCTTGAACTCCTGACCTCAGATGATCTGCCTCAGCCTCCCAAAGTGCTGGGATTGCAGACATGAGCCACTGTGCTTGGCTGAGTCTATATATATATATTCTTTTTTTTTGAGAGTCTCTTTCTATTGCCCAGGCTGGAGTGCAGTGTTGCGATCACAGCTCGCTGCAGTCTTGACCTCCATGACTCAAGTGATCCTCCCACCTCAGCTTCCCTAGTAGCTGGGGCTACAGGTGTGAGCCACCATGCCTGGCTAATTTTTAATTTTTTTTGTAGAGACTGAGTCCATTGCTGCTGCACAAATTGAGTTTTTATTTAAATAAATATAATTGCTCTGTAAGGGGGTGTAGAGCAGTAATTTTCTTTCTTCTTCTTCTCTTTTTTTCTGGAGACAGAGTGTTGCTCTGTTCCCCTGGCTGGAGTGCAGTGGCATGATCATAGCTCACTGCAGCCTCAATTCCTGGGCTCAAGTGATCCTCTGACCTCAGCCTCCCAAGTAACCGGGACCACAGGTGCATGCCACCATGCTCAGCTAATTTTTAATTTTTTGTAGTGGCGGGGTTTTACACTGTTTCCCAGGCTAGTTTCAAACTCCTGGACTTAAGTGATCCTACCATCTCAGCCTCCCAAAGTGCTGGGATTACAAGTGTCAATTACCGTGCCCAGTGTTATAATATTTTTTGCAATGGCAAAATTATTTATATGAAGTCTATAGCAAATAAAAAAGATAAAGATCCACTAACCTGTTCTATTACACATTGAAATCTATTGGTCTGCCTGGCGTGGTGGTTCATGCCTATAATCCCAGCACTTTGGGAAGTTGAGGCAGGCGGAACCTGAGGTCGGGAGTTTGAGACCAGCCTGACCAACATGGAGCAACCCTGTCTCTACTAAAAATACAAAAAATTAGCCCAGTGTGGTGGCACATGCCTGTAATCCCAGCTACTCAGGAGGCTGAGGCAGGAGAATCTGTTGAACCTGGGAGGTGGAGGTTGCAGTGAGCTAAGATTGCACCATTGCACTCCAGTCTGGGCGACAAGAAACTCTGTCTCAAAAAAAAAAAAAAAAAAAGAAATCTATTGGTTAATCCATGAGCCAGATGAAGCTCTGTCTTACCTGTTCTTCACTGTAATGATATACCCTTGGTGAATTTATTAATTCTAACAGTTTTTATTTTATAATTTTTAATTAAAATATGGAACGCTTCACAAATTTAGGTGTTATCCTTGTGCAGGGGCCAGGCTAATCTCTCTGTATCATTCCAATTTTAGTATATGAGCTGTCAAAGTGAGCACCTAATGGTGTTTTAGTGTTTGTTTTAAAAGGTACATTTGTTGTATCCCATTCGTTGAAGACTGACAGACCTCAAAACTATTTATTTCTGCAGATACCTGTTATAAATTAAGGGAAGTTTACATCCTAATGTGCTTTTTAAGACCTTTTTTAATTGTCAAGACAGAGGCTATTTTTATATGTACCTTATTTTGCATAAAGAGCTTTGGGATATACCAAGCAACTCCTTTGCCCTCTTTTTTTTTTGGAGATGGAGTCTTGCTCTGTTGCCCAGGCTAGAGTGCAGAGGCATGATCTCAGCTCACTGCAACCTCCACATCCTGTGGTCGTGATTCTCCTGCCTCAGCCTCCCAAGTAGCTGGGATTACAGGTGCGCACCACCATGCCTAGCTAATTTTTGTGTTTTTAATAGAGACAGGGTTTTGCCATATCGATCAGGCTGGTCTCGAACTCCTGACCTCAAGATCCACCCACCTCAGCCTCCCAAAGTGCTGGGATTACAGGCATGAGCCACCACGCCTGGCTGCCCTCTTTCTAGAGTGCTTAATTTAATAAAGCTTTGTGGTTAGCCTGCTTAGGTTTCTCTTTGTATTTTTTATGATAAATTCACTATAGATCAAATACATACTCTTAGAAAAGTTAACACAGAAAAGATAATGTACAGAAAGATATAAAATGACCTATCAAGCACAACCTGATATGTTCCACTCTACAGTTAATTATATACCCTTCAGAAACTTTCCTATGTCATTTATAAACATATAGTTTGGCCTTTACTTCAAATAAAAGCAGTGGGGAATGACACGTGGCTTTTTTATTTTTATCACAATATCTTGAACACGTTTCTGTTTTTGTATATACAAACCCACATTCTCTTTTTTCCTTAATGCCTTTTTTAATGTTATATATTTCTTGTTGAAAGACAGGCTTGCTCTCAACTCTTGGGTTTAAACAATCTTCCTGCTTCAGCCTCCTGAATACCTGGGATTATAGGCACGTGGCACTATGCCCAGCATTCTTTTTCATTCTGATTACTGTTTTTACGTTGGTTTTTATTTCACAAGCAAAATGTGCATCTGTTTTTCTTGTAAAAAAAATAAAAACATTAGGCCAGGCACGGTGGCTCATGCCTATAATCCCAACCTCCACCTCCTGGGTTTGAGCGATTTTCCTGCCTAAGCCTCCCAAGTAGCTGTGATTACAGGTGCCCACTACCATGCCCGGCTAATTTTCATATTTTAGTAGAGACAGGATTTCACCAAGTTGGCCAGGCTGGTCTCAAACTCCTGACCTCAAGTGATCTGCCTGCGTCAGCCTCCCAAAGTGCTGGGATTACAGGCATGATTGAGCCCCCATGCCTGGCATACTTTTTCTACTGTTACCCATTGAAGGCATTTCTGAATTTTTTTTTTTTGCTGTGACACACCAGTCTACTTCAAATTTTTTTTGCATGTCTAAATTTGGCACTTAAATGAGTGTATCTGTAGGATACATTGTTTGATATGTGATTGCTAAAGTCAAAATAAGTATCTAGAATTTTGATAGAGAAGGAAATTATCCTCTGACTTTTTTTTTTTTTTTTTTTGAGACAGAGTCTTGCTTTGTCACCCAGGCTAGAGTGCAGTGGTGGGATCTTGGCTCACTGCAACCTCTGCCTCCGGGTTCAAGCGATTCTTCTCCTGAGTAGTTGGGATTACAAGCACCCACCACCACACCGGGCTAATTTTTGTATTTTTAGTAGAGACAGGGCTTCACCATGTTTTTGGCCAAGGCTGGTCTCAAACTCCTGACCTTAGTGATCCATCCACTTTGGCCTCTTAAAGTGCTGCGATTACAGGCGTGAGCCACGGCACCTGGCCCAAAAATGGGTTTTGAAAATTAGTATCCCCACCTTCATTTCAAAAGGCATCTGTTATTCCTTAACCTTAGTAAGTACTGTATATTATCTAAATTTCTTTACTTTTTGCCAATCTGTTAAATAACTAGGAAAAAATGTAAATATCAATATGTAGGTATATGAAAACCATTTTGTTAACTTTTTTTCTTCTAGGTCTTTCCATTCATACTTTCCATGGGAACTTCTTTGTTAGGTCAACTGACTTATTGTCTTTGCCTAACGTCAACCCAGATGCTGGGTATGCCGTGCAGATGTCAGTGGAAGAGAGTCTTACTGACACTCAGTTGGTTTCTTTTCAATCAGCGCTCTTGTATACATCCAGTAAAGGTAAGTTGTTTGTTTGTTTGGATTTTAAATGTTCATGTGTTGTCTGGACTTCAGATGTCAAAACAGGCTATAAAACACCTGTAGCATGTCTTATGTGTGTTAACTTAAAATTTTTATTACCAGGGCTACTCTGGGCACACTGCCTATGGGGTAGCCCTGTAAAATAAAAAAAATAAATAAATGATAAAAAATAAAATTTATTACCAAAAGCAGTAAACCAACTAAAAAGTTCAAAAAAGATATTTTTTTAAAATTGAGTGTATTGTCATTTGAATATGATCCCTATTTATTTAGTAATAACCTGAATGAAAAGAATTTTATAGTTTAAAAAAAAAAAAGAAGAAGAAGTAGGGCCAGGTGTGGTATCCTATAATCCTAGCATATAGGGAAGCTGACTGGGGGAGATGACTTGAAGCCAGGGGTTCAAGACCAGCCTGAACAACATAGTGAGACACTGTCTCTTAAAAAAATTTTTTTTTTAATTAACCCAAGTATAGTGGCACAGACTGGTAGTCCTAGCTACTTGGAGGCTGAGTAGGGAGGATTGCTTGAGCCCAGGAGTTTGAGGTTACAGTGAGTTGTGATTGTGTCACTGCACTCCTGCCTGGACGACAGAATGAGACCTTGTTTCTAAAAAAAAAAAAAAAAAAAAAAGGTAAATATTTATGAACTTACTTGTTTTTAATAGAGATAGGGTCTTACTATGTTACCCAGCCCTGTCTTGAACTCTCCTGACCTCAGGTGATCCTCTCACCTTGGCCTCCCAAAGTGCTGGGTGCTGGGATTGCAGGTATGAGCTACTGTACCTGGCCAATATAAAACTTTTGATATTATCTTTGCTTAGTATATAACTACATTACCTGGTTGTAAATTGAAAAGAAGTGATTTTTTTTCATATATATACAAAGACTTTTTTTGTTATAGAGATGGAGTCTCACTGTGTTGCCCAGGCTGCAGTTGAACTCCTGAGCTCCTAACTCTGCCTCTGGAGTAGTTGGGACTGCAGGGGTACACCACTGCACCCAGCTAAGAAGTGATTTTTCCAAGTGACTTTAACATAATCTTTTGTTATAAATAGTTGCCCCTCACTGTTGTTTGTGCTTTTTCCCCAAAGGTGAAAGAAGAATTCGTGTTCATACTTTGTGTTTGCCAGTAGTTTCAACTTTAAATGATGTGTTTCTTGGAGCTGATGTTCAAGCAATTTCAGGGTTATTGGCCAATATGGGTAAGAGTTGTTATCTGTTATAAATATTTTACAAGTAATAACATTAAGCAAAGTCCAAACAGTTTAGTTTTCCTTTAAATAGTTAGCTTTATAGTTTGAATGTTTTAGATCCCCTGGGTAGGTGCCTGCAGGTAATCTTATCTTTTTTGTTTGTTTATTTAAACAAATTTATTGAGAGATAATTACATACCATAACACTTCACCCATTTTAATTGATACTGATTTGTTTTTAGTGTTTTTACAGAGTTGTACAGCTATCACCACAATCTAATTTTATAACATTTCTATCGCCCAAGAGGAACCTCATGCTCATTAGCAGTTACTGCCCACTCCTTCCTCCCTCCCTTACCGGCCTTAAGTAACCACTAAACTACTTTGTCTTTATATATTTGTCTACACTGAACTTAACTATGTCTTATGTAATGCTGAATATTAGTGCTATTTAATAGTCTTTTTATGAGCTCTGTAACGTAGATTACAAGAGAAGCAGTATACCATAAAGAACATTAGACTTGGAGTCATGAAATTGGGGATTGAAAACCAGTTTACCACCGCAGATTTGTTTGCAGCCAAATCACGTGAGCCAATAGAAAATTTACTGATATCTTTACCTATTTATTTCCATCTCAGATACAGTTGCCTTCTTGGTTTTGTTGGTCCCTTTTTCCTTTTCAAATACATACAGCTTAATAGCATCAATTTGATTCTTGCAGTCTTTCTACTGGAGGGAAGAGTTTCAGTGGGTCCATTTTCTTTCTTTTGTTTTTGAAAACAGAGTCTTGCTCTGTCAGCCAGGGTAGAGAACGATGGTGTGGTCCTAGCTCACTGTAGTCTTAACCTCCTGCGCTCAAGGGATCCTCCCACTTCAGCCTCATGAATAGCTGGGACTACAGGCCCACACCACCACACCCAGCTAACTTTAAAAAAACTTTTTGTAGAGACGGAGTCTCACCATGTTGCCCAAGCTGATCTTGAATCCTAGGCTCAAGCAGTACTCCTGCTTTGGCGTACCAAACTGTTGGGATTACCGGCGTGAGCCACCATAGCCACCCTCAGTAGGTCCATTTGCTTCAAACTTAAAAAATCTGTCTGTATCAGGAATAGTTACCCACTTTCTTGAATTCGGGAAAAATGTTTTACATGGAGCCTAGTAAAGGATTCACGCACAATTTAGTCTTTTATGTTGTTAGATGTTTAAGATTGTGACCTGTGAAATTTGAAGATCACTGTCTTTATTTTTTTGTTTAAGTTACATTTTATGGTAACTGTGATTATTATTATTGGCAGCAGTAACTATTAGAGGGGTTTTGTAGATTTGTGATAAATTTTCACAACTTTGTAAGTGTTCTTTCTGCTACCATATTGAATGTATTTTTTTAGTACCGCATGGCTGGTGTTTAAAATTTGAGAAGTCTTCAAAACAATTATGCTTTTTTTTAAAATATTGAAAAAAAAATTTCTGCAGAAATGCGTATAAACAGAGTGCTATGACAAATGATGAAAATCTGTCCGAATAAAAGACCTGGCGTGGTGGCTATGACTGTAATCCCAGGACTTTGGGAGGCCAAGGTGGTTGGATCATTTTAAGCCAGGAGTTCAAGACTAGCCTGGCCAATATGGAGAAACCCTGTCTCTACTAAAAATACACACACACACACACACACACACACACACATGTACACACACACACAAAATTAGTTGGATGTGGCACATGTCTGTAGTGCCAGCTACTTGGAAGGCCGAGGCAGGAGAATTGCTTGAACCCGCGAGGCAGAGGATGCAGCCAAGATCACGCCACTGCACCCCAGCCTGGGCAACAGAGTGAAACTCCATCTCTAAATAAATAAAGAAATAAGTAAATATCTCTAAAAGCTCTTTCTGTAAATATAAAATAAAAACTCTGGGCTGGGCATGGTGATTTATGCCTATAATCCCAGCACTTTGGGAGGCTGAGGCAGGAAGATTGCTTGAGGCCATGAGTTTGAGATCAACCTGGACAACATAGGGAGACTGTAAAAAAAAAATTTTTTTTTTTTTTTTTTTTTTGGAGACGTAGTTTCACTCTTTTGCCCAGGCTGGAGTGCAGTGGCGTGTTCTTGGCTCACTACAATCTCCGCCTCCTGGGTTCAAGCAATTCTCCTACCTCAGCCTCCCAAGTAGCTGGGATTACAGGCATGTGCCACCACGCCCAGCTAATTTTTTGTATTTTTAGTAGAGATGGGGTTTCACCATGTTGACCAGGATGGTCTCGATCTCTTGACCTCATGATCAGCCTGCCTTGGCCTTGCAAAGTGCTGGGATTACAGGCGTGAGCCACCGCGCCTGGCCCAAAAAAATTTTTAATTAATTAAAATAAAAATGTCAGAAGACTCTGTTTTGAAACACTGTGTATTTCAGGAAACAGGAAAGCATTATATGTTTAATTGCAATGTTTTTCTTTCTCAATGGTATATAAAATGTTGGGTTACAATCAATAGCATAACTGAGGCTCAGAAAGATTAAGTTACTTGCCAAATCATTTTACAGCTAGGAAGTAGCAGAGCAGCATTTCAAAAGAGGTTGGCTCAATTCTCCAGAGCATGCTTTTAGCTGCTGCGTTTCGTCTTGTTTGTGTAGGTAGTAAATTGGAGAAAGAGCATAGTTTTAAAAAATTATCTCTTCTATCCTTAACAGTGGAGAAGCTAAACTTCTGTCATATTTCTCTTTTGTCCTTACCTTCACCTCACTTAGCTGTTGACAGATCCATGACTGCCAGTCTGAGTGACGCTCGGGATGCTCTAGTGAATGCAGTCATTGACTCCCTTGTGCGTACCGTTCTTCAAGTCTTAAGTAACCAGCAGCCTGGACTCATGGTTCCTTTTTCTTTGCGGGCTTTTCCCACTTTTTGTGTTGGCTCTCCTTAAACAGGTAAGAAAAAACAGATACAGAAACTAACACAATGATGGCCAGAAACTGTGGCCTACACCTGCAATCCGGGCACTTTGGGTGGCTGACATGGGTGGCTTGCCTGAGTCCACGCATTTGAGACCAGACCGGCCAACATGGTGAAACCCCATCTCTACAAAAAAAATACAAAAAAACTAGCCAGGTATGGTGGTGCACGCCTGTAGTCCCAGTTACTCGGGAGACTGAGGTGGGAGGATGGTTGAGTCCAGGAAGCAGGGATTATAGTGAGCACCTGTCTCGCCACTGTATTCCAGCTTGGGTGACAGAGCCAGACTCTGTCTCAAAACAAAACAAAACAAAAGAAACGAACACAGTGGAAACATCAAAAGGCAAAATTTTTATCCTGTGAATCCCTAAACATTGTATACGTAACTTTATGCTGGTTAAATTTCTGAGGACAGGGGCCTTGCCTCTTATTTGAACTTTGAAAAGTTTTATAACCAAAGAAACTTACAAACAACTGATTCAGAGCAAGTTCCTTGTTCATAAGATGCTTCTCTGGCTGGATACAGTGGCTCATGCCTGTAATGTCAGCACTTTGGGAGATTGAGGCGGGCAAATCATGAGGTCAGGAGTTCAAGAGCAGCCTGACCAATATGATGAAACCCCTTCTCTACTAAAAATACAAAAATTAGCCAGGCATGGTGGCACCTACCTGTAGTCCCAGCTACTCTGTAGGCTGAAAGAGGAGAATCGGTTGAGCCTGGGAAATGGAGGTTGTAGTGAGACAAGATCGCGCCACTGCACTCTAGCCCGGGCAACAGAAGAGACTCCATCTCAAAAAAAACAAAAAACAAAAAAAAAACCACGCTTCTCTAAGCAAAGTATTCAGTGACATTATAAAAAATTCAACTGATAATCAGTTTTCCAAAACAAGAATTGTATATTATATTGCTGGTGCAAGAAGGCACACATGCACTGCATGTTCTCATTTATATGTGAAAGCTAAAAAATCAAACACACAGAAGCAGAAAGCAGAATGGGGGTTACTAGAGGCTGAGTGGTGCGGAAGCAATGCGGGATATTGAACAAAAGGTACAGTGTTTTAGTTAGGCAGGAGGAATAAATGATGTAACTATTGGAGATCATGGATATGTTACTTAGCTTCATTAAATCATTCCACATTGTGTACTATATCATAGCATCCCTTTGTACCTAATAAATATATACAATTAAAATTTTTCACCAACAAAAAGTTAAAGTTAACTTTTTTTAAAAAAAAGAGCATACATGTGATTTTTTTTTTTTGACCCTTTCCTGTTCCCTACAGAATTTCAGCAACATTATACTTCTTTTTTTTGAGATGGAGTCTCGCTCTGTCACCCAGGCTGGAGTATAGTAGCACGATCTTGGCTCACTGCAACCTCCGCTTCCAGGGTTCAAGTGATTCTCCTGCTTCAGCCACCCGAGTAGCTGGGATTACAAGCATGTGCCACCACATCTGGCTAATTTTGTGCTTTTAGTAGAGATGGGGTTTCACCATGTTGGTCAGGCTGGTCTCAAACTCCTGATCTCAGGTGATTTGCCCCCCTTGGCCTCCCAAAGTGCTAGGATTACAGGCCTGAGCCACCAGACCTGGCCAACATTACACTTCTTAATCTTTTTTGAGACAAGGTCTCCCTTTGTCACCCAGGCTGGAATGCAGTGACAAGATCTCAGCTCATTGCAACCTCTGCCTCCTGGGTTCAGGCAATTCTCCCACTCAGCCTCCTAAGTAGCCGGGATTATAGGCGTGCACCACCACAGCCCGGCTAATTTTTGTATTTTCATAGAGACAGGGTTTCACCATATTGGTCAGGCTGGTTTTGAACACCCAACCTCAGGTGATCCATCCGCCTCAGCCTCAAAAGTGCAGGGATTACAGCCTTAGCCACCGCTCCTGGCCCTTAATCTTCTTAGATACACCCGCCACCACGCATGGCTAATTTTTTGTATTTTTAGTAGAGACGGGGGTTTCACTGTGTTGGCCAGGCTGGTCTGGAACTCCTGACCTTGTGATCCATGCCCTTCGGCTGGTATTACAGGCCTGAGCCACTGCGCCCAGCCTCTATTTCTTACTTCTTTAACTCAAATTATCTATTTCAATTTCTGAATATAAGTACAGAGATTACGAAAGTATTTAAATTTAAACATTTAAAAGTCTGAGCTCTTCTTTCTCCTTCAGGCCTTTCTCGAAATGCTTTTTTCTGAAGCCCACATTCTCTGATCTTCCTCATTTAATATGCAACACTCTAATCCCACCCCAGCCCACATCATTCTGACACCCTTAATCACTCTTACCTCCTGTATTTTTCCTATGGCGTTTATCATTGACATACCACATAGTTTTTTGCTTATTTTTTATCCTTCCCTTAATAGGATATAAGTTCCATGAGGACAAGGATTTTTATTTTTTTCATTCACTTTTTTGTCCTAGCAGTTAGAACAGTTCCTAGTATATAATAGACACTCAGGAAATATATTTTAAATGAATAGATGGAACGTTCCTTCTAACATTAAAATCTTAAGAGCTTTTATAATCTACCTTTATATATAGTCAGTGTACTTGTTTTAATACATAATTTCATTATTCTTTTCTCTCTACCTCCTTTCCATCAATTGGAATACTTAAAATCTTACCCATAACTTTATTCTTCCCCATTTTTATCTGTGTAAAGAAAATAATAAGTTAAATATCATATTTACTTATTAACAAATTTTACTAAGAAGCTGTCCTCATTTGTGGTACTACTATTTTTTCTTGTTAATTGGTATTCTTTGTTATATTGTTTATATGGTGGGTCAATGACAGCTGCCATTAATCATCACCCAGCATTTATAGAACACTTAGTGTAGGGTTCTCACTGCACTACCCCCGGGCCACAGACCAGTACCAGTGGGTGGCTTGTTAGGAATCGAGCCCTACAACAGGAGGGGGACTGATGGGCAAGGGAGTATTAACTGCCTGAGCTCTGCCTCCTGGCAGATAAGCGGCAGCATTAGATTCTCATAGGAGCGCCAACCACATTGTGAACTGTGCATGCGAGAAATCTGAGTTGCACATTCCTTATGAGAATCTAATGCCTGATGATATCAGGTGGAACAGTTTGATCCCAAAATCATCCTCTGCCATGTCTCCCCTAGTCTGTGGAAAAATTGACTTCCACAAAACCAGTCCCTGGTGCCAAAAAGGACCACTGACTTATTAGATATCTTTTTGGTCCTTCATCTATGCCTTTACTTTGTCATCTGCAGTATAACTTCATCCTTCCTGTGGTGTTGCTTGGATTGTTACATCACTGTCATTACATGGTAGATAAAGTGTTTAGGTCTATTTTATCAACTAGGAAACAGACACCAGGGAGATCAGATAACTTTGCCATGATCAGTTGGTTAATCTCACAAGATTTTTAGGTGGGGCTGTAGCTACATTTTAATAGATGTGTGTGACTTCTTAAAAAAAGATACTTAAAAAAATTAACAGTAAATCTGTGAATTCTCTCTGAAAATATTCTTTTAACAACTGGCATTTTAAAAGTTCTCAGTGTATTTTTAAAATATAGTTTTTTTGTGGGGAATGGGGGTTTTCTGTTACAGAAATCATTCCAGACTGGGACAAATGCACGTCTAGATGAACGCATTTTTGCTATGTGTCAAGTGAAATATCAGCCCTTGGTTTACCTTATGCTCACAACTCATCCCAATTTGTATAGAGTTGACAATCTCTCAGATGAGGTAAGATGGATTGCTTTTTTGTGGCTTTTACTTGAAGATTAGTAAGCCTAATCATAGTCCAGTACAGAAATGAGGGAAGGGTTTGTTTATTATTTAAGGCTTTATCTTTTGTTTTTGTTTTTTTGTTAAGACTGAGTAAAGACATTTTAGTATAGGGAAGCTCCTAAAAATAGTGCCAGTAAGTCTCCTAAAATACCATCTGTAGAGCAGATCTAAGAAATGGGAAGACCGTCAAATTGACCAGAGCAACTTATTTATTTATTCAAACAAATTGATCTTTTAACAACTGACATTATAAAAGTTCTGGGTATATTTGTGCTCGCTTTGGCAGCACGTGTACTAAAATTGGAACAATACAGAGAAGATTAGCATGGCCCTGTGCAAGGATGGCATACACATTTGTGAAGTGTTCCACATTTTAGGAACAGAAAACCAAACACTGAATGTTCTCACTCACAAGCAGGAGTTGAACAATGAGAACACATGGACACAAAGAAGGGAACATCACATACTCTGGCATCTGTCAGGGGTTGGGGGGGCAAGCAGAGGGAGAGCATTAGCACAAATACCTAATGCATGCGGGGCTTAAAACCCAGATGACAGGTGAATGGGTGTAGCAAACCACCATGACACATGCATACCTATGTAACAAACCTGCATGTTCTGCACATATATTCCAGAACTTAAAGTATATTAAAAAAAAAAAAAAAAAGTTTTGGGTGTATTTTTAAAATATCTTTTTTGTGGAGAATAGGGTTTTTTTGTTATAGAAATCATTCCAGACTGGTACAAACGTACATCTAGATCTGAGAGTGAAGTTACATCTGAACACCCAGTTCAATGTAACAGTGTCCTTGAATTAAAGAAAAAATATTTATCTAAGTTGCAACATTGTTTTCCTTTGGTAGAAATTTACCAGAATTAAAGTCACAAGAATGAAAATGTTAAATCAAAATCCTTCTAAAACTGTGATCAAGTTAAGATACATATTTTGGAAGTAATGTTCTGGTTAAAAACTTTTCAAAATGTAAAGAATTTAAGATATAGGACGGGCAAGGTGGCTCATGCCTGTAATCCCAGCACTGTGGGAGGCTGAGGCAGGTGGATCACCTGAGGCTGAATTAGAGACCAGCCTGGCCAACATGGCAAAACCCCATCTCTACTAAAAATACAAAAATTAGCTAGGCATGGTGGTGCACACCTGTAATCCCAGCTACTTGGGAGGCTGAGGCAGGAGAATCACTGGGACCCAGGAGTTGGAGTTTGCACTGAGTCAAGATCGCACCACTACACTCCAGCCTCAGTGACGACAGAGCAAGACTCCATCTCAAAAAAAAAAAAAAAAAAAAAAAAAAATTTAAGATACCTTGCAAATATAAAGGAAAATTGCCTGTGAAATTTGAGGTAACTTTTTTTTTCTTTTTTTTTTGAGACGGAGTTTCACTCATGTTGCCCAGGCTAGAGTGCAATGGCGCAATCTCAGCTCACTGCAACCTCCGCCTCCTGGATTCAAGTGATTCTCCTACCTCAGCCTCCCAAGTAGCTGGGATTAAAGGCGTGTGCTACCATGTCTGAATAATTTTGTATTTTTAGTAGAGATGGGGTTTCACCATGTTGGTCAGGCTGGTCTTGAACTCCTGACCTCAAGTGATCCACTCACCTTGGCCTCCCAAAGTGCTGGGATTATAAGCATGAACCACTGTGCCTGGCCTATTGCATTCTTTTTTAAAACAAGTGTTAGGATCAGAAGTTAATGGCCAGGCATGGTGGATCACGCCTGTAATCCCAGCACTGTGGGAGGCCAAGGCAGGTGAATCACCTGAAGTCAGGAGTTTGAGACCAGCCTGGCCAACATGGTGAAACCCTTTCTCCACTAAAAATACAAAAAATTAGCCAGGCATGGTGGCACATACCTGTAATCCTAGCTACTCAGGAGGCTGAGGCAGGAGAATCCCTTGAACCTGGGAGGTGGAGGTTGCAGTGAGCCAAGATCTGGGCCGACAAGAGCAAAACTCCATCTCAAAAGAAAAAAAAACAAGATCAAAAGTTAATTTGGCATTATTGGGAGTCACAGTGGTTGGTTAGATAAGTGGTAACTAACTAACTGTAACTATCGTCATCTTCTTTATGCTTAGATATGAATAATTGTGATTTACCTAAGCAAGGCCCAAACTCTTAGAGGAAACATTCATTTAATTTTTTGTTGTTGTTTAATTGTGACTCCTTGTTTCCTATAATTGAAACCTTTACTCTTTACTTAATTCTTCAGGGAGCACTCAACATCAGTGATAGAACCATACCTCAACCCCCTATTCTTCAGCTTTCAGTAGAGAAGCTGAGCAGAGATGGAGCTTTCCTCATGGATGCAGGCTCTGTAAGTAGTTTGACTTATCCTGACCCTCACTGCAAACTACTGTACTGTTTTAATTTAGCATTTGGTTTCATTTCCTTTCATATCTATCTTCCTGAACAGATTTCATATGTTAACCTATGCAGAGTCATACACTGATTAATGATGTGTAAGTCATGGCTTATATGATGGTGATCCCATAAGATTTATGATGGAGCTGAAGAATTCCTATCACAGAGTATTTACTATGCAATTTTTTAAATTATTGTTTTAGAGCTGTACTCCTACTTAATTAAAAAAAAAAAGTTAACAGCCTCAGGCAGGTCTTTTAGAGGTATTCTAGAAGATATTGTAATCATAGGAGATGACAGCTCTGTGCATGTTATTGCCCCTGAAGATTTTCCAATGAGACAAGATGGGGAGGTGGAAGCCAGTGAGATTGATGATCTTGACGCTGTGAAGGCCTAGGCTAACGTGTGTTTGTGTTTCAGTATTTAACAAAAAATTTAAAAAGTGAAAAATAAAAAAAAATTTAAAAATAGGGAAAAGTTTATAGAATAAGGATATAAAGAAAGAATATTTTTGTATAGCTGTACAATGTGTGTTTTAAGCTAAGTATTATTACAAAAGAGTCAAAAAATTAAGAGAAGTTGGTTGGGCATGGTGACTCATGCCTGTAATCCCAGCACTTTGGGAGGCCAAGGCAGGTGGATCGCTTGAGGTCAGGAGTTAGAGACCAGCCTGGGTAACATGGTGAAACCCTGTCTGTATTCAAAATACATATATTAGCCAGGCATGGTGGCTCATGCCTGTAGTCCCAGCTACTCAGAAGCTGAGGTGAGAGAATCACTTCAACTGGGGAGGCTGAGGCTGCAGTAAGCTGAGATCATGACACTGCACTCGAGCCTTGGCAACAGAATGAGACCTAGTCTCCAAAAAAAAAAAAAAAAAAAAAAAAGAAGTTGTTGGCCAGGCCCAGTGGCTCATGCCTGTAATCCCAACATTTGGGAGGGCAAGGAGAGTGGACTGCTTGAGCCTAGGAATTCGAGAACAGCCTGGGCAACATGGCGAAACCCCGTCTCTACTCAAAATACAAAAATCAGCCAGGCCTAGTGACGTGCACCTGTAGTAACAGCTACTTGGGAGGCTGAGGTGGGAAGATCACCTGAGCCCAGGAGGTCGAGGTTGCAGTGAGCCGAGATAATACCACTGTACTCCAGCCTGGGCAGCAGAACAAGGCCCTGTTTAAAAAATTAAAATTAAAAGAGGCCAGGCACAGTGGCTCATGCCTGTAATCCCAGCACTTTGGGAGGCCGAGGCCAGTGGTTCACCTGCGGTCAACAGTTCGAGACCAGCCTGACCAACATGGTGAAACATGTCTCTACTAAAAATAGAAAATTATTCGGACATGGTAGCACACGCCTATAATCCCAGCTACTCTGCAGCAAAGAAAAAAATTAAAAGAAGTTTATAAAAGTTATAGTAAGCTAAGGTTAATTACTGAAAATTAACCTTAAGAAAGAAATTTTATATACATATATATACATATATATATATGTATATATATAGTATGGCCTAAATGTACAGTATTTACAAAGTTTATAGCAGTATACGGTAATGTCCTAGGCCTTTACATTCACTCACTGACTCACTGACTCACCCACAGCAACTTTCAGTCTTGTGGGCTCCATTCATAGTAAGTGCCCTATACAAATATCTGTTTATCTCTTCTACCGTATTTTTATTATACTTTTCCTATTTTTAAATGCACACTTACCATTGTGTTACAGTTGCCTACAGTGTTCAGTACAGTAACATGCTCTAGAGGTTTGTAGCCTAGGAGCAATAAGCTATACCATATGGCCAAGGTATGCAGTAGGCTATTACCATCAAGGCTTATGTAAATACACTATTCACAAAATTAAATCACGTAACAACACATTTCTCAGCATATATCTGCATTGTTCAGTGTTTGATGACAGTATATTTGTCACCTTCCCCCTCCATATCCTCCTTGTTTCATGCCAAGCATAAAATGTCTTATCACGGTAAATACTAACTATTATTAATTCAGTTAAAGGCTGTACAGTCTCACTAAATATACTTAGCTTTTTGATATTTTAAAATATACTCATTCAGGCTGGGCATTGTGGCTCATGCCTGTAATCCCAGCACTGTGGGAGGCCAAGGCAGATGGATCACTTGAGGTCAGGAGTTCAAGACTAGCCTGGCCAACATGGTGAAACCCCATCTCTACTAAAAATACAAAAATTATCTGAGCTTGGTGGCACACACCTGTAATCCCAGCTACTCGGGAGGCTGAAGTGGGAAATTGCTTGAACACAGGAGGCAGAGGTTGCAGTGAGCCAAGATTGTACCACTGTACTTCAGCCTACGCAGCAGAGTGAGACCCTGTCTCACAAGTATATATATAAAATAAAAATAAAATATACTCAGTCAACAGACTCCCCTTTATGTATGCTACATCTCAAAATAATTTGATTCTTGTCCTCAGGTACTGATGCTTTGGGTTGGAAAAAATTGTGCACAGGGTTTTCTCAGCCAAGTTCTAGGAGTTCAAAACTATGCATCGATTCCACAGCCTATGGTAAGACTCTTTTATTATAGTGATTATAAAGGGCATTTCAAAGGTGGCAAAAACATGAATAGCCCCTATTTTGATATCAGAAAATAATAACAAAATTATACCAAACATTTTTATTGGTAGGTTTTTATATTGATGGATTCTATGATTCCATTCATAGAATCACTAGGGAATTTATGTATTTAAACGACAGATAGGCCGGGCACGGTGGCTCACGCCTGTATTCCCAGCACTTTGGGAGGCTGAGGTGGGTGGATTACAAGGTCAAGAGATTGAGACCATCCTGGCCAATATGGTGAAACCCTGTCTCTACTAAAAATAAAAAAATTAGCTGGGTGTGGTGACGAAAGCCTGTAGTCTCAGCTACTTGGGAGGCTGAGGCAGGAGAATCGCTTTCCTGGGAGGCGGAGGTTGCATTCACACCACTGCACTCCAGCCTGGTGACAGAGCAAGACTACGTTTCGAAAAAGAAAAAAGATATACCAGGCATGGTGGCTCACACTTGTAATCCCAGCACTTTGGGAAGCTGAGGTGAGAGGATTACTCGAGCTCTGGAGTTTGAAACCACCCTGAGCAACATAGTGAGACCCTGTAACTACAAAAAATTTTATTTTATTTTATTTTTTATTTTATTTTATTTTTTTTAGGCTAGTCAAGTGAAGCAGTGGGCAAAAAATTTTTTAAGGGCATGGTGGCACACAACTGTGGTCTTAGCTACTCAGGAGGCTGAGGTGGGAGGATTGCTAAGGCCTGGGAGGTTGAGGCAGCAGGGAGCAGTGATTGCGCCGCTGCACTCCAGCCTGGACAAAAGAGCAAGAACCTGTCTCAAAAAATAAAAAATAAAAGACAGCTATATCAGGATTATAGCTAGGATATGCAATGGATTTCAGGCCTGGAACAAAACTACTGGACTGGATGACTAAGTGTTTTAAGTAATGTGTAAATAAGAAATTGTTATATTTTTAATAATACCTGAATGAATCAATTAATTCTGGATGTCATGCTAAAATGAAGAGAAGAACTAAGAGGGTTTTCTAGATGAGGGCTTAGCAAACTATGCCCAAGGGGTACCTGCTACTTGTTCTTGTAAATTTGGTTTCTTTGGGGGCCGGGTGCGGTGGCTCTTGCCTGTAATCCCAGCACTTTGGGAGGCTGAGGTGGACAGATCACCTGAGATCGGGAGTTCGAGACCAGCCTGACCAACATGGTGAAACCCCGTCTCTACTAAAAATACCAAAAAAATTAGTTGGGTATGGTATTGCATGCCTGTAATCCCAGCTACCTGGGAGGCTGAGGCAGGAGAATCACTTGAACTCGGGAGGCAGAGGTTGCAGTGAGCCGAGATCACACCATTGCATTCCAACCTGAGCAACAAGAGCAAAACTCTGTCTCAAAAAAAAAGTTTCTGGCTCACGCCTGTAATCCCAACACTTTAGGAGGCCAAGGCGGGCGGATCACGAGGTCAAGAGATCAAGACCATTTCACCCTGTCTCTACTAAACATACAAAAAAATTAGCCGGGCGTGGTGGCACGTGCCCGTGGCCCTAGCTACTGGTGAGGCTGAGGCGGAAGAATCGCTTGAACCCAGGAGGCGGAGGTTGCAGTGAGCTGAGATTGCGCCACTGCACTCCAGCCTGGTGACAGAACAAGACTCCGTCTCAAAAAAAAAAAAAAAAGTGTCATTGGAACATCCATGCCAATTCACTTATATATTGTTTATGGCTACTTTGGTCTAACAATGGCAAATTGAGTAGTTGCAGCAGAGACCAAATGACCTACAAGCTTAAGATTTTTACCATCTGGGCCTTTAAGAAGTTTGCCTACTCCTGTTGTGGATTTTTGGTAGAAAATTGTAGTCCCACGTCAAGTTGCATTGGCATGACTGTGGGAATTTTTTAGGAAAGCAAAATCTTAGGACCACACCCTTGTCCCAGACTTCCTATATCTTTATCTGTAGTTCAACAAGATTATCAGGTGATTCATATACATGTTAAAATTTAAGGCCAAGTACGGGGGCTCACACCTGTTATCCCAGCACTTTGGGAGGCCATGGTGGGCAGATTGCTTGAGCCCAGGAATTCTAGACCAGCCTGAGCAACCTGGTGAGATCCTTATCTCTACTAAAAATACAAAAATTAGCTGGCAGGTGGGGCACACCTGTTATTCCAGCTACTGGAGGTTGGGGGGGCTGAGATGAGAGACTCACTTGAGCCTTGGAAGGCAGTGGAGGTTACAGTGAGCCATGATTGCACCAGTGCACTTAAGTCTGGGCAACATAGGAAGACCCTGTCTCAAAAAAAATAAGTTAAATTTGAGAAGTAGGCTGGGCACAATGTCTCACATCTGTAATCCCAGCACTTTGGGAGGCTGAGGCAGGTTTATTGCCTGAGCCCAGGAGTTTGAATCCAGCCAGGGCAACATGGTGAAACCCCATCTCTACAAGAAATACAATAGCCAGGCATGGTGTGCACATCTATAGTCCCAGCTACACAGGAGGCTGAGGTGGGAGGATCACCAGAACCAAGAAGTTGAGACTGCAGTGAGCCATGATTGTGCCACTGCACTCCAGCTTGGTGGCAGAGACCTTGCCTCAAGAAAGAAAATTAAAAAAATGTAATTAAAAAAATTAAAATTTGAGAAGTACCATAAACCATATATTAGATATGTAATTAATTTGATTATTGTTGGTTTTGATTAACAGACAGACCTTCCAGAACTTGATACACCAGAATCTGCCAGAATAATAACTTTCATCTCTTGGCTTAGAGAGCAGAGACCGTTCTTCCCAATACTTTATATAATAAGGTAAGTTGAATTTTCCATTTGCTAGTAGTAAAACACTTTGGCCTTGCCACAACCTGTTTCGAATAATGGATATATGTGATCTGATGTTTAAGCAACCTTTTACAAGAGTATAGCAAAAAAAAGAAGAAAAAGAATTCTTCTCAATAAATAGCGGTAAAGCATGCCTTAGATCCAATTATTGAAAATAACTACACTTTTCTTTTTTTTTTTTTTTTTTTTTTTTGAGACAGAGTCTCACTCCGTCACCAGGCACCAAGCTGGAGTGCAGTGGCGCGACCTCAGCTCACTGCAACCTCCGCCTCCTGGGTTCAAGCAATTCTCCTGCCTCAGCCTCCCGAGTAGCTGGGACTACAGGCGCGCACCACCACGTCCAGCTAATTTTTTTGTAGTTTTAGTAGAGACGGGGTTTCACCATGTTGGCCAGGATGGTCTCGATCTCTTGACCTCGTGATCCACCCTCCTCGGCCTCCCAAAGTGCTGGGATTACAGGCGTGAGTCACTGTCTTTTTTTGTTTTTTTGAGATGGAGTCTCCCCCTGTTGCCCAGGCTGCAGTGCAGTGGCACAGTCTCAGCTCACTGCAACCTCTGCCTCCTGGGTTCTTGCAGTTCTCCTGCCTCAGCCTCCCGAGTAGCTGGGCCTACAGGTGCATGCTGCCATGCCCAGCCAATTTTTTGTATTTTAGTAGAGACGAGGTTTCACCATGTTGCCCAGGCTGGTCTTGAACTCCTGAGCTCAGGCAATCCACCCACCTCAGCCTCCCAAAGTGCTGGGATTACAGGCGTGAGCCACCACGCCCAGCCCACTTTTTTCATTTTTAATTGACTAATAATAAGTCTATATATTTATGGGGTACACTGATTTTGTTTTTGTTTTTGTTTTGAGACGGATCTCGCTCTGTCACGCAGGCTGGAGTGCAGTGGCAAGATCTCGGCTCACTGCAACCTCCGCCTCCCGGGTTCTCCTCCCTCAGCCTCCTGAGTCTGGGAGTACAGGCATGCACCACCACACCCGGCTACTTTTTGTATTTTTAGTAGAGACTGGGTTTCACCATGTTGGTCAGGCTGGTCTCGAACTCCTGACCTTGTGATCCACCTGCCTCGGCCTCCCAAAGTTCTGAGATTACAGGCATGAGCCATACTTGTATACATTATGGACTGGTCAAATTAGGCCAATTAACATATACATCTCCTCAGCCAATTATTGTTTCTTTGTAGTGAGAACATTTAAAATCCATTATTTTGCCTATTTTAAAATATGCAATACATTATCATTAATCATAGTCATCATACCGTGTAACAGATCACCAGAATCTATTCCTCCTAATGAAATTTGTACCCTTTGACTAACATCTCTTCTTTCCTTCTCCACATCCACCTTCTGCCCCCTAGCCTCTAATAATCATAATTCTACTTTCTACTTACATGAGTTCAACTTTTTTAGATTCCACACATAAGCTAGATCTTGTGGTATTTGTCTCTCTGTGCCTGGTTTATTTCACTTAGCATAATGTCCTGTAGCTCCATCCATGTCACAAATGACAAAATTTCCTGTTTTTAAAGGCTGAATAGAATTCCCTTGTGTATATATACCCCATTTGAAAAATCCATTCATTTAGTTTTTTCCATATCTTGGGTATTGTGAATAATGCTGCAATGATCATGGAAGTGCAGACATCTCTTTGATACACTGATTTCAATTCCTTTGGATCTATATTCAGAAGTGGAATTTCTGGATCAGCTGTTTATCTTAATTCCACCATAAGCTTTTCCCTTAAACAACTTGAAGTTCACATAACCAAGTATTCTCAGAGAAAGCCTCTAGAAATAACTGTTTATATAGTAAATGTTATGATGGTTATGAGGAAATCAAAAGCCTTCTGACGGGCCAGGTGCGGTGGCTCACGCCTGTAATCCCAGCACTTTGGGAGGCTGAGGCAAGTGGATCACGAGGTCAGGAGATGCAGCCCATCATGGACAACATGGTGAAACCCCATCTCTACTAAAAATACAAAAAAATTAACTGGACGTGGTGATGCACGCCTGTAACCCCAGCTACTCAGGAGGCTGAGGCAGGAGAATTGCTTAAACCCAGGATTCGGAGATTGCGGTGAGCGGAGATCTCACCACTGCACTACAGCCTGGGGGACAGTTTGAGACTCTGTCTCAAAAAAAAAAAAAAAAGCTTTCTGACAAGTCTGTTTATTTTACTGTTACATTTTATCTAAAAGTTTTTGCCTTTTATTCCTAAGGGATGAAAGTCCAATGAAAGCAAACTTCCTTCAAAACATGATAGAAGACAGAACAGAATCTGCATTATCATATTATGAATTCCTGTTGCATATACAGCAGCAAGTGAATAAATGAACAAATGAAGAAGTTTGACTTAATTATTTCTAAGGAATGTCACAATAATGCAGAATACCTGGAAATGTGTAATACCTTCTTTTTCTATTACGTTTGTGGACTAATGTGTTGATTGAGATGTTCTCACTGTGATTTCAACAACCTATAGCAAATAAAAGACCACAGCAGAGAATCAAACATGCAACTTTGAAATACTGTATTTTTCAAATCAGAATCTAGCTACATATGATTGGATACTTTTTCTTGCCAATTATGTTTGAGTTGTTATAGATTAAAATAAGACAAGACAATATTGCAGAGGCAAAGTACGTTTTGTAAAATAAAGATTTCTGTGTTCTATATGTATATTTCTCATTTTTTATTTTTCTGAATTTTTGGCTGCTACATTTAAAACCTCACAAGACTAAGTGTTGCAGGGAAGTTACAGATTCGTTGGTAGTAATGTGTTTAAAATAAAACCAATTGGAAGTAAATATAATGTAGGAAGACTAGAATTCAATCCCCATACCTGTCCTTTTTTTTTCTTTTTTAAGGAAGGGAAAGGATCATTATGTTGCCTAAAACTAGAATAAACTAATTATAGTATAGCTTGAGAAAAATATGAAGTAACATATTCAAGCTTTAAAATCTGTAAGTATTCTTTATACTTGAACAAAGTCTCTTTGAAGTGAGAACTATCATTAGGTGGTTTTCTGATTTCCTGCCCAACACTTGGACATACTGTCTTAATCTGTAGTGAAAAGAATTTGAGCTGCTTCATAAACATTGGGACTGGCAATAACAATAGGGAGATAAGAAACTTTAATTATCTTGATCCTTTAAGTGGATTTTGTTTGGTACATTTCTGCTCTGGGTATGTAGTAAAAGTGGGTTTTTTTGTTTTTTTTTTGTGAAATGAGGGTGAATGAAAGAAATGAAAGGTTCTAAAGTGCTATCCAAAAACCTCAGTAAAATTTTTCTAAGGAGTTTAATTGTTAAATTGGAAGTCACTCATAAGAAGTATTTATTCTTTAATGTGAAAATCTTATTAAAGCATAAATGCTGCTGATTGATTTGATGGATATTAAGATTACACACATTCAACGTATTGAAGTTATAAAAGAAACTTGATTTCTGAAAATCCTTAAGAGACTGCTTTCTTGATTCAGCTAGAGAAATATAGTCAAAACTATTGAGTGAATTTTGTTTACAAATAGGTAAATTATACATTTGTATATTCAAAGTGCTGTGACATAATATCTTTAAGAGTGGCTCAGTTTTCATAATTCATTTTGTCTTATGAATTTCTTAAAATATGTTCATGTATAATACTTGATCAAAATATTTTGGAGGTTTTTTGTTTTGTTTTAATGAGTTAGAAAATGTGTTTACAATCTTGGTCTTACATGGTCACCAATGAAATAGTAACTTTCAGGTTTATATTAATATGAGCTGACTCTAACAGAGTTGTTTGGGATAGGGAAGAAGCAGTCCCTCTGCAGTATGCAACTACTGCTTGCCAGCTGGATCAAAATAATCATGTTTTATGAAAATATTTCCCTTAAGCAGTGTTAAGGTTGGTTTGCAGTGTGCAAGTGGCACATTGAACTGGAAGTTTTCTTGAAAGCCGCTTCATATTATAGGAAGCAATTTTCAAATTGTAGCAAATTATATTATCCCCTCTTTTAAAGAAACAGTCATTATGATCTGGGTGTGGTGGCTCACGCCTGTAATCCCAGCACTTTGGGAGGCTGAGGTGGGTGGATCACCTGATGTCAGGAGTTCAGGACCAGCCTGACCAACATGGAGAAACCCCATCTCTACTAAAAATACAAAATTAACTGGGCATGGTGGCAGGTACTTGTAATCCCAGCTACTCGGGAGGCTGAGGCAGGAGAATTGCTTGAACCCAGGAAACAGAGGTTGCAATGAGCCGAGATCGCGCCATTTCACTCCAAACTGGGCAACAAGAGCAAATACTCTGTCTCAAAGATAAAAAAATAAATAAACAGTCATTATGTGCAGATGTTTCTTAAAATAACTAAAATGTTCCTCTTCATGTGATTTTAAGTGGAGTTATTTGTAGGTCCTTTCTCAAAAGTAGTAAAGAAACTTCCAGAGGGAAACATTTGTGCTTCTAGGGATAATCTTCCTTGTGCCTCACTACATCCCTAAGTGGGTATGACTCTTGTTATTACCACATGCTTTATTAGTATATTTCACAAATTTACTTTTAAAAATTATTTTAGATACTGTGTAACATGTGCAATCCAGAATAATTTTTATAACAGGTCATGAAAAACATAACTTTAGTTAGGATTCACAATATTTGTTCTCCACATAATGCGAGAATGAATGAGCCTTTGGAGATACTGATACAAAGCAATTTTTTTTGCAATGTTGAATGTGTTTTTAGTTTGATTCTTTTTTTTTTCCAATAGGGCACTACCTGCCATGTCATCTTGTATTACTTTTTGATGTAAAGCAACTAATATTTACACTATGCCATATTTTTTTCATCATAGTTGTAAATTATGAAAGATCCTTGAATTTTCTACAGATCTACAACTACTAATGTAATAGACAAGGGCAATCTTGGTATTTAAATCTGAGCATGGCAGTTCTACCATAAAAAGTACTCTATTTTTCTAATTTCTAGGATTTTTAAAATAACGTTTCTGTAAGTCTGACACTCAAGCAGTTACCATTTATTTTAGTTTGCATATATTTTCACTGTTCTTAATTTAATGTATTGAGTCTAATAGACTGTTTTGCAATAATTAGAATAAAGATTTATTTCTTCTAATCAAAGATGTGTAACAGCTATTATCTAGGGGACCACCAAATGTGATTTCAAGATTTTGTTAACTATTATAAATGTAATCCTTATATAGAAATTTTAATTTTGTAAAGTAGTGTATAATATTGTAATATTAAATTCTTGTTCTCAGATTCAAATATGTATTGATCTTCAATGTGCTGTGTTAAATCTTGCTTCTCTGAAATGTTGGAGACAAGATTTGTCTTCCTTTTTACAGTTTGTAATTTTCACTGTCTTATTCCTATATTAAAAAAAAAGTCATTTGTAACCCATGCAAACAATCATTTGATCTGTGCTAACTTATCAACTTGGATATTCAATAAAGTTAATTGAAAGAGCTTATATATATAGTGACTAGTTATTTAAAGTTATATGAGCCTGGTACAGTGGCTCACACTTGTAATCCCAGCAGTTTGGGAAGCCCAGGTATGAGGATCACTTGAGGCCTGGAATTCAAGACCAGTCTGGGCCAGATGGCAAGACCTTATCTCTACAAAATGGTTTTTAAAAGTAGGCTGGGCGAGGTGGCTCACGCCTGTAATCCCAGCACTTTGGGAGGCCAAGGCAGGTGGATCTCCTGAGCTCAGGAGTTCAAAACCACCCTGCCAACAGGGTAAAACCCCATCTCTGTTAAAAATACAAAAATTAGCCGGGCATGGTGGCAGGCGCCTAATCCCAGCTACTCGGGAGACTGAGGCATGAAAATTGCTTGAACCCGGGAGGCAGAGGTTGCAGTGAACTGATACCGCACCACTGCACTCTAGCCTGGGTGACAAATTGAGACTCAGTCTCAAAAAAAAAAAAAAAAGTCAGGCACAGTGGCTCATGCCTATAATCCCAGCACTTTGGGAGGCTGAGGTAGGCAGATCACGAGGTTAAGAGATTGAGATGATCCTGGCGAACATGCTGAAACCCCGTCTCTACTAAAAATACAAAAATTAGCTGGGCGTGGTGGCGGGTGCCTGTAGTCCCAGCTACTTGGGAAACTGAGGCAGGAGAATTGCTTGAACCTGGTAGGCAGAGGTTGCAGTGAGCCAAGATCGCACCACTGCACTCCAATCTGGTGACAGAGCAAGACTCCGTCTCAAAAAAAAAAAAAAAAAAAAGTATTGGGGCATGGTGACTCTTGCTTGTAGTCCCAGCTACTTGGGAGGCTGAGGCGCAGGATCTCTTCAGCCCCGATGCATGAAGCTGCAATGAATCGTGACTATGCCACTGCATTCCAGCCAAGGCAAGAAAGCAAAACCCTGTCTCTTAAAATAACTAGTGACACGAGTTTACAACTAATTGATCACAACCAGTTACAGATTTATTTGTTCCTTCTCCCCCTCCCACTGCTTCACTTGACTAGCCTTAAAAAAAAAAATTTTTTTTTTTTGGCCGGGCGCGGTGGCGCACGCCTGTAATCCTAGCACTTTGGGAGGCCAAGGTGGGTGGATCACCTGAGGTCAGGAGTGCAAGACCAGCCTGGCCATCATGGTGAAACCCCATCTTAAAAAAAAAAAAAAAAAAAAAAAAAAATTTTTTTTAAAGTGACATGAACAACTTGCCAATTACTAAATAGTACTATGTCGTGCATCCAGGTTAAGTCAATGAAAAACTATTGCTGTAGGTGCTTTAAATAGCATAAGTAGATGTGTGAGAAGTCAATTGTAGCCCAGGCTGGAGTGCGGTGGCGTAATCTCGGCTTACTGCAACCTCCGCCTCCCAGGTCCTGGTTCAAGCAATTCTCCTGCCTCAGGCTCCTGAGTTGCTGGGATTACTGGCACGTGCCCAGCTAATTTTTGTATTTTTAGTAGAGACGGGGTTTCACCATGTTGGCCAGACTGGTCTTGAACTCCTGACCTTGTGATTCACCCACCTCGGCCTCCCAAAGTGCTGGGATTACAGGCATGAGCCACTGCGCCTGGCCTAAATGAATTCTTGATGCTTGCTCCTCAAGGATAGCTGGGTTTGAAATTATGTATCAAAGGTTATTTTTCCATTGATAATGTTAAGATACTACTCCATTGTCTTCTGTACCCTTGTGTTTTAAGATGACTGGCCGGGCCAGCGCAGTGGCTCACACCTGTAATCCCAGCATTTTTGGAGGCCAGGGCAAGCAGATCACCTGAGATCGGGAGTGTGAGACCAGCCTGCCCAACATGGAGAAACCCCCTATCTACTAAAAATACAAAATTAGCCAAGTGTAGTGGTGCATGCCTGCATTTTTAATAGAGACAGGGTTTCACCATGTTGACCAGGCTGGTCTCAAACTCCTAGCCACAAGTGATCCACCTGTCTTGGCTTTTATCCTTAATGTTCTATAGTTTTATTACTCTTGGTGTTTTTTTTTAAAGACAGGGTTTCACCATGCTGGCCGGGCTGGTCTCAAACTCCTGACCTCAGGTGATCCACCTGCCTCGGCCTCCTGAAGTGTTGGGATTACAGGCGTGAGCCACCATGCCCGGCCTTTTTTTTTTTTTTAATCCCACTTGTTAGAGCACACTTTAAAGATCCTTGTCTACAATTCTGAAAAACTCCCTGCCATTTCCTTTTCAAATATTTGAAAACTGTTCTCTAAAATTAAATCTTTCTGGAGTAAATTTCTATTCCAACTTGTAACTCAGCTGGAAGAATTTAAGTGTTATATTTCTTCATGTTTGTTGGAATATGGGTTTTCAGGCATATTTGAGTGGGCATATTTTTATTTTTGTTTTAGTTCATCTCGCTTTGTTTATGCCTACTTCTTATCTAAGGGTTTTGCAATTGCCTTTTCCTGACCCCTTCTCCAGAACTGGGGCTCATAGTGGTGCCTGTGGGCTCCTATTCTGTAATGATTTAGGGATGTTATTATTGCAGTCACCTACAGTGGGAAGTGTAATTGTTGACCTCCCTTCTGTCTTCCTTCTTTTAAAGTGGAAATCCGAGTCTGGGTAGGTCAATAGCAAATTATGTGTTGAACATTTTTGGAGCAAGGACAGGTTTTAAACAGTTCGGTCTGGTCTTCCCTGTCTCATATAGAGCATAACTAATGCCTGTCACCCCATAAAATGTTCTCTTTCTCCTGCTTCTGGACCTATAGTCCACCAGCCATCTGATTTCAGCTCTGCACTTTCTTGTGTTTCTGACTCTTTGATCTACTAAGATGTGTCTCTCAAGGTTTTGAATCAAACAAGCTATCTTTTGTCTCCTTTTATGTTTTTAATTGTTACTTCTGTGTGTAGCAGTGAGGAATCCAAGCATCAAATTACTGCCATAATTGTAACCCCGAAAACTGGATTCTAGTTTTATCACCTAATTCTTATTCTTCAATCTGTTCAGCTTTATATCTGCAGTTTATTTTTTAAATTACTAATATTTCTATGGCCATACCACCAAAAAAAATGAAAAAAATTTTTAAAAATTACTGATATTAGCCTACCTAAAAAATACTAGGATCAAATAAAAATTAGACATAAAACTCATTGAAAATGCCAAGGTTTGACGCTGGCTCTAAGAGAAAAATTTCTGCAAATATTCTGGTAAATTCTGAATACCAGTACTAAAAAGTCTGGTACTCAGTGCTAGACTTGGGGCAAAGCGGTACATTTTTTTAAAAAAAGGAAGAGCCTGCCCTTGTAAAGTCTAGAGTGAGGGAGACAGAAATTAGTATGTATGTATGTATGCACATCATTTATCAAAGAATCACAGACCACTGAGGTGTGCTAGGAAGGATAACTGTAACTACAGAAACCCTACAAGGAAAAGGTCTCCTTTGCAGACATTGGTAAGCACATAACATGAAATCTTGACACTTTTCACTCTCACCTAACTTAAATGAGCCATGAAATATCAACAGATCTATGTAAAGAACTGAAACTTTCATCTGGCTTTTATAGGCTATTTCAAATGAAAAAGTCTTTTGTTTATCCTGGAATTGTATTGAGCCAACTTTGTTATTGAAAGAGAAGAGGGAGGAGGCATGTTTTTACTTGTATGTGTATGAGGTTAGATGCTTTCCTAGGTAGATACCCACAACCCTAAGTTATGTTTACGTTTCCTTTAGACCTTGATTGCAGACAAGAGGAGACTGGAATTCTCTGAATATGAGTTTCTTACTTATGATTTAACCTTTCTTTTTTAGATTTTCACTTCATTACATTCTAAACAGGTCTTCACAATTGCTTTATGAATGCCAATTTGAGGGTTTGCAACCTAGAGACTATGAAGAAACTACTGTTTTAGATAACTGGTGAGACACAGATGGCAGAGGATGTTTTTTCTGGGAATTTATTTCCACCTGAAAATTTAACACTCTTACACTCTGTGTGTGTGTGTGTACACATTTAGTTTTATTGTAACAAAGCAACTTGTACAACCCTCTTACACTCTTAACTAGCTTAGTAGCTGGTATATATTAGGCACTCCACTAATTGATAAATGAATGAACAAACTCAAACAGAATTTAGTGAAACCAGAAAGTCCATCCACAGTCATAAGAGCTGTCTTATGTTCCTTATTCCCCTCCATTCTATGTTCCCTATTCCCTTCAGTTCTTTGATCAGAGCATTTGAATTGTTTATACTCTTATAAATCATAGTTAAGATTCAGTTTTGCATTATACATATTACTTTAGCACTGTTAGTGTTTGCATAATAGCACATTATTAGCTACTTAATTAATATTTATTATTTTTCTCTCAATGTTGGAAATATGAATTAATTCCAAGTTTTCACAGTTATTCATTGAACATGTACATGTTCATATATTTTTTTCTTTTTTTTTAGACAAGGTCTCACTGTCACCCAGGCTGGAGTGCACTGACAGGATCATAGCTCACTGCAGCCTTGACCTGCTGGGCTCAAAGGATCCTACCTCAGCCTCCCACGTAGCTGGGATTACATGGAATTACAGGCTGGTTTGTTTTTGTTTTTGTTTTCTGTAGTTTTTGTAGAGATGAAGTTTCACCATGTTGCCCAGGCTGATCTGAAGTGCCTGGCTCAAGTGATCCTCCAGCCTCAGCCTATCAAAGTGCTGGGATTACAGGTGTGAGCCACTATGCCCAGCCAGGTGTGTGTGTGTGTGTGTGTGTGTGTGCGTGCGCGCGTGCGTGAATATCTTACCTATGTTAAGTTTTTTTTTTGAGACGGAATTTTGCTCTTGCTGCTCAGGCTGGAGTGCGGTGGCGCAATCTTGGCTCACTGCAGCATCCGGCTCCTGGGTTCAAGCGATTCTCCTGCCTCAGACTCCCAAGTAGCTGGGATTACAGGCATGCACCCCCATATCAGGCTAATTTTGTATTTTTAGTAGAGACAGAGGGTTTCTCCATGTTGGTCAGGCTGGTCTTGAACTCCCGACCTCAGGTGATCCTCCTGCCTTGGCCTCCCAAAGTGCTGGGATTACAGGTGTGAGCCACCGCTCCTGGCCTACCTTTGTTAAGTTTTAAGTGATGAATATTACATATCAAGAGACTTTTTAAAGTTCTTACCACATATTATGAGAATGCTAATTTATCATCAGCATGTTATGATTTGGAGCATAAGTTTGTCCTCATGAATAGGGACTATTTCTTTTTATTAGTTGGCAGGATTAATCAGTGTGTCATAATTATCACTTCCTCAAATCATGCTTCTCTGTGGTGACATCAAACTGCAGCATCATTTAGAGCAGTAAGATTCTTAGCAAATCATGGCAACAATGGCACAAACCAATTGGTCTATGTTGGAAGCTTTCTCCCTGAACTCTTCCTTCAAGTATCTGGGACTTTGAGTCAGGATAATACTCACTTACAAGGATTTGGCAAAGAGATGAGGCATGAAAATGATTCACATTATAGGAGTGCTGAAAACAGCAGGTACAGGAGGTCTTCACAAGCCTGGAGAAGCCAAGCCTGGTAGCTCATGCCTGTAATCCCAGCACTTTGGGAGTCTGAGGCAGGAACATTGCTTGAGGCCAGAAGTTCAGCAGAAGTTCAGGAACAGCCTGGGCAACATAGCAAGACCCGGTCTTTTTTTTTTTTTTTTTTTTTTTTTTTAAGAACTTCACTGCTAGCATAGATCCTGTCTTTAAAAATAAAAAATAGGCCAGGCACGGTGGCTCATGCCTATAATCACAACACTTTTGAAGGCCGAGGCAGGGGATCACGAGGTCAGAAGACTGAGACCATTCTGGCTAACAAGGTGAAACCCTGTCTCTACTAAAAATACAAAAAATTAGCCGGGCCTGCTGGCACGCACCTATAGTCCCAGCTACTTGGGAGGCAGAGGCAGGAGAATCGCTTGAACCTGGGAGGCGGAGGTTGCAGTGAGCCAAGATTGTGCCACTGCACTCCAGCCTCGGCTGGGCGACAGAGCAAGACTCCGTCTCAAAAAATATAAATAAATAAATAAAAATAAATTAAAAATAAATAGTCAGGTGTGGTGGCATGTGCCTATGATCTCAGCCACCAGGGAGGCTAGGTGGGAGGATCACTTGAGCCTGGGAAGTCAAGGCTGCAGTGAGCCCTCTTCAAGCCACTGCACTCCAGCCTGGACAACAGAGGGAGACTGTCTCAAAGAAGTAAAAACAAGCATGGAGACTGCCTGAGGGGTAAGGGAGGCCAGAAACCTTAAACTGCCATTCTCCTACAGTAGCAGAAATCCTCATCAGTGTCACTCTAGAGTAACCTTGGAGAGTAACATTATCCGAGGAGACAAATGATTTTATCTCAACCCACAACATCCACACATTTATATTAACTCTTTTTTGTTTTGTTTTGAGACAGAGTCTACCTCCGTCACCCCGGCTGGAGTGCAATAGTTGGATATTGGCTCACTGCAACCTCTGCTTCCTGGGTTCAAGAGATTCCTGTGCCTCAGCCTCCCAAGCAGCTGGGGCTACAGGCACATGCCACCACGCCCAGCCTGTTCTGTAGTGTTTATAAACCATACTAAAAGTTAATATAGGCCCGGCTCGGTGGCTCACGCCTGTAATCCCAGCACTTTGGGAAGTTGAGGCGGGTGGATCACCTGAGGTCGGAGTTGGAGACCAGCCTGGCCAACATGGCGAAACCTATTTCTACTAAATATACAAAGATTAGCCGGGTATGGTAGCACACTCCTGTAATCCCAACTACTCCGGAGGCTGAGGCATGAGAATAACTTGAACCCAGGAGGCTGAGTTTGCAGTGAGCCGCACCATTGCACTCCAGCCCGGGTGACAGAATAAATAAATAAATACTGCAAAACAAAATACTCAGTACCATCTAAAATAACGTTTATTTCATGAAGTTCATTACTTGGCTTTCAGTTTGTTATATTAAGCTCTAATCCCATTAAGGAGAGGACTATTGACATGTCTCCTATTGAAACTGTTAATTCACTCTGTTTCTTTTAAACTTTGAGTGTTTAAGGATGTTTAACAATTATACTTGAGAAAATTATTGAAATAAAATTTCTGGCCAGGCACGGTGGCTCATGCCTGTAATCCCAGCATTTTGGGAGGCTGAGGTGGGTAGATCACAAGGTCAGGAGTTCAAGACCAGCCTGGCCAAGATGGTGAAACCCGGTCTTTACTAAAAATACAAAAATTAGCCAGGTGTGATTGCATGCACCTGTAATCCCAGCTACTCGGGAGGCTGAGGCAGGAGAATGGCTTGAACCTGGGAGGTGGAGGTTGTGGTGAGCCGAGATCTCGCCACTGCACTCCAGCCTGGGTGACAGAGCAAGACTCTATCTCAATAAATAAATAAATAAATAATAAAGGCTGGGTGCAGTGGCTAACACCTGTAATCCCAGCACTTTGGGAGGCTGAGGAGAGAGGACTGTTTGAGGCCAGGAATTTAAGACCAGCCTGGGCAACACAGAGACCCTATTGCTACAAAAAAAAAATATTTTTAAAAATTTACTCAGGGCTCAATCCTGTAGTCTTAGCTACTCAGGAGGCAGAAGCAGGAGGATTGCTTGAGTCCAGGAGTTCAAGGCTGTAGGCTGCAGTGTGCTATGATTGTGCCCCTGCACCGCAATCTAGGCCATAGAGTGAGACGCTTTTTCTATAAAAAAAATTTTACTCATTTTGGAATTTAGGGGAAATAATTTGCTAATTTCTATAGATTTTTCTTGAATTTCTTTTGAGCAGTTTCATCAATTCATTCTTTTACTTTCTTTTTTTCTTTTGAGACAGGGTCTGGCTCTATCACCCAGGTGGTCGTGGGGTGATGCGATCATGGCTCATTGCAGCAATCTTCCTCCTTCGTTTTTTTTTTTTCCTAGAGATGAGGTCTCACTATGTCTTGAACTCCTGGGCTTAAGTGATCCTCCCACCTTCACCTCCCAAAGTGTTGGGCGTGAGCCACTGTCCCTGCCCTCTTTTTTGTTTTGTTTAGTTTTGTTTTTTGAGTCAGAGTCTTGCTCTGTCTCCCAGGCTAGAGTGCAGAGGTGTGATCTCAGCTCACTGCAGCCTCTGCCTCCTAGGTTCAAGTGAGTCTCCTGCCTCAGCCTCCTGAGTAGCTGGGATTACAGGTGTGCGCCACCATGCCCACCTAATTTTTGTATTTTTAGTAGAGATGGGGTTTCACCATGTGGGCCATGCTGGTTTTGAACTCTTGACCTCAAATGATCCACCTGCCTCGGCCTCCTGAAGTGCTTGCATTACAAGCGTGAGCCACTGTGCCCGGCCTCCCAGCTTCTTTGCTTTTAAATAAAGAAGGGCGTCTCACTATGTTGCCCAGGTCAGTCTTGAACTCCTTGCTGTAAGTAATCCTCCCACCTGGACCTCCCAAATGCCAGCCCAGCCGTTTTCTATAATTCTGTCCAAGTTCAGTTATAAGACTTCTTGAGTTTCAAGCAGGATTGAAATATTGCTTGGAAAGAATTTGCTTGATGCTTAATATCATTGAATCTAACACTATAATTCCCATTTAGCTCCTCAAACCCTTTCTGGAACTGCTTGATTGATCAGGGCTATGCCTCATCAAATTCTGCACATTTGTTACTATTTGACAGTTATTTCAATTATTTTCAATTGTGTATAAAATTTTTTTAAGGAATAGCCTAGGACTCAGAGATCAATGTCTGCAGATATGCAGAAGAACTTCCTCTAATACTTTAAAATTATTATTATTATTATTATTTTGAGACAGAGTCTTGCTCTGTCACCAGGCGCCAGGCTGGAGTGTAGTGGCGTGATCTCGGCTCACTGCAACCTCCACCTCCCAGGTTTAAGCAATTCTCCTGCTTCAGCCTCCTAAGTAGCTGGGACTACAGGCGCACACCACCACACCCAGCTAATGTTTATATTTTTTTAGTAGAGATAGGGTTTCACTATGTTGGCCAGGATGGTCTCGATCTCTTGACCTCATGATGGACCCACCTCAGCCTGCCGAAGTGCTGGGATTACAGGTGTGAGCCACCGCACCCGGCCTACTTTAAAATTATTAACTAGTGCATGTCCCTGGGATTTAACTTTCATTCAGTCAAGGGTAAAAGTTCAGTCTATATTCTTTGACCTCCTTATGTTGTTGAATCCAAACCAAACTTTCTTGTTTCACTTCTTCTTCAGTATTAATATAAATATTTTATCTTCTAAGTTTTGTTTTTCTTGTTTGTTTTCACTTCTTTTTCAGTATTAATATAAATATTTTATTATCTTCTAAGTGGTATTTCACCCACCTCCTTATTTTGAGGGTGACTGCGTGGCAGGCTTAGTTGCAGGGGGCCCACCCAGTAATCTGGTTCAGAATCCTCTGTAGCCTCAGGTGTGAACTGTCCATGGCTCCCTCTCAGCAAGGGTTGACAGATTCAGTTCCTTCATTTATCTAATTATTCACTTAGTAAGTTATTACTGAATGCTAAGGCTACATTATAACTTTCAAGGACCCTAAACTCTTTTGCCTTCGTGGCTCCTTCCTGCCTGAAAACACACTTAAAATTATATTTTATGACTGTATTGCTATTAATGATGATGATAATCCAGATTGGATCCATTACTATAAAGCAGTTATATTATTTTTTTCCAAAAAAAAATTTTTTTTGAGACGGGGCTCTCACGGTGTCGCCCAGTTTGGAGTGCAGTGGCCTGATCATGGCTCACTGCAGCTTCAACCTCCCCAGGCTCAGGTGATCCTCCCACCTTAGAGCCCCCAAGTAGTTGGAACCACAGGCACATGCCACTAATTTTTGTATTTTTAGTAGATACAGGGGTTTTGCCAGGTTGGCCAGACTAGTCTAGAGGGTGCTGGGATTACAGGCATGAGCCACCATGCCAGGCCTTTTCTTCTGAATATTTATTTATTTATGAGATGGAGTCTTGCTCTGTCGCCCAGGCAGGAGTGCAGTGGCACAATCTCGGCTCACTGCACCCTCGCCTCCAGGTTCAAACGACACCACGCCCTGCTAATTTTTGTATTTTTAGTAGAGACAGGGTTTCACCATGTTGGCCAGGCTGGTGTTGAACTCCTGACCTCAGGTGATCCACCCGCCTCCACCTCCCAAAGTGTTAAGATTAAAGGTGTGAGCCACTGCACCCGGCCGCCTAATTTTTTTTTTTTTTTGAGACGGAGTCTCGTTCTGTTGCCCAGGCTAGTGTGCAGTGGCACAATCTTGGCTCACTGCAACCTTAGCCTACCAGGTTCAAGGGATTCTCCTGCCTCAGTCTTCTGGGAGGATTACAGAAGACTGTAACCGCGCCACCACGCCCAGCTAATTTTTGTATTTTTTAAGTAGAGGCAGTATTTCACCATGTTGGTCAGGCTGGTCTTGAACTCCTGACCTCGTGATCCGCCCTCCTCGGCCTCCCAAAGTGCTGGGATTACAGGCGTGAGCCACCGCACCCGGCCTTCTTCTGATTTTAAATTAAAATTAAAACATTTTTGTGAGCCTCCCCAGACTATGGGGGGCCCTGAAAGCTGTGCCTACTGAGTAATTCAGCCCTGTTGTGTCGACACGAAGTGTAGCAGTGAAGAAAACACAATGCTTATATTCATGGAGCTTACGTTTTAGTCAGTGAGAATCGGATAATAAGTAAAATTAGCATCTTTAGCAAACTAGGTGGTTATAAATGACAAGAAGAAAAAATAAGGTGGAGAAGGGGAATGAGGAGTGTTGGCAATGTAGATAGAATGTAATCTATTTAAAGGCTGGGAAAGTCTGATTTGAGCAAGCCTGAAACGCTGGGGACGAAAGGCTGGAAAAGTCTGATTTGAACAAAAACGCAAGAAAAGCCTAGGAACACATCAGCCGTATACTAGGGTGTAGAGAAGCCAAGGATGAAGAACTGGCACCGAGATCAAATCCCAGAGTAACGCTCCCTTTAAGCGTGGCTCCTGGGGTTATCGTATTCCCATAGCCTACAAGCGAGGCCGCGGGTCCGTAAACAAGCGCCAGCCGCTGCATCCTCCATTTTACTTTCTGGCACCAAATCTAGGCTGGTCTAGTCATTGTCATCCCTTTCCCACTCGTCGGGCAGGGTGCCGGTTTTCTTCTTTTCTTTTTCTCGAGACGGAGTCTCGCACTGTCGCCCCAGGCTGGAGTGCAGTGATGCGATCTCGGCTCACTGCAACCTCTGCCTCCCGGATTCAAGCGATTCACCTGCCTCAGCCTCTCGAGTAGCTGGGATTATAGGCGCGCGCCACCACGCCTGGCCAATTTTTTTGTATTTTAAGTAGAGATAGAGTTTCACCATCTTGGCCAGGCTGGTCTCGAACTCCCGACCTCGTAATCCGCCCGCCTCGGCTTCCCTAAATGATTACAGGCGTGAGCCACCGCGCCTGGCCCTGGGTGCCTGTTTTTTTCACCTCCGAGGGAACAGCAGAGGGGGCTGTTGGGTGAGGGTCAGACGAGGGCGGGGAGGGACCAAGGCGTGCCGCGCTGCCCTCACTCAAGATGGCGGCCATCGCCTCGCGCTCGGTAGCGCGGGGCGGTGCGTGCGTGCTTAACCCGCGGGCTAGGGAACCGCGCTCGGGGGCGGGTCTATCTTGGGAGAGGGTACGCGCGCCCTGCGGCCCAGACTGTAGTCATCGACCTCGCAGCTGCTGGCAACACCACCACCACTGCCACCCCTCCCAGACTGTGGACGGGAAGATGGAGTCGATAGCCGTCGCTACCGATGATGGGGGACAGGCCGGGGGGCCCAGCGGGCTCAGGCCTGTCGGCTTCCCAGCGTCGGGCCGAGCTGCGTCGGAGAAAGCTGCTCATGAACTCGGAACAACGCATCAACCGGATCATGGGCTTTCACAGGCCCGGGAGCGGCGCCGGTGAGAGCCTCGGCTTCCCCTCAGTCTCCCGCCCATCCCCTTAAATCTTCAGGGTCCTTCTTCCCTCCCCCACCTCCACTCCGCTGACCTTTTTGACCAAGCCCTGCTCTCTGACCTCTCTGTCTCGCCCCTTCGGTGATTATCCCAAGTTCTCACTCCTGAACCCCAGGACGTTCCCGGTCGCTCCCCTCAATTTTCGTGGGGCCTCGCCGTGAGATTCTCCCCACCCTGCCTGCAGAGCCCTGGCTCCCTCTGCCCAGTTACCTTCAACAACTCCTTTCTTCTTTGGCCACCCCTCGCCTTTCTTGAAGGGCGCACGTTTTATCCCCAGACTGCTGTGTCCACTACTCCCCCTTAAGAAGGTGGCTTTCCTTCTTAAGGTTCCAAGTGCTTTTCCTTACGGTGCCTTCTCTAGCGTTTACTTTCTTTTGCCTTTTGCTGCGTAATTCTTGTCTGCCCACATCAGCCTGTCTTTACTGAACTGCCCGCTAGTCCATCCTACGTGTATCAGGGACTCTTGTGGTCATATCCTAGTGTCTGTGTTCATTGCCCTCAACACTATCACTTACGGGCCGGCTAGAAAAGGTGGGAAAAGTGAGAGTGAGCATTCTTCAGAGACCCAGCAAGTGCGATGTGCACACCTGAGGTTTCCTCTCCCTCATCAGCTGAGATTGGTGTGATTGGTGTCTGGAACTGCATTTCTTTCTTGCTTGCTTGCTTTTTGGGGGGACGGAGTCTTGCTCTGTCGCCCAGGCTGGAGTGCAGTGGTTCGATCTCGGCTCACTGCAACCTCTGCCTCCCAGGTTCAAGCGATTCTCCTGCCTCAGCCTCCTGAGCAGCAGGGACAGGCACACGCTACCACGCCCATCTAATTTTTTGTATTTTTAGTAGAGACCGGGTTTCACCATATTGGCCAGGCTGGTCTCAAGCTCCTGACCTCATGATCCACCCACCTCAGCCTCCAGAGTGCTGGGATTACAGGCGTGAACCACCGCTCCCAGCCCGGAACTACATTTCTAAAGGAGAGCGCCTCATTCCTCCCCCAAACACATGTCCAATGATTTTCCTCAAAAAATTTTTATTTTATGTGTGTATAACTGAACAATTAGCATGCCCTAGTGTTATAAGTTTCCATTATTTTCTTTAGGAATTGGCCATTAGTCACTGGTCACAAGCTCCTTATATCTTTGTGACTTTTGTTCTGTAAGGCTTTGGGTGTATAGCTCTGAACTTTTGGATGGTTTAAATGAGAGGTAAGAAAACCATTTCAAATTCTTCTAGAACAATAGAAGAAACATTTTTTTGTATCAGGCTATTTATTCTTTCTCGAAGCATTGTTTATTATCTTACCCGAAGTACTTTCTATATTTTGTTCTTTTGCTTAGAAAATTTTGTGTCTTTAAAGGTTGTTTTGTTTTTTGAGACAGGGTTTCCCTCTGTAGTCCAGGCTGGAGTGCAGTGGCATGATCATAGCTCACTGCAGCCTCAAACTCCTGGGCTTAAGCAATCCTGCTACTTCAGCCTCCAGAGTGGCTAGGACCACAGGCAAGCGCCACCATGCCTGGCTAATTAAAAAATATTTTTTTCATAGAGATAGGGTCTCACTATGTTGCCTAAGCTGGTCTTGAACTTCTGGGCTCAAGTGATTCCACCAGCCTTGGCTTCCAAAAGTGCTGGGATTACAGGATTGCAGGAGTGAGCCATTGTGCCTGGCCTTTTTTTTTTTTTTTTTTAAACTCTGAGATGGTCTCTCACTCTGTCGCCCAGTACAGTGGCATGATCTTATCTCACTGCAACCTCCACCTCCTGGATTCAAGCAATTCTGTCTCAGCCTCCTGAGTAGCTGGGACCACAGGCATAATCCTAGCTACTGATTTTTTTTTTTTTTGAGACAGAGTCTCGCTCTGTCGCCCAGGCTGGAGTGCAGTGGCGCAATCTCAGCTCACTGCAACTTCCACCTCTGGTTCAAGCGATTCTTCTGCCTCAGCCTCCCAAGTAGCTGGGATCTACAGGCACGTGTCACTGTGCCTGGCTAATTTTTATAGTTTTAGTAGAGACGTCATTTACCACATTGGCCAGGCTGGTCTTGAACTCCTGACCTTGTGATCCGTCCGCCTCGGCCTCCTAGAGTGCTGGGATTACAGGCATGAGCCACCGCACCCGGCCTAGCTACTGATTTTTTTGTATTTTTAATAGAGACGGGATTTTGCCATGTTGGCCAGGCTGGTCTTAAACTCCTGACCTGAGCTGCCCTCCTTGGCCTCCCAAAGTGCTCGGATTACAGGTGTGAGCCACTGTGCCCAGCCCTCCCCCTTAAAAAAAAAACAACACCAGAGCAGCATCTTAAAACTGCTGAAGTACCTGCTAATGGCTGCCTGACTACACAAACAGTAGCTGTGGGATATGCCACACCCTATGGTCATAGGGCACTGGATTCAGAAATCTAATTTTAAAATACAGATTTTAAAAGGCTTTACTAATTGTGTGTGCGTGTGTGTGTGTGTGTGTATAATTTTTTTTTTTTTGGAGACAGAGTTTTGCTCTGTCGCCAGGCTGGAGTGCAGTGGTGCCATCGGAGCTCACTGCAACCTCTGCCTCCTGGGTTCAAGGGATTCTCCTGCCTCAACCTCCCAAGTAGCTGGGACTACAGGCAGTCACTACCACGCCTGGCTAATTTTTGTGTTTTTAGTGAGACGGGGTTTCACCATGTTGGTCAGGCTGGTCTTGAACTCCTGACCTTGAGATCTGGCCCCCTCGGCCTTTCCAAGTGCTGGAATTACAGGCGTGAGCCACTGCACCCTGCTTACTGATTTTATATTTTTAACCAAATAAGCTAAGGCAGGCAATGCAATTGTACGTCTGGGATATATTATCCATAAAAAGTTGATCTTTTCAGCTTGCTCCATCTCTGAATATCTTTCCCAGTTTGTCTACTAATCTTCTACCCACAAAGTTTGAGTTATTTCCTCTGCAGAATACTCTTTTGGGTGATACATTTTGAGGATGTAGAGGAAGAAACAAGCTTCTTTTTTTTTTTATTATTGCATTTTAGGTTTTGGGGTACATGTGAAGAACATGCAAAATTGTTGCATAGGTACACACATGGCAGTGTGATTTGCTGCCTTCCTCCCCATCACCTATATTAGATATGCCTTTTATTTATTTTTTTTTATTTTTTGAACAAGCTTCTTTTAATGCAGACTCAGTATTTATGTATTTTGATTCAGAGACTGCTGAGATCTAGCTGAAGCAGCATATTTTAAAATATAAACATGTAAGGTGTTTGCCAGTATGGAATAAATATATAAGGCTTTTAAATTTCTTTTGTCAGAAGAAGAAAGTCAAACAAAATCAAAGCAGCAGGACAGTGACAAACTGAACTCCCTCAGCATTCCTTCAGTGTCAAAGCGAGTGGTGCTGGGTGATTCGGTCAGTACAGGAACTACTGACCAGCAGGGTGGCATGGCCGAGGGAAAGGGGACCCAGCTGGGAGACAAATTGGACTCTTTCATTAAACCACCTGAGTGCAGTAATGATGTCAACCTTGAGCTCCGGCAGCGGAACAGAGGGGACCTGACAGCGGACACGGTCCAGAGGGGTTCTCACCATGGCCTAGAGCAGTACCTTTCCAGATTCGAAGAAGCAATGAAGCTAAGGAAACAGCTGATTAGTGAAAAACCCAGTCAAGAGGATGGAAGTACAACAGAAGAATTTGATTCTTTTCGGATATTTAGATTGGTGGGGATGTGCTCTCTTGCTGTTGGAGTCAGAGCTTTTGTTTGCAAATACTTGGTAAGAAAAGATCTATAAATTATTAACTAACTTAATGAAAATGCAAAATGTTAATGAGAGCTTTTTATCCATAGAAGTCTTTGCCAGTATTAATATCTACTAGATCCATGTGGCTGTTTGAAGATGTATTATTAACTTTGCTGTTCATCTTATAGAATGAGGTGTTCTGCTTAGATACAGAGTCTAATAATTACTGTTGGCCCTCCATATCAGTGGGTTCTGTAATGTTGGTTCTGCAGCATATGTGAATTCAACCAACTGGATCGAACCTATTGGGTTTACTTGGGCTTGGTGGTGCGCATCTGTAATCCCAGTTACTCAGGAGGCTGAGGCAGGAGAGTTTCTTGAACCCGGAAGGTGGAGGTTGCAGTGAGCCAGGATAATGCCACTGCACTCCAGCCTGGGCAATAGAGTGAGAACCTGTCTCAAAAAAAAAAATCTATATCTATATGGGAAAAAAAAAATAACAATACAACAATAACAAGTAATAAATAATACAAATAAAAAATACAGCATAACAACTATTTACATTGTATTAGGCATCAAAAAATCTAGAAATAAGTAGGTTACATGCAAATACTTCGCCATTTTACATAAGGGACTTGAGCATCTATAGATTTTGGTATCTGGAGGAACCTGGTACCAGTTCTTCCCAGATACTGGGGGGATGACTGTACTAAAACCCTTTTTACATGGTACGTATCATTCTAATGGCTTTGCATATATTAATTCATCTAATCCTCATTCTTAGGAACTTGGTATTATTTGAATGTATTGGGAAATGAAGACTCAGAGAGATTTAATCATTTGCCCAAGGTCACACAGCTACTAAGTGATGCTGGGATTAAACCCAGGCAGTTTCATTCCTTAACCAAAGGATTAAGTGCCATATATACATACACACACACACACACACACACACACACACACACACACACACACATACATACTATATATTATCAACAAATAATTTGCAGTAGGAAAATGCAGTTCCTGTGGTCTTGAATATAAGGTAATTTTCCTGTGGTTCAGAAGACATTTCAGCATTTCCTAATGTATCATAATGACATCCATTTTGGTTGTACCATGATGTGGTCATTTTGTTTTCTAGTATGTTGGAGAATGCAGAAAAGCATAGCTCACAGTTCAGTGTCTTGCTCTGAGGTTTTTCCATTCAGTAGACATTTTAAGCATATGTACCAGGCACATAAATAAATTATCCAGATAATTAAAATTTATATGACTAAGCAAAACAATTTTTAAAATCTATTTTTATGCAAATGCTTTCATAAATAGAATCTGTTAAACAGATTTGATTTGTTTTTTGCTGATGATAACTTGTCATTATAGTTTGCTGTAATGCAAAGATCAGTGATGCTTTCAGCATTTAGTGAGCTGCCTAGCTCTTTTTTGTCTCTATCTGAAGGGCTCTATGCTTTCATGTTTTTAAAGTTATGTCCTATTTTTGTGTGAGTTTTTTTGTTTTGGTTTTCTGTTTTTTTCGCTCTCAGATTTTCAACTGTTTCTTGCTGCTCTCACTGTACTGCATTCTAGTAATGTTTACTACTTCACTCCCTTCTTAATAGTTTTCATTTAAAAGTAATTATGTGGTGGCATGGTGGCTCATGACTATGATCTTAGTATTTTAGAAGGCCAAGGTGAGTGGATCATCTGAGGTCAGGAGTTCAAGACCAGCCTGACCAATGTGGTGAAACCCGTCTCTGCTAGAAATAGAAAAATTAGCTGGGTATGGTGGCGGGTGCCTGTAGTCCACTCCTACTCTGGGAGGCTGAGACAGTAGAATTGCTTGAACCCAGGAGGTGGCAGTTGCAGTGAGCCAAGATTATGCCACTGCACTCCACCCTGGGCGACAGAGTGAGACTTTGCCTCAAAAAAAAAAAAAAAAAAAAAAAAAGGAATTATGTGAATGTTATTTTGATCTTTTCTATTTTGTTCACCCAGGCATTTTATCTCTAATAAGAATAGCTTGCCATGGGAGAATCAGGGATGGTAACTCTATGAGTTGATTCCCTGCCCTGAAGTCTGAGGAGTGAGTAGCATTTAGTTTAGTTATCATATTATTGTTGTTTTAGAGATAGGGTCTTGCTCTGGTGCCCAGGCTGGACTAGAACTTCTGGGCTTAAGTAATCCTCCTGCCTCAGCCTTCTGAGTAGCTGGAAGAATGGCATCTATTTTGAGTGCTGGGCCTTTTATGTGTGCTTGCTGGATGTCATTTAATTTCCTCTGGGTGAGGGAGATGTTACTGCATAATGTGTTAAACATCTGTCATCATTTAATACTTTTTTTTTTGAGACAGAGTCTTGCTCTGTCGCCCAGGCTGGCATGCAAGTGGCGTGATCTTGGGTCACTGCAACCTCTGCCTCCTGGGTTCAAGTAATTCTCCTGCCTCAGCCTCCCAAGTAGCTGGAGTACAGGTGCGTGCCACTGTGCCTGGTTAATTTTATTGTTTTTTGTTTGTTTGTTTATTTTTAAGACGGAGTCTCGCTCTGTTGCTCAGGCAAGATGGAGTGCAGTGGCGCCATCTCTGCTCACTGCAACCTCTGCCTCCTGGGTTCAAGTGATTCTCCTGCCTCAGCCCCCCAAGTAGCTGGGATTATAGGTGCACATTCACCACACCCAGCTAATTTTTGTGTTTTTAGTAGAGACGAGGTTTCACCACGTTGGCCAGGCTAGTCTCAAATTCCTGACCTTGTGATCTGCCCACCTCGGCCTCCCAAATTGCTGGGATTACAGGTGTGAGCCACCAAACCCGGCCATTACTTTAAATAGTTTATAAGGTAAGTTTTTATGAGAGAAGACAGTTTTGGGGACACTGAAAGCATATGAAAGAATAGAGAAACATATTTTTTGTTAGGAAATCAAATATCTCATTTTTTTCACCGTTCTGCATAAACAAGATTACTTTTAACCATTAAAATTAATATTCTAGGCCAAGTATGGTGGCTCATCTTGTAATCCCAGCACTTTGGGAGGCCAAGGCAGGTAGATTCCTTGAGCTCAAGAGTTTGAGACCAGCCTGGGCAACATGGTGAAACTCACATCTCTACAAAAAAAAAAAAAAAAAAGGTGGTATATGCCTGTATTCCTAGCTCCATAGGAGGCTGAGGTGGGAGGATGGCTTGAGCCCAGGAGGTAGAGGTTGCAGTGAGCTGAGATCGTGCCACTGCATTCCAGCCTGGGCAGCAGAGCCACACCCTTTCTCAAAAAAAAAAATAATTGCTGGGTGCTCACGCCTGTAATCCCAGCATGTTGGGAGGCCAAGGTGGGTGGATCATTTGAGGTCAGGAGTTCGAGACCAGCCTGGCCAACATGGTGAAACCCCGTCTCTACTAAAAATACAAAAATTAGTCAGGTGTGGTGGCAGATGACTGTAATCGCCGCTGCTCAGAAGGCTGAGGCAGGAGAATTGCCTGAACCTGGGAGGTGGAGGTTACAGTGAACCAAGATCATACCATTGTACTCCAGCCTCGGTGACAGAGGAAAACTCTATCTCAAAAAGTAATAATAATAATAACAATATTTTCTTACAGCTTTTGCTTAGAATTTTATAGCTGCTGTTTGATTTATTGTGATTTTAAATGCTTATGTTGGAAATACTTAATTTTAATCTTCTATCTTCACAGTCCATATTTGCTCCATTTCTTACTTTACAACTTGCGTACATGGGATTGTACAAATATTTTCCCAAGGTAAATTAATTTTTTTTCTAAATTTTGATGATATATTTGGATTGATTTATGACTAATTGAAGGAACTTAAAAATGTTAGTCCTATTTATGGTCTGAATCGGTGCTACTCAAAGTGTGGTTTGCCCACTTATCTCCAGACTATGTGTTTGTGTTTGTGATACATTAAGTTCAAAAAATGAATAATTAGAAACTTTTATAGCAATTTGACATTGCCATAACATTGTTACTCTGTTTTACAAAAATATTGGTCTACTGTGGATCGAAGGTCCTTCATGACAGAGTTTGAATAGTACTTGTTTAAGAAAGGTATTAAATTTAGACCAGGCATGGTGGCTCACACCTGTAATCCTTAAGCTTTGGGAGGCCAAGGTGGGTGGATCATCTGAGGTCAGGAATTCGAGACCCGCCTGGCCAACATGGCGAAACCCCATCTCTCTTAAAAGTATGAAAAATGGCTGGGCGTGATGGCTCGCACCTGTAATCCCAGCACTTTTGGAGGCCGAGGCAGGTGGATCATGAGGTCAGCAGATCAAGACCATCCTGGCTAACATGGTGAAACCCCATGTCTACGAAAAATACAAAAAATCAGCTGGGTGTGCTGGTGCACCCTGTAGTCCCAGCTACTGGGGAGGCTGAGGTAGGAGAATTGCTTGAACCCGGGAGGCGGAGGTTGTGGTGAGCTGAGATTGCGCGACTGCACTACAGCTTGGGCAACAGAGCAAGACTCTGTCAAAAAAAGAAAAAGAAATTCACCTTTGAAACATCAGTTGTAGTTTTACAGTAGCAAAAGTTTGGAACCTAAATGTCCACTGAGTGACTACATTAAAAAAAAATTATAACGTCTATTCAGAATGAAGACGCTCTCAATGTACTGATAATGGTAAGCTCTCCAAGAATTACTAAGAGAAAAAAAAATAAAAATTCAGAATAGAATTTATAGTATACTTATTTCTTTTGAAAAGAAAAAATAATATATTATTTGATTTAGCTTACATATGCATAAGCAATCTCTGAAAGAATATACATGAAATTATTAACGATACTTATGTGTGTGATAGAGATGTATATGGGTACTATGTAAATAAAAGAGAGAAAAGGGAGACTTCACTATATATATGTTCTCCCAACCAAACAGCATTTTGTTATGGCAGGTTTTGTTTTTTTTGGCTTGTTTTGTTTGTTTCCAAACAGAGTCTCACTCTGTCACCCAGGCTGGAGTGTAGTGGTGCAATCTCAGCTCACTGCAGCCTCCTCCCCCAGGTTTATTCTCCTGCCTCAGCCTCCCAAGTAGCTGGGACTATAGGTGTGAGCAACCACACCCAGCTAATTTTTGTATTTTTAGTAGAGATGGGGTCTCACCATGTTGGCCAGGCTGGTCTTGAACTCCCAGTCTCAGGTATCTGCCCACCTGGGCCTGCCAAAGTCCTGGGATTACAGGTATGAGCCACTGCACCTGGCCTGTTACAGCAGTTTTAAACAGAAAAGTTGGCTGGGCACAGTGGCTCACGTCTGTAATTACAGCACTTTGGAAGGCCTAGGTGGGCAGATCGCCTGAGGCTGGGAGTTCTTGACCAGCCTGGTTAACATGGTGAAATCCTGCGTCTACTAAAAATACAAAAATTAGCTGGACATGGTGGTGCGGACCTGTAATCTCAGCTACTCGGAAGTCTGAGGCAGGAGAATCTCTTGAACCCAGGTGGCAGAGGTTACAGTGAGCTGAGATAGCACCACTGCACTGCAGCCTGGGCGACAGAGCCAAATTCCGTCTCAAAAATAAACAAATAGGCAGGCGCAGTGGCTCACACCTGTAATCCCAGTACTTTGGGAGGCCAAGGTGGGTGGATTATGAGGTTAGGAGATTGAGACCATCCTGGCTAATGCAGTGAAACACCATCTCTACTAAAAATACAAAAAGTTAGCTGGGCGTAGTGTCATGCACCTGTAGTCCCGGCTACTTGAGAGGCTGAGGCAGGAGAATCACTTGAACCCTGGGAGGCAAAGGTTGCAGTGAGCCAAGATCGCGCCACTGTACTCCAGCCTGGGAGACAGAGTGAGATTCCGTCTCAAAAACAAAAATAAAAAAATAAACACAGAAGTTGAAAGAATTGTGCCATGAACACCCATTTATATAATATCTGCCACCTAGATCCTACAATTAACATCTTATTATATTACGTATCTATCAGATTTTCTTTTATTTTTCGAACCTAAGATAATCCATCTAATTTTTCTTGATGCATTTCAAAGTATGTTGTAGGTGTGTACATGTCGGTATACCTCACCCCTCCTGCATAACATTAACTTAAAATTTACTGCTTAAGGTTCTTTTTTTCAGATAAAAAAAAAAATTTTTTTTTTGAGACGGTCTCGCTCTGCTGCCGGGCTGGAGTGCAGTGGCGTGATGTCAGCTCACTGCAGGCTCTGCCTCCTGGGTTCAAGCAATTCTCCTGCCTCAGCCTCCTGATTAGCTGGGACTACTGGTACACATCACCATGCCCAGCTAATTTTCTATTTTCGGTAGAGATGAGGGTTTCACCATGTTGGCCAGGATGGTCTTGGTCTCTTGACCTCATGATCCACCCACCTCGGCCTCCCTAAGTGCTGGGATTACAGGCGTGAGCCACCGAGCCCGGCCTATTCTGCATAATATTTTAGAGATTTATCCATGTTGTTGGATAAATCAGTAGTTAATTCCTTTTTTTTCTTGGTTCAGTAATACTCCGCTGTATGACTATCTCCATTTATCTAGTCTCCTGTAGATGGACATCTTGGTTGTTTTCAGTTTTTGGTTAGTATGACTTAAACTAAGAGTTTTCCTGTATCAGGCTTTTTGTGAACATAAGCTTTCATTTATCTTAGGTAACTATAGGTTTTTATGTTTAAAACAATTTTAAACCATATGATTGGATTTTGTGATAGTAAATCAATAAATTAAAGAAAAATGCAGCTTTTAATCCCTTAAAAAATGAGACTAGAAAATTATATTACTAAGTAAATGTTCTCTTCCCCTAGAAGTATACTGAATTGTTCAGTAATATTCTGTTGCATGTGTAATCAAGTGTGGATTCCTTTGCATAACAATTAAGGCCCTACATGATGTGCCTATAATTCTGTTACAAATTACTCATTTTTCTCCAAGCATTCTTCTGCCTCTGACTTGTCATGAGACTTAACCCTTCAAAAAATTTCTCCTTTCACTCTGCCAGTCTAAAGCCTGCTCTTCTTTGAAGGTCTGTTTTTAGTTGTTTTTTGAGACAGGGTCTCACTTTGTTGCCTGGTCTGGAATGCAGTGGTGTAGTCTCAGTTCACTGCAGCCTCAACCTCTTGAGAGATCCTTCCACCTCAGCCTCCTAAGTAGGTGGGACTACAAGTGCACACCACCACGCTCAGCTAATTTTTTTTTTATTTTTTGTAGAGACAGAGTCTCCCTATGTTACCCAGGGTGGTCTTAAATTCCTGGGCTCAAGCAATCAGCTGGCCTCAGCCTCCCAAAGTGCTGGGATTAGAGGTGTGAGCCATTGCACTTGGCCTGAAGGCCTGTTTTTAATTCTGCTTCCTCTGAAGTCCTCCTTGTGCTTTATTTACATAAAACACTGGTATGTAAGTTCCTATGTCACACATCATCCATGTCAGTCATTTAGCAGTTATTTATGTCGTGTCTAGTAATATTTTTCTTGTTTTTATGTAGTACTGTTGTATATATCATAAATTGTTATTTATGTCATGCTTCCAAGATGATAGTTTTTAAAAACTTTTAATAGCAAGACTGAAGTCTGCTACTGCCTAGCAGTTCAATGATTTACGTATCATATGCTCAGTAAATGTTGGTATGTAACTGATTCTTTTGAAACGTCATTAACAGTTTTTAAATCATTTAGGTAAAAATAGTAGTATCGACCATGTTTTTTTATATTGCTTTTGTAGTCTGCTGAAACTTTGAAGATTAATTTGAGTCTTTCTCTGCACAGAGTGAAAGAAGATAAAGACAACAGTACTAACAGCTGCACTTCTATTGTTGGGAATCCTGCCGAAGTGATCAATCGGTCAATGGATACCTACAGCAAAATGGGTGAAGTCTTCACAGATCTCTGTGTCTACTTTTTCACCTTTATCTTTTGTCATGAACTGCTTGATTATTGGGGCTCTGAAGTACCATGAAGCCTGCAGAACTGAGAAGGAGAAGCTTACAAAAAAAAAAAATTCCTCTTCTACATTGCAGTGTCTCTAAAGGAGGCAAATTGGTTTACACCTTCATGTAATTCTTTTACTTTGGGGGCTGTAAAACTACTTTATTAGAAATAGAATGGCAGATTCCCTGATTTAAAAGGGTTGAGTTTGTATTCGTACTGACATGAAGAATAGAGTACCAATGTCATTAATTGATTTTTCTTCTTTAATCAGAACCCCTATTCTGTACTTTTCCTCTTACTTCTCAGATTTGTAATTCTTTGGGGGAGCTGAGCTAGTGCTTTTAGCAGAGCAGATAAACGTGGTCTCAGCCTAAAGACTGCGTCTTGTATTTGTGTCGATCTGTCCTGAGAAATGAAGTCATCTTAAAAATAAAATGAAAGAAACTGAATTGTCTAATGTTAAGTCTGCACATTGTAACATTTCTTGTTGAGTATCTTAAGTTTTACTCCAGCACAAGTATTTAATCAGAGAAATAATTCATACATGTGGAATTGGAAGGTGTTTATACAGTTTTTATTGCTGTATACTAAACTCAGAATTGGAACTTTCTGCTTTCGAGTTTTCACTTTTTAGAAGTAAGTTTTAAGCGCCGGGCGCGGTGGCTCACGCCTATAATCCTAGCATTTTGGGAGGCTGAGGTGGGTGGATCACCTGAGGTCAGGAGTTCAAGACCAGCCTGGCCATCATGGTGAAACCCCATCTTTATTTAAAAAATAAATAAAAAGAAAAGAAGTATGTTATAAGCAAACAAGAACAAAATGACTAGATATAAAAATGGGATCTGAAGAATTGAGACATGCAACCCGACATCATAAATGTCCTTTTTCCCCCAAATGTGGTCTAGATTAGTTACTGTAAACATCCTTTTAACTTAACTCGATAACTGTCATATTTTGATGGTTTGTCTTCTTAAAAGAGTATAAAACTAGTTATATTGCTTGGTGTTACATTTCCTTACAGATTTTTGTATAGTCTAATTTGGTTAATCCTTGCGACATTAAAAACACATACACTTTTTTAAAAATTACTCATTAAGTCTTGATTTCTGTCATTTCATTTTGAACCAGGGTAATGAAGAATAATTATAATAATTTAAGTCTATTCCTCTGATTTGAGTTAAAGATTATAAGCACACATTTTTCCTGACTCCATAATGAATTTAGTATCTAGAGGGTTGTAAATCATCCTTAAAGTTGTCACTTTCTTAATTCCTGAGAAGATAGTAGTGACTAGTGGTCTTCAATTGTACATTGCACATGTTTACTCTTTTGTTTCTTCTTTTTTTTTTTTTTTTTTGAGACAGCATTTCCCTCTGGCGTCCAGGCTAGAGTGTAGTGGTGGCATAATCATGACTCCCTCCAGCTTTGATTGACCTCGTGGGCTCAAGCAATCCTTCTGTCTCAGCCTCCCAAGTAACTGGGACTATTAATGCCCGGCTGATTTTTTGATCTTTTATAGAGACAGGTTCTTGCCACGTTACGCAGGCTGGTCTCAAACTGGGCTCAAGCAATCTTCCTGCCTTGGCCTCCCAAAATGCTAGAATTACAGGTATGAGCCATTGTGCCTGGCCTACTTTTGTTTCTTTAAAAAAAAAATCATTTAGGCAACTGACACATGCAAAATGTTAGTTAATTGTAGATCATTACCAAATTTATATTTTGAAAACAGTTATAAGATATCTATATTTATTGGTGCCACCTTTTCTCTTTAACTGATTGTCACCTCCCTGATCATTTGCTTACATTTGTCAAGTAATATAAAATAATCTACACCACCTGGAAATCAATAGACAAGAAAAAAAAAAAGAATAATATAGAAATGAAAGAGGTTTTGTTTTGCTTTGTTTTGTTTTGTTTTTGGAGACACAATTTCACTCTGTTGCCCCAGGCTGGAGGGCAGTGGCACAATTTCAGCTCACTGCAACCTCTACCTCCTGAGTTCAAATGATGCCTATGCCTCAGCCTGCTGAGTAGCTGGGATCACAGGCATTGCCACCATGCCCAGCTAATTTCTGTATTTTTAGTAGCGACAGAGTTTCACCATGTTGGCCATGCTGGTCTCAAAATCCTGACCACAGGTGATCTTCCTGTCTCAACCTCACAAAGTGCAGGGATTAAAGGTGTAAGCCACTGTGCCCGACCTGAAAGCTGCTTTTTTTTGAGACAGGGTCTCACTCTGTTGTCCCAATTGGAGTGCAGTGGCATGATCAGGGCTCACTGCAGCCTTGCCCTCCCAGGCTTAAGCAATCTTCCCACCTCAGCTTCCCAAGTAGCTGGGACCACAGGTATGTGTCACCATGCCTGGCAAAAAAATTTTTTTTTTTTTGGTGTGTGGGGTACAGAGTCTCACTCTGTCGCCCAGGCTGGAGTTGAGTGACACGATCTCGGCTTACTGCAACCTCTGCCCGCCCCCAACCCAGGTTCAAGCAATTCTCATGTCTCAGCCTCCTGAATAGCTGGGATTACAGATGTGTGCCACCACACCTGGCTAATGTTTTGTATTTTTTAGTAGAGACGGGTTTCACCATGTTGGCCAGGCTGGTCTCAAATTCCTGGCCTCATGTGATCCACCCACCCTGGCTTCCCAAAGTGCTGGGATTATAGGCAAGAGCCACCTGGCCGGGGAATTGAAGTTACTGAAGTTTCTTTTTTTTTTCTTTCTTTTTATTTTCTGAGACAGAGTCTTGCTGTGTTGTCCAGGCTGAAGTACAGTAGTGTGATCTCTGCTCACTGCAAACTCTGCCTCCCAGATTCAAGAGATTCTCTTGCCTTAGCCTCTTGAGTAGCTGGGATTACAGGCACCTGCCACCACACCCAGTTAATTTTTGTATTTTTAGTAAAGGCGGGTTTTCACCATGTTGACCAGGCTGGTCTCAAACTCCTGATCTCAGGTAACCCACCTCCCTCGGCCTCCCAAAGTGCTGGGATTATAGGCGTGAACCACCATGCCTGGCCTGGGAATTGAAGTTTCTCAGTGTTTGGAATAGTTTAAAATGTTTTTTATTTAGAAATTTCTGAGTTTTGAAATGTACATAGATTGGCCGGGCACCGTGGCTCTTGCCTGTAATCCCAACAGTTTGGGAGGCCGCAGAGGATCACCTGAGGTCAGGAGTTCAAGACCAGCCTGGCCAACATGGTGAAAGCCGGTCTCTACTAAAAAAAAAATACAAAAAATTATGCAGGTGTGGTGGGGGCACATCTGTAATCCCAGCTACTCAGGAGGCTGTGGCACAAGAATCGCTTGAACCTGGGAGGCGGAGGTTGCAGTGAACTGAGATTGTGCCACTGCACTCCAGCCTGAGTGACTGAGTGAGACTGGCTCAAAAAAAACCAAAATAGAAATGTATATGGATTAAAACTAGAGTGACAAGGATGGTTGTTTAGAAGTGGCATCTTGACCATGTTACCTAGTAGTTTTTTTAGTTTAATTAGTTGTGTAAATGGACATTTGTCATCACAGTTGGCACTAAAAACAGCATGAGGGTTATGACATTCTCAGTACTGAATTAGTAAATCAGAGTCAAAATCTGCTGCTTTGGAAGACAGGTTAGTTTATTGAAAATTAAGTATTGGAAGACAAACTATAGTCACTTCTTTTTTTTTTTTTTTTTTTTTGAGACGGAGTTTCACTCTTGTTGCCCAGGCTGGAGTGCAGTGGCATGATCTCAGCAAACTACAACCTCTGCCTCCCAGGTTCAAGTGATTCTCCTGCCTCAGCCTCCCCAGTAGCTGGGATTACAGGGACCTACCACCACACCCAGCTAATTTTTGTATTTTTAGTAGAGACGGGGTTTTACCATGTTGGCCGGGCTGGTCTCGAACTCCTGATCTCATGTTGATCCGTCCACCTTGGCCTCCCAAAGTACTGGAATGAGAGGCGTGAGCCACTGCACCCAGCTCTAATCCTGTGATTCTAAGCAATATTCAAATTGTGTTAATTTCAAAAATTAAGGACTTATTTCCATTCACTTCTGCTTGGCCTCATCCAGTTCTATGGCTTCTAATACCATGTATTATACATTCTATAAAATGGTGAGGACCCATATCTCTCCCACCTCTATTTGTAGCTGTTACCTCCTGGACGTCTAGTAGGCACCTCAAATATCACATGACTGAAACAGAAGCAACGACTTTCTCTTTCCTCCACCAAATCTGTTGCTCCCATGTCTTTCTCATCTCCTCAAATTCACCACAGTCCACACTAGCTCTGTTGCAAACCTGGCAGTCATCCTTTGTTCCTTCCTTTCCCTCATAGCTCACATCCAGTTTATCAACCGGCGCTTTGAGAGCTGCTTCCTTCCAGAATACACCCAGAATCTGATCACTTTTCAGTGTCCACTGTCTAAGCCACTGGTGGTTTCCTATGTCTCTTAGACTGAAATCGACATTCCCTAGCTGCAGCCCATATCCAAACGATTTACAGGGTGATTTCGAAACCCTCCTTGGTGTCCATCCTGTCACTCATTAATTAGCTCAGGCCTTCTTACCCTTCGCATGGACTGCCAGACCCTCGAGGCTCTATCCCTCTTCAGTGCTTCTCACGGCTACCTCAAGTGGGCAGCAAGCCACAGCAGAGGAGCATAAACTCCTCTTGGAGTGTCACTCATTGGTTTGCTTTTGTTTTTTAAATTGACCTTGTTGAGGTAAAATTTACATACAGTAAGTCATGGACAAATTTAAAGGGTATAGTTCATTGAATTTTGAAAAATGTTCAAATTCATTCAATGACCACCAAAATCAAGATACAGAACTTTTCTATCATCTTTAGGTGTAAGGAAGTAAAACAGTACAGAGGCAGGTAAAGTAAAAATGTGAGCCTTCTCCAAGTCCATTATAGCTTTCTGCGAAAACAACATTTCCATGTGTGTTCCGTGAGACTAGTCATTCACAATATACATATATTTTTTGGTGGGCAAACCCTGGAATACTGTTCTCAATCTTGACTGTACTTCAGAATTACTTGGGAAGCCTAAAAATTCCAAGCGCACGGCTGGGCGGTGGCTCACGACTGTAATCCCATCACTTTGGGAGGCTGAGGCAGGTGGATTACTTGAGATCAGGAGTTCGAGACCAGCCTGACCAGCATGGAGAAACCCGTCTCTACTAAAAGAAAAAATTAGCTGGGCATGGTGGTACTGTGTTATCCTACCCTGTGTTGGCCTTACTAACTCATTCTTAATTGAAGAAGCCAGACAAACTCCATCTTAGCTTCTTCACTTATAGTTATTTTCCCTCCATTAAGTATGTAGCTGTAGCATGTGGCTGGGGCAGGATGACACCAGACACATCCAGGAATGCATTTGCTGATAAGATACAGAGTCAAGCAGTACCAGCAGCCCCTGGGAATGCAGATGTTGCTAAGTACCCAGAGCCCCATATCTATAAGTTGTATGTCGTTTGTGACAGCTTAAATCCCTGCACCTGGTACTGTTTACTTCTTATGTACTAGTTAATCTTTTACCTTTTTGCTTGCTCTGCTTCTGTGAAAAAAATTGCTTCAGCTAGTTTCCCCCTCCTTTTTCAGACTAGGGTATAAGAAAACCACCTAACTCTTTCTTTGGAGCCGAGAGAATTTTGGGTGTTAGCCATCTCTCGGTCGTCCAGCAGTAAAGGACTCACAACTCAAATCTCAGAGTGTGGCACATTCCTTTACTCTGAGTGAGTGAGTGAGTGAATGTGGAATTCAGAGGCTTGCGCCTGAATCTCCGGTCTGTGGCTCCACAGTGAAAAGTACAGAGTCCGAGTGGGCCCTAACCTGTGGTTCTGTGGCAACCTCATAAGGCTTATGGCGGTATCGAGCCTAACTCAATCCAAGTTGGGGGTTTATACCAACCTGCAGATGCCAAGAGGAGCCTAAGTCCCTGTAAGGGGCGTGGCCAGGCGGGCATCTGAATGATCCCAATATGGGACCCCCCTCCCTTTGTCTTTAAAATTGCCATAACTGGTTATATACCTAAGCATCTGGTGTCCTGTTTATTCCTAATGTCTGAATTTGTATGTCCCATCGTCGCTACTGTCAGAGACGACTGGGAAAGAACTTCTTTAAGGTACTCAGCGCAGACTTCCTATCTGAGGAGGTCAAATCCCTTATTTGCTGGTTGGGCTGACCATCCCAGTCCTGTCTTTTCTGTCAAAAACAGTTCAGGTGTTGTTACAGGGAACATTGTGAAAAATATTCACCAGTTTGGGATTTCTGGCACCACAAAGATTGTTGGCGCCTGGATTGTCACACCCCACGCCCTAACAACTGGTTAAATTTCTCCTTCTCAGAGCAGTGGCGGATTCAAAACAGTCATCCTGCAGATCACCTTGCCCACCTTTTCTGTCACCCCATGACTTTCCCAGTGCCCCCAAGGGCACTGTGTAGGGGAAACCTATGCCCATAATGCTCTAATTCTTCTGCACACCTACCACCTTCCCTCGTGGCTCTTCTCGAATCTTCAGAAGGATTCGGGTGGTCCTTTCTTCCTCATCCCCATCCTTTACCCTGAACATCTCATTTTCCTGTGTCTCAGCAAGTCCAGCATCTCCAGGACTTGGCTTTGTTATCCCTCCTAAAATCCTTGAAAGAAAGGGCCGAATTTGAACCCTCTGCCTTTAAGATGTGGAGGCATCTAAGGTATCTCAGATATAAATCGAGGAGGGGGCCACCCAGATCCTGTAGACCAGAGATCCCTCGCCCCAGCATCCTGCCTTCTCCCCCGTAATTCAAGGTTCAAGAATACCCAATGTTGTGGCAAGAAATAGTGGCTATAGTCATTTTCTTGTTTCTCCTGGTCATAATCTTTCTGTTTTTCCAATACTCCACACCCCCAGGCCATGAATACTTTTGTCCGTGCTGGGTTTAATATCCCTGCTTAATCCTGTTGATTTTATTTCCTGAAATGGGAAACTCTTCTCTTGTCCCCAGTTGCTAAGCCCTCTGCAGTGTATGTTAAAGAATTTTTCTCTGGGCTTCTCAGAAGACTATGGAGTCCGCCTTAAGAAGGCAAACTCCAGACTCTCTGTGAAGTGGAATGGCCAAAACTTGAAACTGGGTGGCCCCAGAAGGGTCATTGGACCCCACAACGGTTCAAGCTGTGTGGCAAGTTGTTACCAGAACGCCCGGACATCCTGATCAGTTTCCTTACATTGATCAATGGTTTAGTTTGGTTCAGAACCCTCCCCCCTGGCTCTGGTCTTGCACCATTCATAACCCTACCTCTAAGTTCCTTCTGAGTAGAACCCCTTCCCTGCCTTGACCTACTGCTCAAATGGCACCTTCTGTTCCTCCTGTGCTGCCTTCCTCTGAAGAAGAGGAAAGCTACCTGCACCCACTGCCTCCACCTTACCATCCTCCTGCTCCCCAAGGATGCCCCAGAGTTTCTTCGCTGGCACCTCCTGTGGCCCCTCCACTGCCACCAGCCCCTGAGCCATTGTCTTCTGTGGTCTCTCTGCCTATTGCGTCTCGGCTATGGCCTCGGCCAAAGGAAGCTACTCCACTCCTCCCCTTGAGGGAGGCACCACCCCCATCGGGTAACAAGCGTTTTGCTCCCTTTCTGGTTTATGTTCCCTTTTCCACCTCTGACCTGTACAATTGGAGGGCCCCAAACCCTCCCTTTTCTGAAAAGCTCCAGGTCCTAACTTCACTGCTGGAATCTGTGCTTCGGACCCCTAGGCCCACTTGGGATGATTACCGGCAACTCCTTCTGACCCTTTTCACTTCTGAAGAGAGGGACTGAATTCAAAGCAAAGCCAGAAAGTATTTCCTTACCTCAGCTGGTAGGCCAGAGGCAGAAGCCCAAAACCTCCTTGAGGAGGTTTTTCCTTCTACTCGACCAGAGTGAGATCCCAATACCACAGGGGGGAAGAAGGGCTTTGGAAGATTTCCACCAGTATCTCCTTGCAGGTATTAAAGGGGGCTGCTTGGAAACCCATGAACTTGTCTAAAACAACCAAAGTTGTCCAGGGGCCCAATGAATCACCTGGAGTGTTCGTAGAGTGCCTCCAGGAAGCCTATTGAATTTACACCCCGTTTGATCCAGCGGCTTCCAAAAATAACCACGCTATTAATTCAGTGTTTGTGGCCCAGGCAGCGCCAGACATTTGAAAAAAGTTACAAAACCGGAGGGATTTGCTGGAATGAACATCCCTCAGCTGTTAGAAATAGCCCAGAAAGTTTTTGACAATTGAGGGGTTGAAAACAAAAGCAGGCAGCTCAAGCTGCTGATAGGGCAGCTGACAGAGCCAGAAAAAGACAGGTAAAAATTTTAGTGTCTGCCCTCCAGGGAACTAAAAAGGAAGAGCCTCCATCACAGAGCACCAGCCAGAGGACTCTGGACCCCCACCAGAAAGGCCAGAAAGGTGAGTGGGCTACCCTACAAAGGAACCAGTGTGCCTATTGTAAACAAACTGGACACTGGAAGAATGGATGTCCTTTAAAGTCAGAGAAGAAACCGAAGAGAAAAGGGTCCTCACCCTCCCCCGCAGTGCAGGAATCTGATGATCGATGGGACGGGGGCTCCTTTTCACTTGGCCCCAGGGGAGCCCATGGTTACTGCTGAATCCCTCTCCAAAGTGAGAGTGGATGCGGCTGTCTAGGGGTGCAGAAAAGGAACTCCAATGTGTAGATGTCTCCCTCTGTCCTGGAGATCACCCTGACGCCACCTGCCAGGGATCATTACGAGTTTTTCTGCCCTTTCTGGTTATGTGTAACCTTGGCTACTTACCCAGGGGAACCAACTTGGTCCCTGACCCTTTCTATAGCTCATACCTCTCGTCCTAGACCATGTACTATGGGAGCTTGTAATCCTGTTACCGTAACTGTCCATAACCCTACCTCAGTTCAATGGTACTATGGTATGACATGGGGACTTGGACTCTTTGTCAGAGGATTTGATCTCAGAACTACGTTTACCATTCAGAAGAAGGTCCTGATCCCCTGGAGCCCCCCTAAACCAATCGATCCCTTAACTGATTTAGGAGACCCTGTGTTCTGCCCACACCCAGATAGAGTCAGCCCCATCGGCCCAACTGTCTCATTGCCAGTCCAAGCTCCTAAACCTCAGCTGCAGCATCAGCACCTCCAACCCAGCTTAATGTCCATTCTAAATGGAGTACATTACCTTCTTAATGTTACTCAGCCTAAACTGGCCCAAGATTATTGGTTATGCCTAAAGGCAAAACCCCTGTATTATGTTGGATTGGGAATTGAGGTTAAGCTTAATATTGGCCCTTTTTCTTGTCATGCTTGTCCCTGTTCCCTTACACTAAGAGATGTTTCAGGAAACGCCTCCTGCCTAGTCAGTAATGGGTATAACCTATCTGCTTCCCCATTTCAGGCCACCTATAACCAGTCTCTGCTTACTTCCCTAAACTCTTGAGTCTCCTACCAGGCACCCAACAATACTTGGCTGGCTTGCACCTCAGGTCTTACCCGCTGCATCAATGGAACTGAACCTGGACCTCTCCTGTGCGTGTTAGGTCACGTACTTCCCCAGGTTTACGTGTACAGCAGACCAGAAGGACAACTTATTGCTCCGCCTGAACTGCACCCCAGGATCCGCCGGGATGCCCCACTCCTAATGCCCCTTCTGGCCGGCCTTAGTGTAGCTGGGTCGGCAGCAATTGGCACTGCTGCTCTGGTCCGAGGAAAAATTGGACTAGTGTCCCTAACTCAACAAGTAGATGCTAACAAGAAATCTCCAGTGAGCCGTAAATATGCTACATACCTAGGTAGAATCCCTGGCAGAGGTTGTTCTCCAAAACCACCAGGGCTTAGATTTGCTATCCTCTCCCAAGGAGGTTTATGTGCCACTTTGGGGGAAAGTTGCTGTTTTTATGCTAACCAGTCTGGAGTCATAAAGGATACTGTTCAAAGAGTTCGCGAAAATCTAGATAAATGCCAACAGGAGCGGGGAAAGTAACACCCCATGGTACCAAAGCATGTTTAACTGGAACCCTTGACTGACTACTTTAATAACTGGATTAGCAGGACCTCTTCTCCTCTTCTTGTTGGGTTTAATTTTTGGGCCCTGTATATTAAATTGGTCAATTAATTTGTAAAACAGTGCATAGCTTCTGTTAAACTTATGTATCTTAGAACCCACTCTAACCCCCTCACTATGACTGAGGAATCAATGATTTGAATCCCCAAAAACACAAGTGGGGAATGTGTTATCCTACCTTGTGTTGGCCTTACTAACTCATTCTTAATTGAAGAAGCCAGACAAACTCCATCTTAGCTTCTTCACTTATAGTTATTTTCCCTCCATTAAGTATGTAGCTGTAGCATGTGGCTGGGGCAGGATGACACCAGGCACATCCAGGAATGCATTTGCTGATAAGACACCGAGTCAAGCGGTACCAGCAGCCCCTGGGAATGCAGATGTTGCTAAGTACCCAGAGCCCCCATATGTATAAGTTGTATGTCTTTTGTGACAGCTGAAGCCCCTGCACCGGGTAGTTAACTTCTTATGTACTAGTTTTATCTTTTAACTTTTTGCTTGCTCTGCTTCTGTGAAAAAAATTGCTTCAGCTAGGTTCCCCCCTCCCTTTTCAGATTAGGGTATAAGAAAATCACCTAATTCTTTCTTTGGAGCTGAGAGAATTTTGGGCGTTAGCCATCTCTCAGTCGCCAGCAGTAAAGGACTTGCAACTCAAATCTCAGAGTGTGGCGCATTCCTTTATTCGCTTGGGTATAACAGTGCATGCCTGTCATCCCAGCTACTCGGGAGGCTGAGGCAGGAGAATTGCTTGAACCTGGGAGACAGAGGTTGTGGTGAGCCAAGATCGCACCATTGCACTCTAGCCTGGGCAACAGGAGCAAAACTCCACCTCAAAAAAATAAAAGATAAAAAATTCCCAGTGCACAAAAAGTACTCTAGACCAATTAAATCAGAACATAGGAGTGGAACCGAGGCTTCTGTTTTATTTTATTTTATTTATTTATTTTGAGCTGCAGTCTCGCTTTGTCACCAGGCTGGAGTGCAGTGGTGCGATCTCGGCTCACTGCAACCTCCGACTCCCTGGTTCAAGAGATTCTCCTGCTTCAGCCTACTGAGTAGCTGGGATTATAGGCACACACCACTGTGCCCAGCTAATTTTTATATTTTTAGTAGAGACAGGGTTTCACTATGTTGGCCAGGATGGTCTCGATCTCCTGACCTCCTGATCCACCTGCCTCAGCCTACCAAAGTGCTGGGATTACAGGTGTGAGCCACCACACCCGGCCTATTTTATGTATTAATGTTTTAGAGCTGGGATTTCGCTCTGTTACCCAGGCTGAAGTGATCATAGCTCACTGCAGTCTCAAACTCCTGGGCTCAAGTAATCTTCTTGCCTCAGCCTGCCCAGCTCAAACAATCCTCCCACCTCAGCCTCGCAAGTAGCTAGAATCATACGCATGCCAGCACATCTGGCTTATTTTGCTTATATTTAGTAGAGGGTCTCACTATGTTGCCCAGGTTGGTCTTGAACTCGTGGGCTCAAGCCATCCTCCTGCCTCAGCCTCCCAAGGTGCTGGGATTATGGGCATGAGCCACCATGGCTGGCTCTTTTTTTGCTTGTTTGTTTGAGACAGAGTCTCGCTCTGTCCCCAGGAGCCAGGCTGGAGTGCAATAGCGCGACCTCGGCTCACTGCAACTTCTGCCTCCCAGGTTCAAGCAATTCAACTGCCTCAGCCTCCTGAGTAGCTGGGACTACAGGCACACGCCACAACGTCCAGTTAATTTTTGTATTTTTAGTAGAGACGAGGTTTCACCATGTTGACCAGAATGGTCTGCATCTCTTGACCTCGTGATCCGCCCACCTCCGCCTCCCAAAGTGCTGGGATTACAGGCGTGAGCCACCGCGCCTGGCCTGTTTTTTGTTTTTAAGCTTCCCACTGCAGGCAATGTTGAGAACTAATCTTTTGCTAACATATTTTTAGCTCTTTGCTCTCTTCTCTACTGGGTTAACACCTACTCAGTCTTCAAATCTCACCTCAAAGGTCACTTACATCCTCAGGAAACGTTTTCTCTGAATCCCTCTCCAGTGGTGGACTCTCCTTGCTGCATTACATCTGCTTGTGTTTTTAGTCATATCTATTATTATTATTATTATTATTATTATACTACTATTTTCTTTGCAGAGACGGGGGCTAGGTTGCCCAGGCTGGTCTTGAATTCTTGGGCTCAAGCGATCCTCCCACCTCAGCCTCCCAAAGTGCTGGGATTTCAGGCGTGAGCCACCGCCCTGGCTTTAGTCATCTCTATTTCCCCCGCTAGACTGTGAGCTCCCCAAAGATCTGGCACAAGCCTGGCATATGACAACAGATAAGTAAATGAGTGAATGTATACATGAACAAAGACAGTGTATGGAGAAGGTTGCCGCATTATTTAGTGCAAATTAAGGCAGGCGTCCAGTGGAGGACGCCTCTTTGGCTGTGGCGAGAAATACCCTCCTAGATCGGCGAGGCTGAGGCACTACACTCCATCGTACTAAACAGCCGGGCCTCAACAGCCGGGCCTCAACAGCCGGGCCTCAACAGCCGGGCCTCAACAGCCGGGCGTCCCTCGGGGGTCGGGGGAGACCCGGCGAAGGCATCGCCTTTCGATGAGGCCGGCGCTATGCGCCCTCCAGTCGAGAGGCGGCGCTGTGGAAGAGCGGCAGCTTCCGGTGGGCTTTTCTCTTCCTTCGGCTGCCGGCGCCAGTACGTCCTGTTTTCGTTGGTCGCGCTGGGATAGCCGCCGCCGGTGGAGCTGCTGCTGCTTAGCGCTGGTCTTTGCCCGGCACTGAGGGCAGCGCAGCCCTGTTGTTTGTCCGGTTCGCCTGCGCGTGGTCCTCAGGGGCACCGGCTTTCCGCGGTCGGCAGCATGGGTCGGGAGTCACGGTGAGGCAGAGCGCCGAGCGGGCTAGCAGGCGAGCGGGTTCTTGGGGTCGTGAGAAGAGGGGGGAGTTGAGGTGGCCGCCGGGCCAGGCCTGGCGCGGCCCCTCGTGCAGTCAGCGCTGTCCGGCGGTCACTGGAGGGGCTTGGGGGACCTCAGGTGAGGGAATGGCTGTGCTTGGGCCAGCGACGGCTTCCCTGTACTACCGTCAGCGGGTTCGAGCCCCTGGAGCGGGAACAATCTCCAGGACGTTAGTGATTGGGCACCACATCCCGCCACTTCACCGGAGCCTACCCCTGGTTACTTCAGTCAGAAGTGATCCCAGTTGGATTGCTTATTGCTTCGCGTTTCCAGCATTGCCTCGACTCCCATCATTCTGTATTTTAGTTCTTTGTGCGCATGTGGTCTTTTCCCAAGTTACTTGAAAGGAGCGTGTGGGCAGACATTTTTACCGCACCGACAGCACCGTAGACGACTATGCTTTTTTTTACTGGGCTACGATGAATACTTGTTGCGTGGGCATTTACTTCGCAAATAGATTTCGTATTTCTTTGTTACCTCCTTTTCTGTCCTTTTGAAGTTGTAGACTGTGAGCTCTTATTAGAACTATGAGATCTCATCACAACTTTAGATTGTTGATAGATTGTTCGGAACCTTGAGTTTTTTATCTTAAAAATTACTGTTTGCTCTGTAGCAATGACTGAAATGTATTTCATGTCTAAGAACAGTGAAGGCTTTTGTTTTTAATGCTAGCAGTTCTTTGTTGAGGTATAATTAACCAGGGGAAATGGACAAAACGTAAAGGTAAAGCTTGATGAAATTTATCACTTACATAAACCGTGTAATCATCACCTGGATGAAGATAAAGAATATTTCTTTCTAGAAGATTCCTGTGACGGTGTTTTAAATCTGAAGGCTGTCCAGACCAGAAATTTGGAAGTGTTACTTATTTGACTCATTCTTCTGTCTCACTACCCACAGCCTGTTGGGTTCTACATCCTTTCCCCCATTCTGGCTGTCCCTGACTTAATTGAGGCCCTAATTATTTACTGTCCAGACTACTACATCTGTTTTAAATTGATTCTTCTCTTAATTGATTATCTTCCTCTGTTGCTGTCCTAATTGTTAGATCCCTCACACTACAGCCAGTGACACTTCTGAAGTAGAGATTAGATCATGTCATGCCCCTGACTTACTCTCCATTGGTTCCTGCTGCTTCCAAGATGAAATTTAAACTGTGAGAGGCTTCAAGGCCCTTCACAAGAAGGTCCATTCCTAGCCCTTCAGCCGTCTCCTTTACTTCTCTGCTGTGTGTGGCGTGTGCTCTAGGTTTGTTCAGGGGATCATGAAAGGCTCAGAGGTGGGAAGGTGCAAGGTGTTAGAGAAATAGCTAAAAAGCCCAATTTTTCTACATGGGTAGGTTTCATGAAGGGTTTTTATCTTTTTTGATAAGTAGTACGATGTAGGTCCTGAGTAGGACTTGGTCCCAGAAAATGGGTGGATTGTAGATTTTGAAGATAAGAATTTGTTTGTGAACCTTTGAAAATTTTGAGTAAAAAGTGTGTAATAGAATCAGAATTCTCCTTAGCAGCAATGAGTAAGATTTAATGGAAAAAGGAATAGAAACAGGAAGACCACAAGTCTTGAAGAATGTCCTAGGTAGAAATGTCTGATATAGAATAGTGACCGTTGGAACTCTGTGGAGGTAATACAATGTGAAGGGGATTACAGAGGTGAAATTGGTATTACTTGGTGGGTTTTTTGTTTTTGTTTTTGAGACAGAGACAGGGTCTTGCTCTGTTGCCCAGGCTGGAGTGCCCTGAAGCAATCTTGGCTCAGTGCCGCCTGAGCTTCCTGAGTTCAAGAGATCCTCTTACTTCAGCTTGCCAAGTAGCTGGAACTACAAGCATGTGCCACCACACTCTGCTAATTTTCGTATTTTTTGTAGAGACAGAGTTTCACCATGTTGTCCAGGCTGGTCTTGAACTCCTGAGCTCAAGCTGTCTGCTCACCTTGGCTTCCCAAAGTGCTGCGGTTACAGGCATGAGCCACTGTGCCCAACTATTTCATATTTCATTTATTGTATCAAATGAGGCAAGAGAAAAATATTGATGATAACTAATGTTTTGAGCCTAGTGACCAGAAGTTGGTATGAGGGGAGGGAAAAAAGTAACAAGTTTGGGTTTCTATAAATTGAACTTGAGGTGCTTGAAAGATAATTAGGTGCACTCATCTCCTAGCGATCTTATTTAGGTTTATAGCTTTAAATAGCCTTTGTACACTAATGACTGTTCAGTTTATATTTCTAAAGAAACCTCTTTCTTGAACTCCATACTAATATTTCAACTATATACTATATATCTCCACTTGGATACCTAATATTCTGATCCACCTCCCCAGATCTGTTCCTCCCTCAGTCTTCCCATCTTAGTAGATGGCAACTTCCTTCTTCTTACTTGGTCAGATATCTTCAAGTGATTTCTTTCTTGCTGTCACATTTGACATTTAATTCATCATTAAATCCCATCAATGCTAGCTTCAAGATATCCAGATTTCGGCCCTTCTCAGCGTCTTTCCATCTGCCTTTTTTTTTTTTTTTTTGAGACAGAGTCTTGCTCTGTTGCCCAGGCTGGAGTGCAGTTGCCTGATCGCAGCTCACCGCAACCTCCGCTTTCCGGGTTCAAGCGATTCTCCTGCCTCAGCCTCCTGAGTAGCTGAGATTACAGGCATGTGCCACCACACCTAACTGATTTTTTGTATTTTTAGTAGAGACGGCCTTTCACCATGTTGATTAGGCTGGTCTTGAACTCCTGACCTCGTGATCTGCCCACCCCGGCCTACCAAAGTGCTGAGATTACAGGCGTGAGCCACTCCACCCAGCCTCCACCTGCCATTTTGATCTATGCCACCACTGTCTCTTGCCTGGATGATTGCTGTAGTGCTGGTCTTTGCTAATCCTACCTATTCCTTTTTCTTTTGTCCTTGCCCCGCTTTGTTTGGTTTGTTCTTCTCTTAGCAGCCAGAATAATAGTTTAAAAACGTTAGGCCAGGTGCAGTGGCTCACGCCTGTAACCCCAGCATTTTGGGTGGCTGAAGTGGGAGGATTGCTTGAGCCCAGGAGTTCAAGACCATCCTGAGTAACATAGCAAGACTCTCTCTACAAAAAGAAAAAAAAAAATAGGTGGGCATGGTGGCACACGCTTTTGGTCCCAGCTACTTGGGAGGCTGAGGTGGGAGGATTGCTTGAACCTGGGATATTGAGATAATCCTGAGCAACATAGCGAGACACCGTCTCTACAAAAAAAAAAAAAAAAAAAAAAAATAGGTGGGCATGGTGGTGTGTGCCTTTGGTCTCAGCTGCTCTGGAGGTTGAGGTGGAAGGATCGCTGGGACCCAATAGGTCGAGGCTATAGTGAGTGGTGATGGAGCCACTTTATTCCAGACTGGGCGACAGAGCAAGACCTTGTCTCAAGAAAGACATTTAAAAAATAATAAAAAGTCTGGACACAGTGGCTCATGCCTGTAATCCCAATGCTTTGGGAGGCTGACGTGGGAGATAACCTAAGGTCAGGAGTTTGAGACCAGCCTGACCAACGTGGTGAAACCCTGTCTCTACTAAAAATACAAAATTAGGCTGGGTGCAGTGGTTCACACCTGTAATCCCAGCACTTTGGGAGGCCGAGGTGGGCAGATCACCTGAGGTCAGGAGTTACAGACTAGTGTGGCCAACATGGTGAAACCCTGTCGGTACTAAAAATACAAAAAAAAATTAGCAGGGCGTGTTGGCGGGTGCCTGTAATCCCAGCTATTCAGGAAGTGAGGCAGGAGAATTGCTTGAACCAGGAGGTGGAGGTTGCAGTGAGCGGAGATAGCATGCTTGCCCTCCAGCCTGGGCAACAAGAGAGAAAGAGACTGTCTCAAAAAACAAAACAAAACAAAACAAAAAAAACAACTAAAAAACAAAATTACTGGGGCGTGGTAGCACAGGCCTGTAATCCCAGCTGCTTGGGAGGCTGAGGCAGGAGAATTGCTTGACCGGGAGGAAGAGGTTGCAGTGAGCCGAGATTGTACCACTGCACTCCAGCCTGGGCAACAGAGTGAGACTCCGTCTCAAAAAATAAACAAATAAATAAATAAACAAATGAAAATAATTAGCTGAATGTGGTAATGTATGCCTGTAGTTCCAGCTTCTTGGGAGGCTGAAGTGGAAGGATTACTTGAGCCCTGTAGGGTTTAAGTTGCAGTGAGCTGTGATTACACCACTGCACTCCAGCCTGGGTAGCAAAGTAAGGCCTGTTTCTTTTTTCCTTTTTTCTTGTTTTTAAGACAGAGTTTCACTCTGTCACCGAGACTGGAGTGCAGTGGCGCGATCTCAGCGCACTGCCACCTCTGCCTTTGCGGTTCAAGCAATTCTCCTGCCCCAGCCTCCTGAGTAGCTGGGATTACAGATGCGTGCCACCATGCCCAGCTAATTTTTTGTATTTTTAGTAGAGATGAGGTTTCACCATGCTGGCCAAGCTGGTCTTGAACTCCTGACCTCAAGTGAACCACCTGCCTCGGCCTCCCAAAGTGCTGGGATTACAGGTGTGAGCCACTGCACATGGCTGGCCTGATTCTAAAAATAAAAATAAAAACATTAGTGAAGTTATGTCACTCTTCCGCTTAAAGTCTTCCAGTAGATTTTCATCTTAGTGTAAAAGACAGAGTCCTTATATAATGGCCAGTAAGGCTCTCTGGGTTTGGCTGTCCTGCTGTTTTTCTGACCTCATCTTATGGCACACTCTCTGTTGCTCTTTCATCGCTAGCCACAACTGGCATCCTTGCTGTTCCTTGAATGCACCAGTCAAGCTTCCTCTTCAGGGACTTCACACTTGTGCCTTTTGTGTGGAAAGTTCCCTGTATGTCTACATGGCTCTTTTATTTCCTTCAAGCCTGTGTAACAAAATGTCATGTTTATATTGTCTATAAACAAACTATAGACAGTATTTGTTTCTTCACTTGTCTGTTGTCTTTTACTTTACCAGAACGTAAGCTGCCTGGAGCTCAAAGGCAGGAGCTTGGTCTGTTTTGTTCACTGTCCTTGCTTCTGTTTCAAGACAGATTTTCCACCTCTACATGTGCCTGTGCTGAAGCAGAAGGGTTCATTTTTTTCCCTCTTAATTTTAGAAAAGTTTATAAAAAATCCTTTGAGTGTGAGATTTGTCTGCCGAAATTATTTTTGGAAAAAATGTAATAAAATATAGTAGAAGCTAACTGTGTTTGCTGAACTTAATCTTTGCCTTATTGTTGTAGCCACTATCGAAAACGATCAGCATCACGGGGACGCTCTGGAAGTCGGTCTAGGAGTCGCTCACCGTCAGACAAAAGAAGTAAACGTGGAGATGACAGACGGTCTAGAAGTAGAGATAGAGATAGGAGGAGAGAGAGGTCTCGTAGCAGGGATAAAGAAGATCTCGATCAAGGGACAGGAGCGTCTGAGGTAAGACGTTAATTAATCTCCAAAGGACCAGTGATAAATTGGGTCTTCTCAGCTATGGCAGGCTTCTTCAAAAGTGTGGTTTTTTTTTTTTTTTGTTTGTTTGTTTGTTTTTGAGACAGAGTCTTGCTCTGTCTCCAGGCACCAGGCTGGAGTACAGTGGCACAATCTTGGCTCACTGCAATCTCTGCCTCCTGGGTTCAAGCAATTCTTCTGCCTCAGCCTCCCTAGTAGCTGGGACTACAGGCACACGCCACCATGTCAAGCTAATTTTTGTATTTTTTAGTAGAGATAGGGTTTCACCATGTTGGCCAGGATGGTCTCGATCTCTTGACCTTGTGATCCGCCCACCTCGGCCACTCAGAGTGCTGGGATTACAGGCGTGAGCCACCGAGCCCGGCCTAAAAGTGTGGTTTTTTAAAATTTTTTTAGAGACGAGGTTTCACCATGTTGACCAGGCTGGTCTTGAACTCCTGACCTCATGATCCCCCCGCCTCAACCTCCCAAAGTGCTGAGATTACAGGCGTGAGCCACCGCCCCCGGCAAAAGTATGTTTTTGACTGGAGTTTGGTGGCCCAATTTCAGGCCCTTTCTTTCTTCATCCCCAACTTTTTTGATTAGATCCAGAAGGATGTGCCTACAAAGACTCTATTAAACAGTGTTTTATTTTATTATTACTATTTTTGAGATGGAGTCTTGCTCTGTAGCCCAGGCTGGAGTGTAGTGGCGTGATCTCAGCTAACTGCAACCTCTGCCTCCCGGGTCCCAGTTCAAGCAGTTCTCCTACCTCAGCCTCCCAAGTAACTGGGATTACAGGCACGAGCCACCATGTCCGGCTAATTTTTGTATTTTTTAGTAGAGATGGGTTTCACCATGTTTGTCAGTCTGGTCTTGAACTCCTGGCCTCGTGATCCACCCGCCTTGGACTCCCAAAGTGCTGGGATTACAGGCATGAGCCACTATGCCTAGCCTATTTTATTATTTTTTTCTTTTTTGAAACAGAGTCTTACTCTGTTTCCCAGACTGGAGTGCAGTGGTATGAGCTGACTGCAACCTCCGCCTACTAGGTTCAAGCAATTCTCATGCCTAAGCCTCCCAAGTAGCTGGGAGGTCAGGAATTTGAGACCAGCTTGACCAACTTGGAGAATCCCCACATGTACTAAAAATAAAAAAAGAATTAGCTGGGTGTCGTGGTGCATGCCTGTAATCCTAGTCAGTCAGGAGGCTGAGGCAGGAGAATTGCTTGAACCCAGGAGGCGGAGGTTGCGGTGAGCTGAGATTGTGCCATTGCACTCCAACCTGGGCAATGAGTGAAAGTCCATCTCAAAAAAAAAAAAAAAAAAAAGCTGTCATGTTAGTGCATGCCTGTATTTCTAGCAGCTCAGGAGGCTGAAGCAAAAGACTTGCTTGAACCCGGGAGACAGAGTTTCAGTGAGCCGAGATGGCGCCACTGTGCTCCAGCCTGGGTGACAGATCAGCACTCGATCTCAAAACAGAAAAAAGGAAAATAATCTTCCATGTACACCACACCCAATTAAGTAAAGCTTTTCATAGAGATGGGGGTCTTTTTTTTTTTTTTGAGATGGAGTTTTGTTCTTGTTGCCCAGGCTGGAGTGCAGTGATGTGATCTCGGCTCACTGCAGCCTCTTCCCCAATTCAAGCAATTCTCCTGCCTCAGCCTCTCAAGTAGCTGGGATTACAGGTGCCCACCACCATGCCCGACTAATTTTTTGTATTTTTAGTAGAGACAGGGTTTCACCATGGTGGGCAGGCTGGTCTCGAACTCCTGACCTCAGGTGATCCACCGGCCTTGGACTCCCAAAGTGTTGGGTTTACAGGCGTGAGCCACCATGACTGGTCAAGATGGGAGTCTTAACTGTGTTGCTAGTGGCCTCCCAAAGGGCTGGGACTGCAGGTATGAGATTCTATACCTTGCCCAGTTTCTCTTTAAAGTAGGAAAGGAAGACAAGGTTGTGTTGTGAATGGATCGCAGAAAGAATTTAACTTTGTCCTTTTCAGACATTGCAGTACATTGGTGTTATGTAGGACTTAGGGAAAATATTCTCTGAGTGGACTGCGCTCAGCCCACAAACATCTTTATGAAATTAGTATTTTCTGGCCTGGTGTAGTGGCTCACACCTGTAATCCCAGCACTTTGAGAGGCCAAGGCGGGCAGATCACTTGAGGTCAGGAGTTCGAGACCAGCCTGGCCAACATGGCAAAACCCCGTCTCTACTAAAAATACAAAAATTAGCCGGGCATGGTGGTGCACATCTGTAATCCCAGCTCCTGGGGAGGCTGAGGCAGGAAATCGCTTGAACCCAGAAGGTGGAGTTTGCAGTGAGCCTCAATCATGCCACTGTACTCCAGCCTGGGCAACAGGAGTGAGACTTTGTCTCAAAAAAAAAAAAAAAAAAAGAAATTAGTATTCTCATTTTTTTCATTGAACGCTTGTAAGAATTAGCTTTACTTGTTTTCTGTTTAGCTGATTTGATAGTTAATTGAGACCTCTGCCTTTAATAATGATAATAATTAAGATTCTTTCAATGTGAGACAGAATCCTAATCTGTAATAGTAGCTCCATTTGGTCATAGAGTAAATGAAAAGTGTCCCCTTTAGGCGTTCCAGAAGTAAGAGAGAGAGACAGAAGCCGGGAGCGAAGAAGATCTCGAAGTAGAGACAGAAGACGCTCAAGGAGTAGAAGCCGGGGCCGGCGATCCCGATCCTCCAGTCCTGGCAATAAAAGCAAGAAAACTGAGAATAGGTAATGTTATCATTGGGCTGCATCTGTCATGCAGATTATCTGTCATGCAGCTTGGGGACTGCTTCCCTTCTCTATGCCTTCCTTTTTTTTTCTTTAAATTTATATTCATAGAGAATTAACTGCATTTGGCTTCTACCATGAACTATTGGCAGCGTTTTAATAGGTTATAACATTTATAATTCATCTAGAAAATACTAGATTCTGTCAGTTTTAACATTCAATACATTGTATTCTTATTTAATACATACTATTGATCAGAAATATATTTTATAAACATCTTTGTAGAAACGCTGTTGTTTTCTTTTCAGACAAGGTCTCACTCTGTTGCCTAAGCTGGAGTGAAGTGGCGGGAACATAGCTCACTAACCTCAAACTTGGAGGCTCAAGCGATCTTCTCACCTAGGCCTCCGAAAGTCCTAGGATTATAGGTGTGAGCTACTCTACCCATTCTGGATGTTCTATTTCAGTTAAAAACAAACAAAATATAAACTTGGGAAACGTTAGCAAAATATAAACATGTAGTCTTTTAAGTAATTATAAACAAACATCATATGCTCACCGTCAAAGTCAAGAAAGAAAACATTAGTATCCCATAAATCCTCCATTCCTCTTCTCTAAACTAACTCTACCTCCTAGGTGAAACCGCTGCTGACTTTTGTGCTAGTAATTTCCTTCATTTCTTTATAGTTTTACACCTGTATTGGCATCTGGAAAAAAGTAGTTGAGATTTATGTTTTCTTTTTATCTTTATGTGATGACTGGAGTCTTTTTTTTTTTTTTGAGACTAAGTCTCGCTCTTATCTCCCAGGCTGGAGTGCAAATTGAACATACTATACACAAATAATGAAATTTAGGTAGGATAGTTAAAATGTGATAAATGGAGAAATAGACCAAGATCTTAATATTCTGCAAGATAATTTATATATGTAATAATATTTAAAATCCCAATGCGTATGCATTTCTGATGGTCTCATGTTCTAACGATTTTTTTTTTTCCTTGAGACAGAGTCTTGCTCTGTCCCTCAGAGTGGAGTGCAGTGGCGGGATCTTGGCTCACTGCAACCTCCGCCTCCCGGGTTCAAGCGATTCTCCTTCTCCTGACTCAGCCTCCTGAGTAACTAGGATTATAGGCATCTGCCACCAAGCTTGGCTAATTTTTGTATTTTTAGTAGTGGTGGCTCATGCCTGTAATCCCAAGGCGGGCAGATTATGAGGTCAGGAGTTTGAGACCAGCCTGACTAACATGGTGATACCCTGTCTCTACTAAAAATACAAAAATTAGCCAGGAATGGTGGTGTGTGCCTATAGTTTCAACTACTCAGGAGACTGAGGCAGGAGAATTCCTTGAACCTGGGAGGCCAATGTTGCAGTGAGCCGAGATCCTACCATTGCACTCCAGCCTGGGGGACAGAGCAAGACTCCGTCCCAAGGGAAAAAAAAAATTAGAACATGAGACCATTAGAAATGCGTGTCCATTGGGATTTTAAATATTATTACGTATATAAATTACCTTACAGAATATTAAGATCTTGGTCTATTTCTCCATTTATCACATTTTAACTATCCTACCTAAATTTCATTGTTTGTGTATAGTATGTTTAGTTTACCTTGGTTGAATTTCCAAATATTTAGTAATGCTTCCCATTAGTGTCATGGGATTAATTTTTTTCATGATATTTTCAAGGTGTTTTATCAATGGAATATGAAAACCCAGTTGACTCTTAGAAGTTTATTTCTTAACTAAATAGTGGAATACAAGTCTAATAAGTGTACTTAGGTATTTTTGTTTTAATAGAAATGAGGTCTCACTATATTATCCTGGCTGGTCTTGAACTCCTGTGCTCAAGTGATTTTCCTGCCTTGGCCTCCCAAAATGCTGATATTACAGGCATGAGCCACCACGCCTGACCCAAGTTTTTTTTTTTTTGTTTTGTTTTTTTTTTTTTTTGAAAAAGAGACAGGGTCTCACTTTCTCGCCTGAGCTGGAGTGCAGTGATGGCATCATAGCTCACTGCAGCCTTAAACTCCTGGGCTCAAGTGATCGTCTTGTTTCAGCCTTCTCAGTAGCTAGGACTGCAGGTGTACACCACCACATCCAGCTAATTCTTAAATTTTTTTGTAGAGATAGGATCTTGCTATGTTGTCCTGGCGAATCTCTTTAACTCCTGGCTTTAGTTGATCCTTCTGCCTTGGTCTCCCAAAGTACTGGGAATATAGATGTGAGCCACCCTACCCAACCTATAAAAGTATTTTAAGGCTGGGTGAGGTGGCTCATGCCTATAATTCTAGAACTTTGGGAGGCTGAGGCCGGCAGATCAGCTGAGGTTAGGAGTTGGTGACCAGCCTGGCCAACATGGTAAAACTCTGTCTCTACTAAAAATACAAAAATTAACTAGTTGTGGTGGTGGGCGCCTGTAATCTCAGCTATTCAGAAGGCTCTGGCAGGAAAATCGTTTGAACCTGGGAGGTGGAAGTTGCAGTGAGCCGTGAGCATGCCATTGCACTCCACTCCATCTGGGCGACAGAGTGAGACACTGTCTCAAAAAAAAAAAAGGTATTTCAAAATGAATGTTTCTAAGCACAAATGAATGACATTTCTCTTGTCTCTTTTATTTTTTTTGGTAGATCTAGGTCCAAAGAGAAAACCGATGGTGGGGGAAAGTTCTAAAGAGAAGAAAAAAGACAAAGATGACAAGGAGGATGAAAAGAAAAAGATGCTGGCGTATGTTTACTAACTTAAAAATAATTGTATATCATACTTGTTCCTTTTTTATTCCCCCCCCTCCCCCCACCGAGATAGAGTCTCGCTCTGTCATGCATGCTGAAGTGCAGTGGCATGATCTCGGCTTACTGCAACCTCTGCCTCCTGAGTTCAAGCAATTCTCCTGCCTCAGCCTCCCAAGTAACTGGGACTACAGGCATATGCAACCATGCCCAGCTAATTTTTGTATTTTTAGTAGAGATGGGGTTTCACCATGTTGGCCAGGCTGGTCTCAAACTCCTGACCTCGTGATCTACCAGCCTTGACCTGCTAAAGTCGAGATTACAGGCATGAACCACTGTGCCTGGCCATCAAACTTGTTTCTATTATGACAGATTTTTTTCTTTTTAATGCTGTAAGCTTTATTTTAAAATAACCAGGTATGTAAGATAAAAAGGAAGATTAAATAATATTTACCCCTGCGGGGAAAATTTTCTGAAGGAAATTGCACATTTATATACATTATCTATTTTTACTTACAAAGTACAGTCTTAGCATATAAACATTATCAATTGCCTTCCAAAAAAGTTGTATAAATTTAGACTTAACACTGGGCATGGTGGCTCATGCCTGTAATCTCGCCACTTTGAGAGGCCAAGGCTGGTAGATCACCTGAGATCAGAAGTTCAAGACCAGCCTGACCAACATGGTGAAACCCCATTGCTACTAAAAATACAAAAATTAGCCAGGTGTGGTGGCGTGTGCCTGGGAGGCAGAGGTTGCAGTGAGCCGAAATCACACCATTGCACTCCAGCCTGGGCAAGAGTGAAACTCTGTCTCAAAAAACAAAATTTAGGCTGGGCTTGGTGGCTCATGCCTGTAATCCCCAGCACTTTGGGAGGCTGAGGCGGGCAGATCATGAGGTCAAGAGATGAAAACCATCCTGGCCAACATGGTGAAACCCTTTTTTTACTAAAATTAGAAAAATTCGCTGGGTGTGGTGATGCACGCCTGTAATCCCAGCTACTTGGGAGACTGAGGTCAGGAGAATGGCTTGAACCCTGGAGGTAGAAATTGCAGTAAGCTGAGATCGCCGCCACTGCACTCCAGCCTGGTGACAGAGTGAGACTCTATCTCAAAAAAAAAAAAAAAAAAAAAAAAATTAGATTTAAGAATTTAGACATGAGGCTAGGTGCTTTGCTCATGCCTGTAATCCCAGGAATTTGGGAGGCCGAGGCAGGCGGATCACTTGAGGTCAGGAGTTAGAGACCAGCCTGGCCAACACGGTGAGATCCTGTTGCTACTAAAAATACAAAATTAGTTGAGCATAGTGCTGTGTGCCTGTAATCCCAGTTACTTGGGAGACTGAGGTAGGAGGATCGCTTGAACCTGGGAGGTGGAGATTTCAGTGAGCTGAGATTGTGCCACTGTACTCCAGCCTGGGTGACAGTGAGACTCTGTCTCAGAAAAAAAAAAAAAATTAAAAAAAAAAACAAAAGAAAGTATTTAAACATGAATACATTTGTTTCTGCACACCCTTGCCCCTGTGGGAATTTCAAAGTTTAATTTTTCCAATCTAGGAAGTGATTGGTGTTTGTTATGTTGAGCTGCATATCTTAAATGAGTGAATATTTAAATGCTACAAATATAATGATGTATTTATAATGTAACAAGAATGTATTTTCTCAAGTTTTTTGTTTCTTTTTTTTTTTTTATGAGACAGTTTCACTCTTGTCACCCAGACTGGAGTGCCGTGGTGGGATCTCAGCTCACTGGAACCACCACCTCCTGGGTTTGAGTGATTCTCCTCGCCTCAGCCTTCCGAGTAGCTGGGTTTATAGGCGTACGCCACCATGCTTGGCTAATTTTGTATTTTTATTAGAGATGAGGTTTTTCCATGTTGATCAGGCTGGTCTTGAACTCGTGACCTCAGGTGATCTGCCTGCCTTGGCCTCCCAAAGTGCTGGGATTATAGGTGAGAGCCACCACGCCCACCATTTTCTCAAGTTTATTGTCCATTTTCACTTTTACTTGAATGGTGTATTCATATCTTTTGCCCATTTTCTTTTCATTTATTTACTTATTTATTTTGAGACGGAGTCTTGCTCTGGAGTGGGATGGCGCAATCTCTGCTCACTGCAATCTCCACCTTGCTGGTTCAAGCAATTCCCCTGCCTCAGCCTCCAGAATAGCTGGTATTATAGGTACATGCCACCATGCGCAGCTAATTTTTTTGCATTTTTAGTAGAGACGGGATTTCTCCATGTTGGCCAGACTGGTCTCAAACTCCTGACCTAGACATTCCACCTGCCTTGGCCTCCCAAAGTGCTAGGATTACAGGTGTGAGCCACCTTGCCTAGCCTGTTTATTTTTTTGTGATGGAGTTCTGCTCTATCACCCAGGCTGGAGTACAATGGCATGATCTCAGCTTGCTGCAACCTTCGCCTCCTGAGTTCAAGCGTTTCGCCTGCCTCAGCTTCCCAAGTAGCTGGGACTATAGGCGTGTGCAACCACACCCAACTAATTTTTGTGTTTTTAATAGAGACAGGGTTTCACCATTTTGGCCAGGGTGGTCTTGAACTCCTGACCTCAAGTGATCTACCTGCCTTGGCCTCCCACAGTTCTGGGATTACAGGTGTGAGTCACTGCATCTGGCCATAAACTTTTTTTTAAGAACACAGCCTTGTTGCCAAGGCTGATCTCAACCTCCTGTGGTTAAGGGATCCTCTAGCCTCAGCTTCCCAAGTAGCACATATACCGTGTGCCTGGCAACGAAACTTCTTTGTCATGTTGATATCATTTACTTACTAACTTGTAATAGAAAATTGCTTTTCTTTCTTTTTTTTTTTTTTTGAGACAGAGTCTCGCTCTGTAGCCCTGGCTGGAGTGCAGTGGCATGATCTCGGCTCACTGCAACCTCCGCCTCCTGGGTTCAAGCAATTCCCTGCCTCAGCCTCCCAGTAGCTGGGATAACAAGCACCCGCCACCATATCCAGCTAATTTTTGTATTTTTAGTAGAGATGGGGTTTCACCATCTTGGCCAGGCTGCTTCAACTCCTGACCTCAAGTGATGCATATGCCTTGGCCTTCCAAAGTGCTGGGATTACAGGTGTGAACCACTATGCCCGGCGAAAATTACTTTTCATAGAGGAAATTTTGGAAGAGTTTAGAGAATTTAAAATTGAGAATAACTGGGGAACTTTGCTTGCTGATTGCTTTAGTTTCTGTTCTTAGGAAGAAATCAAATTTATATTTGCATAATGCTTGCAAGTAAAATGAGATTAATTCATGGCGTTTGAAATCTGTCTTTTGGCTTTCTTATTTGAAGGTGCTTTCTTGTGATTTTATTTTGATAATATATTTGTGGGTATATTTATAAAGATGAGTGATCTAAGTCTACCTTGAGGAGTTTGTATATATGCCGTTTTTTCTCCTTTTTTATACTTTGAAGAACTTCCTGGAATGTCCCTTGGAGCAAGATTATTAATAGTGGTTTTGCTTTTTATTTTCCCCAATCTCTTTCTTTCTTTTATTCCCCCAAGAACTTTGACCAGAATAAGCTGGAAGAAGAAATGAGAAAGCGAAAAGAAAGAGTAGAAAAATGGCGCGAAGAGCAACGTAAAAGGCTATGGAAAACATAGGAGAACTGAAAAAGGAAATCGAAGAGATGAAACAAGGGAAAAAGTGGAGTTTAGAGGACGATGATGGTATATTTTTCAGCCTTATCACCTGTATAATAACTTATGTAGAATATTTTATGAATAATATTTCATAGGGGGTTTTAAAATCTTCTTTGTTAAAAACTATGCATAATACACTATTTATCATTTTCGTCATATTCAGGTTTCAATTCAGTGATAAGTACATTTGCAGTGATGTGGAGTCATTACCACTGTCTATTTCCATGACTTTTTCATCATTCTATACAGAAAGTCTGCACCTTTTAAATAGCTATATAGCTTTTTTCTCGCTACCTCTTATAACCTTAGCTCTATTTTCTGTCTCTGAATTCATTTAGTCTAGCTACCTCACATAAGTGAAATCATAAATATTTGTCCTTTTGTGTCTGGCTTATTTCACTTAGCATAGTGTCTTCAAGGTTCATCTATGTTGTAGCATGTTGGAATTTCCTTTCTTTATATGGCTGAATAATTATATGCCGAGTTTTGTTTGTTCATTCACCTGCTGTTGGATAATTTGGTGGTCTCCACCCTTTCGTTATTGTCAGTAATACTTATATGACTGTTGGTGTATAAATGTATTTTTGAGTCTCTGTATTCAGTTCTGTGGAGTATATATCCAGAAGTAGAATTGAGATTTTAAATGCCCCCTTTTTTTGTTTTGTTTTTGAGACGGAGTTTCACTCTTGTTGCCCAGGCTGTAGTGCAATGGCGCGATCTCAGCTCACCGTTAAATGCCCGTTTTAATATTTATGTTGTAATTTGAAATACAGAATTGTGTTCAGTAAGCATCACTGATTTTACTTTAGAGTGAATCATTGAGTGCTATGGACATAGCCAGTAAATAGCTCTTTAATATATTACTGTCAGCCCAGGCATGGTGGCTCATGCCTGTAATTCCAGCACTTTGGGAGGCTGAGGTGGATGGATCACCTGAGGTTAGGAGTTTGAGACCAGCCTGCCCAACGTGGTGAAACCTCATCTCTACTAAAAATACAAAAACAGTTGGGCGTGGTGGCGGGAGCCTGTAATCCCAGCTACTCAGGAGGCTGAGATGGGAGAATCGCTTGAATTCAAGAGGTAGAGGTTGCAGTGAGCTGAGATCTTGCCACCGCACTCCAGCCTGGATGACAAGAGCAGAACTCAAAAAAAAAAAAAAAAAAAAAAAAAAATACACACACACACATGCACGCATACACACTAGTGTGAATGTTAGTAAGGAGAGTAAATTAAGGGCATGCTTTCAAGTCCCTCCTGATTTTTCTTTCTTTGGAGACACAGTTTCACTCTGTTGCCTAGGCTGGAATGCAGTGGCATAGTCATGGTTCACTGCATCCTCGACCTCCTGCCTCAGCTTCTAGAGTAGCCACCATGCCTGGCTAATTTTGTCTTTTTTTTTTTTTTTTTTTTTGAGTTGGAATCTCACTCTGTCATTCAGGCTGGAATACAATGGCATGATCTCGGCTCACCACAACCTCCGCCTCCTGGGTTCAAGTGATTCTCCTGCCTCAGCCTCCTGAGTAGCTGGGATTATAGGTGTGCGCCACCATGCCCAGCTAATTTTTTTCTTTTTTTTTCTTTTTTTTTTTTTTTGTATTTTTAGTAGAGACAGGATTTCACCATGTTGGTCAGGCTGGTCTTGAACTCCTGACCTGGTGATCTGCTCGCCTCAGCCTCCCAAAGTGCTGGGATTACAGGTGTGAGCCACTGTGCCCAGCCCTCTTTTCTTTTCTGACAGAGTCTCACTCTGTCACCCAGGCTGCACTGCAACCTCTGCCTCCCAGGTTCAAGGCTGGAGTGCAGTGGTGCAGTCTCGGCTTACCATAACCTCTGCCTCCCGGATTCAAGCGATTCTCCTGCCTCAGCCTCCCAAGTAGCTGGGGCTATAGGCTTGTGCCACCATGCCCAGCTAATTTTTACAGTTTTAGTAGAGATAAGGTTTCGCTGTGTTGGCCAGGCTGGTCTCGAACTCCTGAACTCCTAATCCACCTGCCTCAGCCTCCCAAAGTGCTGGGATTATAGGTGTGAGCCACGATGCCCAAGCCAAGTAGTTGTGATGTCTTAATTCAAGACATTGTAATCTTTTTTTTTTTTTTTTTTTTTTTGAGAAAGAGTTTCCCTCTTGTTACCCAGGCTGGAGTACAGTGGCACAATCTCGGCTCACTGCAACCTCCGCCTCCCGGGTTCAAGCAATTCTCCTGCCTCAGCCTCCCGAGTAGCCGGGACTACAGGTGCGCGCCACCATGCCGAGCTCATTTTTGTATTTTTAGTAGAGACGACGTTTCACCATGTTGACCAGGATGGTCTCGATCTCTTGACCTCGCGATCCACCCGCTTTGGCCTCCCAAAGTGCTGGGATTATTAAAATATAAAATAAAATATAAAAATAGCACATCTTAGTTATGTAAAAAAGATTACATTGTTGGCTCATGCCACCCCACCAGGCAACAATGTAATCTTTTTTACATAACTAAGGTGTGCTATTTTTTTCTTCTTCTGTGATTGAAAGGTAATTTAAGAAAAGAAATACAGTTGACCCTTGTACAACTTGGTAGCTAAGTGCAGTGACCCCCCCACAGTGAAATATCCATACATAATGTTTTCCTCCCCCAGAAACTAAGCATTACCTGTCTGCTGTTCACCAGTAACCTGAACAGCTGAATAACACATACTTTGTATGCTGTTGGGAAAAGCAGCAAAGGATAAAGGACTTACAGAGTGCCTGCATAAATTGGTTATGTGTAACATAATAAACAAGGAAGAACAAACTGCAGAAGGCTGCATGCAGGAGGCGTCTGAGGAAGAAGGCCTCTCCATGCCTCATGTTCTGGTGCTGGGTGACCTAGGCTCTGTACCATAAACATTGCGCTCAAGGACGTAAAACTCCTTCATAGTACTATGACGTAGCCAGACTTGTAGGCTCCTTGTAAGGTCCATGTTCCATCAGCTGTACATAGATAATAAGCTAAAGATAACCACATGTTCTTGCTTTGTGAAACTCCCAAACCTCCACTGTTATGAGTCCTTAGAATGACACACCAGTTCCCATTTACTGATTGGTTTCTGGCTCACTGATTCACTCCACTATCACCCTCTCCCCATCATTATTCCACCCCTACCTTGTAGATCAAAGTGATTGTAACCAATAAATAATGAATGATCAGAGCTTGGGGCCTTCACTGCCTCCTCCAGAGTAATAAGTGATGGCCCCCTGGTCCCACTGTCTCTCTTAATCTTTTTCGCATTCCTTTGTCGCCACCAAACTTGGGGTACCCACAGGTGATGTAGGGCTAGCTGCCTGCGTTCTGGTGCCCAATGTGGGACCCATGGACTCTACATTCTGGTGCCCACCTTCGGGCTCATGGATTCCTACATTCTGGCACCCAATGTGTGGGGCTCATGGACTCCCTACAGTGTGATTTATGTGTTAAATACTAGATTTGTTTAATATGGTACACTGGAGAAAAAAAAGAATGTTATTAAGAGAATTATAGGCTGGATGCAGTGGCACATGCTTGTAATCCCAGCACTTCGGGAGGCCAAGGTGGGCAGATCATGAGGCCAAGAGATTAAGATCATCCTGGCCAATGTGGTGAAACCCAGTCTCCACTAAAAATACAAAAAAATTAGCCGGGCATGGTGGCATGTACTGTAGTCCCAGCTTCTTGGGAGGCTGAGGCTGAGGCTGGAAGGCTGGAGAATTCCTTGAACCCAGGAGGCGGAGGTTGTGGTGAGCCCAGATCGTGCCACTGCACTCCAGCCTGGATGACACAGCAAAACTCTGTCTCAAAAAAAAAAAAAAATAAAATATTTTTACTATTAAGTTAAAGTAGATCATCTTTTTTTTTTGAGACAGAGTCTCGCTGTGTCACCCAGGCTGGAGTGCAGTGGCGCGATCTTGGCTCACTGCAACCTCCGCCTCTCTGGTTCCTGCATCAGCCTCCAGAGTAGCTGGGACTACAGGCAAGTGCCACCACACCCGACTAATTTTTGTATTTTTTAGTAGAGACGGGGTTTCACTATATAGGCCAGGCTGGTCTTGAACTCCTGTGATCCTTGAACTCCTTGTGATCAGCCCTCCTTGGCCTACCAATGTGATGGGATTACAGGCGTGAGCCACCGTGCCCAGCTGAAGTAGATCATCTTAAAGGTTTTCCTTCATCTTTGTTGTCTTCACACTGAGTAGGCTGAGAAGGAAGGAGTGGTTGGTTGGTCTTGTCTCAGGGTGGCAAAGGCAGAACAAAATTTACTTCCATGTGGACCCATGCAGTTCAAACCTGTGTTGTTCAGGGATCAACTGTAATTAAAAATGTTATGTAGCAGAGAAAGTTTGTAGTTCTGTATCCAGCTGTATAGCTGTAAACTCTATTATTGGAGATCAACTTTTTTTGGCATAAGTAATCTTTTGACCCTTTTACAACCAAATAATTTATATTTTATTAATATTTTGTCATTGTTAATATTCAAAAGTAATACATGCTTCATGTAAAAATAGAAAAGCGTCATAGTGTGAGCATTTTAATTGGATGGCTGGAGTGATTAGAAAAGGAGTGTTTGGGCAGTGGGAGAAAAATTTAGAGAGGTGGAATGTGGTCTGATTGTGAAGCATTGAATTTTGAAACACATGTTCAAAGAATGTGTATTCTGGTATTTTAGATGATGAAGATGATCCTGCAGAAGCTGAAAAGGAAGGAAATGAAATGGAGGGTGAGGAGTTAGATCCATTAGATGCTTACATGGAAGAAGTGAAAGAGGAAGTAAAAAAATTTAACATGAGAAGTGTAAAAGGTGGTGGGGGAAATGAAAAGGTATGGAATTTCTTATTTTTACAGATTTCTGTTTCCTCTTGGATAATTTGAATTCTCCATTGCATTGTCTTACTGATTTGAATGACTTCATAAAGCTAACAATTTTCTTTTTCCTTGTGAGAGATATCAATGATTTTTTTTTTTTTGAGATGGAGTCTTGCTCTGTTGCCCAGGCTGGAGTGCAGTGGTGTGATCTCGGGTCACTGCAGCCTCCACCTTACGGGTTCAAGTGATTCTCCTGCCTCAGCCTCCTGAGTAGCTGGGATTACAGATGCATGCCACCATGCCTGTCTAATTTTTTTTTATTTTTAGTGGAGACAGGGTTTCATGATGTTGGCCAGGCTGGTGGTCTCAAACTCCTGACCTAATGACCCGCCCGCCTTGGCTTCCCAAAGTGTTGGAATTGCAGGTGTGAGCCACTGTCTGGCTATCAATACTTTTTCTAAGTACCAGAGATACTGGTGAATTTTAGCTATAAGTGTTCTTTCAGAAGTCACTGTTTTAACACCATCATCTTTGTTTAGTATCTTTGCTTACATATTACGTATTTTTAGTAAGTTCTCTGGAGACTTCTCTAGCACTCCTGTCTTTGACGCCCTTGTTTTTTAAACAGAGTCTCTCTCTGTTGCCCAGGCTGGAGTGCAGTGGTGTGATCTTGGCTCACTGCAGCCTCCAATTCCCAGACCCCGAGCAGTCCACCCACCTCAGCCTCCCGAGTAGCTGGAACTACATGTGTGCAACACTATGCCTGGCTATTTTTATATTTTAGTAGAGATGAGGTTTTACCATGTTGCTCAGGCTCGTCTTGAATTCCTGGCCTCAAGTTATTCACCTGCCTTGGCCTCCCAAAATGCTGGGATTACAGGCATGAGCTACCATGCCTAGCTGCATCTTTCATACCCTTCACTCCCCTTACTTAATTCTGTTTTTCCTCTTTTTCATAGCATTTATTACATTTTGACAAATTACATAATTTTTTTGGTGTTTACAGCGTGTCCCTTCTCCTTTCTAAAATGCGAGCACTCTTAAGGGCAGTGACTTTTACCTGTTTATTTATTGATTTATTCATACTCCTAGTACGAGTCCTTGGTTTGCCTAGTGATTGGAAAATACCATGTAGTATTTTATTTTATATTAATTTCTTTTTTGAGACAGAGTGTTGCTCGTTGCCTAGGCTGGAGTGCAGTGGCGTGTGATCTTGGCTTACTGCAACCTCCGCCTCCTGCGTTCAAGCGACTCTCCTGCCTCACCCTCCGGAGTAGCTGGGATTACAGGCGCTTGCCACCACATCCAGCTAATTTTTGTATTTTTAGTAGAGACAAGGTTTTACCATGTTGGTTAGGATGGTCTCCAAGTCCTACCTCAGATGATCCACCTGCCTCGGCCTCCTGAAGTACTGGATTTGCAGGCATGAGCCACTGCGCCCACCCTATTTTATTATTTTTTGAGATGGAGTCTCTCTTTGTTGCCCAGGCTGAGTGCAGTGGCACAATCTCGGCTCACTGCACCCGAATATATATTTTTAAGCTACCACTAGGCTGGACACAGTGGCTTATGTCTGTTTATCTCAGCACTTTGGGAGGCCAAGACAGGAGGATCGCTTGAGTCCAGGAGTTCGAGACCAACCTGGGTAACACAGCGAGATTCTGTCTCTATAAACAATTAGCCAGGTGTAGTGGTACATGACTGTAGTCCTAGCTAAGAAGGCTGAGGCAGAATGGTTGCTTCAGCCCAGGAGTTTGAGGTATGATCATGCCACTGTACTCTAGCGTGGGTGACATAGCCAGACTTTGTCTCTAAAAGAATTTTTTTTAATTAAATTAAGCCTGGACGTGGTAGCTCATGCCTGTAATCTCAACACTTTGGGAGGCTGAGGTGGATGGATCACCTGAGGTCAGGAGTTCAAGACCAGCTTGGCCAACATGGTGAAACCCCGTCTCTACTAAAAATAGGAAAAGTAGTCGGGTGTAGTGGCGGGTGCCTGTAATCCTAGCTACTCGGGAGGCTAAGGCAGGAGATTTGCTTGAATCACTGGGGCAGAGGTTCCAGTTAGCTGAGATCATGCTACTGTACTCCAGCCTGGGAGACAGAATGAGACTCAGTCTCAAAAAATACATATATATGTATTTATGTATTTTGTATGTGTATATATGTATATTTATATATGTAAGTATATTTATATATAGTATGTGTTTACACATTACATATAATTACATATAGTATGTACTATATATAATATATATACTATAATATATATTTATAATATATATAACATACTATATACAATGTATATTTTATATATAGTATATATAAGTATCTAAATACTATATGTAACATGTAATATATGTATTATATATAATTATATGCATAAATATTACATATATTCAATATAAATTTATGTAATTTATTTGTATATTATATATAGAATATGTGTGTGTGTGTGTGTGTGTGTATGTGTGTGTGTGTATATATATATATATATATATACACACACACACAAAGTATCAGCTGGGCATGGTGGCTCATGCCTGTAATCCTAGCACTTTGAGGAGACTGAGGTAGGTGAATCACCTGAGGTAAGGAATTTGAGACCAGGCTGGCCAATATGACAAAACCCTGTCTCTACCAAACATATAAAAATTAGCCAGGAGTAGTGGTGGACACCTGTAATCCCAGCTACTGGGGAGGCTGAGGCAGGAGAGTTGCTTGAACCTGGGAGCCAGAGGTTACAGTGAACCGAAATTGTGCCATTGCACTGTAGCCTGGGTGACGAGACAAAACTCCATCTCAACAAATAAATAAATAAATAAATAAAGTATATATAATCATATATCATTATATATAATACAATGAATGATGAATGTTTTATAAAATGTAGTTATATTATGCTTAAAAATTTATACAAATTAATGATAAAAACAAAACAGGCTATTATTTGTCTTTTTACATAATAACTGAGTTGGCTGCATGCCCTGGCTCACACTTATGATCCCAGCACTTTGGTAGGCCAAGGCAGGTGGATCGCTGGAGCCAAATAGTTCAAGACCAGCCTGGGCAACATAGCATGACTCTTTCTACCAGAAAACTAGAAAAATTGGCTGGGTGTGTGGTGGCTCACGCTTGTAATCCCAGCACTTTGGGAGGCTGAGGCGGGCAGATCACGAGATCAGGAGTTCGAGACCAGCCTGGCCAATATGGGGAAACTCTGTCTCTAAAAAATTAAAAAAAAAAAAAAAAAACAGGAAAAATTAACTGGACTTGGTGAAATGTGCTTGTAGTCCTAGTAACTCAAGAGGACCGATGGGATGAATTCTTTTTTTTTTTTTCTTATTTATTTATTTTATTATTATTTTTTTAGAGATCGGGTTTCTCCATGTTGGCCAGGCTGGTCGAACTCCTGACCTCAGGTGATCTGCCCACCTTGGCCTCCCAAAGTCCTGGGATTACAAGCGTGAGCCATGGTGCCCGGCCAGGGATGAATTCTTTAACCAAGAAATTTGAGGTTACAGTGAGCTATGATCACACCACTCAAGCCTGGGTGACTGTGACCATGTCACTAAAAAATAAAAAATAAAAAACTAAAAACGAAATGGTGTCAGTTATTGTGTGCTTCATTTGTCATATAACTTGTGTTTCAGACTTTGCAAAAAAAATTTTTTTTTTTTCAAGATTTTTACTTGCCATCCAGTAACAGCAAAATATTTTATATTTTTTATTTTAGAAGTCCGGGCCAACAGTCACAAAAGTTGTCACTGTTGTGACAACCAAAAAAGCAGTTGTAGATTCTGATAAGAAGAAAGGTGAGCTGATGGAGAATGACCAGGATGCCATGGAGGTGAATTTTCATTAATTTTGACTTTATGATACTATCCTGGAAGCATTTATTAGAATGCATTCATGGAGATACGCCTTTCATTTATATGAACTAGGAGAAATTCCCAGAATTGGGAGACATTCTTCCTATTCTTAGTAGCATAATAGTATTGTAGTTAAATATCTATTTAGTAGGACATTCTGACATCTTTCTTTCATTCCTAACTGTATGATCTTTCTGCCCCTCAGCAGCTCACTTCAGGCATACAATATGGAGAGAAAAAAATGAAGTAAAAGAATGAATTAACTTTGTTCTATTTAACACGTGTTGTAAAGATTGATACAGTAAAACAATAGTAAAACTTGATTAAAGTCATCTGTGATCATTACCGTTTTAGCTTTGTATTAGCATTTTAACTTTCTAAGGGGCAAGGAAAAAAGAAACTAAGTTGAAAAATTCTTCAGGAGTTACTTGATGTGTTTCTAATTGAAGATGACATACATCATTTAAGGTGATTTTGAAATTATGAAGTTTAAGTGTGCTGGAGCACTATAAACATCTTGTGGGTCAAACAGTCTGTTGTAGAAAGTAAAAAAATTAGAGAGTAGTTTCTAGGAGAGGATGATTTGAAAAGCTAGGAGTATTGCTTCCCATAAGGGGAAATGGTAATGAAATTAGCTCTTTAATTTTTTTTTTTTTTTGAAACTATAGTATTCTTCAGAGGAGGAAGAGGTTGATCTTCAGACAGCCCTTACAGGATATCAAACAAAACAACGAAAGCTTCTAGAACCAGTCGATCATGGAAAAATTGAATATGAACCATTTAGGAAAAACTTCTATGTTGAAGTTCCAGAACTAGCAAAAATGTCTCAAGAAGGTAAAATTCCTTTTTTCATTACTTTTTTCATTACTCATGAGAAATGCGGATATATTTTTAAAATCATCAAAAATCAATTGACAGGCCAGGCGTAGTGGCTCATGCCTGTAATCCCAGCACTTTGGGAGGCCAAGGCAGGCGGATTGCCTGAGCTCAGGATTCGAGACCAGCCTGTACAACATGGTGAAACCCCGTTTCTAGTAAAATACAAAAAATTAGTCAGGTGTTGTGCCATTCGCCTGTAATCCCAGCTACTCGGGAGGCTGAGGCAGTAGAATCACTTGAACCTGGGAGGCGGAGGTTGCAGTGAGCTGTGATTGTGCCACTGCACTCCAGCCTGGGCCACAGAGCAAGACTCCGTCTCCAAAGAAAAAATAATTGACCTCATGTGGTTGAGATTTTTGGTGTTGAAAATCTTCATGTGGAGTTACAAATAAAATACTTTTTTTTTTTTTTTTTTTTGAGACAGAGTCTCACTCTGTCACCCAGGCTGGAGTACAGTGGTATGATCTTAGCTCACTGCAACCTCCGCCTCCCAGGTTCAGGCAATTCTCCTGCCTGAACCTCTACAGTAGCTGGGATTCTGGGCGCCTGCCACCAAGCCTGGTTAATTTTTAAATTTTTATTTATTTATTTATTTTGAGACAGAATTTCACTCTTGTTGCCCAGGCTGGAGTGCAGTGGCACTATCTCAGCTCACTGTAGCCTCTGCCTCCTAGGTTCAAGCGATTTTCCTGCCTCAGCTTCCCAAGTAGCTGGGATTACAGGTCTCTGCTACAACATGCAGCTAATTTTTTGTATTTTTAGTAAAGACAAAGTTTCTCCATGTTGTCCAGGCTGGTCTGGAACTCCTGACCTCAGGTAATCCACCCACCTAGGCCTCCTAGAGTGCTGGGATTACAGGCATGAGCAATTGCGCCTGGCCTAATTTTTATATTTTAGTAGAGACGGGGTTTCACCACTCTGGTCAGGCTGGTCTTGAACTCCTGCCCTCAGGTGATCTGCCTGCCTTTGCTTCCCAAAGTGCTGGGATTAGAGGCATGAGCCACTGGGCCCAGCCACAAATGAAATATTTCTGTTAACCTATTTCTTCTGGGATTTGAAAGTTAAGAACCATTGTGAGTCTGTGTAGTATTGGTTGAATAAAGGTAATCTGGGCAACTCTTACTAACAGAACAAGTGATTGTATTACTTGTCAGTCTTTTCTGTTTTTTGTTTTCTTCCATTGCTGTTGCAGTTTAAGACACAACAAAATCCAAAATTGTTGAAATTGTGCTATTTTATTTCATCCTTGGTTTTTTGTAATCATAATCACATGAACAGTTTCTCTGAGGTGTTCATTGCTTCCTCCTATAGCTCTTCTATGAAATTATCTTTGGTAGCATGTAAAAAAAAAAAAAAGAAGTTGGTTTTTTTGTTGTTGTTTTGTTTTGTTTTGAGTTGGGATCTCTATCACCCAGGCTGGAGACTGGAGCGTAGTGGTGTACTCATGGCTCATTGCAGCCTTGATATCCCACCATTCCTCCCGACCTCCCCCAGGCTCAGGTGATCTTCCATACCTTGGACTACAGGTATGTGCCATCACACCCAGCTAATTTTTGTACTTTTTGTTGAGGCAGGGTTTCACCATGTTGCTCAGGTTGGTCTTGAACTCCTGGGCTCAAGTGATCTGTCTGCGTCAGCCTCCCAAAGTGCTGGTTGCTGGGATTATAGGTCTGAGCCACTGGGCCTGGCCCAAGAGTGAAAGATTCTTAATCTTATGCCTAGTTGAAAAGTAGAAGACACCAATAGAGCAATGTTTAAGAACATTTAATCTGGATTTTGTTTTGTAGAGGTAAATGTATTTCGATTGGAAATGGAGGGCATTACAGTCAAAGGAAAAGGTTGCCCCAAGCCAATTAAGTCTTGGGTACAGTGTGGAATTTCCATGAAGATCTTAAATTCCCTCAAAAAGTAAGTAGTTGGTGGTGGTTCATGTTTTCAGTGTCTTGCTGCTCAAAATAGTCCTTTCACAAAAATGTGTCCCTGAGTTACATTATTACTCTAATAAAAAAAACTTATTGAAAAAAACTGTTTTACTGAGATAATTTACATATCAAACTTTACCCTTTAAATTATATAACTTTTGTGTTTTGGTTTTTTTGAGACGAAGTCTTGCTCTGTTGCCCAGGGTGGAGTGCAGTGGCATGATCTCACTGCATTCACTGCAACCTCAGCCCCTTGGGCTCAAGCGATTCTCCTGCCTCAGCCTCCTGAGTAGCTGGGCCTATAGGTGTATGCTACCATGCCCGGTTAATTTTTTTGTATTTTTAGTAGAGATGGGGTTTCACCATGTTGGCCGGGCTGGTCTTGAACTCCTGATCTTGAGTGATCTGCCTGCCTCGGCCTCCCAAAGTGCTGGGATTACAGGTATGAGCCACCATGCCTGGCCTTTTTTTTACTTTTTCTTTTTGAGATAGAGCCTCCTCCCTCTGTCATTCAGGTGTGCAGTGGCACAATCTCAGCTCATTGCAACCTCTGCATCCTGGGTTCAAGCATTCTCATGCCTTAGTCTCCTAAGTAGCTGAGATTATATGCGCCCACCACCACACCCAGGTAATTCTTGTATTGTCAGATAATAGTGTATGAATATATACCATCTTTTGGAAGAGTTTATTTTTATGGGAACGCATAGAACCTCTTAGGGGCCCAGCAATCTCAATTCTTACCTTTTCTTCCTTTGGTTTTCTTTTTAAGGCATGGCTATGAAAAGCCCACGCCCATCCAAACCCAAGCTATTCCTGCTATAATGTCTGGACGAGATTTGATTGGCATTGCCAAAACAGGAAGTGGAAAGACCATTGCTTTTCTTTTGCCCATGTTTAGACACATCATGGATCAGAGGTCATTAGAAGAAGGAGAAGGACCAATAGGTACAATTCTTTTCATTAAACTTTTTTTTTTCAAATAACAGCTTTGTTGTCAATCGGAAAGACCTTATACTTTTTAATGTTCTTTATTATGACAGTGAAGATGTCTTTATGTGCATTTTCTTTATCAATTTGGCACTTTGGGGCTGATTTCCCCTTACCAGCAGGTGGAGTGAGAATCTTCAGAGCTCTGGAATGACATCTCAGAAGTACAAAACAGCCTCTCCTGGCACAGCTCAGTTTTTAAACTCTGACTTGGCAGGTAGACTCCTCGTGCATCTATCTGTTTTGAGGTTTGTTAGCCCAGTCTCAGTGGATGTATAAAGTCAACATGGAAGATAATAGGGAAATGTATTTTTCTAGATAGTTTTTGGCCTTAACAGGCTATAGTGCCAGCATTTCATTCAGGATTAGTTCTTTAGTTTCTGGTTTTTTGATTCATCTTGGCAGGGATAACTCTTGCAAAGTTGAGTAGGGAAAGTTGTTCAGCTTCTTTCTTAGGAACATAGGTCGTAGTGTATCTCTCCTCTCTCTATGCCCTTCAGACCAAGGTTGTTTCTGGAAGCAGCAGTATTTGGCTTCTGTGGCACAATGAGTCACTTGATTTTCTTTGTTCTGTGATTTGCATTTGAAAACTGCGATCTGTTGAACCAAGTATTTTCTTGAGGGTTGGATGAGGCATTTAGCTGTCATTTATCTTCTTTAGCACATTTAAAAAATCTGCTTATACTTATCCTTCCCCACAACCTCTGCTGTTATACAACTTTTGAAATAGTTTTCAGAGATGCATAACAAAACAAAAATTAGGTGAAACAATCTGAACTTTATTGCAGAGTTTAAATTTAATACTTTAAAGCATAGCTGTAAGAATTTCGGTGGTTAGGCTATTGATGTATTTATCTTTCCAGCTGTCATCATGACTCCAACTCGAGAACTGGCTTTACAGATTACTAAAGAGTGTAAGAAGTTTTCCAAGACTTTGGGACTTAGAGTGGTCTGTGTTTATGGAGGAACAGGAATCAGTGAGCAGGTAGTTATGAAAGAAACATTCATGTTTTCCATTCTTTTCTCAAGTTGAATGATTCAATGAAGTAAAAGAGTGACTTTCACTTTTAGTGTTTTGAATAGTGATTTCTTTGAAAATCATTTAAAAAGAAGGTATAAAAATAATAGTAAGAATTAGTTATTTTATGCAGGATGAATACCTTCTGGAGATGTAATATACAGCATGGTGATTACAGTTAATATTATGTTGTATGCTGAAAATTTGTTAAGTCAGTAGATTTTATATGTTCTTACCACAAAAGAAAATATTAGTAACTGTGTGAGGTGATATGTTAGCTTGATTGTGGTCATGATTTCACAGTATATATGTATATGAAAAATTTGGTACACCTTAAATATATATAATTTTTGTTACTTATGAACCAATATAGTTGTGGCAAAAAAGAACGTACTATGCTAATGGTGTATTAGAATTTTAAGTCATTTTTACATTAGCTTTTCCCTCCTTCCTCTTCCCCTGCCTGAGAAGGCAGATTGTTTTTCATTTTACATAAGAGGAAATATTCAGAAACATTAAATAAGTTGACTGGGTTAATAAGTTCTAGAAGTTCTAGAACCTAGGTCTCTGATTCCTGAGCATTTATTTTCTCCAATCTATGCTGACATCTTTAAAAACTGATGGTGGCCAGGCACGGTGGCTCATGCCTGTAATTCCTCTACACTGGGAGACTAAGATGGGTGGATCACAAGGTCAGGAGTTTGAGACCAGCCTGGCCAATTTTTGTGTTCTCTACTGAAAACACAAAAATTAGCCCGGTGTTGTGGCACGTGCTTGTAATGTCAACTACTTGGGAGGCTTAGGCAGGAGAATCACTTGAACTTAGGAGGCGGAGGTTGCATTGAGCTAAGATCACGCCACTGCACTCCAGCCTGGGTGACATAGCAAGACTGTCTCAGAAAAAAAAAAAAAAAAAAAAACAAGTGATGGTGATGACTGGGATGCGTTAATATCAGAGGTTTTTTTTTTTATTCTGTTTTATTTGTGACAGGGTCTTGTTCAGGTTGGAGTGCAGTGGTGCAGGTTGGAGTACAGTGGACCTTGGCTCACTGCATCCTTGACCTCCTGGGCTCAAGCAGTCCTCCTACCTCAGCCTCCCAAGTAGCTGGGACCACAGACATATGCCACCACACCTGGCTAATTTTTGTATTTTTTTGTAGAGACGAGATTTTGCCATGTTGCCCAGGCTGGTCTTGAATTCCTGTTCCTAGGCTCAAGCAATCCTCTTGCCTCGGCTTCCCTTTGTAGTACCTCCCAAAGGTATTATAGGAGTGAGCCACTGCGACCAGCCCTTCGGCTGTCTTTTTTTGAGGCAGAGTCTCACTGTCACCAGAGCTGGAGTGCAGTGGCGCAATCTCAGCTCTTGTAACCTCTACCTCCTGGGTTCAAGCGATTCTCCTGCCTCAGCCTCCTGAGTAGCTGGGATTACAGGCACACGCCACTACATCCTGGTAATTTTTGTAATTTTAGTAGAGACAGGGTTTCACCATGTTGGCCAGGCTGGTCTCTTAACTCCTGACCTCGTGATCTGCCCACCTCAGCCTCCGAAAGTGCTGGGATTTCAGGAGTGAGCCACTGCGACCGGCCCGAGCTGTCGTCTAAAGAATGAAGTAGTTATCAGATATTTTGTTTAACTAGAAGAAGGAAAAAAATTTGGTTCTGTGATTGGATACGTTTTGGAAATGTTGGAGTATACAAAATTAAAACCAGTTTCTTTCCTCTAAGACTTGGTTTTTAATAAGCTAATGTATATTGTGATGCTAGATAAATGGGATAAATTAAGTGACATTTTCTGAACTTGCCTACAAAACTGTTTCTTAGGACTATTGTTACACACTCTGGGAATATTTGCTTTTGTTAACTCCAGTGCTATTTTAAACGCTGAGCTAACTTCATTTTCTAAGTTTATCTTTATGATTTTTTTTGACTATAGTTTATAGAAATACACTTAGAAAATAACCTGGTATATGCATGCACATTATATTTATATAAATGCCAAACAAAAGTTTTATGATGTCAAGGGACTTCTGATATTCTCCATCCTATTTCATTTAAAAAATGCTGGTTATGATTGAACACTGTGACTCACAGTAATCATCACGGCACTTTGGGAGGCTGAAGTGGGAGGATCACTTGAGTCCAGGAGTTTGAGACCAGCCTGGGCATTATAGTAAGATCCCATCTCTTAATAAATAAATTAGCGAGTATCTGTAGTCCTAGCTACTGGGAGGGTGTGTGGGATGGTGCAGGGAGGGGGCTAAGATGGGAGGATCACTTCAGCCCAGGATCTAGCCTACAGTGGGCAACAGAGCCTGGGCAACAGACAGACCCTCTCTCAAAAAAAATAAAAAGCTGTTCATGACAGTTAAATTGATTTCATGATTCACTAATGGTGGCAACCCTCGGTTTGAACAACACTAGTCTATATATATGGTCACTTAGAAATTTTTTTTTCTGAGATGGGGTCTTGCTGTGTTGCTCAGGCTGGAGTATGATCATAGTTCACTGCAACCTTGAACTCCTGGGCTCAAGAGATGATCACTTTTTTTTTTTTTAACTGCTCTCTTAAGTTCATTTCTTGGTTTTGAGGGATAGTGACAAATTAAATGTGCAAGATTCTCTAGTTTTTATTTGTTTCTAATTTATGGCACCATATTGTTCATGTTGTTGTGTTTCTTTAGTTGTGCTCCGAGATTCAAAATAATTAGGCAGGAAGCTTTGAAGTCTTCTAATCATACTAGGCAAGGACTAAATGTAATTTTTTTAGTGTTTAAGCATTAATGATAAAGCTTCTTCTTTTTTTATTAGATTGCTGAGCTGAAAAGAGGTGCTGAAATTATTGTTTGCACACCTGGTCGAATGATTGACATGTTAGCAGCTAACAGTGGTAAGTCAGGGGTATTTTTTTGGTGTCTTTTATTTTTGAGTTCTTTACTTTTTTTTTTGTTAAAACAGATGCAAGAAACCAACAGAGGGTTTCTGTGTTTTTTTCTTAAAGCTGTAGTATCTTAAAATTAGTATTGTAACAAGTTGATTATTATAAGCATTAATAATATTTTTCAATTTAATTTAATTTTTTTTCAAAAGTAACTCCGTTTGATCATAACTTGGATTCTTAATCCATTTTGGGCCTAGCTTTGCGTAGTATAAGAGTAGGGTAGTAGCCTTTTCTTCATTACAAAATTTAGAATTTTTCTCCAAAGGAACTAGTATTTTCTTACAATATGACATAAATTAAGATATTACAGCTTCAAGAAATTTTATCTTTTGTAAATATTGCATGTTTATAGTTCAAATGTTATGCTTTGTTAAGTTATTCCCTATCAAAACTCTTACTAAACTGTTGACATTATTTAACTTCTGTGGAGAAAGGCCCTTCAAGATTTATAGAACTGGGCTTCCAAGACTTAAACCATCAAAGGTAGGTAATTTAATGCTGTTCCCAACCTTGAAAACTATAAATGCTAGTGTGGAATACTTAAATATTAGATAGCACTTATTTTGGCCCTTTTTTATTTTTTTGAAGAAAATACTCTCAGAGGTTTCCATTGCAATATACAGTATATACATAATAGAATATTAAAAACTGTGAGTTAATGCATGTTTCTAATAGTATTCTGCTTGAATTTCTGTATAAACTTAATTCTAATTATACATGAATTTGGTAAAGTGACATTGAAATTGTTTGAGAAGTCATTGTGCTTGTCTAACATATGGAAAGTTTTGGGTTGAATGCTGATTAAATAATCCCTTGGGTTTTCTTTCTCAATGTTACATTGATTAAGTCTCCTCCTGAAATTCGTCTTGATTAATTTTACCTTTTTCTCTTATCTGTCATTTTGGTCTATTTTTAAATAACTATTTTATACATGTTTTTGCCAGGCGATTGATTCAACAGTTGATAGCAATGTTTGTGTTAATATTTTAGAAGGGGTTTCCTGTGTATGTATTTTGTTTTCACTGTTTAGGAAACCAGTTACATTTATTTAAGTCAGTGGGTTCACTTAATAAAATGGGGATTTATATCTTTGTACGGAAAACATATTTATGTAATGTGTTTTGGTATTTAAAGTTTTTGTGCGATACATTAGTTTCCTAATGCTGTCAATAACTTCTCGTTAAGGGTTTGACACGCCCATTTAAGAAGCTTCTAAATATATGGAAGTCAGTTATAAAATAATATAGAGAGACATTTTCTGTGTCTGAAATAGCACTAGAACTTGCTTTCCACACATACGCTGTAATCTCTAATATGTTTTTTTCTAGGTGATGCTGTCAGATAATGGCTGATGTGGCTCGATGCTTCATCTCAGTCTTAGTTTTATGATGTGTTTTGGAGAGGGCTGTTTTCTGAATTTTACAGGTTCTTCAGGCCCTATGATGGTATGCAAGAGACGAGTTTGACAAAATAAAGGGCCTCATATACCCATTGTCAGAAAGTATTTGCCACTAGATTAAGACATTATAGATCAAAATTTCTTTTCACTTTTTAAAGATACCTAACCTACCCCTCTTGTTAAGTCAGGCATTTTAGTTTCCTTTACAGTTTTTAAAAGTTCTTGGTAGCCATAAAATGAAATGTGACTAATTTTTAGTTTTCTTTTTGTCTTTATTTTTCTTCTCATCTTAGGTCGGGTCACAAATCTTCGAAGAGTGACATACGTCGTTTTAGATGAAGCAGACAGAATGTTTGACATGGGATTTGAGCCCCAGGTAATCATTATATGTCTTAAGTGTTTTGAAATATAAATATAACCTTGTAGCTGCCATGAGAATGTTCATGTGAGCTCTTCATGTGGTTTCTGAAATTCACACACACGCTTTTCTATTGCACGGTAATACGGAAGACTGGGAACATACAGAATTGAAGTACATATTGATGTTTCAGATTCCTCATAAAACTTTTTCACCAAGTATTTATATAGGCATTTCTTAGACATCTAAGACCAACACCAGTAAAACTAGAATTGGAGAGTGCTAATAATAGAAGCTTAAGTTTTATTTTTATTTTTATTTTTTTGAGACGGAGTCATGTTCTGTTGCCCAGGCTGGAGTGCAGTGGCGTGATCTTGGCTCACTACAACCTCCACCTCCTGGGATCAAGCGATTCTCCTGCCTCAGCGTGCCAAGTAGCTGGGATTACAGATGCCTGCCAGCATGCCCGGCTAATTTTTGTGTTTTTAGTAGAACCAGGGTTTTGCCCTGTTGACCACGCTGGTTTAAACTCCTGACCTCAGGTGATCCACCCGCCTCAGCCTCCCAAAGTGTTGGGATTACAGGCATGAGCCACTGTGCCCGCCCCATTGTCTTTTTGAATAAATTCTTTTAATTCATGCTTTTAAATACCTCATTATCTAGTCTAGATAGTACGTTAATTACATTTACCAAAAGTCATTCACTTTTGCTATCTAGATAATGGCCCAAAGAATTTGTCTAGCTTAGGTTTTTATATTCCTTACATATGCTCTTTGCTCAGATACAAAATTTCAATGATAGAAATTTATGGACTGGACACTATGGCTGACACCTTTAATCCCAGCACTTTGGGAGGCTGAGGTGGGTGGATCTCGAGGTCAAGAGATCGAGACTAATCTGGCCAACATGGTGAAACCTCATCTCTACCAAAAATACAAAAATTAGTTGGGCGTGGTGGTGCGCGCCTGTAGTCCCAGCTGCTTGGGAGACTGAGGCAGGAGAATTGCTTGAACCCAGGATGGGGGAGGTTGCAGTGAGCTGAGATCGTGCCACTGCACTCTAGCCTGGCAACAGAGCTAGACTATCTCAAAGAGAGAGAGAGAGAGAGAGAGAGAAATTTGTGGGAACACATTTTAAAGGTGGTAGAAAGTTTTGTTAAGAAGAGCATTGTGAATTGTTAGTAGGCTGTAGTTGCCAAAAGATAAAGGATTATAAGAGGCCACAGTAATTGAAATGCGCATGGGAAAGGGATAAGGCAGATGTCACATTTAGCCTTTTCGGTTTATCCATCTACTCTCCAAAAATTTATTGCCTATTATATGATAGTGCATGTATTGTATTTAGATTTAGGAACTGCATTCTAAATGTGATGTAAATAGAGGAGCACAAAAGAGGAGAAGCAAGATTGTGGTAATGCTTGAACCATGTGAGAAACAGTTAAAATAATATTCAGCTTTGGGTGGGGAATGGTGGCTTATGCCTTTATTCCCACTACTTTTGGAGGCCTAGGTGGGCGGATCAGTTGAAGTTAGGAGATCCAGACTAGCCTGGCCAACATGGTGAAACCCCGTCTCTACTAAAAATACAAAAATTAGCCAGATATGGTGGTGGGCGCCTGTAATCTCAGCTACTTGGGAGACGGAGGCAGGAGAATTGTTTGAACCTGGTAGGCAGAGGTTGCAGTAAGCCGAGATTGCACTATTGCACTTAAGCCTGGGTGACAGAGCTAGACTTTGTCTCAAAAAGTAATAATAATATTAATACTCAGCTTTGAGTATCGGATATGATAGCATCCTTTAACTCTGAACAATTGTCACATGAAAGCAGCACTGAATTTATTTTTTTGATCCGAAGGAGTACAACTGAACTGGGATCCAGTGGGGAAGTCATAGGGAGCTTGACCTGAGTTTCATTTGAAGAAGGACTGAATAAACATTATTTAGAGATGAAACAGATTGCTTTGTGTGGGAGTGGGGGCTGATATTGAATATCTGTTTCTTCCAGGTGTTCAAGCAGAGGCAAGGGGTCTATCTGTGGAAAGAGAGTAAAGAGAATTAAAGTGTCAGATGGAACAGTCACGTGCCCTTTAATGTCTGTCCCAATTATGTGAAATCTTAATTATAATGCTTTAAGTAGGTAGAGTAATTGTTAGGGACTTTCTGACAAACCAAGTTCTTGTAGAATGAGTTCAAAACAACATTTTCCATTGAAAGGCAAAGTGTGAATCTTTCCTTGCCATAAGTACATATAGATACATAAGTACATGTAAACAAAATAAATGATTGATTCAGCATTCTCTCATGTATTTCTGTCTGTGCGCTTATGTACATGTATGTGGTTATGTATGTTTATATAAATACATGAGAGAGAAATGCTGAATAATTATTTGTTGGTAACTAAAAACCTGCCGGAAACTGGGCGTAGTGATGTATGCTTATGATCCGTGCATTTTGGGAGGGCGAGGCAGGTGGATTGCTTGAGCTCAGGAGTTCAAGACAAGCTTGGGCAACATGGCGAAACCCCTTCTCTATAAAAAATATAAAAATTAGCTGGGTGGCGGGGGCATGCGCCTATAGTACCACCTACTCAGGAGGCTGAAGTAGCAGGATTGCTTGAGCCTGGGAGACAGAGGCTGTAATGAACCAACATCATGCCTCTGTACTACAGCCTGGGTGACAGAGTGAGACCCTGTCTCAAGAAAAAAGAGGAAAATTTTGATTAGTTCGTGATTATTTTTGTGAGCTTCATAGATTAAAAAACAGTAAGGTTTCAGTGTCATGCAGCACCATTTGAAGGCGTAGCAACAAAAAGACACTGTGATGTAAATCAAAGCTGGTTCTATTGAATACAAAGCTGCACGCTGACTTCTACCTAGAGAAGAGCTGGCAAGCGGTAGTGTGCTTCCAGGAATAATTCTATATTGAAAAAAATAGTGAAAATTGAGAGTTATTATTTATTTAGTTATTTATTTTGAGACAGAGTTTCACTTTGTTGCCCAGGCTGGAGTGCAGTGGCTCACTGCAACCCCTGCTCCCATGGGTTCAAGTAATTCTCCTGCTTCAGCCTTCTGAGTAGCTGGGATTATTTGGCCACCATGCCCAGCTAATTTTTGTATTTTTAGTAGAGACCCTTTCACCATGATGGCCGGATTGGTCTTGTAATCCTGACCTCAAGTGATCTGCCTGCCTTGACCTCCCAACATGCTAGAATTATAGGCCTGAGACACCAACACACAGCCTGAAAACTGACATTTGAATCTAGTAATGTGGTAACTTGGGAATCAGATTCTCCCCTTCCCTAGGGTTTGCTGTTTTTTATTACTGTTATTGTTTATTATTTTTGTTTTTGATGGTTGTAGGTGGTCTGTGGCAAGGATTGCCCTGAGGTGTAAACTTAAGGTCATCTCATGTGTTTTCTGAGCCTGTGCCATTCTCTGTGTGTTGTCACTTCGTAATTTTTTCTGGATATTCATTTGTTTTTGAATGTCCTAGTCTTTAATGTTTGGCTGTCAAAAGGAGAAAAATTAAGGCAGAGGGAAGGGGCATCAGACTTTTAAATCCCCTGGTAATCACCTCAGCTTGAGAGGTCCAGGACGGTAGTGGTTTGGGGGGTGTGAATGCAACAATAACAGCCAATGTCTCTTTGTCTTCACCTCTGTGATCAGAGGTACTAATCAGAACATAGATCCTCCATATTTGGAGGACAGAGTTCTTCTTGACCACCCTGGCTCCTATAAGCTGTGTACAGTTTGTTTCAGAAACGTGTATGCCTGCCTTCTGTGGGGTTATATATGGGGGATGGTTAACTGCTACTGTGCTAAGAGCCGAAAATGGTGGAAATTAGCCACAATTTATCTTCCAAGCTTTTCCCAGGAAGTTGCAAATCTTCCATAGATTCCAGAGTTCCATGGTGGTTACATCAGACAGATTCTACCAGCACAATTGTTGTCTAGGTATGAACACAGATTCCTGGTGATTTCCCGCTCTGCCAGCTTCCAAGAATCCTCCTCTTTTTTTTCTGTTTTATTGTATATTCCTAGTACCTAGAACCAGTACCTGATTCAAGATGGGTCTTTAATAAAAATGTATTAAATAAATGAAGGAAAACAGTAGTAGTTGGTTGTATCCTAGTTATAGTTTGAAGATAAACCACTGTATTTATTGATGGATTGGTTGTAAGATGAGTGACAGAGATTTATCAAAGATGTCTTCTACATTTTTGGCCTAAGCATGTGTGGGGTTGTCATTTCTTGAGATTGGGAGACTGTGGGAGTAGCAAAACTGAGATAATTGTTCTCAAAAGTTCCTTTTACTTGGTTTTAACATTGTGTAAGCTTTGAAGACTATATTTACCATATTTATATGAAATGTTTTCTTTTTTTCAGGTCATGCGCATTGTGGATAATGTTCGTCCTCATCGACAGACGGTTATGTTTTCAGCTACTTTCCCCAGAGCTATGGAGGCTTTGGCTCGCAGAATCCTGAGTAAACCTATTGAAGTGCAGGTTGGAGGCAGGAGTGTGGTTTGCTCAGATGTGGAGCAGCAAGTGGTGGGTACTATCTTTAGGAAATCCCAGTTTCCTTGATACGTGGGTAGTGTGTGTAACCCTTTTGAGATCACTGTTTGTGAGGTAGGCAAGATAATTTCTAAAATGAAGTCATATACAACTACTGTAGCCTTCAATATTTTACCAGATACACTTAACTATACTGTTCCATGGAACTGGCTGTTTAAAATGCTCTTTTTTTTGCTGGGTGCAGTGGTGCATACCTGAGGTCCCAGCTTCTCATTTTCCGTAATTTTGGGCTGTAGTCCACTATGCTGATCTTTGTCCATACTAAGTTCAGCACCAATGTGGTGACCTCCTGGTAACAGGGGAAACCACCAGATTGCCTGAAGATGGGATGTTCAGCCCAGGGGCAGAAAACAGAACAGGTCAAAACTTTTGTGCTGATCAGTAGCTGGATCACACCTGTGAATAGCACCTTAGCCGTAGTGAGCCCCTGTCTCTTTAAAGACAAATAAAATTAAATGTTTGTTTTAGTTTCTCTCACTGGAAGTAGCAAGTGGTGAATGGTGAGCTGATACATCGAAATGTTAACATTCCAGACAGGCATGGTGGCTCATGGCTATAGTCTCAGTACTTTGGGAGACCAAGGTAGGAGGATCACTTGAGGCCAGGAGTTGGAGACTAGCTTGGGCAATATAGTGAGACCCTTGTCTCTACAAAGGAAAAAGAAATGTCATATACCTGTTTAACTTCTTGGTTACTAGGATATGAGATTAAGAACCAGAGAGAACAGAGGATCATATGCCCACATTTGCAAGACTCTTATACCTAGAAAGTTTACAATTCTTTTTGGCTCTTATTATTTGCAATTAAAATTAACATTTTCCTAGCCCTTGGTAAAGATACAGCAAGATACTGTCATTTATTCATTCACCACAAATAAAATGAATATTTCTGTCCAAGGGATCTGTTTGCATTTTCACTCCATTAACTTGGTACAATGTTGGTGTTTTCAGATTGTGATTGAAGAAGAAAAGAAATTCTTGAAGTTACTTGAGCTTCTAGGCCATTATCAAGAGTCAGGATCTGTCATTATATTTGTGGATAAGCAGGAACATGCTGATGGTCTTCTGAAGGATTTAATGAGAGCGTCTTATCCTTGCATGTCTCTTCATGGAGGTAATTATTAACTTGATTCACACATAAAGTATCTATTTAGTACTTGACAAGCATTGTGCTGTGTTCTAAATGATACTCACTTTGTTCTCTATAATTCAGAACTAAATTTTATATCAGTTTTTACTCAACTGCTCTGTGGGAGTAAGTATAATTTTTGCCTCATCTAAGAGAAAAAATCATACAGGCATACATTGGTTTGACCAATTTCTATCATCATTTATCAACTGTGGAGGAATTATATGTAACTTTTCTCTGTGTTATACCTTTTCCATTGCTCATGCTATCTGTAGGTTTTCATGATTCACTTTAAGGAGCTTTTACTGAAGTCTCAAAGTAACATTTTAATTTCTTGTGATACTGCTATTGTTACATATGTATGGAACTAGAACACAAATCACAGACCAGGAGCAGTGACTCACTCCTGTAATCCTAGCCCTTTGGGAGGCCAAGGCAGGCAGATCACCTGAGGTCAGGAGTTCGAGACCAGTCTGGTCACATGGCAAAACCCTGTCTCTACTAAAAATGTAAAAACTAGCCGGGCATGTTGGCACATGCCTGTAGTCCCGGCTACTTGGGAGGCTGAAGCAGGAGAATTGCTTGAACCTGGGAGGCAGAAGTTGCAGTGGGCTGAGATCATGCCACTGTACTCCAGCCTGGGCAACAGAGTGAGACTCTGTCTCAAAAAAAAAAAAAAACAAAAAACCCCACAAAACACATGGAATAGATATAGTTTGAATCATTCTCATTTGCTAAGTGTTCTGACTAACTAGCTTAGTAATGAATCACTCCAAAATTTAGTGGCAATGGTTACTTACGTTGCTTATGAATCTTCAATTTGGGCAGAGCTCACCATGTACATCTCATCTGTTTCATGCTGTACCTGCTGGGACACAGTGGAGCTGGGCATCACCTACCAATTTACCTCACTTTATGTGGCTGGCAAATTGATGCTGGCTCTTGTCTGGGAGCTCAGTTAGGCCTTGGTCACAGGCCCTGTGGGCTTCTCTATGAGGCTGCTTGGCCAAGAGGAAAGAACCAGAAGCTGACCAGCCAGATAAGGATGATACTGGAATTGGCAGAGCCTACATTTCTACCATATACAATAGGTTGGCTACCACACTGTCCCACATTCAAGGGGATGGAGGCATAGATGTCACCTGTTGATGAGAGAGTATCATCCCATACACAGAAAAGCGTGTGGAATAGGACATACCTTGTTTTCATCTTTGAAATACAGTCTACTTCCAGCAGGCTTCATATGGGATAAAATTAAAGGGACTTTGAAGATTTGTGTTTGGTTAACTTTTAATGTTTGAAAATGATTTTTTGTGTGTGTGTGTGTGGTAAATATTCACTACATAGAAAGTCCCACTCCCCTCCCCCACTCCTGCTTTTTTTCAGACAGAATCTTGCTCTTCCACCCAGGCTGGAGTGCAGTGGTGCAATCTCGGCTCGATGCAACCTCTGCCTCCTACCTTCTGGGTTCAAGCAATTCTTGTGTCTCAGCCTCCCAAATACCTGTGACTGTGGGTGCATGCCACCATGCCTGACTTACTTTTTTTGTATTTTTTAGTAGAGGCAGAGTTTCGCCATGTTGGCCAAGCTGTTCTTGAACTCCTGACCTCAGATGATCCGCCTGCCTTGGCCTCCTACAGTGCTGGGATTACAGGCATGAATTACCACCCCTGGCCTTAGACCGTACCATTTTTTGTATATAATTCAGTGACATTAAGTACATTGACAATACTTCACTACTGTCTATTTCCAGAACATTTTAATCACCCTGAATAGAAACTGTACTATTTTAAGCAACAAGTTTTTTCCCCCACCCTTGAGCAGTTGCTTATAACCTCTATTCTGCTTTCTGTCTCTACGTATTTGCCTATCCTGGGTACCTCCTTTAAGTAGAATCATACATTCTCTATCTTTTTGTGACTTGCCCTTTTCACTTAGCAAAATGCTTTCAAGGTTCATCTATGTTGTAGCATTTGTCAGATTTCCTTTGTAAGGCTGAATAATATTCCATTGTATGTATATAGAGTCAGGCCTTTATGTCCGTAGACTGCAGATTGAAAATATTTGGAAAAAAATTTGTCCTAACGTGCACAAAATCCATTCTTCTTATCATGATTCCCTAAACAATATAGTATGCAAACTATTTATTAATACATAGTGTTTACATTGTAATAGGAGGTTTTAAGTAATCTAGAGATTTTTTAAGTTTTCAGGAGAATGTAGATGATATGGGCATACTATGCCATTTTATATAAGGGACTTGTGCATCCTAGGATTTTGGTATCTGCCAGGGATCCTGGAACCAATCCCCTGAGGATACTGAGGGATGACTATATTTGTTTATCCTTTTTTTAGCTACTATTCATTGTCTACCCACTCAGCAATTTTTCTTAGTTTTTCACACATTTCAAATAAATTGGAGAGCAGGTTATCACATTTCATGTCAATATGCATATCATTAACACTAGTTCAAAACTTGTTTCATTTTTTTTTTTTCTGACACAGAGTCTCCCTGTGCTGCCCAGGGTGGTCTTGAACTCCTGGGCTCTTGGAATTGTCCCTCCTCAGTCTCCTAAGTAGCTGGGACTATAGCAAAATTTGTGAATATTTAAAAAAAAAAAAAAGTCATCTGGGCGAGGTGGCTCACACTTGTAATCCCAGCACTTTGGGAGGCCAAGGTGGGTGGATCACTTGAGCTCAGGAGTTGGAGACCAGCCTGGCCAATATGGTGAAACCCTGTCTCTACTGAAAATGTGAAAATTAGCCAGGTGTGGTGGCAGCTGCCTGTAATCCCAGCTACTCAGGAGGCTGAGTTTGGAGAATCACTTAATCCTGGAAGGTGGAGGTTGCAGTAAGTGGAGGTTGCACTGTTGCACTCTGACCTGGGCAACAAAAGTGAGACTCTGTCTCAAGAAAGAAAAGGAAAAAATGAGTTTATCTTACAGATAAACTAGTGAAATGTACACAGATGAGTTTTCACAAATACGTATAAGCTGTGAAACCTAAACACCTATTAAGATACAACCCTAATCTGGGCACAGTGTTGCATGCCTGTAGTCCCAGCTACTCAGGAGACTGAGGTGGAAGGATTGCTTGGGTCTAGGAGTTTGAGGTTAGTCTGGGCAATAGTGAGACTCCATCTCAGAAATTTCCCTCAGTTTATCTCTGTCTCTACCCCCTCCAGAGTTGACCACTTTTTTTTTTTTTTTTTTTTTTGGATATGAAGTCTTGCTCTGTCACCCAGGCTGAAGTGTAGTGACGGAATCTCAGCTCACCGCAACCTCCGCCTCCTAGGTTCAAGTGATTCTCCTGCCTCAGCCTCCTGAGTAGCTGGGACTACAGGCATGTACCAGCACACTTGACTAATTTTTGTATTTTTAGTAGAGATGGGATTTCGCCATCTGGAAGCAGCACCCACCTCCAGTTTAGTCATTTCTGTTGGACCCTGGGAGTGGGGACTGCTTCCAGTATTTTGGTTGCTTTAGCCACATCCCATAAAATACACCATAATCAGGTTACAGGACAGTTCCATCACTTCCTAAAAATCTCCCTCAAGCGTCTCTATAAAGGTAATTAATTATAGAGGGTACCTTTCCCCATCCATAACCCCTGACAACCACTCGTGTTCTTGTTCTTGTTCTTTTTTCTTTTCTTTTCTTTTTTCTTTCTGAGACAGAATTTTGTTCTTGTTGCCCAGGCTATAGTGCTGTGGTGCCATCTTGCTCACTGCAGCCTCTCTCCCTCCCAGGTTCAAGCGATTCTCCTGCCTCAGCCTCCCCAGTAGCTGGGTTTACAGGCATGCACCACCACGTCTGACTAATTTTTGTGTTTTTAGTAGAGACAGATTTCTCCATGTTGGTCAAGGTGGTCTTGAACTCCTGATCTCAGGTGATCCACTCGCCTTAGCCTTTCAAAGTGCTAGAGTTACAGGCTGAACCGCTGCCCCTGGCCTCATGTTCTTTTAAAAACATTTGCAGGCCAGGTGCAGTGACTCGTGCCTGTAATTCCAGCACTTTGGGAGGCCAAGGTGGGCAGATTGCTTGAGTCTGGGAGTTTGAGACCAGCCTGGGCAGCATAGCAAGACCCCCATCTCTGTAAAAAATTTTAAAAACTATAAAAAATTAGCCTCCTAGCTACTCAGGAGGCTGAGGTGGGAGGGAGGATTGTTTGAGCCTGGAAGGCGGAGGTTGCAGTGAGCCGAGATTGTGCCACTGTACTCTAACCTTGGAGACAGAGTAAGACCCTGTCTCAAAGGAAAAAAAAAAGTTTGCAAATGGAATCTTACATTTTGTAACTTTTTGTGGTTGGCTTTTTTTACTCAGCTTAATGACTTTGATATGCATCCAAGTTCTTGCACAGTTTATTCTTTTTTTTTTTTCCCTTGAGATAGTTTTTCTCTGTTTCCCAGACTGGAGTGCAGTGGTGCTATCTCAGCTTGGCTCACTGCAGCCTCCACCTCCCAGGCTCAAGCACTGCTCCCACCTCAGCCTCCTGAGTAGCTGGGACTACAGGCATGTGCCACCATACCCAACTAATTTTTTTGTATTTTTGTGGAGACGGGATTTCACCATGTTGCCCAGGCTGATCTCGAACTCTTACAATCCTCCCACCCCAAACTCCAGAGTGTTGAGGTTACAGGCCTGAGCCATGGTGCCCAGCCTATAGTTCTTTTTTTCTTATTACTGAGTAGTATTCATTGTATGAATTTATCACTGTTTGTGTGTCCGTTCATCTGTTTAAGGACATTTTGGTTGGTTGGTATTTTTTTATAACTGTGAATAGAGCTGCTATTATTCAAATAAAAGTTTTTGTGTGAATGTCGGCTTTCATTTCTCTAGGGTAGATAACAAAGAATGGGATTGCTAGGTCATATGGTGACTATATCTAGGGATGCTATTACTTTTATTTATTCTGTGTGGGGTTCATTTAGCTTCTAGAATCTGTAAATTTATGTCCTGTTCTGAATTTGGGAAATTCTTGGTGGTTATTTCTTCAGGTTTTTTTTTTCCCTGCTTTGTTTTCTTCAGTTATGTACATGTTTGACTTCTTGATATTGTCTCATGTATCACTGATGCTTTGTTCCGTCTTTTTCAACCTTTTTTTCCCCTCTGTCTTTCAAATTGAATAATTTCTTTTTTCTTTTCTTTTTTTTTTTTTTTTGAGATACAGTTTCGCTCTTGTTGCCCAGGCTGAAGTGCGGTGGCGCGATTTTGGCTCACTGCAACCTCTGCCTCCTGGGTTCTAGCGATTCTTGTGCCCCAGTCTCCTGACTAGCTGGGATTACAGGCATACGCTGCCATGCCCAACTAATTTTGTATTTTAAGTAGAGACAAGGTTTCACAATGTTGGCCAGGCTGGTCTCAAACTTCTGACATCAAGTGATCCACCCACCTCGGCATCCCAAAGTGCTGGGATTACAAGCGTGAGCCACTGTGTCTGGCTGGGATAATTTCTTATATCCTATCTTCAACCTCACTGTATTTTTGGATCATCTCCTATCTTCTGTTAGGCCCATACAGTGAATTTTTGAATTCAGTTATTGTATTTCTTTTTAGTTCTAAAATTACAAATATGTTCTCTTTTACATTTTCTTATTTGTCCGATTAGATGTTTTAGGCATTCCTTGTAAGCATTTTTAAAAAGTCTTGATCATCATTATAATAATATGTGCTTTGGAATCTTTGTTAATTATAACATCTGTGTCATATTGATGTCAGCCTCTGTAGATTGTCTTTTCTCTTGATTTTTATTTTATGGTTTTTATCTTTCTTTGTATGTCTAGTAATTTCCATTTGTATACTGGACTTTGTAAATGATCCATTGTAGAGATTCTAAATTATCAATTCTCTGATGTTCCCCTCAAGCACTGTTTTGTTTTTGTTTTTTTGTGGTTTCCAAACAGGGCATTAACTTGGCTGAACCCAAACTCTGTCTTCCTTTTATAGGCAGCATCTGAAATCTCTTATTTTACTTTTTAATTTTATTATATTTTTTAGATGAAGGCTTGCTCTGTCTCCCAGGCTGGAATGCAGTGGCATAATCTTGGCTTACTGTGACCTCCATCTCCCAGGTTCAGGGAATTCTCCTGCCTCAGCCTCCCAAGTAGCTGGGACTACAGGTGCACACCCCCACGCCCAGCTTATTTTTGTGTTTTTGGTAGAGATAGGGTTTCACCATGTTGGCCAGGCTGTCTGGAACTCCTGACCTCAGGTGATCCACCTGCCTCAGCCTCCCAAAGTGCTGGGATTACAGACATGAGCCACTGGGCCCAGCCTTGAAATCTCTTAATTTTTTTTTTCATCCTAACTGCTTGGATTTTGCCTCATGAATCTGTAGCTTAGGGGTCAGCCAGATATGTCGGCAGCATATATATGCATAGTTGTTGATTTCTGCTCCATTCTTTTCAGGATTTATCTCCTCTGTTTCCCAGTCCACAGTTTGTTTTGAACACTTTCTGATGGTTTCTCTTGTAAGACTGCGAGTTTCTGTTCAAGTTTTGACTTCCTCGCTTGGTCTGTGCAAGGTCTGCCCCTAACCAAAGAGTTTGAAATAAGTAGGTAAATAAATACAATCCTCTACATGTAGCCAGTGCAATACTTTCTTCCAAGCGTCATCTTTCTTCCTCTGCTGCTTTTAGTCACTCTCTGGTGTCTCTGTGTAGTTGCTCTTTATTTTGCCCAGAATTCATAGTTGTTACCTGCCGGAGGGCTTGGTCCAGTGTGAGTTTCTCCTACATTGTTGGAAATGTGTGTTTTTATATAGTAAGGAAGTTGTTTCCCATAATTCTTGTCTTTAATACTCCTTTTATCTTTTTGGCCAGGATTGTATCATATCGTATACTTAAGCCTCATTCACAGGCAAAGAGAATGACAAATGATTCTTTTTTTGTTTGTTTGTTTTTTTGAGACAATGTCTTAATGTCTTCTCTGTCTCCCAGGCTGGAGTGCAGGTGTGGGATTGCAGCTCACTGCTTCCTCAACCTCCAGGGTTCAAGCTGTCCTCCCACCTCAGCTTCCTGGATAGCTGAGACTACAGGCACAAGACACCATGCCTAGCTAATTTTTGTATTTTTTTAAAGATGGGTTTTTACTATGTTGCCCAGGGTGATCTGCCCACCTCGGCCTCCCAAAGTGCTGGAATTACAGGCATGAGCCACCGAGCCTGGCCGAACTTAAGAAAAAGTATTATCCTAGGACCTCTGAGAGTCCCTGAGATGTCAGGAGGTTTGTGAGGCCATATGTATTTTCATAATAATCCAGTGATGTTATTTGGCTTTTTCACTCTCATTCTCTCATTAGTGTATAGTGTTTGCTAGGGGCCAAATGGCATGGTATATTGTGACAGATTGAATACAGAAGATAGGACACTCCAATTATCTTCTATTAGACCAGACTTGAAAAAGATAGGCAAAAATGTAAATCAGTGCCATTTGTCTTTTTTTTTCTTTTTTTTTTTGAGACAGGGTTTCACTCTGTTGCCCAACGTGGAGTGCAGAGGCACTATCACATCTCACTGCAGTCTGGATCTCCCTTGCTCAGGTGATTCTCCCACCTCAGCCTCCCAAGGAGCGTGGACTATAAGCACATGCCACCACACCAGGCTAATTTTTGTATTTTTTTAGAGAGGGGATTTTGCCGTGTTGCCAGGGCTGGCTCATTTGTCTTAATAAATTATGTTACTGTTTTGGAAAAGTTATTTTTCACAAAAATGTGCTTTTTATTTTAACATGTAATTGCTATGTGTTTCTTTTTTCTTTCTTTCTTTTTTTTTTTTTGCTAATTGCAGTGACTTTAATGGGTTTTTAGGCGTACAAAAAGGGGCTCTTTAGATAGGGCTGTGTCACTAGTCAACCATCTTCACTGTGGAGTCCTAGTCACTATGATTTTGTTGGGAAACCTATGTGTTTCTTTTTTAGTCTTTTAATTTTTATTATTCAAAACATCATTTTTAAAATTTAGCTTTCTGACTCTGTACTTGTGCCTTCAACACTTTCACTATGAGTTGCTGCTCCTTGATAAGGAAAGCATGCTTAATCCTGTCATGAACACATTTAACACATATGGAATCACCATAGGCTCTGTTGACATGCTTTTTTGTTTTGGGCATTCATGTAAGAATGTTAGGTCTCATAGCACAAACCCCTTGAAGTCTGCCTGGGCACATGCCACCTGCAGATTTTGTTGCTTTCCCAACTTTCTTGGTATAAAGGTAAACAGTTCTATTACCAGGGATTCCAGACAGCCTAGTTTTGCTAACGGCTGCATTGTAGAAAGCCTATGACAGGCAGTATATCAAATGCTTGACCATTCTGAGTGCCTCTAGACAACACCCCTGGAAGAGGAACTGTACTTTTAAACAAATCCAGTATTTAAAATTTTCCTTAGTTCTAATTTCTTTCTTTCTTTTTTTTTTTTTTTGAGACGGAGTTTCGCTCTTGTTGCCTGGCCTGGAGTGCGGTGGCACGATCTTAGCTCATTGCCACCTCTGCCTCACAGGTTCAGCCGATTCTCCTGCTCAGCCTCCTGAATAGCTGGGATTACAGGCGCCCGCCACCATACCTGGCTAATTTTTTTGTATTTTTAGTAGAGACGGGGTGTTGCTATATTGGGCAGGCTGGTCTCGAACTCCTGACCTTCCAAAGTGCCGGGATTACCAGTGTGAGCCACTTTGCCCAGCCTCTCAGTTCTAATTTGTCAAACATTAAGTATTGATAGATAAGACCTAAACTAAAGCTCTTTGGGTTCGGGTCCCTATTGATTTTCACAGTGTAAAGACATCATGAAGGCCAGGCATGGTGGCTCATGCCTGTAATCCCAGCACTTTGGGAGTTGGGCAGATCACCTGAGGTCAGGAGTTCAAGACCAGCCTGGCCAACATGGTGGAACCCGGTCTCTACTGAAAATACAAAAATTAGCTGGGCATGGTGGCAGGTGCCTGTAGTCCCAGCTACTGGGGAGGCTGAGGCAGCAGAATCACTTGAACCTGTGAGGTGGAGGTTGCAGTGAGCCAAGATTATAGGTAACAAAAATGAAACTCTGCCTTTAAAAAAAATCCTGAAAACAGAATGTTTGAGAAGGGCTGGTTTACTCTAAGCTTGATTCACTCTTTGAGACTGGGATTAGGCCCATATCCCATTTGATGTATACCCGACCATGTTTTGGGTTGGTATGTGAACAAAATTGAGGTTATTTTAAAAAGGAAGGGGGTTCATGGTTTTTGGGTTGATATTCCATATGCTGCTTCAGTTAGCATATTATATTCGATTCCAAGGAATTGGTTTTGTGTAATTATGTTAGTAGTCAGGATATCTTGGGCTAAAGCAAAAGTTTTGGTATTTTCAAATTACAGACTTAAATTTATATTGATACTGATTTCATTACATTTTCTTGGGAGATTTTTTTGGTAAAGTGTTAGATTCCACTTTCTTTGACAGTGATTCAAATACTTTATTTAAATCCTTGAAGAGTGCATTTAAAATTTAAAAAGAGGTAGTAGTAGGAATTAATATTGGTAATTATTTACATGCTAAACAGTCTGTATATTAAGCCCAGATTTTCTGTGAAATCTCCCATGAAAGCAGTAGTTTTACTTTGAGAATTTATCTTATTTCCTTCTCTATTACCAGAGTTTTCTGGAAACCTCATCATGAAATATTTTGTGGCCTGGGCATGTTGTAATAGAACTTTTTGGTATTTTATACTCTGCTTTATCATTAATACTAAACCTCTTTGGGTCACTTATTTAAGAGAGATCCAGTTGGGTACATTTAAACCAGTACTCCTCAAACTTTAATTTGCATGTGATAATCACTGAAGATTTTGTTAAAGTGCAGATTTCAGTTTAGTAGTATGGAGTATAACCCTACATTCCGCATTTCTTTTTTTTTTTTTCCGAGATATAGTCTTGCCTGATTGCCTAGGCTGGAGTGCAGTGGTGTGATCTTGGCTCACTGCAACCTCCACCTTCTGGGTTCAAGCAATTCTCCTGCCTCAGCCTCCTGAGTAGCTGGGATTACAGGCACATGCCACCACACCTGGCTAATTTTTGTATTTTCAGTAGAGATGGGGTTTCACCATGTTGGCCAGGCTGGTCTCGAACTCCTTACCTCATGGTCTGCCTGCATTGGCCTCCCAGGTGATGCTGCTCTGGTCCTTGGACAAAACTGAGTAGCAAGGCTCTAAATAGCCTGCAGGGAAAGGAGAAAGATCTAAATCTTGTCAGTAAAGGCTGAATGTTTCTGCCTTTCTCCCTTTGGCTCCCAAACAGGGTAAGTTAGTTTCTGATATTGGGTCTTTGCAAATATAAGCCTTATATAGAAGAAAGGGGACAATACAAGATCAGAGTTGAAAGATTCATAAATGAATTAACAGCAGTAACCTTTAATCTTGCCATTAATTTTCTTAGTCTTCTTTTTTCTGTATTTTAGGAGCTGGATGTGTCAGTTTGCTCTTTATTCTGAGTTTAGATTCTTTCTTTGTCAGAAGAAATGGGAAATTTAATTTGGACATGTTTTACAACTCTTTACTTGCAGGCATTGATCAATACGACAGAGATAGCATCATAAATGACTTTAAGAATGGGACCTGCAAACTTCTTGTGGCTACCTCTGTTGCTGCCCGAGGTCTAGATGTGAAACATCTGATTCTTGTAGTAAATTATAGCTGCCCCAATCATTATGAGGATTATGTGCACAGAGCAGGGCGGACTGGAAGAGCAGGCAACAAGGTAAAATCATTTTGTTATAATTGATCACCATTATATTAAAATACAGATGTTTCTTTAGTATTTTAAGGAGTAAATAGGAGTTATGGAGATATTTTGAAAATCTGTAATCCACACAGTGTGAAGAGTAGTTAATGTTAATAATTTATGTACATGTACAGTTCTAAGTATTGTTCAGATTATCAGATACCTAGCAGCTCTTTATAGACAGATACTGTTAACAGTTTGTGTTCCCTTTAGGTTTTTCCCCTCATGCCTAAAAATTTCTATACAGATGTTCCTTGATTTATGATGGGGTTACAATGTCCTGATAAACCCATCGTAAGTCGAAGACGCATTTAATATACCTGACCTACTAAACATCATAGTGCCTAGCCTACTTTCAACATGCTCAGAACACTTATATTAGCCTAAACTTGGGCCTAATCATCTAACACAAAGCCTATTTCATAATAAAGTATTGAATATTTCAAGTAATTTATTGAATACTGTACTGGAGGTGAAAAACTGGTTGTGTAGATATTCAAAGTACAGTTTCTACTGAATGTGTATCATTTTTGCACCATGGTAAAGTTGAACAATCATAAATTGAATCATTGTAAGTCGGGGACCATCTGTATACACATACACATAAATGATTATACTTCAGGATCTTTTTTAAAAAACATGGGATCATAAAATATACCCATCTCCACACCTACTGATTTCTCCTATTCCCCCTCTTTCTCTCTGTCAGTCATACATATATATGCTACTTGCCTTTTTGACTCACCTGTATTCTAGAAACTATATAGGTCTAACTCATTTCTTCTAGAGGCAGCAGACCATTCTGTTGTTGGAGTCATTGATTCTGATGTATTTAATTTTCTAACCCTGTACATTGCATAATAAAACAGTAAATAGTATTAATATGCCATAGCTTACATTAATGGATAATGTGTTATCTGTCAGGTACTGTTTAAGTGTTTTACATGTATAATCTCATTTTATCCTTAAAATTTCCTTTGAGGTAGATAATATTACTCTGTTTTATAGATGAGAAAAATTCATGCACATAGAATTTAGTTCACCTGATTGTACACATTTAATAAGTAGTAATGGTATTTATTCTTTTTTTTTTTGAAGATGGGGTTTCACCCTGATGGCCAGGCTGGTCTTGAACTCCTGACCTCAGGTGATCCACCCACCTTGGCCTCCTAAAGTGCTAGGATTACAGACGTGAGCCACTGCGCCCGACATGGTATTTATTCTTTTAACCTATAGGAGTCAAGAAAATTTTTTGGTAAAGGGTCATGTACTAAAAATTGTATACTGTTTGGGCTCTGTCACATATTCTCTTTGTCTCTCCTTCTCTATGTACATTTGTGTTATTATATGTTCATAAAGCTATAAAAATGTAAATATTTGTAACCCAGGGGCAGTGCAAAAGCACCATAGGTCAAAGGTGGTGGCTATTTAGATATTTGTGAATTAAAATCTTAATGTTTTAAAATTTTTAACAGATGACTGTTTGGGTGAGATTTTAATTTTTGTGGAGATAAGGTCTTGCTGTGTTGCCCAGGCTGGCCTCAAACTCCTGGGCTCAAGTTATCTTTCCATCTCTGCCTCCCCAAGTGCTGGGATTACCAGTGGGAGCTATTGCACCCAGCAAGGTCAGATTGTTTTGTTAAGATAGCAAACCACTTTTCTACTCCCAACTCTGGTCTGTCTGTTGTGTAAACCAAGAAGCTGCTGGGAGTATGTGAAGCCTTTGGCTTTAGAGATTCCAGAGGGGTGGTATGGCTGGTCTCATTTTTGCAGAAACAGTTACAAAAATAAGTATATTAAAACAACTCAACTGGGTAGTCCCAGCTACTTGGGAGGCTGAAATCAAGATCTCTTGAGGCCATGAGTTCAAAGCTGCAGTAAGCTATAATTGTGCTACTGCATCTCTAGCCTGAGTGACAGCAAAACCTTGTCTATAAAAATCAACCAACCAACCAAACAATTTATTATGTATATATAATCAAGCATATATTTCCACATGTGTATCACACACATTTTTATATCTTTTATTGATCTTTAAGAAGAATATGGATAGCTATGTCCTAGGCCATTAACTTGGTGAGACTGGTGTAGTAGGTAGCAGAGGAGGGAGATGCAAGCAAAAGAGAAAAAATATTAAATATTAAAGAAAATGGGCCAGGCACAGTGCCTCTCGCTTGTAATCCCAGCACTTTGGGAGGCCAAGGTGGGTGGATAGGTTAAGCTCAGGAGTTTAAGACCAGCCCCGGCAAAATGGTGAAACCTCATCTATTCAAAAAGTACAGAAAGTTAGCTGGGCATGGTGTCTGTAGTCCCACGTGTAGTCACTCCTATAATCCCAGCTACTTGGCCAGTGCCCAGGCTAGAATGTAGCAGCACGATCTTGGCTCACTGCATCCTCTGCCACCCAGACGCAAACAGTCTTACCACCTTAGCCTCCTCAGTAGTAAAAACAGAATGAAGAGTGAAACTATGTCTTAAAAAAAAAAGAAAGAAAGAAATTAGCCAGGCATGGTGGTGTTCACCTATAATTCCAGCTACTCGGGAGGCTGAGACAGGAGAATCGCTTGAACCTGGGATGCGGAGGTTGCAGTAAGCTGAGATTGTGCCACTGCCCTCCAGCCTGGGTGATAGAGCGAGACTCCCATCTCAAAACAAAAAAAAAGGAAAAGCAAAAGACCACACAATTGGGCATTTGTGTATAATTGCATACATTTCTTTCTTTTTTTTTTTTTTTTTGAGACAGAGTTTCCCTCTTGTCACCCAGGCTGCAGTGCATTGGTGCCATCTCGGCTCACTGTAACCTCTGCCTCCCAGGTTCAAGCGATTCTCCTGCGTCAGCCTCCCAAGTAGCTGGGATTACAGGCATGCATCACCACACCCGGCTAATTTTTTTGTATTTTTAGTAGAGATGGGGTTTCACCATTTTGGTCAGGTTGATTGCGAACTCCTGACCTCAAGTGATCCCCCACCTTGGCCTCCCAAAGTGTTGGGATTACAGGTGTGAGCCACTGCGTCCAGCCAGTTGCATGTATTTCTGCCTCTGTATGAAGAAATTAGAAATTTTCTAGTTTACTTGTGTTATTTTAAAATATTAAACTTGGATATTTTACTTTGAACCATTAAGTAATTTAGTAAAACTCCTGTGGCTTTTAAAATTATTTAGTAATGTTGTCAATCTTGAGGATTTATTAGGTGGATCAGGTTTTATCCCTTACTTGTGATCTAGGTATGATTCATCTTGTTAGTGCCTAATAATTGCACTTTTTCATCCATTAGGGTTATGCTTATACTTTTATCACAGAAGATCAAGCTCGCTACGCTGGTGACATAATTAAAGCTCTTGAATTGTCAGGGACTGCAGTGCCTCCTGATTTAGAGAAACTGTGGAGTGATTTCAAAGATCAACAGAAAGCTGTGAGTTTTTTTTAACCCATATTACTCTTCTAGAAATCATTAATGTGACTAAACCTTGATTATTTAATTCTTGGAAATCTTTTTTTATTTAATACTTGGAAATTTTGATAGGACTATTTTTATTTCTCTCTTAAGAGAGGGGAAAAGAAGTGAAAGCCATTCTGTCTTTTGCTTGAACTTAGTATTTTGTGATGTCTATGTAGAGCTCTTAGTTTATCTTACATGCTGGATGAAGTGTGTTTATTACACTGCCGTACACCACCTTAAAAAATATCTTATTAGTATGAATTCTTAAACATTAAAGTTTTTACCCTGAGATTAACTTTCTTTGTTTTCTGTTTTTGAAAGGAAGGGAAAATAATTAAAAAGAGTAGTGGGTTCTCTGGTAAGGGATTCAAGTTTGATGAAACAGAACAAGCTTTGGCTAATGAGAGGAAGAAGTTACAAAAAGCAGCTCTTGGTCTGCAAGATTCAGATGATGAGGATGCTGCAGTTGATGTAAGTTCGATTATTCTGTCATTCTTAATTGAAGCGATTATTTGTTTTGTACTGGAGGTCTTGTCATATGCTTGTCAAGATAACTAATCATTGGAAACCTTCTTTGGGAGAGGATGGTTTTAGAATAGTTTTGGAAAATCTGCCTAGTACATACCAGTACCCCTCCTCTTGATATGTAGACCACTCATTAGCACATCAAAGGATGTGAAAAAAATTTTTTTTTTTTTTTTTTTTTTTTAATCTGGAGTCTCACTCTGTTACCCAGGCTGGAGTGCAGTGGCGCAATCTCAGCTCACTGTAACCTCCGCTTCCCAGGTTCAAGCAATTCTCTTGCCTCAGCCTCCTGAGTAGCTGGGATTACAGGCGTCCACCACTACACCTGTCTAATTTTTGTATTTTCAGTAGAGACGGGGTTTCACTGTCTTGGCCAGGTTGGTCTCAAACTCCTGACCTCAAGCCATCCACCCCCCCTCGGCCTCCCAAAGTGCTGGGATTACATGCGTGAGCCACCGCACCCGGCTGTATTTAACTTTGTTAGTTAAACCCAGAAATTCCCCAGCGTATCTGATCACAGAACATTTTTGACATATCACGCTAAACTTAAACTCAGAAAACATGGTTGGAAATCAGGAATTCAATCTGATCTTATCATTAGGAAATTGACTCCAAGAAAAGATGTTAGGTCCAGGACCATAGTAGAAGTTACACAGAGTCAGGACCAGAACCCAGGTGTTCCGTTAACCCTAAACCATTTATTTCTAGGATACCATACTAGCTCAAAATGTAATAAAGTATTTTATTATTATTATTATTATTTTTTTTTTTTTGAGATGGAGTCTTGCTCTGTTGCCCAGGCTAGTGTACAGTGGCATGATCTTGACTCACTGCAACCTCCATCTCCAGGGTTCAAGCAATTCTCCTGCTTCAGCCTTCCTTAGTAGCTGGTATTACAGGTGCCCCTGCCACCACACCTGGCTGATTTTTATATTTTTAGATAGAGATGTAGAGATGGGGTTTCACCCTGTTAGCCAGGCTGGTCTGAAACTCCTGACCTCAGGTGATCTACCTGCCATGGCCTCCCAGAGTGCAGGGATTATAGGTGTGAGCCGCTGCACCTGGCCAGTAAAGTTATTTTTAAATTTATCTGTTGCCATGAAACAAATCAAAACTTAGCAGGTTAAAGTAATAAACATTTATTATCATAGTTCCTGAGGGTCAGGAAATCAGCAGCAGTTTAGCCAGGTAGTTCTGGCTTAGGCTGTCATGAGATTGCAGTCATCTGCAGGCTTGGCTGTTGCTGGATGATCTGCTTCCAAGATGGCTCATTCACTCTGATGTTTACTGGATGCCTCAGTTTTTCACCTCTTTGCCTGTCCTTACCCACATGGCAGCTGGCTTTCCCCACAGTGAGTGATCCAGGAGAGAGAGCAAAGGGAAAGCTTTAGTGCTTTTTATGACTAGTCTCTGAAATTTCAGAGTGAAATTTCACACTGTCACTTCCACTCTATTATTTGTGGGTTTTGTTTTGTTTTGGAAACAGAGTCTGGCTCTGTCACCCAGGCTGGAGTGCAGTGGCACAAACTCAGCTCACTACAGCCTCTGCCTCCTGGGTTCAAGCCATCTTCCTGCTTCAGCCTCCCGAATAGTTGGTATTATAGGTGTACCACCATGCCCTGTTAATATATATTTTTAAATGTTTTTATGTAGAATTGAGGTCTCACTATATTGCCTAGGCTGGTCTCATACTCTTGGCCTCAAATGATCTTCCTGCCTCAGCCTCCCAAAGTGACGGTATTACAAACATGAGCCACCATGCCCAGCCATTCTATTAGAAGGAAGTCCTTAAGTCCAGCCCACACTCAGGAAAAAAGACTGTGAATTTATAGCCATGTTTTAAAAACATCTGTCACTTCTTGACATTATGGTAGTTTCCCCTTATCTGTGGTTTTTGTTGCCATAGGTTAATCACGGTCTGAAACTATTACAGTATTTTGAGAGAGACCACATTCATATAACTTTTATTACAGTATATTGTTATAATTGTCCTATTTTATTATTGTTAATCTCTTACTGTACCTAATTTATAAATTAAACTTTATCATAGTTATGTATGTATAGGAAAAAACAATGTATGTCTGTGTGACCCTGTCTGTGTTTTTAGGCATCCACTCGGGTTCTTGGAATATATTCCATGTGAATAAGGGAAGACTGCTGTACTTTTAACTTTTTTTTAAAAGAAATCTCATGATAAAATATGGTGATTGTTTCTTTGGGTGTTAAAGTAATATATAATTTTATGAAAAATGTGAACAGTACTTAACATGAATAAAATCAAAAGTAAGGTTAACTCTATCAGCTAGCATTGTATACTTCCCCCATTCCTGATTTTATGAATTTGTTCAGATTGTAATACCATGCATGCTATTTAATTTAAAACAGTTTTACTCAGGTAAATGTTGAGTTTTAAAAGTAGTTGATAAACTAACCCCCTGTTGGTTTTTTGTTTTGTTTTGTTTTTATGAGACAAGGTCTCACTCTGTCAGTCAGGCTAGGGTGCAGTGGTGTGATCTTGGCTCACTGTAACCTCAACCTCCTGGGCTCAGGTGATTCTCCACCTCAGCCTTCTGAGTATCTGGGACTACAGGCATGTGCCACCATACCTGGCTAACTTTTATATTTTTTGTAGAGATGAGATTTTGCCATGTTGCCCACGCTGGTCTCAAACTCCTGTCTCAGGTAATCCTCCTGCCTTGGACTCCCAAAGTGCTGGGATTATAGGCGTGAGCTACTGTGCCTGGCCATAACTAAAACCCCTTAATAGGTAATGAATGTTTTAGGAAGAATCTGAGGCTGGGTGTGATGTCTCATGGCCTATAATCCCAACACTTTGGAAGGCCAAGGTGAGAGGATAGCTTGAGCCCAGGAGCTCAATACTCTCCTAGACAACATAGTGAGTGAGATCTTGTCTCTATGAAAAGTTTTTTTTAAATTAGCTGGACATGGTAGTGCATGCTATTGTCCCAGCTACTCGGGAGGCCGAGGTGTGAGAATCCCTTGAGCCTGGGAGTTAGAGGCGACCCTGTTTCAAAAAAAAATCAAAAAGCTAAATGGACTGTTTTTATTTCTGTAAAAGACTTTTGTAAATTAACCTAATTAAGTTTTAAGCCCTAAAGAAGCTTTTCTGTGCATTTGAGATCTAGAAGATACAGCTTTATTAATCTAATGTAAATTTCTGAAGGGGCTTGTATTTCTATAGTCAGTGATATCAGTAGTCATTGTTGGGCAAAAGGCATTTTTTTTCTTTTAAAGAAATGTACATAGCAGTAGGGCTCATGTGACTTCTGTCAAAGCAAAGCTTTCATCATTGCACTTGCCTTCATGGGGAAACAACCTGCATTTATTTCCTTTCTTGATTCAAAGGAATAAGGGAATAAGCCTTTTCTGGTTCAGTTACCCAGTTTTTAAGGCAAATCCAATGGTGTTTTATGGGTTAGGAAGAGTTTTGAGAGCTTTGCCTTAGGAACATGTTATACTACTCCCCCTGAGAATTATTGACTGTATTTTTAGTTGGCCACTGACCTTGAGTTATAGCTCTTTTTCCAGCCTCTTTCATTGCAGTATAATTTGGTCTCAAGGCTTGAGCCCTGGGGCAACTCAGCTGCATCATATTTGCTGTTCTGTCTTGACAGCACATGTTTCCTCATTTATTGAACAGGGATGTAGTTTCTGGGCCTCTCAGGAGTCTGTTGAAGTGGTTCATGCAGTGTTGTTTCTCTGTTTCTGTTTTTCTTCCCACCATAGACAACTGATTTTTGAAATGAAACATGTGACTTTTAACAAATAGTGGTATATTTTCCCACTGATCTATGTAGTAGGATTTGCATAAATATATCCAGCCTGTTGGTGGAAACATTCCTTGTTTATTTCTGTAGAATAACCTAATTTGGTATTTCTAATTCAGTTTTTTTACTAGTCCTTTTTTTCCTTTTGATCTAGATTGATGAGCAAATTGAAAGCATGTTTAATTCAAAGAAGAGAGTAAAGGATATGGCTGCTCCTGGAACATCAAGTGTTCCTGCTCCAACTGCAGGAAATGCTGAGAAATTAGAAATTGCTAAGAGATTGGCTCTTAGAATCAATGCTCAGAAGAATTTGGGCATCGAGTCTCAGGTATTAAGTAATTTGTTCCAAGTCTCAGTCAGTACATTTTTTTTTTTTTTGAGACAGAGTATCGCTCTTGTTGCCCAGGCAGAAGTGCAAATGTGATCTCAGGTATTAAGTAATTTGTTCCAAGTCTCAGTCAATACTGTTTTTTTTTTGAGACCGAGTTTTGCTCTTGTTGCCCAGGCTGGAGTGCAATGGCATGATCTCGGCTCACCACAACCTTTGCCTCCCAGGTTCAAGTGATTCTCCTGCGTCAGCCTCCCAAATAGCTGGGATTGTAGGCATGTGCCACCATACCCGGCTAATTTTGTATTTTTAGTAGCAATAGGATTTCTCGATGTTGGTCAGGCTGTGCTCGAACTCCCGACCTCAGATGATCCGCCCACCTCAGCCTCCCAAAGTGCTGGGATTACAGACGTGAGCCACTGCACCCAGCTAATACTTTTAATAAGTTCTTTGATTTTATTTTTCAAGGATTATGTTGAGCACAAGTAAACAAGTTGTCCTGGACATTGAGTTTGTGAGAATTTAACATTCTCAACATAGGATTTTTTTTTATAATTGCATTTGGATTATTTCTCTAGTGCTGTTAACTGAGGACTTTATGCCTGTTCTAGACTTTCTAACTATTAGCCATAGGTAGTTTTATAGAGTGGTATTCTGATGGGTCTTAATAAAACCTTAAAGATGTATGAATAATTCTGTTTCTTTATAAGCTTTCATTGGGTAGGTTATTGGGCATACAACTCCCTGGATGTACAGACACCTAGTTGAATGACTCAAATTAACATGGGCTTAAGTGGAGAAATGTAACTTAAATATTTCACGATACCTTTTTCTTGGAAGCGTATTTGTTATTTTGAAGCTTTTGAGTCAGTCATTATCACATTTTTAATGCTGGGTTGGGTCATGGGGTTGAAGGAACTCAGTGATGGTAGTAGTATAAACATTCAAATTTGGAGGAAACTCCTAGGAGTTACAGAGTATGTAAATGATTTTGGAAATATTTACTGTGTCTGACATCAAGAGTAAGCTAATTATCAACTGCATCTCTATGATCTAGTGGAATATTTAATAGAGAGTTGAATGTTTTCCAGTTTTCTTATTCACAGGGAAAAACATTAAACTATGTTATAAATATGTATTGCTAAATCACATATCAATGGGGCTATGCATTAGAAAGGTGTTTATTTATTAAACTTGCATAAAAGTTAGTAGCTTTTCAGGGAGTAATTTGTGGTGGGGTCCCTACTCTTGTCTCTGCCCTCATTTGAGATTTAACTGTAAGTCTTCTTTAACTACAGGATGTGATGCAGCAGGCCACCAATGCAATTCTTAGAGGTGGCACCATTCTGGCTCCCACGGTGTCTGCAAAAACCATTGCAGAACAGCTTGCTGAAAAGATCAATGCCAAGCTCAATTATGTGCCTTTAGAGAAACAAGAAGAAGAGAGACAGGATGGTGGACAGAATGAATCTTTTAAGAGATATGAAGAAGAATTAGAGATCAATGACTTCCCACAGGCAAGTAACAGTTTTAAACCTTTTTTTATTGTGAAGGAGAAAAAGCAAAAATCTCATCTTTAAAACCCATGAACATTTTAATAGCTACTTCACTTTTTACCTAAATGGAGGATATAACAATAGAAATTTGACTTTTATGAATATGTTCAAGGTACATTAGGATCTAAATGAACTTACGATGCAGGTATGTGTTAATAATGATCTTTGTTTTGTTTTTGTTTTTATTTTTTTGAGACGGAGTTTTGCTTTTATTGCCCAGGCTGGAGTGCAATGGTGTGATCTTGGCTCACCCAAACCTCCACCTCCCGGATTCAAGTGATTCTCCTGCCTCAGCCTCCCGAGTAGCTGGGATTACAGGCATGTGCCACAACGCCAGGCTAATTTTTTTTGTATTTTTAGTAGACATGGGGTTTCTCCATGTTGTTCAGGCTGGTCTCGAACTCCCAACCTCAGGTGATCTTCCCGTCTTGGCCTCCCGGAGTGCTGGGATTACAGGAATACGCCACAACGTCATGCCACCGCACCTATCCAAGAATGATCTTAATATTGACCACAGGGCAGGGCGCAGTGGCTCACACTTGTAATCCCAGCATTTTGGGAGGCTGAGGTGGATGGATCACCTGAGGTTGGGAGTTCGAGACCAGCCTGACTAACATGGTGAAACCCCGTCTCTACCAAAAAAAAAAAAAAAAAAAAAAATAGCTGAGCATGGTGGCACATGCCTGTAATCCCGGCTACTCGGGAGGCTGAGGCAGGAGAATTGCTTCAACCTGGGAGGTGGAGGTTGTGGTGAGCCGAGATCTCACTGCCTCAACAACAAGAGCAAAACTCTGTCTCCAAAATAAATATATATATATATATATATATAGACCATAATGTGATGTCAGCTTAGTCTTTGTTAGCACTCCTGGGTTTTTTTTGTCTTGTTATGAAGTGATTTTTGTTTTCTTTACCTTTTCTTTTAGACTGCTAGATGGAAAGTTACCTCTAAGGAAGCTCTGCAGAGAATCAGTGAATACTCTGAAGCTGCAATTACAATCAGAGGAACATACTTCCCTCCTGGCAAAGAACCCAAGGAGGGCGAGCGGAAGATTTACTTGGCAATTGAAAGTATGTGCTGTTGGTTCTGTTTCAGTCTTGAGTTTAGATCAAGGTTGTTGTAGATGTAATAGATGCACAGAGAATGTGAGGTCAATTCTAGAGAGAACTGAAAGTAAGGAACACCTCTGAAAAAAAAATTTCATGTCATTTGAGGTCTTTATTTAGAAGTTCAGTACGTATGCAAAAGTAAATGATCTGTTTGTGAGACTCAGTTTTGACAAATCAGTCAAATTTGAAAATTAAAACAACATTTTGAGGACTGACCTTTTTATGCTTAGGAATCTTCTGGCCTAAGTTTAGGTTGGAATGTAAATCAACTATATTAATCCACTTAATGAATGTTTATCTAGGCAAATATTGCCTGTGAAATTATGCTCATGAAAGTTTATACCTTTAACAAAATAACAAGTAGACAATTAATGCCATAACCTAGTGGATACAAATAATACATTATTACATTATCTAGCAGCGATCAGATTTTCTTTCTTTTTTGGGAGGGTGGGGGCGGGGATGGAGTCTTGCTCTGTTGCCCAGGCTAGAGTGCTATGGTGCTATCTTGGCTCACTGCAACCTCCCCCTCCCAGGTTCAAGTGATTCTTCTGCCTCAGCCTCCCGAGTGGATGGGACTGCAGGCACCCACCACCATGCCTGGCTAATTTTTGTATTTTTAGTAGAGATGGGGTTTTACCATATTGGCCAGGCTGGTCTCACGAACTCCTGACCTTTGATCCACCCGCCTCGGCCTCCCAAAGTGCTGGGATTACAGGCTTGAGCCACCATGCCTGGCCAGTTCTTAACTTTATTTCATACATTCATGAATGAATTTATTCCAGAGGCAGTTTCCACTTTTAATTATTTTGTCACCCAGGCCGGAGTGCAGTGGCGCAGTCTCAGCTCACTTCAGCCTCAACCTCCTGGGCTCAAGTGATCCTCTTACCTCAGCACTTCCAAGTAAGACTACAGGAACGTGTTACCATACCTAGCTAATTTTTTTGTATGTTTTGTAGAGAAGAGGTTTTGTTACGTTGCCCAGGCTGTTCTCGAACTCCTGAGCTCAAGTGACCCGCCTCCGCTCAGCCCCGCAAGGTGTTAAGATTACAAGTATAAGCCAGTGCACCCAGCCTATTTTATTTTTTCTGATGTGTTACTCCATTGCATAGTAGGACACGCTGTCACACTTTATTTTTTCCCTGAGACTGAGTCTTGCTCTGTCTCCCAGAGCTGGAGTGCAATGACGTGATCTCGGCTCACTGCAACCTTTGCCTCCTGGGTTCAACCAGTTCTCCTGTCTCAGCCTCCCAAGTAGCTGGGATTACAGGTGCGCACCACCACACCCGGCTAATTTTTGTAATTTTAGTAGACACAGGGTTTCACCATGTTGGCCAGGCTGGTCTTGAACTCCCAACCTCAGGTGATCTACCCACCTTGGCCATCCAGAGTGCTGGGTTTAAACAGGCATGAACCACTGCGCCAGGTATTTTCTTAGTGGTTACCCAGTGGATTGCAATTAACATTTTTTTTTTTTTTTGAGACAAGAGTCTCTTTCTGTTGCCAGGTTGGAGTGCAGTGGCACGATCTCAGCTCACTGCAACCTCTGCCTCCTGGGTTCAAGCAATTCTCCTGCCTCAGCTTCCTGAGTACCTGGGACTACAGGTGCGTGCCACCATGGCCAGCTAATTTTTTTTTTTTTTTGTATTTTTATTAGAGATGGTATTTCACCATGTTGGCCGGGATGGTCTTGATCTCCTGACCTCGTGATTCACCTGCCTTGGCCTCCCAAAGTGCTAGGATTACAGGTGTGAGCCACCACACCTGGCCAATTTCACCTTTAAAAAATTCTTTTTTGCCTTCATTTTGGAAGAATAGTTTTCTAGCCATAGAATTCTTGCTTGATAGTTTTGTTTTGTTTTCCTTTTGGTACTTTGAATGTCATTCCATTGCCTTCTGGCCTCCATGAATTCTGAAAAGAAATCTGATGTTAATCTCATTGAGGATCCCTTGTAAGTGATAGGTTGCTTTTCCAGAATTGTCTTTTGATAGTTTTATTTTGTGATTCTGTGTGGGTCTTCTAGAGGGTTTTTGGGTTTTGTTTTAGATTTTTGGGTATGTATATATACATATTTTTCGTCAAATTTGGGGGTTTTAGTTAATTCTTCAGCTGTTCTTTCTGCTCCTTTGTGTCTCCTCTGAAACTCACATTGTGCATATGTTGTTGAAATTGATGGTGTCTCACAGGTCTCTTAGGCTTTATTCATTTTTCTTCATTACTTATTTTTTTTCCTGCATTCTCTGACTTGATCACAATTGACCTACCTTCAAGTTTAGTCATTCTTTCGTCTCATCAAATCTGCTGCTGAGCTCTTCTAATGAGTTTTTCATTTCAGTGATTGTGCTTTTCAACTCCAGAGTTTCTTTGATTTCTTTATTTCTATCTCGTTATTGATATAGTATCTATTTAGTTGGACATCATTTTCCTGGCTTTCTTTAGTTCTTTATCCATGGTTTTCTTTAGCTATTTGCATATATTTAAAATAGTTGATTTAAAATCTTAGTCTAATAAGTCTAATACCTTGATTTCTTTTTTTCATTAATTTTTTATTTTTATAAAGATGGGGTTTCACCATGTTGGTCAGGCTGATCTTGAACTCCCAACCACAGGTGATCTGCCCGCCTTGGCCTCCAAAGTGCTTGGATTACAGGCATGAGCCACCGCGCCTGGCCTAATACCTTGATTTCTTTAGGGACAGTTTCTGTTTGTTTTTTTCCTGTGATCAGGTCATACTTTGTTGTTTTGTTTTTGTTTTTGTTTTTGTTTTTGCATGCTTCTTAGTTTTTTGTTGAAAACTGGACATTTTGAGTATTATCATGTAATTGGAAATCAGATTTTCCCCACTCCCTATTATTTGTTGCTGCTGCTTATTGTTGTTCAGTGACATTTCTGAACCATTGTTTTAGTAGTCTCTATTCTTTTTCATATGTGGCTACCGATGTCAGCTAGTCATTAACTCTAGCTTTCGCTTTGTGCTTGCACAGTCTGAGGTCAGCAGAGGTGACAGCTTAGAGCCTTCTCAGGTCTTTTCTGAGCGTGTGCCCAGCCCTGGTTGTACACATGGCCTTTTAGATTCCAGTGAATGTGAGAGCTTTACAAAGCCCTTACTCCCCAAAGCATTTCATTCTCTAGCCTGTCCTCCCATAGTTTTTGTTTGTCCTTTGCCCCAGCTATTGTTCCTTTCCCAAGGATAATGTCTACTGCATTTGCATTTTGATAAATATTTTCCTGACCTCTCTAGTATCAGCCCTGGGAGAGTTCTGAGTTAGGTGGGATAAATGCAAGCCCTTTGAGTCTGTCTTTCAGGGAGCCATCAATCAGGTCAAAACAAGCAACCACTTTTTTTTGTTGTGGAGAATAAGGTTCATTTTGGTACCGGGGAATGTGGGCTGTTCAAGGTTGTGAGTGGGGGAGTAGGTGGGAGTTGAAGAGACGGGGTCAAGGTAAGTTGAAAGGCTGATGAAATACTCTGTTACTGAGATTCAACTTTTTTTTCCCCCTGAGAAAGTTTTTGTCTGGTTGATGTAAACTTTTGGTTAGTTTCCAGAGCTCAAATAAAGTTGATTTTGACTGGTTTTGCAAAGTTTACTCCTTCTTTCTGTGGAGGGACAGACTTGTGTAGTTCCTTGCTCTGCCATTTTGCCGATGTCACTTTATTAGACTTTTTGAACTAATGGTGAATTATGGCAAAGACGAAACTCAAATACAGCTTTTATGTTTTACATATTTTTGCGACTCTACCATTGCATAATGGTAAGTTTCATACATATTTTTAAATGGCGTGCAAAGGATGTGTGTCCAGAATTAGGCAAACAACACTTTTTTTTTCATATTTGTGACTATGAGAAACTGACTTAGATCTATTTATTTCAAGTCAGGTTTTATAAAATGGAATCATTTTGTGTCTCCAGAAATACTTTTGGTCTGCCAATGACCCAGTGTGTTTCTAAATCATGTGACACTGTTTCTTGTTACATAGTGAAATGAGGGTTGCTGACCCCTGGGTCTTCAAGCAGAGAAAACTAAGCTGATACATTTCTGTAGTTGGATCTGGACAGGTCTTTGCTACTGTGTTAATTAGATCATGCAGGATGAAAACAATGATAGAGGAATGTGATGATAAAACTTTGGTGTACATGAAGTCAGGCTTTTATTTTCTGCTTGAATACATGGGTATCATTTAAGCAAAATCAGTATTTTAACTGCTTACCTTATAAAGAGGTAAATCAGAGACATGGTTATTTGCTTTGAAAAAGGATTCTTTTTGTAATTCATTTATTAATTTAAATGCAGTGTTTGCTTGGTATGGTATAATTAATACGTCAAATTTCAATTTATATGTAACTTTATCAGAACACATCTTTACTACCAAGTAATGTGAAGTGAGATATTCACTGATTCCACAGCTTCTTTGTACTTTTTCTTTCATACAGAACGATTTTGGTCATTTGTCTCAACTGTAAATTTACACTCAGGAAATAACATCTAATTTTTATAATAATCTAAGCAAGTCTCCCCCAGTAAAAAGGCAACTTTGTTGAAAACAAATTCTAAGATTAATCTAGAAATATAATGATACTGGCTGGGCGCGGTGGCTCACCCCTGTAATCCCAGCACTTTGGGAGACCGAAGCGGGTGGATCACAAGGTTAGGAGTTCAAGACCAGCCTTGCCAACATGGTGAAACCCCATCTCTACTAAAAATACAAAAATTAGCCGGGTGTGGTGGCATGCACCTGGAATCCCAGCTACTCAGGAGGCTGAGGCAGGAGAATTGCTTACAACCAGAAGGCGGAGGTTACAATGAGCTGGGATCATGCCACTGCACTCCAGCCTGGGCAACAAGAGCAAAACTTTGTTTCAAAGAAAGAAAGAGAGAAAGAAATGATACTGAATAAGAGCTAGGTAATTTAAATGATCTAAAGCTTTCAGAATTTTCAGAAGTAATTAGTTTTTTGTTTTTTGTTTTTTTTTTTAAGGATTTCGTTTTTGAAACTCCAAACTCAACTAAACACTAACAGGATGAAAATAGGTGTTGCTAGTGTGGAGGGAGCCTAGTGTCATCTGTTTCTAGTTCTGTAATTGGAGGGACCCCACTGCCTGGCTGGCTCCTTGGAGGCTCTGTTAGGCTCAGCAGCTCCAGGCCTCCCAGCAGGCACAGGGAAGGAGAACAGGAAGGTCTTACATGCCTAGTCAGCGTGTATAATTTATATAGCCTATTCTGTGAGCCTCTCTTTTTACTAGTGGAGAATCCCTTAAAAGCACCCAGGAGTTGTTTTAGTACCAGTGAAAGGAAATGCCCTTTTTTCATGGCTGCTTATAAACATATGTAACCTATTACAAGAAGTTACATAAGTCAGAGTTTAAACTGGTCCAAATTGGGCTCTGACTAAAGTATGAAAATTATTTTTCCAGTTAGATCTAGGTGAGAGTGTCATTTTTATTCTTTTTAAAGTTGCACAAAAATATCAACAAGCTTCACACCAGCTCATGCCAAGCAACGTGTTTTCCTCCCAAATTTCATTTTTGTTATAATTTTCAGTCTGACTTGGCTCTTAATTCTTCTGTTTCTCTTCCCTTCCATCACTCACCTTCCCCATATAGTTTTAAAATGTTGTGGTTAGTGGCTAGTGGAGGTATAGGATTTAAATTAGATACATTTCTATGACTTCACAGCCATACTGTTGGCCCTTTACTTCTTGTTGTGAAACTGTTTCTCTCTTTCTGTCTCTGGGGACAGAAAAGTTACTCATTTCTAATATGAGGTGAAATTTTCTAATTTGTTATAAATTCTTTCCTTCATTTGTGTGTTTTTTTAAATATACAAAATGATAAAAATTTAGCTCTCTACATTGCAAACCCAGTTCTCTTTTTATTCTTAGACATTTCAATCTTTAATCTTCTTTGATTCGGATCTTTTACCCTTCTCAGTGTGCAACATGGTGCCTGTCTGTACTTACGTATTCCCTGGCACTGTCCGTTGGCTCCAGATTCTGCCCAGTCCACCCTTGATGGCTCTCTAGTCTCTGCCAGTTCTAAACTTGTAGTCCATATTTCCATTGGCCTCATTTATATTCCTATCTGGATGTCTGAAGAGCATCTCAACTAAGTAATTTTAGAATTAAATTTTACCTGTTAACACTGTCCGAAACACTTGTTTTTCCTCCTGGGGCCAATATATTCTTTATTGCTTCTAATTCAAGTTTTTTCACTTGCTAGCCAGCTCTTAACATCTTAATTTGTTTGTCTTTTTCACTGTTCATATCCTATCAGGAAAAAAAAAATCTTGTCCGTTCTACCTTAAAAATGTGCTCTTGTGATGGTATAAATACAATGTTGTGAGAGCACTAAGGAAAAAAAAACACTTAACTCTGCCTGGAAAAGTCAGGAAAAGCTTCCTAGAAGTGGTATTTAAAAGTGATTTTAGTAAACTACTTCCTATTCATCCTGTTGTAGTATCTTTACAAATTTGTTTTTCTAGTAGTCTGTAAGATTTTAAAGAGCATGAATTTGTTCTTTGTATATTAAATCTCTCACAGTATGAGAGGTGAGTGCTTAATGTTTATGGGATTAATAACTGAATGAATGTCTGCAGCCCACCTCATCCAGTCAGCTGTCGTGCCGTGTTCGTTCACACTCTTTTTCCAACACACTTCTCTTACTCTTCAGTAATTAAGCATGCTTGTCTTAACTCTGTACCATTATACATGCAATTCCCTTAGCAAAATACTCTTCCTGGTGTGTTTCCTCCCTCCACTTTGCTAGTCCTCCTTTCATTTTAAAGATTTTGTTCAGATGACACCTTTCTAAAACATTTGCATATTTCAATGAACATATAAATGTCTAATAAATACTTGCTAAATGAATAAATCAAGGAGGTTGTATTTTCCTTTAGCCTTCTTACTATCTTCTGGACAAATTGCTAATAGTCTTTTTATTCCACTCTTTTTAATCACCATACTAGGAACTCTTAACACATAATGTAACCTCAGTGGTTACATTTGAAACTCTAAAAGTAATCAAAATAATAAGCAGCCATTATATAATATGGGTAATGTTCCACCAGGCATTAAATGGCTATCTTGGCAGGCAGTACAATGTTTCTAAAAGTTACCTACAGTGTGTCTTCCTGGACCTCCATGATGTGAGTAAACACAGTGTAATTTTAGTAATGTGAGTAACATGGTTTCCACTCAATCACCAGGTGCCAATGAACTGGCTGTGCAGAAAGCAAAGGCAGAAATCACCCGGCTCATAAAAGAAGAACTGATCCGGCTGGTGAGTGAAAACCTTAAAGTTTTATTTGTTTTGTTTTAATAAGTGTTTTATTGAAATAGAATATTAATACAGACAAGTACTCAAATCTTAAACATATATAGTTTGATGAATTTTCACAAAGTAATAAGCATACCAGTGTAATCACTACCCAGATCAAGAAATAAAGAACATTACTAATATTCCAGAAGTCTTCTTGTTTCTTGTCACTATTCATCTCTCTCTCTCTCTTTTTTTTTTTTTTTTTTTTGAGACAGAGTCTTACACTGTCACCTGGGCTGGAGTGCAATGGCATGATCTCAGCTCACTGCAACCTGCTTCTCCTGGGTTCAAGTGATTGTCCTGCCTCAGCCTCCTGAGTAGCTGGGTTTATAGGCACCCATCATCACACTTGGCTAATTTTTTGTATTTTTGCTAGAGATGGGGGTTTCACTGTGTTGGACAGGCTGGTCTCAAACTCCTGACCTCGTGGTCTGCTGGCCTCAGACTCCCAAAGTGCTGGGATTACAGGCATGAGCCACCGTACCTGGCCCCATATCATGAATTTTAAAATCATAGATGAGTTTTTCCTATTTTTGAACTCCATATAAGTGGAATTATGTGTTTGCACCTTTTGTATCTCATTTCTTTCACTCAACATTTTGAGGAGATCAGTCCATATTATTGCATGTAGCAATAATTCATTCATTTTCATGGCCATATGATATTTATATGAATATACAACAATTATATTTATATATTTGATTTGGGGGCTACTCTTTGTTTTTTATGAATAACACTTCTATGAACATTATTCCCTGTGTGTTTGGTATATATTAGCATGATTTTTTTCTTGAGTATGTACCTTGGAGTAGAATTGTTAATTATAGGTTAGGTATTGCTAAATAGTTTTTCAAAGAGGTTACAGCAGTTCACACTCAATCCAACAGTATATGAAAATTCCAGTTGTTCTAAAACTTTGCCAGCGAATGGTGTTGTCAGTGTCTTTAAAACTTAAGCAATGACTTAATTTGATTTTGGAAAAAGCCATTTACAGACTGCCTTTCCAGAGGAGGCAGACATGTCCCTGTGTCTTTAGGGGACTCTTCCTACAGTGTGTACATTGGGATGAGGGCCCTTTGAAAGGAAACCTTGCTTTTTCTTTAAGTGTAATTCTGAGAGCTTTTCTAAAATTCCCCTCACAGAGCATTTTTTTTTTGGGGGGGGTAGGTTTAGAAGTTTAATGAAAAGAGGGTTCACAAAACAAGAGGGAAGAAGTAAAACAGCTGTTAAATCATGTGCTTAAGACTTTTTCACCAAGGAGTGATAGAAAATCATCTTACGCCCATAGGTGCTACCACCATTAAGTTGATTCAAAACATTGTTAAGGAATGGTTGAGTCAACAGAGAAATCATTAGTTATTGAATAGTTTTTCCTTTATCAATGCAATAATGTTAACATTTTAAATTTTAAATAACCAATAGTTTTATAAGTTGGCAAAGGAAATGATCTTAAATGTTTCCTTTTTTTTTTTGCTTTCTCTGATGATATGTCTTTTATTTCCTATTACAGCAAAATTCATACCAACCAACAAATAAAGGAAGATACAAAGTCCTATAAACACCTGGAAAAAAGATTTTTACCTGTGCTGCTCTGTGATATATGTGACAGTTGGTGGCTGCAGTTTACAATACATTGTAAATTAAGATTTTAAAAATTCTATCTATCTTGCTGATTTTTTAAAAATGTGAGAAACTAGTATTTGGTAAAGAAATCTGTCCGTAAGTACCCCCACAATCAATCAAACTATATTTAAAGCCGGCCTGTTTTCAGGGTATGATGTCCTTTAATGTAAACTTAAATATCAATATTATAAATGTCCGGGTAATATTCTAGAAGTTTAGAAAATGGAAATATTTGAACTTTCTATTGAAGACAATAAAGTACACAGTCGTTAAGGGGTTATTCACTTTATCCTGTACTTTCAATGAAATTATGATCATTTCCTAAGAAAAGGTAAAATTCGCTCATATTTTGTGTCCCCGCCTTTAGCTTAAATGTTATATGACTTTTTGGAACAATATGAACTCGATTTAAGAATGTTATAACAGAAGTTTTACAAAATAGGTTGAGAATTTTTGTTTCAATTTTTGTCATCATAAATGGGCAAAAAGTATTGGACTAATTTTGGTTTTTATACAAGTAAAGATTTAATAGTATAAGGATTTTTTTGCATTTCTTTACACTGAGTGTAAAATTCTACTAAGAGTTTTAGTATTTACTACTTTTAGTTTCCCCTCACAACTTTGGCTCCATACCTTGCTCCTCTTTTATAATCTTCCTTAAAAGAAAGAGTGTAGCCTATAAATATTAAATATGATATCTTTTCTTTCCAGAAAATGTTTGTATACATGTTATATGTACCAATATCCTACAACTTTTAATCTGATTTTTCTTCAGGATTATTGAGTAGGCTGTGAATTTTCTTTCTTAAAAATTATAAAACATAATGGTACCCAAGTTTTAAACTTAGATGTGTTCATCTTAGTGAAAGTTAGTTCACAAGGAATCATAAATTATATTTTTGAGGCTGGGCGCGGTGGCTTATACCTGTAATCCCAGCACTTTGGGAGGCTGAACTGGGTGGATCACTTGAGATCAGGAGTTCAAGACCAGCCTGGCCAACATGGCGAAACCCTGTCTCTACTAAAAATACAAAAATTAGCTGGGCGTAGTGGTGGGCGCCTGTAATCGCAGCTACTCTAGAGGCTGAGGCAGGAGAATCTCAGCCGAGATCACACCACTGCACTCCAGCCTGGGCAACTGAGTGAGACTTCCTCAAAAAAATAAATAAATAAATAGAATTTTTGATCCCTCAAGATATAGTTCCTGAATATTCTAATTTAAATTGTTATAATTGGATTACCTAATGTTCTTTTCAAGACTCCTGATGTATTAACTTCATGTTATTGTCACTTTTCAAAAAAGGAATTTTTTTCAGGCGTTAAGTAGATACAGTTGGCCTTCCATATCCAAGGGTTTCACACCCACAGATTAAACCACCCACAGATCAAAAATAGTCAGAAAAAAAAAAAAATACAAGAAAAAGTCATGTAAGTTTAAAAACATACGGTTTAACAGCCATAAAACAGTTTTACTGTAACATTTACGTTGTGTTAGGTATTTTAAGTAATTTAAAGATGATTTAAAGTATACAGGAGGATGTGCATAGGTTATATGCAAATAGCAAGCCATTTCATATAAGAGGCTTGAACATCCATGGATTTTGGTACAGAGGAGGGGTTTAAGGGGTGTTCTGGAATCAGTCCCTCTAGGATACCAAAGGACGACTGTAATTTCTTAAATGAAGAGACTTTCATTCTTTAAATATTCTTGACTTACAGTTTTTTAAAAAGAAAAAATCAAAGCATACTATAGTTGTTAAATCATTTTAGGCCAGGCACGGTGGCTCATGCCTGTAATCCCAGCACTTTGGGAAGCTGAGGTGGGCGGATCATGAGGTCAAGAGATCGAGACCATCCAGGCCAACATGGTGAAACCCCGTCTCTACTAAAAAATACAAAAAATTAGCTGGGCGTGGTGGCACGAGCCTGTAGTTCCAGCTACTCGGGAGGCTGAGGCAGGAGAATTGCTTGAACCCGGGAGGCGGAGGTTGCAGTGAGCCATAATTGCGCCACTGCACTCCAGCCTGGCGCCTGGTGACAGAGTAAGACTCTGTCTCAAAAAAAAAAAAGCAAATTATTTTAGTAGTATATTCAGTGGCTGAAGTGATAGGGAGTATTAATCATTATTTCTTCAATATAAAGTTATTCTTCCTGAAAAAGTAAAATATACCTGGAAAATATTCTTGGATCCTTCACACATCCAGTTAATTTCTTGAAGGAAGAAAACAGACAAAAGACGTAAAAACAAACAAACCATTTACTGTAAAATTCCAGGAATTGTGGGCTCATTCTCTCTCGCTAGTTTATTTATTTGCTTATCTTTATCACTTAGTGGTAGTTTGTTTTCTTTGTTAGAATATATGGCAGTCCCACATTGATGATAATTGGTGCTCCCTTCGACCAACTGGATCACTTTGGAGATTCAGTTTTACATCATTTTAGTATTTTCTTTGTGTTTGTATATCAGTTGTGATGAGCCACTGATAAAATTTTGTTCTAGAATGAAACATACTACTTTGTTAGTACATTTTTTAGTGTCACACTGACTTTTAAAATTTGAATGATGTACAGGCTTTGTTTTTTTAATGCAATATGAATATTTGCTCATGTTTTCTAAATTCCTGATAAAATAAAATTAATTCGATCTGCACTTACTTAAAATTATCTTTCCTCAAATGCTTTTTCTTCTGTTTCTCTAATTTTGTTTATATTGGTAGATATGTCAGAGAAGTATTATATTCTGTGTTTTTATTTTAAAAACTCTAGCAACTTATTACCCAAAATATTTATAATTCTGTTCGGAAAATGTCTTACTAAAGAAGGCTCTTAAGTCTTTTATGTTCATTGTATTTAGTGTAAGACATATACAGGTGGAATAATAGGTTCATTTGCCAGTTGGGGTTTTGCCACAGTAACACTCAATCTTACAAAATAGATATGTAGAGTGAAAGAATAATAGTTAAGTTCTCCCTCACTCCTTTTGGACATTTTACTATTTGATATATTTCATGTCTCATTGGCTTTGTTGGTATACACAATGCATATGAGACTGCTAATCTTTCGAGTCGGATAGTTCCTATGTATAAAGAGTTGGGTTTGTTTGTTTTAAAGGAGAACTGGCTATTGAATACTTAGGATTTATAAATCCCATTTAGCTAGCTGTGGAATCCGCTTCAAAGTAACCCAGCAGAATCCTAGAATCACCAACTAGAAAGGAAAATGGCCAAAGCTGTAACTCAGCTGTTTCTGACCTCTTTTTACTATTGGTGCCATGCTTTGATTTATAAAGCCATCAGCTGAAGTCTTTTAGTGACAGATTCGTATATTTAAAATAGGAGGTTAGGGGGAAATTGTTGTCTAAATGAAGTCTAGGATAAATAGCTGTACTTTACTTAGTAAAATGTGCCATCTTGCTGCTTTATAGATCATACAAAGTTTTTTTTTTCCTTTTTTTTGCAAGGTGGGGACGGAATCTCACTCTGTCACTCAGGCTGGAGTGCAGTGGTGCAATCTCAGTTCACTGCAACCTCCACCTCACAGGTTCAAGTGATTGTCCTGCCTCTGCCTCCAGAGTAGCTGGGATTACAGGCACCCACCACCATGCCTGGTGACTTTGTATTTTGAATTTATATTTTTATAGTAGAGATGAGATTTCACCATGTTGACCAGGCTGGTCCCGAACTCTGTACCTCAGGTAATCTACCTGCCTCAGCCTCCCAAAGTGCTGGGATTACAGGCGTGAGCCACCATGCCCAGCCAGAACATGCTAAGTTCTTAAAGCAGGCAAGAGTTCTGAGTGGCTAGCCCAATGTGGACCATTCAAATACCTCTCTCCTTTTTGAGTCTAGAGCTGTCATATCTTCACATTGTGGTACAGAGTTTTACGTACGAATGGGAATCTACTGGCATTTTCTCATGCCTTCTGCTTCTGGCATAAAACACTGAAGCTTTTTAAAAAGGTGCGTGTATGTATATTTATGTGTGTTAAGTATCAGGAGTGATAGAATAAATGTATGTAGAGGGGTGAGGGGAGAGCCCTAACTATCTAGTTTGGGTACAGCCATCAGAAAACAAACTTACTGGAGTGAGACACTTAACTTGGAGTGTACCAACATCTTACATACTGGTGAATAAGACATCTACCGTACTCTTAGGTCAGCTCTCTGGAGCTAAAGACAGCTACATTTCCTTTATCATGTAAAAATTCCCTTATATGTTGACTGTTATGGATATTTGAAGGTCTTCTAAAAATATATATAAATTGATAATTTTTCTCAAGCAGGGGTCCAAGTAGGAATGCAAAGAGAAAGTGTAAAGGTATTCTTCACAAAGTCCCCACAATATTGACGGTTTCCCCTTTAAAAGTGCCTTGTGGCTTAGCTGGTATGTGTGTGTGAGTGCATACTGTCAAGTTACACTTGACTGGTGAGGAATTTACTTTTGATTATTTTTCTTGAACTTGTTCTCTTCCAAATATGGCAACAATTTATAGGAGTTCATCATTTTTTTCAAACTCAAGCCTTAAAGAAGAAATTCTGACTTTACATTAACCATGTTCTTTTGGGAAGAAAAAAAATAAGTATGAAATAAAAAGGGAAGTTTAACCTTTTTGGGGAATTGGAACTCAACATTACTCTCACTTATTAGGATTACTTTAAAAGATAGAATTTCAGAATTTTTAAAAACTAATTATTTTTAATATATAGAAATACCTAGTTGTCCATGTTTTGAATATTAGTCTCTCTTCACAACTTTACATACTATGGAGGAAGGGTTTGGTGTGAAAAACATGTTCTTTCTACAGAAAAAGCTTTTCATTTGAACTTGGTAGTGATTGGATTTTTGACAGCCTGGCAATTCCAGGCACTTCTGTAGCACCTTTGAATGTTAAAGTGTCCTTGGACTTTATCCCTGAATTCCTAGGATGTTGTCACGTGCCTTCCAGCCAGTCCCAGATTCCTTGAAAGCAGCATCTTTTCTCTGTGCCTTTGTCTAAGGGAGTCTTATAGGAGCTGAGATTCCCAGAACTATACTGTTGACTTTGGGAAAGAGTCTTCCTCATCCCCAAACCAGCCCTGGGCCCACATCTCTGTTACAGGATTTGGAAAGCTTGGCACAGTTGGATGCTTGGGAGCTTCAAAGAGAGCATAAGTTCCTCTGTAACTTTTTACTGGTCTAGTTTTGCTCCTAAAAATGTGTCTGGGGCCAGGCACGGTGGCTCACACCTGTAATCCTAGCACTTAGGGAGGCCAAGGCAGTTGGATCACCTGAGGTCAGGAGTTTGAGACCAGTCTGGCCAACATGGTGAAACTGTGTCTCTATTAAAACTACAAAAAGCCGGGCGTGGTGATGCGCGCTTGTAATCCCCGCCTACTCGGGATGCTGAGGCATGAGAATTGCTTGAACCCAGGAGGTGGAGGTTGCAGTGAGCCAAGATCATGCCACTGCTCTCCAGCCTGGGCAACAGAGTAAGACTGTCTCAAGAACAAACAAACAAAAAAGTGTTTCTGGGGGTAGTAATCATTCTATGATATACATTTAAGTTTGAGAAATATTGGTAATCTTCACTTTTGCTCTTGGATTTTGACTGCCCATTACCTAAAGCTATGGTCTCTAAAATGGGGTAAGTGGCAGTAATTCATTGAAATTACTTGAAAAACAGGAAGAGGCCAGGCACGGTGGCTCACGCCTGTAATCCCAACACTTTGGGAGGCCAAGGAGGGCGGATCACCTGAGGTCAGGAGTTCCAGACCAGCCTAGCCAACATGGAGAAACCCTGTCTCTACCAAAATACAAAATTAGCCAGGCATGGGGGCACACACCTGTAATCCCATCTACTTGGGAAGCTGAGGCAGGAGAATCACTTGAACCCGGGAAGGGGAGGTAGCAGTGAGCCGAGATCATGCCATTACACTCCAGCCTGGGCAACAAGTGAAACTGTCTCAAAAAAAAAAAAAAAATGAGGCCGGGCTCGGTGGCTCACACCTGTAATCCCAGCACTTTGGGAGGTCAAGATCAGTGGGTCACTTGAGGTCAGGAGGTTGAGACTAGCCTGGCCAACATGGTGAAACCCAGTCTCTACTAAAAAAAGACAAAAATTAACAGGTCATGGTGGCACACGCCTGTAGTCCCGGCCATTTGGGAGGCCAAGACAGGAGAATCGCTTGAACCCAGGAGGTGGAGGTCACAGTGAGCCCAGATCACACCACTGCACTCCAGCATGGGCGACAGAATAACTTCATCTCAAAAAAAAAAAAAAAAAGCAGGAAGAAAATTCTGAAGCTTTTTTTCATTTTACTTTTGGAAACTGTCTCACTCTGTTGCCCAGGCTGGAGTGTAATGGCATGATCATAGCTCACAATAGTTTCAAACTCCTGGGCTCAAGTGATCCTCCCCCTTCAGCCTCCTGAATAGGTAAGTAGGGCTATACAGGTGTGTGCCATCATGCCTGGCTAATTTTTTATTTTTTGTAGTGATAGGGTCTCCCTCTATTGCCCAGGCTAATCTCAGACTCCTGGCCTTAGGCAATCTTCCTGCCTCTACTGGGATTACAGGCATGAGCCACCATACCTGGATCTATTTTTCTTTATTTTTTTAAAGTTTCAGAATATTTATTTAAAACTAACAACCCATATGTGTTAAGTAAATATTTTTAAATTAAAGATTTATTTTTCAAAACAAAAATAACTTAGTGAGAAGACCGTTCATTTATTTATTTTTTTTTTACATCCTGATGTCTGGCTGATCATTGAGAAGCTTATTTTTCTGTATATTTTTTTGAGACGGAGTTTTGCCCTTGTTGCCCAGGCTGGAATGTAATGGCGCGATCTTGGCTTACTGCAACCTCTGCCTCCCGGGTTCAAGCGATTCTCCTGCCTCAGTCTCCCAAGTAACTGGGATTACAGGCACCTGCCACCACACCTGGCTAATTGTATTTTTAGTAGAGACAGGGTTTCACCATGTTGGCCAGGCTGGTCTCAAACTCCTGACCTCAGGTGATCCACCCACCTTGGCCTCCCAAAGTACTGGGATTACAGGTGTGAGCCACTGGCACTGGCCTTATTTTGCTTTTTAAATCTCATACTTTATTTAAAATTTTACTTTGTGTAAGTTTTTTATAATATGTTGCTACATAATATGTTGTTACAGTATTGATATAATAGTTCATATACATAATCATAAATATGTATGTATATTGGGAGGGTACTTTGGGCTTGCTTAAATGCTTTATCCACTTTTTCATATAAAATTGGGATGTAATGCCTATATCTAGGATTGTTATGAGGATGAGGTGAAATAACATATTTAAAGCATAAATATATTTAAAGCACATAAAAATAGTGCCTGGCATATGGTAAGCATTCAGTAAATGTTGGCTGGCACTATTATTATTATAATGCGTGAATGGGTAGATTTTCTTATGGTCTCTGCTATACACAATGTTTATATCCTCCCCACCCCAAATTCATTATGTTGAAACCTAATCCCCAAATTGATAGTATTTGGAGGCCTTTGGGAGGTGATTATGTCTTTAGGGCTAGTGGGATCAGTGCCCTTATAAAAGAGACCGCAGTGAACTCCCTTGCCCATTGTGCATGTGAGAACATAGCAAAAAGACAGCTATCTGTGAACCAGAAAGCTGGCTCTCTACCACACACGAAATTGACCAGTACTTTGACCTTGGACTTTCCAGCCTCCAGAACTGTGAGATATAAAATTTTGTCTTTTGTAAGACATCCAGTCTGTTATTTTGTTACAGCAGCCCAAATGGACTATGTATTGATATGACGTTGTATATTTAGCAGGGTCAGCTGCTACTGATAAGTTAAAATCTAGAAAGCAAGATTCATTTTTTTCTATGTATAAGAAAATATTTAAGAACACTTGGGCTGGGTGTAGTTGCTCACACCTGTAATCCTAGCACTTTGTGAGACTGAGGTGGGAGGATTGAGCCCAGGAGTTCAAGGCCAGTCTGATCAATACAGGGAGACCCTGTCTCTATTTTTTTTAAAAAAAGAACACTTTTACCCTCAATTGAAAGATCTTTAGAGGCAGCCAAATTCCAGATCTACACAAATATTCCTGTTATTCACATTTATATAATCACTATCATTCAAAAGCCTAATTCACTGGTGATTTGTCTGTGTGATGTGGCCTACCTGGGGCCAGGCTGAAGCTTTTGGAGAAGCAATGAAAAATGTTACATTGAGTTCAAATTGTATTTCAAGGATGTATGCTTTTGTGGAAAAAATGTTGGGAGATAAGTCTAATAGTGTGACGTTTAAAAGTGTATTCCAGCCTAGGTGTGGTGGCTCACGCCTGTAATCCCAACACTTTGGGAGGCTGACGCAGCCAGATCACCTGAGGTCAGGAGTTTGAGACCAGCCTGGCCAACATGGTGAAACCTTGTCTCTAGTGAAAAATAGAAAAACTAGTGAGGTATGGGGAACAAGGCTGGTCTTGAGCTTCTGACCCTAAATGATCTGCCTGCTTCAGCCTCCCAAAGTACTAGAATTACAGGCGTGAGCCACCACACCTGGCCTACAGTAACTTAACTTTAAGAACAGGTAAGTGGCTGGGCGTGGTGGCTCACGCATGTAACCCCGACATTTTGGGAGGCCGAAGCGGGCACATCATGAGGTCGGGAGATGGAGACCGTCCTGGCCAACATGATGAAACCTTGTCTCTACTAAAATACAAAACATAAGCCAGGCGTGGTGGCTGTAGTCTCCAGCTACTTGGGAGGCTGAGGCAGGGGAATCGCATGAACCTGGGAGGTAGAGGTTGTAGTGAGTCAAGATTGCGCCACTGCACTCCAGCCTGGCAACAAAGCAAGACTCCATGTCAAAAAAAAAAGTAGAACAGGTAAGTGATGTGGCCTTGGCAGCATCCTATTTATTTATTCATTCATATATTTTTTGAGTCCAGGTCTTGCTCTGTTGTCCACGCTGGAGTACAGTGTCACGATCATGGCTCATCGTAGCCCCAAACTCTTGAGCTCAAGTGGTCTTCCCACCTTATCTTCCCAAAATGCTGGAATTTCACGCATGAACTCTGCCTGGTTTATTATTTTTGGGGGGACAGAGTCTCTCTCTGTCATTCAGGCTGGAGTACAGTGATGTGATTACAACTCACTGCAGCCTCAACCTCCTGGGCTTAAACGATCCTCCTATGTCTGCATCCTAAGTAACTGGGACCACAGGCATGTGCCACCATGCTTGGCCTTTTTTGTTTTTGTTTCTGTTTTTGGTAGAGGCAGGGTCTCCCTATGTTGTCTAGGCTGACCTCCAACTCCTGGGCTTAAGCAGTCCTCCTGCTTCAGCCTCCCGAAGTGCTGGGATTACAGGTGTAAGCCATTGTGCCTGTCTGAGAGCTTATCCGAGCCTTGGTATCCAGAGTTCTTATTGGCGCTCATCATGTAGACATGATTAATTAGCCATATGGCTGGTTTCAGTTTCTAGTCCCTCAGGAGGTGGAGCTGATACCATGTGACCCAGCTCTTTCACAGTAAATCACATTGTTAGACTATCTGGCATGACCCAGGGCCCCAGGCAAACAAAAACACCATGAAGCATGACATTCCAAGGGTTTAGAGATTACCTGCAAGAAGCCAGCAGTTAAAGGCCAGACTGTTTTTTGGGCAAAGTTAAATTCTTTACACCTGTCCCTCTATATTGCAGAAGGGCCCATTTCCTCAACTTTTTTTGGATCATGTTATTTCTTCAGTTCTCTCTTAGATTTTCATCAGAGGTAAAAATAACATTTGTAGTTTCTAGTTACTACAGGTAGATCATGCTGTAGTAACAAAAATCTCAGTGATTTTTTTTTCAAGTTTATTTCTTTGGGCCGGGCGTGGTGGCTCATGCCTGTAATCCCAGCACTTTGGGAGGCTGAGGCGGGCAGATCACCTGAGGTCCGGAGTTCAAGACCAGCCTGGTCAGCATGGCAAAACCCCGTCTCTAACTAAAAATACAAAAAGCCAGGATGGTGGCTCATGCCTGTAGTCCCAGCTACTTGGGTGGCTGAGACACGAGAATCGCTTGAACCCGGGAGGTGGAAGTTGCAGTGAGCCAACATCACGCCACTGCACTCCAGCCTGGGTGACAGAGTGAGACTCTGTCTCAAAAAAATAAAAAGTTTGTTTCTCATCTATGCTAAATTATCCTCATGTGTTTTAAGAAGGGAAGTTCTACTGCCCTTTTTTTTCTTTTTTGACCTCCGAACTTTTTACTGGCCTCTGCTCCCCAAAGGGCACCCTGCTTCTGCTGGCTTCATGTCTCAGAACTTTGGTGGTGTTGGTTTCAGACACCACTTTGCCATCTGCTATCCAGTGAGTGGTGGTCTTTTGGATGGTTTGCATGGAGTTGCTGCTGTCCGGGGCATCACCAAGATTAAAGTCTTTGCCGTCTTCCAGCAGGCGGTGGTAGGTGGCGATCTCTGCCTCCAGCTTGACCTTGTTGTTCAGTAGGCTCTTGTACTCCTGGGCCTGTCGCTGTCCTTTTGCCAGGGGCTGTCCTAGCTCTGACTCCAGGTACAGCAGGATCCCGTTGTGCTGCTCCATCTGCAGGGCATTGTGGGCCTCCACCTCCCTCAGGCTGTCCTCCAAGCTGGCCTTCAGATATTTCATGGAGTTCCAGTTGATCTCCAAGGACTGGACTGTACATCTCAGCTCCATGAGCATCATCTCAGCAGCTCCAACCTCGGCAGACTGTGGAGACCACCGTGGTGCTCTCCTCAATTAGCTGAGACCTAGTACTTGTCCAGCTCCTCTTGGTTCTTCCAAGCCATCTTGTCATATTGGGCCCAGATGTCTGCCATGATCTTGGTGAGGTCCTGGGATCTGGGGGCATCCACCTCCACAGTCAGTCACCCCAGAGCTGGCAGTCTGGGCTTGTAGGCCTTTTACTTCCTCTTTGTGGTTCTTCATGAAGAGCAGTTCCTCCTTGAGAGCCTCAATCTCTGTCTCCAGCTGCAGCCAAGTGACATTGGTGTCATTGGTGACCTTGCAGAGCCCATGGATGTTTCGCTCCACAGGCTGGCACATGGCCAGCTCTGTCTCATACTTGATTCTAATGCCATCAGCAGCAAGATGGGCATTGTCCACAGTATTTGCGAAGATCTGAGCCCTCAGGTCCTCGATGGTCTTGAAGTAATGGCTCCAGTCTCTGAGCTGGGGTCCCTTCTTCTCCAGGTGCTAATGGATTTTGCTCTCTGGCTTTCGGTTCTCAGTCTCCAGGCTTCTCACTCTGTCTAGGTAGGAGGCCAGGTGGTCGTTCAGGCTTTGCATGGTCTCCTCCTTGTTCTGGATGCCTCCCATTCCTGCCAGACGCCTGGCTAGGTCCTGGACCCCATGCCGCCCTGGAAGCTGGTGGAGCGGGACAGGGAGATCCAGGAACCAGAGCCCCGGACACCTGCATAGATGCTGGCAGCACTGTTGGCCAGCCCAGTACCGTAGCTGGGCACCTGGATAGAACCCAGGGACTGGCAGTTGGTGGAGAAGATGGAGCGAGTGGTGAAGCTCATGCTGTCTAGGGAGGAGAGCAAGAGGACAGGACTCAGGCTTTGCCGACAACTACTTCACATCTTTCTAACCCCAGGATCCAGGATCCAGGATCCAGGATCCGAGATGGCAACTCTAACATCACACTCCTAATGGCAGAGAAGAATCTTGGAGAATCTTGAATTTGGCGAGATTGGGCGTGCCTGTTTGTGGGAGGGGATGGCTGGAGAAGTACGGAGGATTTACATAGTGAAGATTAGTTATAATGTTTGTAATATATGCAACTTGAGTTTTGTGCAACTTGAGTCTAAAAAACTAGGACAGTGGATAGACAGTAGGAGGCTGACTGCTTTAATATGAGGTCAAACTTTAGAAGTTAGACCTGGCCCATGATAAGAGGAGCGCCTAAAGGGTATCAAATTTCCTATAAAAAAAAATGAGTTGGCCTATTTCTCTCATAATGACTTTGTGAAGATACTTTAGATTTTGTTGAAGAGCTATTTTGCATGGTTATAACATTTGTCTGCTCCATTGAATCTAAAGTTGGCCAGGCATGGTGGCTAACTCCTGTAATCCCAGCACTTTGGGAGGCTGAAGTAGGCAGATCACCTGAGGTCAGGAGTTCAAGGCCAGCCTGGCCAACATGGTGAAACCCTGTATCTACTAAAAATACAAAAATTAGCCAATTGCGGTAGCGCACACCTGTAGTCCCAGCTACTGGGAAGGCTGAGGCAGGAGAATCGCTTGAACCCAGGAGATGGAAGTTGCAGTGAGCCGAGATTTAGGGACAATGCAGTGACCCAGCCTGGGTGACAGGGCAAGACTCCATCTCAAAAAATAAATAAATAAAGTTGGCCAGGCGCAGTGGCTCATGCCTATAATCCCAGCACTTTGGGAGGCCAAGGCGGGCAGATTGCCTGAGTTTAGGAGTTCAAGTCCAGCCTGGGCAACATGGTGAAACCCTGTCTCTGCTAAAAATACAAAAATTAGCTGGGTGTGGCGGCATGCGCCTGTAGTCCCAGCTACTCAGGAGGCTGAGGCAGAAGAACTGCTTGAAACCAGGAGGCGGAAGTTGCAATGAGCCAAGATTGCACCACTGCACTCCAGCCTGGGCGACAGAGCGAGACTGTCTCAAAAAAAAAAAAAAAATTAAAGTCAACATATAGCATAAATGAGTAGACGTTTCAGAGGGTGAGTAAACCTGAAATGGCTCCTCTTTCTTGATCAAATACCCACTAGCTAGTGGTTCACCAAATGGCTGGGGCTGTTTTAGTAAGGTCATCAGCTGATATGACTGTGCAGTTTCATCTTGGGCAACAGTGAGACTCTGTCTCAATAAAGAATGTATGGGGATAAATATTCATCAGTATTCATCATTACAGGTGAAGGGAATAACTGAGGAAGACTTGCAAAGAATTTGAGTTTTGAGTTTGGCTGTATCTCCCTCTAAAGAGAGCTAGGTAGAGATTTCTTGCTGATATTTCCCGGCTGAGACTGCTTCTGTGAAATATCTCCAGACTAAAGTGGTATTTAAAGCCCATGTCCAACCCCTCCTGGAGCATTCAGTGGGTAAAGGTGGTTCCACCATTGTAAATGTACTTGCTGTTGTCTTCACTGTAGCCACCACAGCTTCTACTCCACCAATTCATGTCTGGCACTTTCAAATCCAAACTCAAAACTAAAATCCTTTGCAGTTATTCCCTTCAACTCTAATGATGAAAACTGAACAACATTTATCCCCATAAATTTTTTTTTTTAATTTGAGACAGAGTCTCACTGTTGCCTAGACTGCAGTGAGTGCAGTGGCCAATCTCGGCTCACTGCAACTTCCGCCTCTGGGGTTCAAGTGATTCTTGTGCCTCAGCCTCCTGAGTAGCTGGGATTACAAGTGTGCGCCATCACACCCGGCTAATTTTTCTGTTTTTAGTAGAGACGAGGTTTTGCCACGTTGGCCAGGCTGGTCTGAAACTCCTGGCCTCAAGTAATCCGCTCGCCTCAGCCTCCCGAAGTGCTGGGATTACAGATGTGAGCCACCATGCCTGGCCCTATTCCCATGAATTCTTATTCAATCTTTTATTCGAATATTTATATTTGGTTATTTTCAAGAACAATATAACTTGTATGAGATTAAAATCTTTTATGGAAAATGGTAAATATTTGAAAATAGAATAGTATAACGAACATCTAAGAAGTGGTGAATATTTTATTTTTTATTTTTATTTTTTGAGACAGGGTCTTACTTGGTTGTCTAGGCTGGAGTGCAGAGGCGTGATCTTGGCTCATTGCAATACCTGCCTCCTGGGCTGAAGTGATCCTCCTGCCTCAGCCTACCAAGTAGCTGAGTGTTGAGGCACCTGCCACCATGCCTAGCTACCTTTCTTTTGTATTTTTTGTAGAGACTGGATCTCACAATGTTGTCCAGGCTGGTCTCAAGCTGCTGGGCTCAAGGGATCCTCCCGCCTCAGCCTACCAAGTAGCTGAGTGTACAGGCACCTGACACCATGCCTAGCTACAATTTTTTGTATTTTCTGTAGAGACTGGATCTCACCATGTTGCCCAGGCTGGTCTCAAGCTGCTGGGCTCAAGCGATCCGCCCGCCTTGGCCTCCCAAAGTGCTGGGATTACAGGCATTAGCCACTGTGGCTGGCCATTGATGGATATTTTGTTTTATTATATTTTTGAGACAGAGTCTCATTCTATCACCCAGACTGGAGTGCGGTTGCGTGATAGCTCACTGCAACCTCCACCTCCCAGGTTGAAGTGATTCTCCTGCCTCAGCCTCCCAAATAGCTGGGATTACAGACATACACCACCACGCCTGGCTAATTTTTTTGTATTTTTAGTAGAGATGGGGTTTCACAATGTTGACCAGGCTGGTCTTGAACTCCTGACTTCAGGTGATCCACCCGCCTTGGTCTCCCAAAGTGCTGGAATTATAGACATGCATCACTCTGCCTGGCCACTGATGAATGTTAAAATAGTCCTATTAGCTTATTTAGTTTCACAGCCCTAGAAGGAAGACATTGTCTTAATTTCATACGTGTGGGAACTTTTGAAGCAGCAATGACTTGCCCAAAGTACGAGGGGGAGGCAAGTGGCAGAAAGGCGTTTAAATTCAGGATTGTCTGACTTCCTCTGTTATTCTGGCTACCCCTCCATTGGGCCTCCAAATTACTTGACCTTGCTAGAATGAAAGTTTATTTTTCCTTTTCTTTCTTTCTTTTTTTTTTTTTTTTTAGCTGCAGTCTCGCTCTGACACCAGGCTGGAGTGCAGTGGTGCAATTTCAGCTCGCTGCAACCTCCACCTCCCAGGTTCAAGCGATTCTCCTGCCTCAACCTCCCGAGTAGCTAGGACTGCAGGCATGCACCACCACACCCAGTTAATTTTTGTATTTTTAGTAGAGATGAGGTTTAACCATGTTAGCTAGGATGGTCTTGATCTCTTGACCTCGTGATCGACCCTTCTCGGCCTCCCAAAGTGCTGGGATTACAGGGGTGAGTCACCATACCCAGCCGAAAGTTTCTTTTTCTTAGGTGTTTTTATGTACACATGTCATTTCAGACAAAAATTTAGAGTTACAGACTTGGAATAGTCATTATATGGTATGGAAGTGCTGTGATACATTCTCAAATTCCACTTCAAGAACAAAAAAACCTTGCTTAGAAAAAAACTTGTTTTTTGATAGGCTACTTAATATGCCTTAAAATCTGTGTACATATTTTAACTTTTTTGTATTGCTATTTTCCTTTTACATGTAAATAATACTAGCATAATCAGTCCTGTTTTTTAGCATTTTATTTTATTTATTTATTATTATTATTTTTTATCACACTAGTCCATTATTATTTATTTTTTTTTTTTGAGATGGAGTCATGCTTTGTCACTCAGGCTGGAGTGTAGTGGCATAATCTTGGCTCACTGCAACCTCCACCTCCCAGGTTTAAGCAATTCTCCTGCCTCAACCTCCTGAGTAGCTGGGATTACAGGCACACGCCACCACGCCTGGCTAATTTTTGCATTTTTAGTAGAGACAGGGTTTCACCCCGTTGGTCAGGCTGGTCTTGAAATCCTGACCTTGTGATCCACTGGCCTTGGCCTCCCAAAGTGCTGGGATTACTTGACCCAGTGGAGCCACTGCTGCATTTTATTTTATTTTATTTTATTTTTTTGAGACAAGAACTCATTCTGTTGCCCATGCTGGAGTGCAGTGGCACAATCACTGCTTACTGAAACCTCAATCTTCTGGGCTTAAGAAGTCCATCCTCTGATCTCAGCCTCCCTAGGAGCTGGCCCTACAAGTACTCATCACCACACCCAGCTAATTGATTTTTTGTAGAGACAGAATGTTTCCATATTGTCTAGGCTGGTCTCAAACTCCTGGCCTCCCTGCTTTGGCCTCCCAAAGTCCTAAGATTACAGGTGTGAGTCCTTGCACCTAGTCGGAATGATGTTTAGAATCAAGTTATGAAACTCTGTCTGTCAAAAATATCCTACCTTCACAACCAGGGAATTCCACCTGAGCTTTGTGTCCGGAGTTTTTATTGGTGCTCATCAGGTAGGTTTGATGAACTGTTCACACAGCTGATCTGTCTCCAGTCCCTCAGTGGGTTGAATCAATGGGCTTGCCTGTTTCCTGTGTTGTGTTTGGTTTTCCTCCTGGCTTGTGTGTTTGTCCAGAAAAGTTGTTTCTCCTCCTCTCTTTCCTACTGGCAGAGCAGTACCTAGCTCAGGGCTGTGCTTATGGTAGAACTCAGTACTGTGAATTGTCCATCCTCAAATAGCCTTTATTACATGGGGGAAAGGACAAGCACCCTCCTCTAGCCTCTTCCCACTGCTTAATGTCTTCCTCTCAGTAGCTGCCCTAATTCTGGATCCTCTCCATTCTGACATCTAGAAATTCACAGGAGATAGGAGTGAGGAAATGAATGCCTTCTAAGTGGGTTCGTGTAAAGTGACTGATACGTCAGATATCTCACAAGAAAAACAATAGCGGTAGTTTGTTGTTCCATCCTTTCCTGTGATGATGGAATAATGAATATGACAAACCTGCCGAGTGGTGGCTCACGCCTGTAATCCACGTGGATCATCAGGATGTCCCATAAAATAAGGCTTTTCATTATCACATGATCCTAGGCATGAGAGTCCTAATTCCCCTGACTTGCATTAACTATTAGTTCTGTATCTAAGAAATAGGGTCAGTAGGAGTTCCAGCATTTCAGAATTGGGGTAAAACCCAATACAAGTAAGGAAGTTATTAATTTTCCTTTGGTGGGTCTCTCAACCCCAGCCACTGTGGACTGTCCACACCGGACCCCCAACAGTTCAGGCCTAAGGCCACGACGCGCAAGCGCGGCCTGCCTGCCTGGCTCCCTCCCTAAGCTTGCGTGTGGGTCGGCGGCAGAGATCGGGTCTCGCGATGCGTGTGTGCGTGTGCGTGCGCGGCCCTCGCGAGCTCGCGCACGCCGCCTCTCACACTACAGGGTGGTAGCTTGCTCTTCCTACTGCGTCCGGGGCAGGACTGTGCGTGGCGGCCGCGGCGGGAGCTGGGAGCCAGCGTCTGCCTCGCCGCCGCCCTCGCTGCTTGCCCCTCCGCCTAGGCCCGTTCCCCGCACCGTGCAAGGCGGCGGGCTGGGGAGGGAGCGGCGCCCCCGTGAGGTTCTCAGCTGCTTGGAAGCCCCTGGACGCGCCGAGGGGCCGGGCTACAGGCGGCTGAGGTAGGTGGGCGCGCGCGGGCTGGTCACCCGGCCGGGAACGGAGTCGGGCGGCGGCGAGAACGGCGGCTGACTGGCAGGGGGAGAAGAGGCCTCCGACCCGCGCCTGCTAAGGGGCCCTAGCGTAGCCGGGAGCGAAGGAGGGGCCCCGGACGTAGGCTGCTCTTCCCCGGTGTGGAGCCATTACTGGGGGACATTCCTCTTGCGGCGAGGGGAGGAGGCCCCCTTTCTTTTCTTTGAGGGGTCAGAATCCGCAGTCCGCCCTCCGCCTTTAAATAAAAGCCTGCTGGCTGGAGATTGGCGTCGCGATGGAGTGCCGGTGGACTTCTCCGCTTGCGGAACTCCAGGGGACGGACAGCGGCTTATGAATTTTGCTTTTTAGACGGTACACGACCCTTTCTGTAGGGTGGCGTGCATCTTCTGCAAACTTGTTATTGCCAGTACGCTAATAGTCGCTTTCGGCACACAACAGGTAATACATTCTAAACGCCTCGTGTCAAAATAAGGAGACTCCTGATTTGTGCGCCGTGGGGCACAATTAAGGAGTAGGAAGAAGACAAAGGAGGCCGTTATTTATGTGCCGTCCTATTATCAAAACTTTCCGTGGTGGGGCAGGGTGCGTGGCTATTGGCCTCTGCCGTATGGACTTTCAGAGTGATTGAGGTGAGTTGCAAATCCTCATTTAGAATTATGAAACGTATATGATTATACAATAATTGTTAGTCAAATGACCTGAAATAAATATCTGAGAATTATGTGATGTTTGATCTTTGAAGGAGAACAGAAATTGGGTTTCTTGAAAGGAAGCTTTCTCCATGTTTAGAAAGCTTCAGGGATGCTTTGTGAAGTAGCTAAAAATAGTTACAGTTCTTTATGTTGGCAGTAATGACTGCCACATTCAGTAGAAGAGAAAGGAATTGTTCGATAAAGAGCGGCTCATTTTAGGGGTTATACTTCAGGAGTTAAGCACAATAAAACAACTTCAGGGATCGCAAGTTTTAGCTTATGCTTTAAAAATTCAAATTTGGTCACAGTCCAATACATAGAAGCTCTTAGTTGACTCCTGTATATTCAGTGAACTATTTAAAAAGATAATTTTAACCTTTGTTAGTCTACACAGCCTGTTCTATAACTCTTGGCGTCCATTCAGTCCACAGTGTCTAGAAATGTAGTATTCATTCTGACTCCTTTTTTTTTTTTTTTTTTTTGAGACGGAGTCTCACTCTGTTTTCCAGGCTGGAATGCAGTGGAATTAGCTCGGCTCACTGCAGTCTCCACCTTTCAGGTTCAAGCTGTTCTCCTGCCCCAGCCTCCTGGGTAGCTGGAATTACAGACACCTGCCACCATGCCCGACTAATTTTTTTGATTTTTAGTAGAGATAGGGTTTCACTGTGTTTTCCAGGCCAAGCTGGTCTGGAACTCCCGACCTCAAGTGATCCACCCACATCTGTTTTTTTTGTTTTTGTTTTTGTTTTTTTGACTGTGCGGCCACAGTACATTTTGGCTGTTAAGAAATGTGGCTTGCCAACTTTAAATGAAAGAATCTTTTGGCCGGGCATAGTAACTCATGCCTGTAATCCCAGCACTTTGAGAGGCCCAGGCAGGTGGATCACCTGAAGTCTGGAGTTTCAGACCAGCCTGACCAACATGGAGAAACCCCGTCTCTACTAAAAATACAAAAATTAGCTGGGCATGGTGACCCGTGCCTGTAATCCGAGCTACTCAGGAAGCTGAGGCAGGAGACTTGCTTTAACTCAGGAGATGGAGGTTTCAGTGAGCCAAGATCATGCCATTGCACTCCAGCCTGGGCGACAAGAGTGAAACTCCATTTCAAAAGAAAAAAAGAAAGAATAGTTGGCCTGAAGTGTGGAGGAGGTAGGCATTATGGAGTACAGGGTTAAGCTCATGTTATGCAAATACTTTTTTTTTGTTGGAGGTGAGGCGGGGGTGGGCAGAGTTATGCTCTTGTTGCCCAGGCTGTGCAGTGGCGCCATCTCGGCTCACCCAAACCTCCACCTCCCGGGTTCAAGCGATTCTCTTGCCTCAGCCTCCCGAGTAGCTGGGATAATAGGCGTGTTCTAGCACACCCAGCTAATTTTGTATTTTTAGTAGAGATGGGGTTTCTCCATGTCAGGCTGGTCTCGAATTCCCAACCTTAGGTCATCTGCTCACCTCAGCCTCCTGAAGTGCTGGGATTACAGACATGAGCCACCGTGCCCGGCCTGCAAATACTTTTTATATAAACATAAATATTCTGCATGTAAATATATAGTGATGGTTATGCACACAGGCTCTAATGGTGCTGATTCCCAACTTAATAAAATTGAAGTCTGAAAGTAGCAAAGGATTGGTTTTAGTTCTTTCTGTTTTTTTTCCTTTTTGTTTGTTGTTTTTTTTAAATCATTTTCTTTAACACACATCTCTTTCTGTTTTTAGTTAATATTTATATAAGTCATTGTCATAGTTAATTTCTTGTTTGGCTTGTTTATGAATTATTGAGTAAGCAGAATACTGTACTGATTTCTTGGCAGGAAGGAATATACGGAACATGCAGAAGCCCTACACTTTAGAAATGTTAAGTCAGTGTCTTTTTTTGATTTTTTTTTTCTTTTTTTTTTTTTGAGACAGAGTATGGTTGTGTTGCCCAGGCTGGAGTGCAGTGGTATGATCTCCACTCACTGCAACCTCTGCTTCCTGGGTTCAGGCAATTCTGCTGCCTCAGCCTTCCGAGTAGCTGGGATTACAAGTGCATGCCTCCATGCCCAGCTAATTTTTGTATTTTTAGTAGAGAAGGGGTTTCTCCATGTTGACCAGGCTGGTCTTGAACTGCTGACTGCAAGGACCCACCCGCCTTAGCCTCCCAAAGTACTGGGATTACAGGCGTGAGCTACCACACTCAGCCAAGTCAGTGTCTAATTATCTTTCCATTGGAATAAATAGTTTTACTCTTGTCCATTTGTTCTTAGAATAGTGTTTTGCATGGAGTTGGCCCTCAGTAAATGTGAGCTATGTCAGGCGGAGTTTTGCTCTTGTTGCCCATGCTGGAGTGCAGTGGTATGATCTCAGCTCACCGCAACCTCCGCCTCCCAGGTTCAAGCGATTATCTTGCCTCCGCCTCCCAAGTAGCTGGATTACAGGCATGTGCCAACCACGCCTGGCTAATTTTCTGAATTTTTAGTAGAGATGGAGTTTCTCCATGTTGGTCAGGCTGGTCTTGAATTCCTGACCTCAGGTGATCCACTGGCCTTGGCCTCCCAAAGTGCTGGGATTACAGGCATGAGCCACTGTGCCCGGCCGCACATCTAATTTTTTTTATGTTTTTTTTTTCTGAGACAGAGTCTTGCTGTCTTCCAGGCTGGAGTACAGTGGTACGATCTTTGCTCACTGCAACCTCCACCTCCCGGGTAAAGCGATTCTCTTGCCTCAGCCTCCTGAGGAGCTGGGATTACAGGCACACGCCACCACACCTGGCTAAACTTTGTATTTTTAGTAGAGACAGGGTTTCACCACGTTGGTCAGGGTTGTCTTGAACTCCTGACCTCGTAATCCGCCTGCCTCGGCCTCCCAAAGTGCTGGAATTACAAGCGTGAGCCACTGTGCCCGGCCAGTGTTACGTTTTTTTCAGTGTGGACTGATACCTGAGTCAGAGATAGTGGCATTTTGCCTGTAAAAGCCTAACATAATGTAAGCTAAGACTGTGTATCCTGAGTGCTGACAGATTATGAATGTCCCTCTCTCTCTCTCTCTGTGTACATATATGTGTGTGCGTGTGTGTGTATGTGTGTGTGTGTGTGTGTGTGTATATATATATTTTTTTTTTTTTTAATTTTTACCCTCCTGGTAACTCAGAATATTTTTTTTTTTAAATTTGAGACAGAGTCTTGCTCTGGTGCCCAGGCTGGAGTTCAGTGGCCTGATCTCAGCTCACTGCAACCACTGCCTCCTGGGTTCAAGCCATTCTTCTGCCTCAGCCTCCCGAGTAGCTGGGACTACAGGCTCGAGCCACCATGCCCAGCTGATGTTTGTATTTTTAGTAGATGTGGGGTTTCACCATATTGGCCAGGCTGGTCTTGAACTCCTGACCTCATAATCCGCCCACCTTGGCCTCCCAAGTGCTGGGATTACAGGTGTTAGCCACCGCGCCTGGCCAAAACATTTTTTTTTTAAACAAAATTTTTGTCAATTTTTGTATTTTTAGTAGAGAAAGGGTTTTACGATTTGGCCAGGCTGGTCTCGAACCGCTGACATCAGGTGGTCTGCCCAGCTCGGCCTCTCTAAGTGCTGGGATTGTAGGCATGAGCCACTGTGCCTGTTTTGGTTGTCTTTACTAATTCTAGAATTTGCTTTTCTTCCATTTGGAAATCAAATCTATTTGACTTTGCAGTCAGAAAGATTTTTGTGGATATTTGGTGAGGAAGAGGCTAAAACAGTGAATAAAAACTTAAGCAAGAGTATTTTAAGTTGGGTCTTGTGTTTTCATTTTAGTATAGTAGAGTGATTCTCATGGTAAAAGGTGGATTCACCCGCCCCCGCCCCGGCCCCGAACATTTGGCAATGTTTGCAGAAATTTTTGGTTGTCACATATTTGGTGGGAGGGAGAGAGGTAGCACTACTGACATCGAGTGGGTAGAAGCCAGGGATGCTACTAAACATGGTACAATGCAGTGGACAAACCACAACAAAATTATCTGATCCAAATGACAGTGCTGCTGTTGAAAAGCCATGATGTGCTGCACTGTAAATTGTTGGTTCTGAAGTTGAGTTATCAAAAATCATATTTGGTTTAACCATTTCCTGATGTGTGACCCTGGCAGAATGCTTAATGTCTGTAAAATAGAGCTATAATATAATATCATATGTTCCCTATAGGCTTGTACTGAGGATTAGATAATGTGCAAAGAACCAAGCTTATTACCTGGCACATACTAAATGCTAAAAAATTGCTAACTTTCAGTCAGTACTATATTTGGAACTCATCTTGAGCTTTGAGAGTCTCCTTTTTTCTCATGTGAAATTAGAATTTGAGCTAGTGAAGTGATAATCTAGTTCTTACATCTGTAGGGAATGAGTGAAAAAATCATTCCGTTTAATATTTGTGTTTATCCCAGTCTTGTTTTATGTTCTCAAGTCTAAAAAGTTTCTGCCATAAACAAGTAGCTTCTCATTGTAGATATTTTTCCATCAAGTTGAGACTTTAAGCCAGCTTGCCAATAAGCTCTGTATCTGTTGATTTTCAGCAAATATTTCATAATTTAACAGAATTTGATTCTGTGACTTCATTCTCATTTCCTTTTGCCTTTATAAACTAAAGTAAGTTTACAGTGGTTTTGGCTAACGTTATTACCTGTTTGTAGCCTCTGGGAGTACCTGTTTTCTTAATTGAGGTTTTGGTGCATTTTTACATTTGTGAAGGGTGCACGTAAATATCTCTTAACAACTTGGGGCTAGCCCTTAATATACATTTGTGACTCTTTTTTCGGAATACGAATTGGAACCCATATCTTTATTTCTCTTATCTGATCACAACATAATACCGTAGTCGCTGTAAAACTCTCATTTCCTCTAAATGATATGGCTATTTAGAGCTGGTTTGTTGTGGTGGTGGTTTTAATAAGTCCTTTATGGGAAAAAAAAAAAAAAATCACAGGGATGTCCTTACAGACAAAACCAGAGACTTTGGCCTTTTTTTTTTTCTATTTTAAGAGCAGGATTCTTGCTATGTTGCCCAGGCTGGATTCAAACTCCTGGGCTTAAGTGGTCCTCTCACCTCAGCCTCCCTAATAGCTGATGCCACCATGCATGACTGGACTGTTTAAGAAGTCACAGGGCTTGTGTAAGGGAAGATGATCCACATTATATTTATAATCAAGGGAGAAAGCAATGTTGTACATTCAACTTTTTTTTTTTTTTTTTGAGACGGAGTCTCACTCTGTTGCTAGGCCGGAGCGCAGTGGCATGATCTCGGCTCACTGTATCCTCCACCTCCCGGGTTCAAGCGTTCTCTTGCCTCAGCCTCCCAAGCAGTTGGGACTATAGGCGCCTGCCACTACGCCCAGGTATTTTTGCATTTTTTTAAGTAGAGATGGGGTTTCACCATGTTGGCAAGGATGGTCTCGATCTCTTGACCTTGTGATCTGCCTGCCTCGGCCTCCTAAAGTGCTGGGATTACAAGTGTGAGCCACCGTGCCCAGCCATGCATTCAACTTTTTGTCTTGATAAATATACCATAAAAATAGGAGGTATTGGCTAGGTGTGGTGGCTCATGCCTATAATCCCAGCACTTTGGGAGGCTGAGGCAGGTGGATCATAAGGTCAGGCAATCGAGACCAGCCTGACCAACATGGTGAAACCCCGTCTCTACTAAAAATACAAAAATTAGCCGGGTGTGGTGGCGCGTACCTGTAATCCCAGCTACTCAGGAGGCTGAGGCAGGAGAATCATTTGAACCCAGGAGGCGGAGGTTGCAGTGAGTCTAGATTATGACAGAACAAGACCTATCTCAAAAAAAAAGAGATATTTTATTATGGCAGTTACCTGTATTTTTGCAGTATAAGTCTTAAGCATTTGTATGATGTTCACTCATTATACAAATGCTGGGCGACAGAGCAAGACTCCATTGCAAAAAAAAGGAGGTATTTTATTATGGTTGCTACCTATATTTTTGTAGTATAAGTTTTAAGCATTTGTGTAATGTTCACTCATAATACAAATGCTGGGCGACAGAGCCAAGACTCCCATCTCAAAGGAAAAAAAAAAGGAGGCATTTTATTTTGGTTGCTACCTATATTTTTGTAGTGTAAGTCTTAAGCATTTGTGTGATGTTCACTCGTTTTAGCTGTTGGAAACCCTTGTTTAACTTTTGTATGCGTACTGCCTTCTATTGGAATGGAGGATGTTTGAAGGGTGTCAGTACCTTGGGCCAAGAGATTGTGTTCTTTATACTTGATCTTAGCCAAAAGGCCAAGAAGCAGTAGAGACTGTGTTCATTGCTTGGCACATTTTGTCTTTTGTGAAGTGTAACATATACTCAGGGTTCCGCATAAATAATAAATTACAATAACGATGGAGTGTCCATCTTGTGGAAATTGTGGTCAGGTCAGAAGTATACGTGTGAGAAACACAATAAAAGGCCAACCAGAGGCATTCTAAAGAATATCAGGCAAACTGAAAAAAAGAATTAGCTTCATAAGAGTTGTTGGCTTTGCTATTCTTTTGAGGTTTAGTAATCTTGAAGAGAAAAGCCCACAAAATAGAACATTTGTTTTTGACTTACGCACTTTTCCGGTTCCTAATCAGAGAACATCATGGCTATGAAAATCAGTATTATAATTGAGTTATCTTGTATGATGTTTGTCCCATGATTAAATTGAGAAGAACAAGTATCCTTGAGTCTGCTGATTTGTGTTTGTTTATAAGTGGTCTGGAGTCCTGCCTGTCAGCCTAATTTTAGGTAGTCTGCATAGTTGTTGGAAGACAGACTGTTTTCCCACTGAATGCTGCATACAGATACATATTTGTATATGTGTATTTATACATATTTGTCTTTTATTTTTGGTAGAAAATGATGCATCCTGTTGCCAGCAGTAATCCAGCTTTCTGTGGGCCTGGCAAGCCTTCCTGCCTCAATGAAGATGCCATGAGAGCTGCTGATCAGTTTGACATATATTCCTCCCAGCAAAGCAAATACAGCCACACAGTCAACCACAAACCAATGGTTTGTCAGAGGCAAGACCCATTAAATGAGTCACACTTGCAGACTACAAGTGGTAGAAGCATAGAAATAAAAGACGAACTAAAGAAAAAGAAGAATCTTAACCGATCTGGTAAGCGTGGCCGGCCTTCGGGAACCACCAAATCAGCAGGATACCGGACCAGCACAGGCAGACCCCTGGGAACCACCAAAGCAGCTGGATTTAAGACAAGTCCAGGCAGACCTTTGGGGGACAACTAAAGCTGCGGGATACAAAGTCAGCCCAGGGAGACCTCCAGGTAGCATTAAAGCTCTATCCCGTCTTGCCGATCTTGGTTATGGCTGTGGCACTGCTGCTTTTCCTTACCCTATGATGCATAGCAGAGCAGTTCATGGTGTAGAGGAAACTAGCAGTGAAGTCAAACCACCCAATGAATGAATGAGTCAGGAAAAGAGGGCCAGGTTTAGAAGGAAGATTGTGAATAATCCCAAAGCTTGTCAGTTTTATTTTGATACACATAGTTTTATGGTGTGGGCTTTCCAAATTTGTTTTCCTGTTTGGTTTTTTGGTCCTGCTTTAGCTCAGAAACTGCCATATGCTGACAGATGCACTCAGAGCATGAGCAGTGGCATTGTATTTGTACATGGGTTCAAGTGTAACACCTAACTAAATCATTTTTGCTTTTCCTTTAGAGTTATGATCATGTCTCATGTTTCATTACTACTTTGAGGCCATTCTAAATAGATGCTTTATGTGATAAACAACTGAAACCATTATACCTTTTAGTTTGTGAAGTAAGCCTACAATATAATAAAGACACTATCTAACGTAGTTTTAACTGATGGAGTAAAAGAGCAAACTAATGAATCAGGATTACTCGAGGTAATGGCTGTGTGAGTTTTTGTAACATTTATTTTCACAAGACTGGACACTGATATTTATATGCTTTGGCATTTACATCCACTTCAAATGTTCAGAAATTTATTTTTAATGTTCTAGGTTTAAGCAGCTTGTAATTTATTGATCTACATGGCATTAATTGATTTAGCCATTATTTCTAAAATAATTTTTTAGTGTTTGCTTTTGAGCAGTGATAGGTTGTGTATTTTTAAATTGCCTATGAGCATATGTACCAAACACTACAAACAATTCATATTTACAGAAAATTTAAACTATTTTATAAAAACCACATTACATTTTTGGTGAAATACAGTACATTCTGAGGATAGCATATTTCATATAATAGAAAAAGAAACATTCTCTAGGTTTGCATGTCGCTATAGTTGCTATATTTTGCCTTTCATATAGAAAGTTGTAAAGTATTATGTTTAAAAACATTTATTGGCCGGGCGTGGTGGCTCACCCCTGTAATCCCAACACTTTGGGAGGCCAAGGTGGGCAGATCACTTGAGGTCGGGAGTTCAAGACTAGCCTGCCCAACATGGTGAAACCTCATCTCTACTAAAAATGCAAAAATTAGCTGGGCGTGGTGGCAGGCACTTGTAATCCAAGCTTCTTGGGAGACTGAGGCAGGAGAATTGCTTAACCCTAGGAGGCGGAGGTTGCAGTGAGCTGAGATCACGCCACTGCACTCCAGCCTAGGCGACAGAGCGAGACTCTGTCTCAAAAAAAAAAAAAAAAAATTTTTTTTATTAATGTTGCTCATTTATTTGGAATTTTTTAGTTTTTCTCAGAAATTGTCCCATTGCATTAGCATTTACTGTGTTTTCAGGTTTATATCTACCAAAGGACACAAATTGAATGGTAGCCTGCAAAACTGGTGTAAACAGAATGCATTTCCTGACCATCAGAACCCAAATATTAAAAAACATATAGGAATTCATCTATGCATGAAACATGTAAAAAGTATGTTGGTTATTTTAATTAAAAATCTTATTGTGGCTCCAGTGAGACCATTTCATCCAAAAGATTTTTTTCCCCCTCAATAATGTTTGCTTTAGAAGCAAGATAGAAAGGAAAAAAAAGTATTAAGTAGTTATGTATAGTAGGGACAGAGAGAAATCTTTCTTCTTTCCTTTCTGAGAGTAATATTTCTTGTTACACATTTTATTTATTCTGAGTTCTAAATAAAATATTATAAACTTCAGACTTGAAAAAATTTCACTGAACTTTAAAGTTACAATGTTTGTATTTGGGATTTTAAATGCCTTTGAGTTTAAAATGTAGAATTGCAGGACCCAAAACCCTTTAAAATAATTAAAATTTTAAAAGGGCACATGTTGTGTTTTTTTGGGCTTGCTGTCAGTTAATGCAAACTCTGATTGCAAATGGATGTCATGTTTCATACCTTTTTTATCAGGAAAAAAGCAGCAAGCCTTCAGGTGTTCCAGTGATGCCTGACACAATGAGCTGGACTTTATGCTGCTCTTTACAGTAAGAGGTGTTGCATTATATGTGGGGACTATGTGCACTGGCATCTAAGACAGTGACCTCAAGAATATTAGCTTTGCACAAACCGTAGAGAAAGATGTTGGATGGCTACATTATCAGTTATAACATTCTGGCAGCTAAATTGCTACAAGAGCTTCTTGCAGAAGTTTAAAATACAAGATTTTTAATAATTTACTCAGAAGAGTATAACTTCTGACACACACAAATGCTTGCCTCTTTATTCATATGTTCGTTACCTACTCTCCATATGTATCTGTCATTTAGCTGTTTCTCAAGATGATGATTAGCAGTTGGCTGCTTAGAAATCTCTTTCAAGCCAGTTTCTAAAGACAGTTGTTTAATGTGCTGCCATAGAATAAGGCTGTACCATTGTCAAAGATTTGATTGTTGTGTTTTATAGTAAGACCATTTGACATTTCCCTTTCAGTTTATTTTCCTTCCTTATTTTGTTATACATACCCTACCCTTTCTCCCCTGCCTTTCCTACATTCATTCCTCTTCCTCTGCCCTCCAGCACATCTACTTACTGGTGCTGTGCTGTGTGTCAGAAGATAAAACAGGTGTATTATTGTATAATGATTTTTGTACACATGTTTATGAAATGGTGAGATCAACTAAAGGAGGCATGTTCATAACAGTGTTTATTATCAGGAGCTATGTCCCAGGGAAAAAAAGGAGGGGGCAAATGGCTACGGCTGTAAATGGGTAACATCATTTAGAAAGCTGAACTTACTGTTCATCGGAGCGGTTACCTGAAGTATTAGATCTATGCACTGGTGAGCATCTCCTAATTCCACTTGCTTTTCTCCCCTGTGAATAGTTTACTGGTGCCAAGCTAACGAGAAAGACATCTAAGTAATAACATGAATGAAGTCTTAAAATTTAAAATATTTTTACTGCTATATAACCTAAAGACTACATTGTACATCTTTTGTAACACTGTCTCTTGTTATGATAAACACTGAAATAGCATGTTAAACAGTTGCCTATACTTTAATATAATCAGTTGGGGAAAACTGGCCTTTATCCCCCACTGTATGTTTGTTTCTTGAAAGGTAAATTGCTAATTTTATACTGTGTAATTCTGTTCTTCACAACATAGGTTTCATTATTCTATATTTAAACAGTTGGTCAGAAAATGATCCGCAATTCAAGTAAGTTTGCATTACTTTTTTCTTTAAAAAGTATTTTAACATGCCTTATTTATCATATTAGCAAATAAGGAGCTAATAACATGAAATTTTCATTTTTGACAGCTATAACCTTGCATAACTAATATTTAGGATGATTTTGATACTATCTTTAGAGTTTTGCACTGGGTATTAAATTTATTGGCACAATGTATTGGAAGAAAATGAGTATCTGGTTTAATTTTTAATATTTAGGGACATTTAAACAAATCAGTGTTTCAATTAGACTAAAAATCTTTATATTTTTTATTTACTTTTTGAAAGAAACATCTGTCAGAGTAACATTGATTCCGAACTGATGTTTGTGTGAATTTACATGTCTGTTTTCATGAACTAAGAATAGGGTTTCTTTGAGTTAAGGAGAAAAAAATATATATTTGGGTAAATTTATTAGGTTAAAGGTGACCCATTCAGTGTAAAAAGAGACACTGTGTGTGAGCTAAAGAAAAAAAAAGTAAATTTCTCCTTCATATTCTAAGAAGCTTTAAAAGAACAATTCAGGGGGATATTGATAACTGCTACTCTGTCAGTCATTGTCTGTATATGCAGTAAAATTTTGTGATCCCTGTATAGTAATATAAGGAATTCACAATGGCTTTTCAAAACAGTTTTTTCCTTGGAAATAAAGAATTTTGATGCTATTCTATTTTTGTTTTTATTATAGCTTAACTGTATGCTGTTAAACTCTAGGATGTATCTGAATCTTTCCTTTTATTTTTCCCTCCTCTTCCAAGTATATAAAACTGTGTTCTCACATATAATGTATTTAATTTTTGGAAAATTTAATGCTGTAGTAAATCAAGTGTGTGATTTAAAGTAATCAGATCACTTTGATTCTTTAAGTTTTCACAATTTCTTTTTTCCACAGGTAATTTTGGAGAAAATAATTTAACAATTAACTGATAATAAGCACGCTGTCCTCTGCTGTAAAAAAGTCTGAATAGATACTGTGTATGTTTTTATGTCCATGAACTTGAGCTACTCGTGTGCAATTATGTGTATGGGAATGGAGTAGTGTTCATGATTTGTATCTACATCATCATATGGATGTATATTTATTAATAAAGTCATTACTTTAAAACCAACTATGTTTACTACTTTGTTTTTTTTATGGTACTTTTCAAGTACTTAAGTGGTAAGTGGTAGACCTTTTTCATGACTGTAGATCTTGTATTTTTCTTAGAATTTTGCTTTTTTTTTCTTTTTTAAGACAGGGTCTCACTCTGTCATCCAAACTGAAGTTCAGTGGCGTGATCTTAGCTCACAGCAGCCTTAACCTTCTGGGCTCAAGCAGTCCTCCTGCCTTCCCACCTCAGCCTCCTGAGTAGTTGGCACTAGTACTTCCACCATGCCCAGCTAATTTTTTCATTTTTGTAGAGATGGGGTCCCCTATGTTGGCCAGGCTGGTCTCAAACTCCTGACCTCATGATTTGCCTGCCTCAGCCACCCAAAGTGCTGGGATTCCAGGCATGAGCCACCGTGCCCAGTCAGTAGTTTCCCTTTATCATCTATAATTTTTTTTTTTTTTTTTGAGACAGGGTCTCACTCTGTTGCCCAGGCTGGAGTGCAGCGGTGTGATCACAGCTCACTACAGCATCAGCCTGGGCTCAGGCAGTCTTCCCACCTCAGCCTCCCCGGTAGCTGGGACTACAGGTGCACGCCACCATGCCTGGCTAATATTTTGTATTTTTTGGAGAGACGGGTTTTGCCACATTGCCCAGGCTGGTCCTGAACTCCTGGACTCAAGCTCTCTGTCCGCCTTGGCCTCCAAAATGCTGGGATTACAAGCATGCGTCACCATACCTGGCTTAGTAGTAGTGTTTTTGTACTGATTGTGAGATAGATAAATGTGGCCATGGAAAACTGATACATTTCATTTTATCTCTGTGGCCATTCTGTTATAAGAACTTAGGGGCTTTGAAGTAGCTTCTTAAAACAGTGACAGAAAAAAATCAGTCATTTAAAATTTTCTCCTTCATTTCTCTTTCTTGTGACTCTCTTAAAAATTTTTTTCACCAGGCACGGTGTCTCATGCCTGTAGCCCCAGCACTTTGGGAGGCCAAGTTGAGTGGATCACGAGGTCAGGAGTTCAAGACCAGCCTGGCCAAGATAGTGAAACCCTGTCTCTACTAAAAATACCAGAAAAATGGCCGACTGCAGTGGCTCACACCTGTAATCCTAGCACTTTGGGAGGCCAAGGCGGGCGGATCACAAGGTCAGGAGATCGAGACCATCCTGGCCAATGTGGTGGTGAAACCCTGTCTCTTAAAAAAAAAAAAAAAAATTAGCTGACTGTGGTGGCGCATGCCTGTAGTCTCAGCTACTTGGGAGGCTTAGGCAGAAGAATTGCCTGAACCAGGAGGCAGTGGTTGCAGTGAGCCGAGATCGCGCCACTACCACTACACTCCAGCCTGGGTGACAGAGTGAGACACGTCTAAAAAAAATTTTTTTTTCTCTGAATATTTTTAGTCCATTCTGTTAGGTATTTATTTCCATATGGGCTTGGCACCTTTTTAAGTATGGAATCTGCCCATTTTGTCTTTGATTTGCCTGGTGCTGGCTTGTGATCACTTAAGAAGCTGGTTTGTGATTTATTGTCTATCATTTGTCTCTTTTTCCTTGGGCTAGTTTGTAAAGTGGCAGCCACCCTCTAAGTTGCTATTTTTATTTTTACTTAACTTCTTGGTAATTTTGTTCCTTAATTTGCCTCAAATCACTTTCAGTTCTTTCTCAGTAAGGAAGAATTTTTTTGGACATTTGTGTAACTTTATTTGATAATCAACAGTTTTCATCCATATTGACTGTAGATTTTTGAAAGTGGTAACAGGGACATATGTAACCTAAGCATAAAGCTTGTTTGGTGAATCTTCGTCCTCATTACGTTTTTGGGACAGCCACGCAGGGATATAGTATGGGACATTATTCCTTTGGCCAGACAGCTTTGTTGAGCCTGGCATCAATGCACACATTTCCATCTCCTTCATAGCTCAAGTGCCTGAGGGGCATGCTGCTTGAAGCCCACTCTTGTGGATGTGCTTGTGAATGTGGATGGTGTATTCTCAGGTCACCAGCTTGATTGCAGAACAGCCCTCACCACCCCTGTTTGCGGGAGCTGTTCTGCCAGGCCCAAGTTGGAAAAGCAAGGAAAATATTTTAAAGTAGATTTGAAATTTTCTAATTTCTGTGTGTGACCCTTGATTGCTACTAATGCTGTTTTTCATGTTATGGGAAATTTTAATCTATTAGATTAACACAGTGGTTCTGAATATCTTGTTTTCCACTTCACCTGCCTGTTTATATCCTGTGTAGCAGTTAGTCCTTATGGTAATAATAGTTATAACAAGAGACCCCAAAATTGCTGAGTGTGGTGGTTCCTGCCTGTGGTCCTAGCCACTTAGGAGGCTGAGGTGGGAGGTCCCCTTGAGTCCAGGAGTTTGAGGCTTCAGTGAACTAAGATCACCACTGCACTCCAGTCTGGACACCAGAACAAGACCCCTTCTCTTAATTAAAAGAAATGCAGTGGCTCTGATAAAATTAGCATATTTCTCATGCGTCTGTCCTATGCTTTCCATGCAGTACTTCAAGGACCTAAGCTCACAGTGATGTTGCCAGTTTCAAAACGGCTTCCAAGATTAGTTGTCTCCATTTTTGCCAGTCTGAAGGGAGGAGTTATGGAAGTCCAAGCCGTTTTAGGCAAATAAGGTGAAGCTACAGATAGCTGCAAGAGGTGGTGGGAAGCATGGCTCCTACTTGAACAACCACCAGGTCCAGTTTTTGTTTTTTTTTTTTTTGAGACGGAGTTTCGCTCCTGTTGCCCAGGCTGTAGTGCGGTGGCACAATCTCAGCTCACCGAAACCTCTGCCTCCTTGGTTCAGGTAATTATCCTGTCTCAGCCTCCCAAGTAGCTGGAATTAGGCATGTGCCACTATGCGCGGCTAATTTTGTATTTTTAGTAGAGATGGGGTTTCTCCATGTTGGTCAGGCTGATCTCGAACTCCCGACCTCAGATGATCTACCCACCTCGGGTTCCCTAAGTGCTGGGATTACAGGTGTGAGCCACCGCACCCAGCCCCAGGTCCAGTTATTACTATGGAGGGAGAGAATGGTTTTAGTGGCAGTCTCTACCACATCTCTGTAGGTAAAGGTTTGTAGGTGGAGATTGGGGTGGAATGAAGAAGCACACATACTTACAGATTGCATGAAACCAAGTTGAGGTTTATGAAGCTAAATTATTACTAGTTACCTTTAACAAAATTGTTAATTCACTAAAGATTTGAATATCATCTTTGAGCCAAGCACTATTTGGGGTAACTATTCTGGGGTGCACTAGACTACTTCCTGGTTTATAGTCTAGTGAAAGGTTTGGACAAGTGAAGAGTTTATACAATATGAAAGGCCAGGTGCAATGGCTCACACCTGTAATTCTACCACTTTGGTAGGCCAAGGCAGGCAGATTGCTTGTTCCCAGGAGTTCAAGACCAGCCTGGGTGACATAGCAAAATCCCATCTCAACAAAAATCCGCCGGGTGTGGTGGCTTGTGCCTGTAGTCTCAGCTACTTGAGAGGCTGAGATGGAAGGGTCCCCTAAGCCTGGGAGGTTGAGGCTGCAGTAGGCCCAGCTGTGATTGCGCCAATGGACTCCAGCCTGGATAACAGAATAAGACTCTGTCTCAAAAAACATACATATATATGATTACTACTCTTTCTGGAGTAAGTGGGGGGGTGGGAGTGGGGGCTTTAACAATACCCAAAAAGAAATAACATTTAAGCTAAGAGCTAAAAGATACATAGAGATTGGTATGTGGAGAGAAGAGACTGTTAGAGAAAGGAAACATGCAAAAGCCTGGAAAGCATGAGATTATTTCAGCAAGTAAATGTGTGTGGTGGGAGGTAGTAATGAACAAGGGTTGAGAAGGGGGAGGTGAAAGGGACTAGATTGTAGAAGGCCCTGAACATCAATCTAAAGTTTCTGATTTATTCTGAGGACAAATGACAAGCCATTGGAAAAATTTAAATAAGGGCATGACTTGCTCTCACTTGCAGCTTAGGTTGGTTTGGAGAAGGCGCAGTCAGAGTCAGGCATAGTAATAAAGTCTCATTTGGATGAGCTATTCTTGGGACAGTGAAGAAGAAAGAAGTGGACAAATTGTAATCTAAGATACATAGAAGTAATGCAGCTTGGTGCCAGGAATGAACAGGAGTCAAAGATGATGCCCAGTTTCTGATTTGTGTGGCAATATAGTATTAACTAGTATGGGGAGCAGTGAGTATGACTGCACACGTGCACAGAAGGTGAGGAGAGGTGGTTAGAAGTGTATCCAAAACAAATATGACAGGTTAAGATGACCTCTGCCAATATAAAGAGGTGATATTTTTTTCTAGTTTAGTGCAAAATCTACCCTTTATAGTTGAAAGTGGACGTTATTTTTATAGCTGATGGAGGATATGGGGCCAAAAGGAACTACTCTTAGACATAGAGATTCTGGTATATTTTAAGTAGAAACCCATTTTAATTAATAATGATTTTCTATGATTTCAGTTGACTTAACAAATTCAACAAACCTTAATAGTTTCTGAGCATCTGCTCTATAATGTGGCAGCTCCCATACAAACAAGACATAAATATTCTCATGGAACTCATATTAGAAAACAAATGCCTTGACAGAGTGAGGACCTGTAAAAAAAAAAAAAAAAACAAAAAACAAAAAACAAAACCAAATGCCTTAGTATGTAAAACTTAAACCATGTAATGTCAATTTTTATTCAAACTCTGTTACATATTTTAAACATGCTTTGCCTCATAAATTAGCTAATGCTTTTAGTTCATAGCAAATGAAACTACAGTCCATCTGCCTGTTCCTAACCTTTAGGTGAATTTTGAGATGATTTCACCAAAACTATTTATTGTTATTCTCTTTAAGCTCAGTATCACATAAAACATTTAGTAGCCGGGCAAGGTGGCTCATGCCTGTAGTCCCAGCTACTCAGAAGGCTGAGGCAGGAGAATTGCTTGAATCCAGCAGGCAGAGGTTTCGGTGAGCCGAGATAGCGCCACTGCACTCCAGCCTGGGCGACAGAGTGAGACTCTGTCTCAAAAAAAAAAAATCTTTTAGAAATCATGATGGTGGTAGCTTTTTTTTTTTTTGAGACTGGGTCTCACTCTGTCACCCAGGCTGGAGTGCTGTGGTGTGATCTCGGCTCACTGCACACTCTGCCTCCTGGGCTCAAGCTATCTGTCCACCTCAGCCTCCTGAGTAGCTGGGACTACTGGCACACACCACCACACCCGGCTAATTTTTGAATTTTTTGGAGAGACGGGGTTTTGCCTCATTGCCCAGGATGGTCTCAAACTCCTGGACTCAAGTGATCTGCCTGCTTGGCCTCCCAAAGGGTTGGGATTACAGGTGTGAGCCACCTCAACCAGTTGATGGTGGCTTTTAAATCATGTTGGGAGCTACTTACATGGCTGGTGTACTTCCTCTGACACATAATAAAAACAACTACAAAGTAGTATGCATCCTTAGTATGCCAGGTGCAGAATGAGTGATGACTGAAATAGAGTAACTGTAGGGCTGTCAGAAAAATACCAAAAAGAGGTTTTTAAGTTGTGTTTTAAAAATTTTTTGGAAACTTCAAACATTTACAAAAAGTAAACATAGAGTATAATGACCTTCTATGTGTCCATCACCAAATTTAGCAATTAAAAAGTTAAGACCTTTCAGGAATATACCTGCTTTTGAAATAAAAGCCAGGAAAAAAGTTTTAAAAAATTCAAGACTTATTTTTTTCATGTATAGCCCCACCCACTCCCTGTCCCCCTCTGTTATTTTGAAGCAAATTCTCCAAGTCATATTTTATCCCAAAATATTTTAGTACATATATCTAAAAATAAAGACCTTTTTTCTTTTTCCTTTTTTTTTTTTTTTTTTTTTTTTCTGAGATGGAGTCTCACTTTGTCCCTCAGGCTGGAGTGCAGTGGCCCAGTCTCAGCACACTGCAATTTCCGCCTCCCGGGTTCAAGCCTTGGCCTCCCAAAGTGCTGGAATTTATAGGAGTGAGCCACCACACCTGGCCAAAATAAAGACTTTCTTTCTTTTTTTTTTTTTTTTCTGAGACAGAGTCTCACTTTGTCGCCAGGTGCCAGGCTGGAGTACAGTGGCACAATCTCGACTCACTACAACCTCCGCCTCCCGGGTTCAAGCAATTCTCCTGCCTCAGCCTCCTGAGTAGCTGGGACTACAGGTGCATGCCACCACACCCAGCTAGTTTTTGTATTTTTAGTAGAGACGGGGTTTCACCATGTTGGCCAGGATGGTCTCGGTCTCTTGACCTCGTGATCCGCCCGCCTTGGCCTCCCAAAGTGCTGGGATTACAGGCTTGAGCCACCGCGCCCGGCCAATAAAGACTTTCTTAAAAGCATAAGCACAATACCATTATTACACTTTAAAAAATCAACAATGGGCTGGGCGCGGTGGCTCACGTCTGTAATCCCAGCACTTTGGGAGGCTGAGGCGGGTCGAAGTCAGGAGTTCGAGACCAACCTGGCCAATATGGTGAAACCCCGTCTCTACTAAAAACACAAAAATTAACTGGACGTGGTGGCGAGTGCCTGTAATCCTAGCTACGTGGGAAGCTGAGGCAGGAGAATCGTTTGAACCCAGGAGGTTGCAGTGAGCTGAGATCATGCCATTGCATTCCAGCCTGGGTGGCAGAGTGAGATTCTGTCTAAAAAGAAAAAAAATCAATGGTGTTCCTAAATATCAAGCATCTAGTGTTAAAATTGTCCCAATTGTTCTAGCATTTTAATAATTTAGTTATTTCTTTATTGAAGTATAATTTACATATCATAAATGTCACCCTTTTTTTTTTGTATGACTATCAAAGTAATCTAGCACAATTTGGTGAAAAGCCTATTCTTTCCTTTTTTTTCTTTTTTGTTTTGAGACGAGTCTCACTCTGTCCCCCAGGCTGAAGTGCAGTGGCGCCATCTCGGCTCACTGAGTTGCCTCCCCCTATTCAAGCAATTCTCCTGCCTCAGCCTCTGGAGTAGCTGGGACTACAGGTGTGTACCACCAGGCCTGGCTAATTTTTGTATTTTTAGTAGAGATGGGCTTTCACCATGTTGGCCAGCTTGGTCTTGAACTCCTGACCTCAGGTGATCCCTCGCTTTGGCCTCCCAGAGTGCTGGATTACAGGCATGAGCCACCGCACCCGGCTTATATAAATGTTTGAATCAGGATTCAAACATTGTCCTAAATTGCATTCAATTGATGTATCTCTTTAGTGTCTTGTATGATTTCATCTGTTACTCCTCCTTTCTAATTTATTTGTTGAAGAAACTAGGTCATTTTACCCAAAATTCTGAATTTTGCTGATTGCATCGCTAGGGTTTTATTTTTATTTCTCTAACCTCTCTAGGTTCTGAAAACTCATGGTAAGATCTAGAAGTGTGCTGAGATTCCAATTTAATTTTTTGGGCAAGAATCCTCTTAGGTGGTGGTATGTACTTACTGTTGCATCATTTAGTTTACACATAACTGGTTATCTCTTATTGTAATATTAAAGTTGATCTGTGGGTCTAGATTCTTAGCCTGACCCATCTGTTTAAAAATCCCTCATAAGGTTCCCCTTAATGATTTTAGTAGTCATTGATGATCTTGGCATAGCTCCATGTTTGTTGTTGTTGTTGCTTTGTTTTTTTGAGACGGAGGTTCGTTCTGTTGCCCAGGCTGGAGTGCAGTGGTGCAATCTCGGCTCACTGCAACCTCCACCTCCCAGGTTCAAGTAATTCTTATGCCTCAGCCTCCCGAGTAGCTGAGACTACAGGCACACACCACCATGCCCAGCTAATTTTTGTATTTTCAGTAGAGACGGGGTTTCACCTTGTTGGCCAGGCTGGTCTTGAACTCCTAACCTCAAGTGATCTACCTGCCTTGGCCTTCCAAAGTGCTGGGATTACAGGCATAAGCAACCATGCCTGGCCACTCCATGTTTTCACTGGGGGTTACACTACAGCAGTTTCATATTATTTATACTTTAGCTCAAATGCTTCTATAGAAAAAATTAGCTTATAAATTAGCTCAAATACTTCTATGGAAAAAATTTCCCCCTCTTCAAATATTTAGTTACTCTGAGATATACTGTGTAGGAAAGACAAATGCCTGATTCCTTCCTTTTACCTACTAGCTTTCAGAATAATGAGTTGATCCTCCAGCATCTTCTAAAGGTGACTAATTAGTGTAAAAAATTTTTTCGTGTTAGTATGAACTCATAGATGTTAACATATGCAGTGTATTTCAGTCTATTGAAATTTTTCATTTTTTTGCTCAAATCATCCCATCTTTGGTCAGTAGGAACCAGTTTGGTTCCTCGGTCATTTTGAATGACCCTAGTACCCTGGTATTCTTTTATTTATTTACTTATTTATTTAAGTTTTGCATTTTGATATAAGATGTCTTAGGCTTCCAGATAGACTTTTTTTTTTTTTTTTTTTTTTTTTTGAGATGCAGTCTCACTCTGTCGCTAGGCTGGAATGCAGTGGCATGATCTCAGCTCACTGCAACCTCCGACTCCCAGGTTCAAGCGATTCTCCTGTCTCAGCCTCCTCAGTAGCTCAGATTACAGGCATGTGCCACCATGCCCTGCTAATTTTTGTGTTTTTAGTAGAGATGGGGTTTCACCATGTTGGCCAGGATGGTCTTGATCTCCTGACCTTGTGATCCGCCCACCTCGGCCTCCCAAAGTGCTGGTATTACAGGTGTGAGCCACCATGCCTGCCCAGAAAGGCTTTTTGAGATAGCAAGACAAGTTAGGAGTTTAGGGATGCAGTGTGCTTTTTCTTGAAATTTAGGGCATATGGTTTTTGGAAGAGTGTCTTCATTTTCTAATATTAATATTTTATAAAATATTTAAAGTGAAAGAATCCTTACAACGACACTATTATGTTTTTATACCTTTTTGTAAACAAAGTATATATGAAGAAAGACAGGTGGGGTATGGAAGAAAAGCAAAGAGAGCAAAAAGGGTCTAGTTTGAAGTGCTCCATTGTTGGTGCTATAAAGAAAAATCAGCACTGAGACAAAGGATCTCTCAGCAAAGCAATTTTTTTTTTTTTTGAGATGGAGTCTTGCTCTGTCGCCCAGGCTGGAGTGCAGTAGCACAATCTGTGCCTCCCGGGTTCAAGCAATTATCTGCCTCAGCCTCCTGAGTAGCTGGGATTACAGGCACCCACCACCATGCCTGGCTAATTTTTGTATTTTTAGTAGAGACGAGGTTTCATCATCTTGGCCTGGCTGGTCTTGAACTCCTGACTTTGTGATTCACCCACCTTGGCCTCCCAAAGTACTGGGATTACAGGCATGAGCCACTGCGCCTGGTCCCACAAAGCAATTTTTACTTTTTTGCTTCCTGCATTGCCGGAAGGAACCCTCACTAGATATCTTACCATCAGAGTACAACGAACAAAGGAAAAGCAGACATATTTATCCCTTAGGCATTTGGGGTTGTTCTTACTGCTGTGTCTGTTTTCCATTGGCTGGAGCCAGACCTCACAATCTAAACTAAAACCTGACTGGCTAACAACTTAAAACTTTTCTAAACAGATAAGAGGCATAGGCTGTGAGCTGGGACATGCCTGTGAGTGCCTCCAGCACAGAGACCTTGGTTAAAGTACAAAGACATAGGATATACGATGTGCCTATAAGCATGTCTAACAGCTGAATAGGATAGGGCTTAACAAAGAGTTATTGGCACACTTATGATTTATTCTTTAACAAGAAAGGAAAATTTGAAGAGGAACTTTTAGTTCCCACATCCATTCAGCCTGAGTTCCATTCCTACTATACCTCTCATTCTGGATATCCTTTGAGCAGCATACTTGAGAGGTGTGAAATACTGCTAAGCATATTCTTTTTGTTTTCAAAATCCTACCCTGAACACAGACCTCTTACCGTTAACGTTTCCTGCTCTGATAAAGCAGCTTCTAATCTTTTTTTCTCTCTCTCCTTTGCCCTTGCTACAGCACCTCACAGCTGCCTTCCAGTGAGAGCAGAAACATTTGCATAAAGTTTTGTTCTTTTCATGGCATCTGACAAAGTATGATTTTTCTTTCAATTTGCTTTTATGAAACATGATATTGTTGATCTAGCCTTTGTGACATGTTTGAACCCTGATTTTGAACAGAATGATGAAACATTCTTCTAGGGTACTCCTTCCTGGTTCAGTAACCTATTTAGTTCATTTTCCTAATTTGATATCGATATTGCTTATCTATTTTGTTTCTATGTTTACAGCAAAACACACTGGATCTGATTTTGAGTCCCTGCACAGTCACTCACTAGCATACGAACTTTGTCAAGTTGCTCATTCTAAGCCTCCAAAGTGGATTTGTAGTGAAAATCATATGAGAATAATGAACATATGGGCAATGTGGCAGACTGAAAGTTTGGATTTGTGTTAAATTCAAGCTCTGACACTTATTTGGGACCTTAGGCAAATTACTTAATCTTTTTCTTCATTTAAAAAATATGTAAAATCTATACCAGAGATAATGCAAGAATGATATGGCCTATATAACCAAATTAAAATACTTAATCTAGCACTTGTCATATTTTATTATTATAATTTTAACTTTTGATAAAAATTCAGAAAGATCTTCTAACATGAAAATATCTTAATAAAATGAAAATGGATGCTGAGTTTTTAATTTGTAAAATTTGCTCATTGATTTGGTCATATGGGTACCTGTATTAGCGGAACACCAGGCAATATCACAAGATATTCCTTAACCTTCAAGTTATCTGGAGATGGGAGTGGAGATAGAGCAGGGAAAGAAGAGGAATTTCCCTGCTCCTGATTCATTTTTCTTTTTTTTGAGATAGGGTCTTGTTCTGTCACCCCGACTGGAATGCAGTGTCACAATCACAACTCACTGCATCCTCTGTTTCCTGAGCTAAAGGGATCCTCCCACCTGAGCCTTCCAACTAGCTCAAACTACGAGCATATACCACCATGCCCAGCTAATTTTTAAATCTTTTGTAGAGACTGGATCTCCCTATGTTGCCCAGGGTGTTCACGAACTCCTGGGCTCAAGTGATCGTCCCATTTTGGTCTCCCAAATTCCTAGGATTATAAGCACCCAGCCTGATACATAGTTATTCTTACTTAGAATACTTTGCTGTAAGGGTATGTCTAACACTTGAATGATTTTTACCTTCCTTCTTAAGAATTTCATGTGATGAAGCAATTTTATACTTTATTTCCTTTTTTGTTGCTGTTTTTTTGAGACAGGGTCTTACTCCGTCACCCAGGCTGGAGTGCAGTGGTGCTACCACAGCTCACTACAGCCTCCACGTCCTGGGCTCAAGTGATCCTCCCATGTCAGCCTCTGCTGGGACTACAAGCACAGCCACTACGCCTGACTAATTTTATTTTTCATAGAGACGGGGTCTCACTATGTTGCCAAGACTGGTCTTGAACTCCTGGGCTCAAGTGATCTCCTACATCAGCCTTCCAAGTAGCTAGCATTACAGGCATGTGCCACCACGTCTGGCTAAATTTTTTATTTTTATTAAAGGTACGGTTTCACCATGTTGGCCAGGCTAGTCTTGAACTCCTGACCTCAAGTGATTCACCTGCCTCAGCCTCCCAAAGTGCCGGGATTACAGGTGTGAGCCACCACACCTGGCCTGATGTCAGTTTTAATAGTTTTAATATGTTAAAGATGAGATTTGTGAATCAGTATCTCTAAATGTTACACTGAATATGCCTTAGTAAACACAGCTAAGGTGAATAACAATTTAGCTATTTCTTTATTGCTTGAGTTTTTGGTATTTCCTAAATAGAACTTCTCATACCTGTTGTAAGCTCAAGTACTACTCACATAAAATTCACTGAACTGACAAGGGAAGGAAGAACATATTAAGTAAGTAGTTAATTGATCATTAGGTAATCATCTTGGATAGGTATTTTTTTAAAAAAATTATTTATAGCATCATCAGATGTTATTACAATAGGTATCCACATGTGGTCAGCCAGCCCCCGGATCATTAGGTAAGATGGTTCCTAATGATCCTCACCTTGCATGTATGTCCTTATGTAGTCCCCCTCCATCACTGTATGTGGCTGATCCATGTAATTGATATTACAAAAGTGATAATGTGTGATTTCTGAGGGCAGGACATAAAAGGCATTGCGGCTTCAGCATTCCTGTCTTGGATCACTGGTCTGGGGAAGGCCATCTGTCATATCATGAGGACATAAAAATAGCTCTATGGAGAGATCCAATGGTGAAGAAATGAGCCCTCCTGCCAACAGTCAGTGTCAACTTACATCTCAGAAGCAAATCTTCCAGCCCCAGTCAAGCTTTCAGATGACTGTAGCTGCAGCTAACATCTTGATTGCATCCTCATGAGATCCTGAGCCACAACTACCCAGCTAAGCCATTCCTGAATTCCTGACCCACATAAATGATGTGAAATAATAAATGATGATTGTTTCAAGACACCAAATTTGGAGGCAATTTATGCAGAAATGAATAACTAATACATGAATACACCAGTCATAAATGACTTATACACTACCACACTCCAGCCTGGGTGGCAAAGACAGACTCTCTTCTCTCTCTGTCTCTGTCTCTGTCTCTGCTCTCTCTCTCTCTCTCTATATATATATATATATGTATATATATAAAATTGCATTTTAGGTTCTGGGGTACATGTAAAGAACATGCAGGATTGTTGCATAGGTACATACATGGCAATGTGGTTTGCTGCCTCCATCCCCATCACCTATATCTGGCATTTCTCCCCATGTTATTCCTCCCCCAACTCCCTACAACCCACTGTCCCTCCCCTAGTCACCCCCAACAGTATGTAATGCTCCCCCTCCCTGTGCCCATGTTTTCTCATTGTTCAACACCCACCTGTGAGTGAGTACATGCAGTGTTTGATTTTCTGTTCTTGTGTCCGTTTGCTGAGAATGATAGTTTCGAGGTTCATCCATGTCCCTACAAAGGACACGAACTCATTGTTTTTTTTTATGGCTGCATGGTATTCCATGGTGTATATGTGCCACATTTTCCCTGTCCAGTCTATCATGGATGGGCATTTGGGTTGGTTCCAGGTCTTTGCTATTGTAAACTGTGCTGCGATGAACATACATGTGCATGTGTCCTTATAATAGAGCGATTTATAATCCTTTGGATATATACCCAGTAATGGGATTGCTGGGTCAAATGGAATTTCTATTTCTAGGTCCTTGAGGAATCACCACACTGTCTTCAACAATGGTTGAACTAATTTACACTCCCACCAACAGTGTAAAAGTGTTCCTGTTTCTCCACATCCTCTCTAGCATCTGTTGTCTACAGATTTTTTTAATGATTGCCATTCTAACTGGTGTGAGATGGTATCTCAATGTAGTTTTGATTTGCATTTATTTAATGACCAGTGATGATGAGCATTTTTCCATATGTTTGCTGGCCTCATATATGTCTTCTTTTGAAAAGTGTCTGTTCATATCCTTTGCCCACTTTTGAATGGGTTTTTTTGTTTGTTTGTTTGTTTTTTTTAGAAAAATGGTATGACTAAAGGCTAATTGTAGAGCTACGAGGAATAACACTGAATATTATTAAGTTTGAGCAATGAATAGATGTTCTTTTCTTAAGAACAAGCTTCCTGCTTCTTAATAAGTGAGTCACTCACATTAAGGTAATAGCTTTCTTTTTTTTTATTATTTTTATTTTTTTATTTAAAGAAAAAGAGAGAAAGAAAAAAAGAGAATAAAAGAAAGGGAAAAAGAAGAAGAAAAGAGGGAGAGAGAACGGGAATCTTGCTCTATTGCCCAGGCTAGAATGCAGTCTAAAAATGGGTATTAAAAAGCTCTTTTATACTAATAATTGTGTTATACGATGGAGACAGGAAGGAATAAGGGAGGAAAATAACAAACAAACAGCCAACCAATATTTCATTTGAACCTATGAAATACTATGTAATTGCTGGGGAGTGATTTACTCCCAACCATGTGGTCTCTTTTAGAATAAATGTGATGTGTTACTGAAAAAAAAAAAAATGTATGTTTTGTGGATTTGGAGTAGAGAGTTCTGTAAATGTTTATTAAGTTTACTTGTTCAAGGTATAAGTTCAAGTCCTGGATATCCTTGTTAACCTTCTGTTTCATTGGTGTGTCCAATATTGACAATGTAGTGTTAAAGTCTCCCACTATTATTGTGTGGGAGTCCAAGTCTCTTTGTAAGTCACCAAGAACTTGCCCTATGTATCTGGGTGCTCCTATATTGTGTGTGCATAGACTTAGGATCGTTAACTCTTCCCATTACATTGATCCCTCTACCATTATACAATGTCCTTCTTGTCTCTTTTGTTTTCTATTACTTTAAAGTCTATTTTATCAGAGATGAGAATTTTAACTCCTGTTGTTTTTTTTTTCTCTCCATTCGGTTGGCAAATCTTCCTCCATCCCTTTGTTTTGAGTCTCTGTATATCCTTGCATGTGAGATGGGTCTGGATGCAGCTTACTGGTGGGTTTTCTAGAATGACTGATACTGGTTGTTCCTTTCTGTACATAGTGCTTCTTTCAGAAGCTCTTGTAAAGCAGGCCTGGTGGTAATGAAATCTCTGAGTACTTGCTTGTTCGTAAAAATTTTTATTTTTCCTTCACTTATGAAACTTAATTTGGCTGGATATGAAATTCTGGGTTGAAAGTTCTTTTCTTTAAGGATGTTAAATATTGGCCCCCACTCTCTTCTGGCTTGTAGGGTTTCTGCTGAGAGATCTGCTGTGAGTCTGCTAGGCTTCCCCTTGTGGGTAACCTGTCCTTTCTCTCTAGCTGCCCTTAGTATTTTCTCCTTCATTTCAACCCTGGTGAATCTAATGATTATGTGCCTTGGGGTTGCTCTTTTTGAGGAATATCTCTGTGGTGTTCTCTGTATTACCTGGAGTTGAGTATTGTCCTGCCTTGCTAGGTTGGGAAAGTTTTCCTGGATAATATCCTGAAAAATATTTTCCAGCTTGGATTCATTCTCTTCGTCACATTCAGGTACACCTATCAAATGTAGATTAGGTCTTTTCATATAGTCCCATATTTCTTGGAGATTTTGCTCATTCCTCTTTACCCTTTTTTCTCTAATCTTGTCTTCTCATTTTATTTCATTAAGTTGGTCTTCGACCTCTGAAATCCTTTCTTCTGCTTGATCAATTCGACTGTTTAGACTTGTGCATACTTCTCGAAGTTCTTGTATTGTGTTTTTTAGCTCCATTAATTCACTTATATTCCTTTCTAAATTGTCCATTCTCATCAACATTTCGTCAAACCTTTTTTCAAGGTTCTTAGTTTCCTTGCATTGGGCTAGAACATGTTCTTTTAGCTCACAGAAGTTTCTCATTATCCACCTTCTGAAGCCTGATTCCGTTGATTCCTCACATTCATTCTCGATCAGGCCTTGTTCAATTGGTGATGAGGCACCGCAATCCTCTGCAGGAGGAAAGGCATTCTGATTTCCAGTGTTTTCAGCCTTTTTGCGCTGGTTTCTTCCCATCTTTGTTGATTTATCCACCTGTCGTCTGTGTAATTGCTGACGTTCAGATTAGGTCTCTGAGTGGACGTCCAACTTGTTGGTGGTAAAGTTTTTTCTGTTTCTTAATTTTCCTTCGGCAGACGCCCCCTCCCCCCACAGAGCTGGACCTTCCCGGGGTTCAGCTGTACTTGCTGTGAAACTCTCAATCCTCAGCAGTGCCAACTGCTGTTTTTTTTGTGTGTGTGTAGGGGGGGACCAGCCTTCCCCTGCGGCGACCCACCACGCCGACTGAAACAGCGGCGTTGAGATTTGTGGCGCTTTTCTGCCCGGGAATCTCCCGGTCTGCTTCCCCCGCTTCAGTTCACTTTTCAATCAGCTGAATGGGAGACTCTGCTTTCCCGGAGCTCCAACGCCAACCAAAAGGGCACTCAGTCCTGTATACTCCAGACAGAGAACCGCCGCGCCGGGGCACCTGCAAAACGGCCACGCCGGCCAAAATAGTCGCGCTGGCCACCTGTGGGGCTCCTCCGCCAGGAATCTCTTGGTCCGTGGGCAATAAAAATGCGTCTGAAAATGTGGCGTCCACTCACTCTCTGCGCTTTCAGTGGGAGCTACAATCCTGAGCTGCTGCTAATCGGCCATCTTGGATCTCTCCCGAATGGGTTTGTTTTTTTTTCTTGTAAATCTGTTTTAGTTCTTTGTAGATTTTGGATATAAGTCCTTTGTCAGATGGATAGATCGCAAAATTTTTTTCCCATTTTGTTGGTTGCTGATTCACTCTAATGATTGTTTCTTTTGCGGTGCAGAAGCTGTGGAGTTTAATTAGATCCCATTTGTCTACTTTGGCTTTTGTTGCCAATGCTTTTGGTGTTTTAGTCATGAAGTCCTTGCCTATGCCTATGTCCTGAATGGTTTTGCCTAGGTTTTCTTCTAAGGTTTTCATGGTGTTAGGTCTTATGTTTAAGTCTTTAATCCATCTGGAGTTAATTTTAGTGTAAGGTGTCAGGAAGGGGCCCAGTTTCCACTTTCTGCACATGGCTAGCCAGTTTTGCCAACATCATTTATTAAACAGGGAATCCTTTCCCCATTGCTTGTTTCTGTCAGGTTTGTCAAAGATCAGATGGTTGTAGATGTGTGGCATTGACTCCAAGGCCTCTGTTCTGTTCCATTGGTCTATATCTCTGTTTTGGTACCAGTATCATGCTGTTTTGATTGTAGCCTTGTAGTATAGTTTGAAGTCAGGTAGCGTGATGCTTCCAGCTTTGTTCTTTTTTGCTTAGAATTGACTTGGCTATGCGGGCTCTCTTTTGGTTCCACATGAAGTTTAAGGTGTTTTTTTCCAGTTCTGTGAAGAAGGTCATTGGTAGCTTAATGGGGATAGTGTTGAATCTATAAATTACTTTGGGTAGTATGGCCATTTTCACAATATTGATTCTTCCTAACCATGAGCATGGAATGTTTCTCCATCTGTTTGTGTCCTCTCTTATTTCGTTGAGCAGTGGTTTGTAGTTCTCCTTGAAGAGGTCCTTTACATCCTTTGTTAGTTGTATTCCTAGGTATTTTATTCTCTTAGTAGCAATTGTGAATGGCAGCTCTCTTTAAGTCTGTTATTGGTGTATAGGAATGCTTGTGATTTTTGCACATTGATTTTGTATCCTGAGACTTTGCTGAAGTTGCTTATCGGTTTAAGGAGATTTTGGGCTGAGACGATAGGGTCTTCTAAATATACAATCATGTTGTCTGCAAATAGAGATAGTTTGACTTCCTCCTTTCTAAGTGGATACCCTTTATTTCTTTTTCTTGCCTGATTGCTCTGGCTAGAACTTCCAATACTGTATTGAATAGGACTGGTGAGAGAGGGCATCCTCATCTAGTGCCAGATTTCAAAGGGAATGCTTCCAGTTTTTTTTCCATTCAGTATGATATTGGCTGTGGGTTTGTCATAAATAGCTTTTATTATTTTGAGATACATTCCATCGACACCTAGTTTATTGAGAGTTTTTAGCATAAAGTGCTGTTGAATTTTGTTGAAGGCCTTCTCTGCATCTATTGAGATATTCATGTGGTTTTTGTCTTTGGTTCTGTTTATGTGGTGAATTATGTTTATAGACTTGTGTATGTTGAACCAGCCTTGCATCCCCAGGATGAAGCCTACTTGATTGTGATGGATAAGCTTTTTGATGTGCTGTTGCAATCGGTTTGCCAGTATTTTATTGAAGATTTTTGCATCTATGTTCATCATGGATATTGGCCTGAAGTTTTCTTTTCTTGTTGAGTCTCTGCTGGGTTTTGGTGTCAGGATGATGTTGGTCTAACAAAAGGATTTGGGGAGGATTCCCTCTTTTTGGAGTGTTTGGAATAGTTTCAGAAGGAGTGGTACCAGCTCCTCTTTGTATGTCTGGTAGAATTTGGCTGTGAACCCATCTGGACCTGGGCTTTTTTTGGTTGGTAAGCTATTAATTGCTGCCTCAACTTCAGCCCTTATTATTGGTCTATTCAGGGTTTTGACTTCTTTCTGGTTTAGGCTTGGGATGGTGTAAGTGTACAGGAATTTATCCGTTTCTTCCAGGTTTACTGGTTTATGTGCATAGAGTTGTAGTAATCTCTGATGGTGGTTTGTATTTCTGCGGAATCGGTGGTGATATCCCCTTTATCATTTTTTATTGCATGTATTCGATTTTTCTCTCTTTTCTTTTTTATTAATCTGGCTAGTGGTCTGTTTATTTTGTTGATCTTTTCAAAAAACCAGCTCCTGGATTTATTGATTTTTTGAAGAGTTTTTTGTGTCTCTATCTCATACAGTTCTGCTCTGATCTTAGTTATTTCTTGTCTTCTGCTAGCTTTTGAGTTTTTTTGATCTTGCTACTGTAGCTCTTTCAGTTTTGATGATAGGACGTCAATTTTAGATCTTTCCTTGCTTCTCATGTGGGCATTTATTGCTATAAATTTTCCTCTAGACACTGCTTTAAATGTGTCCTAGAGATTCTGGTATGTTGTGTCTTCGTTCTTGTTGGTTTTGAAGAACATCTTTATTTGTGCCTTCATTTAATTGTTCATCCAGTCAACATTCAAGAGCCAGTTGTTCAGTTTCCATGAAGTTGTGTGGTTCTGAGTTATTTTCTGAGTTCTGAGTTCTGATTTGATTCCACTGTGGTCTGAGAGACTGTTTGTTATGATTTCCTTTCTTTTGTATTTGCTGAGGAGTGATTTACTTCTAATTATGTGGTCAATTTTAGAGTAGGTGTGATGTGGTGCTCAGAAGAATGTATATTCTGTGGATTTGGGGTGGAGAGTTCTGTAAATGTCTATTAGGTTTTCTTGGTCCAGGTCTGAGTTCAAGTCCTGGATATCCTTGTTAATTTTCTGTCTCGTTGATCTGTCTAATATCGACAGTGGAGTGTTAAAGTCTCCCACTATTATTGTGTGGGAGTCTAAGTTTCTTTGTAGGTCATTAAGAACTTGCTTTATGTATCTGGGTGCTCCTGTATTGGTCGCGTTTATATTTAGGATTGTTAGCTCTTCTTGTTGCATTGATCCTTTTACCATTATGTAATGTCCTTCTTTGTCTCTTTTGATCTTTGTTGGTTTAAAGTCTATTTTATCAGAGACTAGGATTGTAACTCCTGCTTTTTTTGCTCTCCATTTGCTTGGTAAATCTTCTTCCATTCCTTTATTTTGAGTCTATGTGTATCTTTGCAAGTGAGATGGGTCTCCTGAATACACCACACCAATGGGTCTTGACTTTTTATGCAGTTTGCCAGTCTATGTCTTTTGATTGGGGCATTTAGCTTGTTTTCATTTAAGGTTAATATTATGTGTGTATTTGATCCTGCGATTTTGATGCTAGCTGGTTGTTTTGCCCATTAGTTGTCACAGTTTCTTCATTGTGTTGATGCTCTTTACCATTTGGTACGTTTTTGGAGTGGCTGATACTGTTTGTTCCTTTCTATGTTTAGTGCTTCTTTCAGGGGCTCTTGTAAAGCAGGCCTGGTGGTGATGAAATCTCTGAGCAATTGCTTGTTCATAAAGGATTTTATTTCTCCTTCGATTATGAAGCTTACTTTGGCTGGATATGAAATTCTAGGCTGAAAGTTCTTTTCTTTAAGGATGTTGAATGTTGGCCCCCACTCTCTTCTTGCTTGTAGGGTTTTTTCTGAGAGATCCACTGTGAGTCTGATGGGCTTCCCTTTGTGGGTAACCTGACCTTTCTCTCCGCCTGCCCTTAGCATTTTTCCTTCATTTCTACCCTGGTGAATCTGATGATTATGTGCCTTGGGGTTGCTCTTCTTGAGGAATAACTCTGTGGTGTTCTCTGTATTTCCTGGACTTGTATGGTGGCCTGCCTTGCTAGGTTGGGGAAGTTCCCCTGGATGATATCCTGAAGAGTGTTTTCCAGCTTGGATTCATTCTCTCTGTCACATTCAGGTACACCGATCAAACATAGATTAGGTCTTTTCACATAATCCCATATTTCTTCGAGGCTTTGTTTGTTTCTTTTCACTCGTTTTTCTCTAATCTTGCCTTCTCATTTTATTTCATTGAGTTGATCTTCAATCTCTGATATCCTGCCTTCTGCTTGGTCAATTCGGCTGTTGAAACTTGAGTATGCTTTGCAAAGTTCTCGTGTTTTCACTTCCATCAATTCATTTATATTCCTCTTTAAGCTGTTTATTCTTGTTAGTATTTCATCAAATCTTTTTTCAAGGTTCTTAGTTTCTTTGCATTGGGTTAGAACATGTTCTTTTAGCTCAGAGAAGTTTTCTTATTACCCACCTTCTGAAGCCTGTTTCTGTAAATTCATCAGACTCATTCTCCATCCAGCCTTGTGCTGGTGAGGAGCTGTGATCCCTTGGAGGAGGAGAGTGTTCTGGTTTTGAGTATTTTCATCCTTTTTGCGCTGGTTTCTTCCCATCTTTGTGGATTTATCTACCTGTGGTCTTTGTGGTTGCTGACTTTCAGATGGGGTCTCTGAGTGGACATCCTTTTTGTTGCTAATGAAGTTATTTCTTTGTTTCTTAGTTTTCCTTCTAACAGTCAGGCCCCTCTGCTGTAGGACTGCTGGAGGTCCACTCCAGACCCTGCTTGCCTGGGGATCACCTGCAGTGGTCTCTGCGTTTTTGCTGATAACTGCAATCCAGAGCTGTTCCTATTTGGCCATCTTGGATCCTCCTGGACTCTGTCTCTTTAAAAAACGAAAAACCAACAAAACAGACCTAGACAAACCTAGCACGAAGGAGAAACTAAACACCAGGAGTGCAGGTGTTTGGCTGTGTATAATGATTTCTTCCCCCCAACCTTTTTTTATTATCCTTTCCAGCAGGAAGCCATGGGGATAATTTCAATTGCTATCATACTTTTGTGTGAATAATCCCAGGCTATATGTTACTGGAAGATTTAATTTCAGCCAAAGGAAGAGAATAGTTAGCTTTTCTCCCCTAACCCACAGAAACTTGAAAGAAACCAGGACAATTGTCAAGGCAATTTTCTCACTGAAAAGAAGTGCATGTGCCAGCTGGTGGTGAGACAGTTAAGTAAGATTTTATCCTGTGGATTGCATTTGTTGTCATTAAAGGGGGTATATACAGTATCTATTCAAAGATGCTCAAGCCTGTGATCCCAGCACTTTGAGAGGCTGAGGTAGGGGATTGCTTGAGCCCAGGAGTTTGAAATCAACCTGGGCAAAACAGTGAGACCTCATCTCTAGAAAAAAATGAAAAAATGAGGTGGGAAGATTACTCGAGCCCAAGGGGTTGAGGCTGCAATGGGCCATAACTGAGCAACTGCGCCTGGGTAACAGAAAAAAAAGGAAAGACAATTCTAACATCCAAATCCAGTTCTAACATCTGTAAGCGTATCTGTCCAAACACGGAGCTAAAGTGAAAACACAGGAAGGGAAAGGACATAATAAAAAGAAAGGAGCAATAGTCACAGGGCATCCATGTTGGGAGTATCCAGATCAGCCTCTTTTTCATTAATCATAAATCCCCTTGGTGCTCTGTCCTGTTGGCTTTTCATGCACCTTCAAATCATGTATGGGGGATGAGAAAGTTAAAGGAAAGGTTTGTTATTTCACTGTTAGGGGAGGTAGTTAGCCAAATGATGACTAGTGATAAACTTCAAAACTGTGGGCTCTTTCATCCATGTCCATTGTCTCAGATCCTTCTGGACCCACAAGATGGCACTTGAGGATCTAGTACAGCAAAACCATACCAACGAATTTAGAATAAAATAATCGGCTGGAAGCAGTGGCTCACGCCTGTAATCCTAGCACTTTGGGAGGCCGAGGCGGGCGGATTATTTGAGGTAAGAGTTCAAAACCAGCCTGACCAATATAGTGAAACCCTGTCTCTACTAAAAATACAAAATCAGCCGGCCGTGGTGGTCCATGCCTGTAATCCCAGCCACTCAGGAGGCTGAGGCAGGAGAATTGCTTGAACCTGGGAGGTGGAGGTTCCAGTGAGCTGAGGTCGTGCCATTACACTCCAGCCTGGGGGACAAACCGAAACTGTGTCTCAACAACAAAAAAAGAATGAAAGAATCATCCACAGGGTTAGATTAATGATGCATCTTTCTGGCCTAACAGTCTCTTTCTGATGGGCATAGAGATAGGGGACTATGGCCACTCCCATCAGAATTGTATTATTCAATTAATAATGGCTACCACTTTGAAATGCTTCCTGTGCACCAGGGCACTGTGCTTATCGCTTTACATCTCATTTCATCTATAAGATGCTATATTACTTCATTTCCATTTTACAGATGAAGGCACTGAACTTTAAGTTACAAAACCTGCTGGGTACTATATCACATGTGCTGAAGCTGGGATTCACCAAGTGGCCAAACAGCCCAGATTCCCCTGACCATTGCTATGTTAACCAAGAGATAGATGTATTTTAAATCAGTTTCTATTTTTTCAACCTTGTAGTTTTGAAAGTTGCACCCTGCACCGATTTAGCACTGGTGGCTGCTTAAAACTTGCCTTATTCCATTTTAGCAGGCCCTCCCCACCAAAGTACCCTAATTACTGGTCATCCTCTCTATTCCCTCTGAGAAGTTTCTCTTAGACTCCCACGCTGTGCATTTGGTTGGGAATGCAGAGCCCTGTTCCTCATCTCCCCATCTATGCTTTCTTCATTCTAAGCCCTTTCCTATCTACTTTATGCTCGAGGTGGCTTCTCCTCCCCCGTGAGCCGGAGCCAATGATGCTCATGGCCACAACCATGCTTAAAGAGAACGAGATTGCCCTGCAGATGAATTAGTTAAAAACAACCTCTCCTGCCCTGAGTAGATTGGTAGGGTTAGGGTTGTCAGATGTCACAAAGGTACAGGATGCTTAAAGGTAAGGCTTGTAGTAAAAAATATTATGTGAAATTCAAATATAATTGGGTAGCTGGTATTCTTTTTTATTTTATTTATTTATTTATTTAATTTTTTTTAAGACGAGGTTTCACCATGTTGGTCAGGCTGGTCTTGAAAGCCCGACCTCAGGTGATCCACCCGCCTTGGCCTCCCAAAGTGCTTGGATTACAGGCGTGAGCCACCACGCCCGGCCCAGGTAGCTGGTATTCTACGTGGCAACTCTAGGTAGAGAGCACGGGTAAGGCAAGATTAGAAGATCTGCACACTCCAAAGTTTCTGCACCTCGATGGGACATTAGAACAGGAAGGCTACTGGGCCTTTCCGGCACTGGGAATGAAGCGTGGAAAACTCCTTAGGCAGGCGCAGTGATCCAAGTAGCCAAGCCCTGACTTCCGCGGGAAGAAAGGAGGCCACGGGCCTCTGCCAGAGCCCTGCTCTGCACTCTGGAGTCAGCAGAGTTTAAAAACAACCTGTAACGTCTGGTGTTTAGCTCCTAAAGCGGTTTCGAGTCCTGCGGCGATGACCAGCAACTAGAGGCCGTCCGCCCGACTCCAAGATGGCGCTTGCCACAGCTGCCCGGTGTTAAGATGGCGGCGCGGGGCCGCGCCCGCGCTCCCACGCTCTCCTCCCCCAGCCTTCCTTGGGCTGGCAGCACCACTCGCGTAGCCGTGCGCCCGTTTCCTTTCAGCCTGGGCGGTGGTCCCGGCTGCCGGTAGACAACCGCCCCGCGTCATGCGGTTCCTAGGCTGGTGGCAAGTACTGCTGTGGGTGCTGGGGCTTCCCGTCCGCGGCGCGGAGGGTGAGTGGGGGCCGGGGCCAGGGCGGTGCGTGAGATAACCGGGCGAGCTGAGGTCGACCCGGGCGACGTGCTGGACCTACGCGAAGGCCAGTGGTGCGCGCCTCGCCCCATCTTGGCGTCTTCCTGGGAGCTTCTATCCGGGCGCGTCTCCCCCGACTTGTCTCCCAGCGCACCGCCCGCTGGTGGCCGGCGGAAGGGGGCCGGCGGGCGGGAGTCCGGGGGCGATTGGGCCGCGTTGAGGCCGCCTTAAGCCGGTGGCTGGTAGCCTGGAGGGACCGTGCGGTGAGCGCTGCTGAGGCATACCCTCTGGTGATGAGCAATTTATTATTAATAATTATCATATCAAATACCGACATTTATTGTGGCAGTATTAGGAGCCAGGGCTTTATTTACGTCATTATCCCATTTATTGCTCCCACAAACCCTATCAGATTGGTTCCGTTTAGTGTCTCCATTGCGCAGATGAAGATGCTGAGGCCCGGAGAGACTAAGCAACCTGCCTGTTTGCGCTTCTGGTAAGTGGCAGAAGCCTGTCTCTCTGACGCCAAAGCCCACGCTGGAGTCCACGCCGCTGGACCACCGTCTTAAGGAGGGCACTCTTGCTCAGCTGCCTGCATGAAGGACAGATAAGAGAAACTCGGGAGACTCCCGGTAACCCCCAGCTTGCCGGTGGGGAAGGCAGCCAGCCTAGAGGCATGGCGAGGCGGGGGGAGTGGAGGCCTTACTTTCATTGCTCCTTCACCCCACTCCTCATAGGCCTGGTAAAGTCCAGACCCTTGGCCTTGCTTGTCATTCAGACCTTAACAGGAACAGGGAGGTCTTTCTTTTCCTGGGGTGTCGTGGATGGAGGCAGGACAGGAGATGGTTGTGGAGAAGGTTGAGTCGTGGTAACACGATTACCATGAATGAAAGCACTCACTGTGTACCAGGTGCTGTGCTCAGTGCTTTACGAGCATCCTCTTTGGGAATCTTTACTGTTCTGTTTTTGTTTTTTAAGAGATGAGGTCTTGCTCTGTTGCCCAGGTTGGACTACCGTGGCATGATCTCTGCTCACTGTAATCTCCACCTCCCAAGTTCAAGAGATTCTCGTGCCTCAGCCTCCCGAGTAGCTGGATTACAGGTGTCTGCCACCATGCCCAGATAATTTTTGTATTTTTACTAGAGATGACGTTTCACCTTGTTGGCCAGGCTGGTTTTGAACTCCTGACCTGAAGTGATCCACCTGCCTTGGCCTCCTGAAGTGCTGGGATTACAGGCTTGAGCCACTGTGCGTGACCTTACGTAATTTTAAAATGCACGTACAGTAGATGTTATCGTTCTACTTTTACAGAAGTAAACTGAGACTCAGAGCCAGTAAGTCCTTTGCCAAGGTCGTATAGCCAGAAGTTGAGGAGCCTTCATTCAAGCCCATGTCTGCCTGACTTAAGAGCCCAACCTCTGTATTTTCACTACACTGAACTGCCAACCTCACAGAGGGGATGGCATGTGTTAGATATCTTCTGTTTCAGCCTCTCTACCCTATTTTTGTACCTTGTGTGGCTGCCCTGTGTGGAAGAAATACCAACTGCCCTACTGTGTTGCTTCTGTTGCATTGGCATGAGCGGAGAGTGAAGTCAGGGTATTGATTCTCTCCGCTCCCTCCCTGAGAGGTTATCCCAGGTTGGCTTTGCCCCAAGTGGAAGGCACTGACTTCTAGAAAGCTGCCCTCTGTGTTACCCTTGATGTTTCAAGGTTCTGTGACTACTACTTCTCTCTCTGGACTCTGAAGGTCTGTGAGTAGTAGCTGGCTCCCCTCCTCCTGTTACTGGCCTTGGAGTTCCTTACCATTGCTTTTCATTTCTCTATACCCAGCCCACACATTGGTGGTCCTTGCATTAAACTCTCAACTTGCCCAGGTTACATGTGCTGTTTCCTGGCAGAACCCTGGCTGATTCAGGGTTCAGCCTGGATCTTTGGTCATCATGGTCAAGGCACGAATGGGGTGAAGACAGAAGAAACTTTGCCAGCTGATTTCTTCTCAGGGTGGCCAAAAATCTCAGGGTTTTTTTTTTTTCTGCAGACAATGCCACTGGCAGATTATGCTGCCCTCAGGTGCTGAGGGCCTGAGAGACTAAGCAGCCTGGAGGCAGCAATGCTACCCAGGTGTCTAGGAATGGAAGCAAACTCCTGGTTTCAGGACCCCTATGTCAGTCTTTCCTAGGCAGTCAGCTAGCAGATTCTTTTTTTTTGAGATGGAGTCTCACTGTGTCGCCCAGGCTAGAGTGCAGTGGCGTGATCTCAGCTCACCACAACCTTCGCCTCCCAGGTTCAAGTGATTCTCCTGCCTCAGCCTCCTCAGTAGCTTAGATTACAGGTGCCCACCACTATGTCCGGCTAATATTTGTATTTTTAGTAGAGACGGGCTTTCACCATATTGGCCAGGCTGGTCTCGAACTCCCATCCTTGTGATCCGCCTGACTTGGCCTCCCAAAGTGCTGGGATTGCAGGCATGAGCCACTGCGCCTGGCCAGCTCTCGGATTCTTATTGAGCACTCATCATATGCTAAATGCTCTGCTGGGCACTGGGGATCCAGTAATGAGTCAGAGCAGCTGGCCTTTGGGGAAGGCAGCCACTAAATAACTACAAATTACTAAGAAAATTGCAAGACTGAGAAATGCATCAAGGAGAGTCCCAGGGCATTTTTGGGAGCTGTAATGGGAGACCTCCGACCCTGGTCTGAGGGTCAGGGAATGTGTCTTTACAGATGTGACATTTAGGGTGAGAGCTGAATGAGGAGGATGAAGGATTAAGCAGGAGGAAGCTTCCCAGCAGAGAAACAGCCCCCAGGAAGGCGCTAAGGCAGGTGGGGTTAGGGGGAGTGTAAGGATCAGGGACTAGAGGGATCTGATGACACCAGGTGAGAGTGTAGACAGAGGCCACATTGGGGCCTGGTAGCTCTGCTACAGAACGCAGATGCATTCATACGGCAGGGGAAGCCACTGAAAGAGTTTCAGCAGGGGAGTGATATGATCAGATTTGCCTTTTGTCTTTCAGCTTCACTTGTATTGCTGTGAAGATCAGGGTCTGGAGCGGGTATGGCAGGCTGACCAGGGAGACCAGTTAGGTGGCTACAGCAATTGCCCAGATGAGAGTTGGCTGTGGCCTTGCTGAGAAGTGTTAGTTGGGATGAGGAAAGTGGATGGATTCTGGTTAAGAGGTGAGTTTTTTTTTTTTTGAGACCGAGTCTCATTCTTGTCCCCCAGGCTGGAGTGTAGTGGCACAATCTTGGCTCACTGCAGCCTCCACCTCCCGGGTTCAAACGATTCTCCTGCCTCAGCCTCTTGAGTAGCTGGGATTACAGGCATGTGCCACCACACCTGGCTAATTTTTGCATTTTTTAGTAGAGATGGACTTTCACCGTGTTGGCCAACTGGTCTTGAACTTCTGACTTAAAGTGATCCGCCCGCCTTGGCCTCCCAAAGTGCTAGGATTACAGGTGTGAGCCAGCAAGCCCGGCCTGCAGGTGAATTAATAGAACTTATTAATTCTATTTGCCTTTCCATCTATTTTAATTGTGAACACCAGTCAACATTATCACCATCATCGTTACAGGCATTTATGGAGTGCTTAACCTGTGGCAAGGACCATACACATCTTTTCTCATTTAATCTTCACAGTGTCATTTTCTGCATTTTGGTGGTATTGTCTCCATTTGCTAAATGAGCACACAGCATTGCCTATGGAAAGTATGGACTGTTGTCCCTCTGATCCCTGACTGTTTTTGATCCCTCCTCATTTGGCTTCCCTGCCAGAAGCCATTGTGAAAACATCAGCAGCTGGTAGAGAGCCTTTTGAGAAAAGCTGTAAGGATGTGAAGGTGCTGACCTAGGCTAGGGCTCCCTGGCAGAGTTGGCATAGTGCCTTCACACTTGTCTTTCAGACAACATCTTTGCTGCCAGTGATGCAATAATTATCACTTTACGTACAGCTCAAACTGCAGTCTCTTACATTGCCTGGGTGACAGGGCGAGACGCCATCTCAAAAAAAAAAAAAAGTAGCTGGGCATGGTGGTGTGTCTCTCTATTCCCAGCTATTTGGGAGGCTGAGGCAGGAGAATTGCTTGAACCCGGGAGATGGAGGCTGCAACAGTGAGCTGAGATCGTGCCACTGTACTCCAGCCTGGGCAACAGAGCAAGACTCTGTCTCAAAACAAGCAAACAAACAAACAAACAAAAAAACGGCACATTACCATCAGAGGGTTCAATGGCTGTCACATAGTATGACATTTTTATCTTCATGTGGAATAAATCAGTGTTTCTTTTCTTGCTAATTCCTAAATGAAAATGTTGGTACCTGAAGGCATAAGAGTTTTTTTGTTCCTAATCTGTACTGTGTACTTAAATAGTTTTGCAAGGGGCAGGGGGGTGGAGGGGACGACACTCTTGAACTTAAAATACCAGCTCCATGCACCACTTACACTCCCTTTTGATTTTCTGCAGGGGCTGAGGGTAATAAGAGAGAACTGGATTATAATTTGTGCCCTGATTATTTTCTCTTGAGGTTCTTCGTTTTGGCATTCTTCATTTACTTATGGAACTTAGAATGTTAATTAGGTAGCAAGAGCAAATCTCTGTAGAGCTGGGGTGTTTGAGAGTATGGTTGGACCCCAAACCTGGCATCCTTTCTTTTCCAGACTCTTAGCCTCTCTGGCTTCGTTTCCTGCTCTGTCTTGTGGATGACACAGAATACATGTGTGTTTGTTTTTTCTTCTGATTATAGAGGCAATATACGCTTATTAACCAAAGGCTATAGAAATAAAAGGCAACAGAAATACCGCCAGTGTGATCCTGCCTCCTTACGGAATTGGCAAAGCTCCCTTCCCAGGCACCTAGCACCTTCTCTGGATTGTAGTCACAGAAGTGCTTGACCTTTTGCTAAAGACTTCCCTTGCTACCCAAGCCCCAAACTCTGCCCTATGAAACCTCCATTGCTACCTCTTCCTTCTTACCTGCTTTCTTTTCTTTTTTTTTTTGGAGACAGAGTCTCGCTCTGTCGCCCAGGCTGGAGTGCAGTGGTGCAATTCTTGGCTAACTGCAGCCTCCACCTCCCAGGTTCAAGTGATTCTCCCACCTCAGCCTCCCAAGTAGCTGGGATTACAGGTGCATGCCACCATGCCCGGCTAATTTTTGTATTTTTATTACAGACGGGTTTTCACCATGTTGGCCAGGCTGGTCTTGAACTCCTGACCTCAGGTGATCCACCCTCCTTGGCCTCCCAAAGTGCTGGGATTACAGGCGTGAGCCACCACGCCTGGCCCCTTCTTACCTGCTTCCTCATCAGCTTTATGTATCCTCAAAGTACTCTTATGTTCCAAATACCAAAATAGAAACCTCCTTTAGTCTTCCCTGCCTGTAGCAAATCTACCCTACCTTCTTTTTTTTTTTTTATTTATTGCATTTTAGGTTTTGGGGTACATGTGAAGAACATGCAAGATTGTTGCATAGGTACACACATAGCAGTGTGATGTGCTGCCTTCCTCCCCATCACCTATATCTGGCATTTCTCCCCATGCTATCTCTCCCCCAACTCCCCACCCACTGCTGTCCCTTCCCTATTTCCCCCTGACAGACCCCATTGTGTGATGCTCCCTTCCCTGTGTCCATGTGTTCTCATTATTCAACACCCACCAATACCCTACCTTCTTTGCCCCCTTGATAGCTAGATTTTTGGAAAGAATTGTATTTATCCATGTAGTTACCATTTTGGGTTCTCTATTTCTTTATGTGGATTCATATTTCCATCTGTTAACATTTTCTTCAGCCTGAAGGAGTTCCTTGAAGATTTTTGTTATGTGGGTTTGCTGGTAATGAATTCTTTCAGCTTTTGTATGTCTGAAGAAGTGAAGAAGTATTTATTTCACCTTTTTTTTTTTTTTTTTGAGATGGAGTCTCGCTCTGTAGCCCAGGCAGGAGTGCAGTGGCACTATCTTGGGTTACTGCAACCTCCGCCTCTGGAGTTCCAGTGATTCTCATGCCTTGGCCTCCCTAGTAGCTGGGATTACAGGCGTCTGCTACTGTGCCTGGCTAATTTTGATTTATTTTTTATTTTTAGTAGATATGGGGTTTCACCATGTTGACCAGGCTGTTCTGGAATTCCTGACTTCAAGTGATCTGCTTGCCTTGGCCTCCCAAAGTGTTGGGATTACAGGCGTGAGCCACCGTGCCCAGCCAAAAGAATTTTTTTTTGAGACAGAGTCTCACTCTGTTGCCCAGGCTAGAGTGCAGTGGCACGACTCTCGGCTCACTGCAAACTCTGCGCCCTAGGTTCAAGTGATTCTCCTGCCTCAGCCTCCTGAATAGCTGGGATTACAGGCGTGTGCCACCATGCCTGGCTAATTTTTGTATTTTTAGTAGTGATGGGGTTTCATCTATTGGCTAGGCTGATATTGAACTCCTGACCTTGTGATCCGCCTGCCTCGGCCTCCCAAAGGGCTGGGATTACAGGTGTGAGCCCCCACGACCGGTCATGTCTGATAATTTTTTATTGGATGCCAGACATGAATTTTACTTTGTTGAATGGTGGGTATTTTAGATTCCCTATTCCTTTTTTTTTTTTTTTTTTTTTTTTGAGTAGAGTTTCACTCTTGTTTTCACAGGCTGGAGTGCAGTGGCATGCTCTCGGCTCACTGCAACTTCTGCCTCCTGGGTTCAGGCAATTCTGTTGCCTCAGCCCCCTGAGTAGCTGAGATTACAGGTGCCTGCCACCACGCATGTCTAATTTTTGTATTTTAGTAGAGATGGGGTTTCACCATGTTTGCCAGGCTAGTCTTGAACTCCTGACCTCAGGTGATCCACCCACCTTGGCCTCCCAAAGTGCTGGGATTACAGGCGTGAGCCACCACATCTGCCCCTGCTATATATATTCTTGAGCTTTGTTCTGGAGTACAATTAAGTTACTTGAAAACAGCTCGATTCTTTCAGGTTTTGCTTTTAAGCAAGCAAGCTAGCTGTGTTTTCTTTAGAGTTAATTGTGCCTCACTTCTGGGGCAGGTCCCTTTGTGTACTCTACTCAGTGCCCTGTGAATTACGAAGTTTTCCAGTCTAACTGGTAAAAAGAGGTACTGTTCCCTGCTCTGTGTGAAGTTGGGTACTGTTCCTTCTCATCCTTTCTGGTAATTCTTTCTCTGGCATTGGGTAGTTTACTCACATGCATGTGCTGACCGGCACTCTGCTGTATACTTCAAGGGGGGGCCTCTACAGATCTCTGAAGTCCCCTCTTATGTAGCTTGCTCATCTGCAGTATTCTGTCCTGCAAACTATGGCTTCTTTGTCTCCTTGGACTCGTAGTTCCATCTCTTCAGCTGGGAGAGTCTGCTGGGCTCTGCCTGGATTTCCCCCTCCCTGCGCCACAGTGGGAACGCCCTCAAGGCAGTAAGGTGGAGTGTTGTAGGGTTCTCCTCATTTGTCAGCTGTTGCTCCGACATCACTGTCCTCTGGTACCTGATAACTAATTTCCTGAAACTGTTGTTTCATATATATTATCTGTTTATTTGGCAGTTTCAGTAGGGAAGGTAAATCTGGTTCCTGTTACTCCATCTTGGCCAGAAGCAGAATTCCCAGAAAATGTTTTTGAATCTCTGAATGAATCCACAGAGCTCTATGGCCCCAGTGTGAGGTCGATCAGTTGGGTAACTGTAGTTTATATATATTGTATATTTCAAAATATTATATATTTCAAAATAGCTAGAAGAGAAGAATTTGAATGATTCTAGCATGAAGAAAAGACAAATTTTTAAGGTGATGTATATCCCAGTTACACTGATCTGATCTTTACAAATTGCATGAATATATTGATTATCACATGTGCTCTGAATATCTGTTATGCATCAGCAACAACAAAAAGCTCTACAGGAATATTCTTTGAGATCTTATACAAATGTGCATACCTTAGGAAGCCCCCAAACCTTCCCAACTTTGAAGTCAGTTGGTCACTGACACTCCAGTGACATGCTGCTGGCACGCAGAGCTCATCACACAGCCAGTGGTTCCCTAACCACATGGTGAGCTTTCCTGAGGGCTGCTGGCCTCATTGGTTTCTGCTGGTTGGTGCCTAGCATAAAGTCTGGCAGCTGGTGTTGAGCTGATAAGAGTTGGAAGGCAGGAGGCATTGCTACAGAGGTGAATGGAGATGGCTAAACAGATGTATGAGACTGCCTGGGACTCTTCCCTTATCTGAGCGTTGTGCTCAAGTCCCGCCTTCTGGCTCCAAAGTGGGAGACAGTTCTTCTCTTCTTCCTCCTGCTGCTGCCTCTGCACTGCTGAGCCTGTCTCCCAGCACTGCCAAGGGCAGCAGCCCAAAGGTGACAGGCAGGAGAGCAGAGTCCAGCTGTCAGAGGCCACCTCAGGAAGGAGCTGCTGTGTGGCTTGAGTCATGTTCTTTAGGCAGTGTGGCTCAGCATCCCCGAGGTATGATGGCAGGAAGCCTGCGGCTTGTTCTGGAGTAGCAGCCAGAAGACTTTGCTCCTAGACTTTGCTCTGCTGCTTACCAGCTGTCTGCCATCAGACGCTCTGCTGAGCCTGTCTGTGCCTTGCTTGGTTACCTGTTCAGTGGGCTTGATAACCCTTGTCTTCCCCATCTCACAGAACTGTTACAGTGTATGCAAAGATGCTTTACCCTAGTAGAATCTTGCGTAAAACCATTATCATTTTCTTAGATATTATCAAACAAATGAAAATCTTATCAAAAAATGAAAGTTTTTATATTCTATTTTCCTAATTAGATGTCTGCACTGGAATGTTTTCGGTTATAATCTACATGGCAAGCAGCAAGTTTAGGGCAGAGCTGTGTGTTTGTCTATTTATTTGACATTCGTTATTTTTTTTTTTGTTTTTTTTTTTTAGGTATCTTGCTAGTTACCTATCACCTGGATGTTTGTTTATTTTTTGAGACAGAGTCTTGCTCTGTCGCCCAGACTGGAGTGCAGTGGCATGATCTTGGCTCTCTGCAACCTCCGCCTCCTAGGTTCAAGCAATTCTCTTGCCTCAGCCTCCCTAGAACTTGAGATTACAGGTGCCGACCACCATGTCTGGCTAATTTTTATATTTTTAGTAGAGATGGGGTTTTGCCATGTTGGCCAGGCTAGTTTCAAACTCCTGACCTTAAGTGATCTGCCGTGGCCTCCCAAAGTGCTGGGATTACACGTGTGAACCACCACACCTGGCCCTATTTGACATTCATTAATCTAGTAATAGTACCCGCTTGTGACCTTCCTAACCTGGGAGATGGTGAGTAGCTCTCTGATAGTTTAATGAAAGGAGACCTTTTTGTCTCCAAGGGGAAAATTTCATGTTGGAGGGGGAACTGTAATACTTTGGGGTTCATTTGTTTTGAAGTCAAATATGACTCAATGTGCTGGCATGTTTTAGTTGCAGAGGAAAGTGGTCACTTATGGTTGGAGGAGCAGCCAGCTCACCCTCTCCAGGTAGGAGCTGTGTACCTGGGTGAGGAGGAGCTCCCACATGACCCGATGGGCCAGGACAGGGCAGCAGAAGAGGCCGATGCGGTGCTGGGGCTGGATACCCAAGGCGATCACATGGTGATGCTGTCTGTAATTCCTGGGGAAGCTGAGGACAAAGTGAGTTCAGAGCCTAGTGGCGGCACCTGTAGCGCTGGAGGAGAGGAGGACTCAAAGTGCAACCTCCGAGAGAGCCTTTTCTCTCTGGATAGTGCTGGAGCACACTTCCCTGATAGAGAAGAGGAGTATTACGCGGAGCCAGAAGTGGCGGAATCCGACGCAGCCCCAACAGAGGACTCCAATAGCACTGAAAGTCTGAAATCTCCAAAAGTGAACTGCGAGGAGAGAAACATTACGGGATTAGAAAATTTCACTCTGAAAATTTTAAATATGTCACAGGTAAGGAAAAAATATTTAGTGCTTTTCTCCTTTTCAGTACATTCATTTTATGATTAATACTCTATCAACTTTGAAACTGAAAGTCATAATCTTTACCATATTGTAAGCGAGATGGCATGTAATAGCTGCTTCAGTGAACGTTGACTTTGTCCTCTGTGATGTTTATAGGGAAAGGAGGAAATATAACTAGTGTTGATTATGCTGTTCAGGTGGCCTGAACCTAGTCTTCCTTGGGCCAATCCCACTACCAAACCTCATGATAAAAATCCCAATGGACAGATAGTTGCTTGGCACCAAAATCATAGAATTTGTTTTTTTTTTTTGAGATGGAGTTTTGCTCTTGTCCCCTAGGCTGGAGTGCAGTGGCGTGATCTCGGCTCACTGCAACCTCGGCTTCCTGAGTTCAAATGATTTTCCTGCCCCAGCCTCCTGAGTAGCTGGGATTACAGGCACTCGCCACTGCACGTGGCTAATTTTGTATTTTTAGTAGAAATGGGTTTTCACCATGTTGGCCAGGCTAGTCTTGAACTCCTGACCTCGGGTGATTCACCCACTTCGGCCTCCCAAAGTGCTGGGATTACAGGTGTGAGCCATCACTGATGAAAAGTTTCTCTTTCATCAGTGACTGTGGGGTGGTTCAGAAAACAGAAGTGTAGGACGCATTCATGCTGCTTATTAGAGAAGTAAATCCCGACTCTGAGAACGGTGATTGCTTGTTGTCAATGAGGGTACAGCACTTGTAGTGCATATAGCTCCTCCAAGGGCAGGGCTCAGTGCTGGCTTTGCATCCGCTCCTGTGTCTGATTTATGGATTAAACAGGTGGCGGTAGGAATGGTGTGCTCTTTTTTTTTTGAGACGGAAGTCTCACTCTGTCGGCCAGGCTGGAGTGCAGTGGCATGATCTGGGTTCACTACAATCTCTGCCTCCCAGGTTCTTCTTTCTCAGCCCCCTGAATAGCTGGGATTGCAGGCACATGCCACTAGGCCTGGCTAATTTTTGTATTTTTAGTGGAAATGGGGTTTTATCATGGAAGCCAGGCTGGTCTTGAACTCCCGACCTCAAGTTATTCACCTGCCTTGGTCTCCCAAAGTGTTGGGATTACAGATGTGAGACACTGTGCCTAGCTAGGATGGTGTGCTCTTGAATTCATCTAACCTTTGGCCAAATACATTGAAATGACTGCTTAGTTCAGAGCTGAGATGATAGTTTGGATCTGAGATCATAGTCCTCTAATATTTCCATGTTAGATGGTTTGAGATGCGTAGTTCAAAGGTGAGGACAATTGCCTGGACTCTGTGAGGACTTAGTACAGGCGTACCTCAGAAACACTATGGGTTTGGCTCCAGACTACTGTGATAAAGCAAATATTGCAGTGTAGCAAATCACAGGAATTATCTGGTTTCCTAGTGCATACAGAAGTTATACTATATTGTAGTTTTTTAAGTATGCAGTAGCATTATGTCTAAAAAATGTATATACCTTAATTTAAAAACACTTCATTGCTAAAAAATGCTCACAATCATCTGAGCCTTCAATGAGCTGTAATCTTTTTGCTGGTTGAGGCTCTTGCCTTGATGTTGATGGCTACTGACTGATCAGGATGGTAGTTTCTGAGAGTTGAGGTGGCTTTGGCAATTTCTTTGAGACAGAGTATCGCTCTGTCACCCAGGCTGGAGTGCAGTGGTGAGACCATGGCTCACTACAGTCTTGACCTCCCAGGTTCAAGTGATCCTCCCAGCTCAGCCTCCCAAGTAGCTGGGACTACAGGCATGTGCCACCACACCTGGATAATTATTATTTTTTGTAGAGATGGTGTCTCACTATGTTGCATAGGCTGGTCTTAAACTTCTGAGCTCAAGTGATCTTCCCGTCTTGGCCTCCCAAAGTATTGCAATTAGAGGTGTGAACCACCACGCCTGGCCCACACAGTTTTTTTCTTTCTCTTTTTTTGTTTTATGAGATGGAGTCTCACTCTGTCACCCAGGTGGGAGTGGAGTGGCATGATCTTGGCTCACTACAACCTCTGTCTACCAGGTTCAAGCTATTCTCCCACCTCAGCCTCTTGCCGAGTAGCTGGGATTATAGGCGTGCGCCACATGCCCAGCAAATTTTTGTATTTTTAGAGAGACAGAGTTTCACCATGGCCAGGCTGGTCTGGAATTCCTGACCTCAAGTGATCTGCCCACCTTGGCCTCCCAAAGTGCTGGGATTACAGGCATGAGCCACTATGGCCAGCCTCTGGCCCACAGTTTCTTAAGACAACAACGAAGTTTGGCACATTGATTGATTCTTCCTATCACAAAAGAATTCTCTGTAGCATGCAATGCTGTTTGATAGCATTTTACCCACAGCAGAACTTCTTTCAAAGTTGGAGTCAATTCTCTTACACCCTGCTGCTGCAGTATCCACTAAGTTTATGGAATATTCTAAATCCTTTGTTGTCATTTCAACAATGTTCACAGCATCTTCACCAGGCATGGATTCCATCTCAAAAAGACTACTTTCTTTGCTTATCCATAAAAAGCAACTCCTCATCTCTTCAAGTTTTATCATGAGATTGTAGCAATTCAGCCCTATCTTCAGACTCCACTTCTAATCCTAGTTTTCTGTTTCTACCACATCTATAGTTCCGTCTTCCACTGAAGTCTTGAACTCCTCAAAGTCATCCACGAGGGTGATAGCTTCTTCCAAATGCCTGTTAATGTTGATATTTTGACCACCTCCCATGAATCACAAATATTTTTAAAGTAATCTAGAATGGCAAATCCTTTCCAGAAGGTTTTCAATTTATTTTGCCCAAATCCATCAGAGGAATTGCTATCTATGACAACTGTAGCCTTATAAAATGTATTTCTTTAAATAATAAGAGTTAGAAGTTGAAATCCCTCCTTGATCCACGGCTGAGCATGGATGCTGCGTTAGCAGGCCTGGAAACAACATTCACCTCCTTGTGCTTCTCCACCAGAACACTTGGGTGATCAGGTGCATTGTCAATGAGTGTAATATTTTGAAAGGAATCTTCTTTTCTGAGCAGTAGGTCTCAACAGCAGGCCTAAAATACTCAGGAAACCATGCTGTAAATGGATGTGTTATCATCCAGGCTTTGTTGTTCCTTTCCTAGAGCACAGACAAAGTAAATTTAGCATAATTCTTAAAGGCCCTAGGATCTTCAGAATGGTCAATGAGTGATGAGTATTGGCCCTGCAGTTGCTCATACCTGTAGTCCTAGTACTTTCAGAGGCCAAGGTGGGTGGATTACTTAAACCTAGGCATTCCAGACCAGCCTGGGGAACATGGCAAAACCCCATCTCTACAAAAAATACAAAAATTTGCCAGGTGTGGTGGTGGGTACCAGCTACTTGGGAGGCTGAGGCAGGAGGATTGCTTGAGCCCAGGAGGTCGAGACTGCAGTGAGCCGTGAATAGCACCACTGTACTCCAGCCTGGTTGACTGAGTGAGACCTTTTCAAATAAATAAATAAATAAGACACCAGTTGCATTGGCCTCTAAAACGAGTCCGCCTGTCCTTGAAGCCAGGCATTGACATCTCCTGTCTAGCTATGAAAGTCCTAGAAGGTATTTTATTCCAATAGAAGGCTGTTTTATCTATATGAAAATCAGTTGTTGAGTATAGCCACCTTCATCAATTCTCTTAGCTAGATGTTCTGGGTAAGTTGTTGCAGCTCTCTCTCTCTCTGTGTCTTTCTCTCTCTCTCTCTTTTCCATTGATCTTTGATGTTACTATCTTGCAGCTTCTTTATCAGCACTTGCTGCCTCACCTTGCACTACTATGTTCTAGAGACAGCTTCTTTCTTAAACCTCATGAGCCAGCCCCAGCTAACTTCAGACTTTTCCTCTGCAGTTTCCTCACCTCTCTCAGCCTTTGTAGAATTGAAGAGAGTTAGAGCCTTGCTCTGGATTTAGGCTTTGGGTTAAATGTTGTGACTGGTTTGATCTTCTATCCAGAACATTAATACTTTCTCCATATGAGCAATAAGGCTGTTTCGCTTTCTTATTTGTGTAGTCACTGGAGTAGCACTTATTTTATTTTTAAGCATCAGAGTCACCACGCTGGATGGAGTAGCATGCTAACTTCCTTTAAGAACTTTTCCTTTGCATTTGTAACTTGGCTGACTGTTTGGTGTAAGAGGCTTAGCTTTCGGCCTGTCTCCTGTGTTGGTATTAGACATGCCTTCCTCACTAAGCTTAATCATTTTTGGCTTTGATTTAAAGTGAGAGATGTGCAACTCTTCCTTTCACTTAAACAGTTAGAGTCCACTGTAGGGTTATTAATTCACCTAATTTCTTTTTTTTTTTTTTTTTTTGAGACAACAGTCTCGCTCTGTTGCCAGGCGCCAGGCTGGAGTGCAGTGGTACGAGCTGGGCTGACTGCAACCTCTGCCTCCTGGGTTCAAGCAATGCTCCTGCCTCAGCCTCCCAAGTAGCTGGGACTACAGGCGCGCGCCACCAAGCTCAGCTAATTTTTTTTGTTTTTTTAGTAGAGATGGGGTTTCACTTTGTTGGCCAGGATGGTCTCGATCTCTTGACCTCGTGATCTGCCCTCCTCGGCCTCCCAAAGTGCTGGGATTACAGGCTTGAGCCACAATGCCCGGCAGTTCACCTAATTTCAATATTGTTGTGTCTCAGGGAGTAGAGAAGCCTGAGGAGAGGGAGAGACAGGGAAGAGCTGGCCGGTGAAGCAGTCAGAACATAGACGTTTACCGATAAAGTTCATTGTCTTCTATGGGTGCAGTTTGTGGCACCCCAAAACAATTACAATAGTAACATCAAAGATACCGATCATAGATTACCACAACAGATGTAATAATAGTGAAAAAGTCTGAAATATTGCAAGAATTACCAAAATGTGACACAGACACAAAGTGAGCACATGCAGTTGGAAAAATGGTGCTACTTGCTCCATGCAGAGTGGCCGCAAACCTTCCATTTGGAAAAAATGCAATGTCTGCAAAGTGCATCCGAGTGAAATGCAGTACAGTGAGGTACACCTGTATTTGAAATGATGAATTCTGAAAAATATTAAAATAAACTTGTAATATTAGGAAAGTGCAGAGGAAAGTTTAAAACTTTCTGCTTAATTCGGCAAGATTTTTAAAAAGTGAAAGGTCATTTGATCATACCTTTTTGCTGATTCCTGGATTCCTATGGTTCAAAGTCCGAAAGGTTCTTGAGGGTCCCTCCTCTCACTGCTCCCACCCACCCGTTCCTCTCCCTGGAGCAGAAGTGTATCCTGTTTCTTGGATATCCTTTCAGAAAAATGTACATTTATTTCTGACCTTAATGCTTGTTTCTTTTACCACAGGACCTTATGGATTTTCTGAACCCAAACGGTAGCGACTGTACTCTAGTCCTGTTTTACACCCCGTGGTGCCGCTTTTCTGCCACTTTGGCCCCTCACTTTAATTCTCTGCCCCGGGCATTTCCAGCTCTTCACTTTTTGGCACTGGATGCATCTCAGCACAGCAGGTATCTTCCCTTGGTGGGGTTTACGTCCATCCTCGCTGATGGTTGCAGCTATTCAGAGGTCCTAATTAGATAAGTTAGAAGCAGAGGAGGGGGGCATGAACTTTGTCCTGGAATTGAAGGCAAGACAAGAGAGAGTAGTGAGGATTGTCATACTCCTGAGGGAGCTGGTGGCGTCACTTTGTGGAGGCCTCTTAAAGAAAGTGGGCTGTTCTGTGTGTGGTGGATTTAAAGGTGGCAGGTGATGGCACCTGATGACAGGAGGGGGGCCAGAAGACTTTTGAGGGCCATGGCCAGACTGAATCAGCACAATTGGTATCACAGTAGGATATTCCTTTGTGACTTTACTGTGCAGGTTAAATACCCATCCCAGGCAGCCTAATTCCCAGCACCCCGGTTTTGTGTCTACTCAGGATTTCTTTCTTTCCTTTTCTTTTTCTTTCTTTCTTTTTCTTTTTGAGATGGAGTCTTGCTCTGTTGCCCAGGCTAGGCTGAAATGGCATCATCTCAGCTCACTCTAGCCTCTGCCTCCCAGGTTCAACTGATTCTCCTATCTCAGCCTCCTGAGTAGCTGGGATTACAGGCATGCACCACCACGCCTGGCTAATTTTTTATATTTTTTTAGTAGAGACAGGGGTTCACCATGTCGGTCAGGTTGGTCTCGAACTCCTGACCAACCTCGGAGTTGATCCACCCACCTCGGCCTCCCAGAGCGCTGGGATTACAGGGGTGAGCCCAACGCTCCCAGTGTCCTTTTCTTTTTCTTTCCTTCTTTTCCGTTTCCCTCTTTCCTTCTTTTTTTCCTCCGTACTTATTTTTGTAGTCATGTTCTGTAGTAGGCACTTGATCAAGTAATGAATTAATTTAGCTTTTTAACATGACATTTACCTTTGCTTTATATTTCTTATCATTCACCAGGTTTTTGTCCAGGCTGGCCTTGAACCTCTGGGCTCAAGCGATCCTCCTGACTTAACCTCCTGAGTAGCTGGGAGAACAGGCATGCGCCACCATGCTAGGCTTGTCTTTTTTTTTTTTTTTTTTTTTTTCAGAGTTTTCCTCTTTTTGTCCAGGCTGGAGTGCAAGGGTGCAATCTCAGCTCACTGCAACCTCCACCTCCCGGGTTCAAGTGATTCTTCTGCCTCAGCCTCCCAAGTAGCTGGGATTATAGGCACCCGCCACCATGCCCCGCTAATTTTTTTTTTTTTTTAAGAGATGGAGTCTCGCTCTGTTGCCCAGGCTGGAGTACAGTGGCGTGATCTTGGCGTGATCTCCTAAGTAGCTGGGACTACAGGCACTTGCTGCTACACCCAGCTAATTTTTTGTAGTTTAGTAGAGATGGGGTTTTACTCTGTTGCCCAGGCTGGTCTTGAAATCCTGGGCTCAGGTGATCCACCTGCCTCGGCATCCCAAAGTGCTGGGATTACAGGCATGAGCCACTGTGCCTGGCCTAGCCTTGTCTTTTTTAAGTGTTTAGTAAAGTAAGCTACAGAGAACTTTGTTGAGATGGTCTGTGTTTCTCGTAATTGCTGTGATTGTGCCTGGGTTATAAACTGTTCTCTTCCAAGTCAGATGCTTCTTAGCAGGTCAGCCTCAACAGGGAGGTTGTGTGTGAATAAATCTAGAACATCTGAAAAATGGTCAGTTGGTGGTAAAATGAGAGTTGAGTAAACTTCTGTTACTTTGTACTTGAGGCCAGGTGCAGAGGCTCACACCTGTAATCCCATCACTTAGGGAGGCCGAGGTGGTAGGATCGCTTGAGCCCAAGAATTAGAGACCAGCCTGGACAAAATGGCAGAACCCTATCTCTACAAAAAAATGCAAAAAAATTGTCTGAGGATGGTGTCATCTGTGGTGCCCCAGCTACTTGGGCGGCTGAGGTGGGAGGATTGCCTGAGCCCAGGGAGGCCGAGGTCACAATGAGCCATGATCCTGCTACTGCACTCCAGCCTGGGCAACAGAGGGAGATCCTGTCTCAAAAAAAAAAAAAAAAAAAAAAAAAATGTATTCCACTGATACTCAGTGTGGGACTATAACTGTCAATGTTTACCTGTATCTGTTTATGAAGAAGGAAATTGTCTGACAAATTTAGTAATTTTCATCTAGGTTTCTGGGTGATATCTAAGTGTCTGGGCCCAAGGGCACAGACTGATTGGAAAGACAGATCACGTCAGTGTCCAGCTTTGGTGGGGGCCTCCACTGCCTCTGGGCATACTCAGTGCTCTTTGGTTCTGGGTCTCACATTGTCCCTCCTGCCCCTCCAACTCCCTCCCCAACCTGCTTTCTTCTTTCTTTCCTTCAGCTCCATGTTGTACCGGGTACGGCACCTCAATTATGGAGACTAAAGCTCTTGCTCTTATTATATGGGCTGGGACATGTTTGCTTCTTATGTTAATATTTAAGTTACAGCATGTGTACAAAGAAAAAAATTCTGGTTATACAATATTACTATTTTACTAATGTGCAAAACTGAGGCTTAGTGAGGTTAAATAATCTGCCCTGAGTTCACATTGGTTCAGTGGCAGAACTGAGGCTTAAACCCAGAGTGTTTTGACTCAGGAGTTTATCACCGTTAGTCTGTATTATGTAAAGGGGAAATAAGCCCACATGGTCATATTACTTCCAAGCGAGTCATCCTGCCCTAATTGTGAACATCCCTGTGTGTTTGTTAGATCATATACTCCCTTGTGCCAGCTCACCAGACTAATTGCCTTCCATAAGTTGATCTTTTCTGAGGGACAGGGATGGGCATTCTGAAGAGTTGGAATTTTTTTCTGTCAAGTAAATTGACACAGTGTGCTTTGTCCATGAGTTGAGTTTTCTGGCCTGGTTTGTTGAGACAGGAACTTAACTAGTGGAATAACTGTGTCATGGGCAGATCCATGTTGTAATTGAAAGCAACTCAGGTTACAGAAAAGGAGTGCCCCCAGGCATGATCCATAAGCAAAGAGGTCAGAAACAAACAAGCCAAAAGTTTCAAGTATCAGAAGTCTCCTTACGTCATATGCAACTTCCTCATTTATTTCTGTCCATTCTGATATGGGAATTGTATGAGAAAGCTCTCTATTAATAATAAATTCAGGTTTTCTGACTGACCTCTTCTCTTGTAGCCTTTCTACCAGGTTTGGCACTGTAGCTGTTCCTAATATTTTGTTATTTCAAGGAGCTAAACCAATGGCTAGATTTAATCATACAGATCGAACATTGGAAACACTGAAAATCTTCATTTTTAATCAGACAGGTATGTGGAAGTAATGTGCTGAGTAAGAACGTATTCTACTGCTGGGGGGGTCTGTGCCTTCTCTGGGTTCTGATCTGCTATAATCCTTAATTGGACGATTCAAGAGTGACTTCGAGTTGTAAAACTTCTCTTCTAATGAACTGTTATAATCCTTCTAATGAACTGTTAAATACCTCCCAATCAGTGTGAAGCTTAACATGAATAAGTAATTTTAATTATTATGGATATATATTTTTTCCTTTTTTTTGAGGCAGAGTCTCACTCTGTTGCCCAGGCTGGAGGGCAGTGGCATGATCATGGCTCACTGCAGCCTCTGCCTCTTCGGTTCAAGTGATTCTCGTGCCTCAGCCTCCCGAAGAGTTGGGATTACAGGTGTGTGCCACCTTGCCCAGCTAATTTTTGTAGTTTTAGTAGAGATGGGGTTTCACCATGTTGGCCAGGATGGTCTCGAACTCCTGGCCTCAAGTGATTCGCCTACCTCAGCCTCCCAAAGTGCTGGGATTACAGGTGTGAGCCACCGCGCCTGGTCTATTATTGATACTTTGTTGATTTATTGATTGAGACAGAGTCTTGTTCTGTCACCAGGCTGGAGTGCAGTGGCACAATCTCGGCTCACTGCAACCTCTGCCTCCTGGGTTCAAGTGATTCTTCTGCCTCAGCCTTCCCAGTAGTTGGGATCATAGGTGCGTGCCACCACACCCAGTTAATTTTTGTATTTTTTAAGTTGAGACAGGGTTTCGCCATGTTGGCCAGGCTGGTCTCGCACTCCTAACCTCAAGTGATCTGCCTGCCTCAGCCTCCCAGAGTGCTGGGATTACAGGCTAGAGCCACTATGCCTGGCCTGTTATAGATATTTTAAAACAAGTTTTATTGAAATATAATTCACATACCATACACTTTACATGTGTGTATATATATATATATATATAACTTTTTACACAAATTTTCCACTTAAGTTTAAAACTACACAAAGATATGTATAAATCATGAGTGTACAGGGTGATGAATTTTCACAAAGTGAACACCCTGGGTAACCACTCGGATTAAGAAACAGAATATTGGCTTATGCCTGTAATCCCAGCACTTTGGGAAGCCTACGTGGGTGGGTAACTTGAGGCCAGGAGTTTGAGACCAGCCTGGCCAATATGGCGAAACCCTGTCTCTACTAAAAATATAAAAACTAGCGGGGCATGGTGGCGGGCACCTGTAGTCCCAGCTACCTGGGAGGCTGAGGCTTAAGAATTGCTTGAGCCCAGGAGGCAGAGGCTGTAGTGAGCTGAGACTGCGGAACTATACTCCATCCTGGGTGACAGAGTGAGACTCTGTCTCAAAAAAAAAAAAAAGGAAGAAAAGAAACAGAACATTATCAGTCTACCTTCAGCACCACTGCTCCTGCCTTCCCCAAAGATAACCACAGTTTGACTCCTAATATCATAGACTGTGTTACTTGTTTTAGACTTCATATTAATGGAGACACACAGGATGTTTTCTTCTGTGTCTGTTTTTTTTCATCCAGCAGTATGCTTGTGAGATGTACCTGTATATATGTATGATTATGTTTTGTTCATTTTCTTTGCTGCTACTGTTCCATATATTAATCCATTTATAGATGCTATCTTAATTTCTTCATATTTGCCAAAATGTATGGCCTTATTTTTTATTGTCTGTAAAAGTTTAAGCATTGTAAATTGAAAAAATTACGTCCATTGGAAAAGTTCATTCCTCTAAAGCCTCACTGTCTCAGTTATGAATATCCCACTCTTCCCAAAGTGTACTCACTGGAAATAAATACAAATTGCAACACACACTGCATATATATTAAGTTGCATATAATCATTTTAGCTAACATTAAAGAACAGAGAGTTGAGTTGGCTGATAGGAGCAAAAGTAGGGTATTACCAGGTGGTCAGCTAGTACAAGTCTTGTAATGGATCCCTGATTGTCATTTCAATTGATGTATGGAGAGGGAGCCATTTTGTTCAATGCTCTAACCAAACCTAGAACACAAATCTTGGAGTCAAAGCATCTGTGATAATCCCTGTTCCTAGTGATGGCTTGTTATAACAATTCTTTCAGTAAATTATTAAAAGCATTTTGGGGCCAGGTATGGTGGCTCACGCCTATAATCCCAGCACTTTGGGAGGCCGAGGCGGGCAGATCAACTGAGGTCTGGATTTCGAGAGCAGCCTGGCCAACATGGCGAAACTCCGTCTCTACTAAAAATACAAAAAAATTAACCGGACATGGTGGTGTGTGCCAGCTACTCGGGAGGCTGAGAATCACTTGAACTTAGGAGGTGGAAATTGCAGTGAGCCGAGATCGCACCACTGCACTCCAACCTGGGAGACAGAGCAGGCCTCCATCTCAGAAAAAGAAAAGCATTTTGAATTTAGTATTACTTAGCCTGTGGAAACATACCATGCATAATACTTGAGAAAAATCTGTGGCGGGTGCTTTTTCTGTCTGATTTGAAACCATTGATTTTTCTTTCAGGTATAGAAGCCAAGAAGAATGTGGTGGTAACTCAAGCCGACCAAATAGGCCCTCTTCCCAGCACTTTGATAAAAAGTGTGGACTGGTTGCTTGTATTTTCCTTATTCTTTTTAATTAGTTTTATTATGTATGCTACCATTCGAACTGAGAGTATTCGGTGGCTAATTCCAGGACAAGAGCAGGAACATATGGAGTAGTGATGAACTGAAAGAAGTTGGAAAGAGGAACTTCAATCCTTCGTTTCAGAAACTAGTGCTGCAGTTTCATACATTTTCTCCAGTGAAGTGTTGACTTGAAACTTCAGTCCGATTAAAAGAATCATGCATTTGTGGAACTACTGAAAGTATAAAAAAATTATAAACTGGTGTTTTAACTAGTATTACAATAAGCAAATGCAAAAATATTCAATAGAGTGCACGATTCTTGTTTTTACTACACGAACGTACTCCAGCTTGAAATGTGAAGACGTATTCTGGTAGAATAGTGAGTAGAATGACATGCTTACTATGCAGAAGGCAAAAATCAGACTGTCAGATTATAGTTTTAGGAAACCCTTGATTCCGTATATATGTTTAAGAAGGTTAGTTTTCTGTTTCTTTGCAACTTTTTTTCCCAGAGTCTATAGCAGGAAAGTATGTAACTAGAATTGGTTAGTGTGACCTCTCAAGTAGCAAGTAAAGGAAAATGAAAGAGTCAAATGCCTTGATGTTTGTGATCCCTACTTGCACTCAAAAAATCTGAGTGTTTTAAGTTGTTTCTAGGTAAGGCAGAGGTTAGGAGAAAGTAAATGCTGCAACTAAAGCTCAATTATTATCAGTTCTATGCTAATGTATATATTTTAGTCATAGTTATCTAACCAGCATGCATTAATTGAACCTTAAAATATTCCTAGCAGGCCGGGCATGGTGGCTCATGCCTGTAATCCCAGCACTTTGGGAGGCTAAGGCAGGAGGATCACTTGAGGTTAAGAGTTCGAGACCAGCCTGGCCAACTTGGTGAAACGCTATTTCTACTAAAAATACAAAAAATTAGCCGGACATGGTGGTGGGTGCCTATAATCCCAGCTACTCAGGAAGCTGAGGCAGGAGAATTGCTTGAACCCAGGAGGTGGAGGTTGCAGTGAGCTGAGATCATGTCACTGCACTCCAGCCTGGGCAACAAGAGTGAAACTCTCAAAAAAAAAAAAAAAAAAAAAAATGTACAGCAGTATAAAACACTACTCTTGCCCACAAGTTGATTTTAGTCTAGTTCAAGACACATCTAGTAAAGAGACAACATGTAATTTAAACAAACTTTTTGAAAACCTATTTCCAAAAGATCCCTTAAATTCAGATATGACAGCTAATTACCTCATGATACTTTTATACTAATCATTTCCCGGATTTTAGAGTAGTTGAATGTTTATTTCATAAGGCACCCTAAATTCTATAGAAATAAAACCTCAGGCTGGGCATGATGGCTCACGCCTGTAATCCTAGCACTTTGGGAGGCTGAGACGGGTGGATCACCTCAGGTCAGGAGTTGCAGACCAGCCTGACCAACATGGTGAAACCCCACCTCTACTAAATACAAAAAAATTAGCCAGGTGTGGTGGCATACAATCCCAGCTACTTGGGAGGCTGAGGCAGGAGAATGACTTGAACCCAGGAGACAGATTGCAGTGAGCTGAGACTGCACCATTGCACTCCAGCCTGGGCAACAAGAGCAAAAGTCCGTCTCAAAAACAAACAAAACGAAAACCTCAGATGAGTATCCTTCTTAGAGTGTTGTAATGAATGGGAGTTTGTAACTTTTATGTGTCATGTTGTGAACAGCTGTGGTTGGGGTGGTCACTGGCAGGAGGGGACCATATCTCAGAATGGCACATTATTTCCATTTCACAAATGAGCACACTGAGGCGTAGAGAGTTGGGTAACTTGCCCAGGTTACACAGATTGTAAGTTGAAGCTGGGATTTGAATCTTCACATGTATACTTATAAATACAAATGCAAGGAAAACTCTGGTGAGTCCATCTCTTACAATAACTAACATTTGAGTAATTATTGTAGAGTGCCAAGTACTGTTTTAGATGCTTTACATAGACTATTTTGTTTAAATATCCTCATTTTAAAGAATAAACTGGGCACAGTAGCTCATGCCTATAATCTCAGCATTTTGGGAAGCTGAGGTTTGTGGATTGCTTGAGTCCCAGGAGTTCGCGATCAGCCTGGTTAACAAGGTGAAACCCTGTCTTTATTAAAAATATAAAAAAAATTAGCTGGGCAGGGTGGTGTGTCCCTGTAGTGCCAGCTACTTGGGGTGCTGAGGTGGGAGAATCATCTGAGCCCAGGAAGTTGAGGCTGCAGTGAGCTGTAATTGTGCCACTGTGCTCCAGCCTAGGCAATCAGAGTGAGACCCTGTCTCAAACAAAAGAAAAAAACCTGAAGCTGTCAGTAATTTGCTCTCATTCATGCAGCTTCCAGTGACTGGACCAGGCTTTAAATTTACTCCAAAACCTCTATGTGGGATGGCACCCTGCCCTGCCTCTGCACCATGGCCCAGCTACATGGGGTTCCTCCGGAGGGAAATGTGGAGCAGAGATTCCCTGGAGAGGGAGTTGAAGTATACAGAAGAGGATCAGTCTTGAAACGCTGGTACTGTCAGGTGCGGGGACTCGTGCCTGGAATCCTAGGATTGCTTCAGTGAGCTGTAATTGTGTCACTGCACTCTAGCCTGGGTGAGAGAGCGAGATCATGTCTCAAAACCCCAAAATCAGAAAAACAAAACAAAACAAGCACCAGTAGTGTTGAGGGAAAGTGAAAAGGGGAAGGAAGTGATCGAAGACCAGCTAAACAGCCCAAGCTAAGTATGGCATCCACTACAGAGGATATGGCCAGTCAATCTTTGCTAAGAGACTTAAATCCTATTAATTGGGGAGCTACATGTGTGGGCAGGAAATTCACAGCCCCTATCAGTGGACATCATTTCCCTGGGCCCTAGCATCTGCTGTTTGCTGTTTTTTCGACTAGATATGAATGATCAAATTTATTTTTTTTTTTTGAGATGAGTTTTGCTCTTGTTGCCCAAGCTGTTGTGCAGTGGCCTGATCTCGGCTCACTACAACCTCTGCCTCCCAGGTTCAAGAGATTTTCCTGCCTCAGTTTCCTCAGTAGCTGGGACTACAGGCATGCACCACCATGTGCGACTAATTTTTGTATTTTTTGTAGAGATGCGGATTTCACCATGTTGCCCAGCCTCATCTCAAACTTTTGGGGTCAAGCGATCTGCCGGCTTCAGCCTCCCAAAGTACTGGGATTACAGGTGTGAGCCACCTCGCCTGGCCAGTGACTAGATCCGAGATGCCACAGTTTCATACAGTGGTATTAAGGAAGGAAAATGATGAAAGTAAATTTACTGAAAATAATGAAGGTTCACTTGTTAACTCACACCCACCAGTTCATTTTTCAGTTCTTTAATGAGAAAATCTGAATAGTTTTCCTGATCATAAACACTCAATGTAAATGTCAGAAATACAACTTTTAATTCTTTAGTGACATTCGATCAAGGCCCCCAGTGTGAATTCCTCCCAAGTTTTGCTTTTGAAATGGTTACATCTTTTTTTTTTTTTTTTTTTTTTTTTGAGACAGAGTCTTGCTCTGTCGCTAGGCTGGAGTGCAGTGGTGCGATCTTGGTTTACTGCAGCCTCCACCTCTCAGGTTCAAGGAATTCTCCTGCCTCAGTTTCCTCAGTAGCTGGGATTACAGGTATGCACCATCTCACCCAGCTATTTTTTGTAGAGATGGGGTTTCACCATTTTGTCCAGGCTAGTCTTGAACTTTTGGCCTCAACTGATCCACCTGCCTCATCCTTCCGAAGTGCTGGGATTACAGGTGCGAGCCACCGCACCGGTGAAATGGTAACATTTTGTCAAATGGGCAAATGGGAAGAAGGTAGGTCAGGACAGAAGCCCATGAATTTTAGGCTACTTTGAGACAAAATGCTTTATTTTTTCTAGATCCATATGGATGGACTGCTAACAACTGCTAAGTTGAAGTTAAATGGACTTGTTCTTTAAAAAAAATTTTGCTATATCCTCTGCTTATTAATTTGCTTAACCTTTTTTTTTTTTTTTTGAGGAGGGTGAGGGACCAGGGTATTTTGCTGTTACTGGAATGCGGTGGCTCGATTTCGGCTCACTGCAGCCTCCCAGGCTCAAGCCATCCTCCCATCTCAGCCTCCTGGGTAGCTGGGACTACAGGCATGCGCCACCACGCCTGGCTTATTTTTGTATTTTTAGTAGAGAAGGGGTTTTGCCATGTTCCCCAGGCAGCTCTTGAACGCCTGGCCTTGTGATCCTCCTGCCTTGTCCTCCCAAAGTGCTGTGATTACAGGTATGAGCCACCATGCCCAGCGTGCTTAAACTGTTTAGTTAAAAAAAAGACACAAATGAATAGTCTTAAAACAATACGCTTTAAAGGGTGATTTTCATAGTATGTCAATTACATCTCGAAAAGATCAAAAAAAAAAAAAAAAAAGTAATTCCTCACCAAATATGATACAAGAGAAGATTCACCTAAACCTGTTCACAGCTGTCTGCAGAGTGCCTACTGTGTGCTAAGCCTGGGGATACAGGACACGGGCACGTTTGAGAGCGGATTACAGGCCGGGTTTCCACACCCTTTGGTCCAGACAAATGTAGTTGAGCCAGCTGGCTCAAGGACTTGGCAGCTGCGCGATGACTGAACAGAGCCTACGTTCGAACCCACGGCGGCAAGACTTACGATCCCCCAATGGGAACTGCCGTGGTTCATTGCCCCAGCGAGTACTGAATGAAAACAGAGGGGGGTGGCCCCCGAGCACCCGCCGCTCATGTGTCCCTGCCCAGGCCCGCGACATTCTCCCGCCCAAGCACACTGCGCTCAGCGCCGCCCAGCGGGGAGCCCAGCTCGGTGCCAGCGCCCGCGAAGCAGAGGCGCGCGGGACAAGGTTCCTTCTCTCGCAGGGAGAACAGGAGGAAAGGCCAGGGCGCGCCAGCCGGCCTGCGTCCCAGGCACAGACGCGACAGGGCGGCACCGGGCGGGGACTGCGCGCGGCTGCGGGGCCTGCGGCAGTGGGGGGGCGCAGAGTCCACCTGGTGGCCAAGGGCTATGGTGACTGCTGAAGCTCCTGGGGGCCTTTGGGGTCCGGGCTGCGCCTGTGCCCGCGGGACGGCTGGGCGCTGCCCGCACTGCCTTCGGCTCCGGGCCGGCCACGCAGGGAGACTACTGGGCGGCGGTAACTGGGCGAGGCCGGGTCGGGGGCGGCTGTGGGCTGAGAGCAGGCAGCGCGCGGGGCAGCCCTCGGCGGACAGCCATGGCGGCGGCGCTCTGGGCGTGGGGGGGCGACGCGGCGCGTGTTGTCGGCGCTCCGAGACCGGAGCCCGGGGCTTGCGGCCATGGTGAGTGTCGAGCGGCCACGGGGGGCGGGGCTGGGGGGGACAGCGCGAGGCCCGGCGGTGTCGGCTGAGGGGGCCAGCGGGACTGGGGCGGCCGCGGCGTGGGCCGGGCCTTGGGGCTCGGGGGTTGGGTCACCGCGTCCCGGGACCGAGCACCTGCCCGGCGCGCCGCTCAGAGACCGAAGTTTCCGCAGCCGCCGCCACTTGCCCGTTGGCTAATACTTCGGCCGAAGCCTGCGAACTTACCCAACGGGAACGAGTTTTGTTCAACCACAGAAGGCAGACGTGAAAAATAGTTGCAGAACGATTCGGTGCTCGCCGCCGCTCACGGTGCTGAGGACGAACGGCACTGCGGGCCCGGCTCCCTACGGCAGCTCCCTGCTCGCGCTTCACTCCATGGGGAGCCCACTGAGGTTTTGGAGGAGTTGTTAATAAATTGTGTTTTTTGGTGACATACTGGCTTTTCTTTTCTCTTCCAAGGGGCCTTCAGTCAGTTTTCCTGCTGTAGAAATTAACAGTTTGGAGTAAATAGGGGGAAAGCTTTAATATGCAGCACCACCTAGTGGGAAAATAATGTGTTAAACTCACCATGTCATTTTAAGTTGCACTTTAACCACCCATTTCGGTTTGAAATGTTTGCTTTGTTTTGTTTTGTTTTTTTTGAGAGGGAGTCTCGGAGTCTCGCTGTGTCGCCGAGCCTGGAGTGCAGTGGCGCGATTTTGGCTCACTGCAACCTCCGCCTCCCATGTTTAAGCTATTCTCTTGCCTCATCCTCCCGAGTAGCTGGGATTACAGGTGCCCACCACCATGCCCAACTAATTTTTTTATTTTTATTTTTAGTAAAGACAAGGTTTCGCCATGTTGGCTAGGCTGGTCTCGAACTCCTGACCTCAGGTGATCTACCTGCCTCGGCCTCCCAAAATGCTGGGATTACAGGCGTGAGCCATCGCCTCTGGCCTGAAATTATTTAATAGAAGAAATTTAAAATAGCTAGTAGATGGAGGAAGAAAAGCACTCCGCAGCTTCCTGTTCACGAAGGGAAGAACACAAGTTGAATGCCTACTGTCATCTAGGCGTTTCTCCAGTCATACTCTGCCCCAGGTGGTAGTGATCCATTAAGATTAGGGTGTTCTGGGAAGCAATGAATGAAAAGACATGATTTGAGCTCTGCCACGTGCCAGGCTCAATGCTAGGTGCTCTCACATTCAAGATCTGTAATCTAAGCCTTTCAAAAAATCTTGGCAGGTAGATATTATAATATCCCCCACTACAGACAGAAGGACCTCAGAATTCAGAAAAGCCATGTTCAGCATCCCACAGCTAAAAGTAACAAAGCTAGGCCTTAAATCAAGTTTACTCTCTTCAAATCCTAGTCCCCCCTTCACTCCCTGAACAAATTAAGCCCACCACAAGGGGTTCTGCTGCGAATGTGTCCTCATGGGGACCTTTGATGTTATGTTGATGAAGTGGCTCCATTTCCCAGTCCTAGGCATAGTCCCTGCTACCGGGCAGGTGTCTGTTGTGGGTGTAAAGTGCATGCATTGATCTTAGTGGGGGATGTGGATGGTCCAGCACTCGGAGAAAACAGCTCAGAGTGTGTTCCACAGACACCAGGTGTCTGCTTCATTACAGACAGCATGTTTAATGGTTTTCTTTGCAGCTACTCAATGTGGACACACATAATTCTGTTTCTTTTCCAAAATCCTCTGAGTTGACAAAATAAGGGTTTAATAAGAATTTTAGATTTCTTATAATTGATATATGTGTAAGCGTTTCAGAACTGTCATTGAAAAACTGATGAATGGATATTTTGATTCTTAGTAGTAAATGGTTTACTATTTACTATTTATTACTTACTTTTTTTTCTTTTTTTTTATTTAAGGGACAGGGTCTCACTCTGTTGCCCAGGCTAGAGTACAGTGGTGATCATAGCTCACTGCAGCCTCGGACACCTGGTCTCAAGGAATCCTCCCACCTCAGCCTCCCAAGTAGCTGAAACTATGGATGTGCTCCACCACACCTGGCTAATTTTCAAAATTTTTTTGTGGAGCCGAGGTCTCACTGTATTGCCTAGGCTGGTCTTGAACTCCTGACCTTAAATGATCCTCCCACCTCAGCCTCCCAAAGTGCTAGAATTACAGATGTGAGCCACTGTCCCTAGCCCTAGTAACCTAGTAAAAAAAAAAAATTTTTTTTTAATATGGAGTCTCACTCTGTTGCCCAGGCTGGATAGCTGGGATTACAGGCATGCACCACCATGCCCAACTAACCTAGTAAGTGGTTTTTAATAAAAAGCTTTTACATACTTCTGTTTAATTAAAAAGTATCCTCAGCCAGGCACAGTGGCTCACGCCTGTAATCCCAGCACTTTGGGAGGCTGAGGTGGGCAGATCCTTTGAGGTCAGGAGTTTGAAACCAGCCCAGCCAGCATGGTGAAACCCTGTCTTTCCGGCATGCGCCTGTAATCACAGCTACTCGGGAGGCTGAGGCAGAAGAATGGTTTGAAACTGGAAGGCAGAGATTGCAGTGAGCTGAGATCATGCCACTGCACTCCAGCTTGGGTGACAGAGCAAGACCTGGTCTCAGAAAAAAAAAGTACTCTCATTCTTTCCTTTTGTTAGTTGTGGGGAAGAATAGCTGACCTAGCAAAGACTAGAAAGCTGGTTCCTTAGTATTTTTTTCTTCATTTTCATAGAATATGTTGTCTAAAGGTAAAATCTTTTTGCTTTCTTAATATTAGTGATAAAAGATTTTAGGATTTCTGAGTGGGAGTGAGTTGCAGCTTAATGGCAGAGAATCTGGGGAACGCAGCTTAGCCCACAGTTGCGCTTTTATGACGAGCCTTCACATTAATTCATCTTTCTGGGTGACAGCCTCTCCCTCACCAGAGCCTACGGTAACTCTGCAAGTAGGTAAGGCAGGAAGTATTGCCTGGAGTGAGAACTCAGCTTCCTGACTTCCAGTAGAGTGTCCATCTCTTCTCTCTGGCCCCGATTTTTAAAGTTCTTTTGGTTAAAAAAAACAGTAGCATGGGAAGTGTGGGCCTGTTAACCAGCAGAACCTGGGCTTGTGAATGTCTTCACCAGAGTGAGTGGAAACAGGGCAGAGACTGCACACAAGTGCTTCGGACTGGGCAGTTCTCTGGCCAAACTATGGAATTTGTCTTACTGGTGCTCCGAAAAAAGGGTTTCATAAACTCACCCTACTGAGGTCACGGCTTTTTACCTCAAGTCCAGAGGATCTGTGGACCCCCAGAAGTTAGATAAAATCCTATGTAAATGTGCATTTGTTTTTTTCCCCTCTGGGGATTGGTTTTCATTAGATATGACAGAAGTTGGTAATTCCAAATCATTAAAACCATCTTTCATTCTTTTGGTTCTCAAAAGACAGACCAAAGTAGGCTAGCTCTGTACAAATAAGCTCCCTCTATGATATGTTCCTTCTGGCCCCCTCACTGCTGCCTCAGACGTCGCAATTCAGTTTCTCTGGCTTATTGTAGATACAACAGAGAGTAGTGAAGGCTACTGAAGTGATGTAGGGCCATCCAAAGAGCAATAGACCAGGAGTTTGGAGTCTTGAATTCTAGTTCTGGTCCTGCCAATAGACTTGCCACAAGTCCTGGAATGCTGCAGGGTCCAAGATGGCCAGTGGTAATAGTCAGTCTTTGTTGTATCTGTAATAAACCACAGAAGGGCTGGGTGTGGTCACTCATGCCTGTAATTCCAGCGCTATGGGAAGCTGAGACAGGTGGATCCCCTTGAGCTCAGGAGTTCGAGACCAGCCTGAGCAACATGGTGAAACCATGTCTCTACCAAAAATACTAAAAATTAGTTGGGCGTAGTGGTGTGCCCCTGTAGTCCCAGCTACTCAGGAGGCTAAGGTGGGAGGATCGCTTGGGCCCGGGAGGCAGAGGTTGCAGTGAGTTACACTCCAGCCTGGGTGACAGAGCAAGACCCTGCCTCAGAAAGCAAACCAATCAACCAGAGAAGCTGAATTGTGAAGTATGAGGCAGAGTAAGGGGGCCAGAGGTGACATATCAGGGAGGCAGCTTATTTTTCACAGCGGTAGCCTTGCTTTGGTCTCTCTTGTGAGAACAAAAGAATGAAAGATGGTTAGAATTTGTTGCCTTTCAGATTTTTCTATGACTCTGCTTAGATAAGGAGCCATAAGTTTGAGTTTGAGTGAACGTATACGTTTTCTGATATGAAATGTGTTCTCTTCATAGTCATCAGGCACTCACAGGTTGACGGCAGAGGAGAGGAACCAAGCTATACTTGACCTTAAAGCAGCAGGATGGTCGGAATTAAGTGAGAGAGATGCCATCTACAAAGAGTTCTCCTTCCAAAATTTTAATCAGGTAATTGTTATAAATTCTTGCTAGAATTGTGGTCTATTTTTGTCAACTTAGGCTATAACTCTTTTTTTTTTTTTGGATGGAGTTTCACTCTTGTTGCCTAGGCTGGAGTGCAATGGCGTGATCTTGGCTCATTGCAACCTCCGCCTCCCGAGTTCAAGCGATTCTCCCGCCTCAGCCTCCCGAGTAGCTGGGACTACAGGTATACGCCACCATGCCCGACTAATTTTTTGTATTTTTAGTAGAGATGGGGTTTCTCCATGTTGGTTAGGCTGGTCTCGAACTCCCAACCTCAGGTGATCCACCTGTCTCGGCCTCCCAAAGTGCTGGGATTACAGGTGTGAGCCACCACGCCTGGCCAATTTTTGTATTTTTAGGAGAGACAGGGTTTTGCCATGTTGGCCAGGCTGGTCTTGAACTCCTGACCTCAAATGATCCGCCCACCTCGGCCTCCCAAAGTGCTGGGATTACAGGCATGAGCCAGCGTGCCTGGCCTAGGCTGTAACTCTTTCTGATTGTCCCAGTTATCTGGTCCCATGTAGATCCAGGATTCAACTCTTCCCTCCTTTAATAATTGTGATAGAGTTACATCCTGTTGACAGTTGCCGTAACCCAGCTGGGCGATGTTTAGCTCTGGGGAAAGAGGGTGGTTTGTGTCATTTGGAAAACAAATTCTGAAACTACTATTGCTTTGATTTGGTGTTGGTTAGGATATTTAGGTTTTTTTTTTGAAATTTCAAATAACAGTAAAAGACACTGTAAGCTTTTTATTATTGATTATTATTTTTTGAGACAGGGCCTTGCTCTGTTGCCCAGGCTGGAGTGCAGTGGTGTGACTGCGGCTCACTGCCGCCTCGACCTCCTCGGCTCAGGTGATCCTCCCACCTCAGCCTCCCGAGTAGCTGGGACTATAGGCATGTGTCACACCCAGCTAATTTTTGTATTGTTTGGAGAGACAGGGTCTGGCTATGTTGACCAGACTGGTCTCAAATTCCTGACCTCAAGCGATCCTCCTGCCTTAGCCCCCTAATGTGCCGGGAACATAGGTGTGAGCCACTGTGCCCAGCCGAAGCTTTTTATATTTATCTGAAGGGGGCGTGAATAAAACTGGCTGAGGAAGATATACCTGCTTGACTTATTTTCCTCTACTTTTTCTGGGCTGTTGATAATTTTTCTTTCTTCCTGCAGTTAAATTTCTAGCTCTAAATCATCTCCCAGGCTGCACCCTTTTCCCTGACTGGGTTATTTTTCTCCAGCCCAGTAGCCAGATCCTGAACCTATTCTTAAAACCTGACCTCCCCCTTGGAGAGTCAGCTTTAACAAGGTAACTGTTCCATTAGGGCCCCACCCTGTTTAGAGAGTCATCTCCCATGACTTTCCCTTCAGCTATTACTCCACTGCATTTATATAAGGTAAACGCTTTTGACTGTGTTGTTTGCTCAGTTAGTCTGGTAATCCTTTGGACTGATTTATTGTTTTTATTTATATTGGGTGTCGGCATCTAGAAGTCAGAGACCATGTTTGCTTAAATAACTCTCTATTGTACCTAACACAGTTCTGGGTACAAACAGGCATTTGATAAATGCAGACGTTGATTACAGTGTTTGCTGGTTTCTAGAAGGGTGTGTGAGGACCAGATTCGCACCAAAGAAACCCTCGGTATGTTTTCCTAGTAAATGCCATTGGCTCCACTGAGTTGCATGCTCGATTCTGTTCTCTATCCATCTGGCTGCCAGCCTTCTGCTGTGAGTCCCCAAATCCTAAGGAAACCTGGACCAAGCAGACTCCCTGTCCCCCGCTGCCCCACGTGCTTGACAGCTCTTGTCAGGGGCTTAGCACGCTGCGGCTGGTGGCAGGGAATCCCATTGGTACGGTAAGCCTGTGTATAAGCTCTGGTTAGCATTTTCCAAGCTTATTAAAATTCTTACATGTGTACGGCTTGACTTCTTTAAACCTGGCCTAATTTATTGGGCTTGAACATGTGGCTTAAAGTACTTGAGTCGTGTTGCCTCAGGCCCTGCCCATGAGTCAGTCCTCCAGCACCATTCTGACCTTGTGCTCAGGGTGACTTTTGGCAATGGTAGGGAAGCATACTGGATTGATTGTAACATTATTCACTGGGGCATTTAATTAAGTAGACTCTTTTCCTCATTTACCCAACTTTTAGGAAAAGAGGCAGATGACAAGAAAATCAGCTGATGTCAGGGAATGTATTCAGAGAACCAGCACTGAGATCATATCTGGGGGGTCATCAGTTTCCCGCCAGGCTCCTGTGACTTCTGCCTGTACCATGGCCGATGATGGTAACTGGTGTCCTGACACTTGTCAGTGCCCTCCAGCGAAACACAACTAGGAACACACCTACAGTCGCACAAGTTGAGCTTACTGCAGTGAGGGAGAAGGCACACCAAAGGGCACCACGAGGTGGCTCAGGAGACGATGTTGGGAAGCCAGTATAGGATTTGGGCTTGTGGTAGTGATTTGGGGACTTTGCTCTGGATAGATGCTGTCAGGAAATGGGTACTTCTGTCATTTAGCATTTTAATAAATTGTATCTATAGGGAAAGGAGACTAAAGCGGTGCCAAAGCTGAAACTGAAAAAGAAGCAATAGGCCGGGCGGGTGGCTCACGCCTGTAATCCCAGCACTTTGGGAGTCCAAGGCGGGTGGATCACGAGGTCCAGAGATCGCGACCATCCTGGTCAACATGGTGAAACCCCGTCTCTACTAAAAATACAAAAATTAGCTGGGTATGGTGGCACATACCTGTAGTCCCAGCTACTTGGGAGGCTGAGGCAGGAGAATTGCTTGAATCCAGGAGGCGGAGGTTGCGGTGAGCCGAGATCGCGCCATTGCACTCCAACCTGGGTAACAAGAGCAAAACTCCATCTCAAAAAAAAAAGAAAAGAAAAAGAAGCAATAGTCACTCGTTAGCTGGGAGAGGAGGACGTTTGGTATTTTGTGGCTTGGACAAAGTTCATGTTTTGTCTGTGTTCAGATACTGCAGAGTGGTCTTGTTCTTGTCTTTATCCATCATGGTCACAGAGTGGCCTTTTCTGATGTTGATGCTGATGTTGAAAAGAACACCAAGGACTGGCTGATAGTGCCAGGCCAGCGTCCAGGGATTAGGAGCTGCTTTTCTCTTGCTTACAACTGGTGAGTAGGGTAGTGACCCTCTGGCACTGACGGGTGCTCATTCATCTTTCATCTAGGACAGAAAAGCCATTTTTTTTTTAATTGTAACAACAGCATAACATTAAAATAGGATGGTGTAAATAAAAAAAATTTCTGATCCCAACTACTTTTATTTTTCTCTGTTCTCTTCTGGTCTTTCCCCATGGCTATATTTGTTTGCCAATTATGCCAGAGCATATCAGTTATACATGTGATTTAAGTTTTATTTAATTTAATTTATTTTATTTTAGGTGGAGTCTTGCTCTTTTGCCCAGGCTGGAGTACAGTGGTGCGATCTTGGCTCATTGCAACTTCCACCTTCCGGGTTCAAGCGATTCTCCTGTCTCAGCCTCCCGAGTAGCTACAAGCGCATGCCACCTGGCTACATGTGTGCGCCACCACACCTCACTAATTTTTTGTATTTTTAGTAGAGACGGCATTTCACCGTGTTAGCCAGGATGTTCTCAAGCTCCTGACCTTGTGATCTGCCCACCTTGGCTTCCCAAAGTGCTGGGATTACAGGCGTGAGCCACCACACCTGGCCACCATGTGGTTAAATTTTAAAAAAAAAAATTTAATTTTATCGTAAAACGTTCATTAATTAAACAAAAAATTATTAAGCATTTTCTGTATGCTAGGTACTACTGTAACCTCATGTAGTTCCCATTCCTGTGGGAAGATAGGCAATAAACAGATGACTAGGAAATGTAATTTCAGCTAGCGATGAGTACCATGGAGAATAAAGTAGCATATTGGAATGGGAGAGGGGCAGAGGCAGTCTTGGAGGTGGAGTGCTCTGGAAAGGCCTTTCTGGGGACGGGACCTCTGAGGCCTGAATAATGTGAAGGAGCTCAGCACGTGACGATCCCAGGGAAGAGCTTTCCAGATGGAGAGAACAGCAAGCACAGAGTTCCCGAAGCAGAATGACCTTGGCATGATTGAGGCAGAAGCAGAAGGCCAGTGTCCTGGAGTGGAGCAGGAGAGGAGATGAGGGGAAGGGTCAGAGCATGGGGACCTTCTTAGCATGGTGAGGAGTTTGGATTTTATTCTGTGAAGGAAAGCTACTGGAGGATTTCAGGCGGAGAAGTGTCGTTCTGTGGCTGTGTTCTAAAAACCACCCTGCTGTTCTGCTGCGAATAGGTGGTAGGAAGGTCAGAGTGGAAGCAGGCAGACTCTGTAGAACACTGTTGCAGAAATCTAGGCGAGAGATGATGGGGGACTTATGGAGGCAGCAGTGGGGGTGGAGAGAAATGTCGGGTTCCTCATATTTTGAAAGTGGAATAATCTAGGCTTGCTGAATGATTGGATGTGGGGAAGGGGAGGGTCAAGGATGGCACCAAGACTTTGGTTCAAGCTATAGAGTAAAGGGTAGTGCCACTGGTGCCATTTACTGAGCTGGGGGAAGATGGGGTGCTCAGATGGATACAAATATTTGGAGATTACAAGTACAGATTTTTCAAGGGATTCTCCTAGCATAGGTGGATGAAGTAGCCATAGGTGTCAGTTGCTCTTAGCCTCCTGTTTCCACCCTTGGTGGTACATGGGCTCTGCAGTGCTTCATGGGTCAGTGGGCAATGTGTTGGTGACAGACGGTGACTCTGTGAGCAGATAGCATGGCAATGCTGGGACCCGAGGCAGGGAGTTTCCACACTCGGAGCGCTTGAGTCCAGACAGGGTGGGGTTGGCATTTGTAAAGGAGCTTTGCTTTTTGTTGTTGTTGTTGTTCCTGTAGACAGCAGGTGGGAGAGCTCTGCAAGTGACATATAAACGTAAGTGTGTTGAAAGAACAAAATGTCAGGTAGAAATGTGGGTGTGAGTGTCCCATAAACATAGATTTTGTTATGCGTTGACATGTTTGGGATGAACTGGAAGCTTACAGAATCCGAGGAAATTTTAAGCTTAAAAGTAGGTGCAGAAAGTGAGTCTTTGGAACCCAGGAAATAGCTACTACAGGTGCCAGCAGGTGGAACCCTCCAGGGCAGGAGCCCAGTCAGCCAGGCGGCAAGACCCGAGGCGGACCACCAGAAGGCTGTCCCTGTTCTCTTCACTCCTGAATACCTGGGCCACCCTTGTTCAGCATGGAAATAAGCTCAGGATCTGGAACGGCTAAGCAGCAGTGGCTGGGCGCCTGGGTGAATGATGAATTTTGCGTGTAGGACATGAGTTTCCAATGGGTGATTAAGGAGAATGGGACGGAGCTTTGTAAGAATCAGCTGTGGTTCCCTGCGGAGGAGCTTCTGGGGCCTGTGTGTGCTTTCTTTGGTGGGCCTGCCCAGCAGGGCATTCAGTCATGTTGGGTGGAATCATATGAACTGGTTGATATTCGGGACAAGGTCCAGGCTTTATTGGTTCTGTATCTTGTTCATCACCCTTACCTTTTGGTGGCTGTGCTGCTGTCACTGAAGCTTTCTGAAGCTGGAGCAGGAGGGAGGAGGAGCCGACTGGGCCCCCTGGCTCTCCACATCCTAGCAGCAGTAGCACCATATGTGACTTTGGGGTTTGTAGAATGTTTCTCTTCCTGTGCCCACAGAGACTCCTGCGTAGAGCAGTTCAAAGTTACTGTTGCTGCCTTACTTTATAAAAATGTTTTATTGAGGAATTTGATAATAGGCTTATGGTGAACATTTTGAAATGCTTAGTGAAGTCAAAGGCTTGATGATACCAGAAGAAAGACAACTGCTGATGAAAGTCTTAACAATCCTCCGCAGGATATTGGTGGAGGTCTCCATAGCTCTCATTGTGAACGAATTAGTTTGGGTTTGATTGTTCTTTGTTGTGCACATCAAAGTTTTGAGTGAGTAATGCATCTGTGTACTCTCGAAAGAGGATATTCTACCTGTGGAGGGAGGGTAGGGAAGCACTCCCAAAGAGGATGCTTGTGGTGTGGGCATCATATAGGTTAGAAAATGTCATTTTGCAGCTGGGCATGGTGGCTCATCCCAGCACTTTGGGAGGCCGAGGTGGGCAGGTCACCTGAGGTCAGGAGTTCAAGACCAGTCTGGCTAAAATGGTGAAAGCCCTTCTCTACTAAAAATACAAAAAAAAAAAAAATTAGCTGGATGTGGTGGCAGGCGCCTGTAATCTCAGCTACTTGGGAGGCTGAGGCAGGAGAATGGCTTGAACCTGGGAGGCAGAGGTTGCAGTGAGCTGAGATCGTGGTACTGTACTCCAGCCTGGGCGACAGAGTGAGACTCCATCTCAAAAAAAAAAAAAAAAAAAAGAAAATGTCATTTTGCGTTTAAAGTATAAGCTAATGTGTGTGTGTGTCTGGCACCAGGTAAAGCGAAAACTCGCGTGGTTATCACACACTAGTTTGCGTTTAGCATGTGCCCGTGATTGGCTTTGTAACCACAGCAGACTAGAAACCTGAGAAAGCGTTCATAGTTTTCACTGGAATAAAGTAGAGACACTCATATATTTTAGCAAACTTTACCTAAAATTTGAGAAGCTAATGAACATATCTGTGTACTGTTCATGTTGGTGTTCCCTTCGGAGTTCTTCCTGAGCAGGACCATGTTGATGCTCCCAGGAGGTGACTGGAACATGAGTGCTGGTATCCACCAGGGTAGGGAAATAATAGCCTGAAATGTTATCATTTGGAGTTCTGCTGCTGCTGTTTGTATGGTACAATAGGTCTAGACCTGCTGTGTATTTGTAAAAGCTCATGCAATAGATAGATGAGGAGAAATGCAAAACAGCTGTCAACAATGCAGATATAACACTGCACCGCAGTGTGAAAACACTGTGGTCCTTACACCGTCCTTTAATAAAAATAGGCTTTTAACTGCATCATTTTCTCTTAGTCGTGTAGTAAATCTTCTGTTTACAGAACTTAGCCTGAGTATTTTGTAAAAGTCAAGCAGCCAAGAAGTATGATTTCCTCAACAGTCTTTGTCTTGCGTTTTTACAGATGGAGTAAAATCAGGTGTGTAAAAAATAAAAAAGCAGTTTGAGCTGACGTGAAAGGTATTTCAGATTTATGCTTTGCAGATGATATTGGTATGATTAATGTATTCATTGCTTTTTTTATTGCTTTTCACAGATAATGTACATGATGCATGGAAAATGTTGTGGGTTTAAATCTTTGCCAGGTTTAGACTGTGAATATCAACAGATGTTATCATATAAGTACCATAATTATTATAAAATAAAAAATTTGTCATGAAATGCAGTGACATAAATTTCATTTATGTAAATTGCTTTCATTAGTATAAAACCTTAGTGTAGCTGTTAGGGTTTGTGAAACACTTTAGATGAGATTAGCTTGGCATAAAGTGGTCACAAATGGGTTGCTTTAAATTTAACTGACAAGAAAATAACATTCAAAGCTTAGGAAATTACTGAGGCATTTGTTTTCAGCCTGCATTGCTGGTACCGCTTAAATAGGTTGACTATGAATTAATAACAATAGATGGCGGGCTCAATAATTGCAGAAAATAATTGAAAGGAGACCTTAAATAATCATTCAAAAGGATTTTGGTCTTGCTCTTTTCTGTTCTGTTTCTGTTTTTCGTTGGTATGCCTGCCCACCTCTTCAGTACTGCCATCATCAGCAGCGTTCGGGTTTGTACAGCAGGAGTTTTGTCAATAGTTTGTGGTGCGTTAGGGCCACGACACAGAACCTGCATTTAGATGCGTCAGAATACACATAGTGGGTGCCTGATGGAGCAGCTGTAATGGCTGAGCAGACCACCGTGTTCTTAGCAAAGACAGTGCTGCCCTCACGTTCCTGTGGCTGAGTAGTGGCCAGTTGCTCTCTGCCCTCAGGAGGGATTTGGTCCAGCAGTGTTGACAGTTGGCTGAGGTTCTTCTTCCCTGGCCCTGAGCTCTCTATGTTCTGCTGTTTTTCTTACATCCTTTCAAGCAAAACAGAGCAGGAATATTCTCTCCTCTGTGTTGCAGATAATTACTATTATATTGCCCTTTCGATCTAGGTTAGAGTGGGGCATTCTGACTCCTGTACTGAATTTCACAGAAGGACACTAAAGCAGATTGAGATCATGGAATTACTTGCGGTCATACTGGGTCATGTCGCAGTTAGCAGATGCCAGACTCACATCCCTGGTTCCCACAGCAACATTTTTAGATCCTACTGTGACATAGAAAGGTTGTTTTTTGTTTTTGTTTTTTTTAGGTGAGATCCTGTTATCCGAGGACTACTTGCTGGATTAGTTTTCTCCCTTAAATGTGTTTTACTACACTTCCCGGAGGAAGGGAATATTCGCCAGCTGAAACAAACAAAGCTGCACTTGTCTGGGAGTAGCCCAGGTATCACTGTTGAGCAATCAAAGGTCATTTAATTGTATCATTAAAATCAGTCCTATGAAAACAGCAAATGCTGCTAATGACTCTGTTTGCTCGCATACTCTCAGCCAACAGGGCAGGATGAAGGCTTGTTTTTTTTTGTTTGAGACGGAGTCTTGCTCTGTTGCCCAGGCTGGAGTGCAATGATGTGATCTCGGCCCACTGCAACCTCCACCTCCCAGGTTCAAGCAATTCTACTGCCTCAGCCTCCCGAGTAGCTGGGATTACAGGCACCTGCCACCAAGCCAGGCTAATTTTTTGTTTTTTTAGTAGAGATGGGGTTTCACCATGTTGGCCAGGCTGGTCTTGAGCTCCTGAGCTCAAGTGATCCGCCTGCCATGGCCTCCCAAAATGCTGGGATTACAGGCGTGAGCCTGGCTGCTGAGGCTTTTGACTATATCATACATCAAACTGACTTCAAGTGCTCTGTTCTCGCCATTGCAACCCTCTCTGTGGACATGCACCAGGTGCGTGGAGCAGCCCCAGGGTGGCTGGGCCTGGAGTCACATGGTGTGGTTCTGTCAGGATCAGTGTACCCAGCAAAGCTGTTGGGCTTACATCCACTGAGGGGCAAGCACCACTCTGGATCCAAGTTGCAGAAGGAGGAAGATGCAGCAGCAGGACCTGGTTTTGTTTTTGCCTGGAAGAGCTCCTAGCTGTGTCGGGCAGGTGGCTCATCTGAATTGTACAAGGTGGTTGAGTTTTTTCAACTTGTCATGTTAGTCAGGTACTAAAATGTGAACTGCTGTGCTAAGAAGCCAAAGGAGGTGCACTCCAGGGCGGCTCCTGCCGGGAGAAGCGGAGTTTTGAGTTGGTTCTTGCCGGTCCGATATGTGTTCGTGAGGCAAGGCACTAAGGAGGGGCTAGCAGGTGGCATAGGTCAAAGACAGGGAGAAAGAGGACACACCTTGTTTGCAGTGTCTGGCGAAAGGAAGGCCCTAAGGTGGGTTCAGTGAGCTGGGCTACAGCGTACAGGGAGGCTTCCTGTGGTGCAGTCTCCTGGGGGAGCTTTCCCACCCGTGTAGGGTGTCTGAAAGCAAACTCTTGTCTCACTTTCCTTCAGATGGCTTCTTCCTCTCAGTAGCCACACCATTGTCCTCTCAAGCACCTAGACCTGAACCGGAAGAATTATCCTGGTGATTTTTTTTACCAAGAACTGGTCAGTCGCCCTGTAGTGTCTTTCATAGGACTGTGCTGCTGGTCTGGGTACAGCTGCTTTCCCGCTAGAGTTCTGGGAGGAGCTTCCTGGCCACATGTTACCTTTAGGCTCTCCCCTGCTCCCACTGGCCTGCGTGCCACTTGGTCATGACCAAGTTAATCCCACTGCCTTCCTATTGTGTTTTTTGGGGGAAGCTTCATCTTCTCAGAAGTTTTCAAGGCTGCCCATGGCCCAGCCCTAAGCTCACCTCACGTTACTCCTCTGCAAGAAGCTCTTTCTTCAGAGATGAGAACTGTAATGTACCTGAGAGTTCACCCAGTCATCCCTTTCACTGAAGAACTGGTGAAAACAAGGCTCAGACATGGGGAGTATCTTGACCAAGCCCACGAAAATTAGTGGCCATGCTGGAATTGGAACCAAGGCCCTTTCCATCTAGGATCAGTGTTTTTTTTTTTTTTTTTTTTTTTTCTAGAGATGAGGTCTTGCTCTGTCACCCAGTCTGGAGTGCAGGGGCATGATCATAGCCCACTGCAGCCGGGAACTCCTGGGCTCAAGTGATCCTCCTGCCTCAGTCTCCTGTGTAGCTGGGATTACAGGTGTGAGACCCCACCCCCAGCTCTTCAGTTCAGTTCTTTTCTTCCTTTATTCAAACTGTTGTTCTCTTCTCCCATGCCCCATCTCACCCTACCCTGCCCCTTGTGTTCACATTCTATCCATTTCTAGAAAGTTCTTCTTGATTTTTATGCACTTAACAATCAGCAGTTATTGATCACTTACTGTAGGCTAGATACTGTGCCAGACCCTGGGGTATAGCAGTTAACAAAGCAGGTACTGTCCGCATCCTCACAGAGAACACAATGTAGTGGGGGGAGGGAGAACAAAGAAAAAAGTGAATATATCATTACAAGTTATGCTAAGTGCCAGAAAGAAAAATCTTAACAGCAAATGGTTAGTGAACACTTAAACTATGGGCCATTGCACTATGGGAAGGACTTTACGTGTATTCATTCATTTAATCCTTACAGAACCTTGTGAAATAGATTTCTCTAATTTTACAGAGGAGGAAACTGAGACTTCAGCTAAGTGACTTGCCCAAGGTCTCACAGCTAGTAAGTGTGGAGTCAGGATTGGATTCCAGGCAGTCCATACTGTTAGTGGCTCAGATACTGCCTCTATATCGGAAAGGGGTGCTGTGAGAGAGAATAATGGAAAGACCTCCTTCTCTTTGAGAAGCATCGTCAGGGAAGGCCTTGGTAAGGAAGCAGTAAGCTGATACATTAAAAAGAGACCAGAGGATAGAGTAGCGGGGACAGAAGTTAAATCAGGGAGAGTAGTAAGGAGGCTGTTACGTCACTCCAGGTGAGAGAGCCTCACTGGGGTGGACATAGCAGGAGATTGTGAATTGGAACAGTGACAGGAGAAGTGGAGATGTCTAGAGGTTGGAGCATTAGGAGTTTACATGAGCAGAAAGCAGGGGTAGCACACATAACTCTTACGGAAAATGCAGATATAAAGAGAATACCCAGGTTTCTCTGACTAGCGAGGAGTGTGATGGATAGTAAGGAACAAGGGTGACGGATATCAAGAATGACTCCCAGATTTTAGGTCTGGAGGAAATAGGTGGCTGGAAGTGATATTTACTGAGCTGGGGGAAGTGTGGGGGGGAGAGGAACACGTTTGGGATGCAGGGATCAAGATTTCTGGTTTGGACACTGTTATAAGGGAGTGCTGTGAGACATCCAAATGTCAACTTCCAGAAAATTTATGTCTGAATTAGAAACAGAGGTGAGGTCTGGGTTGGAGAATCATAGGTATGTATGGAAAAAATCCAAGGTAATAGATGAGATGACTCAAGAAGAAATTATAGTGTGAGAAGAGAGGATGGCTCAGGACTCAGTCCATTTAGGGGTGAGTTAGAAGAGGAGGACCTGGCAAAGACAAGAAAGATTTGTTAGAGAAATGGAAAGAAGCTGCTGGCTCATGCCTGTAATCCCAGCATTTCGGGAGGCCAGAGAGAAGAATTGCTTGAGGCCGAGAGTTTGAGGCTGCAGTGACCTATGATTGTGCCACTGCACTCCAACTTGGGTGATAGAGTGAGACCTTGTCTCAAAAAACAAACAAATAAACAAATAAATAAATAGAAAAGGAAAAAAATCAGGGTCAGTGTTAATGTCACAGAATCCAAAACAAGATGGTGTTTCAAAAGGAGGGAAGTATCAATTCTGCCGAGACACCAAGTAAGATGACCCAGAGGATGGCCATTGGAGGAAGCAGCATGGAGGGTATCAGTAGTATGGATGGTTTTGGTGGGTGGGGCGCAGGCCAGCCTGGAGAGGAGGTGGAGCTCATATGCTTTATGCAGATCCGATAGTCTCAGACATTAGTCTGTTGTCTTTCTTTTCCTTTAGAATTTACTCCTAGAGTTATCTTATACTTGTTTGTGGTGTTCTTTCAGGTTTATTTTTTAAATTAAAAAAATTGTTTTTAGAGATGAGGTCTTTCTCTGTCATCCAGGCTTGAGTACAGTGGTGTGATTGTAGCTCACTGCAGCCTCCAACTCCTGGGCTCAAGCGATCCTCCTGCCTCAGCCTCCCAAGTAGCTTGGACTACAGGCACATGCCACCATGCCTGGCTAATTTTTAAAACATTTTTTTCTAGAGGCAAGATCTCACTATGTTGCCTAGGTTGGTCTTGAACCCCTGACCTCAATAATCCTCCCCCACTCCAACTTCCCAAAGTATTGGGATTATAGGCATGAGCCATCGCTCCTGGCCCAACCTTGTTTTGATATTAATTAAGCATCTTAGAGCTTTGATATAGGGCCTATCAATGTTAGAACTGGAAAGGAAGGGGGAACTGAGGCCTGGGGTAATGTGGTTTGTTCAGGGTGACAGTGAACTAGTGGCAAAGTTAGGACAACACTAAATGCAACTTAGATTATGAACAGGGTAATGTAACTGTTTACGTGTGTGTCTCTCCAGCTAAGGTAAAAGCACCTTGAGGACAGAGACTTGGATTGTGCCTGTGTACATCTCCCATAGTACCCAGCCCAGGGTTACCTAGTGTTACCTAGTTGTATTTTGAATGCATAAGGGCCCCTGATTTGGTTCACCATGGATGATCCTAGTCAGTGCACTTATCCCCAGGGAAACATAGCGTTTCACCTTTTTGTCCCCTACAGGATACATATAGTCCTTTCTCACCAGGGACTTTTCCTCTCCCCTCATCTCCTTACTCCTAGCCATAGATGAATGCTAATGGTGATGAGCTTATCTGGCTTCTAAGTTGCTGTGTCCGAGAGATGACAGAGGGTGCCCTGTAGTGCCACATGGCCCTTCACAGAACAGCAGCATTGACTGTGCCTTTGTGCTGCGCACAGTATGGAGACATCAGAGAAGAAAATGGGCTCTCATGGTGTGTCTAGTCAGTTGCCTCCAGTCATGAGACACTAAGGCTGGCACTTAGTATTTTAGCACCACGGTTTCAGCCACCCACGACTACAGCCACAGTCGATTGAGAATATTGATGTTCTGAGGGCCTGTGGTAGATTCTTCTAAGACTCCACTGAATACCACACTGGGAGGCTGCCACAGTCCTATTCCCTGGCATCCATTTGGCATTCATTTCTGTTTTCAAGACAATTCTTTAATCTCAAATTCTTTCTTTTCCTTTCCTTTTCTGTGACCACTGGTCCAGCATTCCTGGTCGATTTTTCTTTTTTCTAAATCATAACTTGGTGGTGTGCTCTAAAGAAAAGCTAAAATATATTGGCAATATTTTTGAGGAATTAATTTTAGAAGTTTGGATATAAGAATGTTGCTTTAAGGTCATTCCGTACACAGGTAACTCTTAATATTGCATCATTTACCTGAAATGCAGCCAAATGAGTTTTCTTTGTGACACATCAGAAGGCTACAAGGTATTTTATGAACTAATGAGTGTTTTGAGTGCTCTACTGGGTGTTAGTAGATCACTGTTAGGTGACCTATGAAATAACATAGGTTGTTTCATTGAAGCTTCCCAGCAGCCTTCTCAGGTTAGGTGTTAGTATCCCCATTTTGCTTATGGTGGAAAAGTCAGGGAAGTTAAAGAGCTTGCTCAAACTCGCAGAGGAAGTGGGCTGTGGAGCCATCATTCCAAGGCCAGATATCCCACCCCTAAGGTGACCCTTCTCTTAACACAAATCTAATATTTTGAAGGATTGTAGAATAACAAAGGACGTGGATTGCAGTTTGTTTAGGAATGTCTTACAGCTTTGAATGGACAACTCTGCTATTCAGAATTGAGTCTATTTATGCTGTTTAGGAAGAAATGTTTATTTTGGAGCGCTTAAAGGAGGCTATATGTTATTTGCATGTTTTGAAGAAGATTGCCAGCTACTGATAGGAATTTGACTTGTAAATGGCTACATGGCTCCCTATACCCTACCCTGAAAGCATTGGTTTATAATACTGGATTGATCAATGATCAGTTCTAAGTCTGTTACAGATTGGAGTTCAGCTTCTGTCTAGAGGGGAAAGTCACTTCCAGATAGGTCTGCAGAAAGCAGCTGAAAACTTTATTTGGAGAATTGGAACTCTGTGTAGAGAAGATAAACATCTAAGCCACTAACCATATAGCCGTGGATACAGATGTATGGAAGAGAGGGCCATTTGAATTCTGAGTTTCTTTTTAAAAATTTTTTAAATTTCTTTTTATTATTTTTTAAGAGATGGAGTCTCTGTTTCTTAGGTTGGAGTGCAGTGATGTGATCATAGCTGACTGTAGCCTCAAACTATGGGCTCAAGCGATCCTCCTACCTTAGCCTCCTGAGTAGCTGGGACTATAGGTGCATGCCACACTGCCTGGCTAATTTTGTTTTTTTTTGAGATAGAGTTTTGCTCTGTCACTCAGCCTGGAGTGTAGTGGTGCAATCTCAGCTCACTGCAACCTCCATTTCCTGGGTTCAAATGATTCTCCTGCCTAAGCCTCCTGAGTAGCTGGGATTACAGGCGTGTGCCACCACGCCTGTCTAATTTTTGTATTTTTAGTAGAAATGGTTTCACCATGTCGGCCAGGCTGGTCTTGAACTCCTGACCTCGAGTGATCCCCCTGCTTTGGCCTCTCAAAATCCTCCCTTTGGCTGGAATTGTAGACTGAGCCACTGTGTCTAGCCCTGGCAAATTTTTAAATTTTCCTTTTTTTTTTTGAGACACAGTCTCGCTCTGTTGCCCGGGCTGGAGTGTAGTGGTGTGATCTTGGCTCACTGCAACTTCCGCCTCCCAGGTTTAAGTGTGTCTCCTGACTCAGCATCCTGAGTAGCTGGGATTACAGGTGTCCGGCTAATTTTTGTATTTTTAGTAGAGATGAGGTTTCGGCAGGCTAGTCTCGAACTCCTGACTTTGTGATCCGCTTGCCTTGGCCTCCCAAAGTGCTGGGATTACAGGCTTGAGCCACTGCACCTGGCCTTAATTTTACTTTTTTGTAGAGATGGGATCTTGCTATGTTGCCCAGGCTAGTCTTGAATTCCTGGCCTCAAGTTATCTTCCCACCTTGGCCTCCCAAAGTACTGGGATTATAGGCCAGAGTCATCACACCTGACCAATTCCCAGTTTCTTAAAGTATGATTCTGTTATGTAAGTTTGTGGGTGAGTCTCTTCCATATTTCTATGTGTTTAAAACTGCAAGCTTGGGCAGGGCGTGGTGGCTCATGCCTGTAATCCTAGGGAGGCTGAGGCAGGTGGATCACCTGAGGTCAGGAGTTCGAGACCAGTCTGGCCAACATGGTGAAACCCCGTCTCTACTAAAAATACAAAAATTAGCTAGGCATAGTGGCATGTACCTGTAATTCCAGCTACCTGAGAGGCTGAAGCAGGAGAACTGCTGGAACCCAGGAGGCAGAGGCTGCAGTGAGCCAAGATTGTGCCACTGCACTCCAGCCTGGTGACAGAGTAAGACTCTGTCTCAAAAAAAAAAAAAAAAAAAAAAAAGAAACTGCAAGCTTTAAATAGAAGGGTTTAGCATTTATAGGCTACTCATACTATAGATATCCACCAGGCCTCTCATTCTAATAGGAACGATACCCTCCTGTTAACATTTGTGTGGCATGTTTGGCTGGTAAATACATTTTAAAATATGATTTCATAATATCTTTATAATTTTGAAAACATAGAAAAGTATAAAGAAGAAAAATATACCTTTCTGCTTTCTGAAAATCTTTCTGCTCACTTAAAAATGATGTCTGTGAATATGTGTTTGTGTGAATGTGTATTTGTGTGAATGTGTGTTTGTGTGAATGCGTGTTTGAATGCGTGTGTGTGAATTCCTGCTTGTGTGAATGCATGTTTGTGTGAATGCGTGTTTGTGTGAATGTGTGTGAATGTATGTTTGTGTGAATATGTTTGTGTGAGTGTGTTTGTGTGAGTGTGTGTGTGAATGTGTTTGTGTGAGTGTGTTTGTGTGTGTGTTTGTGTGAATGTGTTTGTGTTGAATGTGTGTTTGTGTGAATGTGTATGCATGTATATATGTTTGGGATCATATCAGAGATACTTTTTGGCCAGTTGCTTTTTTCATTTCATGAATAGTGCACATTTACACATCAGTAAAATATTTTGCCTCATGATTTTTTGTTTTCTTTTTTGACACATGGTCTCACTGTGTCACCGAGGCTGGAGTGCATTGCTGCCATCTTGGCTCACTGCAGCCTCTATCTTCTGGGCTCAAGATGATCCTCCTACCTCAGCCTCCTGAGTAGCTGGGACTACAGGCGAGCGCCACCACACCTGGCTAATTTTGGTATTTTCTGTAGAGACTGGGTTTCACCATGTTGCCCAGGCTGGTCTCGAACTCCTGGGTTCAAGCAGTCTGCCCACCTTGGCCTCCCAAAGTTCTCGGATTGTAGGCATGAGCCACTGCACCTGGCTTACCGCATGATTTTGAATGGTGGGGAAATATAGAAATTATTCCATTGAACATATAAGCCATATTTAATTTAGCCAATCCCTTTCTATGGTAACCAGCCTCACAGATGAGGCTTGTGAGCCCACCTTTTCTAAATGCTCAGCATTAATGCTGTCAGTTGGACACAAAAGTGTCAGGGAGCTGTACAAGGTGGTTCTTGCTAAAGATACTCAGGATCTCGATGCCCATTGAGATCAGGCATAGATCCAGTCACCTGTTAAAAAAGCAAATAGAAATCCATCACCTAGATAGAATTGATCCATTGAAGCTAAAAAATCAAGCCCTTCAAGTGACTTGAGACAGCCAGAAGGAAAATGTGATGTTATAGGGCTTTGTAGCCACCATTCTCACAGCTTAGTGCAAAGGTATAGGAAATATTTTCACAGAAATGTTTCTCTTTTAGAGAGTTTTTTCAGATAAAGAAGGCTTGTTTAATTCAGGAAGAGTTATTTCATAGGAAATTAAATCTTTGTAAATCCTCTGCCACATTTCCACACTTGCTAGTTCTTTGGCAAATGATGGCTTTCGAGTGGTTCAGGAAGGGTTTCTTGAAAGCAAACAGTTCCATGTTTTAGATGTATTTGTGTTTTTATTTTTTAATTGGATAAGTGAGAGACGTGTATTTTCCCTTTGTATTTGTCTCTGAGTGATGTTGCCGGTTCTGAAACTCAGAATGGTAATTAATTACTAGTAATGATTTTTAAAGAAAAATTTCACTTGGTGAAAATATTTTCTTGGGTGTGATGAATGACTGCAAAGCACTTTTACAACACAACCAGTGATACTGGGCAGGCGCTGGAGAGCGGCTGCTGCTTCGAGATCAGTAATTGTTACATCATGGTTTGGTATGCTCAGTGGTGTCTAATCAGGTCGTGTGCTTGGGAACCATGAAATAATTCTCTTTTCAAGTCTCAGTGCATCATTTTTTCTGACACTGATCAAAGGTTGGAAAACTAGTATTATATTTGTAGCCAGGGTATTCATAACTGTCTTACATTCTTAATCTTTTGGCTATTTAGTTGAAATATATCTACGCCTCTTAAATATTGAAAGCATAATATCCTTTAACCTACAACTGCAGAGTTAAAATGAATTTTATGTGAAATATTTAGTTGTGGACCACATCTTCAGCTTTTTATATGCCACAGTGGTCTTGTTTTTTTCCCTTCCATTGTCTGATAGTGAGGTCATTTTCAGTCCTCTGAGAAATTCTATTCCCAGCCAGATGCGGCTCATATATTAAAAGTAGCACCTGTGGCTAATATCACAGCAGCTTACCATAAATTTACATGGTAACTAGGATTATATCTGTCAGGACTGTTAAAAAACATCTAGATTTAATTTGATTTCCAGTATTGTAGAAGCTATCCAACATTTTGCTTCATAACTATATTTTAAAAGTTAAAAATCACTCCATTGTTAAGTTTTATAGCACTCCTAGTGCCCATTAAGTTGATTTGTTCAATGGAGGTCAGAGTAAAGCAACTTGGCTACATTAAGATCGGAAACCAACCCATTTGTGACAAATTTAGTCCTTTCGTGTGAATCTTCTCAACGTTTCTGCACTGATTGGATTCAGGTGTAGCTTATGTCAGTAGCATTTAACCTCAAAAGAATGAGCAATCTGATTGGGTTGTTGTAAATTATGAAGCATTTTGCTTTTGCTTGTTTAAATGTAACTGTTGACTCCGTTGCCCCTGCCTGACTGCACCACTGCCTATGCCTAACCACGAATGGTGTGGGTTTGAAGACATCTCAGAAAATTGGGGTACATGCCCTCATCCCTTTCCGTCCTTTATGTGACCTTCCTAAACGCCTTTATTCTCCATTATCCTTTGAGTCATCTCCCACATGTTACGATCTGCACACCTGCAGTTATAAAATTATTTTGGGGTGTCATTATATCATGTTGTTCACCAACTTTCCAGCATTTATGAATACAATAATGATTCACTGTAAATCAAAATAATTTACAAGTTACAGAGCATCTGCTCCTGCAAATAAGAATTGAATGATGAATTTCTTTGGTGTCCTCTCTTTTGACGTGGGTCCTTAAAACAAAACTGGTAACATATTTCTCTGTATTTGTAAAATTTAGCTAGCAGTCCAGAATGGAATTAAAACGTAAGTTCAACTTTCTGGAAATTCTGTGTTTTAAAACATGTTAATAAATATAAACCAGTTAAGAAACAAACAAAGTCTGTTTCCTCAGTAGTAGTTGCGATTGGTTGACAGTCATCTTGCCTCTGAATGAGACAGTTGTCATGTTAAGTGTTGGCACTGAGGCAAGGGCAGCATGCATAGCCCAGAGTGGAAATGCCCGCTTTAAGCTGTAGCTCAGCGTGGAGGTTCTTTCTGCTCTGTTGATCTTTCTGGAGGGGAAGTTGTAAGCTTCTTTGGCCTGGGTCACACTAAGGAAGTGGAACGGCAGCCAGTAATTATTATGCTGAACATGTTGTGATAGAAAAAAGATGATTAGAAGTGAGGCTAAACTTATAATTTAGTGTGTTACCAAGTGTGATTAGTCACTTAACAGAATAAGACAATACCATTCATAACTGATTTGGAACTTTGTGAAATATTTCTTAGTGAATCTTGACATCTTCTTTGTGTACTAGGATGAGTTGAGTTCCGTGGGTGACTTGGGTGCCCTGGTTGTGACTCTGGCTTGCTGTGCAGGTTCCCCTTGGGTATCCATGGAGAGGAAGAGTGAGAACGAGATGGCTGTGCCCAGCCCCGGCCTCTCACACAGGCTTCTGGATTGCTTTCCCTCTGCTTCTTCATTCCTTAACAGCTCTCCGTGGTTGATCTTTCTGTCCTCCCCACCCGGCACTGGTTGCTCCTTGAGGGACAGGAACTGTGACCAGGGCCAGAGCCCAGGACGGTGCTAGGTACAGAGCAGCAGATTGGTAACTGTGTGTATCACATGCTTTCAGGAGCAGACTGTTGGGAAGATTCTGGGATTTCCAAACATGTTTAAGGTTTCAGATCCTGTGTGGAAAGCGGAAATGAAACTGATAACTCGTTTTGCTGACCCTGATCCTTTTTCTCTTCAGTCATCCATTGCAGTATGATTTTGTTTCTAAAGGTATCAGTTGATGTTCTGAAGGGGACAGGATTCATGAAGTTGATGGTGATAAGGCTGCCTTGCCATGGAGGTACCTTTAAGACCCCCAAATTTAGCCTAAAAGGGCCCAGGAGCTACATCTGTCCAACGGCCAAAGACAGAACCTGAGAAGGTTGATTTTGAAACTAGAAGACCTGTTTATTTTAGGGAGAAGCATTATTTCTCTCTTCAACTTAGAGATGAATTAAATCCTAAAATGATCACTGAAGTACACAGTGCCAGCTTTTGTCACTTATTAATGCCCTGTTACCTTAAGTGTAGGAAAAATGACTATAATTTAAAACCAAATGAGCCAATTTCATAGCACTAAATAGGTTTAAAGTACTTTTGCGTGTATTGACTTAAAAGACAATGTTTAGCTTGGTTCTTTCCTAATTAACATTCCATGTTGAAAAATGAAAACCATGGTATTAACTTTATTTTTATTTAGAATTTTGTTTTAAGCTTTGTAAAATAGTGTTGTGTATTTGTTTTTTCAGATTTCAGATTATATCAGTAAAGCATTTATTTCTTCTAATGAAATCATTATTTAGCAAAATTTGGCTGTTATACAGTTAGTATTAGATAAACACATATGTCCATTTTACATGAAAATATTTTTCTAATTCCTTCTATCCACAGATATGTTTTTAAAACATACACACAACTTTTCCTTTGCTAAATTAAAGATGAATTTTATTTGAGAAATCAGTTACTTTGGTGTTCTGAGACCAGGTTATAAATCTAATATTGCAGTGTTTTAGGACTATAATTAAGAATAGGTTCTGCTGGTAAATGTTGGGAAGAGGCAAAGAAGAAAGTTACAAGACATTGCCTATTTACCAATTAACCATTACCTGCCAAAAGCACATCAGACTCACACAGCGGACATCCGCTAATCCAGCGGTTAGCTGTTCCGGGCTCTAATGCACACTGTTTTACACGTTAACGGTTTTGAAGTTCCAGGCCAAAGCTGACCTTTCACATGTGCTCCGTTCACAGTAGGAATCTCCACTCACTGCTTCCTGTCAGAATGGATTATGGTGACACAGCCCAGGGCCCACTTTGGCTGCAATTAAGTTTTTGATCAGAATTATTTCGTTCACAAACAATCACATTTCTTAAAATGTTACATCTGCCCTGAGAACCACTGGCAGACTCTCAGTTTATCAGTGTGGTGCGAGTGTAATTCTTCATTTGTTTTTCATAAAATGGCAAACCATCTTATACATGTTATTTAATGTTTTTTCTTTTGTTGGTTTCTGCCCTTCATTTCGTTGGGTTTGGAAGGAAACTGTCTTGAAATTAGTTTGAAGCTGCTTGAAGACTTTGAGAATTTGAATGGAATTGCTTTTGGTGCAGAATAAAATTATCCACTTGGGGAGCCAGGGCTCAAATATTATTTCCAAAAATTGTGAGTGGTGGTTCTGTTTCTCACACGAGGGAAACGTTTTAGCCTTGTGAGTGTGGGGTTTGAAGCTCTGCTTCTTGGTCTGCAGTGCCTGTAGCCTCCATGCCTACGATGTCGCTGCCTTTTGGTGATTATCATAAGGCATGTCTCCAGATCCGCCACTGTTGCCGTGAACTTTGGTGCCAGAAGTGAAACCAGTTCTGCTTCAGTAGACTTGCCTCTCCTGCTTCTTTGCCTTCCTTTTAGAAGTCATTTTCTCACTAAGGAATAGCAGCAGAGAGACACTGAAGGAACGTTTTTTCTGAATGACCATTTTTTGTCTATAAAGTGATGTGGATATCGGTGGAACTTTTGAGTTTTATAGCTGATTTTCACTATTTGCTGAGGGTGTCCTCTCACCCTTTTGTGACCTTCCTATTGTGGAGAAGAGTCTGTGTGCTTGGGAGCTTTATGTGTTGGGTGGGGTACTTTGGGAGCACAGGATTAGAGTTTGGATTAGAGTTTGACTTAGAATGGAAATTAACCTTTGACTTAATTGTGTGTGAGAGTGGTGGCTGGGAAGCTGGTGCTGAGGGGATGGAGTTAGGAGGCTGTGAAGTTACGAATGCTTGAATGCTGTCTGAGAGGTTTAGAAATTTTAATTACTTTTCAAAAATGTATACTTAGAATACTGTTAAAGGAATTTTTGCCAGGTTTTAAAATATTACATTAAAACTGGAACCATTTCCCATTTGTTTTGACGTAACGAAACTCATTTATTACTAACTCATAAAGTTACAAGGGGCAAAAGAAAGGTGTTCTACCAAAAAACCTTTTTAGCTATAATTTTTTAAGCTTTTTAGTAAAGCAGGGCCTAGCTGCACATTTAAAATCCAAAGACTTGACTTAAATGGGATAATGTAAGTACTGGCTATATTAATATCACCTTCCTATTGTCAGATTTGTGAGCAGGCATAAATCTGTTTTCTTAAATCTATTATAATTCTGTTTTTTACTCTTTTAAAAATCATATTTGGAATATACCTTACAATATTTAGTATTTAAAGGAAATATATTTAAAGAAAATACTGAATAGTATTACATTTTAAAAGAAAACTCCAAGTAGCCTTCCAAAAATAGGCATTCCTAAGTTTCTTTTACCTGTCATCATTCAGTACCGTCCTGTCTTCTTAAAAAGTGGCACACAGACAGAAGGTGGCCAGGCAGAATTTGTATCTTACTACAAGCTCATGTTAATGTAGTCATTTTTTATTTTCAGGTTTTGATGTTTTGTTGATTTTTTTTTTGAGATTCTCAAGTTTTTAGAAGTTGGTATTTATAACTTTTTAAGCTCATGTAATGCATATGGGGCATCTGCTGGGCCATGGGAGGAATCTTCACTTTCAGAGGGTGTTTTTAGGGAAATCTGAGGCAGTCAGGAGAAAGAATGGTGCATAGTGCCCCTGTCTGTGCAAAAAACCAGAGGCTCCTAAAATCCTCTGTAGCATCTACCATGTACAGATAACCTCCAGGCTTAAAACTTTAAATGCATCTAAGGAAGGGATAGCCCTCTGCCTGCAGTAAACAGCAGCTTCACATGAGAACAGCCAAGAAGGTTCAAAAATGCTCTTTCTGGAAAGACTGAGACAGACATCTGTGCCTTGGGGTCTGCCTCACAGTATATGAAACTGAAAGATAGATTGGACACTTAACTACCTTAAAGTTTTACTGGAGCTTGTAAAAACACTTCTGAGGTCCCAAATAGGTCCTTTATGTCAGACAGAGCACTCTAGATTCTTTCCCAGCTACCATGAAAAACTAGCCCTCTCTTCCTTAACAATATGATTGCTGGCTTAAGGACACCCCCACTCTGTAATATGAATTTTTTTTTTTAAATCAGTCTCTGTAGAGACTGTCAAAAATTGCCATTGCCAAGTATATTTCAAGCTGTCATGGCGGGATATTGGGAAATGTTTTCAATTAGCAATAATAGCACCTCGGATAAACCTCATTGGCTACAATATTGCCACTGTGCAAAGCTGAAAAAAATTGTTTTAATCACCCGGAACATGGCACGTTTCTCCTTATGTTGGCCATCAGGTCACACAGTGGGGAAGAACTCCACCTATCATGGGTCCACCCGCTTCTTCCATTATGGGGAAGCTGAGGCTGAGAGGGGGAGAAGTAGACTTCTCCCAGGTGAGAGAGCTAGACGTGGACTCAGGCACACCTTCCCTTCTCTATCTGTGGACTCCGACGCCACAGGACTGTTTGAGTAATTTTCCATCACATTCTGCATGGCCCAGAAAGATTTAAAGTTAAAGCAGAGCACCACTCTTGTAAATAAAATGAATTCAAACTCTAACAATTGTAAGGCATGATTTTCCAAGCCTCCTGGACTTAGTAACTGCTGCCATCCCTCCTAGCGCCAACTCTGTTAGTCTCATGAGGCCTGGTTCTCTGGGTTGTATATTTCTTTTAGAACCACTCCAGTTTACTTCTGACCTTGTGCCCAAACCCCATAGTCATGGTGCAGCGTATTTTTTGTTTTTCAATAACCCTGGATGTGTAGCTGGTCATGTTTCCTAAGGTTTCAATGAAGAATGTATCTCAGAACACCAGGGTAGGACTGGCTCCCAAATTTGCACTGGGTGCTTGAGGTAAGATTAGGCAGACCCAGAGGATAATGGAGAATTTGACCTCATTATGAAACTCTTTAAATGCCATAATTTTGAAAACATAAGATAGGAGTTATTTCAGAGCGGTATCTGTTCTCTAGGCACTAAAGAGCAGAAATGTATGAAGCTCTTTTGCATCCTGACTTCCCAGCCTCCTCACAACCCCTTGGTGAGTGGCCCTCTTCTGGACAAGTGCAGGGGCTGAGTGTGGAGGTTGAGTAGCATGTCCACAAAGACACGTGTGATGGGAAGAAGTATTTTGAGCATAAGAACTTGGTTCCTGGCTGGACGTGGTGGCTCATGCCTGTAACCCCAGCACTTTGGGAGGCCCAGGTGAGTGGATCATGAGGTCAGGAGACTGAGACCATCCTGGCCAACGTGGTAAAACCGTTTCTTTGCTAAATACAACAGTTAGCTGGGCGTGGTGGTGCATGCCTGTAATCCCAGCTACTCGGGAGGCTGAGGCAGGAGAATTGCTTGAACTAGGGGAGTCAGAGGTTGCAGTGAGCCGAGATCGTGCATTGTAATAGATCCAGCCTCGGCAATAGCTGTGTCTCAAAAAAAAAGAACTTGGTTCCTGAGAAGTTTACTTTGAGGAGCTTTCCACAGCACACGCTGCCTGCACCTTGGAGGGTTTGATGATGAGGTTCTTGCCATTTCAGGTTCGGTAGGTAGATTATTTGTTCTGACAGGTTTAATTGTCATTGTTTTGGCACACTAGATTGAGAATACCTGAATTAATTGGTTGCTTTAATAGGTGCTCAACTAAAGAGGACTTTATCGATTATCTAATGTTTCCACTGGGAGTCGAAGAAGAAACTTAAAAACCTAATTTATTATAAAACCATCAGATCTTGTAAAAACAAAACAAAACAAAACCCTCATTTATTCCATAAATCCCCAAGTATAGAATTGCTCTTTTAATTTTGCCCCAGAAACTCTGCAATGTATATTAGTAGAGCGTTTAAAGAATCTTTATATTCAGAAGGCCTGGCTTTAAAAGATATATTTGGCATGCATGTCTCTCTTCTACATGAAACCATAAAGTGGTTTCTAAAAGAGACAGTAACTCGCTCTATGTGAGATTGTGATAAGTAAAGAGAACCATGGTGCCACATGGAGAATGAGTAGGATGTTTTAATGTTATAAAGTGGTTCAGGATACACAATTAAATGAATATTATAACAATTTTGGAAAAAATGGCACAGGTAAATAACTATATAATAATTTTTTCTTTTTCTGAAACCTGTTATACTTATCTCTTATAATTAAATTTTAAAAATAAAGATTATAGGAAACTTATTTTTGCTAAAATTTACTTTTAAGTAAAAGAAAAGAATGGAAAAAGTATAATCTGACATCAGGGATTTGACCTAAACATGCACACAAGGAGGCTGTGGAGCTGGACGTCCGGGACTTGAATTTGCATCCCAGCCTCACTTTTTATGAGATGCGTGACTCTGGGCAAGTGATTGAACCTCTCAGAGCCTCAATTGTCTCCTCTGTAAAATAGGAATGATAAACCTGTTCCCAGGGTTGAGCGGTTATTTTTCAAATGCTTATTATAGTTTCCCCTCCTCTTGTTCGTCCCCAGAACTGAATGATGATAATCAGTGGTCAGAATAATGGCGCTGAGATACATTCAGATCCATAGTCAGCAAGAATCAAGTTATGTTCAGAAGGTGCTACTTGATCAGAAAGAAGCTACCCAGGTGTTGCCATGTAAATGATGAAAATAAAAATTTATGATTAATACTGAAATGGAAAGTAATCAGAGATATCCTGTTCCTTGTGTATACTAGATGATATTATTATTAAAAAATTGAACATTACTGCATACGTAAGGGGACTGTGCTGTGTGATTGGTTCATGTCATCTCATCTTACCTAGCTGGGAAACGCAGCGCAGCCAAGTCAGATAGCTTGCTAAAGGTCTGGGTTGAGAGAGAGCCCATGTTTTGGATTCCTGGTCTGATGCTCTTTCCATCATATTGCACTGTTTCTGGTACAGTAACTGTATTTTTAAAATGTCCCATTCCTTTGCAAATCAAATGCATAAATAAATGAACTATAATTTATTAGTTTCCTTTCTGATGGACATTTAGAGTCTCTCTGTTGGTTTTTATTACTGTCAGTTCTGTAACAAGCATCCTGTGTCTCCTTGAGCATAAGTGTAAGAATTTCCATACGGTATAAATCTAGAAATGGAATTGCTGTGATAACTTCTGGTACACAGATTAATAAAAATGAAAAGCCAGGATTGTGAGAAGGTCTGGGCTGGATGGCGTTCACATTACAGCCTAGGGACAGGCTCTTTGTCACCATGCATGAGACCATAGTAACCCATGGCAACCTAAGCCCTTGTGACTTCAGAGCAGTGTCCGAAGCTGATTTTGAAGTGGTTTTGAAAACTGGGGACAGTATACCTAAGGTGCAAAGATCATGGAAACATGAATTAGCAAGTGGGGGCCTCAGTCTAGGTTACGAGAGCTTTAGGACTTGCCTGGAAAGGATACTTTAAAATTTTCCCTTTAATTTCCTGAATCAAAAGGCTCCAGTTGTGACAGAAGTGTCACTACTTGCTGTCTCCATTCCTGTACAGAGACCCACGAGAGACTGAAAAATGGTGTTGGTCAAGTTGTCCTAGGTTCTGTGCCTTCTGGGACCGGTAGGAATGCCGTGTGGACTGCAGTGGAGCTGGGGCTGGGGGAGCAAACGCCTGGTCCACTAGTCCTGTGTCACCCACTTGTGTTGTAGTAATCTCATTGCTTTCAGTGCAGGGATCCTGTTTTACACTGGTCTTTATGGGCAAAGATAATTATATATATTTGCCTGGGTAAGCAAACTGATAAACTTGTAACAAAGTGTATCAGACCATTTCTTTGGCAGGACCTACCAGAACAGTTTGTGAAGCAAAGCCGTTTCCAGTGGAGCATGAAAAGCTTTGAAAATTCTCAGCAACAGCAGAAAGCAATATTTGAAACCACCCTTAAAAAATTGTTTTCCTCTTCCCCCAACCAAGTTTATAAAAATTTGGTCAGACAGGCGTTTTGTTTTGATTTAAAATATTTTCAGTGAATTGTTATCTGCCGAATGCACATGTGTTCCTGCACTTTTTCTTTCACAATTGAAACTTTAAACCCTTCCCTTAAGTTCCCCTAAAAACCTCCCTGTGCCTAGTAAGGTTTTGCATGTGTGAGGAGGGTGAAGGGATTTGGACCTTAGAGAAACTGTGCAATTTGAAATCTGCCTATGCAGTTGTACACCAGAAATGCCATGTCGTGCTCTTTGTCCTTTTCTTCTACCGAGATTCCTCACTCCTAAGAGACGTTGGTTAATATAGGCATTTCAGTTTGGTTAATCAGATCATGAGTGCCTGTGAGCATGGTATGAGGCATGATTGAAGCAGTTATAAAAATTTGGCTCATAGTAAGCCCTATAATTTGTTTTAAAGAATTACCTCTTCAGTGACATTTAAAAACCCCCCAAAAACAACAACCAAAAGACTGTGGTTTATAACACCACACCTGGTCCAGATTGTACTGGCCGAATCCATATTTGCTTCGCTGTAAATGATTTTGAGGGTGGAATTCTTGGATTGTTTTCTATCTTATAAACCCTTGACATTGTACTGGTACCTGTATGCTCACAAACCTCCTGACATGGGAAAGACCGGCTCAGCCTCCCACTGAAATGTAGGTTGGCTGCATTTATTCTACATGTTCCTAGAATGAGGAAATGATATGACAATAAACAGAAATGCCCTTGCTGAAGAGAGAAGGGAAGCTGGTGTTTATCTGGTCAGGTGGTTTAGATTAGCTGTGATGCAGCTCTGTATTATGTTACTTTAAATCATTGTGTCCCAACAGGACATAAATTATGAAGATTGTTACAGTATGTTTCATCCTATGTAAGATCAACAAATTGGAATAATTTTTTATAGGAAAATCACAGTGCTTTTGGCAAGGCTATTGAAGCCTTTAATTTGACTTGAGTATGTCTCAAATATTATTGCTTAATATATAAAGTATGATTTGCATAAGGTATGAAATAGTAAACTTTTAAAAACAAAAGGGAGAAATTTCCCTGTAGCAGTTGCATCAAATGGCAGCGCACTCCCGCTCCAGCAGTATGCTTTTTTTGCCCCGATGCTTTAGAGCCCATTGCATGACTTTCCTCTGATGGGATTGCAAATGAGCTGTGCAGTCTTTGCAAAGATGGAGCTTTGCTGTGTGCTGCCTGCCCCTCAGCTCTGCCTGCACAGAGAAGGTGATTGCTCTGTGGTGGAACAGAATGGGAGCCTGCTCTGAGGAGGAGAAAACAAATGGTCTTGTTTATATACATTCAGGAAAACAAGCCATTTTTTTTCTTTCAGGTATTGTGAATTACATATATGAAAAAAGCCAACCCCTCCAGAAGCTTCCTAGATCAACAGCTGAAATTAAGATAATTTATATAGAAATGCTGAAAAAATTGACTTAAGAATGTATTCTTTTATGTGTTTCCTCTCTTCACTGGTGTTTTCTGAGTTTCTGGCATAATTTGTGAATTTTTGACACAGAGACTTAAAATTTTTCATTTGTATTCAAGATGCAGCTAAGTTTATTTAGCCACACAGAACAAATTATCTAGATTTTAAAGAAGTGGTGTAAAATTACTTTATGTATGATTCAAGCAAATTGGAACCTCTTCAGTGCCCAAGAAGCACATTTTCTGTGCAAAGCACTCTGTGCATTTTTGTGAGACCTCCTCACACCCAATAGACGTGTTAAGAAGTAGTAGAGCCTCAGATTTACAGACTAGTAGAGGCAAGAGAGGTTTAGGATTTGCTGAAGGCCATAGAATGAAACATAGCTAGGATTAGAATTTTTCAGGATGTGATGATACCACCCACCAGACTTTGTCTTTAATACCAAAAATAGGGTAAGTGTTAAGCTTACTTTACTTTCTATGTGGCTATAAGTCTGAGATTTCTTTAATAAATAATTAAAATTACTATTAAGTAAAAAATATACTTAAATAAGATTGTTTAAAACACAAAAACAAAAAATCCCTACTTTCCGTCTGTAAGGGTAGGAATGTTTCTCCTTAAGCCTACTCTTATAGGTTGGCTACTTAGAGAACCTTATAGGTTGGGTAGGCTTAAGGAGAGAAAAAATAACAGGTTGAGGATAAATCCTGAATATATTTGTGGTTTCCTTCAGCTTGATATCTGAGGACTCTGACAGGTTCAGGGACTATTCCAAGTTTGCAACCTGTGTGTACCTTTTGAAACAAACAAATACAGACAATTCATGAGATGGTCTCTTTGCTGGGCTTCTTACTTGACAGTTTTCTGAAACATGGCTCTGGCAGGCTTTTTCTTCCAGGGACACATTGCTGCCATCTATCACTGCAGGTCCTCTGTGGAGTTATCAGGATGTCCAGTCAGGCTCCAGTATTTGGATGATGTACTTTTTTTGAAGAAAATATTAGCAAATGTTGCAGAAACTGTGCCTTAAAAACTCTTAGAAGGGGAATTGATTCCCAGTTTTAAAATAAGCAAAAGAAATGATAAACATGGCTGGGCGTGGTGGCTCACGCCTGGAGTTCACACTTTGAGAGGCTGAGGTGGGCGGATCACGAGGTCAGGAGTTCAAGACCAGACTGGCCAACGTGGTGAAACCCCATCTCTACTAAAAAATACAAAAATTAGCTGGGTATGGTGGCTCATGCCTGTAATCCCAGCTACTTGGGAGGCTGAGGTAGGAGAATTGTTTGAACCGGGACCCAGGAGGTGAAGGTTGCAGTGAGCCAAGATTGTGCCACTGCACTCCAGCCTGGGCTACAGAGTGAGACACTATCTCAAAAAAAAAAAAAAAAAAAAAAAAAGGATAAGCATGATTTTCGTTAATGTGCAACTGCTTTAGACTATCAGATATTTTGTGATGTGAAATGGGATGATACTCTATTTTACAAAATGTATACTGCTTACAGGAAATGTATTTACTGGCCAGGCACAGTGGCTCACGCCTGTAATCCCAGCACTTTGGGAGGCTCAGGTGGGAGGATCACACAGTGAAACCCTGTCTCTACTAAAATACAAAAAATTAGCTGGGTGTGGTGGCGGATGCCTGTACTCCCAGCTACTGCAGAGGCTGAGGCAGGAGAATCACTTGAATCCAGGAGGCAGAGGTTGCAGTGAGCCGAGATTGTGCCACTGCACTCTATCCTGGGCGACAAGAGAAAGACTCTATCTCAAAAAAAAAAAAAAAAAAGGAAAGAAAAGGTATTTACTGTACCATTAAACCAAACTTAGATGTTGCTTTGTTTACTTAAAATATTTTTTGAGTCGCTGTGGCTGCCGCACAGATGATGGGGGAGTGGGCATTCTTTCTGCCCAGAGCACTTGTTCTCTTCCTCCACCCTTTTGGTTATTGTTGTAGGATCTTGACTTTTAGCTTAATACATCCCAGTTTCAGCAGAAGCCCTTTTGCCTTTTTCTCTCTCTCTCTCTTTAAAAGTGGATCCGTAGTGGTTCTTTTTATTACAGTAATAGGGCAAGACAGTTTCATATCATATGTAATCTGGAATTATGTAGTGTTAGTAGTAGTTATATCTCTTTATAGGAGCCAGTTGATTATAAAGAAGAAAAGTTAGGGAGTAGACTATCATTTTGTATATTATTCAATTTTTTTTTTTTTTTTTTTGAGATGGAGTTTCGCTCTTGTTACCCAGGCTAGAGTGCAATGGTGCGATCTCAGCTCACTGCAACCTCTGCCTCCTGGATTCAAGCGATTCTCCTGCCTCAGCCTCCTAAGTAGCTGGGATTACAGGTATGTGCCACCGTGCCTGGCTAATTCTGTATTTTTAGTAGAGACGGGGTTTCTCCATGTTGGTCTGACTGGTCTCGAACTCCTGACCTCAAGTGACCTGCCCACTTCTGCCTCCCAAAGTGCTGAGATTACAGGCATGAGCCACCACGCCTGGCCTCAATTTTTAAAAATGTATTTGGCCAGGTACTTTATGTCTCTTAGTGGTTTGGAAGCACAAAGTTGAGGCCTATGGTCATTTTTTTATATGAAGTTGAATTTTTATAATGATGACATTACCGAGGAGCTTAAACTCAATTTTTAAAAGGATTACTGAAACAAAACTAATTAAACTTTGGTAGTCTTTGCAATACCTGTCACCTCCTAAGACTGTGAAAGCCAACAAATAAGGATTATCAGTAGATTAAGGAAGAAAACCTCCAACAGGACTTTTCTGAGGCAGCTGATTGGCAGTAATGAACGGCCTCAGTGAATTGCAGAGCATCACAAGTTATTTTGACACTAGGGCTCTCTGGTAAGGGGCTTGTCTTGGGGTGATTTTAAAACCAGTGCTTTGGTTTGCTTTAGGAGAAAAGAATGGGTAAAAAGCTGGTGAACTGTGCTGATTCTGAGAGAGCAAAACTGAAAGATTGTGAGAAATTCAGAGAAAGCTAATCAAGACTGCGCAATTGGTCTGCCCAATAGCAGCTGATGAAGGATATGGGGAAGTGAATTTAAACTTAGGTGCAGAGGAATTTGGAAATGAGGAGTGCCTTTTCAGGGAAAAGATACTCTTAGCTAGTGATCACCCTGGCCAGAATGTGTTTTTGGCACACATCAGCTGTGTGAACTCTATCTAGTTAGAGAACTTTCACTAAAAGTGGTACAGAAATGAAGGGCCCTTTGATAAACTCGTGTGTAGAGGTGTTTTTGTGGCTGGAAACCCTGCCGCCTGGAGGAGAGTGGATTTATATTAGTATACTCGTATCCAAGAGGAGTTTTCCTAACCTGGGAATTCAGTAGAAATTTACTGATGTATTGACAAGTTCTAATTCCGCAAAAGAAAATTGTTTTGCTGCCTTATTTTTCCAATTGGCTGTGTAGGATATTATGGTAATTGCCAAGAATGGTGACTTAAAACTTTTTTTTAAAAAGCTCTAAAATGCTACAGTATGAACACAGCTTTTGAAAGCAATGTTTAGAAGTGAGCGTGCTATCTCACAGGTGGTGACCTGTTCAGTGACATTAAAAAAATATACTTATGACCATGAGCTAAGGGGAACTCATTTCATCTGGGGCCTGGTAGAGCAGGCGGACTTTTCAGTAGCTTATGGACATTGTCTTCAGTGCCTGGAGAAGCCAGTTTTAATTTCATAGTTGGATATTCTTGGCCTGAGTTATTGGAAATGTTGAGCTCTGTGGCGGATCAACTAGATGGCAGGTAGACTAGTGGCTCAGGATTGGTGGGAGTTGTGTCTGCCCCCCAGACACACAAGGGACTGCACAGGGAATGGGCCTCAGCAGGCCTTTAGCCCCACTTCCTCAGGGAGACATGAGTCACCTGTTTGGCTGAGATGCTCGCTGACAGATTGCCAGTTCCGCAAGGAAATCTTCCCATGCTGACACCCACTCAGAGAAACAGTGCTAAAGATGTTTCTGGTTTTTCTGAGCCTTGTAAAGGTGAATTTCTTTGGCCTTCAAATTGGTCTTCTGCTAGGTTTGGAAAGGAATTCTTCCTTTCCAGGCCACAGACATTATAATATCAAAGTGTTGTTGATGATGATAATAATCACTAGCATTAACCGAGTGCTTAATAGAGTGCCAGGCATACTGTAAAATATATTACATGAATTAGCTCCTTTTACGTATGGGGAAACTGAAACTCGTTTCAAAAGTTAAGTAACTTTTCTGAGGTCACAAAGCTAGTGAATAGCAGAGCTAGGAATTGAACCCAATTGACCAATGTGCTCAAAATATGTCCGACTGTCCAGAGGTAAAAAACATCTTTGGTTGGATCTGTTCCTCACAATTTAGTAGAGAATATTCTTGTGTTGCCTACAAATTAAAATCTGACATTTCCTTTGTGGTGGCTAGAACAGTTAACAGTGTTTTCCACGTGATAGTCTTGGTGAGACATATAATGTTCTGTGGCAAAGAACGCCTTTCTTTGGTGCACTAGACAGTGTTTATGTGATTGATAAGTCACCAACACCAGGGGAAGGTCCTGTCCTGTGACATGTGCGTGCTTGGCAATGATCTTGCCTTGCATTTTGCTTAATAATTTTCATTATTTTTAATTAAAGTTGAAGAAGTGCAGACTCTAGCTGAAATTAAGGTAGGTTGTGTTGCCGGAATCTGGTAATTACTTTAATTGATCACAAGATAGTTTCCTTGATCACCAATTAGAGTAAATTGCTGATCATGTTTCACGACGTGAAGAAATGTCCAAACTGATTTATATAATAGTGTTTTCATTTCTAATAAGACATAAATATCATTTCCTTCCATAGCAATTGTGTTTTATAAAAGAAGGGTTATAGGCCTACAAACATAATGGTGATTCATAAACAATAGAGGTCTAATTCATTGAATTAGTAAAGGAAGTATTTAGAGGCTTAATGGAGATTGTACTGGGGAAATTACTTTGGAGTAGCTGGTGCTCATTTTCTTAGTGGGAGATATGTTCTTTTTTAGTGCATAATTAAAATAGTCTATAATCAAAATATAAAAGGCAGCTGATTTAAAGAATGTATATCAAAGAGAATTACTCTGAGTAATGAAAGATTTGTATTGTAAATATGTGCTAGAAGTCTTAGAACTTCAATAAATCATACATGTTATTTGACTAAAGGTGCATTTTAAATTCAGGGTGCTGTTAAACATTTCACAGATTGATGCAGGATTTTTGTCTTGGTTTTGTGCATCTGATAGTCTTTCATAGTTTCATGGAATAAAATGAAACAAAAGGAACTTTAAGAAACATTAAAGTTTCCAAAGAATACTTGATTTGGGGTTCATGGAAAAGTCTTTAATTGCTGATGGTTTGGAGATTTTCAAATGACAAACTTCATTGGCCCAATTTACTGTGATTGTAATGCTTACATTCCTTAAAATGGCAGAGTAACTTAAAAAGTCATACTTCATCATACATTCATTGACTTGTTCATAAAATGTTTGTAATTTGCAATGGAGAAAAGACTGAAACTATTATCAGCCATTATATGTTATTTGTTGGCCATATGTTTGTTTGAAATGGCCGTGGCTCAACAGAACATGGCTCATAGACAAACTATGCTGTAAATTGGCACTAAAAACCCACCTAAACAGGTAGGCGTATGTTAAGAAGTTAACATGAGCCAAAATATTTTAATATGAACCAGGTTACATACATTAAAGGATCCAAGCTCCCTTTACAGTGGGAACTTCATTTACATGGCTTGTTCATTATTTCCCAAACAAATTTTTAAAAAATAGATCAGGTCTACATATGGTACAAATTCAAAAGGTACCAAATAATATAGTAAGTCTTCCTGTTCATGATTCTCAGCTATCCAGTTCCCACTCTCCACTCTCCTCGTCATTCACCATTGCTCCCATCATTCTTGTATATCCTTCCAGAGATGTTAATGCATGACAAGCATATAATTTCTTTTCTTTCCTTTTTATGTGATTCATGAGCTATTGTTATGCATCTTTTTTTTCCATTTAGTCATGTATCTTAGAGGTACTTCCATGTCAGCGGATAAATGGTTTCCTTGTTCTGCTGAATGGCTGCATAGTATTCCAGTGTATAAATGTACCATAATCTTTCTAATCAGTTTCCTGTTGATAGACATTTTGCTCTTTCAAGTCTGTAGCTATTACAGGCAGTGCCGCAATGACCTTTGTTGTAATTTATGAGTATGTCTACCGGACAAATTCCTAGAAGTAGAATTGTTTGGTCTAAAGGCATTGACATTTTCACTTATGACAGATATTGTCAGATTGCCATCATCAATATAAATTGATGATGATTATCTCAACTTATATTCACCAGCAGTATATGAGAATACCTTTTCTTCTATATCTTCACTAACAGAATATTAGCAAATTTTTTGATTTTTATCAAACTAATGGTTTAACTTAGTTTTAAATTTGTTCCATGATTGAGATTGAGCAGTTTTTATGTTTCAGAACCATTTGAATTTCTTTTCTGTTATCTGTATTATGACCTCTGCCCATTTGAAAAAATACTGGGGCTGTGTGTGGTGGCTCACGCCTATAATCCCAGCACGCTGGGAGGTCAAGGTGGGTGGATCACGAGGTCAGGAGTTCGAGACCAGCCTGGCCAATGTGGTGAAACCCTGTCTTTACTAAAAATACAAAAATTAGCTGGGCATGGTGGCACATGCCTGTAGAGTCCCAGCTACTCTGGAGGCTGAGGCAGAAGAATTGCTTGAACTTGGGAGGTGGAGGTTGCAGTTAGCCAAGATTGTTCCACTGCACTCTAGCCTGGGGTGACAGAACGAGACTCTGTCTTGGGGGAAAAAAAAAATACTGGGTGGTTGGTCTCCTTCTTATTAATATGTAGGAGCTTTTTATATGTTGAGGAAGTATATGCTGCAAATACAGTTTGTTGTTTGTCTTTTGATTTCGTGTGCTGGATTTTATTACCATACGGAAAAATTTTTTTTGCCTATCTTTTTCCTGCACCACATAAAAAATTTTAATGCAGTAAGATTTATCTATTTCTTAGTAGTAAAGTTTTCTGCAAATAGAATTTATAAATTTCTTGTCAAGTTACTTCTAGATTGTTTTTCGGTGCCATTTTAAAATTGTGTCTTTTCTTCGGTATATTTTCTAATTGGTTGGTTGTATAAGAAGGCTGTTAACTTGTTTTGGTCTTATTCTTGACTTTAGTGGGAATTTTCGTGTTTCCCTATAAAGAATGGTGCTAAAAAAGGGATGCTGCCTTTGGACTGAGAATATATTCTATCATATTAAGGAAGGGTGCATCTATTCCTATCTATCAGCATTCCAGAGAATGTTGTCAGTACTATTTCTGCTCTTTGGAATTGATTGAGATTTTCTTTTTGAACTAGTATATGTTTAATTTCTGTGAATGTTTGATAAGCACTTTAAAAATGTTATTCTCAGTTTTTAGAGTTTAAAATATAGCAGTTAGCTATACCTTTAAAGTTAGGTTTGTTTGTTTAATCTGTCATGAGTTAAGAGATATGTTAGGCTAAGTGCAGTGGCACATGCCTGTAATCCAGGCGGGCACTTACAGGTTTACTTACAGGTTTAGAGGCTGAGGTGGGAAGATTGCTTGAGGCCAGGAGTTCAAGACCAGACTGGGCAACATGACAAGACCCCATTTCTACAAAAATTTTTAAAAAATTAGCTAGACATAATGGCGCTTGCCTGTGGTCTTAGCCACTTGGGAGGCTGAGATAGGATGGATCCCTTGAGCCCAGGAGTTCAAGGTTGCAGTAAGCTATATTTGTGCCACTGCATTCCAGCCTGGAAGATAGAGCAAGACCCTGTCTCTTTAAAAAAACAAAACAAAAAGATTAAAATCTCCAACTATAAATGTTTCTATTTACATTTCCTACAGCTTCTGCCTTATTAAATGTCATGCTATTATTTGTAGTATATTCATAATTATTTAATCTTCATTGGTGGATGTAAATTTGTAAATGCAAATTACCCTTCTTCAGGGCTTTTAAATGTTTTGCCCTTAATCAGCCTGTCCAATATAATTTATTAAAAAGTTTTTTTTTTTTTTGCATTTGTCTATATGCTTTTATTTTTAATGATTGAATTTTGCTTTGTGATCCAATGTGAAAGTTTTCTCTTTATTTTGATTGGTTGGATTTAGGTCCTTTACATTTGCTGATTGGACAGATAGGTTTAGTCTTATAAAACATGGCAGAACCAAAATACGTCTTTCTTCCTTATTTTTTCTTTTTCTTTTTTTAGAGACAGGGTTTCACCATGTTGGTCAGGCTGGTCTTGAACTCCTGACTTCAGGTGATCTGCCCGCCTTGGCCTCCCAAACTGCTGGGATTACAGGCGTGAACCACTGCGCCCGGCCTCTTCCTTATTTTAAGTTATGATATGGACTCTGTTTTCTTTGTTTCATTTTAATTGTGTTTTTCTTTACTTAATTGGGAATGTTTATATTTTTATTTTGATTCTTGTGGATACTATTATAACTATATATAGGTATATAATTTGATAGTATCTTATGGATAATATAGTATATAGTACACCTATATAATACCTATATATAATATTATATATATATATCTGTACTATTATACTGATATATAGTATCTATAAGACCCTATAAAATTATATACCTATAATTTTACACAGAAAATATAGTCCTCTATTTCTGGCTGGGCATTGTGGCTCACACCTGTAATCACAGCACTTTGGGAGGCTGGGGCAGGCGGATCACCTGAGGTCAGGAGTTCGAGACCAGCTGGGCCAACATGGCGAAATCCTGTCTCTACTAAAAGTACAAAAAAAAATTAGCCAGGTGTGATGGCATGCGCCTATAATCCTAGCTATTTGGGAGGCTGAGGCAGGAGAATTGCTTGAACCTAGGAGGCAGTGGTTGCAGTGAGCTGAGATTGTGCCACTGCACTCAAGCCTGGGCAACAGAGAGAGACTCCATCTAAATAACAACAAAAAAAGAATGTATAGTCCTCTATTTCTTTAGATAGCATTTGTGGTCCCCCCCACAAAGCAATATTGAAATAATATTTTTTCCTACTTTTCATTCACTATTTTAGTTTATATTATTTTTCAGTTCTAGTGCTTATGTTTGATTAATTAATTTATCAGATACAGAGGTTTGCTCTGTCACCGAGGTTGGTGTGCAGTTGGGTATGATCATAGCTCACTGCAGCCTCAGATCCCGGGGCTCAATGGATCCCGCCACCTCAGCCTCCCAAGTAGCTAGGACTACAGGTGCATGCCATCATGCCCAGCTAATAAAAAAAATTTTTTTTTAGAGATGGGGTCTCATTATGTTTCCCAAGCTGGTCTTGAGCTTCTGGCCTTAAGCAATTCTTCCACCTTGGACTCCCAAAGCACTGGCATTACAGGCATGAACCACTGTGCCCAGCCTTAGTACTTAGGTTTTACACATTTAAATATACTTATGTCTCTAACTTCATCTTTCAGCTTTCAAAGATTTTGTTTACTTTTATGTACCTTCCTCATGTCCTTTCTCTTTTAAACTCCTTTAATGGTTTGTAATATTTGCATTCCATTCTGTAACTAATTCCCACAATTGTTTTAAATGTATTCTTAGAGCTTAGGTGGGTATAAAATTATTGGTTTTCAACTTTCATTTCCTAAAGTTTTTGTAGGCATTGCTCCTCTGACTTGTAATGTTGAATGTTGACATGTGACTGTTTGAAGTCAGCAGATTTTTTTTTTTTTGAGACAGGGTTTTGTTCTGTCGCCTAGGCTGGAGTGCAGTGGAGCAATTTTGGCTCACTGCAAACTCTGCCTCCCAGGTTCAAGAAATTCTCCTGCTTCAGCCTCCTAAGTGGCTGGGAGTCCAGGCATGTACCACCACATCTGGCTAATTTTTGTGTTTTCAGTAGAGATGGGGTTTTGCCATATTGGCCAGGCTGGTCTTGAACTCTTGACCTCAAGTGATCCGCCCGCCTCTGCCTTCCAAAGTGATGGGTTTATAGGCATGAGCCACCACACCCAGCCAGATTCTTTTCATCCTTATAGATGAATTGATCTATTTGATTAGATGCCAAAAGCATTCTTTAATCTTCCAAGTTTAACTCTGCTAGAATATATATATGTATATATATGACTGAATTATTACAATTTACAGATTTAAACCCCTTATTTTTGGAAAACTTAGTTTTTTTCTTTTTTTTCAATTCTTATCTCCAAGTATTCTGTGTCATAGAAACTTTTCTTAAATTACACTCCAATTTTTTGGTTTCTGGGTTTCATTTTTCGTTTTTTTGTTAAGTAGCAACAATGATCTTTTTTTTTTTTAGATGGAGTCTCACTCTATTGCCAGGCTGGAGTGCAGTGGTGTGATCTGGGATCGCTGCAACCTCTGTCTCCTAGGTTTAAGCGATTCTCCTGCCTCAACCTCTCGAGTAACTAGGACTATAGGCGTGCACCACCACGCCCAGCTACTTTTTCTATTTTTATTAAAGACGGGGTTTCACCATGTTGGCCAAGAGGGTCTTGATCTCTTGACCTCAGGTGATCTGCCTGCCTCGGCCTCCCAAAGGGCTGGGATTACAGGCGTGAGCCACCGTGTCCGGCCAACAATGATCTTTGTGTTAAATCTCCTTTGTTCTATACATTTATTCTTTTCTAGTTCTTCTAAACTCTTGTTGATTTCTATTTCATTTTGTCCATTTTCTGGGTCCTGTCCTCTTGGGTGTCTTACTGGGTTGTTAGTGGTGTCTATTCAACTTTTGCCTGTTTCTAGCTTTCCTGACTTGTAGTTAGCTCAGAGCCTTCAGATTTCAGCTGGAATCCTGGTAAGCAAGTAGCTAAAGCTGTAAAAAGAAATCTTTGAAAGAAGCAGCAGTTGCTTTTCACCATCTGCTAAGTCAGCTGTTTGGCATTGTATCTTCATTGTATTCCAGATAATCAAACTTTCAGTTTGAGGTTTGCCTTTTTTCTCTCTTATCCACTCATCTAAATTCCTTAGAGTAGTTCTTTAATTTGAATGTGTATTTTGATAGATGTTTTTAATTTGTGGGTTTAAAGATAAATATTTTGGGGATTGGTTGGTCCTGTTACATGGAAGAAGGATTATGGAGTTGTCTTTTTGCTTCCAGAGCAGATTGAGTATTCTTTTTCCTAGGGAAGAGTTAGGAATAAATCCTGTGTAAATGGTTTATCAGGCTTTGTAGTAGTCTATTAAACGCAAATATTATGTGACAGTTGAAGGGAATTATGCAAAGCTGAGGAAAATACAAATTTGAGGGTGTTCTACATACAATTTTTTAATTGTATGTAGATGTGGTAGATAGATGCTTTTCCTTTTATCAGTATGCCTCTTAGGCTGTGGGTGTGTTTCCTTTCAAGCCTTATATCTATGATGGAATAGATTTAGCTCGTGTACTGATGGCATGCCAGTGGTCAAAGATTTGAGGACCACTTCTAACTGTTTTCCAATCATCCACTCAATCCACTTGGCTAATGGGAAAAGGCAAGGAATTCTAGGCATCACTTTCGACATTTTAGAATGACATGGTTCAAAGAAATTGTGGCCACAGGGTGTTAAGAACTTGGGCAGTGACTGTGCACACATAATTTCTTGCCATTAAGCTGCTTTCCCCAGTCAGTGTGCATTAGCATGTTACCTCACAGTGTATTTTCTGTTTCTTTGGTATACATTTGTGAGTCTCTATTCATGACAACTGGAAAAAGGAAAGAGCCACTCTTCTGGGAGACAACAACTAGACTCTTAGATTCTCAAGTCCATGGAGAGCTTTTCACTGCTCGTTGCATTTTGTAAGGTTTATCTTGTGTAGTTTGGCTAGAAGCAGTAGTGACAGCAGTATGTGCCATTATTCATCTTTTATTCTATACCAAGTGCTGTGCTAAGTACCTTTATATACCTATCTCATTGTTTATTAGAATGTAATCACATGACTTTTAAAATTGTTATCCCCATTTTACTGATAAGAAAACTGAGAGGGCCAGGCATGGTGGCTCACGCCTGTATTCCCAGCACTTTGGGAGGCTGAGGCAGGCAGATCACTTGAGGCCAGGAGTCTGAGACCAGCCTGGCCAACATGGTGAAACCCCGTCTGTACTAAAAATATTAAAGTTTGCTGGACGTGGTGGTGCGCTCCTGTAATCTCAGCTATTCAGGAGGCTGAGAAGAACCATTTGAACCTGGGAGGCAAAGGCTGTGGTGAGCTGAGATCATCCCACTGCACTCCAGCCCAGGCAGCAGAGAGAGACTCTGTCTTAAAAAGAAAAAGAAAACTGATACTCACGGTTATTGCATGATAATTAAGTGATAGAGTCAGGATTTGAATCCAGGACTCCCTGGCTCAGAAGACCATGCCCTTAACAATTGTATTGCTGTCTATTAGTGATGTTGACTAGTCTTGTACATCTTCTAATGCCAAACAAGAATAAGGCATTATAGGCAGTGTAGAAATTCTCCTTATACATTGTTTAATATGGGTTAACTCTATGTTTGAATAATTACAACAGACTTTCATGGGTGCGTGTGGTGGCACATGCCTGTAGTCCCAGCTACTTGGGAGGCTGAGGCAGGAGGAACCCTTGAGTGATCCTTGAGCTCAGGAGGTTGAGGCTGCAGCGAGCTATGATTGCGCCTGTGAACAGCCACTGCATTCCGCCAGCCTGGGCTACATAGTGAGACCCTGTCTCTATAAAAACAAAAACCAGGCTTTCACACCTGATTTGTCCCTTGTTTTCACATAATCTAGAGAATTAGATTATGGAATCAGAAGGGCTGAGTGAATATTGTTTTTCCACCGGTAATCCCGTATGTTGTTGAATGGATTTTGCTTGAACTTTCTCCCTTTTCCTAAACGGAAAGCTTTAGGCCTTAAATGTCAACATGGAAATCTTTATCCCAAATAAAATTGGCTCTGAGAGAGGTACCATAGTGAATGATACAGAGTTGTTTAAAATGGCATCTTCTGTATTTCTCACTGTAACTGGGAAATGCACACTTAGGTCATTTGGTGATCCAAAAAACATAGCTCAACTAACATCATATTGGTTTTTCTGGATAGGGGTAATGAAGTTAAATATTTATTTAGGTGAGTGTAGTGGGTATTGCCCTATGAATTCCACTTAACTTTGTAATTCATGTGCCATTACCCTGAGTCTTACCAAGTATTTCTGCATTCTGGAACAATAGAGACACACTCTCCTATTGTTTGCAGTTACCCTCATAAAAAATTAAAAACAAACAAAAAAATGAGTTGTTTTCCCTCTTCTCAAGACAAGTTTGCCTTCTGCTTAATGAAAGTGTTTCCACTCCCCCCTGCGGTATGAAGACAGAGCCCAGTTGGTCCATGCTTAGTCATGTGACTGGGTTTGCAGCCCTCTGCTCATTTCCTGGCTTACCTTGCGCCCTGAGGTGGGTGCACTGTCACCTTGAAATGGCAGCGTGGGGCAGTAGCAGGAAGAACCCAAGCAGGCAAGCCGGGCTTCTGCTTCACCTTAAGTACCAGTAGTCTTTGATTTGGTCCTGTCCTGCCTGGGTGCTGAGATGAAGTTGTTCATTTTTCCTGGTGCTTTTGCTTAAGACACCCTCAGGAGACCTTTTTCTGTAGTCTTGTGGGTTGCCTTAGTTAGCAACCCAGTCACTAAAAACAAAAGGAACAGAGCTGCAAGAGAGTGACTCCTAATATTTGGAGCCAGGTAGTGAGACCCAGAGCACTGGGCTGAAGGGAGATTATTCCTGTGCTGTTTGGTAGTCTCGTCCTGAGGACAATTAAATAGTCCAGACGGGTCACTGGGTGAGACCAATTTCCTGGTTTGTTTACTCGAGCCCGATAGTTTTTCACCATCCAGCAGTAGGTCACAGTCCTGCTGCACCGTGCCCCGGGCCTGCAGAGAGCAGTCCTTTCATACTGGATTTCCACCGGCTTCCCTGAGGATCCTTGCATGTCTTTATTTGGTTGGATTGCTCTGTTGTGTCTCTCAGGCTCAGGGTAGAGGACAATATCAGTAATTACTCTTGACTTCATCTTATGCAGGCATTTGGCTTTATGTCCCGAGTTGCCCTACAAGCAGAGAAGATGAATCATCACCCAGAATGGTTCAATGTATATAACAAGGTAACTAAAACTGCCTTATTTGGGAATCACTTTAATTATGGAGTTTAAGAAACTTCTTTCTTCCTTGTCATCTTGTGCAGCTAAATGTCATTGTGCTTAAGAAAGTCTTATCCTTTCTCTCAGTATCCCTGTGTATTATTGCAAATTAGTAACACATTTTCAGGTCTGCTTCTAAGAACAATGAATAAGCTCTTTATTTTCATCTTGTCTTTGTTCTAAAGCTAATATGAGAAAGTTGGGCCAAATGAGGCTCCTGAATTAAACTGAAGTATCAGCCATGCTGATACATTTCAAAGCTTAAGGTAAATTATTGAAAGAGATGGTAGCAACTCAGATAGATACGGCCTTATTTGTCTCATTGAAATACATTTGCTCAAGAACTGTGCTTTGAAAACTATTAAATTCAGTATCCTGTGTCGGAACTGACCTTATTTAAGACAAAAGGCAGACTAAAAAGTTTTGAGGGGCACAATGAGATGAACCTTGTTCCTCCAGAAGTGTCCTCGCCTTTACGGTCATGCCATTTGGAATGTTTTACCATCTAGATTTCTATGAAGTCTTCTCTGTGAAAATCTTTGAAAAAGGAGAATTTCACAATTCTCATGTGATTTATTAGAATAATCCAGAGCACCTTGGTACCAGGTTACACTTTTCTTTTCTAGTTGCTTCTCTTTGCTCGCAATTTTGCTTTTACTTTTTAATCAATTCATCAAGAAACAGCATTCCATCCCTTACCCCCCACTTCTTTAATTTGGAAATGTGCCTTTTTTTTTTTTTTTTGAGATGGAGTCTGGCTCTGTTGCCCAGGCTGGAGTGCAGTGGTGCCATCTCAGCTCACAGAAACCTCTGCCTCCAGGTTCAAGTGATTCTCCTGCCTCAGCCTCCCAAGTAGCTGGGATCACAGGTGTGCACTACCACACCTGGGTAATTTTTAGTACAGACGGGTTTTCACCATATTGGTCAGGCTGGTCTCAAACTCCTGAACTCAGGTGATTCGCCTGCCTTGGCCTCCCAAAGTGCTGGGATTACAGGTGTGAGCCACTGTGCCCAGCCAAAATGTGGTTTTTAAACATTGCTGTTAAGATACAACGTTTGATAGCTTAGTTTTTCTCAGTGGCCTGAAAATAGTTGGTGTAATTAAAGTAATGGGAGTTCAGGTAGAACTTCAGTCTCTCTTTTTATTTAAAGAAACAAGATTTGAGATTCTGGCAGCTGCATTGCCGCTTGATGTGAGAAAACTTTTTATTTCAAGATGACTGTTGAGCCAGGCCTGGTGTAGATTGCTCCTGGAGTTCACCGGGGTTTGGAAGTGTTTTGCTTATTCATAATGTAGTATTTTCTAAATCACTTAATCCCCCATTCTCAAATATGAATGTTGAATAATAGACTGACTTCTGAACTGCCAAAGGAAAATAACCATGATTTGCTGCTCAGAGTTTTAAAAACTGCATTTCTTTTTCTTAGGTCCAGATAACTCTCACCTCCCATGACTGTGGTGAACTGACCAAAAAAGATGTGAAGCTGGCCAAGTTTATTGAAAAAGCAGCTGCTTCTGTGTGATTTCTTCCAAAATACATGTAAAATCTTGTACATATCTTAGCTGCAATGTATACTGAAGGAAATTTACATGAACAAATTGAGTTGTCCTTAAGGCATCATATCTAGAGGCAAAAAAAGAAAAGTAACAATTTAAGTTGTGTAAATTTGCCTTTGTATACTACATTTGGTAGAATCGTTGCTTAAATATGAAATGATTTAAACTGGAGGTATTTTTCATGCTGTCTAATTGTATACCTAAGATAAAGCCATTATATTAATAATATTCAAAAAGAGAAGTGGCATTCTTGTGTTTTTTGAGACAGAGTCTCACACTGTCACCCAGGCTGGAGTGCAATGGTGCGATCTCAGCTAACTGCAACCTCCGCCTCCCGGGTTCAAGTGGTTCTGCTGCCTCATCCTCCTGAATAGATGGGACTACAGGCACGTGCCACCACACCCGGCTGATTTTTGTATTTTTAATAGAGACGGGGTTTTACCATCTTGGCCAGGATGGTCTCGATCTCCTGACCTCATGATCCACCTGCTTCAGCCTCCCAGAGTGCTGGGATTACAGACATGAGCCACTGTGCCCGGCCAGAAGTGGCATCCTTAAATTCGAGAAATTGGGATGGAGAATATTCAGACATTTTATAACCCAGAAATTGAAGTCATTTTGGTGACTTTACAAATGCTTTGTGTTGGAGAATAGTTGTAAGGTGGAAAAAGAATTATGAACTCGACAAATAGTGGGTTTTAACTTTATATAACAATTCTTCTTTTGTTTAGTTTTGTTTGAGATAGGGTCTTGCTCTGCCACCCAGGCTGGAGTGCGGTGGCAGGATCATGGTTCACTGCAGCCTTAACCTCCCAGGCTCAAGCAGTTCTCCCTCCTCAGTCTCCCGAGTAGCTGGGACTATAGGCAAGTGCCATCATGCCTGACTAATTTTTAAAGTTTTTGTAGAGATGGGGTCTCCCATGTTGCCCAGGCTGGCCTTGAACTCTCGGACTCAAGCAAGCCTCCCACCTCTGCCTCCCAAAGTGCAGGGATTACAGGTGTGAGCCATTGTGCCCAGCCAGTATAACAGTTGTTTTCTTTTTGACACGGGGTCTTATTCTGTTGCCCAGGCAGGAGTGAGGTGGTGCCACCATGGCTTACTGTAGCCTTGACCTCTCAGGTGCGAGTGATCCTCCCACCTCAGCATCCTGAGTGGCTGTGACTACAGGCATGCACCACCACACCTGGCTTATTTTCTAAACTTTTTTGTGGAGACAGTGTCTTATTATGCGACCATGCCTGGTCTAGAACTTCTGGCTTCGAGTGATTCTCTTGCCTTGGCCTCCCAAAATGTTGGGATTACAGGCGTGAACCACTGTGTCATATTTTTAAATTTTCATTTATTTATTTGTTTTTAATAATTATACAAGATGGAGTCTCACTATGTTGCCCAGGCTGGTCTTGAACGCCTGGGCTCAAATGATCTTCCTGCCTTGGCTTCCCAAAGTGCTGGAATTATAGGCGTGAGCCACTGCGCCTAGCCCCATAACAATCCTTTTTTTTTTTTTTTTTTGAGACAGAGTTTTGTTCTGTCGCCAGGCGCCAGGCTGGAGTGCAGTGGCGCAATCTCGGCTCACTGCAACCTCCACCTCCCGGGTTCAAGCAATTCTCCTGCCTCAGCCTCCCGAGTAGCTGGGACTACAGGCATGTGCCACCACACCCAGCTAATTTTTGTATTTTTAGTAGAGACAGGGTTTCACCATGTTGGTTAGGATGGTCTCGATCTCTTGACCTCGTGATCCGCCCGCCTCGGCCTCACAAAGTGCTGGGATTACAGGCGTGAGCCACTGCACCCGGCTGCCCCATAACAATTCTTATGAAGCTAAAGTTGACTTGATTTTAGCTGCTGTTACTACTTAAGTAATTAATTAGATTAAACAAGTCATAAAAATTGGGTGAGCTATCTCGGTGTGTTTTTCTTTACTTCTCCTTTCAACAGAGAGTTGAAGGAAAGGACAAATGTCTTGTCTGTGGCTTCCAGGAATGAGTGGCAATACAAGATTTACTGTTACAGTAACCAACTCACCAGGTCGTTATTTGACTTACTGAGTTAAGGAGGAACTAAGGGTCATTTTCCCCCCCCCATCATTTGCATGTTGTGACTCCTGAACTGAGGGTCTACAGCCACTGAAGCTAGAAGCTACTTGGGTATTATTCAGTAGTGAGCTCTACCTACTCCATGTATCACTGACGGATATAAAAAGGAGTATCAGGTAATCTATTATTTAAAAATTGTAATAAGAGTGTTCTTTGAAGGAATTCAGGAATGTACTACTAATGAGATGATGATGCAGCTATATCCATCCGTGAAGCATTTGTTAGTCCCTTGAAGCATCATGGTAGTGGAATTTAACACAGATCATCTTTGTAACCCACCTCTCTTTAGAGGCCAGAGAAATCATTCATTGTTACAACAAGCAAACCTTCCCCGCTCCATGTCATCCTTACCCCAAACCTGAGAGATGTACGGGAACATGGCACAGAGGCTGAGCTCTCTGAAGCCAGTTCCTGGCTAGTTTTGCTGGCCAGGGAGAGGCAGGTATGGTCAGCTGCCCTGTGGACATGCGGTGTGCAGGGAGAGGAAGTGGGAAAAGAGCCGCCCAGGATCTCTGGCTGCCGGGGGATCCAGACCCTTAGCACCAGAACTTGTGTTCTTAGAATTCTTTCAAAGGAAAAGACAAAGCTGTATGTTTTCATAAGCTCTTTCCTATAGTATAGATTTGGGACTTTTATACTTTTTATTACCACAGATTTTTAGTTAAGTGCTTCAATTTTCAATGTTAATTTTTAAAAATTTGCTTTTGAGAATCATCACCTGGATTTACATGAATTTTTTAAGCATGAAAAAATTTAGACATATTCAAAAGTACATGAATAGTACATTGGAGTCTTATAGACTGATCGCCCAGATATAAAAATTACCAAGGTTTTGTCCTAGCTGCTTCCTTTTCCCTGTTTCCTTCTTTGCTCAAGTATTTAAAAGCAAATCCCAGATAGCTTATCATTTCACCCCTATATCCTTCAGCAAGTGTCTATGGAAAATATGGTCATTTTCTTACCATTATTATACCTAACAGAATGATTCCTTGGTACACTTAATACCTAGGCAGATGTCAAATTGTCCTGAAGGTCATGAACGTCTTTGGACAGTAGTTTGGTTCAAACCCGGGATCTGTATGAAGCCCACTCATTACATCTGGTCGTCGTGTCTCTTTAGTCTCTTGATCTGGGGCAAGCTCCCCTCCCTTCCCCATTTCCCCATTTCCCCATATAATTTATTTATTGTAAAAACTGGATCAGTTGTGCTGTAGAACATTTTGCCTTCTGGATTGGTTTGTTTGCTTCCTGTGGGGTCATTTGACTTGTTTTACCATACCCTCCATGGAGGAACCCTTTTCCTCTATTGTGAGTGGAAGTCTGTGAGTCTCAACTTGATGGCTCTGTTAACATGTGTCACGGGTAGCACAGCGGAGACAGCAGGATGTGGTTCATGATTGCAGTGGTGAAGACCTGAGAAGGAAGTTGCTAGATACCACCTATATGAGGGTGTGACATAAGGTCTATATTAAGGGTCCCTGCATCTGCTGGAACTCAAATACTTTACTATAGAGAATCAAAGATCCCATATCCGAAGTCCATGGAAATCCTCATGGTGGTCAATTCCAACAGAATGAAACACAAAACTTGCTTCAGGTAACTCACATTTCAACTTAAAAGAGACACTGTCAAAGTTGGAGGACCCCAAGTTCCCATCTGTTCCAAATATTTGCATGATGGCAGTGGTTTCTCTGATGTGGTAAGCTTTGGCTTCCCTCTATTTTCTTTCTAAATGATTGCTGGAGAGGAGTTAAACAGACATGACCTATGACCCCATGCATGACCTCCACAGATAGTAAACCGGGGCCGACATGGTTGACGATGTCCTTTTCTACAATGACATTGAAAGTTCTGAAAATAATAGTTACTTTCTGACGTTGATAGAATTTAGAAAACCTTAGGATAAATAGCTTAAGCATGACTGTTTATGTTTTTGCTATAGACAAAAAGCGGCAGCATGTATGTTGTATTTGGACACAAGCCTGCCTCCATTAATGTATTGAACTATTGGACCAGTAGGGAGAGTAGGGAGCACTCTGTACACTTTCTGATTCAGCATTCAGAAACATACTGTAAAGTTGGACTCTGTAGCTTTCAGTTTTGCAAAGTTTTCTGTGAGACATCAGGAGCTGTAATAGGGTTTGGCCATCATATGTGAGCTTTGTTGTTTCAATGCCAGTTACTCAGGACTAGAAAATGAATGACACCGTCCAGAGGACGTCAGAGTCACCGAGCTGCCGTGCCTGCCAGTCGCTGACTCTTCCCGGCTCTCTGTGACTGATGTGGTGCTGCCCAGGTCACGCAGAGTGTGAGTTGCTGCTGAAAGGGCACTGGAGATGGCCCTTGGGCTTCTCATCTCAGGATGCCTGCCCTGCCCACCAATCCATGAGAAGATACGGATGATTTCAGTAGGCCCTGGATCAGCTTGTCACCTCTGATTTCCTGTTGCTTTCCACTCACCCAGCTGGAGTTTCATTTCCAGACTGAAGTCTTCATCAGTGGCTTCAGAAATAGCATTCATCTGTGGCTATGCTGATACAGTCCACCAAGAACAACTGGGCTCTTCTCTGTTGCTTTCAGTGGGCTACCTTCCCTCCCTTCTCCAAGCGGCATGAAAGAATTCTTTGCTTTTTAAATCTCTTTTCTGTTTTTCTGTGAAAGTATGCTTTGGTGCTTAAAGAGGGAAGTCACAAAAGTGTACTGCTGAGTTTCCTGGAGATGAAATCCTGCTGTACCTAGCTATGTGAGTGAGCACAGGGATCCTGATGCCATTATTTTGCATATTCATACAGCACATGCTTACTGAGGGCCTTCTGTGTACCCTAGGGGATCGAACACGGTGACATATCAGGGCAGGTGGAAGCCCATGGAGTACTGATGTGGGCTGTCTTGGAGCAGCTACCCCAGGAGCCTCCTGTGGATGGATGTTGGGCAGGAGCCCTGAGACATTAGGGGCACATAACTAAAGGATACAGCGGGAGTTATAGGAGAAGCTGATCCCTGAGGGAAAGAATGTAGAGGGAGAAGATGGGGCTAACGTTTGAATCATGGGGACATGAATCCCAGTGATTCTTAAAACTTTGCTGTTGATGATTTTAAATGGAGAAAATAAGTACATAAGATGTTATTTCCCAATTCAGTTTATTGGTTGCCCATAAAAGTATTTTCCTGCCACAAGTGGTCATATATACTTGTGGAACACCAGGGACAGCAGAGGCGATGGGTACCTCCTCTTCTTATGGACCAAGAACTTTGTTGTCCAGGAAATTGACCAGTTTAGCCACTGAACATTTAGTACAACACAGGGCTACCCAGATTTCGCTGTCCTGATTTGTCTTGAAAGCCAAAGGAGTTAGGAGAAGGTGAGTGAGGAAAATATGTTAATCTTGAGAGTTGAACAGAGCAAAAATCCCTATCACTTTTGTACTTAAAACATCCCTGCCTCATGGGCTCATTCTTTATATTCTATCTAGGTGGTTTATATGTGCACATTCCATGCCTGCAGTTAGCCAACTCAGGATTTATGTAATATAATAATATCTCCTTTTTTTTTTTTTTTTTTAAGAGATGGGGTCTCATTCTTTCATGCAGGCTGGAGTGCAGTGATGTGATCACAGCTCACTATGACCTCCAACTCCTGGACTCAAGTGATCCACCTCAGCCTCCCTGGTAGTTGGGACTACAGGTGCATGCTACCACACCAACTTAATTTATTTTTATTTTTATTTTTTATAGAGATAGTCTCACTATGTTGCCCAGGCTTATCTTGAACTCCGGGGCTCAAGTGATCCTCCTGCCTCAACCTCCCATGGCTAATTTTTCTTTTTTTTTTTGAGATGGAGTTTTGCTCTTGTTGCCCAGGCTGGAGTGCAATGGCATGATCTTGGCTCACTGCAATCTCCAACTCCTGGGTTCAGGTGATTCTTCTGTCTCAGCCTCCTGAGTAGCTGGGATTACAGGCACCTGCCACTATGCCCGGCTAATTTTTATATATTTTTTAGTAGACACAGGGTTTCACCATGTTGGCCAGGCTAGTCTCGAACCACTGACCTCAGGTGATCTGCTTGCCTCGGCAGTTCTGGGATTACAGGTGTGAGCCACCACACGCTGCCGCTCATTTTTATTTCTTATTTTTTTTTTAGAGATGGGGGTCTCACTATGTTGCCCAGGCTGATCTCAAACTCCTGGTCTCAAGTGATCCTCCCATCTTAGCCTCCCAAGTTGCTGGGATTATAATTTTTCTTTTGTTCTAAGTTAAACCCATCACAGTCTTTTCTTGTCCTTCCAGGTGTTTCCAGTGGCTGGGCCCTGGATGTGCTCTCTTTCCTTAGAGCCCAGAGACTTTTCTTTCCCTTCTTATATGTGTTAGTGACTTTTTCTAACACATTACGAAGGGCCTGTGTCAATCAGCTGGGGGCACTTCTTGAAGGGAGGGCCTTTGTGTGGTCTGTTTCTAGTGACTTCCAGCTTTAACCCAGAGCCTCATGATTCTGAATAACATGGATGCCCATAACCTTTTTGTTGAATGGAGGCACTGAGTCTCTTTGGGAAAGAGAGTCCATGATAGACCCACTGGGGAGCTCCCCACTTCAGGGGCCTCAGACTGGTAAAGCAACGGAATGCCCAAGAGTGACCTCATAAAGCAGGGGATTCCCTTCGTGGACCCTTCTCTGCTGCCTTGCAGACTCCAGACGCTAAGGAAAATCCCTAAGCAGAGATTTTCTGTTGGATGATAAAAGCAAGAAATAAAAGTTGGAAATTTGGAAAATATCTCAACACCGTCACCAGAGCCTGTTGAAAGTCATTTCTAGTTCACTGGTTACTACATTGATGGAATCTTGCCAACCATTCAAGAAATTTCAGTAAATATTCTCTATCTCTGTTGCCTGTTAAGAAATGTGCAAGCGGAAGTGTGAGGGCAGGGTGTTGGCGTTCGCTCAGCCTCTTCCCTCAGACACTCATCTGCTTACCAAAATAAGTTGCATGTCCTTGACAATTTGGTTTCTGTGATCGGTGAGGTTGGTATCCTGTTATGTGCCCTGTAGACTTGAATGACCAGTTTAACTCAGTTTTGTCCTTTTTTATTAATGACTGTTAGATAATCTCAAGGCTTTTCTTTTTCTTTTTTTTTTTGTAGTAGACCCCATCTCAAATCAGATAGTGAAAATTACATATCTTGATATATTAGAAAAGTATATATATTCTGGCCAGGTACGGGGGCTCACGCCTGCCGAGGTGGGCGGATCACCTGAGGTCCGGAGTTTGGGACTAGCCTGGCCAACATGGCAAAACTCCATCTCTACTAAAAATAAAAAAATTAGCCAGGAGTGGTGGTGTTCATCTGTAGTCCTAGCTACTTGGGAGGCTGAGTTAGGAGAATCTCTTGAACCTGTGGGGGGTGGAGGTTGCAGTGAGCTGAGATTGCACCATCCCGCACTCCAGCCTGGGTGACAGAGCGAGACTCTGTCTCAAAAAAAAAAAAGGAGATATATTCCATATTTTTTAACTATTATGAGAATGTATTCATTTGTAATATATCATGGGAAACAGTAATATGTACTCTTTGAGAAAAATTGCAAAGCACAGATAAATGGAAATAAACAGGAAAAAGAATCGTCTGTAACCTCACCATCCAAAGACAGACACTGTTAACATTTTGGCATATTTCCTGCTGATTTTTTTACCCATTTTTGCACAGGTGAGATGATTTTGAACAGATAATTTTGTATCTTTGGTTTTTGTGTTTTGTTGCACACAAAACAAAACAAGATATAAAAATGGATTGTAAACATTTTTCTAAATCCTGAAAAATGCATAGACATATTTTAATGCCTACATTTCATGAGACGGACATACCACAAATATTTACCCAGTCCTTTTTGTTAGATGTTTAAATTGTTTTCAAGCTTCTCAGTACTGGAAATAATGCTGAGACATTTTTAGTTGAAGTTATTTCATTTCAGGTTGTATTCTCTTGGGTCAGAGAATGAATGGTTCTAAGGCTTTTCAAAAAAGCTGGTCAGTTTTCATGCCTCTGGCAGTTTTAGACAGTGCTAAATCATACTACACTGTTGCCAGCGTTAGATCTTACCATGTTCAAATCTTTGCTAATTTTATAAACAAAAATAATGGTGCATCTCCCTGATTAGTATTGCTATAGAACATATCTGGAGAAGTTTATTGGTCTTTGGTATTTATTTCATGAATAGGTTGTGTGCCCATTTTCTGTTGGGGTGTTCAGTTTTTTAATATTGATGTGAGCATGCGTATGGGTGATATTTGATGATTATCAGTTTTGCTTAGTAGACTGGCAATATTTAGTCTTGCTCACACTGTGTTCCCAGTGCCTACTATATTGCTTGGTATGTAGTTATCACTCAATAAAGATTTGTTGAGTGAATAAATGAAGATGACACTTTGTTTTGCTGGAGAAGGAGTGGTGACCATTCTTTTTCAAAGGTCCAGGGGAGAGGGAACTGAGTAACTGAGTGGACAGAGTATCCATGATCATCGTATGTATTTCAGTGGTCATTCATTCAACATTTCATTGCTATATAAAAGTATATGTACATTCATATTCCAGAAGGGAGAAAGCAGAGCCTTGTCCCTGCAAAAAGGTATGCCTTATGTGGGCATCTGGCTCTGTAGCGCCATAACCGTACTTTATATTCAACTTTTTGACAGGCGGAGAGATGATGAGTTTCGGGCATTTGTGAAGAGAGTCATAATGAGCCGTTTCTTTAAGATAATTATGACTAGTGCTGTCGGATTGAATGCCTTTTTTGTGGCCTTGTGGACCAGTTATGACATCAAGTACCGCTTGTTCAGACTTTTTCAGGTAAGCAGACAAAATGGGTCAATTTTCTTCTTTTTTAAAAGATGCTTTATTTCTGGAAACATTATAAGATTTTTAAGGTATTTTGTTTCTAGAAATTTTCCGTAGAATTCTAAAAATACTCTAAAATCTGGGAAGAGGGTGACAAGAGCAGCAGTGGTGACATTTTTTTTTTTTTTTTGAAATGGCATCTCACCCTGTTACCTAAGCTGGAGTGCAGTGGCGCTATCTCGGCTCACTGCAATCTCTGCCTCCCGGGTTCAAGAGATTCTCCTGCATCAGCCTCCCAGGTAGCTTGGATTATAGGCACACATCAGCATGCCCAGGTTAGTTTTTGTATTTTTAGTAGAGATGGGGTCTTGCCATGTTGGCCAGGCTGGTCTTGAACTCCTGACCTCAAGTGATCCACCTGCCTTGGCATCTCAAAGTGCTGGGATTACAGGCATGAGCCACTGTGCCTGCTCAGTGACATGGTTTTTAAGTCTCCTTGAAATCTCCTCTCAAAAACAGAGCACGCCTGGGCAACAAAGTGGGACCCCCATCTCTATTTTAAAAAAAGTTGGGCATGGTGGTGCACACCTGTAGTTGCAGCTACTCTAGATGCTGAGGTGGGAGAGCCTGGGAGTTCGAGGCTGCAGTGAGCCGTGATTGCACCACTGCACTCTAGCCTGGGCAACAGAGTGAGACCTTGTCGCAACCAACCAACCAACCAACCAAAAAAAACAGAGCAACTATATAGCAAAGCCAAGAACCCATAGGCAGCATTTGCAGCAAAACTAGTTAGTTTCCTTACTACAAGCCACAAGAACTGCATAGTATTAGCCTTGTTGGGGAAGAAACAGAGGGACGCTATTGTGTATTCATTAAAAGTGTGATGGGCTGATGTGAGAACAGCATTTGATATCAGAAAGGGTATTGCCTTGTCCAATACTGGGCTAGATCAAGAGGTTCCTGGTAATTTTTGAAGGGGCTAGAGCAGCAGATGCTATGAAATTTTAAAGCTGACCAGCTAGAACTCTCTGTAAAGACAGGATCCCACAGATAGGATAAATATTGGAAATGGAATAAAAACTGAGCAGGTTGGAGACATAGAGATGAAGGAAGAGAAGGTTCAGATAAAATGGGAGGAGGGTAATGGAACCAGGGAACCTCAGAATTTTGTTAAACACAGCACAAAAGCAGAAGAATGAGCTCAGTGAGGTTAGAACTATACCATCTTCTAAAAGTTCAAGAAAACTAATTTTATGTAAAACAGTGCAATAGAAAAGGATTGATGCTGCTATAGTTGTGTTTTTAGAAAAAAAAAAGGTTGAGATAAAGTCTCATACAAAATTACTTGAAGAAAAAAGAGAATAAGGTGGGGGAATAATACCCTTATACAGGTTGAGCATCCTGAATTTGAAAATCTGGAATCTGAAGTGCTCCAAAATTCAAAACATTCAGAGCACTACTGACATGACACTCAAAGGAAATGCTTACTGGAGCATTTTGGATTTCAGATTTTCAGATGTGAGTTGCTCCACCAGTAAAGATAATGCAAATATTCCAAAATCTAAAAAAAATTGGAAATCTGAAACACTTCTGTTCCCCAGCATTTCAGATAAGAGATACTTAACCTGTAGATAATGAAAGCCTACCACAATGACATGCCTACAAAACAGGAAAGACTGTAGCGTACGACTTTAAAACAAGCCACATACTTAAGTGATTTAAGATAGGAAAGAACAGAAGTGAAAAGACAAAACTCAGGAAAGAATTAGAAATAAAAGAAAAATTTAAAAAGAGTTCTTGCACTGCATGTATAAAAAAATAAAAGAAAAATTTCAAAAATGAAGACTAAAATAGACTAAGAGCAATTAATTGCAACAGATAATAGCTTAAGAGAAATATAGGATTAAATGTAGGACATTTTTTAAATCAATAAGAAATGAGATGAAAAGGAGTCAAGAGAAAATGATGAACATTGAAGATGGAGAAGAAAAATCCAGGATAAGGATAATAGGAGCCCCTGAATTTGAAACAAAACAGAAACAAAGCAAAGGAACAGAACAGATGCTAAAATGTATCATCCAAGAAAAGTTACCTGAAACTAAAGATTTGAAACTATGTGTTGAAACAGCACACATTGCATACCTGAGAATATGGACTTTGAACAATAAACACCAAAACATACTCTGGTAAAATTACTGGATTTAAAGGAAAGAGGGGCTTAAGGAAACTGTAAGTATCAAGGCAGTGTGGCTTATAAGAAGAAGACAGTCACTTATCATCAAACTTTGCTATGGTAATATGTTATGCCAAAAGAAAATAGAGTTACATATGTAAGATACTTAAGCAAAGAAAATGAGAACCAAGAGTTTTAGATCAGAAAAACTGACTTTCAGGTATAAAGGACACAAATTCATCAATATTCAAAAACTTAGGGAATGTTGTTTCTATGAGCCTTTCCTCAGTAATTTACTAAATAATAAGTTTCAGCAAACCAAAATGACTAGAGAAGCATCAACGTTAGGACTGAAGATGAGCATTAAGTATGTAGTTATTTGTGGAACTGATACTAATTGTGCTTTAACAGAGAGCATATAGTATATAATGAATGTATCTTCTGACAGTGAAGATAGAGTATGACTAAAAAATGGGAGACAATGGGGAAAACCAATATAAAAAGTTTTAAATTAATTTTCAGTAATCAATGTAGTGGGAACACTATTAGTAGTGTTATTCTGAGACTTGTATGTGTGTAATACAAGATAGGGCAATTGAGTAATTACAGGACAGTTTATTTCTGTCATCCCCTGTGTTCTTAAGAACCAGGATACCCATGGAAGAGAGAACCAGGGACTTCTTTGATAAATAACCAATTCCAGGTCTAGGGCAGGAGGTATACCAGATGAGCCAGGATTATCTTGTCATAGACATAGCAAGGAAGCTATCAAAGACTACTGGGGCCATGTCAAAAGGCTCAGGAGACTATGTGAAGAGGTTCCTACTGGCCAAAGATGGGACAGTTTGAGCTCCAATAAGAATAATAATTACCATGTATTGAAACTCATCAAATAATCTATGAAGTTTTAAGATACCCCAAAGTAAACTGTCTACTTTTGGAGGATGATAAGGAACTAATCTTTTATCTTGATAATTACTAAATTAAGGGAGAGAATCAAGCATTACTGACCTTATGTGAACTGCAGTTCTGAGTAAGTAGATAGTAGGTGAGGGGGAAACATCTTTCTATAAATGTGTCCCCCTTAATAAATAAATAAATAATGATATAATACATTTTTCAATGCCCTAGGAAGTAATTGATCTAGGCACTGAGCATCCATGGCTGCTACCATCATAAAAAGAGACAACCAGAAATTATGTGCCATCTATAAAAGAACAGCACCTCTAATCTTGCCCAGGAGATCAGGAAATATGGAGGACAGAGGGATATGCTGAGCTGTACCATGGGCATGCACTCAGCAAAATCCAGACTGGGAGATTTTACAAGTCAAGCTCCCTGGGTTCTTTAACAGGTAAATTGTAAGGAAAGAAAAAGGAATGGGAGACTTAAAAGATACACCCGAATTTTAAAAATTTATAAAATGGCAAGACTACTTGTTAGTTCTAGGGATACATACGTGAATTTTTACCTATAAAGAAATGCAAGGAATTACTATAAAAATTTGGATAGTAGTTAATTTTGGTGGCAGGGGGGGATGTTGTAATTGGGATATGGGGCACATGAGGGGCTTTTGGGATGACAGACTTCTACTTCTTGACCTAGGTGGTAGTTACAGGGATATTGGCCTTGAAATAATTTATTAGGCTATGTATTTGTTCATGTGGTTGTATATGTGTGTTTATTTTACAGTGAAAAGGTTAAAAGATATACTCTTCTTATCTTTCTTTAAGATAAATTACAAATTTCCTTCTTGGGGGTGAAAAGATTAGCGTAAACGTAGTGTGGTATCAGAAGCAGTCGAGGTGGTCGGATACCACAATTAATACTTAAAATGTGTCAGATCCACTTGGCACCACTTCTGTGAACATGTTGGTATGGCAGTGAATTCTACACCACAATTCCACAGAGACTGGTTATGGACTGTGGAACATCATGTTAGGTATAGGACTTGGCAGGGGTCAGGGAAAGAGGCATATTGAGGAACCTGAATCCTCTGATTCCCCCTCCTGAGGCCATAAGGGTCACGAAGCATGTGTCCTGGTTTAGGGACCTGGTTTGCAAGCCTAAGGAATGTTCTGTGCCACTCAGACTTCGGGGTCATACAGATTTGGGTTCAAGCCCCAGCTTCCTACCTTATTACGAACTGTGAGAATTTGGACAAGTTACTTAAGCTGTCTGTGGTTTGGCTGCAACATTTGTAAAATGATGTAATTAATACACAACTTACAGGGTGGTGGTACAGCCATTGAAAATAACATGTATTAAAGCCCCTGGTTAACTGAAACTGAGAAATTATTAACACTCCTGAGAACTCCACTGAAGGTGCTGGAAAAGACCTGAGAGAGCCCTGATTTCTCACCTTTGGCTAACCTTGAGGCTCTGTGCAAGCAGGAAATGAAGGCTGAGGCAGAGTTGTAGGTTGCTAGAGCATTGAGCATGTGCCCTCACAGAGCCCCCTTGGCAAGAGGCTTACTGATTTCAGGCATGTAAGAAAATTTCTGTCCAATCATTAGTAGGGCATTAAACTGAACAGAAACCTTGGTGGCCACGCATGACAAAGAATATAGACTTTACAGAATCAGTTCAGGAAAGTCAAAAAGAAAAGAAAAAAGAACAACAACAAATCCTGGGGAGAGGGGGAGGGTATAATTTTCAGAGTTGCAACATTACATTATGTAAAATTTCCGTTTTAGCCACAAAATCATGAGACATGCAAAGAAACAAGTGTATGGCTCATACACAAGAAGAAAAGCAATTAATAGAAAATATCAGCCAGGTGCCCTGGCTCATACTTGTAATCCCAGCACTTTGGGAGGCCAAGGCAGGTGGATCACCTGAAGTCAGGAGTTTGAGGTCAGCATGGCCAACATGGTGAAATCCTTTCTTTACTAAAAATATAAAAATTAGCTGGGTGTGGTGGTGGGTGCCTATAATTTCAGGTACTTGGGAGGCTGAGGCGCGAGTATCTCTTGAACCTGGAAGGCAGGGGTTGTAGTGAGCCAAGATCGCGGCACTACAATCCAGCCTGGGTGACAGAGTGAGACTCCTACAAAAAAAAAAAAAAAAAAAAAAAAAAAAAGAAAGAAACCCTCAGAGAAGCTTATTTGTTGAAATTATTAGATAAAAACTTTAAAATAGCTGGGCAACTGTGGCTTGTGTCTATAATTCCATCATTTTGGGAGGCTAAAGCAGGAGGATTTTGCTTGAGCCCAGGAGTTCAAGACTAGCCTGTGCAACACAGGGAGACCCCTCCATCTCTACAAAAAATTAAAAAATTAGCTGGTGTGGTAGTGCATGCTTGTGATCCCAACTACTTGGGAGGCTGAGGTGGGAGGATTGCTTGAGCCTGAGAGGTTGAGACTGCAGTGAGCCATGATCATACCACCGTACTCCAGCTTAGGTGACAGAGCAAGACCATCTCAACAACAACAATAACAACCAATCCCCCCCAAACCCAGCTATTATAAATATGTTCAAGGAACTAAAGAAAACCATATCTAAAGAATTAAAGGAACATATGAGAACAGTGTCTAACCAAACAGATTATGAATAAAGAGATATAAATGATTAAAAGTAGTTAAATAGAAATTATGTAGTTGAAAAGTACAATAATTGAAATGAAAAATTAACTAGAGGAACTAATCAGAAGACTTGAGCTGTTTGAAGAAAGAATCAACAGGAAAATTGAGATTCTCCTATCTAAAGAACAGGAAAAAAGAAAGAATAAAAATATGAACAGAGACGTAGGACATAATCAAACATAAAAACATGCATGTCATACATGTCCCAGGAGAGGAGAGAAAGGGGCAGAAGGAGTATGTGAAGAGACAATGGGCAGAAACTTCCCAAATTTGATGAAAGATGTTAATCTGCACATCTAAGATGATCAATAAACTCCAAGTAGGATAAACTCAGAGATTCACACCTAGACATATCATATTCAAACTGTTGAAAGACAAAGACAAAAAGAGAATTTGAGGCCATCAGCATATCACAGAAAAGAAATCCTCCGTAAGATTAACAGCTGATTTCTTACTAGAAACCATGGCAGCCAGAGGCAGTGGGATGTCATAAAGTGCTGCAAGAAAAAGAATATCAATCAAAAATTCTACATCTAGAAAAACTATCCTTCAAAAATGAAAGAGGGGTGTGATATCAGTGAAAATGGCAGAGTAGGTAACTCCAATGTTTGTCTATCCAGAGAAACGTCTAAAAAAAGAAGCAAACCTGCCAGAACTCTGGAAAATAGCCAAAGGTCTACAGCAACCCAATGAACACAGAATCAAGAAAGGAGCAACTTAAAAAATGCAGGAAAGCTTATTCAAAAAAAGACAAAAAAATGCCTGGGCAACATAGTGAGACCCAGTCTCCATGGAAAAAACAAAACAAACAAACAAAAAAAACAGGCATGGTGCCATGTGTCTATAGTCCCAGCTACTCAGGAGGCTGAGGCAGGAGGATTGTGTGAGCTCAGGAGGTCAAGGCCGTAGTGAGCTGTGATTGCACCACTGCACTCCCACCTGGGTGACAGAGTATGATCTTGTCTCTTAAAAAAAAAGGGCCAGGCATGGTGGTTCATGCCTGTAATCCCAGCACTTTGGGAAGCTGAGGTGGGTGGATCACCCGAAGTTGGGAGTTCGAGACCAGCCTGACCAACATGGAGAAAGCCCATCTTTATTAAAAACACGTGGTGGCACATACCTGTAATCCCAGCTACTTGGGAGGTGGAGGCAGGAGAATTGCTTGAACCCGGGAGGTGGAGGTTGCAGTGAGCTGACATCATGCCATTGCATTCTAGCCTGGGCAACAAGAGGAAAACTCTGTCTCAAAAAAAAAAAAAAAAAGATAATAATAAATAATTATCAGCATTTATATAAATAAATGCTGGCAAGGATGTGGAGAAAGGGGAACTCATCTACATTTTTGCCAGGAATGTAAATTAGTACTGCTGTTATGGACAACATTATGGAGGTTCCTCAAAAAATTAAAAATAGAATTACCATATGATTCAGCAATCCTACTATTGAGCATATAGCCAAAGAAAAGGAAATCTCTATATTGAAGAGATACCTGCAATCCCATGTTTATTATAGCACTGTTGAAAATAGCCAAAATACGGACTCAACCTAAGTGTTCATCAATGGATGAACGGATTTTAAAATGTGCTGTATTCTGTTGTGAATAGAATTTATTTTAAATGGATTTAAAATAGTATTCACAATAAAATACTATTCATACATAATAAAGAACAAAATCCTGTCATTTGCAGTAACATGGATGAACTTAGAAGACATTATGTTAAGTGCAATAAGCCAAGCACAGAACAAATACCACATGATGTCACGCATGTGGAATCTAAAAAAATTGACTCATAGAAGTAGTATATTAGTCAGTTTTTGCATTGCTATAAAGAAATACCTGGGGCTGAGTAACTTATAAAGAAAAGAGGTTTTATTTTGGCTCATGGTTCTGCAGGCTGTACAGGAAGCATAGTACCAGCGTCTGCTTCTGGTGGTGTTGGCACCAGATGCTTGGGAGGATTGCTTGAGCCTGAGTGATGATCTGTGATCACATCTCTGTGCTCCAGCCTGGGCGACAGAGCAAGACCCTGTATCAAAACAACAATACCCAAAAAACCCCAAGGTGTGTTCTGTTGCCTCTGGAACCAAGGAGCAGGGTTTCACATTGGGAATGTAAGCTGGTGCAAGGGATGGGCTCCAGGGCCTTGGGGAGCTCTACCCCAGTGGCTTTGTAGGGTACACTCCCTGTGTCTGCTTTCATGGGTTGGAGTTGAGTGCCTGCAGCTTTTCCAGGCTCAGGAGGCAAGCTGCCCATGGCTCTATTATTCTTGGGTCTGGAAAGCAGTGATTCCCTTCCCACAGCTCCACTAGGCAGTGCCCTAGTGGAGACTCTGTGTGGGGGACTCCAGCGCCACATTTCCTCTTTACACTGCTTTAGTAAAGGTTTTCTGTGAGAACTCTGCCCCTGTAGCAGGCTTCTGTCTGGACCCCCGGGTTTTCTTATACATCTCTGAACTCTAGGGGAAAGCTGCTAAACCTCCTTCGCTCTTGCACCCCCCTCAGCCCACAGACTTAACACCATGTGGAAGCCACCAAAGCTTGCAGCAGCTTGTGCTCTCCGAAGTCATGGCCTTAGCAATATCTGGGGCCCTTTGAGCTAAGACTGGAGCTGGAGCAGCCAGGATGTGGGGGAGCAGTGTCCCAAAGCTGCTCAGGGCAGCAGAGCCCTGGCCTGGCCTCAGAAATCATTCAGTCCTTCTAGGCCCCTGGGCCTGTTATGGGAGGGGTTGCCTTGATCTGTGAAATGCCTTCAGGGCCTTTCCCCCCATTGTCTTAGATATTAGCACTTGGCTCCCTTTTAGTCATGCTAATCTCTCTAGCAAGTGGTTGCTTCATAGTCTGCTTGAATTCCTCTCCTGATAGGACTTTCTCTGTCTCTGCCAAATGGCCAGTCTGCAAGTTGTCTAGACTTTTATACTGTGCTTCCCTTTTAAATATAAGTTCCAACTTTGCTCCCATATCTGATCATAGGCTGTTAGAAGCAGCAAGGACACATCTTGAACGTTTTGCTGCTTAGAAATTTCTTCTGGTAGATTCCCTAAGTCATCACTCTTACTACGTTCAGCCTTTCACAAGGCCCTAGGATATGGAAACAAAAAATAAAAAATAAAAACCAGGCATGGTGCCATGTGTCCATAGTCCCAGCTAGTCAGGAGGCTGAGGCAGGAGGATTGTTTAAGCTCAGGAGGTCAAGGCTGTAGTGAGCCATGACTGCACCACTGCACTCCCACCTGGGTGACAGAATGACAGCTTATCTCTTAAAAAAAAAAAAAAAGGGCCAGGCATGGTGGTTCATGCCTGTAATCCCAGCACTTTGGGAAGCTGAGGCGGGTGGATCACCTGATGCAACCAAGTTCTTTGCTAAGGCATAACAAGGGTGACTTTTACTGTACTTCTCAATAGATTCCACATTTCCATCTGAGACCTCAGCAGCCTGGGCTTCACTGTCCATATCTTTATCAGCATTTTGGTCACAACCATTAACCAGTCTCTAAGAGGTTCTAAACTTCTTCGAGAATCCTCACTTCTGAGACCTCCAAGCTCTTCCAAGTTCTGCCTGTTACCTCTTACCTGTTACCTAGTTCCAAAGCCGCTTCCACATTTTCAGGTATCTTTATATCAGTACCACACTTCTGGTACCATTTTCCCATATCAGTTTTTGTGTTGCTCTAAAGAAATACCTGACGCTGGGTAACGTATAAAGAAAAGAGGTTATATTTTGGCTCATGGCTCTGCAGACCATACAGGAAGTGTGGTGCCAGTGTCTGCTTCTGGTGAGTGTCCCAGGAAGCTTAATGGTAGAAGGCAAAGGGGGAGCCAGCATGTCCATGGTAAGAGAGGGAGCAAGGGTTGGGGGAACTGCCACCACTTTTAAACAACCAGATCTCAGGGTGAGAACTCAGTTATTATCAATGGAATGGTGCTAAACCATTCATGAAGGATCTGCTCCCATGATCCAGTCAACTCCTGCTAGGCCCCATCTCCAACACTGGGAACCACATTTCAACATGAGATTTGGAGGAGATGAACATCCAAACTGTATCATGTGAATAGTGGTGGCTAAAGGCTGGGAAGAGTAGGGGGCAAGGAGAGGAGGAGAGGTTGGTTAATGAGGTACAAAGTTACAGTTAGGAAGAGTTAATTTTGGTGTTCTGTGTAATAGGGTGATGATATTTAGCAGTATGCATTGTACACTTCAAAATAGCTAGAAGAGAAGACTTTGAGTGTTCTTATCACAAAGAAATGGTAAGTGTTTGAGGTGATGAATATACTAATTACCCTGGTTTGACATTACATATTGTATATATGTATCAAAACATCATATTGTACCCCATAAATACATACAATTATTATATGTCAATTCAAAATAAAGGTTAAAAAACAAAAACAAAACACAATATATAAGAAGCTGATTGCAAACATTATACTTGATGGGAAACTTGATGCCTTCCTACTAAGATCAGGAACAAGAAAAGGATGTCCGCTTTCACCACTCCTATTTAACACCACACTGCAAGTCATGGCTAATGCAATAAAACAAGATAAAGAAATAAACATGTAAAGACTGGAAAGAAGAAATAAAACTTTGTTCACATATATATTTTAAAAGTTAGGAAAGTTTTGTTATATTTTCACTTACCTTGTCCACTCCCCCTCTCCAGCATGGTAGTGATCCTGAAGACAGCAGCTCACATTCCTAATGTAGAATCCTGGTCCTTGGTTCCAGAGCAGACATTATTTGTTTGTTTGTTGGGATGGGGTCTTGGTCTCTTGCCCAGGCTGGAGTGCAGAGGCATGATCACAGATCATTGCAGCCTCAGCTGCTTGGCCTCAAGCAATCTTCCCACCTCAGCCTCCTGAGTAGCTGGGACCACAGGCATGCACCATCATGCCCAGCTAATTTTTGTATGATTTGTAGAGAGGGGGGTCTCGCTATGCTGCCCAGGCTGGTCTCAAACTCCTGGGCTCAAGTGATCCACCCACCTTGGCTCTCCCAATAGTCATGAGCCACTCTGCACTAACCCAGACCTTGTTCGCAAAGAATTGTATTGGTCCATTTTGACCTGAAAGTCAGTTGAGGACTGATGGAGTTGACTGCTTTTGTTTCACCTAACTTGGAATTTTCTCAAAGCAGAAAGGTGGCTATGCAAAGGGAATTTCTTACAAACATTAAGAGGCATATGAGCAATCTATTGCTGCCTGGGGCAAAAAAGAAAAAAAAAAAGTTAAAGCAGTGGACATACTGAAGTGTAGGAAGAAAGGCCTAGAAGGGAGATTCTTTGGATAAATAGGACATTGAGAGGCTCCTGTGTATATAGAGGGATTTAGAAAGCCCAGGGCAGGAAAAATGTTTCAAATAGACCTCAGATCTCAAGATTTCACCTTTAGCTGATCTTTAGGCTCAGTAAAAACTGGAAGTTAAGGGTAATGTAGAGTTGTAAATGGTTTTCCTAAGCACTGAAAGAGTATCCCAACACAGAGCCAATCTAAATAAACTAGGAGAACTTTTCTCCCTCCCTCCCTCCCTGGCTCCCTCCCTCCCTACTTTCCCACCCTTCTCTCATTTTATTCTTTCTTTTTGAGACAAGGTCTCACTCTGTTGCCTGGGCTAGAGTGAAGTGACATGGTCATAGCTCACTGCAGCCTCAAACTCCTGGACTCAAGGGATCCTCCTGTCTCAGCCTGCTGAGCAGCTAGGACTACAGACATATGGCACCATGCTCAGCTAATTTTTAAATTTTTAATAGAGATGGGGTCTTACTATGTTGCCTAGGCTGGTCTTGAACTCCTGGCCTCAAGAGATCCTCCTGCCTTGGCTTCCCAAAGGGTTACAGGCATGAGCCACCATGCCTAGCCTGTCTTCCTTCCTTTCCTTTTTCTCTCCTCTTTTCTCCTTTCTTTCTTTCCCTCCCCTCCCCCTTCCTTCCTCCCTCTTTTCCCCTACCTTCCTTCCCTCCTTCCCTCCCTCCTTTCTTCCTTTCTTTATCAGACAGGACGTCACACTGTTGACTGAGCTTGGGTGCAGTGACATGATCATAGGTCAGTTAGCCTCAAAACCTTGGACTCAAGAGATCCTCATGTCTCAGCCTCCTGAGCAGCTAGAACTACATGCATGTAACACCATATCCAGCTAATTTTTAATGTTTTTTTTTTTAGATATGGGATCTTGCTGTGTTGCCCAGGCTGGTCTCAAACTCCTGGCCTCAAGAGAGTCTCCTGCCTTGGCCTCCCAAAGCACTGGGATTGCAGGAATGAGTCACAGTGCCTGGCCTTTCTCTCTCTCTCTCTCCCCTCCCTCCCTCCCTCCTTCCCTCCCTCTCTTTTCTTATTTCTGTTTATTTTTCCTTTCTCTTTCTTCCTCTTTCCTCCCTTCTTTATTTTCTTCGTCCCTCCATTTTTCCCCAAACCCTCTTTCTCTCCCTTTTTTTCCTTTCTTTCCCTCTTTCTTTTGCTTGACACATTTAAGAAAATCTCTATTGGCCAGGCACAGAGGCTCACGTCTATAGTGCCAGCACTTTAGAAGGCCAAGGCAGGCAGATTACTTGAGGTCACGAGTTCTAGACCAGCCTGGCCAACATGGTGAAACCCTGTCTCTACTAAAAATACAAAAAAATTAGCCAGGCGTGGTGGCAGGTACCTGTAATCCCAGCTACTTGGGAGGCTGAGGCAGGACAATCACTTGAAGCTAGGAGGCAGAGGTTGCAGTGAGTTGAGATTGTGTCACTGCACTCCAGCCTGGGTGACAGAGTGAGACTCCATCTCAAAAAATAACAAAAAATCTTTGTCAAAACACTAGTCAACCAGAAAATAAAAGAACAGAGACTTCAGAGATCACATAAAACAAAGAATATAGTTCTCTGCAAAAATTGTTTAGGAAAGTCACTAACCAAATAACTACTACTCACATAAAGCAACAAAAACAAACCATTAGGAGGGGAAAGAATTTGATTTCCAGACTTACCACATTGCAATATTTAAAACATTTAGTTTTCAACAAAGTATAAAGCGTGCAAAGAAACAAAAATGTATGGCTTATACACAGGGTAAATGAACAGAAACTCTTCCTGAGGAAACCCAGTTATTGGAATTACTAGACAAAGGCTTTTAAAAACATGCTCAAAGAGATGAGGTGTGGTGGCTTATGCCTGTAATCCCAGCAATTTGGGAGGCTGAGGTGCGGATCAGTTGAGGTCAGGAGTTTGAGACCAGTGTGGCCAACGTGGTGAGATCTCACTTCTACTAAAAATAGAAAAATTAGCCAGGTGTGGTGGTATACATCTGTAACCCCAGCTACTTGGGAGACTGAGGCAGGAGAATTGCTTGAACCCAGGAGACAGAGGTTGCAGTGAGCTGAGATCACACCACTGTACTCCAGTCTGGGCGATAGAGTGAGACTGTCTGAAAACAAGGATGCTCAAAGAGCTAAAGGAAACCAGGGGGAAAATATGTCTCAGCAAAGAGAATACTCCTAAAGAGATAGAAATTATAAAAAAGAAACAAGTCCTGGATTGAAAAGTACAGTAGCTGAAATGAAACATTATCTAGGGGGATTCAGTAACAGATTTGAGCAGGTAGAAGAAAGAATTGGTGAACCTGAAGACAGGACAATTAAACTTATTCAGTTTGAGAAGCAGTAAGAAAAAATAATGAGGACAGCTGGGCATGGTGGCACATGCCTTTAATACCAGCACTTTAGGAGGTTGAGGCAGGTGGATCATGAGGTTAGGAGTTTGAGACCAGCCTGGCTAATATGGTGAAACCCATCTCTACTAAAAACACAAAATTAGCTGGGCATGGTGGCAGATGCCTGTAGTCCCAGCTACTCTGGAGGCTGAGGCAGGAGAATCACTTGAACCTGGGAGTCAGAGGTCACAGTGAGCCAAGATCGTGCCACTGACTCCAGCCTGGGCAACAGAGCAAGACTGTGGTGCTCAATAATAATAATAATAATGAGGACAAATGAATGGAACCTGTGAGAGCTGTGGGATACCATCAGACGTACTAACATACACATAATAGGGGTTCCAGAAGGAGAGGAGAAAAAGAATGAGGCAGAATGAATATTTAAAGAAATAATGGCCCAAATTCTGAAATTTTATGAGAGACAGGAATATATACATCCAAAAATTCCAAGAAGGAGAAGCATAAAAATAGCCACACTAAGACACTTAATCAAACTGTTAAAAGCCAAAAATAAAGCAAGAATCTTGAAAGCTGCAAGAGATAAGCAAGTTGTCACATACAAGAAACCTCAATAAGATTAACAGCTGATTTCTCCTCAGAAACTATGGAAGCTAGAACCAGTGAAATGGCACATTTAAAATACTAAAAGAAGAAATACTGTCAATGAGAAATACTGTGTTCAGCAAAATTATCCTTCAAAAATGAAGGGGATATAAAGACTTCAGGATAAACACAAATGAGGGGGTTTGTTACTAGTAAACCTGCCCTCAAAAAAAAATGATAAAAGTAGTTTTGTAGGTGGAAATGAAACAAGACAGTAACTTGAAGTCATACAAAGAAATAACTCAGGTAAGGCAACTGCATTAGTAAATACAAAAGCTAGTGTTGTATATTTTGGTTTGTGACTCTTTTTTAAAAACATATGATTGAAAATGCCAATGCTGACTTGGAGGACTTCCACCAAGGTGGTCGAGATAGGAACAGCTCCGGAGTGCAGTTCCCAGCGAGAGCGATGTGGAAGGCGAGTGATCTCCGCATTTCCAACTGCAGTACCAGGTTCATCTCAATGGGACTGGTTGGATAGTGGGTGTAGCCCAAGGAGGGCAAACCGAGGCAGGGTGGGGTGCTGCCTCACCTGGGAAGTACAACTGGCCAGAGGACCCCTCTTCTACCCTACAGAGGCCATCGGGGACTTATCTGACCACTCTGGCACTCCGGTTCAGATACTGCGCTTCTCCCATGGTCTTTACAGCCCACAGACTAGGAGATTTTCACTGGGCTGACAAGTCACGAGTCACCAGCACAAATCTGAGCAGCCGTTTCAGCCAGTGCTGCGGATTTTGGCTGGTGCCTGGAATGCCTGTGAGACAGAGCCTCCCACTCCTTGGAACAAAGAGGGAGCTGAAGGCAGGGAGCCAAGTGATCTGGCTTAGTGGGTCCCACCCCCATAAAGACCAGCAAACTGAAACCCTCTGGTCTGAGAGTTTTGCAGCCAGCACAGCAGTTTTTGATCTTGACCTGGGATGATCGAGCTTGGTGTGGGGGAAGGGTGTTCGCCATTGCCCAGGTAGTTCTAACTGTACCTGTGTAAACAAAAGTGTGAGGAAGTTTACACAGCAGCTGGACTGAGCCCACGGCAGCTCAGCAGTGCCTCTCCTGGCAGACTGTGACTAGACTCCCTCCTTGCTGGGCAGGGCATCTCTGAAAAAAAGGCAGCAGCACATCAGGGACTTATAAATAAAACCCCACCTTCCCAGGACAGAGCACCTGGGAAAAAAGGTTGTGAGTTCCTCTGCAGCAGACTTAAACATCCCTGCCTAGCAGCTCTAAAGGGAGCAACGGAGTTCCAAGCACAGCACTTGAGCTCTGATAAGGGACAGACTGTCTCCTCAAGTAGCTCCCTGACCCCCATATATCCAAAAAGACACCTCATACAAGAGAGCTCTGTCTGACATCTGGCAGGTACCCTTTTGGGACGAAGCTACCAGAGGAAAGAACAGGCAGCAATCCTTGCTGTTCTGCAGCCCTTCAAGGTGATTCCCAGGTGAGCAGGGTCTGGAGTGGATCTCCAGCAGTCCTGCAGCAGAGGGGCCTGTTAGGAAAACTAAAAAAAAAAAGAAATAGCTTCAACTAGACAGAAAGGATGTCCACTCAGAGACCCGATCCGAAAGTCACTAATCACCAAAGGTAGAAAAATCCATGAAGATGGGAAGAAACCAGCACAAAAAGGATGAAATCACCAAAAACCAGAATACCTCTTCTCCTCCAAGGGATCACAACTTCTCACCAGCAAGAGAACACAACTGGATGGAGAATGAGTTTGATGAATTGACAGAAGGAGGCTTCAGAAGGTGGGTAGTAACAAACTTCTCTGAGCTAAAGGAACATGTTCTAACCCAATGCAAAGAAACAACGCTGAAAAAAGGTTAGACAAAATGCTAACTAGAATAACCAGCTTAGAGAAGAACATAAACAACTTGATGGAGCTGAAAAACAGCATGAGAACTTTGTGAAGCATACACAAGTTTCAATAGCCGAATCGATCAAGCAGAAGAAAGGATATCAGAGATTGAAGATCAACTCAATGAAATAAAACAAAAAGGCAAGATTAGAGAAATAAGAGTGAAAAGAAATGAACAAAGCCTCCAAGAAATATGGGATTATGTGAAAAGACCTAATCTACATTTGATCAGTATACCTGAATGTGATGGGGAGAATGAATCCAAGTTGGAAAACACTCTTCAGGATATTATCCAGGAGAACTTCCCCAACCTAGCAAGGCAGGTTAACATTCAAATCCAGAAAATACAGAGAACACCACAAAGATATTCCTCAAGAAGAGCAACCCCAAGGCACATAATTGTCAGATTCACCAGGGTTGAAATGCAGGAAAAAATGCTAAGGGCACCCAGAGAGAAAGCTCAGGTTACCCACAAAGGGAAGCCTATCAGACCCACAGTGGATCTCTCGGCAGAAACCCTACAAGCCAGAAGAGAGTGGGGGGCAATATTCAACATCCTTAAAGAAAAGAACTTTCAACCAGAATTTCATATCCAGCCAAACTAAGCTTCATAAGTGAAGGAGAAATAAAATCCTTTACGGACAAGCAATTGCTGAGAGATTTCATCACCACCAGGCCTGCCTTACAAGAGCTCCTGAAGGAAGCACTAAACATGGAAAGGAACAACCAGTACCAGCCACTGCAAAAATGTACCAAATGGTAGACACTATTGACACAATGAAGAAACTGCATCAACTAACGGGCAAAACAACCAGCTAATAGCAAAATGGCAGGATCAAACTCACACATAACAATATTAACCTTAAATGAAAGCAAGCTAAATGCCCCAATCAAAAGACATAGACTGGCAAATTGACTTGATAAAAAGTCAAGACCCGTTGATGTGGTGCATTCAGGAGACCCATCTCATGTGTAAAGATACACACAGACTCAAAATAAAGGAATGGAAGAAGATTTACTAAGCAAACAGAGAGCAAAAAAAGCAGGGGTTGCAATCGTATTCTCTCATAAGAGGGACTTTAAACCAACAAAGATCAAAAGAGACAAAGAAGGACATTACATAATGGTAAAAGGATCAATGTAACAAGAAGAAATAACTCTCCTAAATATATACGCACCCAATACAGGAGCAGCCAGATACATAAAGCAAGTTCTTAACGATCTACAAAGAGACTTAGACTCCCACACAATAATAGCGGGAGACTTTAACACCCCATTGTCAATATTAGACAGATAAACAAGACAGAAAATCAACAAGGATATCCAGGACTTGAATGCAGATCTGGACCAAGCAGACCTTAAAGACATCTACAGAACTCTCCACCCCAAATCCACAGAATATATGTTCTTGTGAGCACCACATTGTGCATACTCTAAAATTGACCACATAACTGGAAGTAAATCACTCCTCAGCAAATGCAAAATAATGGAAATCATGACAAACAGTCTCTCAGACCACAGTGCAATCAAATTAGAACTCAGGATAAGAAACTCACTCAAAAAACTTCACAACTACATGGAAACTGAACAACCTTCTCCTGAATGACTACTGGATAAATAATGAAATGAAGGCAGAAATAAAGATGTTTTTCAAAACCAATGAGAATGAAGACACAATGTACCAGAATCTCCAGGACACATTTAAAGCATTGTCTAGAGGAAAGTTTATAGCACTAAATACCTATATGAGAAGTGAGAAAGATCTAAAATTGACACCCTATCATCACAATTAAAAAAACTAGAGGAGCAAGATCAAACAAATTCAAAAACTAGCAGAAGACAAGAGATAACTAAGAGCAGAACTGAAAGAGACAGAGACACAAAAAACCCTTCAAAAAATCAATAAATTCAGAAGCTGGTTTTTTGGAAAAGATCAACAGAATAGATAGACTCCTAGCCAGACTAATAAAAAAGAAAAGGGAGAAGAATAGTTGCAATAAAAAATGATAAAGGGGATAACACCACTGATTCCATAGAAACACAAGCTACCATCAGAGATTACTACAAACACTTCTATGCACATAAACCAGTAAATCTAGAAGAAATGGATAAATTCCTGGACACTTATACCCTCCCAAGACTAAAGCAGGAAGAAGTTGGATCCCTGAATAGAGCAATAACAAGGTCTGAAGTTGAGGCAGCAATTAATAGCCTACCATCCAACAAAAGTCCAGGTCCAGATGGGTTCACAGCCAAATTCTACTAGGTGTACAAAGAGGAGCTGGTACCATCCCTTCAGAAACTATTCCAAACAATCCAAAAGAGAGAATCCTCCCTAACTCAATTTTATGAGACCAACATCATCCTGATACCAAAACCTGGCAGAGACACAATTAAAAAAAGAAAATTACAGGCCAATATCCATGATGAACATAGATGCAAAAATCTTCAATAAAATACTGGCAAACTGAATACAACAGCACATCTAAGAGCTTATCCATCACAATCATGTAGGCTTCATCCCGGGGATGCAAGGCTGGTTCAACATACACAAATCTATAAATGTCATCTGTCACATAAACAGAACCAAAGACAAAAACCACATGATTATCTCAATAGATGGAGAGAAGGCCTTCAACAAAATTCATCAGCCCTCTATGCTAAAAACTCTCAATAAACTAGGTATTGATGAAATGTATCTCAAAATAATAAAAGCTATTTATGACAAACCCACAGCCAATATTGTACTGAATGGGCAAAAACGGGAAGCATTCCCTTTGAAAACTGGCACTAGACAAGAGTGCCCTCTCTCAACATTCCTATTGAACATAGTACTGGAAGTTTTAGCCAGAGCAATCAGGCAAGAAAAATAAAGCGTATTCAAATAGGAAAAGAGGAAGTCAAATTGTCTCTATTTGCAGATGACATGACTGTATATTTAGAAGACCCCATTGTCTCAGCCCAAAATCTCCTTAAGATGATAAGCAACTTCAGCAAAGTCTCAGGATACAAAATCAATGTACAAAAATTACAAGCATTCCTATACACCAATAACAGACAAACAGAGAGCCAAATCATGAGCACACTCTCATTTACAATTGCTACAAAGAGAATAAAAACCTAGGAATACAACTAACAAAGGAGGTAAAGGACCTCTTCAAGGAGAACTACAAACCACTGCTGAAGAAAATAAGAGAGGACACAAACAGATGGAAAAACATTATATGCTCATGGTTAGGAAGAATCAATATTGTGAAAATGGCCATACTGTCCAAAGTAGTTTGTAGATTCAGTGTTATCCCCATCAAGCTACCATTGACTTTCTTCACAGAACTGGAAGAAATCACCTTAAACTTCATATGGAATCAAAAAAGAGCCCACATAGGCAAGACAATCCTTAGCAAAAAGAATAAAGCTGGAAGCATCACACTACCTGACTTCAAACTGTACTACAAGACTACAGTAATCAAAACAGCATGGTTCTGGTACCAAAACAGAGATATAGACCAATGGAACAGAAGAGAGGGCTCGGAAGTAATGCCACACATCTACAACCATCTGATCTTTGACAAACCTGACAAAAACAAGCAATGGGGAAAGGACTCCCTGTTTAATAAATGGTGTTGGGAAAACTGGCTAGCCATGTGCAGAAAACAGAAACTGGATCCCTTCCTTACCCTTATACAAAAATTGACTCCAGATAGATTAAAGATTTAAATATAAGACCTAACACCATAAAAACCCTAGAAGAAAACCTAGGCAATACCATTCAGGATATAGGTATAGGCAAGGACTTCATGACTAAAATACCAAAAGCAATGGCAGCAAAAGCCAAAATAGACAAATGGGATCTAGTTAAACTTAAGAGCTTCTGCACAGCAAAAGAAACAATCATTAGAGTGAACTGGCAACCAACAGAATGGGAAAAAATTTTTGCAAACTACGCATCTGACAAAGGGCTAATATCCCGAATCTACAGAGTGCTAAAACAGATATACAAGAAGAAAACAACCCCGTCAAAAAGTGGGTGAAGGATATGAACAGACACTTTTCAAAAGAAGACATTTATGCGGCCAACAAACATATGGAAAAATGCTCATCATCACGGGTCATTAGAGAAATTCAAATCAAAACCACATTGAGATACCATCTCACGCCAGTTAGAATGGCAATCATTAAAATATCTGGAGACAACAGATGCTGGAGAGGATGTGGACAAATAGGAATGCTTTTACACTGTTGGTGGGAGTATAAATTAGTTCAACCATTGTGGAAGACAGTTACGGTGAGTCCTCAAGGATCTAGAAATAGAAATACCATTTGACTCAGCAATCCCATTACTGGGTATATACCCAAAGTATGATAAATCGTTTTATTATAAAGACACATGCACATGTATGTTCATTGTGGCACTGTTTACAATAGCAAAGACCTGGAACCAACTCAAATGTCCATCAGTGATAGACTGGATAAAGAAAATGTGGCACATATACACTGTGAAATACTATGCAGCCATAAAAAATGATGAGTTCATGTCCTTTCCCAGGGACATGGATGAATCTGGAAACCATCATTCTCAGCAAGCTGACACAAGAACAGAAAACCAAATATGGCATGTTTTCACTCATAGGTGGGTGTTGAACAATGAGAACACATGGGCACAGGGAGGGGAGCATCACACACTGGGGCCTGTTGAGGGGGAGGGGGACTAAGGGAGGGATAGCAGGGGGTGGGGGAGATTGGGGAGGGATAACATTGGGAGAAATACGTAATGTAGGTGACAGGGGCATGGAGGTAGCAAACCACCATGGCATGTGTATACCTATGTAACAATCCTGCAAGATCTGCACATGTGCCCCAGACCTTAAAGTATTAAAAAAAAATACACACAAAAAATGCCAGTGTTGTAGTTATTGGGTACACATATATAAAGGAGCAGTTTATAATAACAAAAACATGAAGGGAGAGAGATGAAGCTGTATAGAGCAGAATTGTTATAAAATATTGAAGCAAAGGGTCAAAATTGATTAAGAGGTTAATTATAATCCAAAGGGTAAACACTAAGAGAACAACCAAAAAACTATACAGAAAAGGAAATGAGAAAGGAATCAAAATGGCACAGTACCAAAAGATCAGATATATACACAAAAAACAGTAATTGAGGAATTGCGGAATGAAAATATATATAGAAAACAAATAAGCAAAACAGCAGAAGTATGTTCTTTATCTGTAATTACTTTAAATATAAATGGATTAAACTCTCCAAATAAAAGGCAGAGATTAACAGATTTTTAAAAACCCAATTATATATCAATTCATTGACAAGATAAAATAATTTTTCTCTAGTATGCAATGAACATTCTCCAGGATGGGTTATATGTTAGACCGTATATTAAATCTCGATAAATTAAAAATATACTGAAATCAAAGAAATCCTAAGCAAAAAGAAGAAAATCTGTAAGCATGACATTATCCAACTTCAAATTATACTACAAGGCTATAGTATCCATAACAGCATGATACTGGCATAAAGGTAGATGCATAGGTGCAATGGGACAGAATAGAGAACCCAGAAATTAAGCAAAATACTTAACAACCAACCAATCTTGAAAGCATACGAAAACATAAATTGGGAAAAGGGTGCCTTATTCAATGGTGCAGGGAGAATGGCTAGCCACTTGAAGAATGAAACTAGATCCCTGTCTCTCACCATATAAAAAAATTAAGATGGAATAAAGACTTACATCTAACACCTGAAACCACACAAATTTTAGAAGACAACTTGGGAAAAATTTTTCTGGACATTTGCCTAGGCAAAGAGTTTATGATCGAGACTCCAACAGCAAATGCAACAAAATTGAAAATAAGAAAATGGGACCAAATGCAACTAAAAAGTTTCTGCAAAGGAAACAATCAGAGTAAGCAGACAACATACACAATTGGAGAAAATATTTGCAAATTATACATCTGACAAAGGACTAATATCCAGAATCTACAAGGAATTCAAAAAATCAGAAAAATTCCATTAAAAAGTGGGCAAAGGATATGAATAGATATTTATTAAAAGAAGATATACAAATGGCCAACAAACATTTGAAAAATGCTCCATGTGACACTAATCAGTATGGAAATGTAAATTAAAACCACAATGAGATTCCACCTTACCCCAACCAGAATAGCCATTATTAAGAAATCAAAAAGCAACATAGATGTTTGTGTGGATGTGGTGAAAAGGGAATGCTTATACACTGCTGGTAGGAATGTAAATTAGAACAACCTCTGGAAAACAGTATGGAGATTTCTCCAAGAACTGAAAGTGTATCTGCCATTCAATCCAGCAATTCCACTACTGAGCATCTACTCAAAGCGAGGAAGAAAAACCCACTTTATCAGACACCTGTGTGCATTTTTTTTTTTTTTTTTGAGATGGAGTCTGGCTCTGTTGCCCAGGCTGGAGTGCAGTGAGTGGCACGATCTCAGCTCCCTGCAACCTCCACTCTCAGGTTCAAGTGATTCTTCTGCCTCAGCTTCCCACATAGCTGTGATTACAGGTATGAACCATCACGCCTGGCTAATTTTTGTATTTTTAGTAGAGACAGGGTTTCGCCATGTTGGCCAGGCTGGTCTCGAATTCCTGGCCTTGAGTGATCTGCCCACCTCGGCTTCCCAAAGTGCTGAGATTACAGGCATGAGTCACTGTGCCAGGCCTGCATGCATATGTTTATTGCAGTGCAATTCACAGTTGTAAAGATATGGTATCAACCTAAGTGCCCATCAACCAGTGAGTGGATAAAGAAAATGTGGTTATATATACACCATGACATACTACTCAGCCATTAAAAAAGAACAAAATAATGTCTTTTGCAGCAACTTGGATGGAATTGGAGGGTATGATTCTAAGTGAAATAACTCAGGAATCAAAACCCAAATACTGCATATTCTCATAAGTGGGAGCTAAACTATGGTATGCAAAGGCATACAGAGTGGTATAATGGACACTGGGGGGAGACAGTAGACTCAGAAGTGGGGAGGTTGGGAGGAGGGTGAGGGACAAAAAAACTACCTGTTGGGTACAGTGCACACCTACGTGGGTGATGGGTGCATCCAAGTAGTGTACATTGCACCCAATAGGTAGTCTAAATCCCAGACTTCACTGCTGCAGAATTCACCCATGTAACCAAAAACCATGTGTACTCCTAAGAGTACTGAAATAGGCCAGGGGCAGCGGCTCACATCTGCAATCCCAGCACTTTGGAAGGCCAAGATGGGAGGATCACTTAAGTCCAAAAGTTTGAGATTAGCCTGGGCAACATAAGGAGACCCCATCTATTAAAAAAAAAAAAAAAAAAAAAAAAAAAGGAGTGGTTATGCATGCCTGTAGTCCTAGCTGCTTGGGAGGCTGATGGGGGAGGGTCACTTGAGCCCAGGAAGTCAAGGGTGCAGTGAGCCATGACTGTACCACTGCACTCCAGGACTGGGTGACAGACGAAGATCTTGTCTCAGACAAACAAAACCCCCCAAAACAATAAACAATTGAAATTAAAAAAAAAAATTTTTTTAAAGAAACAGAGCCATATATATATACATATATATAATGAATTCTACCAGTCATTTAAAGAAATATAGATATATATAAAATTAGACAAAGTATCTTCACTGACAACAATAAAATGGAACTAGAAATCAATAACAGAGGAAAATACATTTTTCAAATATGTGTAAATTAAATAGCATATTTTTTTTTTTTTGAGACGAAGTTTCATTCTTGTTGCCCAGGCTGGAGTGCAATGGTGTGATCTTGACTCACCACAACCTCTGCCTCCTGGGTTCAAGCGATTCTCCTGCCTCAGCCTCCTGAGTAGCTGGGATTACAGGCATGTGCCACCACGCCTGGGTAATTTTGTAATTTTAGTAGAGACGAGGTTTCTTCATGTTGACCAGGCTGGTCTCGGACTCCCGACCTCAGGTGTTCTGCTCGCCTTGACCTCCCAGAGTACTGGGATTATGGTGTGAGCCACTGTGCCCGGCCTTAAACAGCATATTCTTAAACAACCAATGGGTCTGAGAAGAAATAACAAGGGAAATAAGAAAATGTAAGATGAAAATAAAAACACAATATAACAAAATCCATAGGAGGCAGTGAAAACAGTGTTCAGAGGGAAATTTATACCTATAAATGCTTAACATTAGAAAAGAAGAAAGGTCTCCAATCAGTAACCTAACTTTATGCCTTAAGGAACTAGAAAGAGAAGAGCAGATAAAGCCAGCGGAAGGAAGGAAATAAAAAAAGATTAGAGTGAAATAAACAAAATAGAAGATAGAGAAACAGTAGAGAAAATGAACAAAATCAAAAGCTGGTTCTTCAAAAAGATCAACAAATTGACAAGCCTTTAGTTAGATTGACTAAGAAAAATAAGACTCAAATTATTGACGTCAGAAATGAAATTTGGGACATTTCTACTGAACTTAATAGAAGCAAAAAGGGTTATAGGAGAATACCAGAAGCAATTATATACCAACAAGTTAAATAATCTAGGTGAAATGGACAGCACACAAATTGACTCAAGAAGAAATAGAAAACTGACCTATCAGAACGGATAACGAGAGATTTAATCAGGATCATAAACTTCCCAGCAAAGAAAATCTCAGGACCAGGTAGTTTCATGTGTGAATTCTACCAGTCATTTAAGAAAAGATTAACACCAATTATTCCCAAACTCTACCAAAAAATAGAAGAGGGAAGACTTCTGAGCTCATTCATGAGACCAGCACAAAACATCACAAGAAAAGAAAACTATAGATAGATATTCTTTAAGAATGTAGAGGCAAAAATTGTCATTGAGAGAGTAGCAAACTGGAGTCAGAAGCATACTTAACAGGCTTATACACCACCATCAAGTGGGATTTATCTCAGGAAAGCAAGGGTGATTCAAAATACAAAAATCAATGAATGTAATACACCAGTAGAATGTAGGAAAAAAAAATCCACTTCAGTTAATGTAGAAAAAGCATTTGATGAAATGCAGCATTCTTTCATTATAAAAAAAAATTGTAAGCTACAAATAGAAAGGAAATTCCTTAACCTGATAAAGGCCATTTATGAAAAAACCCACAGTGAACTCCAGACTTAATTGAGAAGATGATCTTCTGCCTAAGATTAGGAACAAGACTAATATAACTGCTTTCACCACGATTTAACATTTTATTGAAAGTTCTAGCCAGAGTCATCAGGCAAAAAAAGAAAGAAAAGGCATCTAAATTGAAAAGGAAGAAGTAAAGCTATGGACATACCTCAGATATTGTGGATTCAGTTCCAGACCACCACAATAAAGTGTGTCACATGAATTTTTTTGTTTCCTGGTACATATAAAAGTTAAGTTTACATTATACTATCATCTGTTAAGTGTGCAATAGCATTAGATCTAAAAAATATATATTATTATTGTATATAAAAAATATATATTAATTTTAAAAAAATTTTATCGCTAAAAAATGCCAACAATCATCTGAGCCTTCAGCAAGATAAGATCTTTTTACTGGTAGTGTCTTGCCTTGATGGTGATGGCTGCTGACTGATCAGGGTGATGGTAGCTAAAGGCTGGAGGGTCTGTGGCCATTTCTTAAAAGAAGACAAGGATGTCTGCCACATCTATTGGCTCTTCCTTTCATGAAAAATTTTTCTGTAGCAGGTGATGCTGTTTGTTAGCATATTACCCACAGTAGAACGTCTTTCAAAGTTGAGCCAATCCTCTCAAACCCTGGCGCTGCTTTATCAACAAAGTTTATGGAATATTCTAAATTCTTTGTTGCCATTTCAACAACTTTCATAGCATCTTCACCAGGCGTAGGTTCCATCTCAAGAAACCAGTTTCTTTGCTCACCCATGAAAAGCAATTCCTCATCTCTTCAAGTTTCATCATGAGATTGCAGCAGTTTAGTCACATCTTCAGGCTCCACTTCTAATTCTGTTCACTTGCTATTTCCACAACATCTGCCATTACTTCCTCTAGTGAAATCTTAAACCCCTCAAAGTCATCCGTGAGGGTTGGAATCAACCTCTTCCAAATTCCTGTTCATACTGATTTTTTTTAAATTATTTTATTTTTATTTTTTTAAGAGACAGGGTTTCAACAGGTTGGTCAGGCTGGTCTTGAACTCTTGACCTCAAGTGATCCACCCACCTCGGCCTCCCAAAGTGCTGGGATTACAGCCATGAGCCACCACACCTGGCCTCATGTTGATATTTTGATCTCCTTCTGTGAGTCCTGAATGTTCTTAATGGCATCTAGAATGATGAATTCTTTCCAGAAGGTTTTCAGTTTACTTTACCGAGACCCATCAGAAGAATCACTGTCTATGTCAGCTTTGGACTTATGAAATGTATTTCTTAAGTAATAAGAGTTAAAAGTTGAAATAACTCCTTGATCAGAATGGATGTTTTGTTAGCAGGCCTGAAAACAACTTCTTCATCTTTTTATATATCTCCACCAGAACTCTTAGGTGACCAGGTGCATTGTCAATGAGCAGTAATATTTTGAAAGGAAACTTTTTTTCTGAGCAATAGGTCTCAACGGTGAGCTGAAAATATTCCATAAACCGTGTTGTAAACAGATGTGCTGTCATCCTGGCTTTGTTGTTCCATTTCTAGAGCACAGGCAGAGTAGATTCAGCATCATTCTTAAGGGTTCTAGGATTTTTGGAATGGTAAATGAGCCCTGGCTTCAACTTAAAGTCACTAGCTGCATCAGCCCCTAACAAGAGGGTCGGCCTGTCCATTGAAGTTTTGAAGCTAAGCCTTACTTTTCCTCTCTAGCTGTGAAAGTCCTAGATGGTTTCTTCAGGTTTCTTCAGATATAAGGCTTTTTTGTCCACTTTGTCTACATTGAAAAATCTGTTGTTGAGTGTAGCCACCTTCATCAGTTCTGTTAGCTGGACCTTCTGGATAAGGTGTCACAGCTTCTCTACAAGCACCTGCTGCTTCACGTTGTACTTTAATGTTCTGGAGATACGTTATTTTCTTAAACCTCATGAACCAGGCTCTGCTAGCTTTCGACTTTTCTTTTGCAGCCTCCTCCTTCTCTCAGACTTCAAACAATTGAAGAGGGTTAGGGCCTTGCTCTGGATTAGCCCTTGGTTTTAAGGAATGTTGTGGCTGGTTTGATCTGTCCAGACTGCTAAAACTTTCTCCATATGAGCAACAGGGCTGTTTTGCTTTCTTATCATTTATGTGTTTACTGGAATAGCACTTTTAATTTTCTCCAAGAACTTTTCCTTTCTCTTCCCAACTTGGCTAATTTTTTGGTGCAAGAGGTCTAGGCTTTCAACATGCTTTCCTTACTAAGCTTAATTATTTCTACCTTTTGATTTGAAGTGAGAGACTTGCAACTCTTCATCTCACTTGAACACTTAGAGATCATTGTAGGGTTATTAACTGACCTAATTTCAATATTGTTATGTCTCAAGGAATAGGGAGGCCTAGGGGAGGGAGAGAGCAGGGGGAATGGCTGGTCAGTGGAGCAGTCCAAACATGCACACTTAGTGAGTTTGCTGTCTTATATGGATCCAGTTTATGCCATCCCAAACAATTAAAATAGTGAGAACCCCGAACATCTGAGACAGGTGTCAGTAAATTTAGAAAGTTTATTTTGCCAGGGTTGAGGATGCATGCCCGTGACACAGCCTCAGGAGGTCCTCACAACATGAGCCCAAGGTGGTTAGAACACAGTTTGGTTTTATACATTTTAGGGAGACATGAGACATCAATCAGCGTATGTAAGGTGAACATTGGTTCTGTCTGGAAAGGTGGGACAACTCGCAGGGATGCGGGCTTCCAGGTCGTAGGTAGATAAGAGACAAATGGTTGCATTCTTTTCAGTTTCTCATTAGTCTCTCCAAAGAGGAGAGATATGCATTTAGATATGCATTTATCTCAGTGAACAGAGGGGTGACTTTGAATAGAATGAGAGGCAGGTTTGCCCTAAACAGTTCCCAGCTTGACTTCTCCTTTTAGTTTAGTGATTTTGGGGCCCCCAAGATATTTTCCTTTCGCAATAGTAACATCAAAGATCATTGATCATAGATCATTATAACAGATATAATAATAATGTAAAAGTTGGAAATATTGTGAGAATGACCAAAAATATGACACAGAAACATGAAATGAACTTACGCTGCTGGAAAAATGACACCAATACTTTCTTGATGTAGGGTTGCCACAAACGTTAAATTTGTGAAAACCCTGCAGGATCTGCACACGGCAATAAAGTGAAGTGCAATAAAACAAAATATGCCTGTATCTCTATTTGCAGATGACTTGATCTTATATATAGGAAATCCTAAAAGAATCCATATACTCATGCACACAAAATAACTATTAGAGCTGTTAAACAAATTCAGCAAAGTTGCAAGATACAAGTTTAACAACAAAATCAATTGTATTTCTTTTTTTCTCTGTACTGTATTAACTGAAAAAAATCAGTGTTATTTCTATGCATTATCAAGAAACAATCTGAAAAGGAAATTAAGAAAATTATCTTCACAAGAGCATCCAAAATAATAAAATACCTAGAAAAAAATTTAAGGTGATGAGAAATGAATACTGAAAATTACAAAACATTGCTGAAAGAAATTAAAGAAGACTTGGATAAATGACATCCTGTGGTCATGGAAGAGAAGACTTCATCTTGTTAGGCAACACTTTTCAAAGCAGTCTATGGATGCAATGCAATTTCTGTCAAATTCCAATAGTTTTTTGTTGTTGCAGAAATGGAAAAGCAAATCTTCAAATTCCTATGGATGTGTAAAGGGCCCCAAATAGCTAAGACAATATTGAAAACGAGGAACAAAGTTGGAGGATTTGCACTTTCTGACTTCAAAACTTACTACGAAGATACAGTAATCAAAACAGTGTGGTACTAGCAATAGGATAGGATAGACATATAGACCGAGGGAATAGAACTGAGAATCTAGAAATAAATTCAATTATCTATGGTCAATTGATTTTTTGATAAGGGGGTCAAGAGCATTCAATGGGGGAAAGAGTGGTAGTCTCTTCAACAAACAGTATTTGGACAACTTGGTATTCACATACAGAAGACTGAGGTTTGAAACCTACCTCACACCATGTACAAAAAGAAACTCAGAATGAATCAACAACCTAAATATAAGAGCTAAAACTTTTAAAAGAAAACATAGGGGTAAATCTTCATGACCTTGGATTTGGTAATGGATTCTTACACATGATATTAAAAGCACAGGCAACAACAACAAAAAAATAGACAAATTGGATTTCATCAAGCTAAAACATTCATGTATCTAAGGATACTATCAAGCAGGTGAAAAGAGGCTGAATATGGTGGTTCATGCCTGTAGTCCCAGCACTTTGGGAGACCGAGGTGGGAGGATCACGTGAGCCATGAGTTTGAGACCAGCCTAGTGAAACCTTGTCTGCAAAAAATACAAAAATTAGCCAGGTGTGGTGGCATGTACCTATGATCCTAGCTACTTGGGAGGCTGAGGTGGGAGGATGACTCCCAGTGAGTCACGGTCATGCCACTACACTCCAGCCTGGGTGACAGAGAAAGACCGTGTTTTGAAAAAAAAAAAAAAAAATGAAAAGAGAGAATCCGTAGAATGAGAGAAAATATTTGAAATTATATATCTGATAAAGGATTGATATCTAGAATATATAAAGAACTTCTACAACTTAATAACTATCAACAAAACAAGCAACCCACTCTAAAAATGGGCAAAAGACTTAAATAGACATTCTCCAAAGTAGATATTACGAATGGCCAATAAGCACATGAAAAGATGTTTGACATCACTAGTCATTAGGGAAATGCAAATTAAAAGCACAAGAAGATACAATTTCACACTTATTAGAATGGTTATTATTAAAAAGCAACAAAAAATGTGGCTGAGCACAGTGGCTCACGCTTGTAATCCCAGCACTTTGGGAGGCTGAGGTGGGTGGATTATGAGGTCAGGAGTTCAAGACCAACATGGTGAAACCTCATCTCTACCAAAAATGCAAAAATTAGCTGGGTGTGGTGGCGGATGCTTGTAATCCCAGCTACTCAGGAAGGTGAGGCAGGAGAATCACTTGAACCTGGGAGGCAGAGGTTGCATTGAGAAGATGGTGCCACTGCACGTTAGCCTGGGTGACAAAGCAAGACTCTGTCTTAAAAACAAAAAAATAACAACAATAACAAGTGGACAATAACAAGTGTTGGTGAATATGTAGAGAAATTAGAACTACTCTACGTTGCTTGTAGGAATGTAAAAATGGTACAAATACTGTGGAAAACAGTTTGGCAGTTCCTCAAAAAGTTAAACATAGTATTCCATGATCTAGTAGTTCCACTTCTGGTATATACCCAAAAAACTAGAAAGCGGGCAGATGCTTGTATTGTGCATACATGTTCATAGTCACATTATTCACAATAGGCAAAAGGTAGAAGCAGCCTAAATGCCCATCTACAGGTGAATGGATAAACAAAGTACAGTAGATACATACAATGGTATATTATTCATCTTTAAAAAGGAATAGAATTCTATGTTTAAATCAGAAACCAATACATGCCAGAAATAGAATTCTGCTATTCTATTCCATGTGCCACAGTGTAGAATGAACTTTGGGAACACTTCAAGAAGTGAAATAAGCCAGACACGAAGGGACCAATATTGTATGGTTTCACCCACATGAGATACCTAGAATAGGCAAATTCATACCATCGGAGAGTAGACTAGACATAAGCTAGGGTTGTGGGGAGAGGGGAATGAGAACTTACTGATTATTGGGTACAGAGTTTCCGTTTGGGATGATGAAATCATTCTGGAAATGGAAGTGATAGTTGTACAATATCGTGAATATGCTTAGTGCCACTAAATTGTACACCTTTAAGTGGTTAAAAATGATACATTTAATGTATATTTTACCACAATAAAAAGGTACGAAATACTCAAAACTAAAACAAACCAAAAAACTACTGAATTCTACAGTTAAAAATGGTGAATGTTATGGTATTTGAATTATATCTGAATTTAAAAAATTAATGAGCTGAACTGTTGGGAAAAGAGCCACAGAATAACAACGAAAAACAGTAGAAAGAAGGAAATAGTAAAAAGAGCAGAAACTGATGAAGAGAAAATGAAACTTCAATAGACTATAGCTAGAAAGTATCAAGAAAGCCAAAAGTGGGAACACATGGACACAGGGAGGGGAGTATCACACACTGGGGTCTGTCGGGGGGGGAAAAAGGGGAGGGATAGTGGGGGGTGGGGAGTTGGGGAGGGATAGCATGGGGAGAAATGCCAGATATAGGTGATGGGGAGGAAGGCAGCAAATCACACTGCCATGTGTGTACCTATGCAACAATCTTCCATGTTCTTCACATGTACCCCCAAACCTAAAATGCAATAAAAAAAAAAAAAAAAAAAAAAGATGTTATGGTAATTATGCAAAAATAAAATGTATTAATGGGAAAAAAAAAAAAAAAAAAAAAAAAAAAAAAAAAGAAAGCCAAAAGTTAGATCTTAGAAAATAATTATAAAATAAAGAACTTTCTTCATGAGATGATCAAGATAAATAGAAGCCCTAAATTATGTTGGAAATTAAAAAGGGAAGTACAGATACAGTAGATATCAGAAATCTAATAATTCTATGCCAATAAATTTGAAAACCTAGCGGAAATAGATAATTTTAAAAGTGATAAAACTGATTCTCAAAAGAAAGCAAAAACCTGAAATAAACATTATATATCCTTTAATGGCTATAAAACATTGACTTAGTTTAAAATTTCTCCTACCCAAAACAAACTAACCTGGACTATGTGGTTTACCTGCATGGAAGATATAATTTTTTATAAAGAAATAAAACTGTCCAGGCACAGTGGCTCACCCTCGTAATCCCAGCACTTTGGGAGGCTGAGGCGGGCAGATTACTTGAGGTCAGGAGTTCCAGACCAGCCTGGCCAACATGGTGAAACCCCGTGTCTAATAAAAATACAAAAATTACCTGGGCTTGGTGGCGGGTGCCCGTAGACCCAGCTACTTAGGAGGCTGAGGCATGAGAATTGCTTGAACCCGAGAGATGGAGGTTGCAGTGAGCCGAGATCCTGTCACTGTACTCCAGCCTGGGTGACAAAGTGAAACTCTGTCTCAAAAACAAAAAAACAAAACCAAAACAAAACCCGAAACACACACACACACACACACACACACACACACACACACACCCTATAAAACTCTTCCTGTGATTAGGTAAATTAATATACCAGCCCTGCCCACAGACAGTTCATCTTGTGAAGTTAATACAAGCATCTTCATGCCAAAAGTAGACAAGGACATTAAAAAAAAAAGAAAACATTATGTACCAATATTGTGAACTCAGATTAAAAAATTCTAGACTCTTAGGAAGCTGAATACAAATATGTTTGAAAAATATACCATTGCCAAGTTGCGTTTTCCAGGAATGTAAATATGGTTTAACATTAGGAAATTCTACACATTTCATTAATCAGCTTAAAATATTAAAGGAGATATTTTTAAAAGAAACATTTTTCTGCATCAGTTCAAGTGATGCAGAAAAAGTTTATTATAAATGTTCTTTATGAAATAGAAACCTTAGCAAACTAGGAGTATAATTTTTTTTTTGAGACGGAGTCTCACCTGTTGCCCAGGCTAGAGTGCAGTGGTGTGATCTCAGCTCACTGCAACCTCTGCCTCCTGGGTTCAACCAATTCTCCTGCCTCACCCTCCCAAGTAGCTGGGACTATAGGCACATGCCGCCATGCCTAGTTAATTTTTAGGGGGTTTCACCATGTTGGCCAGGCTGGTCTTGAAATCCTGAGCTCAGGCAATCCACGTGCCTCGGCCTCCCGAAGTTCTGGGATTACAGGCGTGAGCCACTGTGCACGGCCTAGAATTTGTTTTTAACCTGATTAAGGAGAGCTGTGAAAAACCTATATCAAAATTCACATTCAGTGGTGAAACTTTAGCAGTATTCTCTCTAAAGTAGTATTCCAGTTATTATTAATAAGGTTTATATTAGAATGTTAGCCAGTGCCTGACACACACACAAAAGTTAAAAGCATTAAGGATTAGAGAGGTGTTTTTTAAAAAACTCTCATTATTCACAGGTGATATCATTCTTCATAGAAATCCTAAAAGAATATGGAAGCTTATTAATTAAATTAATATTAATAAGGTGAATAAATGATAAATTTTAAGCAGATTTGCTGGATATAGGACTAACAAATACAATTAATTAAATGTGATATGTCAGCAACAAAAAAGCACTTACAACAACAAAAAGCAAAAAGTACTGAGAGGCAAATCTGAATTTGTGTAACCTTTAAGGAGAAAAATATAAAAATGTGTAAGGATCATTAAAGAAATAAAGAAATGGAGACAAGAGACCAGATTATGGATGGAAAGGCTCAGTTTCTTAAGGATGCAATCTCCCCAGTTAATCTGTAAAATTAATGCAATTCCAGTAACAAATCTGGCAGGGATTTTTCTGTCTTCAAAAAGCTGATCCTGAAATTTACAGAAAACTGGCAAGGCCTGGTGGTGCACACCTGTAATCCCAGCACTCTGGGACGCTGAGGCAGGCGGATCACCTGAGATCAGCAGTTTGAGAACAACCTGGCCAACATGATGAAACCTCGTCTGTACTAAAAATACAAAAATTAGCCGGGCATGGTGGGTGCCTGTAATCCTAGCTTCTTGGGAGGCTGAAGCAGGAGAATTGCTTGAACCCTGGAGGCGGAGGTTGCAGTGAGCCGAGATCACGCCACTACACTCCAGCCTGAGTGACAGAGCGAAACTCTGTCTCAAAGAAAAAAATAAAAATAAAGACAATAGACTATAAAAAACGTGAAAAGTCAATGTGATAAGTCAGTGTGGGAAAAGATATTTATAACACATATAACAGGCAAAGCATTAAGATTTAAAATGTATAAAAGATGTCTTCCAGATCAATAAGGAAAAGACAAAACAATCCAGCAGAAAATTTGGCAAAAGATTAGAAACAGGCAATTCATAATTTAAACATATAAAAATGTCCGACTTTATTAGTAATTAGAGAAATGAAAATTTAAAAATAGAATACTATTTCATATTTAGCAGATTGAAAAAAATTAAGAAGTCTGATGAGTATTAGCAAGGATGTAGAAAAAGAGGAACATTGCTGATATGAAAGTAGATTGGTTCAGCAACTTCGGAAAACAATTTGCCAATATATAGTGAAGTTAAGATGTTCATATCTTACAACACAGTAATTCCACTCGTAGGTATATATCTGAGAGATACTTCAGACATGTGTACAATAAAACATACAAGAATCGTTTTGAGATCTCTCAAAAACGTAAATTAGTTCAGATCACTTCGTTGCTCAAAATCCTTCAAGGCTGAGATTAAAATTCAAAGTCCTCACCAGGCCTACAAGGCTTAACAGTTTGCTTCTCTACCTACCTCTCCGGCTCTGCTCTCCCTCTTTCTGTTCTAGCCATGATGAGTTTGCTGTTTCTTGAACAGCCTCTTTTTCACCCTAGGGCTCTTGGGCTCACCATTCCTTCACTTCCTCAGTGTTCCCCTAGTTTTTATTTTGGCTTGATTTCTGGCTTCAGCGAGACCTCTGTTGACCACCTTTTCCTTCCCTCCCTCTGTCCCTTCCCTTCCTCCCTTCCTGCCTGCCTGCCTGCCTTCCTGCCTTCCTTCTTCCCTCCCTCCCTCCCCCTCATCTCCCTTCCTCCCTCCACTCATCTTCCTTCTTTCCTTCTTTCCTTCCTTCCTTCTTCCTGTACATATTAGATGTACATATTTTGGGGTGCATGTGATAATTTGATACATTCATATAATCAAATCAGGATAATTGCCTTAAATATTTGTCTTTTTTTCATGCTAGGAACATTCAAATTATTCTCTTCTAGTTATCTTGAAATGCACAATAGATTGGTGTTAACTATAGTCACTCAGGTCACATCAGGTCTCATTTCTTCTATAGTCACATCAGGTCTCATTTCTTCTAAGTATGTATTTGTAACCAGTAACCAACCTCTCTTCATCCGCTGCCCTTCCTGGCCTCTGGTAACCATGAATCTACTCTCTATCTTCATGAGATCCACCTTCGTAGCTCCCACATACGATGAGAACATGTGATATTCGTCCTTCTGTGTTTGGTTGCTTCCATGTTTTCTAAAATAGCTGCCAGGACTGCCTCTTCTCCCCCAACCCTGCCAGTCCCTTTATCTCCTTTGGCTGGTTTATTTTCCTTGCTGCCTGACATTATATTCTATATACATTGTTCCAGCATTTATTTCTGTTTCTCCTACTAGACTGTGAGCTTCCTGGGGGCTGAACATTTTCTGTCTTACTCATGGTTGCATTTCCCAGTGTCTAAAATGATGCTTGCTTGGCACAGGGTGGGTGCTCAATCACAGCTCTTCCAATGAATGAATGAATTGATTTGCATGATAGTCAAGATACGTCAATTTTGATGGGAAGGAAACACTTAGATGACACAAAGAGTACTTCTTGGTAAAAACAAAGCCATTAGAGTTATAGATGCATGCGAAGAATTTGAAGAAGATTGGTTGATAAAGTGTAAAAGAATATTCTTCAGAAACAGTTTGAATATGTAGAATTAAGTTAATAGATTAAACATAAGTAGATATCTGAGTATTTCATCTATATTCCTAAAAGTTTGTATATTCAGGTTGATCAGAAAACTCTTGGGACTGTCCCTTGGGAAACCTTATATTCGGGTTGTCTGACATGCTTTGCAGTACGCTGGAGCCTGTACAGTCATTCTGTCTGCCAGGCAGTCATTCCCAAGTACCCAGGGTCAGACCCAGCCCCAGGCATAGGGCCAGGGGGTAGCGAGGACATAGAAGGGGTAGGGAGTCAGGCACACTGAGCATCTGCTGTGTGCCAGGAACTCTGCCTGGGTTTCTCTCTCACGAGGGTGACTTAGGAGCACTCCTTCCCGGGCTCAGGCAAGGAGCAGGCCAGGACTCCAGGGTTGTTCAGCTCACTCTGACTTCTCCAATCTTCGTTGCCCCTGCAGTTCTCGGAGATCTTCTTTGTGTCCATCTGCATCTCTGAGTTGGCCATGAAGGTCTATGTGGACCCCACTGACTACTGGAAGGATGGCTACAACATGCTGGATGTGATCATCATCATCATTATGTTTCTCCCCTATACCTTCCGCAAGTTCTTGGGCGAACAGTTCACTTACCTGAATATCGCTGATGGCATACAGTCCCTGCGCATCCTCAAGCTTATCAGCTATAGCCAGGGCATGCGGGTGAGTGCGCTGCGGGTGCCATGGTGCTGGGAGGGCAGGCTGTAGGCCCATCTGCCACTGAGACCCTGAGGAAATCATGACTCTACTACCATCTTCCAGTTATTGAGTCCAACATGTGTGGCAGGTTGATCTTTACCAGTATTATCTCAATCTTAAAATAATTCTAAGAACGGTATTCTTAGCTCCATTTTACAGATGAGGAAATTGAGGCCCAAGGTCACCCAGCAGTGAAATGTCAGAGCTGAGATTTGAAAGGTGTATCTGACTCCAGAGGCCGTCTGAACTTTTCCTTTCTCTCATGCTGCAAAGTGCAAAGATTTTCTTATGTGACACATCCTTTGAACTACATGCCCAGGAAGCCTTGGCTTTTTGGTGGTCGAGGCTGCTAGCTGCTTTCCCCAAACAGCTGCGAGTCTGCTGCTGTCTTGCTGGGAATAGTCTCTGTGCTTTGTTAAGGTGGCTCTGGAAGGGCTGTTCCTGCTGAGAAGTCTTCCTGGGTTGCTGAAAACTGTGGAGTGACCAACACTCCCTTGACTCAGAAGGCTTCAGAATGAACCTCAGGGCTGCCCCCTACCCGGATCCGCGCCCCAGGCACTTGTCCTGCACACAGTAGGTTTGCTTGGCTCTGCACCTAGTGTCCATGCTTCTCCAGGTGGGGGGCTGGTCTGGGTTCCTGTGTTCAGTCGGGGTGTGTCGGCCTGTCCTGCCGGGGGCTGCCCCTAGCCTGGGCTTGGGTGGCTGGCTGTCTGGGGCCGGCCCCACACTCTGGGAGCCCCAGGCCTGGGTGGAGAAGAGAAGGGGAGCGTTAGAGGGCTCCCCTGCCACACACACACTTTCGTTTGTTTCTTGCTGTCACGTAAGCAAGTACCTGCCTGTGTGTGCCCTCTCAAACAACGCAGTCCAGCCCTGCCTCTCCTTCTCTTCATGGCAAGACTTCTAGAAAAGGTGTGTGTACTTCCAATCCCACTTCCCTGTCCATCATTTATGCCCTAGCTGCTTTCCCTCCACTCCAGAATATCTAGCCTCTCTGAGGTTGCTGACAACCTCCTTGTCTCCAAATCCAGTGGCCAGTTCTCTTGGCATCCTTGTCACTGCTTTCTCTTTGGTTTTCCGCCAGCCTGACTTGTCAGGAGCGTTTGTCCTTTGCCTGGCTCATATGCGCTGTGTTCTCAGGCCGGTCCCTGAGTTCTCCTCCTCTGCTTCCTCTGCACATTCTCCCTGGGCAATCTTTTCCACTTTCCAGGACTCTCCACCTACCTACCCCGTCTCTCTTTGACCTTTAGACCCAACTGCCCCCTAGACATCTCACAGACTCCTCAAATTTGATGTGTCAAAACTGAAAGTTGTCACTCACTCCCATCCCCCAACCTCAAATCCCAAACCCTGGCTTCTCCTCCAGTATTTCCTCTCTTGATATAGAGGGTCCCCTCCCCGTGTTCAGTTGCCAAGTCATAAATTTGACTGTCAGCTTGGACTTCTCTTTCAAGCTCTGTGGTGTGGCCTCTTTAGTGGTTATTGACTCGTTCACGTCTCTTCATCCCTGTCACCGTCAGCTTCACCTGGACTCTTGCAGTGGCTTCCCCACACTACTGGGAACCCTGGAGCAGAAATGCCCCAGTGGGGTTGGGGGGATCTCCAAAGTGCACATCCAGTCGCTGTACCCTAAATTTCAAGCCTGAGGGTGGCTCCCCCCTTTCTCAGGCTACAGACAGACCCTGCCGTGTGTCCTAGAAGGAAGGAAGGATGTAAGGTGCTGGGCACTGGAGTCAGCAGGGATGAGAGGAAGGCAGGTGGACGGGGAAAGAAGACTAGAGGCCCAGGGTGTTCAGGCCCAGGTGGGCACCTCAGAGCGAGGGGGGGATCTGGCAGTGGGAAGTGTAATCTGGTTTTTCCAGGTGTTGGGCACCAAGGGGGCAGGGGCTAGGAGTGGCACCAGGGTCACTAAAGATAGGGAAGTCCAGGGATGAAGAGGCCTGGCATCTTCCATAAAGATGTGGAAGGCCCCCAGGCTGACAGCAGGGTTGGCTGGAGAAGGAGACAGTGTCTGGAGGCAGAGACTTCAAGACATAAGGGAGAGGGGGGAAGCGGAAGTTTGGCCCTTCCCAAAAGCAGGGGCTGTGCCTGTGAAAACAGGGAATTCTAGGATAAGGCAGAAGGTGACCTCCTGAATCTGAGGGCCTTGGGGATAGGCAGCCTTCTTGGAGAGGGGGAGCTGGATTTTGATATCTCCGCTGAGAGAGGACTTTCAGGTGAGGCCAGGAGAGAAGTCACTGTGGAATGAGGGTGCCAGAGACCAGTGGGAATCATGTGAGGAAGCGGGTGGAGGGTGGGAGCCGAGGGAAAGTAGACCCAGGACCATGCAGGGAGGAGGCAAGCAGAAAGGACTAGTGGCAGGAAGGGCTTCCATTGTGGAAAAAAGCTGCAGTGACCGAGACTGGCACCTCAAGGCTGGGGGCACTGGCTGCTGACTTAGTGCACCCGTCTTGGCTGTACTATGGCAGCCTGGTCAGAGGCAAAGGCTCCTGCTGGCCAAGGGCTGTATCCCAAACCAAGCCGGCTTGCTTGGTCACTGCTCAGACTCTGGCCCTTGCAGGCATGCACAGAGACCCTGGGCATGCAAAGATAACAGGCACACACACACGCACCCCAGGTTTGGCCTCATGGTTTTTCTGTCATTAAGCAGGGCCTTGCATCCCAAAGTGATTCCCTGAGGATCACCAGCCACCCTGGCTGTGGCTCTCCTGTAGCCTTGGGATGTCATGCAACCCCAGATCCCCAAAGGCACAGAAGTGACCCTGGATAACACGCCCTCTGAATGCTGGCTGGCCTGCTGGCCAGGGGGAGCTGGAGCTGCCCAAGGTTGGGACTTGCACCTCTGTGCTAATTTGTATTAATCGAAGTCTAAAGGAGCCCTTAGAAGAGCTGCAATCTCAGACTCCAGAGATGGCACTCTGGCACATTCTTGGCTCCTGACCCCTGATGAATTAAAATGACACTCTGCCTTCTATCTCATGAGAATAAACCTGTACCAAGGAAATGGTTCCTTGCTGTTTTGCACAGACATGCACAAATGTTCATCTGCATTTCAGCCTGGAAACAACCTTCAGATGCCAGGCTGTGGTGTGAGCCTTAGTCCTCCTTCCTCCCTGCCTCCTCCTCCTGGGGCGGGATCATCTTCCACACCTCCAAGGGGCTGTGCAGGAGGGCTCCCTCCAAGCACTGGGCCCAGGCACCTGCCTTGCCTGGAGCTCCTTTCCACATCCAAAATGCCCCAGGGCCGTGGCTTGACCCAGAGCCCAGGAGAGCTGAACTGGGTACAGGGAATTGCCTCCCCAGAGAATCTGGAACCTCAAAATCACACATCCAATGGAGGCCAGACCCCAGGCCTCAAGAGCTTAGGACTTCCTTGCGAAGGAGCTACTGGCCTAAGGGGAACTGGGCAGCCCTCTCCTAGGACTGGATTTCTGCAGATTTCTGGACTGCACACGAAGAGAGCCTGCCTGGATTGTGCTTAAAGAACTTGGCCAAGTCCAGCTGTCATGGGTCCTATATGGGGCTTCCAGGAGAGTGTGGCTGTTCCTCTACTGCTGCTCTCAAGGTCGCTCAGCTCGGACCTCAGGTGGCACCAGCTTGTGGGGTGGCCTGGAGGTGGGAGCCCATCCAGGCCTCTCCGCAACCCTTCTGCACAGGCTTTGGGTTCTACCACCCAGTGTTCCTCCCTTCCCACTCAAAACCCAATCTGCAGACCACATCTCATCACAGCTTTTCTCATGAGGATTTACTGCTTTCATCTTAGTAGTCCTTGGGAAAGAAATCCTGCCTCTGTTTAGTGGGAGGAAGGCTTAAAAAAAAAATCTCAGCAATTTTGCAATTAATCCAAAAACATGAATTATCTCTTCCCGAGGGAGAGATAGGAGGCATCTGGTGTGCGTTCACCCCTGCAGGCAGTGCCAGACCACTCCGCATGCAGAGCAGCCCAGGGCCCTTGGACCGTCTCTGTTTCCCAGGTTACCCCAAAGTGTCCAAACGGTACTGTCTTGTTTCCTAGCTCTAAGGACCTCCTTTCCTAGTACTAAACCAGTGAACAGTCTGCTCAGGGTCATTAGTGGCTGAAGGAGGTGGCATGGGGCAAAGGCCTTGAGAGTTGGGCTCAGCTCTGCCATTGTATCGGAGTGTGACCCTGGCCAAGACAGTTTGCTTCTGTGAGCCTCTGACCACTCATTTTGAAATGGGAAGAATGATAACACCTACCTGCCTTGAGGTTATGTCTGTGAAATGTCTGAGTAGATGAACATCCATTGAGTGCCTACTGCATGCCAGACTCCAGAGCAGGAAGACTGAATGATAAGGTGCTCCCCCAGAAATGGGCAATGTAGTGGGGGAGATAAGACAAATGCCCATTTCACATGGGGCAGGACTGAGGTTACAAGACAGGGACCTACCTGTGAAGGCGGGGCCGACAACGACCAGGGGAGCCACCTTCCTCTCGGCCCTCTCTATTCTCACTCCCAGGGTGTTTCCCCTATTCCTCCTGGGCCTGGAGCAGACAGCATTCAGGGCTGGCCCTCAGCTGAGAAGCAGGAGCAGGATGCCCTGAGATGACCACACAGCCAGGTTGGGGTTCAAGTAGTGTGGTCACCTCAGACCTGAGGGTGTCAGACATTGGTAAAGCACTGTTAGATTGATCCAGCTCTCAATCTGCGCACAGTTCTGATTCATTTCATTAATTCATTAGTTCATTCATTTAGCCAACCAACAGGCATGGCACCAGTTGCTGGGGACAGTTGTGAACTGGGCAGAATGGACCTCTGTCCCTGGAGCCTGCCCAGCCCAGCACCCTCACCTGCCACAGTGTCCCTGCCTTGCAGACGATGATAACCACCGTGAGGCAGGCAGTCTACACCGCGGCCTCTGTGCTTCTCCTGCTCTTCCTCCTCATGTACATCTTCGGTGTCTTGGGCTTCTGCCTATTTGGATCTGACGACACCGGTGACCCTGATAACTGGGGGAACCTGGGTGTGGCTTTCTTCACCCTCTTCAGCTTGGCCACGGTACTGTTTGGGAACAGTGGTGAGGACAGGGGCCTTGGGAAGGGATGGCCCGGGTGGTGTGAGTGTGTGGACATGTGGGGCCTCACATGGGGCTTGCTTCATGTCCAGGTGCTCAGCTGGGCCCAGGGAAGTTGAGGTATGTTCCCCATCACAGGCCAGCCCATCACATGGGCTCCGTCGCTGTCTCTAGGCCTGTGACTCCTTAGAGTGCTTCCACATGGCTCACAGGGTGATCAAACTTTTCAGAGCTCTCAAATGATAATTCATTTGGTTTAAGTTTAATTTATAAATGAAACCCATGTCACATAGCCTTTTGAGGAAGAGGCTGTCACAAATCCACCTAGAAGAAGCATGCAAAACTCAAATCTAGAAATCTAGATTCTGTTGGACTCTGGAAAGAGTGGGGTCTTTTTAAAGGTGGGACTGGCAGAGAGGCAGTATCTTTCTGGGAAGGTTGGGAGGCCTAGAGAAAAGAGACCCTGAGGCATGTTGGTCAGTGGTATCCCCACCCAGGGGTGCTCTGCATTCCCAGGCCATCAAGTATGTGCTGGAGACAGTGGACTGGGAGGTGCTGAGGGACTGCCATGGAAGCAGAGCCACCCTCCTCCTCAGTGGGGCTGGGACTCCCCTAGCATAGGTGAAGGTGAAGAGGAGGCCTGTGCTGCTGGGCCCGGGCCCTCAGCATACCCTGCCTTGCCTGAGCAGGTTGATGGCTGGACAGACCTGCAGAAGCAGTTGGACAATTGGGATTTTGCTTTGAGCCGGGCATTCACCATCATCTTCATCTTGCTCGCCTCTTCATCTTCCTCAACATGTTCGTGGGTGTGATGATCAAGCACACAGAGGTGAGGCTGTGGCTGTGAGGATCAGGAGTCAGCGCAGGTGTGGCAGCTGGAGCTATGGGGCAAGTCTCCAGGGAGGACCTGGAGCTGTGTCTTCCCAATGAAGTGGAGTAGAGGTGGCTGGATGGGTCTGTCCCTCACCCGGCCCAACTCTCCTCCCTGAGCCAGTGCATTTGCCTTGCCTGCTGATGGTGGTCAATAGGACGGTGGGGCTGAGGAAGCCTCTGCAGCTGCAGTTGGCAGCTTGAGTGGGGGCTGGTCCTGTGTGGGAGAAGTGCTCCTGCTGAGGACCTGAGCAGCAGTGCAAGGCTGGGGAAGAGGAAAGACTGGCCGTGGCCATGCAGCGAGGGCCCACAGTTGACCTCCATCTTCTGACTCTAGGACTCCATCAAAAAGTCTGAGCGGAAGCTGATGTTGGAGCGGCAGAAGACACTCATGGAAGAGAAGCAGGTGATTCTGCAGCGGCAGCAGGAGGAGGTCAGCAGGCTGATGCACATGCAGGTGAGTGGCCCTCACAGGCAGGTGGACAGATGGGTGGATGGATCGTCAGGCTCATGGGATGGCCAGGAGGAGGGGCTGTGAGGCCTGGGTAGAGAGCAGGTGGCCTCAGGCTCCTGCAGCCTTAGGTAAGACAGCCGCCTTCCTCCCATATTTTATAGAATCAGCCTTGACTGTTGGCACTTTTGTGTTTCTCTGCACCTTTCGGAGTGTTGAGTGCTGTGATTATAATGTCTCCCTCTGTTGTGGGCAGAACTCTGCTACTGGGCCCTTTGGGGCCAGGCAGTCTGTGCTGAAGCTTCTTCCTGAGAGCTCGTGGGTGCCAGGCAGCCATTGCCCCAGGCCACTGAGTGGACAAGGATGTGGAGGCCCTGATAGGGTGCCAGACAACCTTGGTTTTCTCACGTACCTAAAACCAAAACAAGAATGAGCACATCAGGCTGGAGATTTTCTGTCAAGCATGAGGCAACCATGAGGGAGCAGGGTGAATTTTCCCTCTGAGCCTGAGTGCTCTGAGCCTCCCATGCTGAGCCTCGGGTGCTCTGCTGGGCCTTCCTCCCTTGGTGGGTGCATCCCTCTTCGGCCTCTCTCTGGGGCGGAGACATGTGCCTGTCTTCACTGTGCCCAGTGTTTGTCCAGGGCTGGGAGAGGCTGTGCTGAACCTCACTTGGACTTCATGTGCCGCCTGTCCTCAATGGTGGCCACCTCACTCGGGGGTCCAGGCTGAGAAGGGGTCAGGATGAACTTGTGACCAGACTGAAGCCTCCTCCCAGGGCCAGGGTCAGGCCTCTGCCTGGGGCCCATCCTGGAGGGTCCACATGTCTCTGTGTAGCTCAGCTGTCACCTCCTCATCACTGCTCTCTCATTATGTTCCTCTCTAGAAAACGCGGGCTGCAAAAGTTTCAGTGAGATGGTGGAGGACTTTAAGAAAACCTTGCGCCACACTGACCCCATGGTCTTGGATGATTTTGTCACTAGCCTACCCTTCATTGATATCTACTTTTCCACTCTGGACTACCAGGACACGACTATCCACAAGTCAGTTCCAGCCCCAGCCTTTCCTGGTCCCTGGGGCTTCCTTGAGGTCGGGCTGTGTCAGGTGCCCTGGGAGAGTGAGGGGGATGATGGCTGATGTGCTGATGGGCAGTGGGTGGGTGGAACTTGGCTTTCTTGGGGTGCAGGATTCCATGTGTACATTCCATGGGCTGCTGTGTGGATAGGCTGTGGCTGGGGGGAAATCTGCTCCTCCTGCCCCTCCTCAACCCACCTTGACTTGTATGTAAATGCCAGCTCCTTAAAGTCTCTAGGCCTCTCCTCACTAACCCCTTTACAGAGCGCAGAGGAAAGACCACTGGGTGACCTCAGCTTCTGGCCTGGTTGTGCCACTGCCTTCCTGTGTGGCCTTGAGCAATTCTCTGCCCCTTTCCCATCTGTCACAGGAGGGGCTGCTGGGCTGATTCAATGAAAACCATGTATATGAAGCTCTGAGCTTGACCTGGCCCAGGATGTGTGCTCAGTGCGGGTCAGCTGGGATTGCGAGCAGCCATTAGTGAGCAGGAAGGATGTAAGAATCTGGCTGTGGGCGCCAGGGAGCCGCAGTGGGCTCTTCGGTGAGGACAGGTGTGATTAGCCCAGCTTCTCAATGAAAGCTGCCTGGAGGGCTTTAGAGCTGGGAGAAACAAAAAGGAAGGCGTTGGGGAATGCCCACTTTTGACTCAATAGGGGGTCAGTCACTGTCTGGGCACCCCCCATACAGTTACTTCTCTCAGAGCCTAAGAATTTATTTCCAATGTGACATGTGAGGTAAAATCCCTTGAATCAGGGATTTTAGACAGAGTGGCAGATCCAGGATTCCAACCCAGCCTGATCTGGCTCTGAAGTCCTTGCTCTTCTTTGACCCCACACCTGCACAGGTGCTAATGTGTGGTGAGTGGGGCCAGGGACTCCTGGAGCCTGCCCCTGACCTCAGATCTTGTCTCCTCCTGCTCCATTTTTCAGGCTTCAAGAGCTGTACTATGAGATTGCGCATGTGCTGGGCCTGATGCTGGAAGACTTGCCCCAGAAGGAGCCCCAGTCCTTGGAAAAGGTGGATGAGAAGTAGCTGGGCATGGGGGCACCCATGTGCCGAGGGCCTTGCAGATTGTGACAGGTCCCTATTAAACACAGGCTTTCTGAGTTGGCCTCTCCAGAGTTGCTGTGATTATGGCATTTCCCCACCTTCGAGAGTTAGGCCTGGATAGGTGCTCATGAAGTATGATTCCCCAGAGCCAAACCCAGTCCCCCACCACAGGACATGCAGACCTCAGGAGTGGGGGAGAGGGGAGGCTCAAGACTTGTCCTGGCCAGAGGCCACATCCAGGGGCCATGCTGGCTCTAGGTTCCCCTGGACCTAGCAGCAAGGAACTGGGGAAGCTGCCTGAGGACCATAGACCAAGAGGGCCTCCAGCTGTCCCCCCAAAGCACATGGTCCCCTTGAGCTGGTGTGGCCCCGCTGATCTGGGTGGGGGTGTTTTCATACTGACAGAGTCGCATCTCTCTCTGTGGACCCACTGCTGCAGAGACCCCTCTTTGGAAGGCTACTCTCATTTCCCCTAGACTCACCTCAAGGGTTGCAGCTAAGACTGGCAGGATTCTCTTGTGTGGGCCTGGAGCTCAATCTGGGGGAGTAGCCTGCTGGCAATGCCAGGGCACTTTGCACAGGGCCCAGGAAGGTACAGCAGCATCAGCACTTTGGGCTGCTGCCTCATATGGCTAGGTGGCGTTTTCTCTGTCATTCCTGGCCAAATGACTACTAGGGCCACCAAGGTCCTGGCACCTGTCTGGCTTAGCAATGATGGAGCTACCTGAAGGCCCCAGCAGGGCCGGGCAGTGCAGCACAGGTGATACTCCTTGCTCCAGACTGGCCAGCCCAGAGGCCTGGCAGTGCCCACTCTACACGATTGCTGGGGAGTATGCCTGAGGCCTGTCACCTTGGCAGTGCCACCTCAGACAGAGGGGGAGGTATGTCTGTGACTGGCACCTATAGCTGGGTGCAGAAAGGCCCCATGCCCAAAATGGGGATTCAGGTTAGCAGAAAATGCATGGGGTATAGAGTGGAGAGTGGCTACACAGAGTCAGGCCTGGGTGGTGGCACCCCTGAGGCCACAGGACAGGGGCAGTAGGCACCGACTGCTATCTCCTGAGCTATGCTGGGGGCTGGGGCTTCCATGATGAGAAACCCATGGTCTCGCCCTGGCCCTCTTGGTGTTCATGGTTGTGTGGGGAAGAGAGTCACCCCACCACTTTTCCTGAGTAAGTGACAATAATTGAATTCAGGGTTAGGGGGCTGCATTGAGAGAATCAGGGCCACGTTGGGAATCATGAAAGCACTATGGAAGAAGGATGGCTCTTCAGGGTGAGACCTATTAAGGTGCTATGGGGAAATCCTCTGAGGGCAGGAATTGCAGCCTGGCCACTTCCTGCACAGAGATAGCATTGCGTCCATGCCCTGAAGCTGGCCTGGGGTCCACAGGGTGTTTGTGCCCCTCCTGGCAGGGGGGACATGCTCTGGGTCTGACATGTGCAGGGATGACTCCAGGCTTGGGCTTCCAGGGGTGCTCTTGTGGGTGCAGCCCCGTTAGCAGGGCAGACAGGCCCCAGCTGATGGCTCTAGTTCAGGGCCGGGGCAAAAGCAGACATTGCCAGCTGCTCACACAGGGTGTGCCAACGTAGCCATGGGAATGTAAAACATATCCAGCTACTCTCATCAAGAATCCTGGGAATTGCCCTAGGCATCTGAGAGTGAACAAAAGATTTGAAAATTGGCCTCAGTGGGGCAAGGTAGAAAGTGCCATGGTTTTGGAGTTGGGAGACTTGGGTTCCCTAAGAGGGAGACCTTGGGCAAAGTGTCTGGTCTTTCAAGCCTCACCTAGTTCCTATGAGAAATGCAATGATAAAACTGATTGGCTACAAGGATCAAATCTCCGTAGGCGTGTGAGAAAAGAGGCAGTCAGCTCATGGTTCACCCTTCCTCACTGTCAGCCCTGCACCTCTGCTGGGGGCACCTATAGTGGGCTGTGCTGGTCAGAGGTTGAGAGGGGTGAGGTCATCAGGGTGGTGGTGGGGGAAAGTATGGAGCTGAGAGCAGGATGCAGAGGTCAGGAACCTGCACCGGGGTATGATGGGTCCTGAGATGGAGCTGGTTCAGAGTGGGCAAAAGGCACATCAGATCTGGAAGGCCTGGGTCCCATGTCTAGGAAGGCAGCCTTTGGGCACAGCCACCAGAGTGTGGTGTGGGAGGGTGCATTAGTCCATTTTGTGTTGCTATGGAAGAATACTGGAGGCTGGGCAATTGAAAAGAAAAGAGGTTTATTTGGCTTATGGTTCTGCAGGCTGTCCAGGAGGCATGGCACCAGCACCTGCTTCTGGTGAGGCCTCAGGAAGCTGCTACTCGTGGTGGAAGGCAAAGTGGAGCCAGTGTGTCATGTGGTGACAGAAGGAACAAGAGACAGGGGAGGAGGGCTGCCAGACTCTTCTAAACAACCAGCTCCCATGTGAATTAACAGAGTGAGCTCTCACTCAGCACGGAGTGGGGGCACCAAGCCATTCATGAGGGAGCTCCCCCCATGATCCAACACCTCCCACTAGTCTCCACCTCCAACATTGGGGATCCCATTTCAACATGAGATTTGGCCTGAACACATATCCAAATTATATCAGGAGGCAAGCTGCCTTTAAGGGCACAAGAAGAAGGCTTTTAGAGAGCAGAGAGCTGGTGGGGGCAGAGGTGATGTGCACAGGGCCGGCCCAGCGATGCTGGCAGAGCAAGCTGATGGATATTTGGCACAAAGTCTCAAAGCAGCATTTCTGTTTGGCTCTATTCGCCTGCAAAGCAAACACTGGCAGATTGGAATTCCCACTTGGGCTCTCACCAACGTAAACAGGCTTGGCCAAGACCTTTAATTGATTTGCTTAGGGCAGAAGTGGCTCTGCTTACTCACGCCTGGCTGTGGAAAGCAAGACCCTTCTCACTCTCCCCTGACCCTGGGATCTAGTAGGGTTGACCCTGAATGGCTCCTTCATCTCCAGCCTGCCAGCCTGATAGTTTGGGGGCCATAGGGGGAATGCAGAAGACCCAGGGCCGAGTCTTCTCCTGGTTATGCCCAAGCCCTCCCCCAGTTCTTGTGGGAAGGATCTGGAATTCAAGGCTGGAGGTGTTGGGAAGGTGGCCGGATTTTCTTTCTTTAAAACTGCTTTCTGATTCTACCAGCAGGAAGCAGGCCCTGTATTGTGGATAGCCAGGCAGTGACTGAGAATGTGAATGCTCTTGTCCGTTCCAATAGGCCCGAGAAATCTGATTCTGAGACGCTGGAGACTGTGTGCCCCTTGAGGCTTTCTTTGAATCTTTAGGATACCTCCTAAAACAAACTGGTCTTCAACAGGTCAGGTCGGCTCTCCAGGCATCTCCACCTGTGTCAGGCTTTGTCCCTGGCCCCACATGGGTCTGCTGTGTTGTCCTACAGGCCCTCAAGAGAGAAGATGGTTCTGAATTCCTGACTAGGCAACACAGAAAGAAGAGGTGGTTGTTCTGATTGTAGTTACAGGGGTTGGAAAGAGGATAAGGAGATAAATGTGATGTTGCAAAATCTGTCAACACATGGGCATCCCCACTCTCCCCCATACTGTGCCACAAAGAATTCTGTGTTTGGTCAGCCCCAGGCGGCACCTGCCCCAGGTTCTATGTTTGACTTTACTGTAGCTCTCTGTGATGTGGCATTAGGGAATGGTGGAGAGCCAGGCCTGCAGAGCTGGAGTGGAGGGAAAGGGGGAGTAGTTGTGCTTTCTCAGCTTCAGCATTCTCCTCCATGCTGGTTAATCAGGGTAATGGGCAAAACAGAGGGGAAGTTAAAACACCAGCAGGGCTGGATGGACACACAACAGAGAGCCAGGACAAGGGAGGGAAGAAGGAAGCAAAATCTGGGGACTGAGAGCCTGGGAACTGTGGACAGCAGCTATGACACAGCTGGTGTGTGTGCCCTGGAGAGGACCAAGGAGGGGTTAACTGTCCTTGTGGGTCAACAACAGGATCCCTGTGGGTATTCTCTGAGAGAGGCAAATGATGATTGGAATTATCTTAAAATTATTTTTGGTTGCAGTACCTTTAAAAAATGAAGCCCTATGGATAGATTAGACCATGTGGAGTCTGGGTTATATTCGGGTTATATAAAAGATCACCCTGCATAATAGAGACCTATTGGGTTAACAGTGGGAAATGCTAAGAGGGCTTTCCATGGACTGAGCCCTTAGCTGGATCAGGGGCCTCCAGGTGAAGCATACCAGAGGGTGGTGGCACCAGGTATGACTGTCTTCATGCAAAACGAAACTAAAGTATCAGAAGGGAAGTGTGGAAGAAGCCATAAGGGGGTGAAGAGCCTGTTTCAAAACTTTTGGGAAACTGCAGAGTGACTGGGACCTGTGTGAACTGGTGATGGGACCACGGTGGTGTCCTCACAGCAGCAGAAACTCACTGCCCTCCACCTTGGCATTTGGGGACCACTGCCCCTGACTTCCTCTCTCTCCAATGCTACTTCGATGCCTGGGATCGGGGCCTGAGATAAAAAGAACTCTTTAAAACTTGAGGCTGGAGCTGGGCGTGGTGGCTCACACCTGTAATCCCAGCTGCTCAGGAGGCTGAGCTGGATGAACTGAGGTTAGGAGTTCGAGACCAGTCAGGGCAACATAGTGAGACCCCATCTCTACAATGTAGAAAGAGAAAAAAGAAAAAAGAAAACTTGACGCTGGCCCAGAGAAGGAGGGATACAAACAGAGGCCGAGCTACAGTTTCAGTGACATAGCCTGTTCTCCTTACTGACTGGAAATACTGCCTTCTGTTTTGCCAGTATTTCTGTTTATAAGATCTTTTTACATATATGACTTCAGTCACCCAGCAACGCATATTCCCGTTAAACAAGTGGCAAAACTAAGGTTCAAAGAGATGATGTAACCTATCCAAGGTTGTACAACTAAGGGGGAAGAGCCGGGATTCACAACCAAATGTGTCTGGCTCTTTGGCCACTCTGCTATGGTGTCACCCAACAATCTTCTGAGGAATGTCCCCTTTTATAGGTGGGCAAGCCAGCACTCAGAGACACACTGGGCCAAGGTCATCATTAAAGGGCAGAGTCAGTATTTGAACACAGGCGCTTCTGCTCTACTGCCTCATAGCGACCTTGTTCTTTCTTGTTGAAGCAGCTATTTTTTCAACTTCAGAAACCAAGCCATGATTCCCTTCCGAGAGGGGCCTGACTCTGGGAGGAGGTGGGTGTGGTTGCTCAGATGGGCCTCAGTTGGCCATTGAGTTCACTGGCACCTTCTCAATCCTTGGTCCAGGCTCTGAAGGTAGCTGGCCCTGGGAGCCCTGGGAGCCTGGAGATTGGGAGGACGGCAGGAAGCAATCAGTGTGTGCAGAGAGGGTGGTGACTGCAGTGGCTAATCAGGAAATTACAGCCTGGGCAGAGAGAGAGGTTTGGCTTAGACGTCACCTTTCCCTGGGTTCAGTACAGCAGGCCCACATGGAGGCTTGGCTGAGGTCAGGATGTGCTGAGCAGGTGTGAGCGGGTCACAGCAGGCAGGGTGCACCAGCCTGGTCAGTGTTCTGCAGGACTGTGCAGACACCCACAAGGCCGGCCTCTGGGGTGGCGACTTGAAGGCAGTTCCCTCTGCCTGCTGTTGCACACACATAACTTGATCCGTAGGAGTGGCAGCTGTGGGCACCTGGAGGGGGTGCCTTGAGAGGCTCTTGGCTGGAGCTTTTTATCTGACCCTTGAAAGGGCAAGTGGAAAAGGAGAGAAAACATTATCGGTGGGAAAAGCCAGCTGCAGAACTGTACATATGTGACACTGTCTGCATTAAAGTGAAAAAAAAAAAAAGGAGAATAAAGCACCACACATAAAGTGGCAGTGAGGGATTTTGTTTTTTTCTCTTTAGGTGGCAAAGATGATAGACAAAACCTAGGATTGATTGCCCTGGGTGTGGAGAATGGATACCCTTGTCCACTTTTGGCAAAGCAAATAAGCGTGGCTTTCTCATGAGGCAATATGGATTAGATTTCATGTGTGTGTTTCTAGGTCCCAATCATTCTACTTCTTGAAATTATCCCAAGGAGCTAAATAAATGTCAAATGCACAGAGAAGCATGGATAAGGATGTTTACTGTGGCTTATGATAATAGGAATGTAAGGAATCACCTAAATGCTCATTGGTGAGGAACTGGCTACATTATTATGAATCCACAGTTGTGGCCATTAAAAGTAATGATTTCTCAATAAGAAAAGATGTTCCTGATATTGTATTGAGTGAAAAAAGTGGCTTTCTAGAGCAGCATGGGATCTGGCATCCTTTACGTAGCAGTGAGTGAGCATATAGAATGAGTGAGCACATAGACACGTATGTCTGATGGAGGATGTCTGATGAAGGGTGTCTGCAGGGATATTCATAAAAACATTCATAGTGGTTTGGGGGATCTTGACTTTTGTCTTCACACTGTTTTGAACTTTTTGCATTTGAAGAATGAGTATGTATTTTATGATCAGGAAAAACAATAGTTTTTACCTTGAAAACATTGTATGTGAGTCTCTGTGGTAGGTGGAAGGGCATTCTCTGCAGAAGGAACCAAATGCACAAAGGAGAGAAGGCAGGAGCTCACTGAGGGTTTAGGGAGGGCCGAGAAGTCAGCGTGGCTGCAGCCTGTGCTGTGGGGTGGGCGGCGGGGGGACTGGAGGTTGCGGCAGTAGACTGGAGCCAGATCCTGAGGGCCTTACATGCTCAGCAGGGCAGTTTGGCTTTTAAGGGATGGGAATAACGGTAAGCAAAGCCTTGACCTAGCCAGATTTCATTCCCACTGCCTCTGAGGGTGGCTGTATACCCCTCACTTGGCATCTAAGGCCCTCTATTCTCTCTAGTCTGTCTTTTCTTCCTCTTCCCATGTCTCCCAGGGATCCCCTTTGCCTGGCTCAGTCTCACCTCTACTCCTGCATACCTATCTGTTCTGTTAGAGGGGGGCTGAGTACCAGGCCCCCTCTAATAGGAAGCCTTCCCAGATTGCTCCCACTAGCCTTGAGTTCTCCTTTCTCATACTCTCACCCTTGACCTTTTATACCCTACCTGAATCAGACCTTAATTCCTCTCCCCATAGATATTTCTTCTCCTAGCAACACCTGAGGAGGACTGTGGACTACAGGATCATCCCTAACACCTGGATGCCAGTGACCAGCCTGCCTGAGATATGCCAGCTTTAGAATCCTGATGGAGGGAGGGAGGGGGAGGGCAGCAAAGAGACCCAGCAGTTATTATGTGCATATATGTCACAGGCACAGTGCCAAACACCATATATAACTTTTCATATTTTCCCCACTTCACAGATGAGGAAACAAGCCCAGAGAAGTTCTGTGACAATGAATAAGTGGTGGTGGTGTGAGTTAAACCCAGGCTCTGCCTAACTCCAAGTTCGTGTTCTTAACCTCCATGATCTTGTCTCTGGCCCTTACCTCCCCACCCCACCTGAAGGTAGGCTGGGCTGGGTGGGCTGAGGCAGGGCCTTCCTAGGCCTTGCTGGCCAGAGCAGGAGGCTGGTGAAAGCCCAGGACTCAAGGGACTTCAGAGAGGGACGTGGTTCCCTCTCACCCAAGAGAGAGCTCCTGACCTGGTGGAGGATCGGGCAGTATAGCAACTGTGCTGGGGGCTTAGAAGTGCCACTACCCCCCAAGGAAGCAAAGCAAGAGACTTCCCTGGGGAGTTGTCTGGTGGGGGAGGGAGGCTGGACACATTGATCAAGAAAGAGCATCTTCACTCAGAAATCCTTCAGCAGTAGGAGGTCAGTGAGATGAAAATGAGTAGTTTTGTGCCCCTGAAGCAACAGCCCACTTGAAAGCAATCTTTAATGGTCACATCCAGGGTCTTTTCAATCCCTGATAGGAAACCCGGAGAGATAGGCAGATGGGGTCAATGTCTGCTTGACAGAGGGTTACTGGGGCTCTGTGAAGCGAGGTCATGCCCTAGAAGAGCCCAGCCCATGGGCTGGAATTTGGGCTCCTTGACTCCCAAAGGGGATCATGCCCTCTTCTAGGCCCCTCCACGAGCCTGGGCTCAGTGGATATCCCTGCATTGAGGGGCGGGGTGAGTCTCTGTGAGCCTGGGGGGCTGGGTGGGCCTCAGTAGCCCCACTGTGGGCTCTGGACTGTGGGAGAGTTGAGAGGCATTGGTGGAGTTAATGCAAAGCTTGGGAGAAGCCAGGGGTTCACTGTGAATTGTGTGTGCCTGTATTCACTCTGGCCTTGGTGACACAATAGGAATGTCAGCTTGGGGGATGGAGGAAGGGTCCTTGGCCACACCATGCCTGGGGTGGGGTCTTTTGTGTAAGGATATCCTTTACTGAGTTGCATTTACCTAGACGGAGAGAGAGGGGTGTGTGTGTGTGTGTGTGTGTGTGTGTGTGTGTGTGTGCCTGTGTGCCTGTGCCTGTGTGGGCATGTGTGTGCACGAAGAGGCTGGAGTCTGGGTGGGGATGAGCATCCATCCCAGTGTGTCCTGGAAGGTTCCCAGATAGGCCACAGGAGGGAACAGTTTGGGGGAAACCCTTGCTCGGCCCCGCCACAGCCTGGCAGGCGGCGAAGTGGCCAGCCGCTTTGTGGCTGCGATGTCTTAGAGAGTTTGCCAAGCACTTTCTGTGAAGTCATTGGGATGTTAAACCCTTGGTTCAATTAAATGGGTTAATAAGTATTGTCTGATTTTGATGAAGAATAATAATAATGTAATGTGATAATAGCAATAATGGTGCTATTAGCTGCGATTATCACACGTGCCACACTGTCCCGGGCATGGAGGGGGGTGCAGCTTGCATTCCCGCATGCTCAGGCCGCATTTTCCACTCATAAAACCCATTCTTCAAAACCTTTTCAGCCCAGCTCCCGATATCCATTTTCAGGACAAATTACCAACACTTAAAAAAATTGGTCCATTTTGCGTGAAAGCCAAGTTCAAATTACTGTTACTTTTCCCCTTTATGTTGAAAACTTAAAAAAGGGTAGGGGTGGGAGCTGAGGGGGACACAGGGGACAGATAGAAGAGGAGAGGCAGAGGAGGGGGAAAGAGGGTGAACAGTGTATGGATGAGGAAGAAAAAGCGAGCCTTCTTGTTTCAGTAAAAATGTATTTCTGGAATGATGTTTCAGTTTACTCAGGCAGAAAAATTAGAAATGGTGTGCTTATTAAACAGGCTAAGTAAGCCTGACTATTTTTAGTAGTGTAGTAAAACCTTGGTAATTTGGACCTCTTTAATAAAGATTCCATGATCATGCGGGCTGGCAGGCACACACTCTGTGTGTGTGTTGTGTGTGTCAGGGCAAGGTCGGGGTGCAGATCTGTTGCTGAATTGGAGGTTAGGGAGAGGGGGGAGGGTGCAAGAAGGGATAAAAGGAAGAAGGAAGGACTCCCTCTTAGGAGAACCTGCTTCAAACACTGAACTCTTTTGCTTAGTAATCAAAGATCATTACAAATTCTTCTCACTGAACACTCTTATTGGCACCTACTTATTTGACATCTGTTCAAAGAGGAATGTATTTGAAAGCAAAAATTTCATTTCTATAAAAATCTGTAAAGGTTTACTTGATAGCTGTCATACTGGCCCCCCCTCAAATGAGGCTGCATCCCAGGTAGGTGATGACTGGCACCTCAGCGGGAGGACAGGGGGGAGCGGGCAGAAGGCTACTCCCTGTCCTGTGGGTCACAGGGTTTTGTATTTTTAAAATGATGATTATTTTATTTCATCATTGCAAAAGTGATAAATTGTCAGTGCAGGAAAACCTTGAAAGGGACAATGCTCATTTTCTCGCTGTCAGAGGTAGCTGCTATTAACACTTTGTACACATCCATAAATTTCTCTGTGCATGCAGAAGAGCAAAAATGATCCTGTGCTTAAGACGGTTTCGTAGCTTGCCTTGTTTAGCTTTTTTCGACAGAGAAGCTTGATTAAAAAACAGGGCAATAGTGAATCTATATTTAATTTTATGCTAAACTTGCAAAGAAAAATCATCCATCCCAGGTTGCTCTTTCCTGGCCACAAAGTACACACTTGATAAAGGAAGTGTCCTTAACGGGGTCCCACGGCTGTGCTGCATAGAAGGATGAAGAGTCAGGATGAGGGCCACGCAAGGGGTCCGCTACTGCTGGGCCTCCAAGAGGCTGCTGCTTGAAGAGGATTGTAGGGAAAGATTTGCCAAACAGTGAACACAGCCCCTGGGGGTCCTGGGAACCAGCCTCCAAATGCCTCTCTGGGTAATGCAAGGCATAAATACTTTTTGAATAAAATTGAGGTAAAAATATATATAACATAAAATCTACCCCTAACTTTTTTGTTTTTGAGACTGAGTTTGGCTCTTGTTTGTTGCCCAGGCTGGAGTGCAATGGCACCATCTCAGCTCACTGCAACCTCCGCCTCCCGGGTTCAGGTGATTCTCCTGCCTCAGCCTCCCAAGTAGCCGAGATTACAGGCATGCGCCACCACGCTCGGCTAATTTTTTGTAGTTAGTAGAGACAGGGTTTCACCATGTTGGTCAGACCGGTCTCGAACCCCTGACCTCAGGTAATCCACCCACCACAGCCTCCCAAATTGCTGGGATTACAGGCGTGAGCCACCGCGCCTGGCCCATCGTACTGTTTTCTGTAGTGACTTACCACAAGCAATGAACAAGGGTCCCAATTTTTCCACATCCTTGCCAACACTTGTTATTTTCTTTTATGATAATAGTCATCCTGATGGGTGTGAGGCAGTACCTCACTGTGGCTTTGATTTGCGTTTTCCTAATAACTAGTGAGGTTGAGCTTTTCATGTACTTACTGGCCATTTGTATATTTTGTTTGGAGAAATGTGTATTCAAGTCCTTTGCCCATTTTTGAATTTGGGTGTTTGGTTTTTTTGTTGTTCAGAAACACTTATAAAAGCAGTGTCAAGAGCTGCCTGTTCTGAAAAGGAGTGAGTGAGTGGTGGAAGAAGAAAAGACACAAGAGATGAGAGAAAGGAGTGCAGAGAGGAAGAAAGGGTCAAGATATGTTTTGTGGAGTGTGGGGGTAAGGGATGGCTATCCCCTCAATTCTTTTATTCAGTAAATATTTATTGAGCATCTACTATGTGCAGACACTTCTGAGGGGTTGCTGTCTATACCTGTTTGACTCAGTTTACCATGCTGGCTCTCTGACTACAGTGATCCTGTCCAGCTGCCAGGGCCAGCCTCCGGGGGGCAGTGCTTATAGTCACAGACCATGGACTCTGCAGTCAGGCTAGGGATTGAGTCCTTAGAGTGGTGTGGTGCACCTTCGGACAGGTTACATGAGCTCTCTGAGCTCCACATTTCCTGTTTATAAAATGTAGCTAATAAAAGAAATGAAACATGTCAAGTGCAGCAGTGGACAACATAGAGTGAGACATATGCCTCAGCCAGCCAGAGCAGCTTTCATCCTCAGTGAGGGCCATCCTGCCCTCTGCCTCCTCCCTGCTCCCACAGGCAGCTTCCTGCACCCTGACCTGCTCCTCTGCAGCGGTCTCATTCAAGGAAAGCATCCCCTCCAACCAGGGCTCCAGCAGCCCTGTCTCCTGAGTGCTCTGCAGCTGCTTGACAGGTGGATACCTGCCCTGGACAGTACCAACCAGTCAGGAGGCCAGACCCAGGAACCTGCAAAAGCAACATGGGAGTGTGAAGAGTGGGGTTCCTCTGATGGGAGGGGCAAGGAGGCAGGGACCCGCAGGGGCTGGGAGGAGGCCTGGCAGGAGGGCTCCTCATCTCAGAAACAGGAAGCTTGTAATCTGGACTGATGTGGGAGCTTGGATTTCCTGATTGAGATTTCAGGGCCCTTTCTTCACCAAAAAGCTGCTCTGTGCCTCTGCCTGCCTCCACCCCAGGGCTTCCTCTATCCTTGCTACCTGTGCCCTCTGCTGTTCTCACATAGCCCAGGGCTCAGGAGGGCAAATCCTAGGGCCTGGGGACTTTTCTGTCTCGGTCTGGGAGCCCAGCGGAGTCTAGCCTCTTGAAGAGAATTCTAATTTTTGATTTCCTTTCCCTCCTGAATACAAATGTGATTCATGTAAGGGTAGTGTCCAGCTCAGTGGGTGTGAGCGCAGGCCCTGGTCAGAGGGTCTGAATTCAGGTGCTGCCTCTACCCCCTCATTAGCTGTCTGTGCCATGTTGGGCAAGTTACCGATTCCCTTTGAGCTTCAGTTTCTTCCTGTGAAAAATAAGGACAACAAATCCCTCCCTCATGAAGTTGCTCCAAGGAGCTTGCTGGGGCCTGGTGCTGAGGAAGAGCCTGCTGTTAGCTTCTGATAACATGATATGCAAACAAAACCAGGTGTCCAGGCACCCTCGCCCATGGTGCATGGCGCCCCCAGAGGAGCGTGCTGGGGTGAGTACCCCTGCTTCGCCCCCCGCCCTGCTCATCTCTCAGCGTGCTAACTGGGCTCTGCCTCTCCCCCAGAGGCCCAGTGGGTGGCAGGAATTGGTTCCTTTCCCAGGGCCTGGCCCACAGAAGATGGTGGGGGAGATTGTCCTACAGGAAAATAGGCTGGGTGACTGAGGGCCCAGAATCTAGGATAGCTCCTGGGGTGGAGTGGGGGGGTGTAGCCAGGAGCACTGTCAATCATGACTCACATTGAGGACACCCTGCAGAGGCCGGGAGGGAAAGCTGAGCTGGGAAAACCCCAGATGACATCTAAAGTGACCTGTTGAGAAATTTTGACAGAGAAGTCCTATTAATGCAGAAAGAAGGGAATAGGACGTCCAGAGAGAGCCAGGGCATTCCACTTTAATAAAATAATCGTATCAGCCTCACAGGGCTGTGTGCAGGTAAGCGGGCTCACGAATGAGGAGTGTACACTTAGCTTGGGGCCAAGGGCCTTGTGTAGGTTCAGTCAGCATTGGCGCTTGCTACGGAACACAGGGATGGAGCCACCTCCCCAGAAGGGCCTTGCCTGACCACCTTGTTTAAAGCAAGACCCCACTGACTCTCATAGCACCCTGTTGTTTTTCTTAGCCTAGGTTGTAATTACACACGTCTGTTTACTTGTCCAGCAGAGCGGGGGCTGTGTCTGTTTCCCCTGCTCTATCCTAGCACTGAGAGCGGGGGCACGGTCAATGCTGAATGAATGGGGGTCCCCCTCCCCCAGTCTTCAGACAGAGCAGGCTAAGAATTCTGCTCCCCCCCTCTTTTTTTTTTTTTTCCAGAGGATTGGGCTTTCAGAACCCCCTGTAGTCCCTAGCCCCCCTTCGGAGATGACCCTACAGCTGGAGCAGCAGGGGAAGGGCTGGATGCTGTAGACTCTGCCAGCCACAGAATAGCTGGGTGGGAACAGCTGGGAGGGGCCTGCGGCTGGGTCTTTCACTCACCTGCTTCGCCACAATCCTTGATGGATGATGGGGTCATTCTGGGACTATTTCTGCCCTTCCACCCATCTGCAGCTGTTTGGCCTGTGGCCCTACAGCCACACTGCATCACCACCTGAGCCCTGTGTGGCTCCCCTCGCACCTGGTGCTAGACCCGACTTTCACCAGAGGCTTCCTTTTTGCTCCTCACTTTCCTCCAGCCTGTCCCCTTCTAGGTCTCCCCCTGACTCCTGCCCTCAGCTGAGACCAGGGCCCTCTGGTCTTGGCAGATGTGTGAGGCTGAGGGAGGCCCTCTGAGTCCAGATGTGGTTGTGTTTATGTTTCCAGAGAGTGAGGGGTCGGAGCTCTGGACTGGAGCCGCTGGGGGAGGGGTGGTCTGGCTCCAGCCCCCTGCCCTATTCCACCCCCCACCCCCACCCCTGTGTATCTGGCCCTGTTCATCTCAGAGCTCCACACTCCAGGTCTCACAGCATCAGACCATCCTCCAGGGAGGACCTCTCTTCATTCCTCATCTGAAGGTGAGAAAACCAGTGGAAAGATGCCTGGCTTTGGAATCTAAAATCCTACTGGCTCAGTGTGACCTTGGCCCAGCTACAGGGCCTTGGTTCCATCTGTAAAATGGGACAACACTCCTGACCTCAGAGGCTGTGTTGAACTGGCTTGAGAATGTGTGCACAGGGCTCTCCAGCTGTCAGCTTATGACAGCCTATGGCTGTGCCCCACTCCTAGCTAGGGCTTGCCTGGGTCCAGGGCAGTGCCAATCCCCATCATAAGGTGATTCTAAAGCAGAATATCAACCCCTCCTTCCTCCCCTACTGCAGCTGCAAACACTTTGTTTTGCCATTAGAAATGACTTACTTAAGGGAAGCAGAATTTTACAGGCAGTTTACAGGCTGGTCTTGTTGAGTAGTTTTCCAAAAACCAGGGGAGGGCGGAGGCGGGCCGGCAGTCCCCACAAGTTGGGATGGCTTGGAAGTGAGAATTGAGTCCCTGTGTGACGGACACTTTCTCCTCCACAGCCGCACGCCCTGGGTGGGCTCTCGGCACATTACGGGCAGTAGGGAGAAACGCTGGCTAGACTCATAGCCCTCTCAGTCCTCCTAGAACAGCCTGGCCCTGGCTCCAAGGAGGGAAGAGGGGGCTGTTGCGCACCCACAGGAGAAAGGAAACCCCCGGCCTAAAGAGGCTCTCAGCAGCCTCCGCCCTAACGCTCCGGGCAGGCAAGGGCCCCATAGCACTCTGGGGCCGCGGAGGGGAGGGGGGTTCTCGCTAACGCGGCCCACGCACAACGCTGAGAGGCGCAGCTTAGCGGGTGCGCACGGGGGCGGGCTAGCAACGCTGGACGGTGCCCTCAAGGGAGCCAGGCTGAGCAGGTCAAGAATGGTGGTGGGGGAAGAGGAGTTAGGGAGACCTTGGCGGGGCTGCTTCAGGGCCCCTCTCCTATCCAAGGGCCCCAGGCTGTCACAGTTCCCTTTCTATCCGCCTCCCTTCTCAACCCAATGAAGCAGTCAGGGCTCAGCAGTGCTTAGCACGCTCCAACTATGGTTTTAATAGACGTACATGGACAAGTCGATATAGACAGATTTATAATTCTATACAGTCAGTCCGACATACACAGGGACGCTGTAAACAGGGGGCGTGGGCCGGAGAGCGGGTGTGCAAAGTGGGCGCAGGGCCCCGGGGCCGGGCCCCTCGCTCTGCCGGCTCGACTCTTGCACGGTGGGCGGTGAGGAGGGGGCTGTTCTCCCAGACAGGGGGCCACCTCCTAGCCCGGGAGCAGAGCAGAGGGCCTAGGCCTGCGACTAAGCTCTGGACTGGGGTATTCTGAGACGAGCCATCCCCCCCTTCCCGCCAGGTCCGCACTGCCCGCTGCAGCTCCGGGGCCTTAATATAGGGCTCCGGGGCGCAGGGCCAGCGAGGCTCTACCAGGCGCGCCAGGGCCGTGTGCGGCTCCACGGGGTGCCCAGTCCTGGGCTGGGCACCGTTACACTCGGCCCAACGCCAGCTCCAACGCGGATCCGACTCGAGCTAAGGCGCTCTCGGCCGGGACGGCTCGGAGAGGGGCATCTTGGTTTGTAACGGGTCGGGAAATCCCAGGCAAGTCCAGGCCTCGCACATTCAGTCCGCAGGCACGGCGGCTCAGTCGAGTCCAGCGCGGCGGGGGACGCGGGCTACGACGGCGTCCTCCCCCGGCCGCTGGGCCTTGGCGCTCGCCTACCGCGCTGCGTCCCTTCCCGCGGAGTGGGCCGCCAGGGCCCCTGGGAACACACACACACACACCACCCGAGCCATCCCGAGGGGAAATTGCAACTCATCCATTTTTTCGCGGCACTTTTTCTCCGACGTCTTTTTCCTTTGTTTTTTGTCTTTTTGGAGGGCAGAGTGGGGTCTGGAAAAGCAAACACAAAACCAACCCGGAGTGGGAAGTGGGAGGAGGGGGCTGCGCAGGCGCGAGGTCCGCCGCGCGGTGCAGCGTGGCGAGCCGCAGCGTGGGGAGCCAGGGCTCTGCGTGCATCCTCCGCGCCCGCGCCCTTCCCTGCGCCGGCAGCCAGCCCGCGTGGCGCGGCGGGGCGGTCAGCTGTTGTACTGGCACGCGTTGAGGCCCGAGGCCGGGCCCTGCAGGCCGCCGTAGCCGAAGGATGAGTGCTGCTTGGACTTGAGCCGTAGGCTGGCTAAGCTCGAGTTGCACGTGTCCCCGGTAGACGCTGTAGGGCGAGGCGGGGGTGCCGTATGGGCAGGCGCCCGGCGACATGGCCGAGTTGAGCGAGGAGCCGGTGAGGTTGTTGATGTTGTTGAGGCCCGAGTTGGGCATGCCAGGCACGGCACCTGGGCCCATGCTGGACGGCATGGTCATGGAGGAGATGGAGCTGGGTGCCGAGAACATGGACTGCGACGACAGCGGGCTCATGGAGTTGAAGAAGGTGAAGCTCTTGGTGGAGAGCGGTGCTGGCGCCAGGCTCTTCGCGGCCCAGTTGTTGTAGGAGTAACCGGCGGCGTACACGTCCTCGTAGGGCTGCACCAGGCCGCTGAACTGCGGCACATAGCCGCCCTTGCACAGATCCAGCTGCTGGTTACGCTCGCGCTTCCGCCACTTGGCTCGCCGGTTCTTGAACCAGACCTGGGGTGGGGGGGGGGCAGGAGAAGGGGTCAGGGCCGCCGAGGGCTGGGAGGGGCCGGGAGGACCCCCCTCCCCCGCTGCCCGGAGCCCTCCGCCCGCCAGCCCGCTGCCCTCCTAAAGTCATTCCTCTCCTTCGACCGATATTTCCGCTCCTCCATTCCCTCCACAATGGTTCCTTTCCTGTGCCCAGAAAATACAAGTTTTTTTCCTTTTCCCGATCTTAATCTTCTTCCCCAAATTATATCCGTTTTCTTCTCCGAATACAGATTCTCTTTTATTTTAACAGATAATTCGTTTTCTTTCTTCCTCTCTCAACCAATTCACTTCTGCCTTCTCCCCTAAACGGATTTGCTTTATCTACTATTTCCATCTTTTTATTCTCCCTCAAATATAAAAGGTATTTTTCTTCCCTGAGACATAGGACTCTCCGACTCCCCCAATTCTTCGATCTATTTCATCGCTCAAATAGTTTGTTATCTTTATTGGCAATATTTAATATTTTCCTTTAGGCTCCAAATGTTTTTCGTTCAGTCCTCTCCGCTATCTGAACCTCTTTCTTCTCCCTCAGTCTGTTTCTTGTTTATCCCCCCATTTTTGATCCTTTTGAATCATCCCCAAATATTAGTTTTTTTCATTCTTTCCAAATATCTCACCTCCACTGTTCCCCTTAGTTGATTATTTTTCTCAAATCTTGATCTTTTTGCTTCCTATTTAATTTTTCCTGCCGCCTCAATATATGCCCAACATGTTTCTCCAAATATTTAAAATTTCCAATTAAATATTAAACATTCTCCAAACATTGAATTTTTTTTTTCGATTCTTACTAGTTTCTTCTAATCTTCCTGCCCTTCCTTTCTCTCCCGCAAATTTGGTGAGAAACTCCTGGTCCTCCGCATGCCCCCTGCCCTCTGGATTTTCCTCCAGTTCTGAGCGGAGTTTCCTGAGCTAGTTTGCCAGACCCCTGCATCTCGGCTTTCCCTAGTTCCCAGCACTGACACTACCTGATTCCACCCCCACCCCACCCCTACCACCATAAACCTGGGCAGGATTAGTGAGTTCAGGATTACTGAGTGCTGTGTCTTCACTCCAAGTCCCACTGGGCTGGCCAGCCTGCCTAGGGAGGGGGTGCGGGCTTGGGTTATGGTAAGGAGTCTGTGGGCCAGGTGGGACTTTGGTCGGCTTGGGAGGTACTCCAAATATCTGATTAAATATTTGCGCCTCCAGGAAAGAAATGATTCTCTTGCTACCCTGGCAGGAAAGCCTTGCTTTTACTGGAAAACAAATGGGTGAGAAGAGGGAGAATGCAGGTTGGTCTTGGGTCTGAGACGGTATATCCCAAAAGGGATTGGGAAGGCCACTTGACCATGGAGCCCGCCTCTCCCGCAACTGACGGGAGACTTTGTGGAAAGGGCAGAAGGCAAAGGGTCCTATTGACGGCTGGGGATGGTGGAGAATCTCTTGAGCTTTTAGAGAATCTGCTTGTGGGATGGGACCACTGCTCCAGGAAGTTTTGAGAGCCCCAAACCCAGGCACCTTTCAGGCTTCTCCGAGGCAGCCAGGCAGGACCTGTCTTTCCCTTTCGTTTTCGGGAGAAGGCCAGCAGCTCCTGAGGTCCCCAGAGGCAGGGAATACACTGCCCAGTCTCTGGCCCAAGGTATGCTGCTAACATCCGGGTGGGTCCTGGGTCCCACAGGGCATGGGGTATTCCCCTGGAGATACGGGTCTTTGGGTTGGGATTGCCTTAGTCTGAGGATCAGGTAGGATGAGGGTCAGAGGAGTTGGACGTCGGGGGCGGCCTGGAGGCCTGGCAGACGCTTGGTGGGCCTGGGCCTAAGGTGGGGATTGCCAGTGGAGGGAGGGAGCAGGTCTGAATGGTAGGAGAGTGGAGGTCTGCATGCGGGTCTAAGCTTTGGAAGGCTGCCGCGGAGGCGGCCAGCAGCGCTCTGCGCGGGTGCCCTTAGGCGCGTGCCTCTTGCTCACCCGCACACGCGGCTCGGTGAGGTTGGTCCACACGGCGATCTCCTCCCTCATGCTCATGTCGGGATAGCGGTTCCTCTGGAACGTGGCCTCTAGCTCCTGCAACTGCTGGCTCGTGAAATGCGTACGTTGCCGTCGCTGCTTCTTCTTCTTGGCTGGGTCCTCTGCGCCGCCGCAGCCCGCGCCTCCCGTGCCACTGTCCTCGGGCCCCTTGGGTTCCCCGCCGCGCTCCTTCTCTGCAGCAGGCAGGACGGGGCGAAGGTCACCTGGGCTTACGCCCGGTTGCACCCCGTCCCGGCTCCACCGAAGCGCTCGCCACCAGCGCTGGCGGTCTTCCCTCCCCCTCTCCCCTCCGGGGGCCCTGGGAAACCTGGGTTTCCTGTCCCCACTGGAAACCGCCCGCCGGGTGCTGGTCGTCAGTAGGCACCTCTCGTCTGGTGTGCTGCGGAGAAGAGCCCAAGTATCGGAGCCCAAGCCGCGGCCTGGGTTTCTGGCTGGGCAGGGCCCGCACCCTTAGCTCGGCTCAGACTCTGGCCCTGCTGCTGCTGTTCCAGCAAATGTACGCTTTTGTTTGTTTTGCGAGCTCTTAGGGGGTCTAAATCTGAGAGGGACTCTACTTTTGGGAACTAGGATCAGATCCTTCCAGCCTAAAGCCTCTCTACTTTCTTCTCCTCAGGGATGTGTGGGAGCCCCACAGGGCAGGCACAGCACAGCCGGGTTCTCGGCCTTGCTTCCAGGCCTCCAGTCCCAAAGCCTAGAAAACCTCACCAACTGCAGCCCAGACAGACAGACTCTGTCTAGGTGACCTCGGGCTTTAGTCTGCTCTCTCTTTGAAGCTACACAAAACACACGCAGTCATAGAAACATTGATACATAGAGAAAAAGAGTTTAAAAACAAAACACAGAAGCCCAGAAAAACTCACAGCTCTATGCCTAAAGACACGGAAAGGGCCACAAATTCTCAAAATCAGACACGAAGAAACAGAGCAAATGTAAATTAAGAAGCTAGAAAGCTTCATACAAACACACCCCTAACTAAATACAGAGCTGTAAGTGTATAAACTCCAGGCTGACAGAAGCATTTATTTCTCCAGGATTTAAAAAAAAATGTACCGTTGTAGATAGATTTTTAACCCCTTCCCAATAAGGCCTTGTAGAGATAATTTTAAATCCCAGAGAAACACATTATAGTTAGATAATGTAAATTCCCTAAATAACACCACTGTAAATGGATTTTGCGAATATTCTCGAGAAATGCGCCATTTTGGATTGACTTTTTAAAATCTCCCGGAAGAATAATGCTGCGTGTAGTTATTTTAAATTCCAGAGACCTACACTTAGTATATTAATTCTTTCAAAATCGAAAGATACAGTTAAAATTGTTAATTCATCCTCATAGATTTGGTTCAAAATAATCAATCTACGATTATATATCTCTCTAGGTTTTAAAATAAAACCGAAGAACACGCTTAAAACTTTTGAAAACAAAAGTATAGTTCAGCGTTGACTGTGTTTTAACCAAGCAAACAGAACCTCTCAGAAAAATCACGTAGGGATGCAAAAGAGAAACAGATTAAGAAAGCAGAGAGAAACATTCAGCCATGTATTAAGAAATGAACGCCGAAGAGTCGCCCACTCCAGGGAGCTCGGAGCCCCTCGGGGACCCGGCGGCTGCTCTAGGCAGCGGATTCGCCGCTCCACTGCCGGAGCCGGCTACCCGCGAGCCCAGCTCGCTGCTGGAAAAAAGCTCCCAACTCGGATAAAAAGCGCGGAGGGAGACGCGCTGGAGCCGGGCAGCTCCCGGCTCTGGCCGCGCACGTGGGCCGGGATCCCTCGATCGGGGTTCGGTCTGGCCTTGCTGGGAGTCCAGCCGCGCCCCTTGGCCCGCTGGTCCCCTGGCCCGCTCGCCCTTACCGTCCTCTGTGTCTCCCTTTTACTTGATGATCCTCTCTCCCCCCCAGTTTACCCCTTGCCACCCGCCCCTTCTCTTCGGTCTCTTCCTCTCAGTCTGTCGCCTACTGTCACGGTGTTAGCCTCCCTCTCAGTCTCTCTAAGCGTGTTTTCTCGCTCATCACCCCCATTCCTTTCTGGGTCTGCTCCTCTCCCTTCGTCCGAGCCGCTCCTTAGCGCCCAGTTGCGCAAATCCAGCTTTTTTCCCGTTCTATTTACTCCTGATCAAGAGGGGCTGTCAGTCCAACCCTCCAGCCGTAGGCTGGTGCATCTGCCAGTTTCTTGGTGCGTGGGGGACCGCGTGGAAGTGCCTTCGCGTGTGCGTAAGTTTCCGCGTTCACCGTCAGGTCGAGAACGGGAAAAGAAAACTCCTGACGCTTCTGGGGCGGAGAGGGAGCTTGGTTGCACGGCGCGGGCGTCAGGCCCTGCTCCCAGCTTCCCGTGCCCCGCGCCCGGGAAGGCTCCGTGCGCGCCGCGCGGGGAACGGCGCTTACCTGGCAGCTCCGTGTCAGATGACTCGCTGGCAGAGTTCTCGAGCGGCTCGCGGGGGTCGGCGGGCCGGGTCAGGTGGAAGGCGGGCCCCATGTCATGGGGTGGCGGCGGCGGCGGCCGGAGCCCCTCCGGCAGCCGCTCCAGGCTCATGCCCCCCTTGAAGGCGTCCATAGAGGTGGGGACCGCGGCGGGCGCTCCAGGGGCCGGGGCTGGGCGCGCCCCGCCGCCCTGGCTGCGACCTGCGGGGACAAGAGCGCAGCGCCTAAGCGGCTGCCCTCCTGGGCTGCCGGCGCCCGCAGCGACGCCGTACCCGCCCCATGGACCGCCCGGGGCTGCGGTGCCGGGCGGGCAGAGGCGGCGGCAGCTTCTAGCGACCGGGCGCCTGGCTCCGCGCTCCGGGCTGCGCTCCCGCCGCTCGGGCCTCAGTCGCCCCGCCGGCCCCGGCTCGGGCTCCGGCTCCGGCTCGCGATCCGGGGCCGGTTTCTAAGGCTCCGGACGGCGCCGGCAGAGTCTGTCTTAAAGCGACAGCGCGCACAGCCAGGTTCCAGCAGTCCCTGCGCCAGGGGTGCTGGGTGGGGTGGGCCTGGGTGGGAGGGGGCTGGGGAGGGAGGGAGCGAGCGAGCGAGGGAGCGCGGGCGGAATCCAGCCCGGAGTCGCCCGCGCCGCCGCGCCCTCCCTGCCGCCCTCCCTCCCTCCCTGCCTCGCCCGCGCCCTCCCCCTCCCGCAGCCACCTTCCCGCCGCCTCCCCCGCCCCCCGCGGCCTCGCCGCGCCTCTCCCTCCTTCCCCGGTGACACACCGAGTTCTCCCTCGGCTTCACAAAAGAAACGCATCTGGCCTGCAAGTCCCAGGTGGCTTGTGCCCACCTCAGGCCCCAAATGACTTGTTTCGCCTAGAAATCAACTCCCGTCTCGGCCGCCTCGAAGTCCCCAGTCCTGGCGAGAACAGCCCAGGATGAGTGAATGTTTGCCGAGCAGGATCGCACCGAGCGGGCGCCTTCGAGCCAGCGCCGGGGTGGGGGCAGAGCCCGAGGCCCGTTCCGGCAGCTCCCAGCGGTGTCCTCGTCGAGGGGCCGCCTGCCCCTCCTCCTCCAGCCTCTTCTCCCGGGAACTCAGCCCGGCTGAGTGACAGCAGCCTGCACTCTAATGGGCCCCCGGATGCTGCCTCCTAATTAGCTTGGACCTTCTCCCCTAAGGCTGCTTCTCAGGCCTCCCCTCTCTGCACCGCAGTCAATTTCCGGGATTGGGATAGAAATGATGGCTTCTAATCAGATGAAACGTTTTTGCTGGCGCTCGGCGTTTGGAGAGTACAGAGGGAAGACCCAGAAGCCCAGCCAGGCCCCGCAGCCTCTTCTACCTCTCCCCTTGTTTTGCACCTTACCCTTTGGCAAAATGGGCCAGGCCTGGCCTTGGCAGGGATGGAGTTGGCCTTGGCAGCCTTTGCCCTCTTCAGGGTAGCTTTGTCCCAACTTGGGGGACTGCATCCTGGCTTCCCAGGGCTTCAGGTACAGGCCTGGTAGGCCAGGTGACTGCTGTCTCCCAACCCTGGGCCAGCAGCCCAGGAAGCCCTCAGTCTTCCAGCTTCTCTCCCACACAGTGGTGGCTGAGCTGCAGCTCCAGTGGGCCTTCGCTGGGCACAGGCAAAGACATTACTCTCCCACTCCCAAGAGTGATCCCCTCCTCAAGTCCTTGCACATAGGTGAAGTTTGTCGAAGGATTTTGCTCAACAATTGTTAGCTGGCCTTGAGACCGCAGCGTCTTGAGCAAACAGCCTACAGCTGGGGCGGCAAGGCGCCGCCCTGACCTGCTCCTCTGACCATAGGCGGACCCCAGACTGCCCTCTGCCCCTCACCTGTGACCAGCTCCACCAGACACAGCAACCCAAGGGAGCAGCGCCAGAGAGATTGTCAGCCTGGGGAAAGAAGCACTGCCTTGCTCTCCAGAGAGGTGTCCAGTGTCCTCACCCCAAAACCCAGTGCCTCCTCACCTCCTGGGTGGGTGGCACTGACAGTACAGGTATCAGCATCTGGGGCACTCTGCAGGTTCTGCCTTTGAGTCCTCGCCTTACCACTTTCCATCACAGAAAGACACCCAGGATCAGGTTGAGCTCCTTGTGAGGGATGCTGGGGCCAGGGGCAGGCACACGGTGGAACCAGGCCTGCTTTCCATTCCCTCCCTGTTAGCCCCAGCCCCCTTCACCCCCCCAACTGTGGGGCAGGGAGAGACAGCAGCTCCTTAGGGCCTGGCCCTTTCTCACTGTGCATCTGTGACCACAGGAGGCAGGGTCTGAGGCCAGAGGGTGGACACTTCCCAGGAGTTTGGGTTGGGGAGGCTCAGTGATTCCTGCCTTCTTCCAAGCTGAGATCTCCCTCCATGAAATGAGTCCTGGCCACGGGGGAGGGGGGACATGGGGAGGCACAATTGTTCAGCATTTGCCCTCAGCTCCACCTTTACCACATTTCTTGGCTGAGTCTCCTGCAGCAGAAGATCCCTCCTTTCAAGGAGATATTCAGGTGCCGCAGCATGCTAGGGAGTGTCCCCTTCACACACCGTTCTCCCTTTAGCTGTCTACCGCATAGAACAGCCTGCATGCATACAGCATGAAGGCACACACACACACACATCCTGTACATCTATGTGGGCATGCTATGCACACATGCACTCACTGCACTATGGAAGTGCTGAGTTGAGGCATATATGTGCTAATTGCCATGAATGCCGGCTGGTAGGGGATAGGAGGTGTGTTTGACCCCGCCACATGTCAGGCCAAGGTGGGAAGCACAGTGCGCCTCTGAGCAGAGACTTAGAAATGAATGGTCTGTCTGTGGGCATCCAGAGGAGGCTGGGACTCACAGCCCCCTCATTTCCCGGAGGGACTCAAGTGACTCTTTGGGCTGTCCCCGGATGGGGACTGTTTTGTGACTCAGCAGCACTCACTGATTAGTCTGGGGCCTGTATCCTCACTGCTGGTGCATTTAATGCAGTTATTGAGCACCTGCTGTGTGCCCCTCTGGGCCCAAACCTCTGGCAGGGCTCCAGGCAAGCACAATAGTCCCTTTATTTGGCAATCTCGATGCCTGCTGTGTGGATGGAAAAGCCCTCAGACTGTTTCAGGTGAAGCCCGGTAGCCTCAGGGGACCTGAGACCCAAAGAGGGGATGGGGCTAGTGGGCCCTGCTAGGGGAGTGTGTTCTGCTGGACCTGGGCAGCACTGAGTGATCAAGGAGTGAGGAGGCAATTGATTGCAAGGAGGCTGTGGCCTGATCCTGGGCATTGGCTGGGGAAGGGACCTGGACATGCTCTCTGTTTTCCCCCAGCTACACTCTCTCACTGGCCATTGTCCCAGTAAAGACAGGGGCTTCTTGCACACTCACAGACACATCACACACACAGGACAGAAGACAGCACTCTTTCAGGAGTAAGAAGAGGCTTGGTGTTCTTCCAGCTGTGCTGTGTGACCTGTGTTTGCCTCAAGGTCAAGGCTTGATCTGCCCTGTGCCTCAGTTCCCATGTCCAATACGGGACTCTGCCTGCTGCTTCAGCATCCAGCTCGCTTGCTGATGGGACACGAAGAGAGGAGGGAAAGGGGCTTAGTGGAGCTGGAACCATGTGTCCTATTCCCCACACCATCCCTGGCCACACAAAGTCAGCAATGATTCTGTGATTTTCAAGAATTTTGGAGTTTAGGGTCCTGGCTGGGCTGAGCAGAAGAGCCTGGGCTGTTGTGGAGTTGAGGCAGTCACCAAGAGGACCCTTCCTGAAGCCGGGCTCACTAAAAACAGCCTGTGCCCAAGAATGGTTTAGTAATGTAATTTGGGAAGGGTGGTTGGAAGGCTCTCATGGAGAGGTATCCTTCTACCCACCCTTGGGGGCACTCTGCCCTAATCCTTGCTCCGAGAGTCAAGGTATTTTAGGAAAAAGGAAGGAATGTGCCATGGCCTGCTACCAGGGCTATCCACGACTCTCTGGGACATTCCAGCCCTAAGCCTCTTAGTCCGAGGAGACGCTCAAACTTGAAAACCCAGTTTTGGGAGTGCAGCCTAGACCACCTACCTCTTTCTGCCTGATCTAACACCCCCCTCCCCAGTAAAAGCTCTTGTTTCTTTGACTACAGCAATTACTGGATAAGCAGGGAGGAGGGTGCTCAGGTAGGGGCTGGAAAGACCTCACTGGCTCCTTTAGGCTTCCTGGGACCCCAATCTGAAGCTTCCAGCCAATTGAGGATCCCCAGTCTGTTCCGGGGAGAGCCAGGATGTATTTGGGCAGGACTGCTGCCAGTGAAGCACAGATGGGATTACAGAACTCAGGACTCTGTGCTGTGGGCCAGCGGCTGGTAGGACGAAGGCTCTCCCGGACCCACCTCTCACCTAATTCCACAGAAGCTTTCTGGTTCCTGAGAATGGCTGAGCTGTGGGGAAGAAGACTAGGAAGGAGGTAGCAGCTGGTCACACAACTGGGGAGCAGAGGGGCAGGTTATGATGCACCATAGCCTCCTCTTCCCCAGCGGCTGCTTTCATGGGAGAAGAGCACCCTGAGTCTATCTGGAGGCCCCTGCATCCTAGAGTCCAGACAGCCTGGTTTCCACGCCCCAACCCACCTCTTTTCCTTTCCCTGGCAGAGATGAGGGAAGCCCAAAGCAGCCCCGTGAAAGGGCACGGGGACAGCAAGTCTCCTGTGATGCCCCGGCTGCCTGTAGCTTTTGGCCTCACTACCCTATTACCTGAACCCTAGACCTGAATCCTCCCTCAGTGGACAGCAACCTGGGGATTTCCTCCCTCTGGACCTGGTGACTTTCAGAAGTCACAGCGATGTCCAGAGAATACACAAGTCTTAGTTTTTCAGAAAAGTGGACTAACTAGTTGTAGATTCAGGGAATTCCTAAATCGAAAAATCTTGGGACCCGGATTTCAGCCTGGGGTTCCCATGACTGCGATCCTGGCTTTGGGGCCTTGCCTTTGCTGCGGGAGAATAGGCTCCAATTAACGAAGCTGGTCAATTTCAGAAATCCGAGACCCGGTTCTTGAGAAGCGGCTGCGTGCTCCGGGACACTGCGTCAACAACCAAACCCGGGAGAAGCCGCGGGAATGTCTTTATTGGACGTTACGAAGGGAATCTGGGGTTTCTCTCATGGGAAGAAAAAGCCCGACCGGTGCCGGCGAGGGCAGGCCGCCGTGGGCTGGGGGCACCTCCGAGCGCTGAGGCGGGACGTCGGGGTCCGGGACGAAGAGAGCCAGGGCGCGGGCCGATGTCTGCTGCTTTTCTTTATCATTGCTGCCCCGAACGAACGAACGAACGAATGAAGCTGTTTCGTTTAGGAAAAATACCCTCTTGACGCGAAGCTACGGCCGAAGTCCCGGGCCAAGCAGAGGGGCCAGCATTTCCATGGGTGGTGGGGCCCTCCATCCCTGGACGCAGTGAGGAGCAGCGGGAGGCCCTCTCTCCTGCCCATTTCTCCTGGGGGTGGGGGAGGCCCTGCGTCCCGCCCCGCCGTGATGGGCTGCCACGGAGTTGTGCCCTTTGCGGAGCCGTGGCCCGTGTCCCTGAGGCTGCTACCCGCTTGGGGTGCCCGGGGCCGAAGCGGAGGGTTGATCCCACCGGCTAGGTGACGGCGGCTATGATTGTGCCCTGGGGCGCAGGAACGGGCTCCTGTCTCGAAGGCTCCTGACCTCCCGCGCCTTGCGCTGTCGCGTGCCGTCGGCTGGACCCACACACGCCAGAAGCAAACTGCGCAGGACTCGGCCGCCACCTCCCTGCTCCCCTCCACCGCGGAGACCCTGTGCCCCTAGCCCAGCGTCTCTTACCCAACCTGGGCAGCGCTGCGTCTGCCGCTCGTCTGCTCCGGGCTCGCTCGTCGCGGACTCTGGCTCAGGTTTCGGCTCCGGCTGGGGCCCCGGATCCAGCTCTGGCTCTGGCTCTGCCAGTTGCTTCGGCCCCTGCTGGTTCGCTACATCCCCGCGCGCGAGGCCGGGACTGCCTTGGCTTGGCCCGCTCCTCCCGCCGCCGCCGCCCGTCGCCCGCGGGGAAGGCGGGGACACCGGCCAGGAGGCGGGGAAGGGGGAGGGGAAGCTAGGCGCTCGCCTGGACCTGCGGGGAGGGGCGGCGCGCAGTCCCGCCGCCTAGGGGTCCCGGCCTCCCTCGGGGCGCAGGCTGGGGTCCGCGCCGCTGGCGGCTGGGTCTGGAGGTCGAGGAGCGCGCCCTCGGACCTCCGTGGAAGGGCCTGGCAGCTTGCGGACGAAGCCGCAGCGGGTCCCAGCCTGGCCCGTGCGCCCTTTCTCTCCCAGGGCTCAGTTTCCCACCTAACTCTTGAGGGGCTGGCCCTACTTCCGTTTAGACGGGGCTGGTGGTCGCGTGGGGGGGGGTTTGAGATTGGACCATTCTCCTTTCTGCTCAGCCTGCAGGAGGGAGCTGGTTTTGCGTGTTGGCAGGGAGAGTCCGCTGCGCAGAGCGTGGCAGCCGGGGGAGGTTGGAGGACAGCCCCAGGGTTTCTGTGTTTGGGGGTGGGGGTGCTAGGGAGGGGCAACCGTCCGATCTGCCCTGCTTGGGGGGATTGCCTCCTTCCCCTCTCTTCAGGGCCTGGGCTGGTGAGGAAAGGGGAGACTGACCTCTCAGGACAGACACTTCTGCGGCTCCTTGTCCAACCCCTGTGCTTGCACATCCCCCAGCGGCCACCCTGCTCGGGCTTGCGAACGGTGAGGCCTCCACCCCTGTGGCCCTGCAGGCCTGTTCCTGGCTGCCACTGGGAGACGGCTAGATGGAAGGGAACTGGGAGCCTGCCTTCGCCCACCCTCTGGCCACAGGGCTCCCCAGCGTTGCCCCGTGGCCAGATAATCCTGTGCGCGAAGTCTTGTGGGGGAAACCAGTTGGCCGAACCTACTCTTGGTACCCCGAAGTGCTCAGTCTGAGCCTACTTGCTGCTGGGACTCTGGGATGGGACCACAGGGCAGGTCGGGCTGTGGCCTGTCACTCTCAGGAACTGGAGCGGCCGAGCCTGCCCTCCGACGGCCACGGGATCCAGAGCGACCGTTTCGGGCGCAAGGTGCCGGGAGATGGCAGCGCAGCAGCGGGGCCTGAATGTTTCATGAGGTGCCGTCAGCAGCGGCGCCTCCCTGCCTGGTTCTCGCCAACAGCTGCTGCTGGACAGGCCGCGACCCGCGCCACCTTGGCGTCCTGCTAGTCCGTGCCTCCAGGGCCGCTTGGCCTGGAAACGTAGAGACCCAGGACCCCTTCCCCAGTCTCCGAAAGGGAAGCCTGCCCTACCCCAAGCTCACCCAGGCCTCGGCGTTCAGGCCCTGCCAGGTGGCCCCTGCACCCTGTCATCCTGTTCCAGGGACTCCATACCCTCCTCTCAACCGTCAACAGCAGGAACCCCTCTCCAGTGTGTGTGTGAGCTCTGTGCGCCCAGGGTTGCAAGTTAAGATAATGAGTCCCCGGTGACCGCACTAGAGGACCTGGGCCTGGGGAAAGTGCAGTCTACCGACTTTGGACCCTGCGCTGTGGGGATTTTAGCCCGTACTTCTACCCGCTCCCGTTGGCTGCTTTTTGTGTGAAAAAGACTTGTTGTTGTGTCCAGCCCTAGTGCTGCTAAGCCAAGGTGCATTAAACCTTGTTGCGGGGAGCCTTCCTTATACTCAAGCAGCAGGGGCATCTTTGGGCATAAATGGAACCACTGGACCCTTACTATGGAGGGCTGCACAGGCACTCCTGGGGTGGCTTTTACTCTGGCATCTGTAGCAGGAAATCACACCTTACCCCCTCCCTGCACGCTAGCAATTTTCCGAGTTTTGTTCCCATCTCGAGTGAGATTTTCCTGCATGCTCTCATTCCCAGGCAGGGCCTGTGATGCCAAAACATGCTGCCTCCTGGCACCTGATGGCCTGAGCTGGAACCTTCTCAGTGGCTTTTACTAGTTGTGTGTGGCTTTGGCAAATAACATAATCTTTCCCAGCCTCAGCTTCCCCATCTGTGAAATGTGAGAATAAGAGTTCCTGCTTCTTTGGGAAATGGATGAGATGATGATGGTAGGGGCTTGGTCCTGAGTCCCGTGTATAGAGGGGCTGAACGCTAATGGTGATAGCCGCCAGGTTGCTCTTTAAGAGAGTTTGCTCTAATTTTTGTTTAGATACTTTCCCCACGGTGGTCATGTTAGTTGAGTCTAGCAGGAACAGATTCCTTTGCTGATTTAGTTTATCTGCCCTTATCCCCTGCTTAGCTGCTGGGAAGTTTTGGTCCGGGAAAGCTGGGCAGGCCGGTGGGTGGGGCACAACCAGGGCCTGGAAGTCAGGAAGTTCTTGGTGAAACTTGGGGGGGATAAAACACACTTTTTTATAATCTTACTTTCCCTTCTATAAAAATATATATATATATTGCAATTTCCCTTTAGTTTTGACATCTTGGGGAGCAGACATCTTGGCACAGTGGAATCAGGAATCAGAGAGAGAGGAAGTTTGGAGCAGGATTCACCAGGAACAGAAGTAGCAGTCTCTGAATATCACTTTAGCTCTCAGCTTCCAGGTACCCCATCAAAAAAGCTCAGCAGAATTGGCTGATGAATTTTCTTTGTCTTTCAGTCCAAACTGATGTGCTTTCTCTAATAGAAACTTTTCTCCCTAGTGCAAAACCCTTTGATGAATTTGTCACATGGGTTCACATATGGGCAAATGTTCAGCCACTGTTACACAGAGGCCATAACACTTCTTCAGGCAGTGTTTTTTTTTGTTTTTTTAATCTTAATACCACGTAAAAATAGGGAGAGTATTCTTTTCCTTCACAGCTCTAATTGCAACTACTGAAATGAAATATTTGTATAATGATAGATGAAAACCTGTTGCCCCTACCAGTTGTAAGCTTCTTGAGAACAGGGCTGAGCCTTTCTTGGCAACAACTGTAGGACCCTCCCCAGGGTGAGCAAGGGATTTGGTTATGCTGATTGGCTGGGTGCAGCTTACATGCCCACTCCTGCACCAATCACTTTGTGGGGGAAGAGTGGCTCAGGCCTTTGGTTGGCCAGGGCCAGAGGCTCCACCCGAGAATCACCATACTCCTCCAAGCATCTTGGCATCTATCTGGAACAAGTTCTCTGAGCTGGTGGAGGGAAAGGGTTGTTTCCAAAGAAGCCCCTGCCCTGTGAAGTTTGTCAGGGGGCTGCTGATGGTATGGTAGCAAGTCCACTCCAACGTGACAGGGAGGGATTGACTCTGTTGGGAGAGTCCGAAGTCCATCAGAATTGTTCCTGCACTCATCTGTGGGGGAGAGGCAAAGCACTGCCAGAAAGCCGGAGGGGGAGGCTTGGAGTCTTGACTACCTGTAGGAATGGATCCACAGAGCAAGGGAGGGAATGTATTTGTACTTCCTTTTTTCATCTGTGAGAGAGAGGAAGTTTGAGGCTTTAAAAGTAGAGAGGAACCCAAGGATCAGGTAAGATATTAATGTATTTGAGCATTATTCTATTGCACTCTGCGATTATTGGTAGTCAAAGCAAAACGAAAAGCTATTTGGGCATCTCAAGTATTTTTTTCCTTGCAGTCTGTCAGCACCTGCATGGAATATTGGACAGAACTGTAGCCTGAGACCCTCTTAGAATGGCCTCTCAGGTCAGAAAACAGGTACACAGCACCTGTTTTGTGCCTGTGATTGCAGAGATAGAGAGATAGATGGCTCCTGTTCATTTAGGTTGAGTCAAGGAGGCAGACACAAATCCATAACATAGTTGGAGCACTGTGCTGGAGGAAAACTGCAGCCTGCTGTCGGAGGGTCTTGAGTGACACACTGAGGAGTTGGCTGTAACAGTTTTCCCACTACCTGGGGGACCCCCTCCACAGGAAAATATAATGTGCAAAGGCTCTGAGGTAAGATAAGCGGTGATATGCTTGATAATAAAGGAAGACAGTGTGGCTTCATCATAGCACTGGGACAGGTGAGAAGTCAGGGCATGGGGGAAGAGGAAGTTGGAGAATCAAGTAGGAACCAGATCCCACAGGACTCCATATCCTATATGAGGGTGGGATATTATCCTGAAGGCAAACTGGAGCAGATGAAGGGTTTGAACAGTGAGAGACCTGGTCAGAGGTATATCTTAGAAAGCCCACTCTGCCTGGAGACAGAAGGATGGATTTGAAGTGAGATGGAAGCAGATTATTGCAGCATCATTTGCTTGGCTGCTCCATCTAGCCCTTCGTTTCTCCATCAGTCTGTCTGCCTTTGTCCACTCATCCACCATGAATGCAAGAGGCCACAGCTTGGCATGGGAAATATGAAGGTGAGAAGTTGTGGCCCCTGCCCTTCTGGAGCTACCCCCTCGAAGTCCTCAGTTTACCCATCTGTAGGCCTAGCAAATCTCTCTCATGATCACAAGCTCTGCAGCCATTGCCTCGGCCTCCCTCCAGATGTCTGCCTGCTGCTCAGGACACAGGGTGCTCAGCCACTGTCACAGATGGACAATTTGGGGAGCCAGTTCAGTGAACAACCCTGTTGGAAGCTTTTAAAGTAATTGCCCCTGCCTGCGCTGGCTGACTGGCTGACGGCAGCCTATTAGCCCTGAGTTGGAAATTCTGAATTGTTTCATGACAATTGAACACATGATTGGAGGCTGGGAGGGAGATGCCCATGAAATATTTATATTTCCTCAGTGTTATGGGCTGCTCCCCCTTCAGCCTGGGAACCCTGGATGTATGGGGCTGGTGGCTTCGAAGTGACCGCCATTGTTCCTGGGGGTCCTTGGGCCACCTCCAGGTGGGGGAGGTGGGAGTGCGTTTTGTGCAGTTGTGAGGGTGGTTGGGGGCCAGCACTGCTATAGCCTCACTCCGAGCTGTGTACCATGGCACTGCAGTCTCACTCCAGTGCTAGAAAGGGGACAGAAGCTGGGGATTTGAGATGCTCTATGTTTATGCATGGCCGCAATTCTCCCTGGTATTCTGGCTCCTGGGAGTCAGACTGGGTGCGAGTATCAGTTCTGCCCCCTTAGCATTGTGAGCCTTGTTTTCTTAGCCATTCAATGAGGGATGCAGAGTTCTTGCCTTGCAGGGCTGTGAGGGACAGAGATGCCCATATGCGGAGGGCCTGGCCCTCAGCCACAGCTCATGAGACCATCCCAAGCAGCCCTTGGTAGATCCTAGGGTCAGGCCACGGCTAGCTATGGGAGCCCCTACTGGATCCCCAGGGCACTGTGGTCTCCTTTCCTCTGCAGATGCTTTGAAGTACTCTGTGTTTTTCCCTTCTCTGCAGATCCTAAATAAATATTCATGCTAGGAGGGTGTGTGGTGGCCTGGCAGGCATTTCTGGTGGGTGAGGTGCCCCGGAGTCTTGGTAAGTGACCCCACATGCCCAGCCCAGGCCTCTACTCACTAGATGGAGGCTCTGCCATGGCAGAGGAAACTGGTGGGTGGTTCCTGCCTGGCTGCCTGACCTTGGAAGCTGCTCAGGGCAGGAGAAGGACCCCTGCTGTTGGAGCCCTTGGCTTGCCAGCCCACCGGCCAGCCCAGTGAGAGACCCACTTTTCTCACCCTGGAAGCTGGTATTTATTCATCTTGCAGATGAGGAAAATGGAGGCCGTACTTCAGTTGTTCATTCAACAGGCAATTATTAAGTGCCCACTCTACGTGCTGGCATTGGTGTGGGGGGTGGTGGTGCTGAGGACTCAGGAGTGATGGACAATGCTGGTGCAATCCCTCACAGGGGATCAGATCCAAAGATGAATGCATCTTTAGAAGTGGGGCAGGTTTGGAGCCATGGGAGCACAAAACAAGGAGAGCAAACCTAACCTGGTGGTCAGGGCAGACTTCCTGGAGAAAGTGACCTGCTGGCTGAGCACTGAGCAGTGGTTTACCCTGAAGCTGGGGTCGGGGCAGGTCCATAACAAAGCTAGTGAAGGGCAGGTGCATCTGGATGTTCTTATCCAGCTGGGGCTAGGTGTATAACACCCTGTGTGCCCTCCTGCCCCTGCTGCCATGAGGAACCTAAAGAGGCACCAACAAGGGTCTCCATGGCTCCAGGGTGCTGGGCTTCTTGCCTATGGGCCTCTCTGGGCTTTATTTTCTCACCTAAAAAACAAGAAAGCAACAGGTCACATTTTTCAGATGAAACTTTGCTAAGATCTCTAAATAGAGGAATGCAGTGATGCCCTGGTTGCTATCTGCTTTCCCCTGTAGCCCCTTCTGGCTCAACAGACACCCCCGAGGAGCTCCAGGGCTTCCTGGGCCACAGTTTGCAAACTGTAGGAACTCCTTTAGGAGGCTTTCCAGCCCAGCCTCCCCGGGTCCTGGACCCCGGGGGTAGCCAAGGCAGCCTCCCTCTTTATCTCTCATGGTCCTGTTCATTGTTCCTTTTAAATGTCCTGTTAGCCATTTATGATTGACGTCAGCAAGCATCTATTGAATACCCACTGGATGCCTGTGGAGGGGCTAACACTTTCTGAGCACCAGCTGTGTGCTAGGTCTGAAGTGGGCTCATCGTATCAGGCTCTTCCCCCATCACAACTGGCTATCAGTTCATTTTACACACGAGGAACTTAAACTGTAAGATGCCTGGTGACACGGCTGAGGTCGCAAATAATAGTAATAACACCAGCTCGCATAGATTAGGCACCCAGGTGTGTGCAAGACCTCGGCAAACATCTCTCTGTACATTAGCTCCTTTAGTTCTGAAAGCAAATTTGTAGAGCAGGGACTGTTTCCATCTCTAAGGTTCAAATAAGTCAAGTTGCAGGAAGGTGAAAGCGCTGCCTGGTGTCTGGGCTGTGTCTGGGGCTGCTCCCTCTCTCCTGCCCTTTGTTGGGGGAGTCTGAGGCAGCGGCAGCCATGGCCTCCAGGATAATGGGCTCCCCTCTGTGTTCCTACTGCATATGCAGGGAAACTGAGGCCCAGAGACTCACCCTCCCTGGAATGTGTCTGCCCTCTGGGGCTCCATCTGGCACTGACCTGCATCTTTCTTCATTCTGGCACCCACTATGAAATGAGAACCTGGCGTCTCCCCCAGAGACCTTGCCCGTCTGGGGACTGTCTGCCTGTCTAGCAGTACTAATCAGGGCACATTGACCTCGACTGGTTGGGCAGAACCATCCTGATGAGTCCAGGACACAGGGTGGGGTCAGCCCCTCCCATGGAGGGTGGAGCTGGGGGTGCACCTGTCTCCCCTTCTCTTGCCTCCTGGTGGATTCCATTTCACCCTCAGCTCCCCATCTCAAGCCTTGAGTCACAGGCCCTCTGCCCCCCTCTCCAAAACTCCTCAAGTGCTTGTACTTAGGTGTGACTGAGTGACACGGCCTGGATGCTATTCTTGCCTCGGGGGAATGCATGGTACTGAGGAATAATGGTGGCATTTCAGGCAGGGTGGAGGGACGCTGAACTTTTGGTGGATAGATAGACTCCTACCTTGGTATACCTGCAGCGGGGGTTGGGGCCACAGAAGATGGGGGTTCCCGGCCTTGGAGGGGGAAACTTGTCTGTGCACAGAGCCCAGATCTTTGCTGCATAGACAAACACAAAGTGAGGGGACGAGTCTTGACAAATGTTCGCCAAGTCCCCAGCTGGCTTGGGAGTCAGGAGTGAGCTTGTTTGGCAGAACAAAGGGGAAAGCAGCCTCCAAGGGGCCATAAATAGCAAGGAGAAGGGAGTGGCCTGGCCTGAAGGCTCCGTGGGACCTTGTCTTCAGGCTTGTGTTCTCTGCCAAAGCTGCTGTCATCCTCTCCCACGTGCTTTGGGCCAGCTGGCCAAAGCCTGGACCGTGTTGGTGGCAACCTTCTTGCCCCATGAGCTGCATCTCCCTGGGAGTCCCTGGGTGCTGGGTCACCTGAGGTGCCTGGTAGGCTGGGAGGTCAGTGTGACCTGTATATCCCAAGGTCCCTCTTCCTGCAGGAACCAGGAAGTTTGGCTAAAGTCAACAGAGGTAAAGTTTCCTAAGAGGCAGAACTGGTCTAGCCCTGGGGCCTGGGAGCTTGTGACACCTGGATATACTCGGGCTGGGAGGGGTCCCAATACTCCCACCCCCAGAACTGGGGGGCTCAAGGGAATCTTGTTCTCTTGCCCATAGTCCAGACAAATATGGCCACCTACTTCTTCAAAGAAGGAGAGCAGGACGGGAGGTGGAGGGTGGCAAGACCAGACACTTTTCCTATTTGGGCCTCAGTTTCTTCAGCTGTAATATGGGATGCTCACCCTTGGCCAGCCAGCTCCAATCTCCCACCTTCTTACCCCCTGCGATCGTGAGCATCAATTCAGGTACAGCATCAGAGAAGGCTTCCTAGAGGAGGTACCTTTTGCACTGGGGCTCGAGGCCCTGGCAAGACTTCCTTCAGAGTGGGTGAGAGGGTGTTTAGGAGGGTGCACAGCATAGGCAAGCACATGGAGCTGGGGAAGGTGGGCAGTGTTCGGGGACCTGCAAGTTCAGTTGCGTTCAGTGTGGCAGAGTCCAGAATGCTCATGGCAGTGTGATGAGGTGCCTTTCCCATCCTCTGGGGACCATGATAGGCAAGGATGTCTGAGCTGGGAAATGGCCTGAGCAGGGCTCTGCTCTAGGAAGGTGGGGGAGGGGACAAGAGGTGACTCAGCTGGTCTGGATGAGAAGCCAGTGGAAGACTACAAAGGGCCCCTGGCCTTCTCCTTTGAGCCCGGAAGGAGGTCTCCTGGCAGGGGGTGGGGAAGGCCAAATTCCTGCCTTCACTCTGATGATCTGGCCTACTCAGCAAGGCTGGGCCACCTTTTTTTCTGAGTGGAGGCAACCCAGACCCCCAGACTCTGACACCTGGGCCCCCACCAGGAATGTGGCTTGAGCTCTCCATCCTCAATCTGTCTCTCCATGCTTCCCACTGATTCTTCGTGCCCTGTGTCCAGTATTCTTCAAGGCGCCCACTCCATGGGCCCTCAGGAAGAAGAGGGCTGGTCGGGAGACTTGGTAGAGAAAGTCTGAGTGCTTTCCCCATCCTGCGCTCTGTCACGGGCCCACCCAGAATTATTGTGGAGCTATCACCAGATGTCCAGGCTTCCCCGGCTGTGTACCTCACTTTAGAGGCAAGCTTGGGGCCTCTGTCTAAGACGGGAAGGACTTACCCAGGCCAGTTACTTTCTTTCATTCCAGCAGCCTTGTGGGGTTCCCACCTGGCCAAGGGTTCATCTGGGCCTCTAGCATGCCAATGGAGAAGCCCTCTTAGCCACTCACACCCTAGTCTACAAAGCGGGGAAGAAGGGCTGCGAGTGTGTGTGGGAAATGCTTTATGGGCAGGCTGGTGACTGGCTCTCTCTCCTGGAGAATAGAGGAAGGGGGCCTTTGTGGAGCTTGTTGCTGGGTTCTGGAGCCCACTGGGTTCCCTGCTTTCTGCTCACACTTCTGTTTTGCCTTCCACTCTCTGGTGGGCCTGGGATGGGGCTGGTTGGTGGGACAGTGGAAAGAGAGAAGCAAAGGTCCTCACTTCCCCAGCCACCTTCATTTAGGTGTGGACCCTTTTGCCAGCGTGCCTGAGACTAGGTCTCTTGAGTTCAGTCTCAGTTCCCAATTTTGATTTGATTTTTTCCTTTGTTTTATGGTATGTACTTAAGAAAAGGCCATCTCAAAGCCTTTTGGGAGAAAGTGGGTCTAAATATGTAAACATGATTAAATCATAAACACGAATGACTTAAAAAAAGATATTTTGAAGAAATATGAGTAGTTTAAAAATGGGGCAAATGCTTGGCTTCCTGACAGGTACCTAAGTTTTTATAGCAGTTTTATTTGTGATGGCCAAAAGCTGGAAACAACTAAGATGTCCTACAATAGGAGGATAGTTAAACAAACTGGTGCGTCCATACCGTGGAACGTTACCCAGGAATAAAACGGAACCAACTGTTGATTCCTTTTGGCTGTGTCTCAAGGGCATTATACTGAGTGAAAAAAAGCCAGTCTCCAAAGGACACATACTGTCTGATTTCATTATGTAACACTCGAAATGGTGAACATTTCAATGTGGAAAACAGATTGGTGGTTGCCAGGAGCTGGGGCTGGTGGGAGGAGAGGGGATGAGTGTGCCTGTCAGGAGAGCAGTGGGGAGATCTTGGTGTTGATGGGGTGATTCAGTGTCTGGATTTTGGTGGTGATCTCATGAGTTTACATATGTGATAAAATGACATGAAACTAAATGCACACTTTATACCACTTTCCTGATTTGCGTATTGTGCTAATAAGATGTAGCCACTAGGGGAAACTGGGTGAAACTATATTATTTTAGATAAGGAAATATGGGGCAACTTCTGTGAATTTATATTATTTCAAAATAAAATGTTTGAAAATGTAAATAAATAGGCAGTGTGAGGTCCTGCTTGGAGGGCAGCAGGCTTGTCCTCATGGCACACCAGGAGCTGTCTGGGAACCTGGGAAAGGCAGGAGGGCGAGGAGCGAGGGCGATGGAAGAGGGAGATCAAGAGCCGTGCAGCAGGGGTAGAGCCCCGGAGTCTCAGTGGAGCCCATCCCGGCATGGCTGCTGGGAACTACAGGCCGATCGCGGGCCGGGAGCACTTCCCACGGGAGCGTGCGCGCAGAGGGCCCGAACTGTGCCCGCGAGGAGGAGGCGTGTGGGTTTTGCCTGCAAGGGTTCTGACCACTTGGGGACGGCGAGGGCGCACAGAGGCACAGAGCTCAGAGGTACACTCGGGGTGTCTGCGCGAGGTACCGGGTGGCCCAGCAGCAGGTGCTCGCGCCCAGGTCCAGAATGGCGCGTCGCAGAGCAGAGCCCGCTGTGCCACCGGCGACCCGTGGAGCCGCCGGGCTGCACTCAGGCGTCTGGCCTCTCAGCCTCGCGGTTGCCAGAAGCGTCAGCGCCAGCGCGCACCGGCGGTGAGTGCGATGATCCAGCCACTTGGGGCGGCTGTGATTTACCCCAAGACCGGTTCCCTGGAGTTCACACAGCTGATACCAGAGGCGAACATGCCCACCGGGCTCTCTGGCCTCTTCACCAGCCACCGAGATGCTCCCCCTCTGCTGTAATCCAAAAGGAGTTCCCCCAAAGCCATGTACATTGATGTGGCTGCCTTGTCACACCCCTTTACCAGCCCCAGACTCCAGATCAGCACCTTCAACATGAGACTGGGCCTGCTCAGCCTACATTCAAGGTTCTTGATAACTGGATGCTGGTCCACCATTTCTGTGCATCCTCTGCTGCCCTTTCCCAGCTATCTCTGCCTCCTCTCCATGGGACTCACCAAGGACCCAGTACCAGCCTAACTGACTGCAGGGAATGGCTTTCTTCTCCTCTTCCTTCCTTTTGGCAAACTCCTATTCACCCATTCAGGCCCTGCCCAGATAATCCTCTTCTGAGAAGCCTTCTCCAGCCTCCCTTCCTGACCGTGATTATATCTACTCTCCTGTTCCCTTGGCACGATTCTGGAGTTTTGTACAGAGCATATCCTGTCTTTGTAGGCTTATTTTTGGTCACAGGCTTTTTGGGAGGCAGGATTGTGCATTTCTCCATCTCTGAAGCACTCTCCTTTCCCCCAAGCACAATGACATGTTAGAAGCCTAGTATGGTTTGCCACACATGTAGGGCAGGGGTTGGGGCCACCATCATTCAGATGAGGCTGGTATGAACATTTCAGGTTTCCAGGGCCCGGCCAGTTTGGGAAAACAAGTGGTGAGTTCTGGCCTCTTGGCTACTTTGTCAAGTCATCCAATGTCATGCTCCTATTTGCTGAGTAACTTCTGTGTGTCCCGTTGTGCAAGGTTAGGGAATGTTGCATGGGCCATTTTACAGATGAGAAAACCTAAGGCCTAGAGGGAGTTACTGCCTCAGGCAGCAACGGCAGGAATTGGGATTCAGACCTAGGCTGGCTGATGTAAGAGCTTCCTGCCCTGGTACTTTCAGCCTTTTCACCATCCTCGCAAGTTCAGGGGAGCGGGGGAGGGCAGAGTCCTAGCTCCAGCCTGGATGTAACCCCAGACTCATCTGCCCAACTTCAGCGGGCTTTGGGACAAGGGCTCCAGAGTGTCCTGATGGGGACTGCTAAGTGGTCTCAGGAGAACCTCAGACCCAGGCCCAGCCCTGATTTTGTTTTCATGTGGCTTCAGCTCAGTCAGGACTTCCAGGAGGGCTTGGATCTGCAGATTTATTGCTGTGCTCAGGAATTTCTTGTCCACTTCAGACGTGGATGTCTGGGGGATGGCTGCCTGGGCTGGGAGTAAAACTGGGGTTATCTTGATCTCCAGATGAGGTAGTATCTGCTTGTGGAGTTGCTGGGGAAGGCTCTTTGCCTTGGATCTTGCTCATGCTCTCCTTCCGGCCCCTGATAAAGAGTCCCAAACACAGGGCCGTAAAGGTGGCCATAAAAATGGAGAAGAAATGCTGGCGCAGCTGGCTTATCAAAGCGCATCGCGACTCCCGCCAGGTCTCCCTACTTCAAGTTTATTTCTCCTCCTCTGCTTTCTCTCAGAAGGTGTCTCGTAAACAGCTAAGAGGGTCATTTATAAATGTCTTCTGCCTTTCCTTCTCAGCACAGGCGCTGCCGCCTTGCTCTCTTCCTGCCTCCAGGTACGTGGATGGTGAAGAGATGGTCCAGGTACGGAGCAGGGTGACCTTTTTCTCCTTTCTTCCAGGTGCCAGCTGAGATGAGACATGGAAGCTGGAGGGGTCTGGCATCCCAGGGAGGCGTGAGGCTCCCAAAGGTGAGTGACAGCGACCCTGGTCTTGCCAGCATCCTCCCATCGTATTGGTGGGGGGCGTGGGGTGGGCTGACCTCTGAGGAGGGGGCACCTTGCCATAGGCTGGCCTCCGTGGCTAATCCACATCACAGAATCAATCCTGTGGCATGAGAGCTGAATAGACTTTAGAGATTGCCTTGTGCAGGTCTCTCGTTATTGTGGTGATGCCCAGGGGTGGTGGGGGACACTTTCCTGAAGTAGAACCAGAGGCAGAACTCGAATCTCTTCCTCCTGACTGGGTGCAAAAAGTACAGCCTCATAGCCATAACAGCAATAATCCCTCTTGCTTGCGGAGCATGTTTCCGGATGTGGAAGGCTTTGACGGTTCCCATTTTTTCTGATCTTTGCAGTGACTCCTTGGGCAAAGCACGTGATTCCCATTTTACAGATAAGAGGAACTGATGCTCTGGGCAAAACACGTGATTCCCATTTTACAGATAAAAGGAACTGATGCTCATAGGTGCTGGGTGCCTGGGGCTGGCTTACAGTTAACAGCTGTGTTCACTCTTTGCCCCTTCCATTCTTAGAGTTTTTCTTGTGGAGTTTCTTCTCATTCATTTTCAAGAGTGGCTCATGAGACATAATCTAAACACAGCCCTCGACTCCCTAGTCCTCCTACCCTAACCTCCTGAACTGTCAAGCCCACAGCTTCATAGTCATGAGACAAAGCAGAGTGGGGTACTTCCCTGGGTGCTGGTCCCACTTCTTGGGGGTTGTTTGGGAATCCTAACAGGTGAGAGGCTTGTGGCTGGGTTGGGCAAAGCTCCTCGAATGGTGAGAAGCACTGGGGGACTCGAGGTCCTGGCTGAGAGGGCCCCAGATTTTGAAGATGGGTGGGCGGGGTGCTCAGAATGGGTATGGCATGGGGGCCCTGGCTGTGGGAGCATGAACCTTGCCTGAGTCCCTGTCTGTCTGTCAGCGCCCAGTGCTTGGCAGGCAGCAGGCACTCAGGAAATGCAAATTGTACAAATTAGCCCAGCCTCGGTGGTCATGGCAACTGTACCTGCCTTGACCACAGAGTGGCTTCCTTTCTTTTATAGTGCTTTTTGTTAAAAGGTATCTATGTATTATATCATGTCTATTTAGAGGCTCCCCACATGCCCCACCCAAGTCAGGTAAGATTGTTGTCACACTGGCTGCTTTTCAACCCAGCAGGACTTGGTTTTGCTCAGGGCACCTCCATCTCTCGCAGGAGGTGGGAACTCATTCTGCATTTCTGCACTTCCAGAGCTGATTCCTTCATGCAGGCCAATTTCACTTGTGAATAGGCCTCCAAAAATAAGTTCTCTGTGATTTAGGAGGATAGGTGCTCCTTTCACTCAGGAGCAAACAGAGGCTTCGTGTGGTCTGGTGACTTTGCTGGGTTGCGCAGAGAGCTGGCTATAGAGCCAAGGTTATGATCCTGGCTTCGGTGTCTCTCTTTGCCCCTCATTTCTTGTTCTTTCCCAGGATAACTTGCTGAATGGTTAGGGGATGTGCCGGCTGCTGTGGTGGGCGACCCTTGTGAGGGCAGGCCGGGGGAGGCTCTTGTGTCTGCCTGGTGCCTGTAATATATTTGAATTATCTCCGCAGATGAGCCCTGATTTAGCAAACAGTCTAGAGTAAACCTCAGCTTGAAGACAAATACAATTGACACTGGGCTTGAGTGGTTCAAAGGTTATTGGCACAAAGCTGTCGGCTTTGTTTAGCCAAGGGGCTGTATTTATGATGGGTGATACGCAGTGCCATCCATAACTTGCCGGCAAGAGAGGCTGACGTCGGACCAGAGACAGCTTATTTACACTGAGCCTGGAGTTTAGTTTCTCTGCTGGGACATGCAAAGGCAATTCGATTCTTGGCCAAGTTGCTTTATAGGTTGCTGGCTTAGGTCTGGTGTCATAATCTGGGTTATCAGTTAACCTTGCACCCCTCAAGGGGGAGGGGATAGCACCCCTCAAGGGGGTCATTTCCTGGGTGTGTGTATAGCAGAGTGAACTGGAGGAAAGGCAGAGAGGTAGGAGAGGTCCTTGGGGCTGTTCAAAGAACCAGATCAATGGGTTTCACATTGACCCCTAATTTAAGCCCCACATACACTAGACTAGCAGCACCTCTGAGTCCCTGGGGCCTGGGACTTGATTCCTACCTGTATCTCTTGGATGCTGTGGCTAGTTTTGGCAAAAGGAACCATGGGGCAGACTTGCACTGAAGAGATGCATGTGGCTGCAGTGCCAGACAGGCAGGCTTTATAGACACTGGATTCCTTGGGAGAGAAATTATCCCAGAAATGAGCAAACTGTGGCTGTAAGGAGCCATGGCCAGTGCTGGCAGAGGTGTGTGGTTGCTACCAAAAGCCAGCCTGTGGTTTGGCATTTTGGAGAGCAGCAGGCAATCTGTTTCAGAGCCTTACAATACGCTTCTCTTGGTGACCCATTCATTCCACTGGCTAGAGTCCATCCCAAGGAAATCATCATAGATGGGGACAAAGATTCATGCATCTGGATGTTCACTGCTGTGTTATTTATAACAGCAAAAAAGGAACACATTAAACATTCAACAGTAGGAAATTTTTATTACATTAATTATGGCATCTCAATAAAATGAAATACTGTAAACTGACTCAATTAATGTGTATAAAGAATATTTTATGATTTGCCAAAATGATGCTAAGTACAGGAGAGAAATATTTCATAAATTGTCTGTAAAGTGTGTTTTCTGTTACATAGAACAAGCTATGAAGGAGGGAAACACAGCTGAATGTAAGTGAGTTAGCGCAGATGGTGGGATTCTGGTTAATTACCTGACCTCTTCATGGAGTATATTTTCAATTCCTACTAGAGGTACATATTACTTTTCAGCCTCAGGAAATATTACTGAACAAATAAACAAAAATCAAACTTTATACTTCTTTGGTGATCCCGGCCCTTCTACAGGCCTCAGTTTCCCTGGGCCTAAGAGGAGATGCTGGGCTACTCTTGTTCTGCCCTGGCTTGAGTCCTGGGCTGGGAGGAATGATCCTCTGAGCCCGTGCTGGCAACCTGCCCGCGATCACCATGTCCTGGGTCTAATGGGCCACCTAATTTTAGTGCGTGCTGGGGCAGCTGCCTAAGTGTGGCCCTAGCTGCCGGGCAGACAGTCAGGGTGGTGTTGGCAGCATCGGCGACCTCTCACCAGCCAGGCTGGTGAGGTCACAGCACAGCTTGGGACCCGGCTGGGTAAGTCACAGAGCTATGGGGGGATTCTCAAGTGTCCATGACACAGAACATCACAACCTGCATTTGGAAAGAAATCCACTAGCTGGGATCCTTGGATTGAGCAAATGGGAAGGGGGTGCCTTTGGGGAGTGAGGGAAAGGAAAGGCCTGCATGCTTTAAGTGCTGAGTGTCATTTTGCTGGAATTCCAGAAGTCACTCTGCTATCAGGGCTCCCAATTTATGGCTTGAACTTGTCTCTGAGTCCAATTTCGTCTGTCATCTGGGGGACTTGCATGGAGACATGAACATTTCCCTGAAAGGTCTTGGCTGAGGGCATCTTCTGATAGTGGACAGATATGGGCACTGTGTCCTTTGCCAGAATAGCTGGGAGTGTGAGGTCTTCAGGGGTGTGAGCTTGAGAACAGCTCTACCAGGAAGATGGGTCAAGGGTGAATGGAGAGCAGGGCTCGGTTGGTGAGGGAAGATGGGGGATACTCTGGCCTCCTCCCCGATCTCCTACCTTCAGCTTTGTGTCACTTGCTTTGCAAGTCAAGCCGTCTTTCTAAACCTAGCTCTTATTTGTCACCCTCACCCCCGCCCCTGTCTGGGCTCTGCAGAGGCCTTGAATAAAGTTAATATCCCTGAGTGTGGCATTCAAGATCTTTAAAGGCCTAACTTGACCTCAACCTATTTTCCTGCTTTTTTTGCCACATACTCCCTACTCTAGCTAAAACACATCCTGTTCCATCTGTATTCTTGAACACACCATACATTCTCATTTCCCTTAGGCTGAAATTTTCTTCTTTGACTCTACCTCAGTTTAGTCACTATTTATTTGTGGAACACCTACTATGGCATTGGGCAAGACTCACTTGATAAACTCCTATTCAACCCTCAAGACCCAAACGTCTTTTGGTCTGACACGCCTTCACCAGCATGACCTCCCAGGTCATCCCATCTCTACTGATGATGATGTTTTATATCTCATATTCTTGGAGTGAGTTGTCTGCTTTTCCCACTGGGCCTTGGTAACTTTTCTCTGTGCTCCCGGTGCAAGGCATAATTTTCTGTAAATAGCTGTTGGGTGTTATCATACGGAGAGAGTCATTAGTGAATGCCAACAGTGCGAGTGAAAGGATCTCTTCCCTGGAGTTGTAAGGACATGGGATAATGATAGCAAATAGTGTCAATTTACACTTACCAAGCACGTACCATGTGCCAGGCACTGTACCAGTTGCTTTCCATGCGTTAACGCATCTAGTCCTCCTCAGACCAAGAGATTGGTGTGGTTACCCCTTCATGTTACAAACGAGGAAACTGACGCACAGGTAAGTAAGTCACTCGTTCAGGCTCATGCAGCCAGTAAGCAGATGAACTGGGATTTGAACCTATGCAGCTGGGCTCTGAAACTTACACAATATTTCTTCTGTCCTACCAGGCACAGCAGTGATATTTGCCTCCTGGGAAGTAAAGGGTAACCCCATACCTGGTGGGTCCTGGTGCTGATGGTTGTTGATGGCACAGGTGCATGGTGTGGGGGATGGTTGGGGATGCCCTCGGGGGTAAGGGCTTTCCTGGATCTATCCTAGTGACATGCCCAGGCATATTTTTACCCCACTGCCTGCCATGCAGGGGATGGAGTCCCCCTCTCCTTTGCCTCTCTGCAGGGTGCATTCATTTTACATGTAGTTATGATGCACTTACTGCCTAGGCACTGGGGGAGTAGCGGTGCCTGCCCCAGTGGAGCATGGTCTTGTCAATGGGCACGGCTTCCATGTTATTCCTACATTGCAGGTCTGGCACAGATCCCAGGTGATGCCTACCCCTGCTTGCATTTATCTCAAGCCCAGGGGTGGCCTTGGACATTTCTGAGGACCCCACGCCTTCCCCCACCTTCTATCTGTCCAGGGCTCTGTTGTGCAGCGTCTGGAGAATGTATTTAATACTACGGAGGAGAGTCGAAGCTGGAGGCAGTGATCCTTTAAGAGCTGACTGAGTAGTTGGGAACTTTTCAGTAGGAGAGGGGCCTGTCTGTTTCTGAGACGCATCATGGACTTTATCTGTGCTCAGTTTTTGGTGTCTGCTTCTTTACTGGAGCCAGAGTGGAGTGGAGATGCCTTAAGATGAAGGGGATGGAGATGGCCATGGGCTTAGTATTTGTTTGCTGGGGCTGCCATAACAAAGTACTAAAAACTGGGTGCTTCAAACAACAGAAGTGTATTCTCCCACATCGTGGGGGCTGAAAGTCCAAAATCAGGGCTGGCACTTTTCTGGAGGCTCTGTGGGGGCGTTGTTCCATCCCTCTCTCCTGGCTTCTGGTGATGGCTGGCAACCCTTGTCATTCCTTGGCTTGTGGATGCGTCACGCCAGTCCGTCCTTCATCATGTGGCATCTTTCTTGTGTCTGTGTCGAAATCTCCCTTTTCTCATAAGGACACCAGTCATATTGGATTAAGGGCTCACCTTACCCCAGGATGACCTCATCTTAACCAATTATATCTGCAGTGACCCTATTTTCAAATAAGTTCACATTCTGAGGTCCTGGGGGGGTTCAGACTTCAACATGTCTTTCTGGGGACACAGTTCAACCCATGACAGACTCCCTGAGGGAAATGCGTGACAGACTCCCCTGGGTACTGCTTTGTGGGATTGCTGGGATTGTGGCTCAGTTGCCCCATTTCTCTTGAGGGGAGCCCAGGAAAGCAGGCGTGGATGTCCAGGCCACCCCAGGCTTCAGCAGAAGGGTTTCCCGGCCTGGCCTCACAGCTCTGGGAGGGCCTTGGGAGAGACACGGATGATCAAAGATGGTCGAGGGGGCCAGGGGAGCAGCTGAGTCTCTGAGTGCCTCTTCTGCCTCTCCTCTTAGAAATGCAAATGGCATCTGTGCAGGAATCCTTTTAAGGGATGAAAGCAGTTTTAAAAAAGACATTAATCTCCTCACTTCCTTCTGATGGTTGGAGATGAATGACAAGCCTGGTAATTGAAGATGGTGGGGCTGATAATTCTGCAGTAGCCTCGGGAGGGATGTCGTGGGCTGTGAATCACTGCACGACACAGACCGGAGCATCTCCCTGATGGTATCTCCCAGGCCCTTGCAGCCTCTTGCTGGCGTACGAAGATGCACACACATGTGAAGGTTTGAGTTGCCTGGTTGTTAGGGTGCGGGGCGCAGCTTCCTGGCCCAGGGACTTTTTTTGGGGGGAGCAGCAGCTGCAGCGAGCAGCAGAATTGATTGCCTTTTATGCATGGGCACCTGCTAGGTGCGGGGGGCAGGGGGGCAGGGGTAAGAGTGCCTGTGCATAGTAGGTGTTGATGTCTGTTGAATGGGAGCATGAAATGCTCAGGGTTGGTTCCTCAGGTGCTTAGACAAGCCACATGTGGCTTCTCGTCCTCCCTCACAGCAGCCTTCCTAGCACTCTCAGAAGGACAAGCCTCTCCCAGCTCATGGGGACCCACTGCCCAGGATGCTTCTGGCGAGTGTTGGGTTCCTGGGTGATACTTGACCTTTCTGTTGCACATGCTTATGCCCACGCTTGTGCAAGTAAACTCAGATCCCCTACTCTGGGCTGAACCTGAGGGCTGTGTGAGGATGCAGGCAGCAGTGAGTGGAGAGGAAGCCCAGGAGGGACTTACGGGGCCGGGGAGCTCCTGATGGGCCCCTCATTGGCCCTGATGGTTCGGTGTTGCTAGCACCTCGGATAGGTCCAGCCCTAAGCTGGGCTGAGTCTGAGCAGAGCGGAGATGAGTGAGAGGCCTTTCTACTCCACATTTCCCCCACAGCACTTCCGGGAGCACCTGTGTCTGTGTGTGGGTGTCCCAAAAAGTGCAGCTCTCAGATGGGCTGTGTCCTGTAGACAGTGTGCTGAGAGGCTGGGGAAGTGATTTGGTGCCGTAGAGTGTGTGTGTGTGTGTGTGTGTGTGTGTGTGTGTGTGTGTGTGTAGATAAGGGTATTGACTAATTCATTTACTCATTCATTCATATGTTAATTCTAAGGTGCCAGTCACCATGTTTAATTCTGGGGTTTCAAGGTGGGGACAAAACTGGCATGGTCCCACCCTGTGGGAGCTCACAACTTGTAGAGGGAGCAGACATGAATCCAGCAGTTGCACCAGTAGACACAAAAGTACTGATGCTGCATGGGGGACGGCACTCTCTGCTGAGTTTTGCCACTGGTTTGTGACTTGCCCCTTCATGCCAGGATCTTCACATTTTCGCTGATCTGAGACCCCTTTGCTGAAGTGAACACTTGTCTGCACACAGCAGAACAGCTGGGTATTCCTGACCCCCATTCACCTGCCCTTCAAACCACCTGCCCAAGTCCCCAGTGGCCCCAGGGTTCTGGGAGCACAGTTTGGACATGATGGCTCTAGGCACTAGGGGGCTAGCAAAAAGCCTTGCAGCTTTCAGAACAGCAGCAGCAGGGCAGTGAGAAATTGACATTGCTCTTGCAGGATGATGCACCCAGCAGAGTGGCCTGAGGGGGGCTGTGGCAGCGAAGGAAGGCTGTGTCATCCAGATGGATGAATGGGTCTGGGACCAGCCTGGGGCCAGATAGGAGGAGACTGAGTGGCTGATGGGGGCAGGCTCTGCTATGGAGAGGGCGCCTTTCCAGGGGCTCCTGGGGAAGAGGTGGGGCCAGGGCTATCCATGGGCTTGGGCCAGTCTCAGCATGGACTCTTGGCCTGTACTCAGAGAGCAGGCTGTGTCAGTCACAGAGCTGAGCTCCTTAAGCAACGTCCAGGGTAGGCTCTTCTGTGAAGAAGCCTAGGGGAAGGGGAGGGCAGGGTGGCTGAAGTCTCTGGGGCAGTGTTAGTTTTCTGTTGCTGCTGAAACACATTACCACACACAAAGGGACTTTAAATCAACATGCATTTATTATCTTACAATTCTGTAAGTCAAAAGCTGGACGTGGTCTCCCTGGGCTAAGATCAGCCTCGGCAAGTCTATGTTCCACCTGGAGGCTCTAGGGAAGAATCTGCTTTCTTGACCTTTCTAGCTTCTAGAGGCTGCTTGCATTTCCCAGTTTGTGACCCCTTCTTCCACCTTCAAAGCCAGCCACGCTGCATTTCTCGGATAGCCTCTTCCGTTGTTGCTTCTCCCTCTGACCATAGTTGGGGGAATGCTCTCCACTTTTAGGGATTCATGTGATTACATTGGGCCCTCCCAGGTCATACAAGATAATTTCCCCATCTCAAGACCCCCAAACTTAATCACATTTGCAAAGATCCCTTTTGCCATGGAAGGTACATCATTGCAGGTTCTGGGGGATTGGGTCACAGGCATCTTTGCTTGGGATGGGTGGGGAGCCTCTGCCCGGGATTCTTGACAGCCAGAATGTGCATGTGACTTTTATTTGGCTGTGAAGGTAAGTGGTCCCCCCAAGACTCAAACCTACAGAAACCGTGCCCCCTAGCTAGAACTGGGTGCAGAGGACCCTTCTCCATGGGCCACTTCGGTGAGGCCTGTCCCTCCTTGACCTGCCCCAGCCCCTGGACGGGGCTCCTTCTCAGGCTTTTCTCAGCAGCATGCCTCAGCTTGGGGCTGCATTCCTGGTGTGGGGAGGGAGCTGAGATGATGTGGGCACACCGAGTATCCCCATGGGACACCGTGGCTTCTAGGGACCCAGGAAGGGGACCCATTTATTTTCCTTCTTTCCTTCCTTTCTCCTTCCCATTTCTCTCTCCTTCCTTCCTTCCTTTCTTTCTTTCTTCCTTCCTTCCTTCCCTCCCTCCCTCCTTCCTTCTTTCCTTCCCTCCCTCCCTCCCTCCTTCCTTCCTTCTTTCCTCTCTCTTTCTCTCTTTCTTTTCTTGACAGAGTCTTGCTCTGTCACCCAGGCTGGAGTACAGTGGCACGATCTCAGCTCACAGCAACCTCTGCCTTCTGGGTTCAAGCAACTCTCCTGCCTCAGCCTCCTGAGTAGCTGGGATTACAGGCACCTGCTACCACAGTCAGCTAATTTTTGTATTTTTAGTAGAGACGGGGTTTCACCATGTTGGCCAGGCTGGTCTCAAACTCCTGACCCCAAGCGATCCGCTCACCTCAACCTCTCTGTTAGGATTACAGGCGTGAGCCACCATTTCTGAGTGAGGAGCTGGGGCTGAGCGACTGGGAAGCACAGGTACCCCAGGGTATGTCTCCTCCCTGTGCCACCCCCCAGATGCTGGCAGGCTCCCACTGACCTCTGTGTACCTCCTTCTCCAGGAAGGCCCCTCGGGGTGGGTGCTGACCTTCTCTGGGAGCCCTCACTCGGGGGCTCTGGGTTGTGGAGGCTCCTCTAATGCAGAGGATGGGCTGGGGGAGTGCCCTGGACTGAGTGGCCTTCCCAGCAGTACCACAGAAGCCACACTGGAGCCTGAGGTGAAGGAAACACCAGTACTGCTGATCCTGTCTTTATTTCACATTTTGGTATTTTATTCATCGTAGATTTCTGCATTAATTTGCTTTTTACAAATACTGTGTGGAAATACTGTTTATCTTGATTCCTGAGTTTTGGCTCCCTTAGCTTTGGTGCTTCAGTCGCTCACCCTAGTCCTGGCCCTCCCTCCCAGGACAGAGCTGGAACTCTCCATGCCCCGGAGCTGACTCTGGCCTCTAGTCCTCTGTCCAGAGGAGGAAGGCGAGAGGGAGCGGGGGTGTTCAGGAGAGGACAGGCTGGTGACACGGCCGTCTTGGTTTCTCATGGGATCTGCCACAGTGACCGGCAGGTGTGAGCATGGCTGGGCTGAGTAGGCCCTGGGGGCAGGAGCTTTTCCTAGGTCTTCCTGTCCCGCTCCAAGTGAATCCTCCTGCTCCTTTGGAGGCCCTGCCTTGTAACATCTGGCTGCCTGGGACTCAAGACATCTCCCTGCTGGGGTGGGGGAGAGGCCAAGGGGCATGGCTGTGGGGGCTGAGGACAGGAGAGGAGGCTCTCTGAGTTCGGGACCCCGGCAGCCTGCCCTGGCAGCTGTGTGTGTATCCGGGTGGCCGGGGGCCGTGTCGTTCTGGGTGTCTGACTGCAAGCCGTGTTGGCAGGGCCTGGGCTCCTGGGCCTGATGCTCAGCACGCTGTCAGCACTCAGCAAATAATAAATAATAATAATATCTCCAGCATGTTTGGGAGCTTGAGGAGGGGGAGAACACAGAAAACATGTGTTCTGTCTCATGGCGGGTGCTGGGAAGCCGAAGTCTGCTCTGTGCCTCTCTTGGCTGGAGTTTGGGGGGACCACACCCCCTCCTCCTAGCTGCAACTTGGGACGGGGGAGGGCAAGTCGGGAGCTGCTGCTTGTGCCTCTGGAAACGGGGTGAGGGGGTTCTGGGGGAGGGTTGCCTGGGGAGGTGTCCTTGAGCTGCCATTTAGAAAGAGCGTGGACTGTCCTCAGATGTCCTCCGGGATTTGGATAGTTGGACTTGGGCTGAAATCCTGGATCTCCTCCTTTAGACAAGTCACTTCACCTCTCTATCCCCTCAGTTTTCTCATTTGTGAAAATGGGAGGTTACAGCAACTGCTAGAGTGGGTGCGAATGGTTAGCGCTGCTGGCGGCGTGTCTTGGGCAGCAGTGTCGCTCTGGTCCTTGATGTGAGGCCTGAGCTTGATCCCGTGGAGAAAGACCATGAGGAGCAGGACTGTGTAGGTGGCCGACACTAGCACCGGGTCTGGCAGGGGCGGGAGGGGGTGTGGTTCTGCACACCCTTGTTGTGCTGCAAGTTGCTCCAATGCAGTTGACACCCATTACTGTTTCTTGATTGACTGTGGGACTCAGGAGCTTTCACGGGGCAGGGGATGGAGGTTAAGTGCTTAGTGCCAAAGCCTTCTGGGGACTTGGTGGTTCAGTGGGGGGTCTCTTGGGTGACTCCTGCACCTGGGGGTTGAGCACCCACATCTTGGGCTGCAGCTCCTAGGCTAGGGAATGGAGCTCCTAGCTCCGGGTGGGGAATGCTGCTGGGCTGACAGAGCAGAGGCTTGGGACGTGCCCAGCACTGCCCTCGTGCCCCTGTCTCTCCCTGGCCTGCTTCCTCATGAGGTTGGAGAGGGGCTGGAGACTCATAGTAGGAGCACAGGTGCTGCTTTCTATCTAGTGAGGCAGAGTCTTCCCCACCTGCTCAGCCACAAAGAGCCCCAGGCAGCTCCGAGAGGGCACCTTACTGTGCTCCTGCATCTGACTCTGTGGCTCTCTCTGGGTGAGTGAGACTCAAGGAGCAGATGTGCAGAGGTCCTTAAGAGGTGGCCCCTCTTAAATGCAGAGGCTGTGGGGCCTGTGCAGCCTCCTGTGAGAGGACTGTCTCCCGCAACCCCCTTTCCAGGGCCCTGTAGCTCCATTTCTCCACTCCTGGGTCTCCAAGTGGGCATTGCCCCTACTTACCATGAGCCTCCTGTCTCCTGTCCCGAGGGGTCTGGCTCCTCCCTGGTGGGCCAGCGAGGCCTAACGGTCGCCTTTGCCTGGCTCAGGGCGGTGCCACAGGGGATGTGCCACTTGTCAAATGCTGTTGTTTAATTTTCTTCACTCAGACTCTGCTTGTTCCAACACCCTGCAATGACACGGGTGTTAACCGAGCACCAGGGACTATAATTATCGGGGGTTGAGAGACAAGAATCTCCTGGTGGTGCAGCAGCTGCAGGCAGGAGCTGCGGCTTGATCTGTCCCCGGAGAGGAGCTGCTCCAGCCTGACTCGTGTCTGAGGAGTCACCGGGGTTCACACCCTTCACCCCCGCATTTGTCTGCAGCCCCACAGGGATGGTGCACTTTAGGGGTCATGCTCGACCTCTGTCCATGGGGCAGACAAGGGCTGTGATTTGTATGGAGTGTGGCTGCCTTTGCTCCTGAGTGCCTGGGAAGGACAGGTCCCTCTTGTAGTCTTGCAGATGTGCAAAGGCTTCTGCCCTGAAGGGAAGGGCAGCTGTGACTGCATGAGTGCCCAGGAGCGGGGCTGCAGGGTACCTACCACAGGTGAGGGTGCCTTGCTCAGCATAGGTGCAGTGTCTTGCATGGAATCAGGAATCATTTCCCCTGAGGTCTGGTAGGACAGACCAGACTCAACAGCCAGGATTTTGGCTACAAAGTTGGGATCAACTGGTCACATGCTATGGTTGTTTAAAAAACACCAGTGAAGGCCACCTCCAGATGTACAAACAGACGTTCAGTGTCTTGGTTGATCTAGGTGGCTGGGTGCTCTCCTGGGGCGGGGGTCCCCCATTGTAAGAGGCACAGGATAGCCTGGTGCTGTGAGGATTGGATACCTCGTCATGTTGGGGGTGGTGCCCTCAGAGCTGGGGATGGTCCGGGAGGGGTTGCTTACCTGGGTTCAGGTGTGGGAAGAACACGTGTGAAGAGGTGGGAGCAGATTGTTGGGCTCAGCTTTGGGGGAGGAAGGTTTGGGCTCAGCTGCTGACTGTCGAATGACCTAGAATGGAGAGGGTTGGGTTGTTGGGGACTGACCCCTGGTCATTGGGGATTTTGGCAGGCAGATGTAAGGTAGCTGCTGTTGACATGTGGGGGAGATGATTTCTGCCTGAGGAGGGGCTTGGGTGAGATCTCTTACCCTGAGTGAAGGGTCTCTAGCCCTGAGGTCTCTAGCCCTGGCTCTGCCACTAACTGGCACCTGCCCTCTGGGTAGGTCTCTCCCCCTCTCTGTGTCTCTGTGTCCCTGCCTGGGACAGGATCTAAGGGCCTGATTCCTCCTGGATTTTTCCCATGGATCGTATGAGGGGCATGGGGGAGTGGGGGAGCAGATGGGGGCCTTCTGTGTGTATCCATAGCATGCAGGCACAGCAAGCCAGGGTGCTGCGGAGGTGTGCAGGTCGGTATTTCTGCATGTAGCTCTTTCTCCTAGGACTTCTGGTTCTCCAGTGAGGCCCCGTGCCCATAGCAATGCGACCATCCCATGCATGTCTGTGCTCTTGGGGCTGGTGTTGGGATGTAGGAATATGGGAGCCATCTGAGGTTGCTGGGCTGGGGGAGGTTGAGGCCCTCACTGGAGCCTTCTCCTGGCCCAACTCCCATGAGCACTGGCATTGGCTGAGCACACAGTAGGCCCTTCCTTGGTCAGCATATTCAGTGGGCTCTACCAGGAGCATAGCCCTAGCTGCCAACCGAGTGACTCTATTTTCTGGGAGCCAAAGATGGGTTTCCTGAAGGTCCACTGGCCTTCGGGGCTTGCTCCGGGGCAAAGGATGGGGTCTGGGGAGAGAAGGAGAAATTGGAGCTCACCAGGAGCATCAAAGGGCTGGTGCAAGGTTTATTGGGGCCTTTACAGCCCTAGTTTTCATTATTTACACCCTGTTGGTTCTAGGAGCTCCCGTTAAATGTGTAATAAATATAAAAATATTTTACAGGCCAGTGAAAATTCCACAGCAAAAATAACTCTATAAAAAGGGATTTTGCCCTGCTCTGCCCGCTGCCGAATTCTGTGTGGCATTCCTCGGAGCCTGTTGGCTGGCAGCAGGGCAATGATGTGGCAGGGTTCCCCAGTCCTGGTGGGGGGCATGGGCTGGGTGTTTAATTAGCCCCTTTACCAGCCTGTGCATGAGCCGCTCCTCCTAGGCTGTGGCTGCCAGCTCTCCCAGGCGGGAGTGTGTGAGCATGGGCTGCAGCTGGGCCTGGGTCTCAGGTTGGGCAGTGGAGGTCTGCGAACCAGCAGCAGGGAGGAAGGGCAGAGGCTGGAGCTGCTCTCCTGGCATCTCCCGGCCCTTGCTGGGCAGCATGAGGTGTGGCCAAAGGGGTGGGAAGGAAGGGTGGGGTTGGAAGACATTGCAGAGCAGTGATTTGGAGCAAGGGCTCCAGGGTCAGACTGCCAGGGTTCCAGTCCCACCTGTACCACTTAGTAGCTGTGTGACCTTGGGCAGATGCCTTGCTCTTTCTGTGCCTGATTCCTCCTCTGTGAAATCCCATCTCACTTGATTGCTACGAAGCTGCTCCAACCTGGGATGATCCCTCTGCCTTGGGACTCTGGGTCCTTCTCCCACAGACTTTGGCCAATCCTGTTGGCATCTCCCAGACCCCTAACCTGCTACCATTTGGAACTGGATGATTCTAACAGACTCTCATACATGACTGGTCTCACCCCTGCTTTCTGTGCCTTTCCTGCTTCTGCTCATCCTGACTCTCAAGAGAAGCCAAGTGGGGACTGGGGAGGCCTGGGAATGGAGAGGCAAACTGTGAGGCAGCATCTTCGTCTCCCATGGGCATGGTGGGGGAGGACTGCAGAGTGCCAGCCTGCCTATGGCCACCCCATGCAGACCAGTGGCCTTAGCAAGGCCCTTCAGTGGAGGAGTGGGGGTGCTGGTTGGGGGAGGCTGATGTGAAAGCCAGCATCCACCGGCCTGGGCATGCGCCAGGCTCTGCTTTCTATACACCAACCCCAGGAGGCAGGTGCCACTGTGGTTCCCATGTCAGAGATGGGCATGCCGCTGCCAGGGAGGCCTAGCAGGGAAGTGGTGGGAGATGGAGGAAGCTAGGGTGGTCTCACCACTGGGCTGCCCTGCCCACCTCCAGGTAGGATGGAAGTTGCTGTGTGTTGGCAGTGCAGTGCCATGCTTCTATCCAGCACTCTGTCCTCCCCGGCGTGGCCAGGCCTCCTTGACCCGTCCTCCCTCAGTGCTCAGTCTCTTCCTTGCTTTGCTTTCCTAAAGAAAGTGCCTTGGAAAACCAGCCATGAAGGGGATGTTGTTACAGAAATCTTACATCTGCTGTAAACCTATAGAGATGGTAAATCATTCCTAAATGTTGGTTCTTAATTTTAGCCACAGATTTAGTCTCCCATGAATAAAAAGGAGCCTCAGAGTGAAAGTCAAAATGTGTGTTTTCAGCAATGTGTGCATTGCCTCTTCCTCCCTTAGAGGTGGGGTGACAGGGGGGACCAGGTCACAGATGAGGAAACAGACGCTGAGGAGGTTATTTGATCACTAACATTGCAGTGGCAGGAGCAATGGTTTGCTGCAGTCTCTGGTGGATGGAGTGCATTCGATGGTTCTGGGGCTGCCTTGGCTCTCCTGGTGGCCTGGACCATAGGGAACAGCTTACCAGCCCAGGGAGTTCTCCTCCCTGCCAGCATGGCCAGCAGTGTGGATGTTGGAGTTCGGGCACTGAGAAGTACAAGCTGTGTGGCCCTGGTAAGTCTCTGCCTCTCAGGCTTGGTGTGCCCACCACAGCCTGGGGGATTTGATGGGGGTACCCACCAGGCCCTGACCCCCGTGACGGACAGCACAAGTGCAGTTCTGGGACTTCAGCAGGCCTGGGAATGCAGAGAGGGCCTCAAGGCTGCTGGGTTGGCAGGCACATCAAAGGCGGCATGGGCGAGGGCTTCCAGTAGGGCTTTAGGAGCTGGGGGGTCTAAGCCCCCTCAACGTGGGGGTTCTCCCTTCTTTCTTCAGGGGCCTGCCATTAGTCCAGAAGTCTCTTGCTCAAATTTGCAGTTTAGGCCCTGCTGCCATCTGTCCTTGAGTCGGGCAGGTGCGCAGGCCCAGCGTGTTTTGTGGGCACAGGGCGGGGGATGGCAGGATGTGTGACTGACTCCGTCTTCCTGTCTTCCTGGCCTGATCTGCTTCTTCATGGCAGGTTAGGGGCCAGGCTGGGAGAGCCTCCCCCTTGGCAGGCCCTTCTTTGGCTCTACTGGCCTGTGGAGCTCTTTCCCTTCTGCCAGCACATGCTTTTGGAGCCATCCACCCGGGTATAAAAAACTGTGCTTCTGCAGCTGTGAGCAAACCAGGCCAAATCCTTGAAGGCTGGGATGTCTGTCTTTCCCTCTAGACATGTGGGCTGGGATGAGGGGGCATTACAGAGCACTGGGGTGAACTTGCCCAAATGGAACACCCCAGTCCACAGTAACAACAGCCTTTGCCCAACCCCTCTGCCTGGAGCCAGCACACCTCGGCAGAAGGCACCAGGAGAGGTAGCCGGGTCTCTCTGAGGCTTGCTGCTTAACCTCTTTAGGATTTGACCATGGGTTTTTCCAGATGTGGTTTGGGAGGGCCATGGTCCTCCTAAGGGAGCTGGGGGTCCAGGGGATCAGCTTAGGGTGAGAGCCAGCCTCATCGGGTTGTGTGCTCTGCCTCACCCTGCTCAGGCTGTCAGGGGAAACAGGTGTTATCCCCCAGCCATGCTGGGCATTGGGACCTCAGCTTTTCAGAGGGGGCCTCCTGTGGCTCAGCCCCCCTGTCCAGTGGAGAGAGTGACCATATTTCTTCCCCCAACAGTCCAGTTCCCCACTGCGTTCACAGGACAAGGTTTTGCACCCTCATCCTAGAGGATGCTGGGCGAGGCTGTGGCCCTGCAGAGTGGAGATTTCCCGGCCAAAGCCAGTGGCTTACTCTGCCCGATGACCTGGCCCTGGCTGTGAAGAGAACGGCAGTGTGAGCGGTGGTAGCCACCTTCTGGGGCCATGCCCACCATGCAGAGAAGCCCTGCGTGGGGCAAGAGCGTCACAGGAGCTGGTGGAGCTTCTTCATGTTGCTGGAAGGCCACCACTGTTGCAAGGTGTTCTGGATGGAGAGTCAGAATTTCACACAGGTCATGGTTGCTGAATACCCACCAACTTCATTTGTGTCTTGTAGGGGCTGCAGAGGGGCTCTTGGCTCTGGGTGTTGCTTGCAGCAGCCTCTCTGCTTTAAAGACGCAGACTTGGCCTCCCTGGCCCCGGCGGGCAGTCTTTAATCCCTCCTTTGTGTCGTCACTGGTTGGGGTGAGAGTTCATGAAGGAAGAGAGTACGTGGGCTATGTAATTAAGTCGCATGCTTGGCACAGAGACCTGGTTTTAATGCACGTATCTCATTTGCTGGCTTTTCCAGGCCTTTGTCCCCAGCCGGGGCCCATGGACTAATTACAAGGTGTGGGGCTCTGTGGTGGTTCAGTGGCCCCGCTGGTGGTGCTGAGTCGTACCTGCTCTCAGGCTCTGTGCTGGGTGTGCTGCAAGGGGACATTGCCAATCTGCTGGAGGTGGCCTCAGTGATAGCTCTGCGATGACCGGGTCATCGTTGGGGGAGATGTCTGAATCCTCCCAAGCACTGTCACGTTGGGCTGGCTTCTGAGGTAGACTGCAGCAACCCATGGAGAAGAAAAAGGGCAGAATGGGGAATGGAGCTCCCACCCAGGCTCTGCAGTAGGGGTGAGGAAGCGCATTCTGGGAGGTGGACTCTCTCCGTTGGTCATGGTATGCTTCCCAGAAGTGCTGGGAAGCTCTTGCTATCAAACACACCTGCTGAGCCTCTCTGTTTGGGGCTTTGTGGTCCCGCTCCTGCTCCTGCTCTTTGGACTGCGAAGGGGACTCTGTTTTTCCCCAGAGGCAGATACAGAGGTTGCACATGAGACTCACCATCAACAGCATAACATGGACGAAGAGCCCATCGCGTCCAAGCCCTAGCTGCGTGCATTACAGTAATGAAGCGCGGACCCCCAGCTCTGTGGATAGGCGTGGATGTGCTGCCCACATTCGTCACATGCCGGGAGCCCCAGTGCGTGAGCATACAGTGCAACAAGAGCAGCTCTGTGGGGCCTGACTTTGGTTCTTAGTGAGAATGTTCGTCACCACGTGCATTGCACTTCACGTCGCCTGCTGTTTTACTTGCCTTAGATTTAGCATAGATTTGAGGAGTTGGTTTGCCTGACTCATTTCTTCAGAAAAAGCATCCACCTGCCTGGTGCAGTAGCCTCACACCTGTAATCTCAGCAGTTTGGGAGGCCGAGGCAGACGAATCATGAGGTCAGGAGTTGGAGACCAGCCTGGCCAACATGGTGAAACCCTGTCTCTACTAAAAATACAAAAAATTAGCCGGGCATGGTGGTGGGCACCTGTAATCCCAGCTACTCAGGAGGCCGAGGCAGGAGAATCGCTTGAACCCAGGAAGTGGAGGTTTAGGTGAGCTGAGATCACGCCACTGAACTCCAGCCTGGGCGACAGTGAGACTCCATCAAAAAAAAAAAAAAAAAAAAAAAATCCACCACATTTTGAATAATTTTTTTTTTCTCTGAGTTTTCCCCAGTAAACAGGAGGTATTCAGTGTGCCTGGAGTGGAGGAAGCTAGGAAATGCTGCATGGGGTCGCCAATAACAGCTTTGCCATTGGCATTTCCTCTCCAGAAAAGTGGTGGAGCCAGACTGTGCCAGGCTCTCTTCTGGGTCCTTAATGTGTGTTATTTTAATCATCAGTCAACGTCTTGAGGTAGGGGGTATTAGGAAACCTGTTTATAGGTGAGGAAACTGAGGCACAGAGAGGGTGACGTGTCTCATATCACACAGTGAGGAGGTGATTGTCCAGGATTGGGAAGGAGGCTGTCAGCTGCCAGACCCTCTCCTGTCTCCACCAGGAAGGGCTGACCAGCATCCTCACCTGGGGACCTTGGTTACCCAGAGCCACAGAGGGCTTGTGCAGGGGCAGATTCTGGCCCCCTTGGCCAGGATGGGTGTTGTGGCTCTAGTGAGGGAAGCACAAGCCGAGTCCTCTACCTGCAATCCACCTGACACCAGGCTCAGCTTTCCTTCCCTGTCCCCTGGCTGCATGCCTTCAGCAATATCAGGTGCAGCAGGACTCCGAGGAAGCCTTGAGAGTGGAGACTAACTGTTTTAAAACCATGAGCTCCCAACCTCAATCCAATAAGGGAGCAGTTGAACCTCCAATATGCAGAAGGTATCCCTGTTTACAGAAGCCGGTGAGCTGTCCCCATGCCAGATGATAGGCATTGGTGGTGTTGTGGGAAGGCCCTGTGACCTGTCAGTCCCACAGTGGGCTGCTGTATGTGTCTCAGAGAAGAGCTGCCACAGACACAGGGCAGGCCCCACCAGAGAGCCGCGTGAGTTCTGGGTCCCACATGGGTGAGGTGAGCGCCTCTGCTGAAGCAGGTAGGCTCTGGGTTCTGTGGTCTGTGTGGGGGACCCTGGCCTTGCTGAGCCAGTACAAGATCTTTTTCCAGCTGTCTGCCCCACAGGACCCAGCCCAGGGCTGCCGTGGGACCTCAGTGGATGCTTATTCCAAATGCTTATTTTGGAGTTCAGTGAAAAACAAATGGCGGACCACCCCTGCTCTTGCACAGTGGCCAAGTTCCCAGTGCCCTTTGATGGGCAGACCCCCTTCATCCTCACAGTGGCCCAGCAAGAGAACCCCACCTCTCACATCCTTGTCAGCCTATCCTGTCCCTCTGGCCTCTGTATCTTTGCACATGTGGTTCCCTCTGCCTGGCCTGCCTCTGTACCCCCACCCCTTGGCCTGGCCTGCCTAATACCTACTTGGCCTTCAGCTGCTCGCAACAGGATGTCTCTCCTACAGGGGCTTTCCCTGATCCCCACAAGCCTGGGGCAGGGGGGAGAGAGGTCTCAAGGAAGCAATGATCACACTGTGCAAAATGGGCAAACAGGCAGTTCCACCTCCCTCAGCGACGAGGACTGTCTTGTCCTTACTGTCATGTCCCCAGCATGCCATATGATAATAATGAGTGACAACAACAATAATGATGACAATAAGTGCTCAGTAACCATCAGCCTGTGCCGGCACAGTGCGCAGCGTTTGGCAGATGTTTACTTATTTACTTCTCGCAGCCCTGCGAGGCAGCTACTCTTCTTCTTGCCATCTGGCACGTGGGACACAGGCACAAAGTGTCTAGCCTGCCACGTACTAGCAAGCGGAGGGCCTGGGACCTGAGCCCGGGCAGTCTGTCCGGGGCTGCCCTTACGCTAGGCCAGACTGCATCTCCCGGGTGCTCCAGAGTATGTAATCTGTATCTATTCATATCTAGTCATCTTGTCTTTTGTCCCCCTCTTCACATGAGGGCCATGGCTAAAGGGGGACAGGCTTGGCTAAGGGCTTGTGATGGTAGGAACAGTGGGGGTCTCCAGCCCGCATTGGACCACATGCTCTTTGAAGGTGGGGGAGTTGGACCTCTTTGTCCCTCTATGTGTCACTGGCTTTTGGCTTGGAGCCTGGGACATAGAAGATGCTCATTCCCCGTACATGACATCCAGGAGTTTTTGATTTCCCCTGGCAGTGACATTCCTAAATCTCACACCAGGAACACCTGCAGAGAGGTGTTTGAGGTGATGGCTGTGGGAGGTGGGCTTGGCAGGCAGGGACAGCAGAGTATGGGGGTGTGAGGCAGAGGGGAGGACCACAGTCGGATAGACCCACGATCCTGTCATTGGCCTCCTGGGGGTGACTCTGCCCCTCAGGTGGGGCCCTGAATTCACCTTGGTCTGAGAGCAGTGCTGTCTGGGAACACCTGTGGGGTCTGGGGCTGGAGACTTCCATGCAGCCCCCCACGGGAAAGGAGGTGCCTGTCTCAGAAGGTGAGGCTTTTTCCCTGCACCCTGGAGTGAGCTCCTCCTCGGCTGAGCAAACATGGACTCTGTAGGTGGTAGCACGGTGGTATGGCCTTTTGTTGGGCACACCTGGCTCAAACATCTCGCGGGCTGGGAGTGACTCTGTCAGTCCCTCCTCTCTGCATAGCAGCACGCAGTTGTTCCGAACATTCTCGTTTGGACTCTGACAGCTGTGTCAGCTGCTGGCCTCACTCACAGGCAAGAGGCACGTCGAAAGTTAGGTTTAAACCTGTTGCTTGCTGCCGCCTTCCTGCCTGGCTGGGTCCCGCTGCCCTGGCCCCAGCTGCATGTCTTGTCTGCCTGCCTTAGTGCCAACATCCAAGGCCCAGCTCACCACATGTTTCCCCACAGCCCCTAGACACGAAATAACACCTCCTACTCCACACACCCGCCTCCAGAGCCCTTTATAAACAGGCGTTAAAGAATTGGAATCACCGGGTTAAGTCGGTAATACCAGCTGCCCTGGGTGGCGGGGGGAGAGGCACACTGACCACAGCAAGCTTGGACCGCCTCATTGTTTGTGCCAAGGTCAGCAGCAAGCCAGAAAAAGGGCAGATCAAAGGTTGCTTCGTTGGCCCTCCAGCCCAGAATTAAGAAACCCATAATTGAGCTGTTTAATAAAATTATTTTCAATAATTCTCTTTGGGCTAATAAGTCACGTCATCTTCTGAAAACTCAAGCCTCCTTCACCTTAGGCTTGTTATTAAAATAATAATTGGAGGTATTGCCTCCTCTTTGTAAACTAGCAGCACAATGACTGCTAAATAGAAAAGAGAACTGTAATTTATTTTAAGATTCAGGGATTTTGTATTTGCAAATAGGCAGCAATTATGAAATGAATACTGTAATTATAACCACTCTGGAAAGATGAATGAGGTGGTAACTAGCTGAGATGTGTTTTCTGGTTAGAAATATATTATCTCAGTTCTGAGCAAACTCTGCTGGGCTTCCTGTCCCTGGGTTTTTGGGCGCTGAATCAGAGAGTGATTAAAAGCCTGGGAAAGCTCCCTCTCCCCTGATTTGCTGAGGGAGCAATGCTGGCCTTTCTCAGATGAGCGGGGGTGTTTCTCTTAGAAGTCAAACCAGGCGAGGGGTTCAGGCGGAAGACTTATGGCCAAAACCAGAGAGGGGAAGTTGCCCGCTCTGCCCTCCTCTTTTGTCACTGGTGACGGGGGTGTGTGGCCTGTCCCTGGCCGCGTCGAGCTGGCTGAGCTGCCCCTCATTTGGTGTCTCCCCCTGGGCTCAGATCAGACCCCTTGCTGGAGATTCATGCCCCAGAAAGTATGACCCTTCCTCCTTATTTCCGTTTTGGGGACATAATCTGGAACCCTCAAAATCAGTTGTCTTTATCTGGTGATGTATTTTTCCAAGAAACATTTCTAATGTTTGACTTTCTGTAGGGCATCCTTAAAAACATCTCAAGAATTGCTGGATGTGTGAAGGTCTCTCTGGGTTCCTGGCAGGGGGTCTGATGCCAGAAGGTTTGACATCTGACCTGTCTGGAGGAACTCAGAGGCAGAAAATAGGACCCAGCATTAAATTCACGGGGTCTTGACCTGGACCCAACCTCAGGATCCTGTGGCTCTTTTAAAGATATCTCGATTGGAGCCACGGTTTAAATATTTGAGAAAAATAAGACTCAACACAAGTGTGAAGTGAAAAGGATGTTGCTACCCTGTTTAAGAAACAAAAGTAAAGGAATTGGCAAAAATAATATTCCTTACTAGACGGTGAGCTCCTTGAGTTTAGGATGCGTCTGCTCTGTTCATTGCTGCTTACCCAGCCCCAGGAACAGTATCTGGCTCAGAGAGAGGCTCAATAGATAGGAAAAACCCTCATCAAGAATAGCTGGGTTTGCTTGAACTCTTTCCTGTTGGATTGAGAAGTGCATCCTGGATTTGTGGTTAGGGCCCAAGCTCTCCTGGAATACCCTTCCTCTTTGGAGAAGGCAAAAGGACCTGTGCTCACCAGGTAGACCTCTCAGTTCTACTGCCTGGGAGATCGAGGAAGCAATCCTCCTGGTTTTTCAGGGAGCCAGTTTGGTGAGGATCGTGTTGTGGGTGGTTCTTTAACACTTCCCAGTCTCTTTGAGTGGTGTTGGCATCAGCGGCCCAACGTGAACATTAGCTGGGGTTTCCACCTTAGTCAGGTATGTCTAAATGTGTCTGTGTTTGTTTATGCACACTAATAGCAAAGGTCAATATCTTCTGATAATTTAAAGCATACATTTTTTTTTTGAGAGATGGAGTCTTGCTCTGTTGCCCAGGCTGGAGTGCAGTGGTGTGATCTCGGCTCACTAAAGCATACATTTTAAGAGTACCATAACAGGGAATGTTGTACTGTTTGCTCATCTGATATCATGTCAAATATGTAACTAAGTGCATGTCACTCATTTTCAGGGATGCAAATGGGGTCTGTGTGTTTTCCATTGATGTGTTAAGCCAGAGCACTGGATACAAGGCAGCTGGGTCTCTTGAATACAGAATGGGGCTGTGTGTGTGCATTTGAACCCTTCTTGGTCCATGGAACTTTTGTTCTGAGGCTGCAAATTGGTATGTCTGTATTTCTTCTTTAAAATTGACTTCTAGAGAAGAATTCCTATCTGGGGGGTTAAATAACTGACTTGGCATTGGTTGGGACAGGCCTGTTCTTCTGTGGGTGTGGCTGACCCTAGGCACGGACATGGGAGTCTCTGACAGGCTTTGAGTGAGCCTCCTCTGCCCTCACACTGACCAGCTGCTGACCCTGGGTTCTTAGGGTCCCACTGCCCCATGAGTTCTGGGAGCAGAGATCAAGGTCATTAAGCTTTTTCCCTCTTTGTAAGTCTCGCTCTGGACTGGCATGAGTGCTCCCTGTGAGGAGCCTATAGACCCAGGGCTCTCTCCTCTCCAGGGCAGACATGCTGCCAGAGCAGAGGAGTTGTTTCTGAACCCCCAAGCTGTGGCTGGGCTGAGTGATGAAAATAAACACACACACATCCTCTCAGTCACCCAGCTCTTTTCTTCTCCATGTGAGTGCTCAGGGTTTCATCATCACTAATATGCCTATTGTGGGTCCAATAAATGGGAAAGAGGCATTAACAGGCTGCAAGGGCTCATGGTGACAGAAGCTGCCTGCAAAATGCACAGCGGGTTCGGGCTGGGGTGAGTCACTGCCAGCCTGGGAAATGCGCTGGTGATGATGGATGGCTGGGGGTGCTCGGATGCGCCCCTGACAGTATTTGCACAAACAGGGGAACTCAAACGAATGGGGTTTTTGAAGAGCTTATATAAGTCAGTTGGCAATGAACAGAGACCCAGCTGTGTGGCATGACAGGACAGGGCTTTGCGTTCCTGTTCAGAAACAGGTGACTTTCAGAACCAGTTTGCCTGTGTCAGGACTTGAAATGGTTTGCTCTGCGCTTCTGTTGTCATAACCCCCCTTTTCTCTTTGCCTTTCTCTTTGTAAAAACTTTCTTTGCAAAGGGATTCTCATAACTGGGACAGTAGGACTACTGTTGCTTCCAGCAGCTGCCCAAGGGGTTTGCTTTTCTTTGGGGATTCTGACTTCCTTGAAAGATGCATCAGGGAGGGAGCGGCAGGTGTGTGTGGCTGGGCGCTCTGAGAGGTGGTGGGGGAGGGGGCAGGGATGGAGGGGGGGATTGCTGGAAACAGACCTTACCACATTCCTGGGGTCGCCTCCGGTGTCTGTCCTGGCTCTGGGGCGTGGAATGGACACAGAACAACCTCACATCCACACAACACTTTGCCAGTCCCTGGCATGTAGTAGGCATCTCATTTGCTCCTTCCATCAGCCCTACTGCAAGGTAGGCAGGGCAGGGGTTGTCATTCATAAAGATAACAGAGTCAGACAGGGGTTGGCCCTTGCAAGGTCCCCAGCAGGCCAGCGAGGGGCGGGCCTGGAACATTGATACAATGCATTTCAGTCCCATTCCCTGCTGCCGCGGTCCCACCTGCTCGAGCCCGCTGTCCTACTGTCTTCCTGGAGGTGCAATGAAAGGGCGCATAGGGCCTTCTGAGATGTGGAGCCTGTAGTTTGAGACCACATCCAAGTGTGGTCCACACCCCATTGTGAAAGCTTGGGTGCCAGTCCCTTACTCCCCCTGGTGTTGTGGGTCAAGCTGGTATCCATCCAGACCTCATCACATTGCACCATTGATTCTTTTGATCACTATTGAGATTATGAAAACTGTTAGCTACAGAGGCAGCCTCTCATCCAAGATTTTGTTCTAGATTTATCATTTATTTATAAGAAAAAGGTTTTTACTTATTATAAAGTAGTACATGGTTATTGTAGCAAGGCAGGAAATATGAAGAAAAATATTCTAATGATCTCACCACCTTTGTATGTAAAACAAAGTGGGATCATGTTAATTATGTAACTTGGTTTTTTTTTTTGTTGTTTTTTAGATGGAGTCTCGCTTTGTCACCCAGACAGGCTGGAGTGCAGTGGCGTGATCTCAGCTCACTGCAACCTCTGCCTCCCAGGTTCAAGCAATTCTCCTGCCTCAGCCTCCTGAGTAGCTGGGATTACAGGCACGTGCCACCATGCTCAGCTAATTTTTGTGTTTTTAGTAGAGACGGGGTTTCACCATGTTGGCCAGGCTGGTCTTCAACTCCTGACCTCAGGTGATCACCTCAGGTGATCCACCTTTGAACTCCTGACCTCACATGATCAGCCAGCCTCAGCCTCCCAAAGTGCTGGGATTACAGGTGTGAGCCACTGCTCCGGCCAATTGTGTAAGATTTTTATAACTCCAGTTTTTCCTCTTTATTTTATTGCGAATGCCTGTGACTGTCACTGAATGGTCCTCAACAACATCCTCTCTAGGGCTGCAGATCAGCTTCTAGTGGCTGGACCGAGGCTGCTTGTAACTTCTGTTTTCCTGGACGCTGGCAGTGAACAACCTCATGGCCAAATCTGCTCACATGCATTCTTTAACAAATATTTGTTGAGTGGGAGGCACGTTTTCCATGGGATAAATTCCTGCAGGTGAATTTGGTGGGCAAAGTCAAGTGTTTTTAAAGTGACTAAATTCATGGTTAAAAAGTTTCAACAGTACAGAAGGAAATATAGTGAGAATTTGAAGACTCTTCCAACCTCTACTCTCTAAAATAACCACTGCTAATTTCTCAGGTATCCTTCCAGAAGTTGTGTGTGTGTGCATGCCTGTATGTATGTGTGTGCATTTTAAGGATACATTGATTTATAACTTTCGTAACAGTATGAACAGTGATTTTTCTGTTTAATAAAGTATCCTGGGCAACTTCCCACATTAGCGTGGCAGCTTCAAGATATAGCTGTACCAGTCTCTTATCAATGGACTCTTTAAAAAAATTACAAAGCATTTTTAAAAATTTATTTCGAGATGGAGTCTTGCTTTGTGCAGTGGTGCGATCTCGGCTCACTGCAACCTCTGCCTCCTGGGTTTAAAGGATTCTCTGGCCTCAGCCTCCCAAGTAGCTGGGACTACAGACGCATGCCACCATGCCTGGCTAATTTTTATATTTTTAGTAGAGACGGGGTTTTGCTATGTTGGTCAGGCTGGTCTCGAACTCCTGACCTCAGGTGATCCACCCACCTTGGCTTCCCAAAGTGCTGGTATTACAGGCGTGAGCCACCCCGCCTGGACACAAAGCATTTTTTAAATGTTTCAGTGGACGTCCTTATGTCTTGGTGTAGTTGCACAGCAGAACTGGAGAAATGCTATGAGCAGAATTTTGAGCTGGAGAGTTATGTCCATTTACAGTTTTTATAGCCATTGCTAAATCAGTGTATACATTTTAAGCTGTCATATGTGTCAGGGAGTTATTTTACAGAAAGGCTCTATCTATTTACCCCCTTACCAGCAGAGTCTCAGAATATCTCTTTCCCCACATCTTGCACTACCACCATGGATTATAACTTTTAAAATGTCTATTTATTAGATAAAAAAGAAGGAATTTGGTTTTTTAATATTAATTTGCATTTCTTCTGTTATTAGCATGAGGTCCTCCCTGATAGTGCTTCCTAGCAAATGCCTTGCAGCGAGCTCGGTCCCAAGCCTTCTGACCAGCTTTGTCTCCCCTGGGAGTTTGCCTTGTGTGGCCCAAGAAAGTGTCCCCACTTCTGATGTGTGCCTGTGGTTTCCCTTTGCTTCTGGAACATGATTCCAGTAAGAGCCTGCTGACTTTCTGGTGAGAGATCTCCTGACGTCGTCTTTCTATTCAATGTTATCATCCTTTCAACTTGGTGGCTTCTTCACTCACCCCACACCCTCCTGACTTCTTGGTCCTCTGGTGCCTGAGATCGTAAGATGTAGTTAGCTCTGGCTGTGTTTGAAGGAGGGTGGAAATGGAGCTGCCCTGCCAGAAGGTAAGCCCTCGACCCCTTTCTGAAAAGTGGATGAGGACTTGTGGAGTCCTTACCACACACCAGGCACTATGCTGGCTACTTCACATGTATCTCTCCAGGATTCCTCCCAGCAGGCCTGGAATGAGGACCACATTACCCCAGCCTGCACAGGTTCAGAGTGGTTGAGGAACGTTTCCAGAGTCACAGAGCCAGCCAGTGGCAGAGCTCAGAGGCAACTGATTTCAAGGCCTGTCTTCCTTCCACTGTTTCATGCTGCTGAAGACAGGTGGGCCCTCAGCTCACACCTGTTAGGAGTCGGAAACCCACCACCAGAGAAGATCTGTTAGTGAAGATTGAAAGGGTGCTTCATGCCTAGTGCAGGATGCAGGGAACATCTGCACTTAACAGCAATGGTGACTATCACCCCAGCTTCACTAGGTCCAGGCTAGCTAGGTCCCTCTGCAGTTCCCAGCCAAGGATCCCTAAATGAGCCTTTGGGGCGCAATCACATCATGCCAGGGAGAGAGCCCTAGTTCCCTCAGGGGAGATCCTGCAGGGCCAGAGCTGCCCACCAGCAAATGTGGCCAAGGCTCTTAGCTCAGAAAGCAGGCACAGGACCTCTTCACAGGCTCTCAGCTTTCTGGAATAGTCCCTCCCCAGTCTGGGTTGATGGGGCCACATCTTCTCATATGTCCTCTGGGTGACATTTTATTTTTAAAAACAAAGACATGTTTGAATTAGTTTAGTGTTTATTTTCTTAAATTTCTAAATCTTTATTTTTTTCTGCTGATGATACTCACTGTAAAAAGTACAAACAATATAGTGCCTAATATAGTTAAGGGCTCAATAAATATGTGGAGAACAATGTATTAGTCTGTTCTCACACTGCTATAAAGAAATACCTGAGACTGGGTAATTTATAAAGAAAAGAGGCTACCTTGGCTCATGGTTATGCAGGCTGACAGGAAGTATGGTGCTGGCCATTTGCTCAGCTTCTGAGGAGGGCTCAGCAAACTTAGGAAACTTACAATCTTGGCAGAAGGCAAAGGGGAAGCAGGCTCATCTTACATGGTCAGAGCAGGAGGAAGAGAGAGACAGGGGAGAGGCCACACGCTTTTTTTTTCCATGGCAATTTGTTTTTAATACTGTTTTTTAAATTATGAAAGTTATGCATGGTCATTTGTAAAGAACATTTTTGTTTGTTTGTTTTTGTTTTGGAAACCGAATCTCCCTCTGTTGCCCAGGCTGGAGTGCCATGGCGGGATCTCTGCTCACTGCAACCTCCGCCTCCTGGGTTCAAGTGATTCTCCTGCCTCAGCCTCCTGAGTAGCTGGGATTACAGGCGAACAGCACCACGCCCAGCTAATTTTTGTATTTTTAGTAGAGATGGGGTTTCACCATGTTGGAGAGGCTGCTCTCGAATTCCTGACCTTGTGATTCCCCCTCGGCCTCCTAAAGTGCTGGGATTACAGGCGTGAGCCACTGGGCCCAACCTTTTCTTTCTTTCTTTCTTTTTTTTTTTTTTTAGTTTAGTTTTGTTTGAGATGGGGTTTTGCACTGTCACCTAGCCTGGAGTGCATTGGCACAATTAGGGGCCACACACTTTTATGCAACTCATCTACCTCCATTTTCTACTTCCCAGAGAAAAGCAATTTCAATCCTTCTACCTGATTTTTTAGAATATTTACTTTTATAACTCTATAAAATATGTTTGTATTATTACTTTTAAACTGTTCAGTTTTGAGGTTGGGTGTGGTGACTCATGCCTGTAATCCCAGCACTTTGGGAGGCTGTGGTGGGTGGATTACCTGAGGTCAGGAGTTCAAGACTAGCGTGATCGACATGGTGAACCCCCCTTCTCTAGTAAAAATACAAAAATATGGTTCAGTCTTGAGCATTATCTGCTGACTTCTCACTGTGGGAGGTGAGCCTCCAGTTTTCTTTTTACTTCTCACCCACGTGCTCCATCTCATGCTCTCGTGATATTCCCCTGTGCTCCCAAAAGAGTCCTGTGTTTTGATAAATCAGTTATTTGGGCTATGTTATATTAGACTATGAGCATTTTATTTTGGCTACACAATTTTTTGTTCCCCCACAATTAGTAATTATTGTTACGTGTTTAGTTTTATGTGTATTTGTCATTATTTTGTTTGCACACGGTCCTCCAGTTGTATAAATCTACTCTCAATGTGTTTATATGCATTAGGTATTTACTAGGTTAATGTTTCTGAGAAAGTCTCTCCTGGAACATTCAGAATTGCTCTGGTTTGGGCTGGTTGTCCTCTATGCCTGGCATACACATGTATTCCTGACATTTTCCTTCACTATTATCCTGGGAATTAGTTTTATTTATCTTCCAAGTAGGATTTCCTGTCTCCTGAATCCCATGCCTTCCTGCTTGGTTTACTCCCTAATTTGTCAGAGCGCACTCCCCTAAGAAAGAGTGCATCGCAGATAATGGGTTTTTTTTTTGTTATTTATTTATTTATTATTGTACTTTAAGCTCTGGGGTACATGTGATCATCCTGCAGGATTGTTGCATATGTACACATATATTGTGGTGGTTTGCTGTCTCCATCCCCCTGTCACCCACATCAGGCATTTCTCCTGGTGTTATTCCTCCCCCAACCCCCCCTGCCCCTGCTGTCCCTCCCCTCCCCCTGGCCCCCCACCTCCTAATCTACCCCGGTGTGAGATGTTCCCCTCCCTGTGCTGATGTGTTCTCGTTGTTCATCATGTGCCTATGAGTGAAAACATGTGGTGTCTGGTTTTCTGTTCTTGTGTCAATTTGCTGAGAATGATGATTTCCAGATTCATCCATGTCCCTACAAAGAACATGAACTCATTGGTTTTTATGGCTTCATAGTATTCCATGGTATATATGTGCCACATTTTCTTTGTCCAGTCTATCACTGATGGGCATTTGGGTTGGTTCCAGGTCTTTGCTATTGTAAACAGCACCACAACAAACATACGTGTGCATGTGTCTTTATAACAGAATGATTTATAATCCTTTGGGTATATACCCAGTAATGGGATTGCTGGGTCAAATGGAATTTCTATTTCTAGATCCTTGGTATCTCAGTGTGGTTTTGATTTGAATTTCTCTAATGATCAGTGATGATGAGCATTTTTTCATGTGTTTGTCAGCTGCATAAATGTCTTCTTTTGAAAAGTGTCTGTTCATATCCTTCGCCCACTTTTGAATGGGTTTGTTTGTTTATTTTTCTTGTACATCTGCCTTAATTCTTTGTAGATTCTGGATATTAGCCCTTTGTCAGATGGGTAGTTTGCAAAAATTTTTTCCCATTCTGTTGGTTGCCCGTTCACTCAAGAAAAGATTGTTTCTTTTGCTGTGTAGCAACTCTTGTTTAATTAGATCTCATTTAGCTATTTTGGCTTTTGCTTCCATTGCTTTTGGTGCAGGTAATATTTTTAAAGGCAGTTACATGTTATAAACTCTTTACTTTCCCATCGCATTTAATTCGATAGTTTTGCTGGGTATAGAATTCCAATTTGGAAGTAATTTTCCCTAAGAATTTTGAAGGCTTTTTCTATTACCTTCTAGCTTCTGATGTGGCTATTGAAAATTCTGATGCCATCTTGATTTCTGATCTTTTGTATGAAACCTGTTGCTATTTCTCTCTAGAGGTTTTTAGGACCTGTTTTTTTGGGGACTCGTATTAGTCTGTTTTCACCCTGCTATAAAGAACTACCAGAGACTGAGTAATTTATAAAGAAAGGAGGTTTAATTGACTCACAGTTTCACATGGCTGGGGAGACCTCAGGAAACTTGCAATCGTGGTGGAAGGTGAAGGAGAAGCAAGTACCTTCCTTGCTAGGTGGCAGGAGAGAGGAGAGCTCATGACGGAGGATCTACCACTAATAAAACCATCAGAACCCACTATTATGAGAACAGCATGGGGGAAAACTGCCCCCATCATCCAACGCCTCCCATCAGGTCCCTTCCTTGACATGTGGGGATTACAATTTGAGATGAGATTTGGGTGAGGATACAGAGCCAAATTGTATTAGTTCTCAATGTTCCAAAACTGACATTTGGTATGATTTTGGTATAATTCTATTTTGTTTCATTGCTAGGCATTCAGTGGGCTATTAAGTCTGGAAACTCATGTCTTTTAGTTTTAGAAAATCTACTAGAATTATGTATCTAGCTGTCTTCCTGTCCTTTCTATTTTCTGCCTCCCTTTTTGAACTCTTACGTGGTAGATTGCAAAAACAGCCTGTTCCTTGTCTCCATGCCTGTTCCATGTCTATATTGCCATGTAACTTTGTTATCTCTCCTACTCTGACTCTGGGCTTAGCCATACGTCTTGCTTTTGGCCAAGGGGATGTTGGTAATCAATACAAGTAGAGGACTGACAGCCACTTGTGTGACTGAGCTTGCTTGCTCTTGCCTGACACCATTGCCATGAGAAGAACATGCCCAGGTTAGCCCACTGGTTCCAGGAGGTATGAGAGACAGGTGGAATAGTCAAGATAAGCAAACATCTGGATACACGAGCCATAAATGCTTATTGTAAGTCATTGTGATATTGTTATTAGATATTTTTATGGCAATAATTGATATACCTGATTGTTTGGATATTGGACTTCTTAGCACAGTCCTCTAATTTTCTTTTTAATATTCTTTCTGGGAGAGTCTTTCAACACTATCTTTTATCCCTCCTACTGAGTTTTTCATTTCTGCTATTATATTTTTAATTTGCAAGAACTCTTTTTGGTTCTCTGCATGATGTTATTGCCTTGTAGCATCCTGTCTTGTTTCATGGAAGCAATACCATTTCTCATTGCATTAACTATTATTCTTTAAAGTTTTCTCTCCTTGCATTGAATCTGTCCTCCAAGCAGCTTTGTTATTCTGTTTTCTTTGTTCTCTGTCTTTCATATTAGGTAATTTCATCTAATGTCTTGTATTTCTTGCCTGTTCATTCATATTCACTAACAAACTGGTTGGAACTGTGTGTGTGTGTGTGTGTGTGTGTGTGTGTGTGTGTGTGTGTGTGTGGTGTTTGTGTTTGTGTTGTTCACAGAACAGCAACCTTTCTGGGGGAACTTCTGACTCTTTCTAGGGCTGGCTGGAGGACTCAGAGAAGCCCCCTCCCATTCTGCAGCTTTAAGGACATTTGCCTGGCTGCCAGCCTTATGGGAATCTGATGGAAAAAGTAGGGGGGCCTTGACATTTAGAATGTAAACTTTCACTCACTTCCTCTGTTTTCACTATGGTACTCTAGCTCTCATCTGTCCTTGATGTCCCCCAAACCAGAGTCCTTCTGTTTAACTCTCCACAGAAAATCCTTCAGTCTTCTATCAGCAGGAAGGAGGGCAGTCACCTAGCTGCAGGGAGTTGGAGAGGGCATCTGTATGTCTAAAGGCTGATGATAAGGGCTTTCAGCCGGCCCTTCTGCTCTCAACCCCTCCTCCCACAGGTCTCTGGTGCCTCTAATTCCTAAGGCTTTGTATAATTCTATGGCGAATGTCAGGTGGCTTTTTGGCTGTCTTTACTGCTGACTTAGGATTTAGTTTACTTAGGTCTGTTAAGTCAGTTCACCTCATCCATCTGCTTTCCAGTTTCCAACATTTTGTTGCTATGGTTTTCTCTTATGTTCTTCCTATCCTGTGGGTTTAGGCCTTTTGGGGGTACATAGTGCTTTATTTTAATGGGACGTCTTTATCACCTCTTTGATAGTACATGGTCATTATAAAAATTAAAACCATCCAGAGTGAGTGAACTTTCCTTGTAATACGCCCTCTGCATAGCTACTCTTAAGTATTTATCCTTCCAGATAGTTTTGCCTTTGTGAATTATATGCATGTGTTTGCTGAAATAAATGCTGACATATATAAACACACACATTTTGCAAATATACATGAGATCACATTATACTACACTGTTCTGTAACCAGTCTTTTCCCCCAGCACCAAGTCTTGGACGTCTTTCAATTATACTTAAGGAGCTACTACTTTCTTCTGAATAAGCAGCAGAATGTTCTATCATCCCGTAACTTATATGCCTAGTCTTTTATTAATGAACACTTTGGATACTTGTGGCTTTTTGCTACTCTGAATGTGAGTGTAGCCACATCTTTGCAAACCTGTCTTTTGTCTCCTTGGGCATTTCCTTGAAGTGGGATTGCCGGACGGGCATGCGTGGCTAGGATAGTGTCAGATTGCCCTCGAGCGAGGTGGGCTAGCCTGTACTCCGCTCCTCGGCATGTGAGAGGGCTTTCTCTTTGCCTGCTCCTGTCTTTACCACTCTTTTTAGTTGTTGCCAGTTAGTTGGGTGAAATGGTGTCTGACTGTGCTTTGACTTGCCTTTCTTTGAATAGCAGGGCTGAGCCTTTTCCTGTGTGCCTGTGGCCAGTGTGACTTCCCTGTGAACTGTTGGCTTTTTGTTCAGCTTTTTCTCTCTCTTTCAGAAGGGAGGCCTGAGATCCCACTTCATCCCTGGCTTTGCTGCCTGGGTGTCATGGGCCTCTGGGGTCCAGAGGCTGTGTGGACAGTGGGGAGAGGCCTGGGGTGAGGGTAGGGTAGTCCAGAGAGCAGTGTGTGCCACCCTCCCAAATTTCTCGGATTTCCTGGTGCGAAGTCGCTTAACTGGGGGTCTGCACAGCCTTCTCCCCCATTAGCACTGGCCTGCAGTGACAGGCCCTGAGGGCAGTGTGTACCTCTTGGGTGGCTCCACACATGGTTCCATCAGTACTTGAAGCCTGGTTGGTGGTTCTGGCACTGGCCTGAGTTTTGGCTTCACAGGGGTTTACATTCCATGAAGACAGTTGCCTTTAAAAAAAAAAACTTTTCAAAATTGTGAAATATAACACATATAGAAAATGTTCAGTTTAACAAATTATTATAAAGCAAACACCATGTAACCACCACCCTGGCAGACAGTTGACTTTTAATAATACCGTGGCAAGTGGAGCTGGCACTTTGCCCTTGACAGTTGGGCTCATGTTGCCCTCCAGCCCACCCCAGGTCTCTGGCTGGGGAGGGGCATCCCTGAGTCATGGGAGGACCACTTGGGTGTGGGGGCTCTAGGTAGGGGGCTGGGGTCTGGTCCATGGGGAGGGGGCATTGAGTCTGTGCTTTACCTCTCAGCCCTACTTCCCTGACTTGTGCCCTGATAGGCTCAGGGAATATTCAGACCTAAGGAATTTGGGTGGAACCTGAGGGAGCAGGAGAAGCCCAGAAATCCAGAGCAGGAAGCTCTGGGGCAGGCCAGATTGGTTGATTTGAGATTGGGTCAGATACAAAGCATTGACTGCCCCCGAGAGGCAAGGCGATGTGGTGTGAGCACAGCCTCCTCCTCCCGTAGGAGTGTCCTCTGTGCGGGGAGATTTTCTTGGTGGGTTGGACGGGGCTGTGAGCAGCTGAGGGGAGACTGGACCTGCCTGCACTGTGTGCTCCTGAATCTGGGCTGGGGCCCGGCTGAGAGAACCTTCCTGTTTCCTGCTTCGCCTCCCTTTGCTGCGCCAGCCCCGTGGTGCATCCCCAGAAGGGATGTCCTCCCCCAGTGACCAGCCCCCAGGAGAAATGTGCAGGGCCATTGACAGGCAGCCCCTACACACAGTGAATGGGCCTCAGCCCTCACACTGCTCGACCACCTCCACTTCCTGCCCTCTCGGCTGCCCCTTCACTTGTTCAGCCCCTACACAGCTTCCTCCTGTCAGCCAGGCATGGGGTAGCAGTGAGGAGCAGGGCAGAGTCCAATGCCTGGCCTCAGGGAGCTCATAGTCCAGTGGAAAGTTCTGTGAGGATGGGATGCTCTAGAGTACAGGGTGGGGCAGTGAGGAGGATGGAGGGACAAGCAGGGCGGCACGCGGGGCTGGGCACGGAGCAGTGTGGCCAGGGAGGTGTCCTGCATGAAAGCAGACCTGAGGCACGGAGACTGCTGGCCAGGCCAAGGGGCTGGGAAGAGTGACTGTGGCAGGGGAATAGCATGTGCAGACGCCTGGTGGTGAGGGGTGTGGGGAGTGTCAGCGTGGCTGGAGAAGAGAGTGAAAGGAGGAGGAGTGAGAGCTGGGCAGGGCAGGCGAGCTGCAGCCCCTGGGAACTGCCCAGAGGACTGGAGCTGGAGGGGGCTTTGGCTACAGGCACAGTGGCTCAGATTTGCCTTTTAAGATCACCCTGGCCACCGTGTGGAAGAAGAGTCTAGAAGGTGGGACTGGTTCAGTCGCTTTTGCGGGGGATCCTGATGGGAGCAGTGGCAGGGGCATGAAGAGGACCAGGGTGGGAGGGGCAGAACTGGATGCTAAGGGAGAGGGAGGAGAAGGGGCCTGTATGATGGCGGAGCCACTCCAGAGTTGGAGGTGCTGGTGGAGGAGCTGGTCTGGAAGGGAGAGAGGTGAGTTCTATTTGGGAGAGCCATGTTTGAGGTTCCTCCAGTAGGAGGTGAGGAGTGGGACTTTGGATGGGCCTCAGTAGAGAGGTCTGGACAGAGCGGTGGGAGTCACCAGCATGGGGGCCACCCCTATCTGCTTCCTACCTCTGGCTCTTCCCCCTAAGCTATTGCTCTTGGGTCATTTGGACCAGCCCCACCTGGGCAAAGGGTGGTCCTGTCCAGGAGGCTGCCATGGCTCACCTGTGTCTACCTGTGGGGCATGTGCATGTGTGTGTAGTGGACGCTCTTGCACAGCTCCAGCTGAAGTTAGGATGAAGGGGCTGGCGGCAGAGTTAGGGAAGAGCAAGCAGGAGCAAGGAGCAACTTGCCCCAGAAAGATGAATGTTGCTGCCTGGGGTTAGGCTCCCCCTTACTATGCCTTTCCTTATTGGATCCTGGGCACTGGCTGAGGGGAGGAGGGTTGTCCCACTCCCTAGGCTCTGCCCTGTGACTGGATGGTGTGAAAGATCCACTTCTCTCAGGGATGGGTTCTGACCATCAGCCTGGGGCCGCCTCATTAGACCACTGTCCCCCAGGGGACTAGAATTTTGGAGAACAAGCTGAAATTGAGTACACGCAAACCCAACTGAAGCTATTTAGGTGTGGGTGGTGTTATAGGACCTTACAGGGTATGGGGCAGCTTAACTCTCCCCCTTTCGGCCCCTGCTCCTGCCAATCTATGGACAATGTGGACTTGTGGACTTGGCTTTAGCTTTTGGCAGAGAGGGAGGCTCAATGCATCCATTTGCTGCTCAGAGGGACAAAAATTGGCCATTAAGCCATATTCTGTTGAGTCCCTTGGATAGAGCTTTGGGTTAAGATTTTAGATGCATTTTCTCCTTAGCCCCCAGCAGTGTCTGGCTAGGAGAGTCCATTCTGACACTGAGGATCCAGCCTGCAAGGAGAGTTGTAGAGGGATTAGTCATCTTGGTCCAGAGCCTTATGCCAGGGCACCAGCCACAGTGCCTGAATTGGCCAGGTGCATGGTGCAGGCCAGGTGAGAGAGCAAGGCTGTCTCAGGAGCCTTGCTCCAGGGTCAGGTGTGCTTAGCAATCAATCATTGCTTCCAGCTGGTAGCATCAGGCAAAGCTTCATGGAGGAGGTGGCCTATGGGGTAAGGCTTAGAATATGAGGAAGTGATTTGGTCTTGCAAAGCTGGGGTAGAAAAGACTTCCAGGGGGGATAGTCTTGAGCAACTTTAAGAAGACAGGAAAGTGGAGACTTGTACAAGGGACTGGGGATGTCCAGATGGTGTGCAAAAGTGAAATAGGAGACTGTCTGGAAAAGCAGGTAAGGGCTGGGTGTAGGAGGGATGGAGAACTCTTATCAGTGTTGAGAAGAGAGGTGTGTTGCTATTTTTAACAAGTTTTTTGCTTTTTTATTTTTAATTGATGTAATAATTATATGTATTTATGGGGTACAGTATGATATTTTGATATACACATACAATAAGTAACAATCAAATCAGGGCAATTAGCATATTCATCACCTCAAACATATCATTTCTTTGCATTGGTAGCTAAGTCTGCTCTTCTAGCTATTGGAAAATATGCAATAAAGTGTTATTAATTATAGTCACCCTACAGTGCTCAGAACACAGGAACTTATTCCTCCTATCTAACTGTAATTTTGTATCTGTTAATCAACCTCTATCTATCTCCTGTTCCCCCACCTCCCAGCTTCTAATAACCACTGTTCTACCCTCCACTTCTAGAAAATCAACTGTTTTAGCTTCTCCATACGAATGCAAAGGTGTGGTATTTGTCTTTCCTATGCCTGGCTTATTTCATTTAACATAATGTCCTCCAAGCTTATCCATGTTGCTTTGATTGACAGGATTTCATTCTCTTTTATGACTGAAAAGTATTCTATTATGGATATATATCACGTTTTCTCTATCCGTGTCCACCGAAGGACACTTAGGTTGATTCCATATCTTGGTTATTGTGAACAATGCTGCAATAAACATGGAGGTACAAGTATCTCTTTAATACACTGATCTTTTTTCCTTTGGATATATTCCCAGAAGCAGGACTGCTGGAGCATAGAGTAGATCTATTTTTAGTTTTTTGAGAAACTGCCGTACTGTCGGCCATAATGACTGTACTAATTTATATTCCTACCAACAATGTATGAGAATTCCCCTTTGTCCACATCTTTGCCAACACTTACCTTTTGTCTTTTGGATAAGAACCATTCTAACTGGGGTGAGCTGATGCCTCATTGTGGTTTTGATTTGTGTTTCCCTGATGGCTAGTGATATTGAGCATTCTTTCATATACTTGTTGGCCATATGTAGAAGACCTGAAAAGCACAGTCAACAAAAGTAAAAATACACAAATAGGATTATATAAAACTAAAAAGCTTCTGTACCACAAAGTAAACAAAGCAGGTATGTTGCTATATTTAATGTCAATGTTAAAAAAAAATTGAAGAAAGATGATCAGATCCCATAAGTGAGATGGTCTGGATGGGGGAGAGGTGGCTTTGGAGAGTCAGCCAGAGATGTCTTAGTGTTGAGGATAGTGGTATGGAGGGCCACCCAGCAGCTGGTGACCCCTGGGTTCTCGGTAGTTGCAGGTGGAACTGAATTTTGCTAGCTGTTAAGTACTCAGTGACTTCAAATGAGCCAGCAGAGTGTTGAAGGGTATAGGATCTCCTGAGAAGAAAGGAGGAGACCTCCCTGACTGCCCATAGTGCTCATGCTGGGGTTGGAGTTGTCCAGTTTACTGCAGATACTTTTGTATCATTTGACATTCTTACAAAAATACATGCTACTAATTAAAATGATAAAAGTTGTGCTGTAATTCAAAACAAAAAAGAAGACAAGGTGTCTGAAGTACCTGAGTGGTGATGGGCTGCGTGGACAGAGCTCCAGGAAACTGCTCTGAATTGCAGCAGGTCAGGGGTATCTGGTTGCAGTGGGCAATGAGGTGTCTTCAGAAAACTGCATCACCCAGTCAACGCCTGGTTGGAAAAGGTATGTCAGGTTGTGATACGAGACAAACTGTCATCAAGGATTAAAACACTTCTGCCGTCCAAGGGTAACGGTCATTTCTGGAACATTTGCTAATCTTTTACAATTCTACCAATGTGAAATAAATCAACTGCTTGAGACTGGCTTGCTTAAAGGTTATTTATTCATTCATGTATTCGTTTAGCTAATATCTATTGACATTAACCTCTGCAAAACAGACATCAGAAGGCAATGGATAGAAGGCAGGTCCCCAGAAGATGTGAGTCAGAAACAGTGTACTTTTCACCCCCGTGTGTTTTAAGAACCTGTAGTTCCTGAGGGTGTGAAAAGCAGCTTGAAATGCAGGTTTATTATTTTTTTTATTATTGTCAGATTATTGTGAAAAGCACTAAAAAGTACAATTATACAGGAAAGCCATAGGCATGTGGCATTTTGTGGTGCTCCCACAGGCGACATATTTGGATTCATGTATCTAGAGGAGGAGGCAGGAGGTGGGAACGAAGGCGTGAGGTGGGAGGGAGAGGAGAAACCAGCATGCATTGTCCTAGGGCAGTGGGTTTCATTGATGCGCTGTAAACTCCCGTGTGCTGATTACACCTGCAGGGTCAGGGCCCACCCCCAAGATTCACACCTAGAAGCCTGGGCTGGAACCTCACAGGGTTACCCAGCCACCCACCCCAGGTGGTTCTGAGGAGTAGTGGGATCCATGGAGAAGTCAGCCTAGTCTTGCATTTTCCGGAGATGGCAAGTGGGGGAATGGGTCCTGTTTGTTTCAGTCACAGTAGATCCTTGCACTGGGGGAGGATAGAGCTTCCCCGCTGCTTTGTCTGTCCCCCCCCTGCCAAATAGCAGAGGCCCAGGAATCAAAGGCAGTCTTGTGAGGCCCAGACAGCAGCCATGCAACATGGTCATAGTGCAGGCTGTTCAGGGCAGAAGGCTTCCTGCAGGAGGAGGCCTTGGAGAGTTGGGAAAACCCTGTGAGCATGAAGGAGCATGGCTCATTCTGAGTTCCAGATAGGCCCCATGCTGCTGCCTTTGGAATCTGCTTTGGGGTACACAGGATCTGTGTTACCTATTCTAGATCAGTGGAAGGTCTGATACCCCATAACAGAATAAGTGCTGACGGGAGAGTTGGAGGGGGCTTGAGCAATATTTTTTCCAACCATCTCAGTTAACAAATGGGTAAACCAGAGCGCAGACAGGAGATGGCCCATGGAGACATAAAGGTGGGCCAGCAGTCAGACGGAACGAGATGCTCTCCACCTCTGCCATCCCAGCTGGATGACCATGTGGCTCATTCTGCTCATTTGTAAGATGGGGGGCAATAATACCCACACCTTAGTGTTGTTATGAGGATTTCATATGACTTTTCTTGGAGCCTGGCACCCAGCAGGCACTACTGCCGTGGATGTCCAGGCTGCACCTGGTCAGTGTTGGCCAGACCGGGTCAGGCTCCCTGACCCACAGCCCAGAGTTCTGGTCTATGCCTACTGCCACAGGGGCCCTCTGATGCTCTGCAGCCTGGTCAGGCCCTTGCTCCCACGATGACAGCTGCGATTGGGATGTGGGGCAGTGAGCAGTCTCTGTTTGCTAACTTTGTATATTGCTTAATAAGGAAAACATGGCTTGTCCTGGCAAACAGTGGATCCAGCCATATATGGGGAAAAGGAGTAACTTGGATACAGTCAAGGACTCAATTCTGAGCTCCTCTTATTTAAAACAAAATCAAAGACAATATGGAGTTGCCATGTTTGCGTGTCCAGTTTGATTATGGAGGAATTTCTGTTTATAAATGGGTAACATCTAGCAGTGTGAGCTTTAGAAATAGTTGTGACCTACTTGGGCGGCAAATCCTTTCTCCACTTGAAAGAACGTGGCCTAGAGGAAGGGTCCCAGTGCATGGAGAGAAAGTGACAGTTTTGCAGCCATGTCGAGTGGATTGAGGCCTTCTCTCACCTGGCTGGCTCCAGGCTGAGCACCAGGCCCCATGGGCTGTGACAGGCCAGAGCTGGCAGCTGCTAATCAATTCCAAATGGAGGGCCTCCTGCCTCTCTGCAGTGGATGCTGCTGATCACACGCTGCCCGCTTTCTCCCCCGGTCTGCTTCGTGGTGTGTGCATCACTCCCATTCACTAGCCGTCACCTGCTCCTCGGCTCACTGAGCGCTCACTGTGCAAGGCACAGTGAGTTCCTTCTGCTCCTCTCGCCTCCTCCCTGGGGCTTCACCGCCTCAGGCTGCTCCTTGCCCTGAGCTCTGTCCTTGGTCCTTTTCCTTTCTCTCTCTTCCCATGCTTCCATTTACTCTTGGCCACAGTTTATTTTCTTTAAAAAAAAAAAAAACTTAATTAGTTTAAATTTATTTATTTTGTTTTAATAGGTTTTTGGGGAACAGGTGGTGTTTGGTTACATGAGTAAGTTCTCTAGTAGTGATTTCGGAGATTTTGGGGCACCTATCACCCCGAGCAGTGTACACTGTCCTCAATGTGTAGTGTTTTTTTTGAGACGGAGTTTTACTCTTGCTGCCCAGGCTGGAGTGCCATGGCGCGATCTCAGCCCGTCACAATCTCTGCCTCCCGGGTTCAAGCGATTCTTGCCTCAGCCTTCCGAGTAGCTGGGATTACAGGCATGCACCACAGCACACCCAGATAATTTTGTATTTTTAATAGAAACGGGGGTTTCTCCATGTTGGGCAGGCTGGTCTAACTCCCGGCCTCAGGTGATCCACCCGCCATGGCCTCCCAGTGTTGGGATTACAGGCGTGAGCCACTGCACCGGGCCTCGCATGTGTAGTCTTTTATCCCTCAACCTACTCCTACCCTTTTCCCCAAGTCCCCAAAGTCCACTCTATCATTCTTATGCCTTTGCATCCTCATAGCTTAGCTCCCACTTAGGAATGAGAACATACGATGTTTGGTTTCTCATTCCTGTGTTACTTCACTTAGAACAATGGTCTCCAATTCCACCCAGGTTGCTGTGAATGCCATTATTTAGTTCCTTTTTAAGGCTGAGTAGTATTCCATGGTGCATGCGTGTGTGTGTGTGTGTGTGTGTGTGTGTGTGTGTGTATCACATTTTCTTTATCCACTGGTTGATTGGTGGGCATTTGGGCTGCTTCCATATTTTTCCAATTGTGAATTGTGCTGCTGTAAACATGTGTATGCAGGTATCTTTTTTGAATAATGACTTCTTTTTCTCTGGGTTGATACCCAGGAGTGGGATTGCTGGATCAAATGGTGGTCTACTTTTAGTTCTTTAAGGAATCCCCACACTGTTTCCCATAGTGGCTGTACTAGTTTGCATTTCCACCAACAGTGTAAAAGTGCTTTCTTTTCACCACATCCCCACCAACATCTATTATGCTTTGATTTTTTGATTATGGCTATTCCTGCAGGAGTCAGGTGCTATCGCATTGTTGTTTCGATTTGCATTTCCCTGATCGTTAGTGATGTTGAGCAATTTTTCGTATGTTTGTTGTTGGCTGCAACTTCTAGCATGGCAATTAAGAAGGGCCAATCTGCCCGGGCCCATTTCTGGCTCTCTCATGCCCTAGCTGTGTGACCTTAGGCAAGTTGCTTAACCTCTCTGTGACCCAGTTTCCACACTTGTAAACCTTTAGGGTGGTTATGGGCACTGACTGAGTTAGTCTATATGAGGCTCCTAGAACAGGGCCTGGCAGCCAGCCAGCATTTGGGAAGCCCAGGCCGCTGTTGCTCTTTGCTGATCTTCCCTGTTCTCTTGCTAGACAAGAGCTCTCTCCTGAGCTCCAGAGACAGACTGCCAGCTGTCTGCTGGGCATCCTTTCTTCACTGAGTCGGTTCAGGCTGAGTGCCTACTATGTACTCTCATGGGCATGGCATTCAGCTCAGGGATAGGACGTTGAGGGAGACATAGTCCAGGGGAGAAGATGTCTGAGGACACATGACCCAGCAGGACAGCATGAGTCCTGCCCAGTAGTGGATGCTCTGCAGGCCCAGGCCCACGCTGCAGTCTTGTCCACACACTCTTCCCACACACTCTTCTCCAGGTCTGCGCCTCTTCCATGGAAACCTACTTTATGGGGCCAATTAGGCAAAGGGGATGGGGAAGAAAAGAAAGGCCTGGGTTTCCAGCCCAGGCAGAGGATGCTGCCACCTGTTCTGCTTCTGACGTATTTCTTGCTTGTTTGTACATGGCCCCTGCCTGAGTCTGGCCTCCCGCTGCTCACCCACCTATGTGGTCGCCCTGCCAAGCTTCTTCTCTTCCTCTCCCTCATGCCCTGTCTTCACCTGGCCAAAGTCAGGCCAGCCTTTGTAAACCTCTTCAGAGCTTTCCAGCACCTGCCTCAAGGGTTAAGTGAGTGTTGGGCCCTGTAGCCTCACCCTCCTCTGCCTGGGGCCAGTGTGTGCTCTGGATCCCTGGCAGGTTTGGAAGGGGCCCTGTTTTCCTGGGAGACGAGGTGTTGAGACCTGCTGTAGGGCGCTGTCCTCTGGCTACTGTGTGTCACTGCCTGGGGATGGCCCCAAACACCAGACCTGTGAGTGTTGATGTCCCCTCCCTCATGTTTGCTGAGAGCCCAGCCCCATGGAGTTCTGGGGTAACTGTGTGCTGCTTAGCTGGGGGCAGGCTTGGCAAGTGCACAGGCTGCCACAAGAGTGTGGGGCTGAGCGACACAACATGGTCCAGCCTGGAATTCCTCAGTTAAGGCAGAATTGATAAATAGTGATCCCTGGCTGTTCCCTAGCTCTGCCGCCTCTCCCATGCCCTCTCTTGTCACTGCCTCTGCTCTGGCCAGAATGGGCTGAGCCACTTCTTGGCAGGGACCTCTTCTCGAACTTGTCCTATGGTCATTTCTTCCCTGCATTCCTAAATTGAATGGGCCTGTTCCCCAGATTGGACCTTCAAATCTTCCTGAAACTGTCTCCATCTCCCTGGCCCAGGAAGCCCTCTGACCCCAGCCAGCTTAAGGCTGAAGTGAGCACTGGCCCCTCCCCTACCTCCTGGGGAGTCCTTGCTCCTCACTGACTATGTCTAGAGGGCAGGACTCTTCCTCCTCTTTCTCTTCTTGGGGATGAACAAGCTCAGAGCTGCACACAGCAGGTCCTCGGCCCCTGAGCCTTCTTCCCCGTGTGACTGCCTCCTGGGCTTTCATTGGAACTTTTGTTTGAACATAGGTTTCTGAGAATCCCTGGCTAGTGAATCTGATCTCCTAAACTCCCTTGCCAGATTCTTCTATGTCCTGGGTTCCTTCTTGCTTTCTCCCTGACCTCCACTGTAGCCCCTTACTGCCGCAGGCCTGGTGACCACTGTCCTTTGTCGGTGGTGGATCCCAAGCCAAAGCCTGGACTCAGGTGACCTGGAGATGTCAGGCATGGCCAGTGCAGCAGGTGCATCCTGTGTGTGTCTGGGCCAGAGAGTGGGTTGTGGACTAAGGACCTGCCTAGGGGTTGGCTTGGCTCTTAAGTCACTGCATCTTCACCCAGTTGCTGAGCCCTCAGTGCTTACCTGTTCACCTGGGGGGTGGGGGGGTCTTCCTGACTGAGATGTTGGGGCACAGCCACAGTACAGACCCCCTTTGCCTCCTCACTCCCGAGAGGACGGGCAACCAGGGTGGGATTCCCAAGCCCCCCTCCCTCCATCCTAGACCGGGGAGGTCATCCCCTCTGGGCATGTGGAGCTTCTTTTCTGGATTGGGTCTGCAGGGCTCAGTAGAGGCCACTTTCTGTCCTCTGCCTCTCTCTGAGTAGGCAATGTTGAGCCTTTTCATTGTTTTCCAAGGGTTGTGCTCAGATTTGCTCTCCCGGTCCCCTCCTACCCAGGATTCCATCTTGCTGCTGCTCTCATGGCATTTGCTGATGGGGCCATGGGCCTCCCAGCTCTCTGCTCCATCCTTAGACAGTGGTGGTTGAGAACACAGGGTTTGGAGTCATGGAGTCTGGATTTGAATCCAATTTCCAGTTGTGTGACCTTGAGCAGTTGACTTGACTTCTTAAAGTCCAAGTTTCCTCATCTGTTAAATGAGGGATACTGACTAACAAACTGTGTGTGAAGAGTACTTTGCTTGACACAGAGCAGGTGCTTGGTAACAGGCATCTGGGATCATGATGGTGATGGTGGTTCCCTTGCCCCACCCACCTCCCCTTTGGTGCCTGCCACCCAGGTTGCCTTTTATACGTTCAGAGCATCTGGTGAAAGCAGTCTCCTTTTGGGAGCCAAGTTCAGAATGTAAGATCAGTGCAAGGTGGTGGGGTCCAGGAGGGATCAGAGGAATCTATGAGGAGGGGCCTGCGGTGACTTCGAGTCAGGTGTCCAGGCATCTGTGGGCAGCTCAGGTGTTTCTCGTACCAGCTGGCAGAACTACTGAGGTGGGTGGGGACCTCCCCCAGATATGTGAGAACCAGAGTTGTCCTTTATTTTTTAGCCATTCAAAAAACACTGTTTTTCACATCAGCAAGAACAAAACAAAACAATTCCGTTAAAAAGTGGGCAAGTGGTATGAACAGACATTTCTCAAAAGAAGATATACAAATGGCCAAGAAACACAACAATATGCCCACATCACTGACTGTCAGGGAAATGCAAATTAAAGCCACAGTGAGATCCACCTTACCCTAACCAGAATGGCCATTATCAAAAAGTCAGAAAGCTTACCCACTGCTGGTGGGAATGCAAATTAGTATAACCTCTGTGGAAAACAGCGTGGAGATTTCTCAGAGAACTAAAAGCAGATCTGCCGTTTGATCCAGCAATCTTACTACTAGGTATCTACCCAAAGGAAAATAAGTCATTATAGCAAAAAGGCACCTGCATACTTATGTTTACTGAAGCACAATTCACAATTGCAAAGATATAGAATTAACCTAAGTACCCATCAACCAATGAGTGGACAAGAAAATGTGAATATATATATATATATATATATAAAATGTGCCATGGAATACTACTCGGCCCTAAAAAAGAACAAAATAATGTCTTTTGCAGCAACTTGGATGGAACTGGAGGCCATTGTTATAAATGAAATAACTCAGAACAAAAAACCAAATACTATATATTCTTACTTATAAGTAGGAGCTAATCTATAATGGGTACACAGAGGCTATAATGGATACACAGAGGCTATAATGGACATTGAAGCCTCAGGACTGGGGATGGTGGAGGGAGTGAGTGATAAAAAACTGCATGATGGGTACAATGTACACTACCTGGCTGGCGAGTGCACTAAAATCTCAGACTTCACCGCTATACAATTCACCATGGAACTCAAAATCATGTGTATCCCTAAAGCTACTGAAATAAAATAATAATAATACGAAATGACTTTCCATGTTCTTGGTAATTAAAAAAAAAAACCTCCACCACTTTTTGGACTATTCTGTACCAGACAGTTACTAACTCTGAATTTATAGTGGTAAACGAAAGACACAACCAAAGGGAATTTATTCACTGCTGTAGATTTTTCCTGGGTTAGGGAAGTAAAGTGAGAGTTAATATTATTTTTGAAAAATGGTTATCTGGTGGCTGGGCATGATAGCTCATGCCTGTAATCCCAGCACTTTGGGAGGCCGAGGCTGGCAGGTCACCTGAGGTTGGGAGTTCGAGACCAGCCTGGCCAACATGGTGAAACCCTGTCTCTACTAAAAATACAAAAATTAGCCGAGCATGGTGGCACTTGTCTGTAATCCCAGCTACTCAGGAGGCTGAGGCAGCAGAATTGCTTGAACCCCTGGGGCAGAGGTTGCGGTGAGCCTAGATTGCACCATTGCACTCCAGTTTGGGCAACAAGAGCGAAACTCTGTCTCAAAAAAAAAAAAAAAGTATCTGGTTACTTAGAATTTCTCAGACAATACATAAAAGTACAAAGGAAGTAAAAAATATAAGGAAGGTGAACAAAATGGAATCTCCACTACCTGGAAATGTTGACATTTTGATGAAAATCCTGTGCATGCACCTGTATACAGTGCAATGTGCTGCTTGTAATTTTTTCCCCACACAACCCTGTACGGTAGATTGTCCATATTCATTAAGATCATATTTTTATAGGTATTTTATACCTCGAACATGTTTTTCTGATTAGGAAGGTAGTGCACACCCATTGTAAAATGTTCAGATAGACAGTATCTTTCCCTTCTCCAAGGGCTCCAAGACCCCCAGTGGATGCCTGAAACTGTGGATGGTACCAAACCCTATATACACTGCGTTTTTTCCTATATGTACGTACCTATGATCGTTTATAAATAAGGCATAGCAAGAGATGAACACCAGTAACTAATAATAACATAGAACGATTATGACAATATGCCAGCATCACCACTCTTGTGTATTGGAGACCTTGAGAAGTAAAACAGAGGTTGCTTGAACACAAGCACTGCGCGGCCACAGCGGGCAATCTGATAACCCACATGGCTCCTGAGTGACTAGCAGGCGGGTGGTGCAAACAAAATGGAAGGACAAATGTGGATTTGCTGGCCAAAGAAACAGTTCGCTTTCTGGGTGGGGAAGGAACAGGATGTCGTAAGGTTTCATCATGCTACTTAGAGTGGTATGCAATTTAAAACTTATGAATTGTTTGTTTTTGAGACAGGGTCTTGCTTTGTTGCCCAGGCTAGAGCACAGCGGCACTGTGATCTCGGCTCACTGTCACCTCTGCCTCCTGGGTTCAAGGAATTCTTGTGCCTCAGCCTCCTGAGTAGCTGGGATTACAAGCGTATGCCACCATGCCCTGCTAATTTTTGTATTTTTAGTAGAGATGGGGTTTCTTCATGGTTCCCAGGCTGGTCTCAAACACCTGGCCTCAAGTGATCTGCCTGCCTCAAACTCCCAAAGTCACGAATTGTTTATTTCTGGAATTTTCCATTTAATGTTTCCAGAGTACGACTGACTGCGGATAATAGAAACCGCAGAAAGTAAAACTGCTGATAAGGAGGGGGCTGTGGTAGACGTGTAGAACGGGAACAGTGAACACCCCCATCATCTCGGCCTTAGAAGTAGAATGGCTCGTGTGCAGAGTTACAGTGTTCTACAAATATCATATTTACTCAGCTAGCTTTCCCTTCCTGTCTGTTTAAGTTTCTTGTTTCCAATTTTTCTTTATTATAAACAAACTTCAGTGAACATCTTTGTCACGATATCTCTTTGCAGGGGCAGAGGGTTGCATGTTTATCATTCTGCTACATGGTACCAGCTTGGCTCCTACACAGGGCACTGACTGCAGAGAATGCCTCACCAATCTGGGTTTTGTTAATCTTTCTATTCTTTGCCAGTATGGTAGTAGAAAATCATATCTTGTGTCTGTTTCCATTTATTTGGTGGTTGGTAACCATTGGTATTTCTTGTTTTATGAATTACTTGTTCATGTCTGTTGCCAGGCCCTGAGCTGGGCTTTTCCCACTCCCCCCTGAATGACCCCTCCCCCCACCTTCCAGGGCATGTGGGAGGGGGAGCTTAAAGAATACCAGCTGGGGCCAGGCGTGGCAGCTCAAGCCTGTAATCCCAGCACTTTGGGAGACTGAGGCCAGGAGTTCAACACCAGCCTGGGCAACATAGTGAGACTTCATCTCTACGGAAAAAAAAAAGAATACTAACTGGAAGGTAATTGGTCCTCACTTCAGGTCACTGAACCCTGAACCCATGAGGAGCAGAGGCTTGGCCCCAAACCACAGACATGGTTAGAGGAGGGCCAGTTCTGTGACTCTTAGTCCACTGACCTCACATCCCCAAAGCAGGACCAACACACAGCTGGCCTCTTGGCATGGTGATGGGATTATGTGTGCTCAGTCTCAGAGCTGTTACACAAGATTCCACTGTGGACACGGCTGACTGGCGGTCTCCCTTGTAGAAGTAAGCAGGTCAGGCAGGTGCCGGGTGAGCTCTTGCCCCACTGCTGAGCAGATGGCAATTATGTGATCCCTTTGGGTCTTAGAGTTGTAGAATACACTGGGCCTTAAAGTTTGCAAAGTCCAACACTGCTATGTTTTGTTGAAGAAGCTGATGCCCTAAGATAGGAGAGAACTTTCTCAAAGTCCCCTGCCATGTGGACAGCAATGTCAGCTTTCCTACATGCTGTAACGAGGTTGGGCGCACTCTAAGATCTATACCCTGGAATGAGACCTGTTGAGTAAGCACTGCAGCCGGGACAGCTCTTGGCTGCCAGGGACAGTGGTATGGAGGTGTTAGGTAAAGCCACAGCCTAATCTCCTGGAACTCTGGAGTGCCCCTGAGGATAGGCCTTGCTAAACTGCTGTGGGAAGGTGTTGGTAGGGTGGTATACTCTGGCTCCTTCTCTGGGCCTTTCCTGTTCTATGGTCTTCATGGCTGACACCATGGGTGTTTTCCAAGAGCATGATAAGCATCACTGTCGAGATTGGCACCTCCGGATGGCACTTTCAGTGCCCCAGGTACTGCCCGCAGGCTGGTTCCCATGAGAGAAGCAGCCCGATGTCCCATTATTTGCATAATCACCTTGGCCAGTGATGTAGAGTGTGTGTGTATGTGTGTGTGTGCACGCACCTATATAACATGTGCATAGAGCTGTTGGTCTCTGGGACCCACACCTATTGTCTGGGCCAAATCATAGAATCCGTTGGGCGTGTCTGTGGGTGCAGCTTTCCAGCATTAGCCTCTCTTCACTGTAGGCCCTGCTTTGGAGCTTTTGCCTTGGTCCTGCTCAGTGGCACTGACATCTGCCTTTTCTCCACAAATGGAAATTCTGACTGATCTTGAAGGCTCAGCTCAAATCTTCCTCTGGCTCTTTTTCAAAGTCTTCTCTCCCTGGCCTTGTCCAGAGGTCAGCTGCCTTCCCTCTTCTGAATGCTGATCTCTTTCTTGGGCGTCGTTCACATGGTCCTCAAGCACAGGCTGCCTTTGACGTCCTTCTCCTGAACTTTCCCTTACACCTTATATTGTTATGACGTTCCATGAGATGGAATTAGTTGATCCAATGAGGTGGTGAACTCAGATTTCCCACATTTTTGTGTTCTCAGCAGCGTGTGTTGCGTAGTAGGCCCTCAGGACATGGTGGCCGGGTGGATTTGGCGTTAGCTGAGGCATGAACATGAACTGAAATGCTTTCAGGCCCAAGTGGGCTTTAGGTTCCTGCCTGCACATGCTGGCCCCTTTTCAAAGGGGTAAGAAGAGAGCCGCGGTGATGATGGGAGAGAGGGGATCACTGAGGACTAGGGCTTAACAGAGTAACACAGAGCTGGTGTTAAAAACCTGGCAGTGCTTGATTCTCCCGTGCGGCGGGAAGAGGGTGCACAGGCGGTGAAGAGGGAGAGGGCGTGGGAGTGGCACTCCCAGGCAGAGCGAGGTTAGGATAACTCAGCTGCTCCCTTCACCTGGAAGCCTTCCTGGAGAAGGAGCAGGGAGGGTTTCGACTTAGGGATGGTATCTAGTTTATTCTCAAGGACTCTCTTTGGGCTCAAATCTTCCTCCTTTCCAGTTCTGTGAGCCCTCAGAAGATTGTACCCGGTGTAGGGGATACTTACACCTGGATCCTAAAGGGATGCTAATCGCTAATGCTGACCCAGAGTCTGTTTTTGAGAAAGCGTATTGTGCTTGCTGTTCATTGCTTGCTTGTTCACTGTGCCAGGGCTGGCGATGTGATCTGATCTGCTAAAAAGCTCTAATGGGGCGTACCTTCTCACAAGGCTGGAACAGCTGGTGGCTGTCTCTGGCAGGGAGGAGAGGTCTAAGCTGTGCTCTCTGCCATCCAGGATAACACCCAGGCTCCTACGGCTAGTGTGTTGTGACCTCGTTCCCTAGGCTACTCGGTGCTCCCTGTTCTGTGGAACTGCCTCTGGCCCTGCTGAACCTCTCGCATTTTCCAAACTCACTGCCTGTCTCACACTGCTATGCTTTTGCTGATGCTGAGACCTCTGCTTGGACCCACCTTGTCTTCTTCACCTGTCATCATGGGGCTACTCCTCAGTTATCCTATTAGACTCCTCAGTAGACTCCTGTGGGAGAAGGAGCATGGGCTTTGGAGTCAGCTAGATGTGGGTTCAAATCCTGACTTGACCACTTGTTTACAATGCACTTAAGAGCACTGACCTCACAGGGCTTTTGGGAGGGCTAAATCGAGGGAGACTGTGGATGCCGCCTAGCCAGGGTATGCCTGCAGTTTCTTCTCTCCTTTCTTAGCTTCTACCACCGTTTTTAGTACTAGGCCAATAGGTGCCTTATTCCTCTGGTTATTTTTCTGGGGGGAGCCCTTTCACCCAACAGATGTTTATTGAAGAACAACCGTGTGCCAGGTGCTGGACACTGGGAATAATTTTTGTCTGGGTGTCTGCTAGCAAGGAGCTGTGAGAGCCCCAGTGGGTGGAGAGATCTTAGCTGGTCGAGGATCAGGGAAGGCTCCCTGGAGGAATGACATTTGAGCTGAGCTCTGGAGGATCTGTGGGAGGTAATTTGGAAAAAGTGGGAGGGAAGAGCACTTTGTGCAGAGGCGGCAGCAGCGTGAGTGGCACCCAGTCAGTATGAGCCATGGCGAAGTCTCCACCTGAGAGGACCAGGAGGCATTCAGTGTCAGAGCAGGACAGGATCACATGTGCATTTGAAAAAGTGGACAATGGATGGAGAAGGGCCAGAGAGGAAGCTGGAAGACCAGTGAGGAGGGCACTTGTCCCAGGGAGGGACTTGGCAGGTGGGGGATGGGGGCCATGGAGAGAACTTTAGGAGTTCAGGAGGCCAAGGTGACTAGCATGGTGATGGGTGGGATGGTGAGGGAGAGGGAGGAAGAGGACGACTCCAAGTTTCCAGCTGGTGTGACTGGATGGGTGGGTGGGTGGAGAGCGGATTGGGGGCTGTGGAAAGATCAGCTCTCAGCTCATCTCCCTGCAGGTCTGTTACGGGTGGGCCCTCAGACTCCTGCCCTTCCCTTGAGGCCCAGGAGGATTCTGGAAGACGTATTCCTGGTTGAAGTTGGAAGACTAACCACGGGTCCCCTTCTGGTCTGCAAACTTGACATGGGTCAGACTTGACCTGGGGTCATGTTGGGGGGGCTGGCCTCTGTCCCATCTGGAGGAGGCCCAGCTTCCCTCCAGGGCTCCACTGGGGGCTGGTGTGCTGGCCTCCTTGGTCTCAGGCAGAGCCGCCTGTGTGTGGGGCTCTCACCACCTCACTGAGGCAGATGTGGGTCGGCCTCCCTACCGGCTGTGTTGTATCCAGCAGGAAACGTTTGGAATATGTGAGTGTAAGTGGCCCGCAGGAGAGAAATCTACAATTTCTCCCATTATCGGGAAAGAGCTAGACTAGCAGAGGCTACCAGATGTTCTGTGTCTTATAATGTATGTTTTATGGCAAATGAAAATATATATAAAATCTGTACCCAGAGAGTTCCCGGCTCACTTAAAGGGGACTGGATCCTTCTTTTTATTCTTACCCTTTTCAAATTTTAGGCAAAAATTCCCTTCCGGGCAATGAACTTATCTGCCAAGTTGGGGCCCAGAGGGGAACCCTTATGGGGGACTCATAAACCCTGTCTTTTGAGGAAATCTTGGGGCTGAGGCCACGTTCAGCCCCACATGTTTACACAATAGTCTCTCTCAACTCCAAGGGACCATTAGAGTTAATTGGGTGAATAATCTGTGTTTAAAAAGTCCCTAAATACATATTTGCATAATCCACACTTTGCCCAAGCCTGTGCAAGCCTATTTGTGGGACTGGAGTGGGACCTGGGCTTAGAGTCTTCCCCTTGTGCTTCCAGAGCAGCTTCTCCTCTTGGTGACTGTCCTTTGGTCAGAAGGAGGACAGGCAGGCTCATCTTCTGCCTGATGCCATGGCGGTGCCTGTGTTAGCCACCTGAGCTACTCTTGAGCCTTTCATGGATATGTTTCTTGTATCGCTGGTCCTGGGAGATACTATGTGGGAAAAGGGTTCCATAATATGTTTGGAAAATATTGTATCTTATCTACTGTCTTGGACAGTCCTCATGCACATTATTATATCAAAGGCTCTGAGAAGTCCTGCAGTGAAGAAACTTTCTGTAATCTAGCTTCCTTCAAACATATTTGAATCTATGCATGCTTCTCCTGTATTCCTGATGACCATCTACACAACTTTAGCAATCTGTAGATGGAAAACATGCTGGGAGACCAGCAATGTCACTCTCATTTTCACAGGGGACACTTTGAGTTTTGGCCACCTGTCCAAACAGTGCCTGGGAGGATTCTGGAAGACTTGTTCTTGGTTGAGGCTGGAAAATTAACCCTAGTCCCCTGTATTTGTGTTTGCTGCCCTTAAGTGAGGCCATAGCATAGAGTCAGGTAGGATGGACAGGCACAATTCCCCAGAGAGCTTTTTTCTTTTTTGAGATGGAGTCTTACTCTGTTGCTCAGGCTGGAGTGCAATGGTGCGATCTCAGCTCACTGTAACCTCTGCCTCCTGGGTTCAATGATTCTCCTGCCTCGGCCTCCCAAGTAGCTGGGACTACAGGCACGCGCTACCACACCCAGCTAATTTTTGTATTTTTAGTAGAGACAGGGTTTCACCATGTTGGCCAGGATGGTCTTGATCTCTTGACCTTGATCTCGTGATCTGCCTGCGCCTCCCAGAGCGCTTTTGCACGATTACAGCCCAGTCTTGATTCTTGGAGCAGGAAAGGGGGAAGGCATTTGAGCTGGACACGCACGGATGGTTGCATGAAGCCCCAGAATTCCTGGTCTGGGAGTCCTTACAGACTGCCTGGTCCTGGGCTCCATTGCTTGTTGGAATCCCCTCTGCAACGTGGCATCCATGGGTCCATGCCACAGAGGTCCGCTGGCCTGAAGTTATGGCACCAGGAAGAAGGCATCCAAAGGTGGCCTCAGGCAGAGCCTGCTGGGAGCAAAGGTGACCTCTCCCAGTGGTGTCGAGCTGCTACTTTGAGTAGTTCTGTACATCAGTCTTCACCAGGTTCTCAGCATTGACTGACTTCACATGGGAATTAGTTGGAGAGATCAAAAAACTACTCCCGATCCTCAGGCAGCACCCAGACCTATTAAATCAGAATGGGGTGGGGGATGGGAAGCTCAGGCATGAGTAGTTTGTCAGGCTTCCCAGGTGATTGCAATGCACAGCCATGGGGAGCAGCTGCACCAGAGCCACATTGGGAGAGCAGGTGTTGTAGGAAGTGGAGGTGAGCAGGAATTCAGGGCTCTACCCTGGGCCCAAGCACAACTGTATCTACTTGCCCTAGAGAAGCAAACAAACTCATGGTCCTGCTTGGGCAACCCTCGGCAGGCTTGTGGCAGACCACTTGGGTAAGGAAATGTGAGCATCCTGCTGTGTTCAGATCAGAGATTCCACCTTCAGGTAGGTGAGGAGGAGGATTGCCAACATTCTTGAGCACCTGCTGTGTGCCAGGCACTGTGCCATATATGGTCTCATTGAACTCTCACATTCTCTTATGAGCTAAGATTTCCATCAGAGGTGTCAAAATTAAGGCACAGAGAGGTTATGGAATGTACCCAAAGTCACAGAGGTGTTCTTGAGTGATAGAGCAGTGAATTGAATCTGGGATGTTGGAGGTGAAGAGCTCTCCGTGTGGTACTGGTGAAGGGCTCCTTGTTCATTTGGGCGGAGTCATATGTGGGAGAATATGGCTCGGGTCAGCAGAAGGGGGGTGTGCGTGTGTGTGTGTGTTCACTGAATTGCAAGGTTGGAAGTGTTTTTCCACGGGCCGAGGGGGAAGGAGATGTGACTAAGGAGAAACAGAATCAGTCAGGTATTGGAGCCAGTTCTCACATGTAGATTATGCATATTTCTTCCCAACTCTGAGTTCAGTGACATCTGGTTGGAAGCTTGAAACCAACCATAGTGGGAGTATTTACACCACAGAAATTGGCAAACGCTACAAATCAGATTTTTATTTATTTTTTCAGAAAGCTGGCTGTTAAACATTTACCAGCACACCACTGGACGGAACCCAAATCCTAGGTCCAGCTCCTTTGGATTAAGGAAAGGGGGAGAAGATTGAGCCCAGAAAGAGAAAATTGAATGAGAAGCTGTTTGTACAATGGAGTAAATAGTTGCATCAAGGGAAATGAAACAAGAGAGGGGGAATGAGCTTCTGTGACTTAGGACAAGACAAGAGGAGCATGATTAGCGCTCAGTAAATGTTTATTTTCCTTAAAATTGGGATTATTGAAAAAATAGCAGATTTAGCAGCAGCAGAGACTGAGATAGAGAGGAGGAAAAGGCAGGGGCCATTTGTCCAAGACCTGCAAAGTGACATGGAAGTTTTGCCACACCATGGCTAGGGGATGAGCTCAGAGAATCAAGTTGCAGCTTGCAGGTCTGGGGCCAGAAAGCCATGTGTGAGTCCATTTCCTGAGGCTGCCTCGTGGAGGTGGGAGTGGACAGAGGCTCCAGCAGCGAGAGGGTTAAACCAGAATAACAAGAGGGTGATTTATCTCAGCCCCAACATTCCCTTGCTCATGGCTCCGACTGGCCCTGCTAATGCTCCCGGTTGCAAATCTACCTATTTGTCAAGTCCCTCTCCGCAGCCTGGCTCTCTCTGGCTGCTTGCATGGTTTATTAAAGAGGCCTTTGCTACCTGTCATCTCAAACAGCCTCCTTTATCCAAAACAGAATAATAGAGATATCTCCCTCCAGGGACGCCGGATGCAAATGCCCGAGGACAGGTTGCCAATTTGCCGCGTGTATTAGGGGGAAGGAAGCTGTCAAGGGAAACCGCCAGGATCCAGGCTCTTCTAACAAGCTCATTTCTGGGTTGAGGGGGGAGACCTGGGCTGCTGGAGTTTAGATTACGTGGGCACGCGCCTCTGCTTTCCTATGGACAGCTGTCAGCAGCAATCGAAACAAAATTGGCTTTCTTCCTTCTCCCCTTCCCCCGCTCGTCCTCAGTATCAAGGCGCTGCCAATAACTGTCAAGAAGCCGTCCAGCTGCTGAGATCGCCTCGCCCGCACCGCAGCGCGCCCCGCTCTGCAGCGGGTTGGACCCTGGTTTGCAGTCTGTGGAAGCGGGTCTTGGCTGGCGCAGGCTTGTTTGGTGGGGGCTGAGGGAAGAGGGGGATGTTTCCTCCTCCCCTAGAGAGAGTTTAATCAAAGCGGGAATTCTGTCTTGGCAGCACCTGGGAAAGATGTTCCTCCTGTCCCTCATCATAGGGGTATGCAAGGGCCTCCTTCCTGCCAGGAATCTTCCAACTTGAGAGACTTTGCTTTGATTCTGTTCACTTTACAGAAGAGTACTGCCCTGGCTCTGGGGCCAGTGACCTTCTGCCTCCAGAATGGCTGGGCAGCAAGAGGACTCAGGTACAGAGAGAAGGGCCGGACATACCCACCAGATGATCGCTTCATCTCCTCTGCTCCTCACAGAAACCCTTTGCAGACCGACCTCACTAATTTCAGAAAAGGAAGGGACCCAGGGGCCTAGTAGAAGCTGGTTAAGTGCCAGGCTTAGGACTTGAACCCAGGACAGGACTGTGGCCTCTCTGGCCACCCTTGAGGGGCCTGCGGGGTCTCCTGACCATAGGAAGGTGGTCTTGGTTGGGTATGCACGTGGGACCTTCTGGGCCTCTAAGAGCTCTCTTGACCCACAGGTTCCCTGCTCCCCACTGTGTCGTCACCTCTACTCTACTCCTGATGGTGCCTCCAGGCTGAAGTCCTCAGGCAGGGCAGCTAGTGCCCAGAAGTGTTCCATGAGTGTGGCAGGGGTTTGTCCTGGAGCTGGGCAGAGGTGACCTCTAGAGCTTGGAGACACCTCCTGGGGCTCATGCTGCAGCTGGGGGGGCCAGGGCTGGGCCAAGGAGGGAAGAGCCATGTGGGAGATTAGCTTAGCTCAGGGTCTTCCTTGACTGGAAGCCAGACAATGCTTTGAACTCTTTAAAATGAACCTCGCAGTGGGGTTCAAGGCCCTGTGGGGGCAGGCTGGGCATCTGTCTTTGTCAGGGGAGGCCCCGTGGAGCCAGGAGCACCACAGGGTTGGCTGTTGCTTTTGAATGTTTGATTTCTCTCCACTCCTCTTACTGCACCTTGTTTTTGGCAGATGCTCAAGGAATGCTTATTGCTAGACTGCCCTGTTCCTTTCTCCTCCCTGGTGGTGTTCTCACCCGCTTGGGGCCTCTTTTAGCCACCTACCAACACTGATGGCAGCTCCCACACTGCATGTGCCTAGCCTCTGTTTCCTTCACAGGTGTCCTCATTTTCTTGCTTACCTGTTGCAGCCTGTTTTCTCCCAGCAACTCTCCCCAAGGCTGATGGCTTAGCCAGCCCTACCCCACCTCCCCTGTCAACATCCCCATTTTACAGATGAGAAAACCAATCCTCAGAAAGGTTAAGATCGGAGCAGGATTTAAGCTCAGGCAGTCTGACCTCAAACAGGAGTATTCCTCCTTCTGGCAGGGCTATATGTTGGGGGCGGCAGAGGTCTGGGCTTAGGGCTGAGGACTCTGTCAGCCTGAAGGTCTTGCCAGTCTTGACAGTCTTCATCATTTGACTGTTCTGGGTGTCAGCCTCTCTGTGAAGGGGGTCCAGGATGTCCCCATGTAACCCACAGCTCAGGGTGCCTGGTGGGGAGAGGTTAGACTGGAGAACAAAAGCCTGCTGAGCAGAAGTAAGGGGGCTCCCATCCTCTGGGGCTGGGCTTGCTGCTCTGGCCTGGCCCCCTAGGGCTGCTGTGCTGGGGCTGCCCACTGATGGGGCCTGATACAGGAGGCCAGGCAGGGGCTTTGCATCAGGCTGGCCAGCCATAAGTAGGCCAACCTGACATGGCCCATCTGCACCCCATGGCAGGGTAGCTGTCCCACCACCAGCCCGGGGGCAGTCAATGGGGAGGCTGGAGGCTTCAGAGTCCAGCTGAGGCTTGCAAGTCCATGCACATCTACTCAGAGTTCCTTCCATGAACAGTCCACGCTCCCTGGAACACACCATCAGAAAAGCAGCTTCTAGGGTGAGGGAAGACCAGCCCAAGAAGGAAAGATGGAATACTGGTGGGCCTCCATGCCCAGATGCCATCAGTGTGCTTGGGTTATACCACAACTTGAAGCGGGCCTGGAGGAAGTAGGTCACTGATTCTCTCTGAGCCCCAGTTTTCTCATCCGGTGACTGACACATGCAAGCAACTGCCAACACTTATTGACTTAGTAAACAACAAATCTGTAAAGTGAGAGTTACAGTAGTTCCTATCACATGGGGGGATTGAATGAGATGAAGGATGGAAGGCACCTGGTATGCAGTAAGCGCTCAGTAAGTGCAGGTGGCCCTTCTTTCTGTAGATGGGGCTGGGGAGCACGTTCCCCTGCTCCTTTCACGATGCGTCTTGCTTGTTTTAGCTCCCTCTCTGTCATCTGGGCCTCTGCGCTCACTCTGGAATGCAGACAGTGTAATTTCTCTGGAGGAGATTCCCTTGGAGCAAACCTCAGGGATGTCTTTGAATAGACGTGAGAATGCCAGAGCTGGAGAGGCCCCCAGAGGCAGCATGGAACCATGGAACGAGCATAGACCAAGGAGCCAGACAGACCCAAGTCTCCTCTCAGCTCTGCCATCTGCCAGCTGTGTGGCCTTGGGGTGCCCACCTCTCCTCTCTGAGCAGGCTCAACAGTTCTTGTCCCTTGGGGCTCTTGTGAAGTCGAAATAAGTGTTTGCCAAGTGAAAAGCTGTGAGTATATTTATCTGTTAACATATGTGCAACTGTATTGTGAAAAGCTGCATCATTTACAATCTTTTCCAGTCTTACTCTGCTGAGGGGGGGGGATCTGGGACTCTGAAAGGGATGGGGCTGACCTGTGGCCCCACAAGATGCGGGAGAGAGGTGGGGCTTGGATTGTGAGGCAGCCTTTTCTCCCCCACATGCTCTCCCTGCCTCTACTTTCTGCAAGCACCCAGGAGGTAGAAGACAAAGGTATATCCACAGCTATTAGCACCCCCAGGGTCTGATATCTGGCCCTTGCCAGTGGCAACTGGGTCCTCTTTGTCTAAATGACCTAGTCTTTGAGCCAGGGCTTACATGGGGTCCTTCCAGACACCCCAGAGGCAAATGAGAACCCCTTCCTCATCCTGCTGCTTTCCTTAGGGCTGGGAAAGTCTGGGCCAGCAGATGCCCTGTCAGAACCTGGGGAACCAGGCTTGGCTTGGGGAGGCGGCATCTTGGAAGGGCTTGTGCGTGTGTTTAGGGAAAACCAGCCCCAAATAACTCCCAGATTCAGTCCCAAGCTATGCAGGTGAAGGCAGGTAGGAAATTACAGCCACTTGAGGCTTTCTCTCCCAGCGACTTGATTAAAGCTGAGGAGTGTTAGAGCTGAAATCACTGGGAAAAGTGCCCTTTGATATGTTCATTTGGTTTTAATTTGGGGGGACACAGGGCAGCACCAGCTTGTTTTATTTCTGCTTCCTTTTGCGGCTTTCACTTGGCTCATATTCCCCCATTTCCACCCCCTCCCCTGCTGGAATTTGTGAATTTCAAGGTCAGCTGAAAGTCAAGCTTTACCATGTTGGTGATGAAATGCAAGCAGATGTGGCTGGTTTGGCGGATGGTGGCCACACCCTGAGAGCCGTGCTCAGTCCTGTGGGTGACGCCTGGCAAAATTAACAAAGTCTGATCGCTTACAACCCTGGGTTTCCATCTCAGAGATTCAGATTTCAAAGCAAGTGCCAATCAGCATGTGTTTATCTAGGGGGGTTGAGAAGTGATGCTGGCTGGGGAAGGTGTGGCCACCTCATCCCAGCGTGCCAGCAACTGAGAGCAGTCGGAATGGGTGCCTGCACTTGGGTTTGGCCTCTGTCGTGTGGTGTTGGCTCTGCTGGGGACGTTGTCTGCTGGTCCTTCTTAAGGGAGAGGGACTGGTGGATTTTTCAATGCTAGTCTCATATCACATGCCCATCCAGTTGCCATCTTCCCCTTTGCAGCAGGTTAAGCCATTGGCGAATGCTTGCCACGTGATGAGCGCTGTGTTGGCAGTGACCTCAGGGAGAAGGTCAATTTTCAACTTGGCTTCCTGGCATCACCCACACCCCTCTGTGACTCAGAAAGTGGCCCCGCCGGCTGCCTCCAGCACTCTGGTAGACCTGTTGGGTGATACAGAGGGAGAGCTTTGTGACGTGCCAGCTGCTCCGGCATTTCATCAGACGCTGCCCCTCGGGCTCATGCAGGGTCTCGCATGAGCGAGACTTGGGTCTTGGTTCTGCTGCTGTGCTGTGGCAGGGTTGTCCAAGGTGCACACGGGAATCCACTCTCCTGGCAATGTGCTGGTATCGACTTACCGGGAAAGCAGGGAGACCAGCAGCTTTAAGTTTCTTTCTCTGTGTTTATAAGTTCTTCCCAGTACAGCATCCTGCACTCTCTGCTTTCCAAAACCTGAGCACAGGGCAGAGCAGATGCCTGCTTGGCCCATGAAGGGGATGCGCTTGGGAGCCCACGCTGTGTAGGAAACCCAGCTCTCTCTATGGTCAGCTCTGGGGCCTTGGCCAACTCCCTTTGCTCCTCTAAGCCTCAGTTTCTTTGTCTGTAAGAGGGGATCACGGTGCCCACCTCACTGAGTTGCTGTGAGGATTAAATGAAACGGCGCATGTAAAGGGCCTGGCACAGTGCCGGGCGCATGGTGCTCAGTAATGTTCGCTATGATGTCTGTCGTCCAAATCCTGGGAGAGCAGTTGGGGAAACAGTGTGGGCAGGGACCTACCTGCCTCCCCTGTGGCCTTCGGGGTTTCCTAACTGCAGAGCCCAATTACTTGCTGTGCTCCTCAACTGAGGAGCTCAGCCTCTTCCCCCAGGGTCCTCTCCCCAGCTCATCAGGGAGCAGAGACAGATGTGGCTGGGGAGTTAGCCTGAAATCACCCTCTCCACCCTGCCTTTTTGAGTGGCAGCAGGCTACAGAGAAGTGACGTTTAAAAAACGTTCCTTAAATTGAGGAGTTGTCCAAAATGGGGCTGGTTTTCACAGCACAGTCATTTTTGGATAAGAAAGCCTAAAATGAGAAATTTCTGAATGCAGAACAAAGCAGAAGAGCCTGCCACAACAGCACATGTGAGTCAGCCCGAATCCCCTCGCAAACAGCCTGCCTTGTTAAAATCAGTCCCTTGGTGCGGGGGGATTAGCGCTCTGCAAACTTCCCATCCCAGGCCTGCCTGCATTTTTACTTTCCCTGCTGCACGGTTCTTGCTGATCTTCTTCCCTACATGCCCGGGGGATTTCCCCACACATAATGGGGGCCACTCCCATTGCTAAAATGATGGAGAGTTTTTTCTTTGCTCTGGCAGAAAAAGAGTAACTTCTGCTGGAAATAGAGAGGCAGAGACATTGGCTGCAACAATTCCCCCTGCTTTGTACCCCTGGGTGTTTTGGGAAGGACCACAAAGAGCTGAGTGAGGGTGCCTTGGTGGGGAGGGTCAGGTCCTTCTAGGTAACCGTGCAGGACTCCCAAGGTCATTTCTGTTCCTCATCCTCCAGGAAGTGCTGCCTGGTTTACTTTGTGGCAATTTGTGAGAGTTGACGGGCAGAGTTGGAGCTGCCACTCTGGGGCTCAGAGTAGCAGAGCCTTTATATTGCATAACTCTGGGGACACATTGCATGTGGCACCCCTGGGTGTGTGCAGTGTGCAGTCTGAGGAACTGGCTGGGGTTGGAGGAGGTATCTATAGGATCTGCTGCCTGCCCACTGTCTGGGTCACCACCTGCTGGTATGGCTCATGGGCTACAAGAAGTATGTCTAAGATACAGCAGGGAGGCTACACCCAGGAGCAGGTTCCTGTCCCTCTGCCCAGCCCCGCGCCAGGCTCTGCCCTGGCCTCGTGGTGCTTTGGGCTGGCTGGAATAAGTCTGGCCAGCCAGCTGGCCTGAGTTCCGGAGCCCAAGACCTTGCTCGCCCTGTTGGCTGGGCCCCCCTCAAGCTTGGGTCGCTCATTATTTCTCCACTGGCGGGTGAGTGGGAAGACCAATTATCAGGGCCTCACCGCCATGCACGGCCTTTGGATGCATTTCTCAAATGGCGAAACCCTCTTTGGGGAGAGGCAATTTGTTGGGGAGCTCAGGGCAGTGTAATTTATGGGCCCCCTCTTGCCCGGCTAGGAGTTAGGTGGCTGTGGCTTAATTTAATTAGCTGGATTGAAGCCGAGCAGATCACTAGAATGGGTCTGGAATTCTGGTTTGAAAGGTACATTTCTCTTCTGAGCAAAGCTCGACTGAAGAGGAAAGGGTCTAAAGTTACTTGATTCATTTGGATCCTTTGGTTAGAGATGTCTTCCAGCTTGAAATATAAACCCACTTATTTTTCTTAACAAGAATCCAGCCCACCAGCTACAGTATTCTGCTCATGCATTTAATAGCAATAATTGAACAGAGCTCAAATGATCATAACCTAATGCTCTCCAAGTTAGATCCAACTGCGTCACATTTTTCCTGTGGGGAAGTGAGTATATTTGGCAGGGCAGAGAGAGCTGTCAGCCTCATGCGCTGCAATGTCCTGTTGATTGAGTTTAGGGGGTGTAGTCATGAGGCTGGGTGCCTTGAGGGGCTGCGAGAAGGGGGCCAGGGAGCAGGTGCTCCCTAGCTGTGATCCAGAGCTCTCGGCTGGGCATGGCTGTCTGGATTGTAAACGGACAATCAGGGCAAGAGTGAAAGCGAGAGCTGGAAGTGGCCACCAAGTGCTAATACTTTTGATAGCAGTAACAGTCACAATGATCATTAGGACAGCTCCCTTATTTTACAGTTGAGCTTCTGAGAGGCTGTAAGATGCACTGCTTAGGACAGGCCCTGGATCCAGATTTTCAGCCTTCTCAGAGCAGAGAGGGAAGCCTCCAGGGCTACCATTCATAGATTCTGGAGAGGACCGGGAGACCTGTGCCATCAGTCACTTGATCTTAGGTAAGCTTCTCTGAGGCTCAATTTTCACATCTGTAAAATGGGGGATTCCAGTATCGTCCCTTATTCCTCCACCAGAGTTTGTTTGTGACACCAGGGAGAGAATTAATGCAGGGGAGAGGGCCCTGCAGATTGTTGCCAGGGGGGTCAGGATTAGCAGCCCAGGATGCCCTCATCTGTGAGGGGAAGCTGCTGACCTCAACCCCACCATCATTTTGAGCTTCTCAAAATGACCAGCATGATCAGGATCGCCAGAACCAGGGCTTCTGACTAGGGGTGAAATAGATTTGAGCTCTGGGGCTTTCCACAGATAAGGCCATTGTGTGGACCTTATGTGGCAGAGTCGAGCATGTTGTGTTTCTGAGCTGTTCCCTAGTAGTTTTGTTCTCATCAGCCTACAGAGGCAAACCTTCAGGTGAACCACCTGTGAGAGGCATGGGGCTGTGCAACGGGAGGACCACCACTTTTCCAGCCAATGTGCCCCAAATAGGAATTTCTTCCCGGGGCCTTATGTAAGCTTGGCTCTCTCTCTTTTCCTTTCTCTTTCTCTCTTCCTTTTTCTTTCTAGAGCTCCAAGCAAAATCACGAGGAAATCCATGCTGGGTTTGGTGATGGTGCTGGGGCTTCCATGCGGGGGTGCTGGAGCTGGTGTCAGGGCTTGCAGTGGCAGGTGCTGGGTACACAGTGGACACCATCATCTTCACAGGGCTGGGCTGGGAAGCTCAGGGTGTTTGCCCAGTGCCATCAGAGAAGCTGGGTCTAATCTATTGTTTAGCAGATAAAGCAATAACAAAAGCAATGAAACTGTTCTGGGGGGGCCGTTTGATCTGTCTCCTCCAAGGGGGTTGCTTGGTTATCCTTTTGTTATTTAACAAAGCAAACAGGGCCTCTGCTCTTCAATCACAAATTGTAATGTTGACTACTTCAAAAAAAGCAGAGGGAATATTCCAATATTTATCTTAGCACAAAACTAACATTTCAGGGCCTGTGCCCATAATTCAAATGTTGATGGGGAACACATTGTGTGAATGTGGTGCAAATATAAACAAGGGGAAATTGCTTATATTTAATAGGGAAACATGAAGTAAACATTTTTGAATAAAATGGCAAAGACTTGGTTCTACTAGTTGCAATTTCTTAGTTGGACATATTTAGCTGGCACTTCTTAGGAGTGATCACGTGGTGTGAGGGCTCAGCAAGGGTTAAGGTGAAGTTCTTATGATCGAGGATGCCTCTCCCAGCCCAAGTCCTTGCTTTTACGTTCCTGATGTGCTGGGCTCTTGCTGGTCTAGAAGCTAGTCTGCGGCTCTGGGGAAGTTCAGTGCGGTTCCTTTCTCTCTTTTCCATATTTGCTTCCACTGAGATGCTCATTAGTGGCAGGAGCCCCTATAAAGGCACATGGGAAGGGGAAAGAGGCCCCTTGTTAAGGGCAGTTGCCTTCCAGCTGCTTTATAAGAGGCTCACCCAACCCAAAGTCTGTGTGACTCCCTGAGGGATTCCCCCTTGGAAAAGAGAGGTGTGGGCCCCTGTGGTCCAGCCCTAGCAATTCCTATGCAATGGAAACCTCCACTGCTGGTGGCATCTTGCCTCATGCAAGGAGGGCCTGTAGGCCTTGTGTAAACACTCAGGTGCCTGTCTATACAAACGCGGGGCCTTGACAGCGGCAGGCTCTGTTTCTGTTACTACTCCAGGGTGCGGACGTGTGGGCACTCGCAGTTATTTCTGGCATCCTCCAGCCTGTGTGTCTCCCACTGGGGAAGCGGTTCTGAGAGTGTTACTTGCACAGCCCACAGCCCCAATTCCCTTGGCATGATTTGTTGGGTGATGAGCCTTGGGTGGGTGGGGGGAAGGGTCTCTGTGATGCTGCAGGCTGATTCCTGGGACTTCAATTTCAGTTCCTAAATGTGTCTTTCTTGTAAGGAGATGGCCCTTGTGACTTCTCCCAGTGAAAAAAGGACACTTTGAGTTTGTCCCCCATGGCTCTGTTCATATTCACCATTTTGTTTCCCAAATTTTCATTTCCTCTTTGGCTGTCTTTAGTATTTTTAAGGGCCTCCAGAGATAAAGGAACCACATAAGCCTTGATGTCTCATTTTCCAGGGGACAGAGATAAAGCAACACTCACTGAGAGGCAGTTCATGGGATGGGAGGGACCTGGAATCTAACTGGTTCAATTCAGGAAACACTGACCAGGCACCAGCTGTGTGCCCAGAGCTGTGTGATATGCTGGGGTGGGGCCGGGGGCAGTGCTGGCCCCCTGCCCCGCCCCCCCACCCCCCCGCAGAGAAAGAGGTGAAATTAGGTCAGCTGTGGTTTCTAAGGTGTCACATGAGTAGGACAGAAGTTAGGATTTTACTTTGAAAATGCAGAGGCCATTTGACATAGGGGCTCTACTCTGGGGGCTAGTGGTAATAATGATTAAGCTGAAAAATGAAAAATTATAAAGCTAACACAGTGCTTAGAAATATGCCAGAAAAGCTTCCCAGTGCTTCTTTGTATTAACTCACTTAACCTGCACAAAAAGCCTATAAGGTCAATAGTATCAGACACATTTTACCAACATTGGGGGTAACCTCTTGTTGAGGGTCACACAGGCCAGTGGAGCTGGGTTCTGAACCCAGGCAGTCCAGCTCGAGGGGTGTGGGCCTTAGCCACTGTATTAGTGTAAAGAAGTGGATCCTGATACTGAACCTATTCCTTCTGCAGCCTTTTCCCTGGGAACTTGGTGTTGTGCTAGACTCTGAACTGGGTGTTTTCCTTCTGTGCTCAGGGATGAGCATGATGGTGTTTGGCACTGAGAAAAGAGAGCAGGTTGGGATGTGACCTACCACTCTCCAGACCCAGGGCTGAGCAGGTTTTTCTCTCAGGCAGAGTCTGGGATACAGAGCCGTGGGCTGTGCAGCTGCTGCCTGCTGTCTAAGGACAGTGTGGCATCCACTCCTCCCAGCCAAGGCCAACAGCCTTATCCTAAGGTGGGAGGCAGAGCTGGAGCAAGAGTTAAGTGACTGAACCGAGGCCACCCTGTGCCCTCCTCCTGTCTTTTGCAGGGGCCACTCTCCAGGAAGTAGGCACGATTGAATCCTTCTCCCAAGCCAATCTGCTAATTCTGTCCTCCTCCAGTAAGCTTTCAAACAGGTCGGGTTCTGATTTTGCACCCCTGCCGTGACCATTATTATTTATTCCTATCTTAAATGCTGGCAGACAGTCTGGCTGACTTGTGTCTGAGAAGCAGTTGACATTGCTGGGATTGTGACCCCAGTGTGTGATGTATTACCCCAGTGAGGAGTAAATGGACCCGGCCTGGGACAGGAAGGAGGAGAGAGGCTACAGGGGTGTGTGATGGAGGAAGATGTGGTAGTGATGGAATGAGACAGCAGTTTTGAGCATTTTCTAATTTGAGGCATCACCCAGAAAACCTCCAGATCTGTAGGAAGGGTGCGGTTTGGGGACATTTTGTTAAAGCAGATTGATTCCTCCACTAGATGGGCAGTTGGGGAACATTCAGTTTGGGGTCTGTGGCTGTTGGAGAGTTGCTGTGGGGCAGGGGGATGGAGTCCTGGTGAGAACTGCCACCTGGAGAGCTTGGGAAATGAAGCTTCCTGGGAGGAGGCGGTTGTTGAATCTGAAGAATAAAGCAACACACAGGGACATCACTGTGTCTGGAAATGATAAATGTAGAGCTCTATATGTAACATCATTTGTCTTTTTTTCTTACAATTTAATTATGTTCTTCCTCTTCTCAACAGGTTTTGGTCATCTCTAGGAAAGGTGCAGGAACATGTCATATGTCTGGTAGCCATCTGCTACCCAGGGAATGACTTGAGGGGCCCCCTATGTGATTTCTGAGCCAGAAAGCAGTAGAGAAGGAAAAGGGAGTATCTGGCAAAAGCTCCCATCATTTGTTTCCGTTGGTTGCCAGTTGGTGCTGAGGATGGACGTAGTGGGTGCCCTTGTGTATGATGTGACACCTGTGTCTCAGCTGTGGAGGTGGAAAGGTCAGTGATGTGGCGACTGGCCGTCAAGGCTTGAAAAATCATCCGGACGGAGGATAGGCACAGACGGTTCATTTTAGGTGTCCTTCAAGAGAAATAAAAACAACTCTGGGCTTATCCATAGAATCATGCCCTGATGCCGTGGGAAACAGCCAGAGGGCGGGAGGGAGTGGCAGGAGGGGACGGCTCGTGGTGGCAGGACCTCCTCTCGGGGAGGTGTTAGGGCAGGGCTGAGGGGTAGCCCTGTAGCTTCTGTCCCCCTCTGCCTCTTCCCTGGACCTGGCCTCTGTACTGCCGATCCCCTTCAAGGCCCAGCAAAGGGCAGAGCGTACCAGGCTGTGGCGCGTTAACACCTTGGTTTCTCGCTTTCTCTCTGAGCTGCTGGGCCAAGTGCCTGTTGTCTCTGACTCCTGGCTCTTTTCTCCTCCTGGGCTGGTCCACCCAGGACCAGAGTGATGATGGGACCTATGATGGCTCCAGGCTTTTCAGGGCCACCCTCTGTCACCTGGCCCTATCCTCACCAAAGCAGGGTTTTCTGGAGTGTGGTTTGTGTACAACCGATAGTACTCATAATGACTCTGGGAGGCCCTGTGGGGAACTTTTTTTGGAGTTAATAGTTATGGTTGTGTTTGATGCCTATTAGAAAATGTTAACCAATATGTGAGACCTGTGTTTTCTCAGGTTTCTATTCATCCTTGGTTTCTATTGGAACCAAGGATGAGACCCCAGGTCTGCAGTGGCAGCAGAGGACACTGGCAAGAGCAGGGCTCTGGGGCCAGACTGCGTGCTTCACATCCTGGGTCTGCCACTTACAGATTGTGAGGCCTTGCACTTACCTCCTCTTCTTGTCTAACTTGGGGATAATAGCTCCTACCTCCGAGGGCTCTTGTGAGAATTGAGTTAATGCGTGTAAAGCATTTAGAAAGTGCTTGGCATATAATCAGGACTCAGTTGGTGTTAGCTGTGGTTATTACTGTCATTAAAAGTATTTAAAGAAAAACACTGAACAAATCACAGTGCAGACTGTGCGTGGTGGCTCATGCCTGTAATCCCAGCATTTTGGGAGGCTGAGGCGGCTGGATCACTTGAGGTTAGGAGTTCGAGACCAGCCTGGCCAACATGGTGAAAACCTATCTCTACTAAAAATACAAAAATTAGTCAGGTGTGGTTGTGCATGCCTGTTATCCCAGCTACCTGGGAGGCTGAGGCAGGAGAGTCACTTGAATCCAGGAGGCGGAGGTTGCAGCAAGCTGAGATTGTGCCACTGTACTCCAGCCTGGGTGACAGCGTGAGACTGTCTCAAAAAGAAAAAAATCATGGTGCACATGGCCAAGCCCCCAGTCAATGTTCTTTCTGCATAGACAATCCTGGATGCACATATTGGCCCTGACATTTGCCTCTATGTGTCCTTGGGGAAGCTATCTTAGCTGGCTCTTCAGTTTTCTGTATAATGGGGAATGTAATGCTTAACTTGTGGTGTTGTGAGGTTAAATGAGACCCAGTTGGCACAGTAACTGGCACATAGGTGCTCAGTGGTAGCTACTGTGATGTTACTGGCATTATTGGTACTGCTACAACCACCCTGTGAGCTCCTGAGCGATGGGACCACGTGCAGTCAGCCTTGGTGCTAAACAGGCCCAGCAGGGATCTATTTGGAGCCGAGGGGCACACCCTTGCAAGTAAATCGGTGCCTTCCAAGAAGGAACAAGGCAGATGGGGCTCCTGCCCAGGGAGCTCAGGTTGTGTTAGGGAGAGACACCTAAGGGGGGGCCAGGAGAAAGATGGTGTTGGGATTTCAGGTGGCCTGAAGCCAGCATCCTCCCATTCTGAGGAACGTGTGAGAAGAGAGGGTCAGCGTGGGTATTTGAGTCTGAGTTCCCCTGCTGAGCCCTAGTGGGCCACAAAGGCTGCCGCCTGCCCTCCCAGGGTCTAGTGACATGTGATTTGTGAATTGAGGTTAATGTCTCTAGGGCCTGAAGAGTGCCCTTGCCACCATGCCCTAGGCCCTACAGCTGAGGTCTTTGTTCCCAGTGGGAACTGGGCAGACACCCTCAGGTGGAACCCTCAGTGAGGCTGGCACCATGGCTAGCCAGGCCTGCTTTTGAGAACACAACTGAAAGGAGAGGCTTCTGGAGGCCTCATGTGGGAAAATCTACCAGCACTTACCACCCTACCCTGATGGAGTGGCAGGGGTCGCGGGGGGTTACAGGGTAGGGGATGCTTGCAGGGACAGTGGCACTACCATGTCCTAGGGCCGGTGGGCTTGGGGCTCTAGTGTCCTGAGAGGATTAGGAGGGCTCTTTCAAGCAGCCTGGAACCCCCCTCACAGGCAGAGAAAGGGTTCTGAGCTCTGGCCTCATGGCTCTTGATGGGAGAGGTCTTCATTTGGCAGCGTGCAGGGGGTTGGAATGCGAAGTCAGGCCATGGTTTTCTAGTCATGGGCTCTGGAGGTCTGTTGAGGCCATGGCTGCTTTTCTCATATTTTTTGCCCTTGTGGAAAAGCTTCATTCTAGACCCCAGGCTCTTTCTCTGTTGTCTTCAGTTACTGTGTCCTCAGTTTTATTCCATAGCTATGTGTGGGGATAGGCAGAGAGTGACCATTTCTACATGGGAATAATAAGAATAATCAAAAGATATTCTTGTGGCCAGTCACAGTGGTTCACACCTGTAATCCCAGTACTTTGGGAGACCAGGGTGGGTTGATCACTTAAGGTCAGGAGTTCAAGACCAGCCTGACCAACATGGTGAAACCCAGTCTCTACTAAAAAATACGAAATTAGCTGGGATGTGGTGGTGCATGCCTGTAATCCCAACTACTTGGGAGGTTGAGGCAGAAGAATTGGTTGAACCTGGGAGGTAGAGGCTGCAGGGAGCTGAAATCGTGCCATTGCACTCCAGCCTGGGCAACAAGAAGGAAACTATCTCAAAAAAAAAAAAAATACCATGCCACTTACTGTGCATGCCTCTGTCCTTTGAATGTACTGCCTATAAGCCCCTGGAGGCAGGTGTTATCTCCCATTTTACAGATGAGGAAATTGAGTTTCAAAACCCTGAGTGACTATTATTATTACTACTTGTGATTATTTAAAGGAACATGTTATACAACTTAGTAAATGGACTTAAATTCAGAACTTCCTGACTGAAGTCCATGCTCTTAAATCTCTTCTAATAGCCTTTATTTTCTCTTGTTTTCCATCATATCATGGTACAGAAAGGTAAGAGGATTTCATGGCATGCCTCTCCTGGGCCTTGGGGCCTGTAGAGTGAGGATGGTGCGTTGAGATGAGACGCTGACCCCCTCCACTCCAGTAAGCAGCGGCCACGGGCCCTTTGCTATCCTTACGGACAATGTGAAGTGCATCCAGCTGTTCGGGGCTCTGCTGAGGTTTGCGTGAGAAGCATTTGTGGCTCTGGCAAATCTTCCCTTTCCCAGTGTGAACCCAGTGATGATGATGCTGTACCCAGGAGCTTGACCCAGGTCTGTCCAGAAGGGCTGCTGCTGTGGCAGTGGGCACATGGAGCCCTGTCCCCGGCCGGCAGGTGTGTGGTCTGTCTCTGACTCCCTGCAGTGCCTCCCTTGCACCCCAGACATCCTGTATGTCGGTCCTTTGGATGCCACCTTTGGGGGCCCATGCAGCCATCAAGTCAGAAGGGGGTTGTGCTGTCACAGGGTGACATGGAGATTTTGTTCCCCTTCCTCTCTGCTTAGCCTCATTTTGTTGTACGACTCTGAGCCCTTAGGTCTCTGTTGCTTTCTCTGTTGTGTAGGGATGACAGCCCCTTCCAAGTTGCTTTGAGGACTGCTGAGGTTTGTCCGTGCTAAATCTAAAGGGTACTGTGGTTCCTGAGAAGACTTCCCTGATTCCCCCTCGTCGTGGCTTAGAGGCAGTGTGTCCACAGCTCCCCTATGTTCCTCTATTATAGTCATCACACTGCAGTAAAACCGCCAACATGTGAGACTGTGGCCCCACAATCAGAGAGCTCTTGGGGCAGAGTCTGTGCCTTGATCACCATTAATGGCATAAAGCTGATATTACTCAGTAACTATGTGTAGAATCAGTAGATGATTGGATGAATCCATTTCCAACCCAGAGAATTGGCAGGATATGCTTGTTAGGTCTTATCCTATCTTTCAGTCAGCAAAAGATTCTTTCAAATACAGGACTGGGAATGTTGAGGAATCAGATGTGATGTTTCCTTAATAGCGCTATCTGAATAGCCCATGGGTAGATCAGGTGTGGCTTGATCCAGCACCCAAACATTCTCCATGACAGAGTTTATTTCTCCCCATTCCTTGATTCGCTTAAGCAGAGTTAGTTCTGTTCTCAGTCCCCACATGGCTAAATGATGGCTGCTGCAGCTCTATCCCTACATCCTGTCTTACTTGATCCAGTGGGATAGGTTGAGAATCTCTATCCTAGCGTTTCTATCAGAGGACTGTGGCTCACTTTGATTGGACTGGCATGGTCATGTGCCCTCCTATGAACTAATTACTTGGCCAGGGGAATGCCATGTACTGATTGTCCTAGATGTAGGACTTGTGCTTCCAGTGGATTGAGATGGGGGAGGGATGGACTCTCCAACAAAATTAGAGAAGAAGGGAAGATGGATATGGGGAGGAATATAAGTATATTCATCATAGATAGAGAGCAATTTATATTTTCAAAAATCTGTGCATCGTGCATCAATTCTAGGTTCCTTCAGGCTGAGAGGATGTTTTCCTCTTCACTTGTCTGCATAAGCTCCCACAGTTCCACATGTGCAGTCTCATAGTACGCATCTACCTGCAGCCATATTGCCCTGGAGATGCCAGCTCCTTGACTTGACTGGGACTGGCTTTTGGCACCGGGCTCTGCAATGCTGTCTGGCCTAAACAACTCTGAATCTGCATATGACACTCATGGGTTGTTAATTGCCTGGTCCTCTGGAGGTTATTTGTTCCGGATGAGAAAACCAAGGCCCAGAGAGGTGAAGGTACAGCCAGTGGGTGTCAGAGCCAGGATCAGAATCAGGTGTCCTGGCCAGTGCCTGAGCTCTCTTCCTTAAACCTTCCCCCATTCCCTGGTACCATTTCTACTTTGAGAGGAGATTTTAGAGCTGTAGACAAAGTTGAGGAGATATATGCAGGAAGGAGGATAGAGGACTTACCATGGGAGCCCCAGTAGCAGAATGAAACCGTGTGGGACAGCTCCATCTCCAGGGGCAACCCTGAGCCTTCCTGCCCTCAGGTGCCCAGCTCAGCATCTGCCGCAGACCTCTGGTTTCTAGAAAGTCATCAGTTATTTTGACCAGCCTTTGCGTTTCTCTTCTCTGAGCTGAGTGATTAGGGTGTCTAAGAGCAAGCATTATCTTCACGTCTTGGAAATGCCTGTTTTTCACACATGCAGCCCTTCCAGAAAGATTTAGCCTGGGGGATGAAGCAGACGAGCTCTACACTGAGGGCAGATACCAATCATTTTTACAATTGTTTGCAACAGGAGAGGAAACATGAGCTTAACAGTTCTGTTGTGGATGGATTTGGGGGGAGAAATGCGAATGAATTGTCAACAGGATGGCTTCTGCTTTTATCCTGGGATTTGCTGCCGTTCCCTGTGATCTGGCTGCCCTGCGCAGAGCCCCAGGATTTACATTCTTTGCAGGTGGGGGGCTCATTGTGCGGTGCAGCCTCGGGCTGGGCCAGCATCTGTGAAAGAGAATCTGTCAGGTGTGTCGAGGAAGGGAGCTTACTCCTCAAGGTGGAATTTGGAGCAGCCCCTTGTACTACTTCCACTTGGGGGAGGTACCCGAGCAAGGGGCTCAGACCTTAGCGGGCACATACTGGCTTCCTGAGTTGGTCTAAGCCTCCCTAATGTTTTCAAAAGTCCTAGACAGCAGTAACTGAGAGGAACAGCCTTTTCAGACTCCTGCCAGGAAAAAAAAAATCATGCACAGAAATCCATTTGTGGGGGAGTTTGAAGTTTGAAGCCCTCCAGCTGCAGACGGGCGGCTTGGGTGGTCGGGTAGAGTGGGGGTGGGGTGGTGTCCTCGAGTGGAAGGAGAGTGTCGTGTGGGACAGCTAGGGCGTGTGACCAGGAGAGTAGCAGTTTATTTCATAGCAACAGTGGAGTTGGCATTTGACAGACCTAGGTGGTTCAAGTCTTGGCTCTGTCCTGAGCCAACTGCAAGATCTTAGGCAAGTGACTTAGCCTCTCTAAACCTCAGTTTACTTATCTGTAAAATGAAGACAACCATACCTCATTGGTTGTGAAGAGGATTAAACTAGACTATGTAAAGCCCTTGGCACAGTGCTTGATACAACTAGTGGAAGTGGTGGTTGCTGATATTATTATACCAAAGAGATCCTAAATAAACATAGAATCCATGCAAAACTGTGTGTTCTCTATGCAAATACAGCCTCCAGACAAGTTCCTCGCCCTAATTCTAAGCAGATGGCCACCTTCTAGCCCTTGTTTATAGCAATTCTGGAGCCATCATGGATTAATATTGGTACAGACGATAACATTTCAAAATAACTTGCCACCTTTTAACTGTTTGGCAGATCTGGGTGGAAAAGGACTCTGGATTTATGGTGCATTCTTCTTGGTTCAGGAGAAGACAGATTGGCAGCTGGTTACATGTATACCTGGGTGGTAAAAGATGGCAGAGGCTGAAAGACCATAGGGAAAAGCAGAAACTGGGGCCCAGAATGGTTTCCCCGTACCCTACCCCAGTAATAATTAGAAAAGGCAACCAAGGGAAGGAAAATCGTGGGACAGCTTTGGGTTTGTATGAGCCTTTACCATTTTTGTATTCACGACACAGGTGCTGTACCTCAGCTCACAGTTCTACCCTCATTTTACAGAAACGGGATGGCTAAATAGTTTATTCCAGGTCTCACAGCCAGGAAGGAACAGAGCTGAGACTCAAATTCAGGTCTGTGTCCCATCCTCTCCAAATACGCTCTTTGGAAACACACCGTGTCCGGAAGTGCTAGGTGGATGGGTAGGTGTCCACATCTTAACATTCAGGCGTCCAGAGGCTGGGCATGGTGACCTGGGTGTTTTTAGAAGATGAAGAAAAGTGCCTGGCAGTTTGGGGTCCCACACAGCCTGGGCATTGCAGGGCCGTGTGTCTGTTCATGCCCATGGCCCCACTGCAGCAGGCAGTAATCTGGAGGCACAACTGCTCTAGGAGACCTTTTCCAGCCAACCTCATTCCCACATTCCCTGGGCTGCACCCTGCCCCAGCTTGAGGAGGATGAGATGCTGGTGGTCTTCTGTGGTGATTGGGTGCAGGGGTGCTGGGGGAATTCGGGAGTTGGGATGTGGAGGAGCTGCCTTGGGTTGGCACACCGGGGTGGGGGCAAGGTCCCCTCCCGCTTAGTGGCTGGGTTCCTGGCCTCCACATGGGGACGTGTCACACTGTTACCAGTCTCTTCCTTTGGCAGCCTCCGCTTCATGTACCTATTATGGTTGCAATATTTCTGTCGTTGTCTGGCTATTTGGTTAATGGCAGTTCCCATAGTAGAATGTGAGTGCCATGAGACCAGAGCTTGTGTTGGGTTTGTTCAGTACTGTACTGACCTAACGTCATGCTTTAGTACTCCTTATTTAATGTGTTCTTTCGTTTTCTCAATGTACATATACAGAGCACTGCTGGTTTCATTTTTCTTTTATGCTGGGGAGCTGTGTAAGGAATGGGGTGCAGCAATGAGCCCTGCGTTCGCATCCCCCACCCTTCTGGAGCTTAGTCTAGTGGTATCCTGGGGGGCCCAGCGCATCTGGCTGAATGAGTGGTCCAAGAGGCCTCCTGGTCAGGACGTGGTCACTGAGCCGCAGCCTCTGTTGGCTTTTCTGGGCAGCGGGCGGCAGGACTCCAGGGCTCCGCTCCTGAAGGTGGTCAGGACCAGTGCTCTGCTTTGCTCTGATGAAAGGGGCTGGCGGGGAGCCCAGGGCTCACCCGCCCAACCTGTTGGGGTTTCAGATTTGTTCCATCTGAGCAGTCAATTAATTAGTAACTGGAGCTACCCATCATTCCCAGCTCTTGTGTGAGTTGCCGGGTGCCCCTCCTTCCTCCTTTCCATTCGCTCAAATTGAGCAGCCTGATTCTGTGATAGCATTTGAAATGTGGCCAAGAAGCAATTAATATGCTGTTTGCTGACAAAGATTTGCCACGGCTGCAGGAGCAGGGGCTGGGGATAGGAAGGCCTTCGCAGGAGAGAGGAGATGAGAGAGCAAACAAAGGTGGGGGGAGGAGGCACTGCTACTGGTCTTTGCAGGGTGCCAAGCCCAGGCGGGAGCAGTTCTTTCCTTGAACCTTCTCTCACCCTCCCCTGCCCAGACCTGAGTGCCTGCAGCCTGCAGGGAAGGGCCTGGGGGATGGAAGGGAATGGGTTTCCTATGGCCTCTTAAAATGACAATTCTGTTGGCAGCTGCCATTTACTGAGCCCTTTTCTTGTGCTGTGTGTGCTGGGGTCATGATCCCATTTGATCCTCACAGTGACCCTGAGGGAGATGTGTCATGGGTCCATTTTTTAGGCAAGGAGGCTGCGGCCCCAGAAATGACAGGATTGGCCCCAGGTGACCTAGGCAGTCCGAGGTGGGGTGGGATCGGAGAGACTGGAAAAGCCTGCCTGTTCAGGCAGGTGCCTAGCAGGGATGGGAAGGGTCAGCCCCTGGGCCTACAGTCAGGTCATGGTGACTTGTGTAGGGACGAGGGGCTTGATAAACAGCAGCATTGTGTAATCGTTGGCTGCCTCTAGAGGGTGGTTAGAACCAGGTGGAGTGGTGCTGGCCCAACCCAGTAGATGGAGCAGAGACCCCTGGACAGAGTGAGGGGCTGTGGTAACCCTGTCCCCACCCTGCGTGGTTCACACCCGGGTGAGGCCTGGGGAGTCTCTCAAAAAACCCTGCAGAGGGAGCTTGCCTGAACCAAGGAGGGAGTACCCATCTTCTCTCAGTGGCTGCGGTAGCTCGTCCTCTGCTTTTCATCTTTCTCAATGGCTTTTGGGGCCAGCCTGTGAGGAGTGCTGCCTGCCCTGACTGTTGACTCATCCTGGGTGGAATTATGTACAGAAATTAGTCAACAGAGACCATTCCCGGGACCACAGGCAGATGGCTGCAGGCACTGCACAGGCGCCGCGCCTGCTGGGAGTTTGTTTTTGGACACCGGGTGCAGGGTTCGTGGGTGCACTCCCAGGGCTGGGGTTTCTGCTCACTGCAGAGCCACATAGTTGGAGGCTGATGGCCTGGCCCATGGCCCCATGCCTAGTCCCATAGATCCTGGGTGGGACAGTGAGCTCTGGCCTCTTCCAGCATGCCAGGGAGACGTGGAGACCCTTGGACTGGAAGTGCTGGCCTCTCCCCACTCAGCCCCTTTCTAAACACCTCCTTGCCAAGCCCAGTGTGGGGGAACTGAGGATTTGGGGAAAATAGCACATGGGTAAGTCGTCAGGGATCTCAGGATAGGGGCAGGAATAATCTAACATAAGTTGATGTAGGCAAGAGAAGCACTGTCCCATAAGCAGGCCTGTGTGTTGATTTCCTTAAAGTAATACAGACACATGGTTAAACTGTCACAGGGTATATATTACAAACAGGTATATGGTGATAAGTGTACCCCTCCACCTGTTTCCAGCCACCATGTCCCTCCCCCAGAGGAACCCACTGTCAGCAGTGCATCTGCTGTGCCCTCCCAGAGGTGTGCTCGTTCAAGCACTAGGGATCAGTGCCCAAGCGTATATTTCAGCACCCAGACTTTTGCTTTTATGTGAATATCAGTGCCCTGCACATGCTGAGCTGTCCCGTTATTTCCTTTCCACAGTTGGCAATCATTTCCTGTCATCTTAAACAGAGCCACCATGTTCCTGTTAACAGCTGTGTATTATTCCATTGTATAGATGGACCACACCAGTTTCTGACCAGTGCCCTATTGATGGACTTTGTGACTGCTTTCCATCTTTTGCTGTAATAAATAATGCTGCTGCAGCAAATGTCTCAGTGACCACATGTACCTGGGAGAGATTCCTGGAAGTGGAAATGCTGGTCCAAGTGTATACATACATTTAAATTGGATTGATTCTATCCTATTACCCTGCCAGGAGACTGAGGCCATTTCCTCCCTCACCAACGAGGTCTGATGGCTTGTTTCCCCGTATCTTCACCTCCATGAAGTGCTATCAGACTCGTGGATCTTTGCCAATCTGATAGATGACAAATGGTATCTCGTTGCGGTTTTGTTTTGCATTGATTTGGTTGTGTGTGGCTGGGTGCGGCTTGCGTGGTGAACACGAGTGCCATCCCTGAGGCGGGTTCAGAGGGCGTGCTGTGTGACTGGCCTGCAAGGTGGGTCAGCACTCTCCAGAGGGCTATCACCAGTGCACATGCCCTCAGCGACATGCGCTGAGCGGCAAGAAGGGGCCAAGGAGGCCAAGGGCAAGTGAGGAGGGGCTGCTGCCTGGAGTGCTGGGGGGACGTGGCTGCGATTTCACTTGTCCGTGGTGACAGAGAAAGAGCAGCCCCTAGACCAAGGGAAGAAAGGGAGGCAGCCTTCTGCGCCGTGCCTGGAGGGGGAGTCCCACCTGTGGCCAGGGGTTAGACGTTGTATCGTGTCTCAGAGCGTTCTCACCCTTGGGACTCCAGCTAAGGCAGCTGCTTGTAGAACATGGCTCCTCACTGAGCTGTTGGGCTCCAGGCCTGTGCATCCTCACAGCCCACAGCGTTCTGTGCTGTGGTGCCTACAGGGTGGTACGCCTGGCATCAGCCTGATGCATGGACCTGCTCCCCCTGTCCCTGCCCTAGTGAGCCATCTCATTAACAGCTGTCTGTTCTCTATGCTCTGCCTCCTTCCCTCTGTTCCCTCTGCCCCAATTCAAGGGCAGCTCCTAGCACGCCACCCGAGGCTCCTCCCTGGCTGCAGCCTCTCCCCCAGCTCATCCTTCTTAACCACTACAGCTGCCTTGGCTACTTCCTTGCCCCTTGATGGCAGTTCTGGGTGTTGCACCTCCTGCCTAGCAGGAGAACAAAGCCCAGTCACGGTCACTTCTGTGAGTGGCCCCTGCCTCCTGCTCTGGTCTCCAAGTCCAGTCTCCATCCACATCTGCCCACTGACCCTCCCCCAGATAGACTGTGCCTTTTGGCCTCTGTGGCCTTTGTTCAAGCCACTCATCTAGACTGGGATCTTTTCTCCTCTCTCATTTTCCTCTCCACTGCTGGACACCGAGGTCACGGGCACTGTGATGGAGCCATACTGCAGTCACGGATTCACTCTCTGCCCAGGGATCACTCTGGGGTCAGTGTCCACGGTTCCTGGAACTAGTAGAGGTGGTGGTTGTTGCAGTAATAATGGCCAACGTGTGTGTTAAGTGGCAGCGGTGAGACTCCAAGTCATGGGTCTGCATGAGCACTGGTGCTTTTGGATGCTGGAGGTCCAACTTCACTCTGGAGCAAAGGTTGCCTCCCCCACGTCACTCATCAGCTTTACAGGTCCTGCCTGCTGTCACGGCCACAGCTCTTGGTGTATACCCAGCACACGTGTGTACTCAGTGACTGATGAGTGAATGGACGGGGGGATGATGAGAGCATCGAAGAGTGGAGCAGGAGAGTGACAGCTCAGAGAGTCACTGGTCCTAGGTGAGAAGGGACTAGACACCAGGACTCCATTTCAAAGGCAGTAAGAGAGTCGGAGGGAAGGAAAGCCTGGGTCAGGGAGGACAGTGGGGGTAGGAAGGAGGGCCCATTCCACCTGGTTGCTCCCGGGACTCTCTGTCTGAGTGCCAGGCACAGGTCTGTCCCAGGCCGGGCCTTCCTGAAGGTAGGGCTGCTGCTTCCCATTGGTGTGTCCTTCCGTAAAGCAGCTCGCACAGGGCAGTAGACATCAGGTGCTCAGGGGAGAGGGGCTGGCCCAGAGCTGACCTGGGCCCTGAAACCTGATGTGAACCGGATGGAAAGGCATTTCCAGTGGGCACTCTGTCATTCTTCCCTCTCTTCAATCACAGGTGACAGCCAGCTAGAGAAAGACAGAGATGGTGGCTTCGCAGGCAGAGTGGTTTGGATGCTGCTCCCATATGGTGGCCGTGGAAAGTTGTTTAGTCTGTCTAATATGATGATGCCAATGACCATGAGCATCACTGAAGGTACCATGTGTACATCCTGGGGTCTGGGTGTGGGTCGTGCTTAGCTAATAGAAGCTTTGTGATGGTGATGGTAGAAGTCATGCTGAGGAAGGACTTGGGTCTGGGAACCTGGCAGGAGTCAGATCAGAGTGAGGACAAGGCTCTGGGTCCGCCTCCAGAGCACCCGCTGTGCCCAGCGTCTCTGGGGATGCTGTGTGACCTGCAGCACGCAGCCTCATTAGCAGAAGGCCTGCTATGCTGCAACTATCTGTGGCCTCTCCGTGGACAGAGTTGGCAGGACGTGGTCAGATGATTCTTCCTGTGCCCTCCCAGCCTATCCAAATGGGTGACCATGTCACCGACTTACCTGCCCCTCCAGACTGACCCAGTCCCCAGCTGTCCTGGCTATTGGTGGACAGGCTGGCCCGAGGCTGGCGTGTGGAAGGGAAGATTGCTCTTGGTCTAAGCTGGTGCTCTGAGTGTTAAGGCATTCTTGGGACTTCGTGTTTGGCTAGGACTTGCACTCAGACCCATGGGGCTGATGTCACCGAGTGTGAGTCCTGCCACTAGGCACAGGGGTGATGAGCGGGAAGAAAGGTCTTGAGAGGCCAGGCAGCCATTGTTGCCTGGCTTATCTGGATTAGGCCCCTTGTATGGAGGGGAAGAAAGGAATGTGCCTTGTCGCAACTGGGCACCAGGCTAGAAACACAGTTGGTGTTCCTGGCAATCCCCCGGCACTCTCCAAAGCTTATTTGTTGCTTTTCCGAGACACGTCCAGGTGCTCTCTGTTATGATAACAAGTGGTGACACAGAGTTAGCTTGAAATGGGATAAACAAACAGACTAAAAATAACTGGATTTGGGGCGGCTTGGCACCAAATCTAGCGTGCAGGCTGTCACTGCACAGCCAAAGGGTGAAGGTAGGCATCAAAGGCCTCCCACCTCTGAAGTCATGGGGGAGCTGGGGTTGGGAGTGGCTGAGCCCCTCTCTCTGGGCCCCACTTCCCACCGCCCATGCAGCTATGAGGATGGAGGTGCCAGATGGTGCCTGGAGCCCGGAGGAGGGGTGTGGTGGGCCCGGATGTGAGCGAGGCATTTTATGTCTGTTTGGAGGAAGCTGGGCCAATGTTTGGACATCTTTATGGTTTTGGAAGTTTCTTGGCCTCACCCAGAGGAGCCATGGTTGCATCAGAATTTGAGGTCCTTTTCTCGTGGCCCCAGAGGGAGAGAAGAGCAAAGAGAGGAAGTCTGGCGTCTTTGAGGAAGGATGGGGAAATGGGACACCTTCCTCATCCCAGGCTGCTGCTTTGTGGCACCTTGTGCCTCATGAGAAAATTGAGATGATGTGTCTGGAGGCCAATCCAGGCAAGGGAGAGAGGCTGGAGGACAGGAGTCCGATGTGTGTAGAACTTCTGAGGAAGGGTGTTTGTAATTGGGTATGCATCCCAGCAAAAGACCTGGTCAAAGGCCATGCTCACAGTGGGGAAGAATGGGGAGATACGCTTGGTGTGTGGCTCCGCTTACACTCCCATCGCCAAACTGAGTCTTGGCTTCCATCAGAGGCCAAGCACCTGTCATAATGAGGGTGTTCTTTCAGATCATAGGCCTGCCTCCCCATGGACCCCAAGAGTCCGTTCAACCAACAAATGTCCTGCCTATCACATGTCTCAGTTTCCTCCCGGCCACGTGATAGATTCTACTTCCTTGTCACCTTGATGTTAAGTGTGGCTGTGTGACTGGAGTGGGCCGACAGGGCGTGGACAGACATGTGTCACTTCCATTCAGGTCTCAGCCCGACATCACCTCTCAGAGAGCCTGGTCCTGGCACCCAATCTAAAGCACTCCCACTCGCATGTCACGCGGTCACATTCCCATATTTTGCCTTCATAGCACTGGTGTGTGCGCTAGTTTACTGCCTGTCTCCCTCTAGACACTCAGTTCTGTGACAGCCAGGACCCCAGTCACCAGGTTTAAATCTGGACAGGTGGTGTGTCCAGCAGCGCTACCTGGTGACGGGAGGCCTGTAAACACCTGGTGATTACTTGGATTGGAAGGCGTAAGGATGCCGGGAGATTCTGCCACAATGACCTAAGGGTGGAAACTTTAAAACATACTTGTTTGGTGGTGACAATGGAGTAGGAACTTAATAAATACTTGTTGAGTGAATGAGCTCTAGCAGGAAGGGGGTGGTACCAATTCAGAACATGGGAGAAGACCACGTGCTGCCCGAGAGCAGGAGCCACAGTGCCCCTGCCTCTTCTCTGCCACCAGCCACCTCTGTAAGTGCAAGAAGCAGAAAAGTTGCCATGTTGTCTCTAGGGAGGAAGAGAGTTCCTAGGGTGGTGCCTTGGACTATCCCCTCCACCCCATCTCAATTTAGCTGGCACAAGGGACTAGAGAGCCGACAGAGGAGGCATGACAGGCTGGGCAAGCCTCCCAGGCTGTGAAGCAGGGCCCTGTGACAGTTCTGGTGGGTGAGAGAGATTGAATGTGTGTGTGTGAATGAATGAATGAAGGAGTGAGTGAATCGAATGCTGGGCACCACCACAGCTAGTTCTGTAAACTCCACCCCCAGAGGATCCCCCGGCTGATGAGGAACCTGGAGAAGGGTTAGGGGTCTGGAGCAGTGACTCTGGTGCAGAGATGTGGTGAACAGGAGGAGGGACAGGGGCTCCCAGGCCTGTCCCTGTCTGGCCCCTGATCTTGGTCCTCAGAGCCCCCCAGCTCTGGGCCTGGCTGGCGCACCTGCTCTTCCCTTTGCCACGTGGGGACTTGTTCCTCTCACTGAGGTCCACTCCCACTGTGGCTGCCTTTGTGAAGCTACCTTTGACCCCAGGGAGTCAAAGACTCCCTCCTCTGCTCCTCTGCTCCTGCAGGGGTTGATCACCGTATGTGAGAGTGCTTATCTATCTTGCTGACCTGCGTTACCTCCTCGCTTATGTCCTCCCCCGCGGAACGGTTGGGGCAGGGCCCTTATCTGTCTTCTGTCTCCTCACTTACCGCCAGGCACGTGGCCCCCACCCTATCAATGATTATGGAGCGATAAGGGATGCAGCATCTTCAGGAAGCTGAAGGGCTCTCAGCTGGAAGAGGAAGCTGTGGATAGTGTGGCCTCAGGAGTAGGACACAGGCTGCCCTGCGGAAACTCGAGGCAGACCGATGCCAGCTCACGGGGAGGAGGAACCCTTGCCCATCAGAGTGTCCATCCATGGATCTGGCCACCTTGTGGCCACCTCCCATCTTGGTGTGGGGGGTTGTGAGCAGGAGTGGCCTGACCCCAGCCCTTCCGTTCCAGAATCAAAGGGGAGGTATAGGTTTCCCCTAGCTAGTTGTTAGTTTTTTCAGGACCCTGCAGACTGGGGTCTGGAGCAGCTGTGACCTGAGCTGGCTGCCAAGGGGCTCCAGGTGTTTGCCAGACAACAGGGGTGTGGTCTGAGGGTCTAGCCCTGATGGGTGCCTGTGCCCTGACACACGAGGCCTTACCTCATTGAAAATTGGGGCCAGGCAGTTTTGTCAAACTGCTCAGAGCACTGGAGATTGGAGAGGAAGGGTGCCCAACCCACAGGGGGTGGCCGTGCTTGGTCTGTGTCCTCTGAAGCAGGTCGGGCAACCTGGGCAGGACCATATCATGCCATACCCTGGCCCTGCACCCTTTAGAAGATCCACTCTCCTGTGCCCTGGTGGGGTTTCCTGAGGGAAGTGGCCCCCCTATCCTCCCCACTGAGCTGGGAGTCCCCTTGGCAAATGGCTGGCTGGCTGCAGTCCAGCCCCTAGCTCTGGGTTTCTGAGTGCTCACTAGGGCAGGAGAGGAAGAGTGTCACAACACAGCAGGAGGCTGGCACAGGGTGGCATCCCTGTGGCTCCGTGCTGCCCCATGCCCCATGCCCCAGGTTCTGTGAAGGCTGCTGCTCTTGACTCTTGGGACTCAGTACTGCCTGTGGCTTTAGGACAGGCCTCTCCCCCTCTTGCTGCGCTGTTGTCCCCTGCCTGGTTCACTCTGGGTTAACTGTTGGGTGGCTGCAGCCTGACCTGCCACACCCAGCTCAGCCCCTGTCAGCATTGTCATGCTGGGACCAGCATTGTTGGTATCCCCCAAATTCCTGCAAAGCCTTTCCGTCTCAACATGCCACATGCAATAGAATGACTGCCGCTTGCACACGACCCTTACATGTGCCAGGGTCTACCCACATGCACTGTGACCAAGTGGTGCCTGTACCCACCTGCCCTATCTATGCGTGGGGGTGCCAATCCCATCCTGGGGCCACCTCCTGTTTTAACCTGTAACATCCTCCCACCAGCCTGAACACCCCTGCCTCCTAAATAGGCCCCTTTCTTTCCACCTGTGTACCTTTTGCATGTTCTCCTGGCCTGCTCACAGGTAACTCTTGCTGTGCATGACTTCACCTGGCAGAGGGACCCTGTGATGTTGATCTAGGGTGTCTGCCAAATGAAAGCACAATCGCCATCTCCCCCACTGACAGCAGGAGCAGTGCTGCTTTGTCCCCCAGGACCGCTGTGCTGCTCAGCCCAGGGCCAGACATGCAGTGGAGGGCTAGATGTACACTCTGGGCCAGATGGACCTGCCTGATGCTGCAGGAGATGAGATACAGATGGGCTGAGGCTTCTCCCTTGGGACACACTACACACTGGTGTGGCTTCTTGGTGACCTTGCTCTACCTCAGTTGCATCAGCTGCTGTATGGGGTTAGTGGGTCTGGCCCACTGCCTTGGTTGCTGGGGTGTGGTGAGTTGGAGGACCGTCAGAGCTGCCTATTGAGGTGGATGACATGGTCTTGGCAGAGCAGGAAATGGGTGGGAGGGGAGTGGCGCTCAACTTGACAAGAAAGATGGGCCAGAAGTAACCTGGATTATTGAGAGGGGGAGCCAGAAGGTACTTGGCACTGCAACCAGCATACGACGTGACATGAGTCTGTTGCCCTATCTGGGTATTACAGTTGTTCTGGACAAAATGTGGCTTCCTTCCTCTATCCCTGCATCTGGGGTGGGTCTGTTTTGGGACTGAGCTGGGTCGCACTTGCAGCACCTCCTGAGTCGAGCTTAGTTCCTTCACCTGTGCAGAGCACCTGCTGTGTGCTGGTCATTGAGCAGGACAGACATGGGCCTGGCCATTACGGATCACCAGAGGGAGGGACTGGGGGTCCTACAGACTCGCCCTGAGCAGGGGCAGGAGGACTTGATGGCAGTGTAGGGGTGGGAGGAGTATGATCTATCTCTGGGCTAAGCCCCCCAGAAATCATTCCAGATGATGAAGTGGCAGCAGCAAAGCCCTAGGCATGCCATCAGCTCCCACGAGGCGTCCCCGAGTTTTTGGGTCTTGCAGGCACCTGACAATTCGGTGAGCCTAGCTGTGCTGTGATACAGGGTAGCACCTTGTCTACACCATAATAGGATACTATGATAGTAGATATCTGTTCTAGCTGTACTGTGCTCACATGCATAAACTCATGTGACCCTTATCCTCAGTCTGGAGTAGCCCCCCGACACTACTTTGGCCCTGGTCTTACTGTCTTCATAGCACTCTTCATTGTCTCAAATGTAAGTCCATTCATTCATTATATATTTTGTGTCTGTTTCCTCCTTCTAGGGATGGAAGCACTGTGTTGGCATGGACCTTGACAATCAGTCTGGTATCTCCTGTGCCCAGAACATGCATGGCACAGGGTAGGAAGTCATCAGGGGTTTGTTCAATAATTGAATGCATGAATAAAATGCAAGTTGGGCTTTTGCAACAGTCTGGTGAATTAAGTGCTTCTGTTATCACATGTTCCAGAGGAGGAAAATAGGGCTCAGTGAGATGAAGTGATGGGCTCATGTTAGTCAGCGGGTAGGCCCCAAGGTTGGGATTGGCACCCCATGCATACACAGGCCAGGTGGGTTCAGGCATTACCCGGTCGCAGTGCATGTGGGTAGACCCTGGCACGTGTAAGGGCCTTGTGTGAGCAGCAGTCATTTTATTGTACGTGGCATGTCGAGATGGAAAGGCTTTGCAGGAATTTTGCTTTATAGGCACATAAAGGCCTTTATTACCCATAATATGGACATGGGTCCAGAGAGGATTCGATTCTGCTTTCTACCAAGAGGTTTGTTGGAGGCCTCCGTGGAGGCTGGAGCTCCTGTCCCTGCTCTGAGGAGGCTTGACCCTAGGGAGGAAGAAGTGCTGGCTGCAGTCAGGGCCTGGGGCAGCTTGGGATAGGGCAGGATGGAGTGGCAGCATCCCTGGAGTGAAATGCAGGCTTAAGCAGCCTCAGTGGGAAATGTGATGTTATGTAGCTCATTAAACCCTACAGAAGCAGGGAGGAGAGCCGCTTCCAATTATCAGGATGAAAATTAATGGAATAAAATCTCTAGCCGTGCTGCCCAATGGTGGAGTAGGCATGGCTTTTCCTGCAAGGCTAGGGTTGACCAGGGGGTATTTGAGGCAGTCATACTGGAAGGAAGGGAGAAAGCCCTAACTGTCTGCAAATGAGGGGCTGGAGCTCCAGGAGGGTCCTTGTTAATTCTCGCAGCATTTCCCCCTTGACCCAGAAGCAGGAGGGAATGAGCCTGAGTGGGAAGCTGGACAAGGCTTGGTTTGCAGAGACTTGAGTCAGGAGATGGCTGCTCTGGTGCCCTCGCCAGCCTCAGGGCCGGAGGGGACGTTGGATTTGGAATCCTGCAGAGGTGGACGTGAGCCTTTTCAGTCCCTTGAGGCTGTCAGTGAGCTTCAGACCTGGGACAAACCTGAGATGGAACTTGAGGGGCTTTTGAGCATTTACCTGAAAACCTTGCCCTCAGGTGATTGGGAGAAGCTTAGGTGCTGTGTCTGTAAATGGGCAACCCAAACTTGCCTGACTCCTGTTTTTGCTGTAGGTCCTGAGGACAGGTGGGGGTGCGTTGGCTGTGCAGAGCATAGTGATTGTTTTACCAACCTTCTGCCACTACTACTTCTGATAAGGGTGGCGGAGGCCTGGAGCTGAGAGCCACAGGTTGAGTCCTGGCCCTCTAGGTGAATCAGAGCCTGTTGCTTAAATGAAGGAGCAGGTCTGGTTCTTGTCTGCCTTCCTCCCAGCCCAGCCACGCACTGCAGGTCTCATGTTGGAAAACATGGCTCGAATGCTGCCGGGCACCATCTGGCACCATCCAGAGCTCAAGGGAGTGGATCATTTGGCCAGGCAGGAAGTCTGCTCTCAGGTGATCTGACCTGGATTAGGATAGTAAATACTCAATACATGTTAATTATTGATAACAACCTAAGAGACTGATACTATGTTATCTCCATCTTATTGATAAAATCAGGCTCAGAGAGGTGAGGCGACTTGCCCAAAGACATATAGCCTAGAGGCAATGGACTGGAACTGCAGCAGTGTGACCCACTTCCAAGCTCAAGTACTGCATTCTGTTGCCTTCTTGATGGGCGAAGCAGCCATCCAAGCCTGGAGTTCCTTCTAGGACCCTCAAGCCTTCCTTGCAGCTTATCTGGACTTCTCACATCATTGTCAGGAGATGGAGAGGAGAGCTTCACTTGGCCAGTGAAGAAACTAAAAGGCCGAGTGGCTTGTAGGGCTCACATTATGCATGAACAGGCACTTTTCTATAGAAAATGGTGCCAGGACAATGGGTGTATTTTGGCTGAAGTAGTCGGAGTCCTTGGATGCTAGTGATTCATTGCAGGGGCCATTTCTGAGTTCCCTTTGTCTTGGGATCTGGTTTTCCTGTGCGTGGAACCCAAGAAGACATTTGTGGTTCCCTGGGCTAGCAGCTCCCCTTGGTGGAGGCTGCCTCCTGGATGGACCATCCAGGGTGTTGGGTGGCAGGGTCTCATGGGTCGGTGTGCACAGCCCAGGACAGCGTGAACAGTGGGATGCTCAGGGCTCGATTGGCCAAGCTGGACTGTTTTCTTGGGTTGTGTTATATTTATTCCCACTAATCTCCTCCTCCTGCCTGTTTATACAACACAGAGATCTAATAACATGTATCTGAGGCCAGAGTAAATGAGGAACTTTTTGGAAAGAAGTATAAGAGGAAAGAGATCTTGGATTACCTTGCTAATCTGAGTTGCTCTCTGTGCTCTGAAGCCCAGCCTTTGAAAGCTCCGTTTCTCCTCCCATCCTCTGTGAAAGCCAGATGAGACTTCTTGACATTAAGCAAATGCTGGTGTACTGGCTTTGGTGTGGGGTTTGTATATGAGCCTGTTGAGAGCTGGATCCTTCCCATGGGTGGATGCTGGCATGGTGGCTCTTCCATCTAAGGATCCCCGTGGAAAAGCGGCTGATTTCATCACTTACGTGCCAGGACCCCGGATGCTGAGGCAGGGGAATGCTGCAATCTAAACATTTACATTCTAAAAAATGGGAAATCATCTGCTTCGATATAAATTAGCCAGGGCCTGACGGGTTTATTACATCCTGGAATGCTTTCATGAGGCTTTCAGAGGGGTCCATGGTGCAGGCCCAGGTCTCCAGCTGGGATTGCCTGTGGCATGCTCCTGGGGGGGACCCACTTGGAAACACAGGCAGGGGGCTGACTCTTCCTCAAATTCTCATGGGCTTGTAATGGGTTAGTGTGTGAAATGGGAGCAAGGATACACAATGTGGCACCCTAGGACAGTCAAACACCCTGAACTACGAGCTTCTTGAAGCTGATGGGGAGAGGTCGGTGAGGAAAGAGAAGTGGGTGGAGCCAGGAGCAGAGGCCCAATCAGAGGCTGCAGATGGAAAGTGGAACAGGAGAAATACGCTCTGGGATTTCACAATAACAGGGTATGTGATATGACTTATTGAGTGGGGAAGAGGCCAAAGGAGTGTAGCAAGAAATGTTCAGGAGGAAAGAGTCATACATCCTCTGGAGGAGTTTTTAGACAAGTCTTGGTGTGAGCCCCTGGGGGCAGGGGCTGGATTTGAACTCTGCTGGGATAGTGACTAGCTTAGCTCTGTGCTCCCCTAGAGTGGACTGAGCCACCCCTTCTGCAAAGTCCCTAGGATTGGGCCGACGTTCCAAGGAAAGCTGAGTCCTGTGCTCAGAAAGTCTGAGATCTCAGGGAATAAGTAGGAAAAGCACACAAACATAAACATACGTGCCTAATTGTAACACATTGTGAACTCATTTATTTTCCCTCCCTTTGTCATATCTTATATGCACTCACATTTCTCTGTAGGTTTACGTAGATATTTGTAAAGCAGATGCTGAATAACTGATTTTGGAGGAATCTGATTTGATGCTAATGATGAGTGATCTGGGACATCAGCTATTTTTCACTTGTTTGGAGCAAGGGGTCTTCGTACAGGGGTTCTTATTTTGGGGGATTTTATTTAGAGCAGTGGTTTTCAAACTAGCATGCCTTAGAACCACCTGCAGAGCCTGTTAAAGCAGATCACAGGCCTCACCCACCCTTGGAGTTTCCGCTTCGTTAAGTCTGGGGTGGGTCCTGAAAATCTGCATTTCTAACAATTTCCCAAGTGACGCTGTGGTCCAGGGACCACACTTGGAGGACCACTGAGAGAGAGAGAGAAGTGCATGGGCTTTGGTGGGGATCCTTTACACAACTTTTTTGGGTCTGAGAACTTGTAATTCATGCCTTTGAGAGGATGAAAGAGGATTCACGATATCCACAGAACCACTTCCTTGTTTTGAGAAGGAAGCTGGAGCCTCCTATAATATGGGCAGAGCCGGCTTGCTGCCACACGAAGCAGTGCCTGCCTTTGTGAACTTACAGATTCATTCAGCAGGCATCCGCCAGCATCCACTCTGGGCCCAGCCCTGGGTATGACGTGTCTTCGGCATCGGGAAGACTCTCAGGCGGAATGGTTCCAGAACCAGCGACTCTAACAAGGGTGTGTGTGTGTGTGTGTGTGTGTGTGTGTGTGTGTGTGTGTGTGTGTGTGGAAGGGTACTTCCTTGTGCCCAGCTGGGCTGCCTGCTGCGGGGGTGTGGGATGGAGACATGACACAGTACTTGGGATGAGGATGCTGGCTGTCCTCTGTGTCCTCTCCACCTTGGTCTCCAGGAACAGCTCTGGACCCCTCTGGGAAGTCAGATGTTTCCCTTAAAGCTTGTGGGTCCCAGGAGACTCCCTACCCTGAATGTCTTGGCTACTGGACCTCAGCCCTGCCTGCTGGAAACAAGTCCTACTACCCTCTGATCTCTGCTCTTGACAACACACCATGTGTCACGGCATCTGTTTTGCATACATTTGCCACCATTTTCACTGAAGAGTAAACACAGAGCTGGACTTTGGGGACCTGTGGGCGGTTCTTCCTTGAATATAAGCCAAGCCCAGAGCTTAGATGAGGACAAGGAGGGATGAGGACCTGGAGGATCACTGAAGAGGGTGCCAGAAGGTGAGTCAGGCCACCTGGGTTCCTGTTATGTGATTCAGGCAGGCCCCTTCTTCTCTCTGGCCTCAGTTTCCTCCTCTGTCACATGAGGTGTGATGATGCCTGTCCTGTACCTTTCCTCTCACAATGGGAAGGGTCCAGTGGGACATGCCCTCAACTTTTCCCAAATGTGTATGAATTGTTGAGGGTGTCAAGTGAGCAGGTGGCCCTGAGGTTTGGGGGTAAGGGTGTGGAAGCCTCAGGGAGGGGGCAGGGACCAGCTCTGAAGTTTAACATGGCTCTGAGAGATACATTAAGCGCCTAGATTGAAACCTGCAGACTCGGCCTCGATGGCAGGCCATGTTTCTAGACCTCTCTGAGCATGAGCCTTGCCTGGAAAAAGATAAACAATAGTGCCTAGGTCTTGGGGTGACGTTATACTTACCAGACACTTGCTGTGAGCCAGGGCCTGTATCTGTATCTGGAGTTCAGTTAGGGGTGGGGATGACAACAGGCCTTTTTGGGTGGCTTCAGGTGTCAGCCGCAGGAGGGCGGTGACTTTAGATGAGAGACTTGAACTTCTGCACTCCCAGTAGTGCCATGCTTCCTACTCAGGCCTGGCTGGCCCCATGGTTAGTAGGTAGAGGTGAGTAAAAACCCACGGAATGTTTATTAGGCTGAGACTGTGGGGGAGGAAAGTTAGGCTCCTCTGGTGCCCTAGTAGTTTTTTATTTTTGTCAAAGGAGTACATATTCCTAGCCCAGCAGCAATAAGCTTATCATGAGAAGCAGCAGCTCACTGGGCCGGCGCCCCTCCCTGCCTGGTGTCTGCTTTCTATAGGTAACTTTTTAATCTGTTTAGTGTTTTTGATATTCACCATGTTTCTAAAAAAATACTGCTTATCTCATCTTTTTCTTGATTGTTTGATTGTAGTTATTATCTATTGACTTTCAATTATGAAGGACAGGGAATTTTTCATACCAGTTCTCTTCTGACCAAGTAGATACCCATACACTTCCCCTTCCCCAAAGCACAGTGGCATCCGGGCCATCACGTGCAAATATCCATGGGGGAGCTGTGGGGGTGTGCTGGAATCACATTTTCTTTTTCCTCAATGATGTTTTGTTTTCCTTGAAATTAGGTACATAGTACCTGATTTTCATTTGCTTAGTTTTCTGTTACTTATCCTCCAATTCTGACTAAACTAGAGATATCTTCTGAATATGTTCAGACACATCAGGTAGTTGTTTCTTTTTCCCTAGTTGGGGAGTTGTTCTCTGGACCCCACTACTCAGCTGAGTCTTCCCTTTACCATCATCCAGGGAACCCTGTTGAATTTTCCATTTCCTGAAATCTGTGCCTTTTTGTCTCTCCATTTACTCCCCCCACTTTCGAGATGTGCATCCTCCAGTATCTTCCAAAGGAAGGGTCCATGGAAGGGAAAATTTTTGAGATCTTGCACGTCTGAAAAATCTGTTTTACCTTTTCTTTATTTTTTTTAAATGAGATGGTATCTTGCTCTGTCACCCAGGCTGGAGTGCATTGGTGTGATCATAGCTCACTGCAGCCTTGACCTCCTGAGCTCAAGCCATCCTCCTGCCTCAGCTTCTTATGTAGCTGGGACTACAGGCATACGCCACCACACCCAACTAATTAAAGTTTTTTTTTTTTTTTTTATTGAGATGGGGTCTTGCTAGATTGTCCAGGCTGATCTCAAACTCTTGGCCTTGCGTTATTCTCCTGCTTTGGCTTCCCAAAGTGCTGGGATTCCAACATGAGGCACTGTGCCCAGCCTGTTTTACTTTTATACTTGATTACTAGTTTGGCTGAATGTAAAGTTCTGTGTTGAAATTACTTTCCCTTAGAAACTGGTCTTCCAGCCTCCTGCACGACTGTTGAGAAGTTAGATGCTGCTCTGTGTCCCAAATGTTTGGAATGTGATAATTCTCTCCTCCCCTTTTTAAAATTTAAATTCTGGGATACATGTGCAGAACATGTAGTTACATAGGTATACATGCACCATGGTGGTTTGCTGCACCCAGCAACCTGTCATCTAGGTTTTAAGTCCCACATGCATTAGGTATTTGTCCTAATGCTCTCCCCTCCCCTTGCCTCCCATCCCACAAGACAGTCCCGCTTGTGTGATGTTCCCCTCCCTGTGTCTGTGTGTTCTCATTGTTCAACTCCCACTTATGAATGAGAACATGCAGTGTTTGGTTTTCTGTTCCTGTGTTAGTTTGCTGAGAATGGTGGCTTTCAGCTTCATCCATGTCCCTGCAAAGAACATGAACTCATCTTTTTTTATAGGTGCATAGTATTCCATGGTATGTATGTGCCACATTTTCTTTATTTAGTGTATCATTGATGGGCATTTGGATAGTGCTGCAGTAAACATACGTGTGCATGTGTCTTTATAGTAGAATGATTTATAATCCTTTGGGTATATATCCAGTAGTGGGATTGCTGGGTCAAATGGTATTTCTATTTCTAGATCCTTGAGGAATTGCCACACCGTCTTTCAAAATAGTTGAACTAATTTACACTCCCACCAACAGTGTAAAACGTTCCTATTTCTCTACAGCCTCTCCAGCATCTGTTGTTTCCTGACCTTTTAATGATCGCCATTCTAACTGGTGTGAGATGGTATCTCATTGTGGTTTTGATTTGCATTTCTCTAATGACCAGTGATGATGAGCTTTTTTTTCAAATGTTTGGAACGTGATAATTTCTACACCACCCCGAGAAGCTTTGAGGGTAATTTCTTTATAACCAGGGTATTGAAATGTTGCATTTTCATCATTCAAGATGAATTTTTAAATTCATTGTTTCGGAGACTTGGTGTGGATCCTTTTGAATCTCCAGACTTCGATTCCAGGGATTTGTCTTATTTGATAAAATTTGTCCTCTTCATGCACTCTGTTTTCTGGAGTTGTTCTTTTTTAATGTTAAACCTCCTGAATCAATTGTTTCACTAACCTTTTCTCTTTTCCATCATTTTTGTCACTTTATTTTAATACCAGCAGTTCGCATATCTTTTGGTCTCAGGTCTTTTGTCTCAGGACTTCTTCACACTCTTAAAAATCATTGAGGAGAGACATCCAAGATGGCCGATTAGCAGCAGCTCAGGATTGTAGCTCCCACTGAAAGCGCAGAGAGTGAGTGGACGCCACATTTTTGGACGAATTTTCATAGCCCACGGACCAAGAGATTCTTGGCGGAGGAGCCCCACGGGTCGCCAGCGCGACCCTTTTGGAGGGGCGCGGCAGTTTTGCAGGCGCCCCGACGTGGCGGTTCTCAGTCCGGAGTATACGGGACTGAGTGCCCTTTTGGTTGGCGTTGGAGCTCTGGGAAGGCAGAGTCTCCCCATTCAGCTGATTGAAAAGCGGACTGAAGTGGGAACCAGACCAGGAGATTCCCGGGCAGAAAGCACCACGAATCTTAACGCCGCTGTTTCAGCCAGCGTAGTGGGTTGCCGCAGGGGAAGGCTGGTACCCGCCTCCACAAAAAATAAAAATAAAAACAGCAGTTGGAACTGCTGAGGATTGAGAGTTTCACGGCAAGTACAGCTGAACCCGGGAAGGTCCAGCTCTGTGGGGGGAGGGGCATCCGCCCAAGGAAAATTAAGAAATAGAGGAAACTTTATCACCAGCAAGCTGGACGTCCACTCAGAGACCTAATCTGAAAATCAGCAATTGCACAGATGACAGGTGGATAAGTCCACAAAGATGGGAAGAAACCAGCGCAAAAAGGCTGAAAACACCCGAAATCAGAATGCCTCTCCTCCTACAGAGGATTGCAGTGCCTCATCACCAATTGAACAAGGCCTGATAGAAAATGAATGTGAGGAATCAACAGAATCAGGCTTCAGAAGGTGGATAATGAGAAACTTCTGTGAGCTAAAGAACATGTTCTAGCCCAATGCAAGGAAACTAAGAACCTTGAAAAAAGGTTTCACGAACTGTTCATGAGAATGGACAATTTAAAGAGGAATATAAGTGAATTAATGGAGCTGAAAAACACAATATGAGAACTTCGAGAAGTATGCACAAGTTTTAACAGTCGAATTGATCAAGCAGAAGAAAGGATTTCAGAGGTCGAAGACCAACTTAACGAAATAAAACAAGAAGACAAGATTAGAGAAAAAAGGGTAAAAAGGAATGAGCAAAGTCTCTAAGAAATATGGGACTATGTGAAAAGACCTAATCTACGTTTGATAGGTGTACCTGAATGTGACGAAGAGAATGAATCCAAGCTGGAAAATATTTTTCAGGATATTATCCAGGAAAACTTTCCTAACCTAGCAAGGCAAGACAATACCCAACTCCAGGTAGATATATACCCCCCAACTTGGGGTTCCTCAAAAAGAGCAACCCCAAGGCACATAATCATTAGATTCATCAGGGTTGAAATGAAGGAGAAAATACTACGGGCGGCCAGAGAGAAAGGTCAGGTTACCCACAAGGGGAAGCCTATCAGACTCACAGCTGATCTCTCAGCAGAAACCCTACAAGCCAGAAGAGAGTGGGGGCCAATATTCAACATCCTTAAAGAAAAGAACTTTCAACCCAGAATTTCATATCCAGCCAAACTAAGTTTCAAAAGTGAAGGAAAAATAAAATTTTTTGCAAACAAGCAAGTGCTCAGAGATTTCATTACCACCAGACCTGCTTTACAAGAGCTTCTGAAGGAGGCACTATGTATAGAGGGGGAACAACCAGTATCAGCCACTTCAAAGGACCCATCAGTAAGCTGCATCCAGATCCATCTTACATGCAAGGATATACAGAGACTCAAAACAAAGGGATGGAGGAAGATTTGCCAACCAAATGGAGAGAAAAAAAAAAAAAAAAGCAGTGGTTGCAATTCTCATCTCTGATAAAATAGACTTTAAAGTAATAGAAACCAAAAGAGATAAGAAGGACATTGTATAATGGTAGAGGGATCAATGTAATGGGAAGAGCTAAGGACCCTAAGTCTATGCGCACCCAATATAGGAGCACCCAGATACATAGGGCAACTTCTTGGTGACTTACAAAGAGACTTGGACTCCCACACAATAATAGTGGGAGACTTTAACATTACATTGTCAATGTTGGACAAATTAATGAGACAGAAGGTTAAGAAGGATACCCGGGACTTGAACTTAAATCTCAAACAAGTAAACTTAATAAACATTTATAGAACTCTCTACTCCAAATCCACAAAATATACATTTTTTTTTCAGTAACACATCACATTTATTCTAAAAGTGACCACATGGTTGGGAGTAAATCACTCTCTAGCAATTGCATAGCATTTCATAGGTTTAAATGAAATATTGGTTGGCTGTTTGTTTGTTATTTTCCTCCCTTATTCCTTCCTGTCTCCATTGTATAACACAATTATTAGTATAAAAAAAAGCTTTTAATATCCATTTGTAGACTGCATTCTAGCCTGGGCAATAGAGCAAGATTCCCGTTCTCTCTCCCTTTTTTTTTCTTCTTCTTTTCTCTTTATTTTTCTTCCTTCTTTCTCTTTTTCTCTTTTTTTCTAAAAAAAAAAAAAAAAAAATCATTGAGAATCCCAAAGAACTTATGCAGATTCTATCTGCTGATACTTAGTATAGTAAAGATTAATACTGAGGAAATCTTAGAATATTAATTTAAAATAATTACATGTTAAGATAAATACTATAATTTTATGAAAATGTGGGTATAGGCTGGGCACGGTGGTTCATGCCTGTAATCGAGGCACTTTGGGAGGCTGAGGCAGGCGGATCACTTAAAGCCAGGGGTTCAAGACCAGCCTGGCCAACATGGTGAAACCCCATCTCTACTAAAAATACACAAAAGATTAGCTGGGTGTGGTGGCACACGCCTGTAATCCCGGCTTCTTGAGAAGTTGAGGCATGAGAATTGCTTGAACCTGAGAGGCGGAGGTTGCAGTGAGCCAAGATCATGCCACTGCACTCCAGCCTGGGCAATAGAGCAAGACTCAAAAAAAAAAAAAAAAGGTAAATGTACATCCTAAAACAAAACATTTTGTGAAAAAAAGTTTTATATTTTTGCAATTCTTCCTAATGTGTAGCTTAATAGAGGACAGCTGTCTTCTCAGCTGTTCCTGTTTTCAATCTGTTGTGATATGTTGTTTTGATTTGAAGTATCTGAAGCAAGTCTGGTTTTGTTCACATGTGTAGTTGGAAGAGGGCAAGTATTTTAATAAGCTTTTAAGTTAATTGTGGATATCCTTTGATACCACACCAGAACTCAACAACAGTACATTCTTAAAGGTTAATTGTGGTGTAGAAACCTGTGACTGTGTTTGTAGCATTCATTGGTCATTTGGAAAATATTGGTTCACTGAGTTACACAGATCTTTCAAATGTTGACACATTTCTCGATATAATATCAAACAATCAGATTTGTAAATATTGCCACTGATCTCAGCTGGAAAGCACACATTCAAAAGTTCTAAAGCTCATTGTGGCAGATAAATTTTTCAGAGCTTTAATTTTGCATGAAAGCTCAAATTTTATCATCAGCAACAACATAACAGCTAATTTCCTTGAAATTGACAGGTGTATGCTGTTCATTTTCTAGAAAAATATGTGCCAGATACCCAAGTCTGAATAACTGTCATTTGACTGTCAGTTGTTTTTATCGGTGAAAGTAGTACTTTGTGATAAAAGTGGCTAGTTTATCTTGCAACTTGATCTGTCATTAAAGTGCTTTGCTTTGAGATAGCCATTGATCCTACATTGGTGTGCTGTGGAAGTGCTTTCTATGTACTCTGTTTTGTTACATAAAATAGTAAAAAATATGTGTACTTAAAAGTTTGAGATTTACCAGAATTAGTAACTTTGGCTGCTTCAGCGAATATGTAATTAAGTGGGACCAATTTGTTTTTACTGTGAGTGTGTGGTAGTGAAGAATGTAGTGACTACAAGTGCAGTTGCTGCCACTGCCTTGATTTCTGTGAAGGCTCCAGCAACTCTACCCACAATTGCTCTTGCAGCATCAATGCAAATATCAGTGCAGTCAAAGAGGCAGATAATGGTTTAGTGTTACTATGAACATAATTTTGACTTTGCAGACCTCCTGAAAGGGCTTCAGGGCCCTTTGGGATCTGAGGACCACATTTTGAGAACTGCTGTTCTAGATTATGTTTTTGACTTAATCTTACAATTTTCTGCTGTTTTTTTTCCTCCTGCTTTGATAGTTTTAAATTCTTAGAGCTTTTTGTTTGTTCTGTGTAGCTTTCAATTCTCATATATGCTTTACGTTTTCTTATTTCTCTGAAGATACTGTAGTTTTTTTCTGGAGTTTTCCTTTGCTCCCTATATTGTATCTTTCCTCTGGGTTCTTTTTATTTCGTCTTGGTTTTAGTCCTGTCTTTTGTGTTGGAGACTCTTCTCAGTGTCTGGCGATTCTTGGTTTGTATTTGAAGCAAGGTGCCAGCATGCTGATTGGAAGCTCTGGGCATGGGTGGTGCCTGTTGGCTAACGGGCTTCTCCATAATGGGATTGGATAGGAAACCACCTCTTTTGACGAGGAACACTCAAATAATGGCATCTTCAGGAGTTTTCCAGGGACTGATTAGTCTCTGAAGAGGGATCATCCAGCCTTCTGCCTCACGTGTATAACTCTTGGAACCAAAGGAGAAAAGGAACTTGGGAAATTTTGTTGTTGATTATATTCATTTTCATAGAATCCCCGGTTTTCAGGATAGCATCTCGCCATAGTCTTCAGTTTTGTTTTTATCCCTGGATCCCAGAGGATGAACCCACTCTTTCCTGCAAATTTGAAGAAGAAATTGTTACTTGGTTGTCAGGGCTGAGGGAAGCCACCTGGAGGATCTAGCCATTCCTCTAAAGACTGTAAACCAGTCTGTTTTCTGTTCCAGCCGCACCTCTGCCTTCCAAGCACGTATCGCCTCCAGTTCTCTTGCCTTTGTGAGATTCTCCGCACATAGCGCTTGCTTCTTGAAGGTTGACCCTCTGGAGGTGCAACAGGCTGAAACCTAAGTCAGTATCATTCATTTACTTGCTGGCTTCCAAAATAGTGTTGACATCTCTCATCTGTTCTTGTTTTCGTTTCCTTTCTCTTGGTCCTCTAGGACTTAAGCAACAAAAAATCTCCTTTACTTTGTGTTAGCAGTTGTATTAGTCTATTCTCACGCTGCTAATAAAGACATACCCAAGACTGGGTAGATTATAAAGGAAAGAAGTTTAATGGACTCACAATTCCACATGGCAGGGGAGGTCTCACAATCACAGTAGAAGGTGAAGGAGGAGCAAAGGCACGTCTTACATGGCAGCAGGCAAGAGAGCGTGTGCAGGGGGAACTGCCCTTTATAAAACCATCAGATCTCATGAGACTTACTATCATGAGACCAGCATGGGAAAAATCAGCCCCCATGATTCAGTTACCTCCCACTAGGCCCCTCCCATGGCACATGGTGATGACAGGAACTACAATTCAAGATGAGATTTGGGTGGGGACACAGCCAAACCATATCAGCAGTGTGGTGAATACTCTAAGATGGCCCCAGTATCTCCTCCTGCTGGTACTTATGCCCTTGTGTAATTCCCTCAGCCTTGAATGTGGTCATGACCTGTGACTTCTTTCTAACCAGTAGAACATCCTGTCACTTCCATGATATGTGACATCAGATTGTCACATCAGCCTTGCTCAGAGACTCCCTCCCTTGCTGGCTTTGATGAAGCAAACAGTAATGTGGGAGGCCCACATGGCAAGGATCTGAGGGCAATCTCCGGCTACCACCGAGAGAGGAACTGAGGGTGGCCTCTAGCTGAAAGCCAGCAAGAAACTTTCAGTCCCATGGGCTACAGGGAACTGAATTCTGGCAACCCCCACATGGGGTTGGGGGTGCCAATCTCAATCCTTCCCCATATTCTGCCTTGAGATGAGATTGCAGCCTCCTTGACATAATTGTTGTAGTTTTCAGATGAGACCCTGAAGCAGAGGACCCAGTAAAGTGCAGACTTCTGACCCTTAGAAACTGAGATAATGAATGTGAATTGTTTTAAGCTGCCATGTTTGTGATGATACTGTTTTGCACCAAGAGATAAGGAATACAGGCAGGATATGAGCTGCTGTGTTGAACTAGAAGTTTAGCCCTCGTGTTTTGGCTTCTTGGGCCTGGTAACCATGTGTAGTGGAATGTCCAGCCCCAGTGGAATGGTCATCAGGAGCTCCTCAGGATTCTGTTGTCCCAAGGCCCCTTTTACATTTCTTATTACAGAATTTAGAATACTGGATGAGAGGGGCCTCCTAGGCTCAGGGAGGTACTCTCCCTCATGAGAGGTCATTCTTCCTGCATTGTGGGGTTGCTGAGGTCTGAAACCCTTTGTGCCCAACCCGCAGACTATGCATGTACCCCCCAGTTGCCCTGCTTGCAACGACTCTGCCGCCCAGCTATCATCTGTGGGGTGGGTAGAGGGATGCTGTGTGAAACATCATTTGAAACACCAGAATTTAAACTACTGTGGATAAGAACTATGGAATGAAAGAAGGGCTTTTTCCAGGAATGTGATTGGCTAGGGCTGAGGGAAGCGCAAGGTGCTGCAGCAGGTGCACTGGGCCAGGGGCCTGGGCTTGGATGCTCATCGCTGCTTTGTGCTCACCAGCTGGGTTACCTTGCACAGGTGAGTTAACTGTTCTGTCCTTAGTTTCCTCATTCGCTCAACCAGTTACCCAACACTTAATGAGTATCTGATGTGTGCCAGGCCCTAGGCTAGGTGCTGGGATTATAGCGGTGAACTCGATGTGGTTTTTGTCCTCAAGGAGCTTGGTTTGAGGTGGGGGTGGAGGGACGCCAAAACGGACAAATCCAGGACAGCAGAGCTTGTAAACTGGGGTCCTGCAGACACATTTGATTGATTCATCCAGTGTTTTAAATTATTGGAATCTGTTTTCAAAAAGAACTAGGAGATATTTAGCTAGAAATATAGATTTCTGACTTCTCTAGAGAATAAGATTTGGTAACAGTCACCAGGAGCAAACCCTCTTTAAAAGGGCATGGACCATTTTATTGAGGGGGAAGGGAGAGGCTGGGGAGAACTTTGTTTCAGGGAAATGAGCCAGTGCGTGTAGGGCCACGCCTTCCTGTGCCGGTGTTGAGATGCACCCTGGGCTGGCCTCACTTCTTTGTGTCAGAATGGGGCCCAGGAGCTTCTGAATTTGGGACCCCTGCAACTCAGGATGCAAGTGTTGAATGGGGCCGTGGGAGGCTGGATGATGAAGGGCATGTTATGTGTCTGTAAGCGTCCCCTTCACTCTGGGTTGTTATGAAGAGCAGAGGGGCCAGCTCCCACCTGTGGAAGCCTCTGAATAACTTGTGGCAGACAGGTAATTCACTCATCAAAGGTCTGAGGGCTGCACACTGTTCTAGTGAATCACCCTGTACCATGAGCCTCATCCTGTGCATAGCTCCTGCATAATCATGCCGGGTTTATGTCCCAGCATGATCAGAATATGGTTTTGGAAATGGCTGTGGGGTCCAGGTGACACAAGTCTTGTTTGCCTAGACACTTGGCTCCTCCAGGGTCTGGGACCCTCCTCCTCCTCTGGCGCCATCTTGTAGCCCCAGGGACCTCATTGTCCTGTGGGGACTGCCTCTTCGTGGAGGGTCCTGTCATAGGAGCCTTTTAGGAATGGCATCCTGGTGGGCTTGTGCTGATGGGTGCCCCCACCCTAGCCCTGCCTGAGGCGGCTCTGGGGAAGGCTGGGGAGTCTGGCCACTTATCTCACACCATTAGGCTTATGGCAGTGCTGCTAGCAGACAAAGACTCGAAGGGGATTAGGGGTAATTACCAGGCAGTTCTTTCTTCCCAGGGTTTAATGGACCCAGCCACTGTAATTGTACCTGCTAGTCTTGGGCTGTTCCCTCCCATTCAAAGGCCAGGCTCTGGGCTGGGTTTGGGCGTTAAAGGGCAGGTCCTGGTGCTTGTCCACCTGTCTACCTATTGCTGGGTGGCCAGTGTATGACTGCAGTGTGGCGTGGCAGCCTGGCAAGGGCTGATAGCAGAGCTCATGGTGGAAGACAGGGAGCCCATTGTGTGCTAAGGAAACTGCTATTGGGAATGCAGGGCCTTCCCACCTTGTCAGGGCCTGAGCTACTCAGGAAATCTCTATCCTTGTTGAGGGGGTTATCTCTGTGGCCTGTGGGGTCTGTGGGGGATGTTCAGAAGGGCTGGGCATTCTAGGGCAGGGCAGTAGGGATCTTTCCCAGCTGTGTGAGCTGGGACCTGCCTTAGGGATAAGGGATGTGTGGGCTTTGGCTCTGGGCAGCTTTGTGTGGATAGGGGAGCCCCAGCCTGTGCACCCCAGGTGCTTTGGGAAAGCGTGAAGCCCATGCAGCCCTGGCTCTGGCCGTGGGCACAGGCTGGCAGGCCCTGGCTCTGGCCATGGGCACAGGCTGGCAGGCCCCAGCGTTCCAGCTGATGAAGCTCACCCCACAGCCACCGAGGAACTGCTCTCTTCACCAGGGAATCCCCACTGGGTTGGTCCCCTCTCCCTCTGGTGAACATTTGCATCAAAAAGGCTCAAAAAGAGTTCAGCGAGGGCATTCAAAATTTCAAAGTATGCATCCTTGTTATCCTTTCAGGGAGCCTGTAAGGTGATATTGATGATGATGTTTTTATTTCTTAGAATTATTTTTCTAGTCATTCACGTGAACCCAGAGCACCATATCGTTTTTCCACCTCAAGTAAGAGGATTAAAAACTTTGCATAATGCAGGGCCTGAGTTAAGAGCCCTGGCCCCAGAGCCTTGTCACATCGTGTAATTGGAAGTAATTGCCAGTGTGGGGTTTGAGAAAGGCACCGATTGGGTGGTGGGGGCTGGTGAAACCTCTTTTGAGCCCTGTTAACTAGAGAGGGCAGATTAAGCTGAGCAAGTGGGTTGAATGGACAGACTGACGTGCTTACCCCTCTCGGACCTGAGCATCTTACCTGGGTGTCCTTTGAGGGGAACACAGGGCTCCTGTTCTTGTGAATCACCTTGAACCATGAGCCTCATCCTGTGCATGGCTCCTAGAGTGCAGAATTTATGTCCCAGCATAATCAGAATATGGTTTTGGAAATGGTTGGGTCCAAGTGACATGAGTCTTGTTTGTTCAGACATTTCGCCCCTCCAGGGTCTGGGACCCCCAGATCCCTCCAGGGTTTGGGTGGGGGGATGCTGCATGTGTTGAGGGGAAGATGGGAGCAAAGCTGTCTCTCTGTGCACAGCAAAGCCTATGTCCCTTCCTGGTTGCTGCCTCTTCATTCTGGGGACAGGAGCGATGCAGGGACCTGTTGTATCTTACAGAAGACCCTTAGTCTCTCTGAGCTGACCCCTGCAATATCACGGATCAGATGAAATCCAGGTTCTCTCTTAGGGGAATTGGAACTGTAGGTTAGGGTGGGAGGGCTCATGTTCCAGCGGGTGTAACATAGCATATTTTGATTCCAAATTGAACTTCGATTGCTTGGATCTTATGCAATGCAGCAGCCTTGCCACAGCTGTACAGATGCCCCTTAGGGCCAGAGCCATGCCTATCAACTGGGGCCCTTGACTGGGGAGGGAGACCCTGGGCTTTCTGAAAAGTGACTGAGCCACATGGACGTGAAAGTGTTTTTGGAGTAGCCCGCTCTGGCTGGGCGTTGTGGCCATCGAGCCTGCCACTCCTGTGTCTTTCTCCTGTGTGGTTCTCATTCAGCCACACTATCCGCTGCTTTCCCCAGGTTTTGATACCTTTTTCCTGGGGTGGGGGGCTTGAAGTGGGAAAGCAGGAAGGAACATGGCTTTCCTCAGAGGTCCTGGCTGAGAGGTTTATGGCAACTTTCTGGGGAGAAGGAGGGCCAGGAGGGGAATGAGGAGACCAAGCTCAGTTATGAGCCGTGTGTAATTTCCCAGGATTTTTTCCATGATGCACCAGGATTCTCTGTGTCCTGGCAGTGGGCTGGGAAGCCAGAGGGTGTCCCGGCTCCTTCGCCCAAACTCTTCTCAGTCCTGGCCTGTCCTCTAAGGTCATCCCTGTCTCCATGCAAAGGGAGACGAGATCAGGGCCCCATCACAGTCGTGATCCCTCTATCCATCCCAGATTCATTTTGATTTGAGGATCCTGGGCTCATGGCTCCCACGTGGATGTCCTGGGATGCCCCATAAGTGGTTGTGGCTGATCAGGGGTCAGAGACCACTCGTGGGTCACCCCATCTGAGTCCATTGCTGAAAACAGGCAAAAATAGACTGTGTGTGTCTATGTGTGTCGGTGGAAGGAGTTGGGTTCCCTACTCTATTTACTGGTGCCAGCCACGTTTCTGGACCCAAGAGGGCTAGGGAAGAAAGGAAGAGACCCTTGGTTTCCAAGGCCCTGAGTTCAGTGACTCTCAGCTAGATTCTGAAGGCTTCTAAGTTTTTCTTGAAAACCTCCCTTGTGTCTCATTCCCCCCAAATCAGAAGAAGATCCCTTGGGAATGAAATTCTATAAAGTGTCAGCTGGGGTTTTCCTAAAGAAAATTTCAGAACTGTTTTTTCTGGTGAGATCTATTTTTATAATTAGATTGAAATGAGAAACTAATTAGAAATGATTTCTTTTTAAAAATTGAGATTCTGCTTAAGAAAGCTGTGTTGGTTAAAACGGGGAGGGGACTGGAGCCTTGTCCTCTGCTCCTTCTGCTGCCTTTGGTGGCTCCTGAGCTGCCACCATGCAACTCTAGGACTTTTTGATAAATGGTTTGTAAACCACCTTCCTAAGCCAAGTCCCTGCTGGGTTAAGGTGTGAAGATTAAGATCATGGGCTCTACTGTTGGACAGCTTATGTTCGATTCCTGGGTCTGCCACTTACTGTAGCTATGTGACCTGGGGCGTGTTTCTGAATCTGTCTCCTTTTGCTCATCTGTGAAGTGGGCATAACAAGAATACCTGGCTCATAGGTTTGTTATGAGGTTTAAATTAGTGTTTAGTGCAATGACTTGCTCACTTGCCAAAAAAGTTAGCAGTTATTAACAGGGAACTCTCAAGCCTCCAAAGAAAATTTAATCTAATGGAATGAACTGAAGCCATGCAGATATTGGGAGAGACATTTTAAGGTGGAGAGAGGACCTTCCTTCATACTCTTGGGGTTACCTCCAGGTCAGACCAGTCCTGGTCTTGTGGTAGTGACCCTGTTTGCAGGTGAGTCACAGTAAAGACCTGTCTTCTTCCCCCAGCTCCGTCCTAGCATTGAAGTTGAGCAGGATTAAACAGGGTGTTGAGTTGTGTCATTCTTTTGCCTCTGCCTGGGGCAGGAAGGGTGACTAGCTCTAGTCTAGGTTGTGGCACGGCTCTGGTGAGAAGAGGGGGAGGTGGCCTAGCCAGGAGACTTGCTTAGAGCAGGTGTGGACTGGCAGCACATGAGGACAGATTTGAGAGCCCTTCCTGAGGAGGGGACCCTGGTCCCTGGCTCCCTCTCCCTTCCTCTGCAGGAGTGACTGAACAGTGATGATGAGGGGCATCACCTTTGTGGTTTAAGCCTCCTCCTACTGGCTCTCAGTACTACCCAGGGCTCCTTTTATCCCCATCATACAGATGGGATACTTGAGGCCTAGAGGGTTGAAGCTGTTTGTATGGCTGATTTCAGGTCAGAACTCATGATCTCTTGACTGTGCTCTGCAGTCTTGGTGATTGGCACGTCTGCCTGAGTGGCCTTGGAGGGAGTCATGAAAGGTGGGCACAGCTGGAGAGAAAGTGTGTTTCATTTGCTCCCTTCTCAGTGGAAAGGCCCTCGTCGGCTCCCGCCGGAGTGGGTGCTGCTCTGGTTCCTAGCCCGTGGCTTAGTAAGTGCTTAGGAGAAGTCTACTGAATGAGTGAACAGTGTTTAGAGGTATTTATCAAACATGACTAAACTGCCCAATGCACATAAAACTTGAAGCATGACCCGTGTGGCATAACCGACAGAGGTGTATGTTCTGCCACAGTAGGAAAGGACTGGATTTCTATCAGGGTGGAAAAGATAAAGCCCTGTCAACTGAGGCATCTCATGGTGGACCTGCCACTGCTATGTCCAAGTCATCTATGCCAGCCCTGGGCGCTCTTGCCCACCTTGCCTGTGTAGATCCTCATCTTGGCCTCGTTGGTTGTTCTGTGCCAGGGAGGAAATCTTGACTTAGGAAATAGGCTGGCCTTCCAGGATATTCTTTACTGCAACAGCCCCATATTCAAGGTATGATGAAGCAGGGGTGAGGAGATGTGCCCTCTGAAGAACCTTCTAGATCAAAGAATCAGTGGCTTCGATCAGACCAGGAGCTTCCCACATGGTCTCTATGTGGTTGGCTGTGGGAGAGTCCAGGGTACCTGTTCCCTGCAGTGGAAAAGCAAGCCAATTAGCTTCTTTGGGCCCTGGGCCTCTTTAGGATTGTCTTGGGTCATGGGCCAAGGCTGTGGTCTGCACAGCTCAGAGTTCTTCCCAAGCAATGCCTTCATTCAACTGGTGGAGCTTTTTGGAAGGAGGACACCTTGGACTGACTGCATTTGGCAGGTGAACTGTAGTGCTAGGTGCTTGGATGATTTTTAGAATTAGTATCGGGACCACAAGGGCAACACGTGTCCATTGGGTACAATTATGTGCCACAGCCCCATGATAGACACGGGACCTGGAGCTCGAGCATTAAGAAGGGAGTCCAGGTGTGTCTCCTCTGTTATGCCAGGCGGCCGCCTCCCACTGGCAGCATTTTCCCAGGGCAGAGCCTCACACTGTGCCAGGTCCTGTCCTGCTGACAGGCTACAGTGTAGGGCTCATAGAGCCAGCCCCCAGGGTCATGAGGACAGGGGAGACAGTTTACCACATGCTACTAGGCCAGTGATCAGGGTATCAACTCATCACAACCAGATTTGGTCTTAAATTGAAGAAATTTCAAAGTTGAGCAAGATTTCAAAATAGCTATTTCACCGAGGTTTCAAAATTGGAAGACCTAAAGCCCTATCCTGTCAGTCTATCCTGACCTGTGCTAGACCAGGGTGCTGCCTGGCTTCTAACCCTTGTCTTTTCTCCCCAACCTCTTGCTACAGCTTGGTAGGATTGGGCTACAGGTACTAAATCTTGCCTGATCTTGGGAAGGGATCATAAGCCGTGTGCATAACAGCATGTCCTGAGAAAGAGCCCAGGGCATCGTCTTCTGCCATGTACAGCAATATCTCTGGTGCTGGCTGGGGTACTGACCTCAGATCCAGGCTTGGGCACCAGTTCCCACTTGACTGAGTAGTATTGGGGAAGTCCCTTTGCCTGCCGTTCTTGGTCTTCCTACCTGAGCAACAGTGGTGATGGTGGGTTGCACCAAAAAGTCTCAGCCGGTCTGTGGTTCCAGGCTCAGTATCCTCACACAGCAGTATGCTCGTCCCCATTTTCTAGTTTAAGCCATTGCGCTTCCTAGATTGCACCTGGCTATGCTGGAGCAGATCCAGCTCCACTGGGAAGCCTGCTTTCCGTGTCTATTCCAGCACACAGTGATTTTCCTTCCTTGTGATTTCCATTGACCCATTCACTGGGCACACATCCTACATTGTGCTGCAATCTCTGTCTCTGTCTCTGTCTCTATCTCCTTTCTCTATCTGTAAGTATGTTTTCCCCATCAAGATTGGGAGCCCAAGTACTTCCCCTCCTCCCCTACTTGGAATCCACAAACATGACAGATAGCTCAGAATCACAGTGACCTAGGGAGTGAAGTATCTTGTGTATCATATATTTTTCCTTGGGTTCTAACAGCTCTCCATGGGGGCCAGCATGAACCGATTTTGGAGATTCCTCATCATCCCTGCAACTGTGTGGTCTTTTCCACCTGAGAGTTGCCATGGTAGCTGCCCTCTATCCTGAAGTGCCCTGAGACTAGTGAAGGACAGGAATGGAGACAGGGCCCCCTTGAGGCCCACTGCACAGATTCCCATGGGCTCACTGCTTCCCCAGCCCTTCCTGGAGGCAGACGTGGGGATGGGTCTGGAGGGAACAAGGAAAGCTCAGCCATTGCCTTGGATTTAGCCTGCTGGCTGGGCCCACATATGCACAGATTGTGGGGGATGTGGACTCCTCCTTCTCATGCTGGAAATGGGCCCCAGGAAGCTACCACCTGCCACTTCTGTTGGGCGGGCGGGAGGAAGCTTGCACCACAGATACTGTGAAGTCTGCAGGTTTCACTCGGTTGGGATTTGTCATCTGGCAAACAGTCAAGTATCTGCCATACCTGGCCGAGTCAGCTGCAGCCTTCATGGCCAATCCGCATGATGAAGTATCCAGTCAAGTTTTGGCAATTCTGAAGGTGTGGCAATCTTGGTTCTTGCAAGGGGCCAGTGGGGGAGCGTTGCAACAGAGGCCCTTGTGCTGGACCTGCAGGATGCCCCAGGAGGAAGGTGGAGGGTGGAGGGCACCCTTGACAGTTGACATCTGTGTCAACAGCGCCCAGTGACACACCGGGGGAGGACGAGCCTGCACTTGGCAGGCCAACAATGGGCTGATTGACAAAATGAACTTTCCCTTCAAAGGCCCCACCACTCCTGGGGAGCCTGGGCCAATGGTGGTCTGCCTGCTTCCCCCTGTAGGTATCCCCTGGCAGGCTCAGAGCAGGGAATGGGGGTGGGTATTGGCTCCCGATGGGGTCAAGACTTGTTCAGGATCCTCTGGGAGCCTGCTGTGGAGTAAGGAGAAGGCTGGCAGCTCCTGGACATGCAGGAACAAAGGCCTGGGAGGAATGAGTGTTGTGTGAGTGGGAGTGGCTGGGCCCTGGGTGGGTGACGTATCTACAGTGCCTTCCACCCCGCATGAGGAGGGAGGAGCTTCATGAGCTGCTGGGGAGGTAAGTATGTTTGTCCTCCCACAAAATGTGGCCCAGTTTGCAGGGGTTACAAATGTCCCCTAGAAACCTTACCCGTGCTACACTTCTGGGCTCAGTTCAGCACTGGTCCTTCTTCTTAGGCCCTGCCTCTCCTTCTCCATGTATATATGCATGCACACGTGTGCGTGCTTGCACACACACACTATCTTGTCTGCTGAGGTTGTGTGATTCATGTTGATGGGGAGCTCAGACTACTTAAGGCCATGGTACTGGGAGACTCCATATCAGGGTGTGGATAGAGTTCAAGCAGGCCTCAGGTGATGGGACCCTCTAGTTGACTCTGCCAACAGAGACTTCTCCACCTACTTTTTTTTTTTCTGTGCTGTATCCCCAGATAAAACAAGCCCAACAGACCTAAGTCACTCAACAGGGCCCTTACGACAGGTCATTGCCTCTTCCAGGGTCTCAGTGTTACCACCTGCTCAATGGGGCAATAGTGTCGGCTCAGTATGGATGATGGAATTGTGCGAGTTTCCAGAGAACAAGGGGAGAAGGTCCTTTCAGAGCTGAGCAGAAGACTAGAATTCTCCCAAAACCCAAGGTTGTCTAGCTCAATTCCTGTTTGAAACCTTTCAAGTCTCCTTCAATGGTAACATTCAGTGATTATTCTCAGGACACAGGCCAAAATACTTACCAGAATCCAGCCTCTGCTCATCTCAGTTCTTTAATGTCACTCTATGTCCTTGTCCCCTTGTTTTCTATATTCCAGCCATGCTGGCCTCTTTCTTAATATCTGACATACTGAGGCCTCATGGTGGGCTAGAATGTGGAGCCTATTGGTTTCTTTGCTGGGAATGTCTTTCTTCCCACATCCCCCTCTCTTTTCCTTTCTATCTAGTTAACCCCTGTTTATTTCCTGGTTCTTAGAGCAGTTGTCCCTGTGGATATTTTCCACCATGTTTTTTATTTTTTTATACATCATAAATATAATTTTTTAATAGACTCTGAGAATTCTGTTATCTGAAGTGTTGTAGATCTGTTTGTTTTTTGATTCATCATGTCTTATTTCCTTGTGTGCCTGGTTATTTTTGACTATGTGCTGGTCATTAATGCTAGATTATTTTAGAAATAATTCTTTCAGAGAGGATTTTCTTATTTGCTTCATCTGGGCTGTGGAGTGCTGTTAATTTAAACATGAGATTCAGTTAACTCTTACATTATTTGAACAGGAGCTATGGGCTCACAAGAGGGCTAGTTTATTCATGGTTCATCCCCACTCTGAGAGTGAAAGCCTTTATGGGCTCATTTTACATGAGTGGATTTGAGGCTTTGACTTTTGTCCCCCTCATCCTAGAAGGTCACCACCAACTTCTTCCAGATCAGAAAATGCCTCAGGGCTAATGTAGCTTTGAACGTTTAGCTTATTTGTTTTTATGTCCTTACCTTTTATAAATTTTGGCCTGGCAATTCTTAGCCATTTTATAGCTTTTTGATTCTTTTGTGAAGATTGGAAAATACTTTATTCGGACTTTTGCCCCTAAGAGAGCAGAAATCTCTTTAATTGTGACTTCTCTAAGGAAGCATTCTCTGACTTCCCACATGGATCTGGCTTCCTAACTATGTCTTCTACTAATACAATGAGGCTCTCTCCTTACTAGTTCTCACAATGGTTGTACTCTTCAGTTTGTCTGCATGGTTATTTGGTTAACACCTCTATCTTTACTTCCAGACTGTAAGTCCATGCAGGCAGGGGCAGGGCAGATGCCTATGCCTGTTTTGGTCACCATCGTATCCCTAGCACCCAAAGCAGACCTTGACACATGTTATGTACTCAAGGACAACTTGTGATTGGAAGAACTTCTACTTTCTTTACTTGGTCTAGCAAGTTTGTTTTTTGTACACCCCCTTTTTTGCCATTACTTTAAATGTGCAACTCAGTTCTCCTCTACTTCTACCTTATATTTTGGATCCCTCAAAAACCAAGATGATTCTAAAATGCATGTAGTAGTTAACAACATGAGCTGTACATTCAGAGAGTTCTGAGTTTGATCCGTGCTCCTTCTTAGCTATATGGCATTATTTCAGTCTCTTAAATTCCCTGAGCTTCAATTTCCTCATCTATAAATCAGGAAAATGATGATGTCTATTTTATTAAGTTGGTTTTAAGATTAAATAAAATGATACTTTGCATAATGGGTGACTTTGGTGGTTGAAATGAATTGGCACTCAGATCCATTCCACCCTCCTTCTAGTAAACCTTGTATACAAATATTGAAAGCTATATGTCTCAGATTCCCTGTGCCAAAAGTATGAATGCAGATGGGTTTTATCAGACGTATGTGTATAAGATTTGGAAGGCAGATATGAGGTGCAGACTGTCTTCTGTCTTGGCAACAAACATAGCAACAATAAGCATGGCCATAGAGATGTTGAATTTTTCCCTGTTAGAGTTCTAGTGTCTGGTCACTAGTTGTATGAGTATTAAGAGGCAGTCATGGCAGTGACAGCACTTTTATACCCCTGGATTGCAGTTGTGGCAGTGTGTTCTTGATGTCAAGTAGTTGCAGTGGCAGCTTTTTGATTCCTTACTAAATCAGGTATGGGTCAGTCTCTGGGTATAATCCATCCTGAAGCATAATTTCACCTTCTTTGTGAACCTGTGAAACTCAATAAGTAAGTTTTCCATTCCAAGAATACAGTGGTGGCACAGGCATAGGATAATAGTTCTAGACATTTCTGTCCAAAAGGGGAGAAAATGTAAAGAAAAAAGGATCATTGGTCCCAAACAGTTTTGAAATCCAGCTGGGCAAAATTCATTTGCTTTTAAGGCTTCTCTGTGATTCTTGGTTTACCATCTGAGTTCAAGACTCATCCTTCCTTTTTCATGAAAGGTAGCATGTGTTTGCAGCTGAGGAGTTTTATCAGCCTGTTTATTGCCTGGAGATTTTTAGGTCTTACAATTTTTTTTCTTTTTCATCTCCTCTCAACCCTCTTCCGTAAAAACTGGCATAACATTCTTCAGAACCTTGAAGGTGTCCTCCTTCTCCTCTTGTTGTTCCTAGATAATCTCATCTCTATTTTGGCTTCTGCTGAGATGTTCACGAGGATAGATAAGTCACATGCTATAACTTTTCAAAGAACCTTTTGTGTGACTATGATCTTTCTGAGGTACTAGCAATGGGTTGTCAAGCCACACTTATTTTTGCCCCTTGGTACACTTTCTTGAAGGTAATTTAATTTTAGTGTTTTTATAATCTGGATAGGCTAGAATTTCCCTAAATCAAGTCATGGTTCCTTAAAACACACACACACACACACACACACACACACACACACACACTCACACACACTCCAGCCCAAACCAATTCTTCCTTCAGTTAATCTCTTCTTTTTTGCATTTTACTATAAGAAGCAAAAATAAACCTGGCCATACCTGTAACACTTTTCTTGAACTGCTACTCAACTAAATACCCAAGTTCATCACCTGCTTTTTACGTAACTGCTGGGCACAATTCCACTGACTTTCTGCCACTAGTTAACAAGGATCCTCTTTCTTCTAGTTTTGAATAACATTTTCTCATTTTCTTCTGAGCCCTTACCCGTAGCATCTTTAACGAACAGTTCATTCACAATTGAAGTATTTTCTAAAGTGATTTTGGTTTTCTTTACCATGTTCCTCATTCCTTCTGAGTCTTAGTAAAGTTGTTAACACCCATATTTCTAATAGTCTGTTCAAGGAAACCTAGGCTTTTCTATCATGCTCCTCAAAATTCTTCTAGACTGTGCAACTGCTCAAAGTCACTTTCACACATTTAGGTATTTGTTACAGCAGCCCCACTTCTGGTACCAAAAACTGTATTTAATTCCTGTGGTTGCTATAATAAATTACCACACCAAAAGTTTATTATGCTATAGTTTTGAAGGTCAGGAGCCCAAAATGGGTTCCACTGGGTGAAAATAAAGGTGCCAGAAGGGCTGCATTTCTTTCTGCAGGGTCTAGAGAAGACTGAAAGCCACTGGTTATGTCTTTCTCGCATTATATCACTCTGACACTGACTCTTCTTCATCTTCCACATTTAAGAATGCTCGTGACTACATTGGGCCCACCCAGATAGTTGAGGATAATTTTCTTACCTTGAAGGTAGCCATTTGACCCCTGGAATTTCATCTGCCATCCTAAATTCTCTTTGTCACAAAAATGAATATTCACAAGTTCTGGGAATAAGGACATGGACATCTTTGGGGAGCCATTATTTTGTCTATAACACCTGACTTCCAGATTGGTAAGTCAGCTCAGTGGGATTCTGGAAGTCATTCCTAGGGGCCTACCTAGACCCCATTTTCTAGCCCTTTCAATAATTTTGTAAGCATCCAGTTTCCTGACCATGGGTGAATTTCTTACCCTCTAAGGGCTGCCATTTCTCCATCTGGAAAATGGGGTGATGGCATCATAGTCATTAAGTAGCAGTGGAGAGCACAGAGGATACTGATTTATTTCCCAAACTCAAGGCAGGCATGATGTGGGGTAGGGACTGAGCAGCTGCTAGCCAGGAGTGCCTGAAGGAGGTGGCATGAGAAGGGCAGTGAGGAGTCCCTGGAGGATCTGGAGCTTACGGGAAGGGGGGAGGGGTATTGAACGTCTATGTGCTGGGCACTGTGCTGAGCTCTTTTCACATCAGTTAAATTATTTGCCTTCATCTGTGATGAGTGGAATGTTCTATTCCATGCCGTACAATATGGTAGCCACCAGCACATATGTGGCTATTGAGCCCTTGCAGTGGGGCAGTATGACTGAAGAACAAAACGGCCAATCTTATTTAATTTCAGTTAGTACTCATTTAAATTGAAATGGCCGATGTGACTAGGTGCCACCATGTGAGACAGCGCAGCTCTTATAGGTTACATTGTCTAAGGTCTTAACTTAGCATGTGACAGAATTAGGGCCATAACAAGAGAGGGGTTTGGAGTTGGGCAGTCCTGGCCATGTGGCCACTTCTCCTTGACCTCAGCCCTGACCTTGAACATTTCTGCTCCCTCTGCTGTGTGGCCATTGGCTAACATGACCCCTTTGAGTCTTGTCTGTAATCCTCCTGCAGCCATCTCCCTAGAGCTGGGGTCTGTTATAGTCAGGGAGCCGGCAGGAGGTGAGGGTGTGTGGGTGGCAGAAGCGCCCAGGCTCGACACAGGCTCTGGATGCTAGTACCGAGACACATGGCAACACATTTTCCCCATGTGAACTATGGCACAGTCCTAGATCCTTCTTTCCCAGGTGCCACCACATGTCACTTGTCAGTTCTGTTTGCACCCTTGGGGTCTCCTTCTCCACAGTGGCCACATACTCACTTTTCTTGGCACAGGGGAAGAGTAGGTGGTGTCATGGGGTAGAGGCTTGTAGGGCAGTGTGGTGGGGACTTGTGGCACTGGGGGATGTCAGAGTCCCCAGGCTGCTAATCTTCGAGCCCTCCTGCCTGCATCCCATGGGTGGCTTGGCAGAGCTGAGGAGCTGTGCGTGATGGGGAAGAATGCGTGGTTGGTGAGCGTAGGGATCCTCGCAGAGGCCAGCCAAACATTTGCCCAGGTAGAGGTTTCAAGCCTATGGTTTAGGGGATGTGCCTGAACTAATCCTGTTATTAGCTGGATTATCTCTTCAAATGGAGAACCAGCTTCTGTGGGTCCCAGGTGAAATGCTCAGTCGGGAGCCAGAGTGACAGGCCCCACCCAGGATATGTGCTCGGTGTCAGCCTGCCGCCTGCATGACACCCAGGCGGGCTTCTGCTTCTGCTTCAGCCTCTAGTTGTTCCACTCATTCATTCATCCAGGAGCTGGAGCTGAATGCTTGAGACGCAAAGGTGAACTACGCCTCCGAGTTTAGAAAGGGAGACAGAGACAAGTGGGAGACTGCAAAATGGTAAAAGAGAGGTAGGTACAGAGAGATGGGATCTCAGGATGAGAGGCTGAGATGGGGCTGGAGAGGCGGATGGGGACCGGCAAGTATGGAGGCCCCAGGGGTCCCACTAAGGCCATTCCAGGGGTGATGGAGTCCCTGGCACATTTGAGGAGAGGAGAGATGTGATCAGGTGTCGAGTGAGGGTGCAGACTAGTGTCAGGGTGAGGCCACTGAGGAGGGAGGCTGTTCATTCATTTGTTAGTTCTCATTCAGCCAATATTTGAGTGCCTGTTATTTGCCAGGCCCTATTCTAGAAGCCGAAGCTATATCACCCAACATATAGAAAACCATCCCTGTACTCAGGGAACTTACATTGTATGAGAAAGAAGGGTTGCAGGGAGAGATGGAGAGATTGGGGTTGGGGAGGGAAGGGAGCAAGAGTAGGAGGAGGAAAAGGAGCAGAGGGAATGAGAATATACAGCTGGAATAAATGAGCGGGTGATGTAGTATGCTAGAATGTAAGAGAGGCTACAGAAAACAGCAGGCCTAGAGGTTTAGGAAATGCTGGGGGTGTACAGGTCCCACGGTGCCCACATGATCACCTTTCTTGGCACAGGGAAGAGTAGGTGGTATCATAGGGGTGGAGGCTGGTAGGGCAGTGAGGTGGGGACTTCTGGCACTGGGGACATCAGAGCCTCCAGGCTGCTCATCTCCAAGCCCCTGCTGTCCCATGAGAAGGTGAGATTTGAGCAAAGACTTAGAGGTAGATGTTATTTGTGTAGATAGGCACAGAAGCAGGGTCTTTCCAGATCACAAGAAGGGCAAAAGCAGAAACCATAAAGCAGGAATGTGTCCAGTGTGCTTCAGGAACAGAAGGGCAGCCAGTATGCTCGGAGTGACGTGGTCCGGGGGGAGAGGCACAGACAGGGCAGAGAGGTGCGGGGTGCAGGTCACAGAGCTCCCCAAGGGGTTTGTGAATAGTGTTCAGTGGATGTCTGAGTGGGATTCAAATTCCCACTCGGATGGAAAAAATCACATCTTCATTTTTAATTTTCATTAGACTTTAAGTGAAATTTAGTACCCCTTTTTACTGTGAATGTAGGCAAAAGAAAAAAAAAAAAACCCTAACAGAAAGCAAAACACAAAAAATTACCACAGAAGTACAGAGACACTTGTGACTTTGTCAACAGCAGAAACTATAAATTTTTTTAATTTTGTTTTTGTTTATTGTGGTGGAATACACATAACATAAGATTACCATTTTAACTATTTTAAAGTGCACAACTCAGTGGCCGTAAGTACGTTCACAATGTCGCACCACCATCACCATTAGCCAGTTCCAGGAACTCGTCACCACCCCCAAATGGAAAGCCTCGTTTCTTTTCTTTCTTTCTTTTTTTAATTATACTTTAAGTTCTGCAATATATGTGCAGAACGTGCAGGTTTGTTACGTAGGTATACACATGCCGTGGTGGTTTGCTGTACCCATCAACCCGTCATCTACATTAGGTATTTCTCCTAATGCTATCCTTCCCCCTAATCCCCCACCCCCTGACAGGCCCCAGTGTGTGATGCTCCCCCTCCCTGTGTCCATGTGTTCTCGTTGTTCAACTCCCACTTATGAGTGAGAACATGCAGTGTTTAGTTTTCTGTTCCTGTGTTACTTTGCTGGGAACGATGGTTTCCAGCTTCATCCATGTCCCTGCAAAGGACACGAACTCATCCTTTTTTATGACTGCCTAGTATTCCATGGTATATATGTGCCACATTTTATTTATCCAGTCTATCACTGATGGACATTTGGGTTGGTTCCAAGTCTTTGCTGTTGTGAATAGTGCTGCAATAAACATCAATGTGCATGTGTCTTTATAGCTGAATGATTTATAATCCTTTGGGTATATATCCAGTAAAGAGATTGCTGGGTCAAATGGTATTTCTGGTTCTCGATCCTTGAGGAATCTTCACAATGTCTTCACAATGGTTGAACTTTATACTCCCACCAACAGTGTAAAAGTGTTTCTAAAAAAAAAAAAAAGGAAAAAAAAAGAAAAGAAAGCAAAGCAAAAAAATCTCTACCACATTGGATAGGGAAAAAAAGAAAAAAAAACTGTTTCTATTTTCCCACATCCTCTCCAGCATCTATTGTTTCCTGACTTTTAAATCATTGCTATTCTAACTGGCATGAGATGGTATCTCATTGTGGTTTTGATTTACATTTCTCCAATAACCAGTGATGACAAGCTTTTTTTCATATGTTTGTTGGCCACATAAATGTTTTCTTTTGAGAAGTGTCTGTTCATAGCCTTTACCCACGTTTTGATGGGGTTGTTTTTTTCCTGTAAATTTATTTAAGTTCCTTATAGATTCTGGATATTAGCCCATTGTCAGATGGATAGATTGCAGAAATTTTCTCTCATTCCGTAGGTTGCCTGTTCACTTTGATGATAGTTTCTTTTGCTGTGCAGAAGTGCTTTAGTTTAATTAGATCCCATTTGTCAATTTTGGCTTTTGTTGCCATTGCCTTTTGTGTTTTAGTCATGAAGTCCTGCCCATGCCTATGTCCTGAATGGTATTGCCTAGGTTTTTTTCTAGGGTTTTTATGGTTTTTAAGGTCTTACATTTAAGTCTTTAATTCATCTTGAGTTAATTTTTGTATAAGATGTAAGGAAGTTGTCCATTTTCAGTTTTCTGCGTATGGTTAGCCAGTTTTCCCAACACCGTTTATTAAATAGGGAATCCTTTCCCCATTGCTTGTTTTTGTCAGGTTTGTCAAATATTAGATGGTTGCAGATGTGTGCCGTTGTTTCTGAGGCCTCTGTTTTGTTCCATTTGTCTTTATATCTGTTTGGTACCAGTACCATGATGTTTGGTTACTGTAGCCTTGTAGGATAGTTTGAAGTCAGGTAGCATGACTCCTCCAGCTTTGTTCTTTCTGCTTAGGCTTGTCTTGGCTATGTGGGCTCTTTCTGGGTTCCATATGAAATTTAAAGTTTTTTTCTAATTCTGTGAAGAAAGTCAGTGGTAGCTTGATGAGGATAGCACTGACTGTATAAATTACTTTGGGCAACATGGCCATTTTCACGATACTGATTCTTCCTATCCATGAGCATGGAATGTTTTTCCATTTGTTTTTGTCCTCTTATTTCCTTGAGCAGTGGTTTGTAGTTCTCCTTGAAGAGGTCCTTCGCATCCCTTGTAAGCTGTATTCCTAGGTATTTTATTCTCTATGTAGCAATTGTGAATGGGAGTTCACTCTTGATTTGGCTCTCTGTTTGTCTGTTATTGGTGTATAGGAATGCTTGTCACTTCTGCACACTGATTTTTTATCCAGAGACTTTGCTGAAGTAGCTTATCAGCTTAGGGAGTTTTTGGGCTGAGATGATGGGGTTTTCTAAATATACAATCATGTCATCTGCAAACAGAGATAATTTGACTTCCTTTCTTCCTATATGAATACCTTTATGTCTTTCTCTTGCCTGATTGCCCTGGCCAGAACTTCCAATACTATGTTGAATAGCAGTGACGAGAGAGGGCATCCTTGTCTTGTGCCAGTTTTCAAAGGGAATGCTTCCAGCTTTTGCGCATTCAGTATGAAACTGGCTGTGGGTTTGTCATAAATAGCTCTTATTATTTTGAGATGCATTCCACCAATACCTAGCAGAAACTATAGATTTTAAAATTGTGCATGCAAACTATTTCAGTCTGGGGAAGCCTATGGACCTTGTCTCAGAAATGTTTTAGATGCATAAAGATTATGTAGCATTAAAATGAAACCTGTTACACTGAAATAGTGTTTTTAAATTTGTGATAGTGTTATATGCATGCATTAAATAGTAAGATATCATGGGTACTGTAATTTCAAAGTAGCGATAAGCAGAAATATTTCAAGATATTTGAAACAGTTTGCATGCATGCAACATTTGAGCTGGACTTAGAAGGTGGTTGGTTGGCTGGCTGTGTTGATGGTGAGTTCTGCAGGGTATGTGCCTCATCTTCCCCACCCTGGCAGCTTGCTTAGGACCCACTAGAGGTCCTCATAATATATCAGTTCAATGCTGGAGAGAAGGTGGAGGCCCCATGGAGTTCTTGGGTTTTGTAGCTTGGGTGCTAGGATGGATGGCTTTGCCATGACAGAGGTCCTGCCATTCGTTGAAGAACAGTAGACAGAGGCATTTGGTGATATTTAAACTCCAGATTGTAGCCTAGGCTGAAAGTGAAAAGGAAGCTTTCTTTAGCTTCTCAGTTCTCTGTTTAGCTGGGATGACTGATTGATGGCAGTGGTTTTAATAACTCAGCAAACCAGGGCTACTCCACGCAAGATGAATTTGGTTGAGATGTAAATATTTTATATCAGAGTATTAACTGCTTATTAAAAGTGTATTGAGATTTATATGTTAAATGGATATAATTATAGCCATCACAGAGGGGTCATTTGCTTGTTGGAAACATCTCTAACAGAGCTGTTAATCCGGAAATGTGCGTCCTGCAGTCAACTGGCCTTTAGGTAGAACATTTTCCTTGTCTTATTAAGCAAAAATTAAACACAGGTATAAAAGCTGCTGAAAATGCAGCTCTATTTTCTGGACCCACCACATGCAGATCACGTGGTGCTGCCAAGCCTTAGACGTGGCTCCCCTGAGATAGAAGAGGCTGTTCTGTGGCTGCAAGGTCTTCACAGCTCATTGTGACAGGGCATACCCAGGGGAAAGCTGGGCTGCTTGGCTCTTCCAGTAGGAGCAGGCTGAGAGCCCAGATATGGGGGAGGAGGATCCTGCCACTGAACTCTACACCCAGGGTTCGGGGTGTGTTGACCCCCTTCTTCTTGCGGCCTGGAGAAAGTGGCCACACTCTCTGGGGGCCATTTGGAACCTGATGCAGGTAAGTGGGCAATATACAGTTTTTCTGAACTGAGCATCTGGAACTTTCTCTGTATGAAAAATTCAAACTGTATAAAATTTGGGGCAGGTGACCCATGGGAAAACATGTATCTCTTGAATGACAAAAGGTGTTGAGTTTAGGGGGAAGCTTAGAGTGCATCCATCTATCCATCTATCCATCCATCCAACATGCTGAGTACCAGGCACCATTGCTAGGCACTGGGAATACAGCAGGGAGTAAAAGAAAAATCCCTGCCTTCATGGAGCTTATATCTCAGGGCAGGAGTCAAATAACAGGTAATCGGGAAGGATTACTTGAACCCAGGGGTTTGAGGCTGCAGTGAGCTATGATTGTGCCACTGCACTCCAGCCCAGGTGGCAGAGTGAGACCCTGTCTCAAAACCCCAAACAAACAAAAACACAAATAATGTGTCCAGAGATCAGGCTGCACATAAGAGTAGTTTTGACAGCTGGGCGTGGTGGCTCACGCCTGTAATCCCAGCACTTTGGGAGGCCAAGGCCAGTGGATCACCTGAAGTTAGGAGTTCAATTCCAGCCTGACCAACATGGAGAAATCCCGTCTCTACTAAAAATACAAAATTAGCCAGGCATGGTGGCACATGCCTATAATCCCAGCTACTCAGGAGGCTGTGGCAGGAGAATCGCTTGAACCAGGGAGGTGGAGGCTGTGGTGAGCCGAGGCTGTGCCATTGCACTCCAGCCTGGGCAACAAGAGCAAAACTCAATCTCAAAAAAAAAAAAAAAAAAAAAAAACGTACCAAATTTAAGTGATTTCTGTATTTTTTGATTATTTTTTTTGTTTGGTTTAAATCCACACATAGACACATGTCTGTGTATCACAACGGTCATGTCTTGGTTTTCTGGAGAATGGGCAGTCCTGGCTCTGGAAAGCTCACAAGCTTCCTTCTGCTGTTCTGCATGGAAATCTTTGCATAATGTTTATTGTGTTCCATATTCCCCATTTCAGAAAGCAAGGAAGATTGTGATGTGCTTTTGTGGTAACTCCAGGTCCCCACGCCTGTTCTAGGCTGTGATCTAGGGCTACCCTCTGAGGGTGGGGCATACAGTTTGTCCTCCACTAAATGGTCCCAGGGTCTGTACTTTCTGGGTCCTTGGGTCTACTTTTTAGAGTTTCCTCTGTCCTCCCTGTTGGCAGGCTGTCCCTCCCAACTCGAGCTCTTTTGTCCTTTCTTCATGTCCAGATACTTCCAGCCTGTACAGGGAAACAGTCAAATACTGACTGGTGTCTTCACAGAGAAAGCTATTTAGCAAATTGAAAAACATCTTTATCATTTTTGCGTTGATGTTCCAAGCCTTGTTTGTGAGTAATGTTAGTCTGTGGACAGAGGCACGTCCATGTACAGTGCTGAGGGACCTTCCCCCTGGTCCCAGCAGCTGTGAAAAAGGTGCAATGGGTGGCTCGGGGGACACTTCTGGAACGGAGCTGTGGGAACAGGAGATGCTGTGGGGAGTTGGGCAGGAGAGGCTGTGGTCCCAGTGCAGGAGAAAGGGCATGTTTCTACTGCAAAGCAGAACCTCAGCTTCTTGGTCTACATCCTGCACTGTCCAGGACAGTCGCTGCTAGTCACATGAGGCTTTCGAGTACTTAAACTATGACTACTCGTACTGAGAAACTAAATTTAAAAAATTTAAATTAATTTAAATTTAATTTGAAAAACAATTACAACCTGCCAACAGGGAGGAAAGAAAAACTATGCAAAGGCAGACCCAAGGATTCGAAGGTTACTGGGAAACTTTAAAGTATGTTTGAGGCAATGTGAGTATGTTAGTTTACTTTTGCAACTATAAATTTTATGAGCTCTACATACTGATCAAGTATTTGAGGAAAATCTGGCATCTGAATTGAGACATGCTGTAAATGTAAAATACACACCAGAGTTTGAAGACATGGTATGGGAAAATGTAAAATACCTCAATAATTTAAAAATATTTATTACGTATTGAAATAATATTTGGATATACTGGATTAAATAAAATACTAAAGTTAACTTTACCTGTTTCTGTTTGTTTAAAACGTGGCTTCTAGAAAACTTAAAATTGCATATGTGACTTGCATTATATTGGACAGTGCACACCTAGAGCCTTCTCTGACTCTTGTTCAGGTTTGAGGCTGTTACATAATTTTATGTGGTTGAGCTTGCTATTTATTGGACACTTACACGTGCCAGACTCTGTGCTAAGACATTTACATGTTTTTAGTCCTCCCAAGAGCCCTATGAGCTAGGTACTATGACCCCCATTTTAAGTAGAAGGTTGCTGAAATTCAGAGAGGTGAAGTAACTTGCTCGAGGTCACACAGCTGATAGGCTCACACAGCTAATAGCAGAGCGGGGACCCTAGAATTGGACAGGTCTAGGTTAAAGCTTTCCTCCCAACCATAATGCCACATTGCCTCACTGCAACATCATGAGTTAAATGCCCATCTTGGGGCTCCAAATTCCAGAGCCAGGGACATGGTTAGCAAGGGATAATGAGGACCATGAGCATCCATGGGGGGACCATGCCATTGGGTTTGCTGTGCGTGTGCCTGCAGTTCTCCTTGGAGGGTGTCACTTTGGAGAGGAGGTGAGCCCTGAGGATACCTGGAGAGCATCACCACCCTGCTCTGATGGGTGAGAGGGCATCTGGGGGCACAGAGTCCAATTCCAGCTGCAGCCTTGTCCCATTTTGTGGCAAAGTGCTTTCACCAACATCATGAGCTGGCAGTGCCAACAGAATTGTCACCTCCACTTCACAGATGAGCAAGCTGAACCTCAGGCAAAATTACATCCTTGAACTTACAACCAGAACTGGAACTAGAATCCAGGGTCTGGTTCCAAATTCAGAGTTCTTCCTACCAACTAAACTGGGCTCCCTCCAGGGGTCAAGTGAAAGGTATCATAGGGCTTGTGTGCTTTGGAGGAAAGTCCCAGGATATCACTTTCAGGGTGACAGAAATATTTCTATGAGGACTTTCTCTTGGGTCAGTTGGCCTTTGAGTGAGAGGGTTTCTGAGGTCTTCCGACTGGGTGAAGGGAAATGGCAATGTAGCTAGGCAGGCCCTGGTCAGGGTGACAAGTGGGCAAGGCAGGGCTGCTCAGATGGGAAAGGATGCAGTGGTGGAGTGGGCCACTTTCAGATCCATGGTTTAAAAAATTTAATGACATGTGTTTTCTACATATTTATGGGGTACATTGGGATATTTTGATACATGTATACATTGTGTAATGATCAAATCAGGGTAATTAGCATATCTCAATCATTTATTTCTTTGTGTTGGAAACATACACAATCCTCTCTTGTAGCTATTTGATATATATAATACCTTGTCGTTGACTATAGTCAGTCTACTGTGCAATAGGATGCTAGAACTTCTTCCTTTCTAGTTGTAACTTTTACCGGTTGACCATCCTTTCTGTATTCTTTCTCTGGCTTCCCTTGCCAGGCTGTGGTAACCACTGTTCTGCTCTCTTGTCTGTGCGATCAACTCTTTCAGATTCTGCATATGACAGAGATCATGCAGTATTTGTCTTTCTGTGTCTGGTTTATTTCACTTAACGTCGAGTCCTCCAGGTTCATCCATGTTGTCACAGAGGATAGGATTTCAATCTTTTTAATGGCCGACTCATATTCCATTGCGTATATATATACCACATTTTCTTTATCCATTTATTTATCGGACACTTAGGCTGATTTCATATGTCGGTTACCGAGAATAGTGCTCAGTCAATGCGTGAGTGCAGATACCTCTTTGACAAACTGATATCTTTTCCTTCAGGTATGTACCCAGCAGTGGGATCGCTGGGTCACATGGTAGTTTGGTTTTTATTTTTGAGGACCTTCATACTGTTGTCCATAGTGACTGTACTAATTTACATTTTGACCAACAGTGTGTTAGGATTCCCTTTCTCCGCATCTTTGCTGACACTTGTTATCTTTTGTCGTTTTGAGAGTAGCTTTTCTAATTTGAGTGAGGCGGTATCTCATCATTGCTTTGATTTGCATTTCTCTGATGATTAATGATGTTAAGCTTTTTGTCACATACCTGTTAGCTATTTTGTATGTCCTCTCTTGAGAAACGACTATTAACACATTTCTTTGTCCATTTTTGAATTGGGTTGTTTTGTTTTATTGAGTCGAGTTCCTTATATAGTCTGGTTATGAACCCTTGTTAGATGCATAATTTGCAAATATCTTCTTCCATTGTGTAGACTGTCTCTTTGCTTTTGTCTGTTTTTGCTATGTAGAAGTTTTTTAGTTTGATGCAATCCCATGTGTCTATTTTTGCTTTTGTTGCCTGTGCTCTTGAGGTCTTATCAAAAAAATCCTTGCCCAGTCCAACGTCATGAAGCATTTCTCCTGTGTTTTCTTCCAGTAGTTTCAAAGTTTTGGATCTTACATTTAAGTCTTTAATCCATTTTGAGCTGATTTTTGTATATGAGATAAGGACCTAATTTCATTCTTCTACATGTAGATGTCCCAGCACTGTTAATTGAAGAGACTGTCCTTTCCCCAATGTGTGTTCTTCACACCTTCATCAAAAATCATTTGGCTATAGATGCATGGATTTCTGGGCTTTCTATTGTGTTCCTTTGGTCTGTATGTCTGTTTTTATGCCAATATTATATCGTTTGGTGACTATAGCTTTGTCATATATTTTAAAGTCAGATAGTGTGATGCTTACAGCTCCCTGCCCACTGCCCCCACCTCAGGATTGCTTTGGTTATTCAGGATCCATGTTTAGCTTTCACTCTACCATCACTGACACTGAAAAATCTCTTTCCAAAGGGCCCCTGATTTCTCCTGAAGCCTCAGAACAGAGGGCTGCCAAGTAGGACATCCTTGGAGAAAGATTTGGGGCTTTCCTGGGTCTTGTCTCTCTGTTCAAGTGTCTTTTGGAGCCCTGGGCTGTGTCCTGGCACCCGCATTTACTACCTATGAAGGGTAGTTGCTTTACCTTTCTGAACTTCAGTTTTTGCATCTGTAAAATGGGACTTCACCTTGCAAAGTGAGTCTTACATTTGGGTCTTGCAAGGGACTTTACCTTGCAGAGTGAGGATTATTAGCACAGAGCATGTGAAATGTGTGGCATCCAGCCTGGCAGCTGGTGGTACAGTGAACATTGGCGATGAGTTGCATACAGACACTTGAGAGTTCTTTGGGACCCTCCTTGTTTCTCTGTGGGAAGCTATTGGCCCAGGAGAAAGGGCAGAGCAGCAGCCATGAAGGAGGCACACACATGGGCGAGGATACACCTTCTGCTCAAGCAACTCCTGGGCTCTGCCAGGAAGGGCCTTTGGATGCCTGGTGACCATGGAGAAGGGGGGAAAAGAGGGAGGCAGGGGCTCTGCAAAGCCGTGCTCAGCAGCAGCCTGGCACAGACACTGATCAGTATCCCTGCCTTCCCTTGCAAAGCTGGCCGAGGGTTCAAGGAAGCAGGCTTGGGGCACTCCAAACCTTAAGGGCTGGTTCTGGAGCCTTTTCTGGCAGAGCTGGCCAGGTTCTCTACCTTGAAGGCAGGCTGGCTGGAACAATGAAGATCTCCATAGGTGCTTCCTGGGCAGAGTGTGTTTACACAATCCAAAATTTGTAACCTCTTCTGGGAGACATGATTGCCCTTAGGGACTTCTAGTAGACCAAGGATAAAAAAAAAAGAAAAAAAAGGGAATTCCTCATGGCTCCTGTTTGGATGGATACTTCCAAGAAAAATGTCTGGTCTGGCAAGGCAGCCCCTTGAGATACTAACTGTGCGTCAAGGTGGTACCAGGCAGGCATTTTCCTGGTTAGGGGAGTGAGGCCTCTTCCCCTCAAACTCGGCAGGAACAATGTCTGAATCCTTTGGATTTTTGCAGCCCTTCTCTTCCAGCATATTGGTGGTAGTGCCAAATTTTGTGAAACAAAAGTACCCAAACTGGGCATGTCACATGTACCTAGAGAAAATTCATAGTCCATTTTGTGCTTTCCAGTGAAGCTGCACCTGGCCACCAAGCAGAAAGGGCTCCTTCCCCTCTGCCCTGGGCCCAGTCACAGCAGGAGGACAGTGGGCAGACCGAGAGCTGAGGGCCCTTGTCCTTTAAGCAGCTGGCGCCTCTGGCTGGCCTGGATTCGTTAAGCCCAGGCAGCTCCTTGACTCTGCCGATGGTCACTAGGCGATAAGCGGTAATGCCCAGCCCTTCCTCCTTTGAACTGAGTGTTGTGTCTCTTCCTCCTGGGGAGGTGTTTCGCACTGTCAGTTCCTAGGGATTAGGTGCCTGTTTAGGCTGGATGAACTCATGAATGAAAATATTTTGCTTTGTTCTTTGGGCATTGGAGACCTGCACAGTGGGCCCCTCTCTTCTCTCTCCTGTCTCTCCCAGCACCACCTGTTCAGGCCCACACTAATAATATCAGCCAAGGCCTCTACAGCAGCCCCTAAGCTGCCTCTCGATAGTTTGGACAAGGCCTCTGTACTGTGATGGAACCAGGTGACCCGCAGCCTCTGGGCCGGGTGAGTGCTTTCGTGATATTTTCTTCCTGGTTCATGCTATGTTCTTCAGCACACGATGGCAGAGGAGCAGCCCCAGCCTCTTCTGTGTTATGAGCAAGGGAGAGGTTGGGGAGAGGAATCGGCCCTGTGTTACGTCGTTTGCCCTGCTTTGATTCCAGTGCCATGGACTTCCTGAACGTCCTGGGGGTGTGGGTCGTGAGGTCAGGGGAACTGAATCAGCCCTGTCTTCTTGGAAGAGGCAGGAGGATCAGAGTTCAAATCTTAGCGCTGCCTCCTCTTAGTTCTGTGACCTTGGGAAAGTCATGCCCAATTTACAGATGAGGACACTGGCGTCCAACACCTTCCTTGCCAAACTGCTCTGAAGCCTGTTAGTATATGTGGTGCCAAACATAGTGCCTGGCATGGAGTTGGCATTATGTCACACTGTCCTCTTCCTGCCTTGCTTACGGGCTTGGCTGGACCAGCAGCCTGGGCCAACACCCAACCCATGCCCCATCTCCATATCCAGAGAATGAGGAAGACCCAAAGGGGTGCTTCTGGGGCCTCAGTGAGATGGGTGAAGTCATCAGCTCCTAAGAGAATTAACGCTGTAATTGATAGGTCGATGATGTTGCTGGCTGGTTCACAGCCATGGCGAGTTCCTACCGTCGCGTGGCTCTGGTGCTCCCTGGGAGCCTGAGGTTGGTGGCCAGTCTCCAGAGGGCAACTGTCTTGCTACCACCTCCTGCAGGGAGTTGCTGGGTACTGCCCGTAGAGGACATAGGCTGGTGGCTACTAGGAGTCTTTTCTGGAGTGCAATGGATTATATTGCTTAGTTGTAATAGGTTCAGTTGAGGATCAAAACAAGCCCTGGGCTGATGGCTGATGACTTGGCCGGGTGGGTGAGCGGAAGTGTATACATACACCTAGGTATATGCCTCTGTGCCAACTCCTGTGTGTGTATTTTGCGAGGTGGGGGTAGGGCTGGGATTATTATTAGGGTTTTACCATCTTGACATCTGATCAATGGCTTTATCAATGAACAGTTGTTTTAAAAGTGTTATTCTGCAGAAGTACTATATATTAATATTAGAAAAACTGGAAAAGTAGAGGTAACCACTGTCAATATTTTGAAGTTTTTCCCCCATAAATATGTGTGTTACTTTTTTCTTGCAAAATAGTATCAGCCATTTTTTTAAACTTATTCTCTTTGCTTAATAATATATCATGGTGGCCTTTTACCCTGACACCATCGTTTGTGACGGTTGCATGGTAGGAATGATGGCCCGTGGTATGAATATACTATAGTTTTCAAACCCACACTCCTATATTTGGACGTGTGGGTTATTTCTGAGTGTTAGTCTTCACGTCCGCATTGTGACTGACATCTTTGTACCAGCATTTTGGTGTCCTTTTCTCTAAGAGAAAAGTTTAGAAGTTGAATTCTGGGGACAAAGGGTGTCTGTGTTTCTTAAGCTTCTGATACTTTTAGCTAAATTGCCTTCCAGAAAGTTTGTACTAAGCCAAATCAAAGGGAAACAACTCCTTTCCCCTTCTGCATGCATTACCTAGGCCTGCCTTACCTTTCTAAAGGAACGGGAGAGCGGGCTGATGTGTCAAAAGACCCTCAGGTCCCTGCAAGATCTCTGAGGTGCTGAATCCCTTTTACACATGAGGGACTGAGGCCCAGGGAGGTTCAGGGACCAAGTGTGTCTTCCCGAGGAGGGCCTGGGAGCCATGGCCTGGCTGAGCCAGAGGCATCACAGGGCGCGAGGAAGCCAGCTGCCTGCCCTGGGCCCAGTGACCTGGGAGGCAAAGGAAAGGCCTCGGGCTTTACCTGGTGAGAAGAGCCAGGTAGCAGGGTGGGAGGGCTCTGGACCTTCAGTCACTGCTGGGCTTCTTCCTCAGGAGCAGGGAGCTGGCGCTGTCTGGGGTGGGGCACGTGCCAGGGAGGGAAGTCCATTTAGAGGCTTGAGTGAGTGCCAGCCTCTCAACTCAGCTCTTCTCCATCTCTTCCCCCTGTCCTGCCTATCAGGCTTTTGAGTGCATCACGGAGGCAGGGATGGGCTGGCACACATCGTGTTCTCCTTAGAGGCTCGAGAGAGTGCCCAGCCCAGGAGATGGTGGGGCTGGTGCCTGGAGGGCCACCAGTCTAGTTGGGCGATGGGATGGGGCCCTTCAGTCCAGAGGTTAGGGAATGATGTCTGAGAAAGTGCAGGCTGTGGGATCCTTCTTTTGGGTGGCTCTTATCAAGCACTAACCATGGGCCAGGACTTGGCCCAGAAGCTGGGGGATACAGCCAGCATGAAGAGAACACAACAGTCTCTGCCCTCAGGTACTCACAGTCCCGTGGGGACGTCTAACTGGGACAGGCAGGGGTGACTGATGACTGCACTGACGCTGTGGGCGTTTGGAGGAGAACAGCTTGGGGGAAGGCTTCCGGGAGGAAGGTATACCCAGCTTGAGACCTGAAGAAGCAGGGAAAAGGGGACATGGAGGGAAGGGCACGTGGTCATGGCAGAGGGGGAGAGCATAGGGAAAGGCCTGGATGTCAGTGGCAGGCTGACGAGTGGCCTCTAGCAGGCCTGCTACACTTCCCAGGGAAAGCCAGCTCTGTAAGGGTGCACAGGAGATGGACCGCCCAGGAGGGAGCCTTCCCTGCCAGGAGGGTACCAGGCAGGGCAGTGTTGAGGAAGCTATGGTGTTGGCCCACCCGTGGGTGCCTCTGGTGGCATTGTAGAGTTTCTCTCCAGAGGCCAGGCATGGCAGGTCAGGCGGGGTTTGTGGGAGGTGGGGGAGGTGGTAGTTATGGGGGAACCTCACCGCCCTTCTCTTTATTCTGAAACATACAATCTGGATTCCCTCTGGAACGTGTCCCTCAGAAGGCTAGGAAGACCATTTCTCTTGGTTCAGAAGCTCTGTGTTCTGTACCTCAATCCTCCAGGAGGCCCTGAGAGCCTCAGGTGAGAGAAAGCCCAAGGCATCCTTGCTACCTGGGGAGACCATCTTGGGGGAGGAAGGCAGGTCCCTGGCCAGCGCTGTTTCTCTCACCACCACCAGCCTGCTTTGTGAAGGCCAGCTCCCTCCCCAGCGCCTCCAGGAGGATGTCCTGACTTCTCACCCAGGCGCACAGGCCCTGTGGAGTCGGTCTCATGGCGCACATCTCAGCCAGCACACCCACGACGTCCATGGGTCCCACTGTCTGCCCTCCTCCCCCAGGGGACACTGGTGTCCTAACCCCCCCACATCTGTGCTTATCTGGCTTCCTCTACCCTGGTCCCCGTCTCCTTTATTTAAGTCCTGCTCATCCTCCCAGGTGGGCATAGATCACCTCCTCTGAGAAGCCTCCCTAGCTTTCCTAGCTCTCTTAGGCTGAGTGCAGCTCTCCTGGCTCAGGACACCACCCTTGGTCCTGGTGGTTGTTACCACCCCATTTCCTCCCTCTCGTTGGCGCTGATTCTGCCAGCATAGGACTGCTGGATGAGGGGGCTCCTCCAGCCGGCCCATCCTTCCTGTGTGTGTCCCCCACAGGGCCTGACACCCTGGCACTCTGTAGGGGCTCAGGACCCCATTTGCTGAGGCAAGGCCACATTTCCTCAAGAAGAGGCAGGAGTCACCCAGTGGGCACCTCTCCACCCCCCACGAGTAAAGCAATGATGCCGCACCGTGATGCCACTTTCTGAGCATGACATGGTTAGCAGCACAGGCTCAGAAGATAGCCAGGGAGGCCTGGCTCTGGCTCTGACTGGCTATATAACCTCAGGTAAGTCACGTAACCTTTCTGAATCTTGGTTTTCTCATCTCCTTACAGGAGTGTTGACAGCATGGACAAAGGCAACCGGTATGTCATCCTCCTCGCCCCAGGCCCCACGTGGCCCAGTCTCTGCACACTCATGCAGCCAGAAATAATCAGCAGCCTGTCTCATTATTGTATTCTTAAAGAAAGTCGAAGGCTGAGCATCCCTGTCCTGTGCCCCAGCAGCACTCATGAGCCCCGGCCAGTGCAGGTCCTGGCTACCCCGCGGCCCTCAGGGCCTCTCCCCCACATCCAGCTTTTCCTTGTCCCTTCTCGTGCCCCCCTCCCGCAGCACTCGGTTATGCATATAGACCCTGCCTCTCAACTCAGCTCTTCTCCGCTCCATCCTCCCCCTGTCCTGCCTGCCAGGCTCTTGAGTGCATCCCAGAGGAGGGATGGGCTGGCATGGAGTTCTCATTAGAGTGGGTGCAGGGAGGGGAAAGATACTCGCACGTGGGCAGATGAGTTCAGTCTTAGATGCGCGAGGCCCCGGCCCATCACAGATGCTTGCTGGGAATTCAGTAAGCATTTATGGGCTACCTACTATATGTCCCAGGCACCATGCTGTGTTTCTATTCCCAAGAAGCTCTGTGAGGCAGGTGGTGGTAGCTGCATTTTACAGATAAGAAAGCTCAGAGCACTCAGATTGACTGAGGTTGCACAACCTGTTCGAACATTTTGTCACCCCCCGCCCCATGCATAGTTACTAAGTGTCAGCTAGGTGCTGGGCTGTGTGGGGAGCTCTTTGGGGAGAGAGGGCCCTTTGGAGTCCTGGGTCTGCCCCCTGGGTCTGGCAGGAAGACCATTTAGATGATGAGGGGAACAGACTGGAGGCAGGTGACAGGCAGATCCTAAATGCACAGGATTAAATATTTACATTAGGTAAGGATGAGGGTTAAGTGTCTCAGAGGAAGGCAAGGGGAGAGTGGAGGGAACTGCTGCTGGGGCTGACCTGAAGAGCTTATAGAAGGCTGCAAGAGAGGGGACATCTCTGGGGGCTCAGAGGAGCCAGCGGGGGGCTGGGGTGGATGCTGGAGTCAAGCTGCATCTCCTGTGAGCTGTGTGCAAGTGTGTGGTGGCCGGAGAATGTGGGAGCCACATACTTTTGTATAATTAGCTCGGCTCCTCTGCAGCGGTGGCAATTAGCTGCAGGCGGGAGACAGGACTTCCTGTGGCCAAGGCCACTTCTGCACCTGGGGCCGCTTACCTGGGCTCCTGCTGTCCTGGCTTGGGCCCTGTGTGTTTCCGGCAGGGGCAGCTGAGAAGCAGGTGGGGCTGTTGGGACTGCAAGGTCACAGCTTCCACCTCACAGAAGGAGGGAATTGTGCCGGCCCATCCTGCCGCTCAGCCCTGTTTATATCTTCTCTGGGGCCCCGCTTTGAGAGGGGCTATTGCCCCTCTCCTCACCTGTTGGGGGCTGTTTCTGAGCCTTTCTCACTCTTCCTGGCTGTGGGTAGGACTGGCGGCATAATAGAGGGGCCTAGTTCCCCCAATGGTTAGTAGATGCCTATGTACCTCTTCCCACGGGCAGCTCAGGGGGCAGGAACATTCTGAGCATTTGGCCTTTGAGGAGCCCCACCTATCCTGCCATAATGAAAAATGTCAAAAATGAGATAATTAATGCTGCCACTTTGTTTCTCTTTAGTGTCTAGGGAATATTGCTTTATTTATCTAATGTTATCAGCAATAATAATCACTGTCTTTGTGTTTTATTTTTTAACTGGCCCGGCCTGTTTCTCTACTAAAATTGTGAGATAGTAGATGTGAAAACTTGGAAGCAGGAGTGTAATGATTCCCACTTTGTAGGAAAAACCGCAGGTTGGAGAAGTGAGATGCTTGCTCAGGGTCACCTGGGGAAGCTGACCGTGGCCTAGGGCCACTGATATGCCAAGTGCTACCATGCTCAGGCTTCCCCAGCTTAGCTGGGGTAGAGCTGAAGCTGGGAACTGGGGCCCGCCCTCCCTCCGCACCAAAGTGGCGGGGGAGAGCAAGTTGCTGGTGGCTAAGTCGCAGGGAGGGATGTCAGTATGGCACCCATCGCAGTCAGCTTGGTCCTGCTGTTGGCTGGGACCCAGTGGCACTATGCTTGGGGGCATATCCTGGAGATAAGCTGGCTGCCCGCTCTCTCAGCCACTGTCAAGCAGGCTGAGTCCCTGGCTCCTCCATCCTCCATTGTGCACCCCAGAGCTGGAAAATGTTCTAAAAATCCTTGGAGCAATGGCTTTCCCCAACCAGGCATAGCCTGCCTCCTGAGAAACCCAGGACAAGCGAGTGTGCTCACCACCTGCTGTGAGCAGCAGGCATGAGGCCTAAAACCCCCCAGGTTTCACAGGTATGGTAGGATTCAATGTGATCAATATGAAGCGTTTGGTACGTGCCTGGCTTAGCGTGAGTGTTTACTTGGCGTTAATGGCAATTATTATTATGTTAGACATGATTATTAAGTCATTTATGCCTGAGGTTGCAATTTTTTGATTTTTTGCAATCAGACCTTGGTGGTGACCTTGAGCAGTAGGGTATAAATAACTCCCACATGCTCGGTGTTCCAATAATGGAACACTAGGCATAAATAGAATAAAGAAAAAGTGTTCTGTGAAGTGAGTAACAGGGTCCTGGTCCAGGAGGAGAGTGCTCCACAAATAGTAGCTGTCGTTAGCTATTGGCCCTTTGTCTCCTGAATCCCCTGATGGGTCTAAGCCGCCTTCCCAAGCATGAAACTTCAGCTGATTCTCATTACTTGCACCAGTCCCTGCAAATACCAAATTAACAAATATTAAACCACTGCTCCTAGGGACAATACAAAGTTAGGTTCCTGTGAGCTTCTGATCACATTTTTGTCAATTGATCAATACATAACCTTGTTTTATGTGTGTTGCTGTTTAAAGAACCTTGTTTAATATATGTTGATGATTCAGAAATACTGATTTCATTGCTAGTAGCATTATAACTCAAGTCTGGAATGGAGCTTATCAGCTAACACAAGCTTGTCCAACCTGTGGCCCATGGGCTGCATGAGGCCCAGGATGGCTTTGAATGCAGCCCAACACAAATGCATAAACTTTCTTAAAACATTATGAGATTTGTTGGTGCTTTTTTTCCTAAACTCATCAGCTATCATTAGTGTTAGTGTACTTTATGTGTGGCCCAAGACAATTCTCCTTCCAGTGTGACCCCGGGAAGCCAAAGATTGGATGCCCCTGATCTAACACAAGTATTTTCTCTATAAAGTATATCATGGCCTTCTTGCTCTTAGGAACACCTCACAGAACTATTCTTGGGGGTTATTTTAAACAGCAAAATAGCCAACAAAAAGCACAATAACGCAAGACAAAAAGAAAAAACACATTACACACAGCAGAAAGGATGCTTTTTGGCCTAGTGCAGTGGCTCACACCTGTAAGCCCAGCACTTTGGGAGACTGAGGCAGGAGGATTATTTGAGATCAGAAGTTCAAGATCAGCCTGACCAAACATGTTGAAACCCCGTCTCTACTGAAAATAGTAAAAACATAGCCGGGCCTGGTGGCAAACGCCTGTAATCTCAGCTATTCAGGAGACTGAGGCAAGAGAATGGCTTGAACCTGGGAGGTGGAGGTTGCAGTGAGCTGAGATCGTACTACTGCACTCCAGGCTGGGTGACAGAATGAGATTCCATCTCAAAACAAAAAAAAAGAAAGGACACTTGTTTACAGTATGAGCTGAAACAAGAAGGCAGAGGGGTCAACCTCAGCTGGACACTTGCACATTGGGTGACTCAGGTGTTTTACTACTCTGTGCGTATCTGCAAATGACCATGAAAGCAACCATGAGTATTGATTTTGGAGGTTACAAATAGAGTTCAGTGAGCATGCAAATTGAATACAGAATCTGCAGATAAGGAGGATCAGTTGTACATGGTAGAGTAACCAAACTTCTGGCCTAGCCCAGATGTTTGGAGGTATTCAAGGTTGGGGGACAGCGGACAGAGCCATAGGAAATGTGGAGAGCAAGGAGGCCTCCATGTGGTCCCACAGCCAGCTGCTGGCCCAGCCCTGAGCAGAGAGAGGCTGGGGACTCTGAGGCTCTAGGCTGGACTGGGGCTAAGCCTGAATGGCTTTGTCCACAGTTACCCTGATGGATTTTCCACACACAGCACTTCAGCTGTTTATGGCAGTGTGTTTATGTGGGTGGGTTGGGAGATATTTTTATTTTTTGGATGCATTTTAACATGAGAAGGAACTTACTGTTGCAGGATTTTCATTTTGTGTGCCCTTCTGTATCCTGCCCTCATTGGTTTTACAGGGCACTGGCAGAAATGGGAACATAATTTGGATTGGTTATATGTCCAGTTAGGAGCCTGAGCTTTCATGCAGAGGAAGGGGATGAGTATGAATTCCCCAGTGCAGAATCCCCCCCCCAGGCCTGGCTCAAGGAGGAAGGTGAGGAAGGGTGGGAGTAGGGCTGGAGAGGAGCAGGGAAGGCCATCCCCAGTCATCTAGAGCTCTTGGCAGACTTACCTGCCCCCCATGAATCTTCTAGAGGCTGACTTTGAGACCTTGGAGGGTCCCTGGTCCCCACCAGTCACCTCAGTTTCCAGGTGGTGAGGCCTCCCAGTCACCACACAGCAGAGCTGGTGCTCGGGCCGAGGCCTCTGGGCTGTGGACCTGTGCGCTTTTCACATCAGCAACGTGCCATGGCTGTTGCCTCTCACAGCAGCACTTCCTTCTTTTGTTAGAGACTGCTGTCAGTCCCGTGAAGAGGTTAGGAGCTTGGGCTTTGGAGTGAGACTGCGCATGCTGGAATCTTGGCTTAGTCACTTACTGGCTGTTTGACCCAGGACAAGTCCCTTCTCTGTGTCTGTTTGCTTATTTTAAAATGAGAAGAAGGCCTGGCGTGGTGGCTTGCACCAGTAATCCCAGCACTTTGGGAGGCCGAGGCTGGTGGATCACCTGAGGTCAGAAATTCAAGACCAGCCTGATCAACGTGGTGAAACTCTGTCTCTACAAAAATTACTGGGCATCATGGTGGGTGCCTGTAATCCCAGCTACTCCAACGGCTTAGGTGGAAGAATTGCTTGAACCTGGGAGGTGGAGGTTGCAGTGAGCTGAGATCATTCCACTGTACTCCAGTTTGGGCGACAGAGCAAGACTCCGTCTCAGGGGGGGAAAAAAATAAGAATACCTATTACTCAGGATTGCACTGAAGATTTAACTGGTTAAATAGTTTAAAACCATTTAGAACAATCCTGGCACAAAATAAGAGCTATCTGAGTGCTTGTGAACTAAACAAAACATGTGCCCTTACTGAGCTCCAGTTTAGTCATCTAAAAAATGGGATGGATATTGATACCCACCACAAAGGGTGGCTATGACTCAGTATGACGAAGAATGAGCGTATGATGTTTAGCACAAGGTGGGCTTTACAAAACTGTCAATAATTTGTATCATTGGTATTAATTGGCAGCTGTCTCCCTATTCAATTGGCAGAATCTCCTACCTTGAGTTCAGATGAGGGGGGAGGAAGAAAATGCAAAGCAGGAGCCAGGAGGAAGGGGGGTGAACGGAGACTGCCGAGTCTGCATTCACAGGAGGCCAGAGGTGGCTTTTGGGCTTCCCCCTGGCAAACCCGTGTCCCCAGCCAGGTGGTGGTCCCAGGAATGAGTGGGAACTGGTTCTCTGTCCTCCAGCCACATCCTAGAGGGGAGCCTACCTTCCCTAACCCCACAGGAGCCTGAGAAGCTGGTCAACACTGCTTCCTTGGCTGAGTCTCCGGCCTGGCATCTGGGCAGACGTGTGGCCACGGGGTCTGCCAAGCAGGGAGAATGCCATTTGGAAGAAGTGGGTACGTGCAAAAAATTCCCTTCTGAAATTCCTCTGAAAGTCTCAGGATATGCTTCACAGGAAGCGTCAGCACAATTTTCTAATCAAGTTGAAGTCCGTGGCCCGTAGTTAGAAACAATAAATGAAGTGCAATTTGAGCCAGCACTTTGCCTGAGTTTCCATTTCTGGAAGTGGGTGTGGGTGAGAAGCTGGCCTTTCTGAGGGGAAGAACTTGACCCTTGACCCTGACCATTTAGCCCCCAGCCTCACCATCAGCTTGCAGGGGTGGGACCCTAGGACTGTATTTTAGGCAATCATTGCAAATCCTTATTTTGATCTGGCAGGTCAAAGTCCACACTTGTCTGTAAATCAATGCACACCATTAAGCTCACTCTTTGTTTTTTCTCCTTCCAGAGCCTTCTACCTACCAGGCTTGGAGTTTAGTCTTGGAGATCATTGTTTAATCAATATTAAACCATTCACATAGTTTAAGTGTTTGCTTATGTGCTTTGAATCATTGCTTGCAGTAAGAACAAGTGATGCCCCTAATCTGCCTTCACTACACTCCCCAATACCCTAATTATGTAATTTAGAAAAGAACATTTCCTGACAGCAGTTTCTCAGTGTGCAGCAGCAAATGCTGACTGGGACGGGGACAAACAACCCTGTAATAGCTAGCACATGGAGCCCACTGCCTTGGTCCAGGCAGCCCTGGCTTGGGGCAGACGCCCGTCCCTTTAGGTTAAGGCTTTCAAATGATGGCATATTAGTGCCAGTAGAAGTAATTCCACATGAAAGGAGCTGAAGCTAATAGCCCATCTCCAGTCTCTCCTAGTTTGCAGAATAGGCCCTCATTGCAAATTGTAACCGACGCAGACATTCAGGAACACATATCTTACCCAGATGGGGAGACTGACGCAGCCAAAGACGTGTGCAAGAGGCCAAGGTTTAGACTAAACTCCGCTTTATATCCTTGCCAACCCCCACATCTACAGTCCAGGGGCTAGGCCTGAGTGTCCCGAATATATCCTTATTCCTTTTAGGGGTAGTTTGGAGACTCGTGTGCCTTTTCATTCAAGCAAAGTAGGTATTCAAGGGGCTGTTGGGTGTCGGGTTTTGCGACGGGCAGAATTCATGGCTTTAGACTACATTACTTTACCATGAGGGTGGTGGTTGTGGGTGGGAAGGACCCTAAATGCCTTTCTCCTCACCAGCCTGCTGGTGTCAGTGACTCGCATCTCAAGCCTGCTGCCCCTGTGAGCAGAGCCCAGCTTGGCCTTCTCTGGCCAAGTAAGGCCTAAATGCTCACTGACCCAAGCTGCTTCCTTAACAGGGATGAAAATCTACCTTTCCTGCTTCCCTTCCCCCATGAGTGGTCCAACAAATATTCTGTGGCTATAGAAACTGAGCAGAAGCCTTTGTGGGCTCACCTGTCTCAGCAGGGTGGTCAGTCGGCATTTGGGCATCGGTGCCTCTCCCAGGCAGAGCCCGGCAGCTGTGGGCTGGTGTTGCTATGCAGCCTTCCAGCTGCCTCAGGCCCCAGGTTCTTGAAAGTCCGAGAGGATGGGTAGGGGATGAGGGAGAAGCAAAGTGAGCTGTGGAAATTGAAAGTTGGCTGTGAATCTTAAACCAATGCTTTAGCCTCTCTAGAAGCACCAGTTGCTATGGTGATGGAAGCGGTGCCAATTGCAAGAGTTGTTTTTGTGGTTAGAGTGCCTGTCTTAGACAAAGGCAGGGTGGCCAACCTAGCAGCTTCAGTCCTCACTCACTTCTAAGGATTGGACGTTGTCAAGCCCTGGCTCAGGAGGAGGGATGGCAGCCTTTCAGAATGGCCATCTTGCCCTAGCATTTGTTCTAGGGGGTCCAGTGGCTTGCCCAGAAGGGAGTGGTCACCAGGCATTCCAAGAGAAAACCCACAGGTAGGCTTACCAACAGAGAAAGGGCTAGTCGGTGATGGCAGCTTTTGGAGTTGAAAAATGTCTTTCTTGAGGCAAACTCACAATAGAGTGTTCTTTATGGAGCCTTCTGCCACCCAGAGTCTGGTCACGGGCCCGGAGGGGTCTGCTCCTTCAGGCCACATTTGACTTGGTCCTCAAATATCTGATCCTCTGAAAAATTTCCTAAGTGACGGAATGGAGGCCTTTTCTGTAGCCGGGGGTGCTTGTGTAGCTCGATAACTCTCAAAGTGTTTTACAAATATTTATTCACCTTAGGTCATTTGCAAACGTAACCTCTGTCATCCCACCCCCAAGGTTGTCCCCCTCCAGCCTGGTTGCCCAAAATGAAGTCAGAAGCCTTGGACTAGGAATTCCACATTGGCTGATTTTGAAAAGCTTGCCTGAGCGGTTTGTTTCTCTAGTCTATCCTTCTTCGAGTTCCAGAATGTGTCAGGACTTCCCAGTCCAGACATGCAAAGCCCTTTGCCCTCCCTGCCAGAGGTGAGAGTGTTTTATTTATGAATTCATCCGAAATTATTTTTAAAATCACTTTTAATGAAATTAAGACACTTCCTCTGGGATTATGTCAAAGCATCAGAATCAGAGGGTTGAAGCAAGGTATTTTAGGACAGGTAACCAGTTCCCTTTGACTTGTTTTCCCGGCTGACATGGACAGGTAGAGAAAGCCCATGTCGTTTTGCTCTCTGAGATCCCTGAAGTGTAACTATTTCCTTGTAAGGAGGAAGGTCCTGGGAACTGGAGGCCTGGGTCCCTCCCAGGGGGTGAACTCTGCATGCTAACGTTGGCGTTATTCCCCCCCAGACTCACCCAGATGATTGCTGGGCTTCTGCCCCTCCCCATCTTTGCAGCAACCCACCACTTTGAATTGATTGGGTTTACTGGCCTCAAAGTGGCCAAACCTGAATTTGCCTCAGCTCCTGGTCAGAACTTCTGACTAATGAAGGTTGACCCTTGGTGAATTTTCAGAAGCCACGGCTTGCCTGCACTGAGCCTATTCTGCTGATAAGATAGGCTTTTGTGCAGAGCAGGCAAGAGGGTAGCAGCTTCAATAAGGTCCATATCAAGGTAATACTAATCCTTCGGCTGGCTAATGTTTGCCAAATAAATAGCCTCATTAGGAAGGACTATAAAAGTCCGATAAGATTCTTCTAATTATCCCCCAAAGCACAAATACTTGGGGTTTCAGTTTAGCATAATAGGAGACATGGAGAAAGAGGGGAACAACGTGTGTAAGTGAACATTTTCAATACCGCTTCACTGCCGCTAATAGCGGCACAGCTAGCATTTCATATTTTGCTTTGCTAGAGCAACAAATTGCTGAACAGAAGGGAAAAAAAGACAATTACATATTTTAGGTTACTATTTCACCTTTGCAAATCAATATACAAGCCATTAAAAGTACATTTTTCCATGAATGATAAGTGTAATTACCTCTTCTTGCCATAAAAACTTGTCCTTATTAAATGTAAATATTTAAAAATGATTGAAATATACTTGAAGGGCACTTTATAGCTTGATTTTATATGCTGACATCTGGGGTTGCCTTTCCTAAAACACTCTATTTCTTGGAGAGTTATTAAATTAGTATTTTGAAAGGACTAACACTAGACTTGTTCCTTGTTTCAATTTTAATTTCATACATATTTAGATTTACTAGGAATTCAGAGAGGGTTTATGTTTAGCTAATGCATCGTTATGTGTTTGGGGCTTGTACACACATAGAAGCCATGATATTATTTGCAGAGGGAATCTTTAAACAATTGGAAACTCCATCTCCACATTTATTTTGTACCTCTGCAAAGAATAAGAATCGAGATTCCCAAGATTTCTGGCTGTAAATGTTTAATTTTCCAATTCTTCTTTTGAGCGAGGAAGATTGTTTTAAATATTTACTTAACTTTTAATTGCGCATCATTTCAGATAGCGAGTGCCAATCAGTTTTTTTGTGGTTCTGTCAGAGGTTATTTAACTCTTAGAAAGATGCAAAAGTATGATAATTTTTTCAGCTTCACTCTTTGGAAGATATTTTTTATTCTTTAAAAAATTCTTATTTTTAGTTGCTGCACTCTACCTCTATTTTTGATAAGGTAAGACTTGTTCAGTTCCACATTTTGAGAGAATTTTAGACGATGATAGAAAATCTAATATTTGAAAATCTAAGCTTCACTAACATACCTAATTCCAGATGGCAAAAAGACTTTGCCCCAAAATGCAGAAGAATTCAATATGAGTGGCTCAAATATTTTTTCACAATAAACAAATATTTCTGGGATGGATGTATTTCTGAGCTCTGCATAGGAAAGCAGCCATCCATGCAAGCCGCGCTGGGCTACCCTTCAAACCCTCTTTACTCTTTTCCTTTCACTATGTTAAATCCTTGAGATGTGTAAAGATGTTATGATAGGCAGTGGGTCAAGTAATCTGCACATGTAGCTTTTTATAAATTTTTCTTTGCAGAGGAAAATTTTTCTTCAAATAAATCCCCCCAAATAAATGGTTTGTAAAAACAAAAGTCTATTTGTTTTGAAATTGCACACAAGAAACCATGTTGTAACAATATCTTTCTTTATTTGAGTTCCGAGTGAGAGAAGAAATTTACCTATAGTCAGCGATTTCCTTCATGATAAGCCTTTAAAAAATAAAGTTGTCTCTTGGGAGAAAATAAACATAGCGAAGTGTAGATATTTGTAATGAGGTGCCTTTATTCACTTGTCTGGTGGAACTGTTTAACCTTTGTGTTATCTCCCCTCTCTTTCTTTCTTTATAATTACGTTCATGCAAATTCCTGAACCTTAAGCATTTTAGAAATATGTTGCCTTAAATTACACAGCTACTTCTTGAATGTGCAAATGTGCTATTTTTTTCCCCCACTCAAAGTAGAAACTGTAAACAGGTCTCGAAATTTTTTGTTGCCCAAACTCATGGCAAAATGTCTGGGGTTTGGGGATATTTTCACAGTGCCACTGAAGGTGAGCAAACGAATGGGAACATGCGCCGATCACCAGTCAGGGACTTGGGAATTTTTCAGGAGGCATATTTTCTTATGTTAATGCCTTTGTAGATTCCATCGATGTTCAGACATCAAAGGGCATGCAATTAATAATGGGCATCTGGAGGGCCAGTCACATGTTTCCGACGTCGAAGTGGTGAACGACAGGAAAATCGGCCACGGTCAGGTATTAGCTGTAATCATTTTTACCAACAACAACGAAGGCTTCTCTTTTGTGCCTCTGCTCTCAAACACAAGGCTTTCCATACAAAAGGGTCCCCTAGATGCTTTTCTGCTAGTGAATGAGCCAGTGATAAATGATTTGTAGACCCACGTCTCAGTGTTGATTCAAATAACCTTAATTTCTCCAATAAACTCAAACCCAATTTTGTGTGAAACCCCACATGGATACAGGGCAACAGACAGTTGTACTATTTGAATCTTTAGTTAATTCTTGCAGGTTTGCTTCTGTATTTGTTTGCGTTTTTTAAAAAATAAAGGAATATTTTCTAGCACTAGAATAATAACTTTCTGCTTGCTTCAACCAAAGGCAATCTTACGAGCGAGTTATTTATTTCCTGTCTTTTATAGTAGCCTGTTTATCTTTGCCAGAGTGATATATGTTACCCAACCCCAAGTAATATAAGATAGGCAGGTAAGACTGTGTTAAAGCTGAACAAAAATGTTCTAGAGAAATACAGTGTTTTGGGCTCTAAACACTCCAGCAGGTATAGAAACCTGCAACTCTTTAACAATAATTCTCATTTGAGTAGGTCACAGATAATAAAGGAACACTTGTTTCTGGGAAATTAAAAAAATGACATGAGGGGGAAAAATATTTATTTGCTTTCTACATTGGTCAAATGACTAGTGGATATTAAAAACCTGTAAAACAGACAGATGCAACCAATTCTCTTTCATTAACAAATAATGCAATTTCACAATAAAGTAAATGCATTAAAAAATGTCTACACTTCTGAGAAGCTGAAATGATCAGAACTTGAGCTTGCTTTAAATGTTTAAAGACTGATATTCTAATCAGTTGGGGGAAAATTATTCTTGTAAATCTTTAAAGAACTAACTTGAATTTTAAAGGCTTGTTTGGCTGTTCAGGTAGCAAAAACTCTGATCAACTCTGTACATTTCTGTATGTTTGCCTCTTGACTAAATCTGCCCGGTCACCAGCTTTGTTTTCCTTCTAAGTGTAAGCCGTACGTATCGGCAGCACATTTTAATTTGAAGCAGGGTCTATATTGCCGTCAGCAAATATGTTATAAGCTTATTATTTAATAGTGATTCCGGGGTAAGGCCATCATCTCCTTCCTGAATCCAAATATAAAAGTTGAAATCGTATTTGTTAAAACTGTCATGTTGAATTTGTGGCCCAGATTGTTTTCTCGAGGCCTGCTGGGCCAGAGCTCGAATGCCGCTTCCAGCTGCAGACACCCCAGCTCAGGAAAGCTGCTCGCGGCTGAGTCGCTGAGCCGCTCAAACCGCCTGCTTCCCCAAACAGAGCCGTGGCCCAGCCGGCTCGCTCATGGCTTTTCCACATTGTAAAATCATTTGATTTATTTGTTTGGTTTGGTTTGGTTCTTAGAAGCGCTGCAGAAATTATTTCCTACTGGCAGAGAGGGCACTTGGTGTTACACTACATTAGTTTCACATCATTAGTTTAGGGTTCTCGAACTTAAAATGGTACAGTATATGGGAGGCTCTAGAGACCTCAGTTCTGACCAGAGCAGAACAAATTAAACCTGATGAATTCCTTTCGCTGTCTGTGCAGTGTGGGGCAATCCATAACAAAGTGCCGTGGCGTTGCGGAAGGGGTTCCCTCTGGCAGCTTTGGAATTTGGTGGTAGGAAATGTTAGTTATTTATAAGAAGAAAAAACTCCTCTGTTACCATTCTGGTTTTCACAAAAACCGTAATTTTATCATCACTGCTTGTAGCAAGAAGCCAACCAGGGGTGCCGATGACAGCCACGACCCCATCTCTGGGCTGTCTCTCTCACCTCCATGGGCCACTGCCCGCTTCTGACGCTTGCTCTTTAGAAGTAATTCAAAGCCCCGCAGCGGGACCCAGGACGGCCCAGATGGCCTGGCCCTGGCCTGGGGTCTGCGGGGGTGGGGGTGCCAGCCCCGGGGGTGGAGCCGAGGTCGGCTCCAGGCCAGGTCCCGCGGCTGGTCCACACGCAGTCAGGGAGGCCCGAGGGGGCAGCTGCGGGGCCGGCGGCCAGAAGCGGCTTCGCGGCTCGCGGCGGAAAGCGGAGGCCCAGCTGGCTGGCTCCCGCACGCCGTTCTGCGCCTTCTCTTCTTGGCCTGGGCGGCTCTGTCTTCCCCCGTGGGTCGCAGCGAGAGGGAGACCTCCGCCTCTGCCGCTGCAGCCTGAGACCCAGCCGCGGGCCTCAGGTGCGCGCTCCCCGAAGCTCTCCTGCCACCTGTTGGCCGCCGGCGGTGCTGACGCTGCCGGGAGAGGCGCTTCCTAAGCTTGCCTGGCATTCACTTGCGCGCGGCCACTGGCTCCCCGTCCGGGGCTGGCCGACCCCTCGAGGGTATCTGTCTCTGACAGCAGAACCCAGGCCGTCCTGGGCCCTCCTGCAGCAGTGTGGTGGGAGAGCCTTAGTGGGAACCGGGCCGCGCCATCGCTTCCTCTGGGCAGTCCTGCTAGAGCGGCCTGCTTGGCAGGGTACAATGGGGCAAGGAGGGTATAAACCCGCTTGTCCAGCTTGGAAGCAGACTCTATTTCCCAGGGTGCGGATGGAAGAGGGGCACGGGGCTTCCGCTGGAGGTCAGGAGGAAGGGTGGAGGAGCTTCAGAGCCAAGGACAGTGTCAGGCCTTCTCGTTGGAAGTCATGGACTCCCCCTCAGACATCATGGATTAGCCATCCCGTTCCGGGGGCTGGGTTCCTAGGTACCCACCGCAAACAGGCTTGGATCCACCCCACATGAACAACCCTATCAGGAGGTCTCCAGCAGAGTGGGGCTGTTGGTGGCTGTTTTGGGTTTTAGGGTAGAAGGTAGTATAGCAGCTACATTTCTAAACTATGGGGCAAAACTAGGTATCTCTCGACGTCCTGAGGGGGACTGAGTCTTGGGAATGGATTTGGCCAGTCAGGGTGTCACGCGGGGGCTCAGTAGCACGGAGGGGGAGCGGCTGTGTGTGGTGATGATCTGATTCCTGTCTTGGGGAAGGGGACCTGGAGCCATGGCTTTCCCCCACGCCCTTTCAGAAGGGGCTGGGAATCACAGCTGATGTTTGCCAATGGAGGAGCCCTTGGCGCCATTTCAGATGCAATGTTTTCTTTTTCTGTGGTGGTTTTATACACAAAGGCTGTGTCCCACTTGGCCCCACCCGGCCCCACCCGCCAGCAGCATGTGCGAGCGTGATCCTTGGGTCTGGGTGCAGCAGGGCATCCGTGCTCCATGCTGCCCACGCTCCATGCCGCCCGGCCACACGCTGGACTGCTCTTACGCCCTCATTTTACCAGCTCAGGTCAAGCTGTTCCCACGGGGCCTTCAGCTGGTAGCCGCAGGGCCCACCGATAGCTAACCCAGACGCTTCCTCTCTGCCCTATAGAGGGAGTTGGCTGTCAGAGCCAAGGATGTCTGTTTTTAGGTAATTGTCTCCTGGCTTATCTGAGGCCAAAATGTTCTTACCTCCTGGTCTCTGAGATCATAGAAAGGGACTCTGGTATTTGGCCAAATGGCTGTGAGAACCTAGCCCTGAAAAGTTATTTTCTTAGTTGAGGGGCTCATGTGAGCCCTGGACTAGGGGTGATTTAGTTGTGTTTTTTCAGCTCACCTCATAACTTAATGTAGAAAAAATTCTCTGGCATGTTTCCTCCTGGGTGCCGACTGCCTTTAGAGCCATTCTGTGTGGAGAAATGTCCCGTAGTCAGAAATCTTCTCGTTATGCCAGGTCTGCGCTTTCGGGGGACTCTGAGTGGCTCACTGAAATCTCTTAGGCTGGCCAGCCAAGGAGAGAGAAAAGCCTACCTAGCCAGGACTTACATTTTTATGGAGAAGAAGGAATGTTAGGAAAGTCAGTAAACTTTTAGTCCCTCCTGGCCCCATGAACATGAATAGAAGAAGAAAAACCCAGCCGGCTGGTTATTTACCCCAGCACAAAAGCAGCCCCCCTCCCATCGCCTCCCTTTTATTTCCAGCCACTCCGACAGAAATGTATTACTGGCTAAATACGCCTTCCTACAATGCCATCCATCACACAGGTATTGGGGGGACCAAAGGCAAGATGGACTTTAAATACACCTGGCACAGCTGGCTCCCGCCTTTGTGCTTGGAGTGGCTGCCAGCCAGCTGGCTGCCCTGTCCCCATTCTCAGGCTCTCCAGAGGAATCCCAGCAGACTGACTTCTTTTTGTGGCCACATATTATTCTAAAATCAGGCTATGCGACTGCCTTGGGAGAGTCTGGGCATCCTCTCTTGCAAGCAGCCCTCTCGGCCCTATAGGGCTCCAAAGAGCTTAAAGCTGCTCAGTCACAAGAATTTTCCATGGGAGGAAAGACTCTCTGGGGTCCTCCACTCTCTCCTCACCTTCAGCAGCAAATAGAACAGGTTTTCCAAGGCCCTCAGGTGATTCCGCCTGGTGCGTTGCTGATGCTGTCCCTCTAGCCCTTGTGGATTCTTTGGAAGAGGAGGTGGATGACTGAGCCGTGGATCACTTCTCCAGTTTTATGCATCTGGAACTGAGCCTTTCACAGAATTGCAGCAAATAAAGAGAGAAAGTATTTTATTGGCAGTTACTCTCCACATCACTAAACTCCTGTCTCTCACCGCAGGCGGCTTTAAGATGCAGCTCAGCTCTCGACCTTGCCTATGACTGGGTAGGAAATGACCCTGTCTGGAGGGAGAATGACTCCTGAGTCATTCTCCGTCTTCCTCCCCAGCTGCTGCAAGTTCATTTGTTTTAACTTTCCCTCTCCCAAGATAACATATTCCAGAGGCCAGTGAAAAGAAAATGTGGTATGTGGAAGGTCTTTTAAGTGGGAACATTCTTGGTTGTGAGGTTGAGCGTTAGGAAGACCTTGATGCTTTCCTGGTTCACAAAGCCGAGAGGTGATGAGGCTGTAGGGGCACTTTGGATTTGGGGCTGATAAGACTGTTTTTTGTAAAACACTAGAATCCTCTGCGATATTAGTTGGGGAATTCATCGTAGTGTTTATCTGGAGAGGAAAGAGAAGACAAAATAGACTTCACGACAGTCAATTGGGTCACTCGTTGTCAAACAATCACTTAGCATGTGCTCTGACCATTGAGTGTCATTGCTATTAGCCACTTAATCCCTGTAGAGGCCATGCTCTAGGTCACCCTCATTTTAGAGATAAAGTTCAGTCCTGCTTTTTTTCTCTGCATGATCTCAGCATAGGCAGCTGAGCATTGCTTTGACTCCAGCAAGCAGAACACCACTCTCAAAGCCCTTGTTATTAGCTTGAGTTTAAATTGCATGTTGACCTCAAATGAGATTCAAGAGCATAGGAACAAATACTTTTAGAAGAACTAAAGGAGACGATAAAGCTATCACTGCAGATGTCAGGCCCTTCTCCCTGGGTTTCCATGCCACCCCCTCCCCCACCCCCCACTTGTCTTTCCCTCTCCTCTGCATGTCCTACTGGAATCTTGTAGTATTCACCTGGCTGTGAGGGAGAACATTGTGAAATTTCAGAATTGCCACAGCAACCTGAAGCCATGGAAAACACGAACTCCTTACTTGGTCTGTCCTGTCTTCTGCCAATGCAATCTGATGGAGCTGTGGGCGTCCTGATGCCAGATATAATCCAACCAAATAAATCTCTAAGAACATAAAATAAAAGCTCTCTCACAGTTTCCTTTTGTTTCCTGCACAAAAGCTATTCTTAGTATATGAATGGTGTCAGATGCAATAATCCAGAATAAATCTCCAGGAAGAAAAAATGCATCTCAAAGTGAATGATCACCTATTTCCCATCCCCCCCCCCACCATTTTTATATTAGATGAGTCACTGGGGTGGCTGCCGACAGCTCCTGTGGGCCAGCCAGGATTGGGAGGATGATTACAGGGGCTTGCTAAGGCCTGGGGTTGCTGCCCAGATCTACACAGGTCATTGAGCTCCAGCTGGGGGAGAGTTTTGGGTTTTGGCCCTCTGGGCCATGTCCATCCTGGCAGAGGGTCAGAAGAAGACCACACCCCTTGATTCTAGGCTTCCATAATGACCCAGGCTTCTCCAGGGGATCCTACGGGTATGCTCTTGCCAAGTATCTCCACTGTAGAAGGCTGGAAGCGCTTAAGTCATATGTGCTCTTTGGGCAGATTAAACTTGATGATTCTGGGGCTGCCCTCTTCAGGCCCCGGATGGTTGCCCTTCTTGGAACGCCTGCATATTCATTGAGGAAGGGCAGTGTGACATAGCTGTGGAGGACGAATATGCTGGGGCATTTGCCAAATCTAAATTTCAAAAGACTGTTTCAGAATTGGAAGGCTTTTTCCTCGAATGGTTAGTCTTAACCGTATTATTTACCTTAGTGTTCTGTCTATATTCTAAAATTTTCCTTTCAGCACTAGATCCAGTCCACAATCACATATTGTTTCTTTTTGTGTTTTTTTTTTTTTTTCAACTTTTAGATTCAGGGGGCACATGCGTAGTTTGTTACTTGGGCATATTGTGTGATGCTGAGGTTTGGAGAATGAATGGTCCCATCACCCAGGATAGTGCCATGTAGTTAGTTTTTTTAACCCTGGCCCCTACCCTGTCCATGCCCAGTGGCTATTGTTGCCATCTTTATGTCCATGAATACCCAATGTTTAGCTCCCACTTACAAGTGAGAACATGTGGTATTTGGTTTTCTGTTGAAGTGTAAATTTGCTTAAGAGAATGGCCTCCAGCTGCATTCATGTTGCTGCAAAGGACATGATTACATTCTTTTTTTTTTTTATGACTGTATAGTATTTCATGGTGTATATGTACCATGTTTTCTTTAGTCTACCATTGATGGGCTAGTAGGTTGATTCTGTGTCTTTGCTATTGTGAACAGTGCTGTGATGAACCTACTAGTGCATGTGTCTTTTTAGTAGAACAATTTGTTTTCTTTTGGATATATACCCGGTAATGGGATTGCTGGATCGAATGGTTGCTCTCTTGTAAGTTCTTTGAGAACCTGCAAACTGCTTTCCACAGTGGCTGATGTAATTTACCTTCTGACCAACAGTGTGTAAGTGTTTTAACAATATTGATTGTTCCCCTTTTTCTGCAGCAGTGCCAACATCTATTGTTTCACTTTTTAATAGTAGCCATTCTGACTGGTGTGAGATGGTAACTCATGGTGGTTTTGATTTGCATTTCTCTGATAGTGATGTGGAGCATTTTTTTCATGTTCGTTGGTCACCTGTATGTCTTCTTTTGAGAAGCATCTGTTCGCATCTTTTGCTCAAAAGGATTGTTTTCTCCTTGTTAAATGTTTAAGTTCCTTGTAGATCTTGGTTATTAGACTGCTGTCAGATGCATAGTTTTTGAGTATTTTATCCCATTCTGTAGGTTGTCTGTTTACTCTGCTGATAGTTTATTTTGCTGTGCAGAAGCCCTTTAGTTTAATTAGAGCTCACTGGTTTAATTTTTGTTTTTGTTGCAATTGCTTTTGGGGTCTTAGCCAAAAATTATTTGCCAAGACCAATGGGTAGGGCCTTGCCAAAAACCTAGGGTATTTCATAGGGTTTCTTCTAGGATTTTTATATCTGAAGTCTTACATTTAAATATTTAATCCATCTTAATTTTTGTATACATTGAAAGATAGGGATCCAGTTTCATTCTTTTGAATATGGCTAGCCAGTTATCCCAGCATCCTTTATTGAATAGTGAGTCCTTTCCCCATTGCTATTTTTATCAACTTTATTGAAGATTAGATAGCTGTAGGTCTGTGTCTTTAATTCTGAGTTTTCTGTTCTTTTCCGTCTGTCTGTTTGTTTGTTTTTATACCAAACCATGCTCTTTTGGTTACTGTAGCCTTTCAGTGTAGTTTGAAGTTGGGTAATGTGATGCCTCTGGCTTCGTTCTTTTTGCTTAGGATTGCTTTGGCTTTTCAGAATCTTTTTTAGTTCCATATGAATTTTAGAATAGTTTTTTTTCAATTCTGTGGATAATAATGTTGGTAGTTTGATAGCATCGCATCTGTAGATGGCTTTGGGCAGTACGATCATTGTAACAATATTGATTCGTCCAGTCTGAGCATAGAATGTTCTTCCGTTTGTGTTATCTGATTTCATTTAGCAGTGTTTTGTAGTTTTCCTTATAGAGATCTTTCACCTCCTTGGTTAGATGTATTCTTAGATATTTTAATTTTTTTGGTGGCTACTGCAGATGGGATTGTGTTAACGATTTCTTTCTCAGCTTGAATATTATTGGTATATAGAAATGCTACTGATTTTTATACATTGATTTTGTCTCCTGAAACTTTACCGAAGTTATCAATTCCAGGTGACTTTTGGCAGAGGCTTTAGGGTTTTCTAGGTATAGAATCATTGTCTGTGAAGAGAGATAGTTTGATTTCTTATTTTTCTATTTGGATTCCTTTTATTTCTTTCTCTTGCCTGATTGTTCTGGTTAGCACTTCCAGTATGATGTTGAATAGGGGTGGTGAGAGTAGGTGTCCTTGTCTTGTTCCAGTCCTCAAGGGGAATGCTTCCAGTTTTTGCCCATTCTGCATGATATTGGCTGTGGATTGGTCATAGATGGCTGTTACTATTTTGAGGTATGTTCCTTCAATGCCTAGTTTCTTGAGGGGTTTTATCATGAAAGAATATGGATTTTGTTGAAAGCTTTTTCCATGTCTATTAGGATGATCATATGCTGTTTATTTTTAATTCTGTTTATGTGGTGAATCACACTGACTGATTTGCATATGTTGAACCAACCTTGCATCTCAGGAGAGAAGCCTATTTGATCGTGGTGAATTAACTTTTTGATGTGCTATGGAATTTGGTTTGCCGGTACTTTGTTGAGATCGTATTGCATTTGTGGTCACACATTGTCAGGTCTCTTTAACCTTTAATCTGGAGTGGTTTTTCAGTCTGTCTTTGTCTTTCATGATACTGATGTTTTCTCAAGACCAGGTCAGGATATAGACTGTTCCAATTCAATTTAGGTTTGTCAGATGACTATCTGCCTCTCATTGGTTGGTTATGTTAACTTTGATTTCCTGGACAAAATCTTACCTGGTTACTGTACTGTATAGTTGCCATTTTCCCTTATAACTAATAATAGATTTGTGAGGAGACACTTTGACATGCAAATATTGTGCTCCTCCTCAAACTCTACACCCCACCCTGCTGAATTTAGTGTCAGTTGAGTCTTGTCCCAGTGAGTCTTTAATGCATGGTCAGAACGTGATTTTCCAGTGCCACTACTTTCTGCATATTTCCCAGTTAGCATTCTCCTCTGATTTTGAGCTTTCGTGCTTTCCCTCTCTCCTTTCTTCTTTTCTCTTCCTCCTCTTCTTCTTCTGCTGCTGCTTTATCACTGTAATCTCACTGATTCCTGTTTTACTTAATGGGCTTGAATATATTACTGTCATTATTTGTTTTGTGCTCAAATTGTCCTAGGGTTAGCCAATGAGATACACTTCAGTCTTGTCTCCTGTCTGCTTTTCACATGCCGCCATCATTACTTTGAATACTTTCTTATTTTCTGGCATAAACAAGATGTTCCAGGCTTACCTTGTACCTTCCTTGACCTAGTCCTGGAATCATCTGTTTTGCTAAGGAACCCTGGTTCCTTTTAGTGTGGAATGGTATTCAAAAATCAAGATCTAGGCACTGGGTATGCCTAACACTACTGGAGTGTCATTTCTTCCAGGCCCCTTCAAATCTAGGATGGATATGTACACACATACACATACATCCCCTATCCATCCTGCTGTGAACTATACAAACATGTATGCATACACATACACATTTAGAGTTATACATACATATTTGAAAATGTGTGTGTCTGTGTCTCTGTGTGTGGATATATGTGTCATGAGTATATATATATATTAATGGGTTCCTCCTGTTACTCCCCCACCCCCACCAGTTAATTCCATTTCCACAGGTTCTTTATCACCTCCCCATTCCCATATTTGAATCCCCCCTTCTTCTATGTTTAGAACTCTGACTCCCAACACTATCCCTCATTTACTCATAGTCTCAATCCTATACTATATATAGAAAATTGTTTCAAAATTGCTATGTCCATACTGCTATGAGAAACAAGTCTAAGTAAAAGAGTTCGCAATTAGTTTGCAGTTCCTTTTCTTCTGTGTTGAAGATATATAGTCAATATATTTTGTTCAACAATTACTTGGATTAGTTCTGTCCCTCTTCAGTGTGGTTCTGAATTTGGGTTCATCAGCTGTTTTCTTAGGATTTGTGTGAAATACAGTTTGGCTCATTTGCTTTCAATTTGTTTTTCATTCCCCCTCATCCTTGTTGATTTTACTTTTGAGTCTGTAGTTTATGAATATAATATGCTTCCAAAATTAAACTCTATACAAAAAAAATACTGAGAAAAGTGTCACTTCTGTATCCCTTTCACTCTATCTCCTCCCCCATTCCCCAGATGGTAATTGATTTGATATTTTTCGTATTTTTTCTACCTATGTTTCTTTTTGGCAAAAAGAAGCAGATGCATGTATGTTTTTTAGTTTCCTCTTCTTTTTACACAGTGCTAGTATATTATATATTCTTTTGCACCATGCTTTTTTCACCTGACAATATATTCTAGAAATCACTCCATATCAGTTCATAGAAATCTTTCCTGTAGAAATCTTTACAGCAGCATGTTACTCCATTGTATATATGTAACATAGTTTTTTTCCAACCAATTTCCTGTGTTTGAGAATTTAGTTTTCAATATTATGATGCAGTGAATAAACGTCTATGTATGTGTATTCTTATGGGAGGTGTATCTTTAGGGGCATTTTTTTAGAAGTAAGATTGCTGGATCATATATGTGAATATATAGTTTTGTTAGTATTTCTAAATTCTTCTTATAGGAGTTGTGTAATATGCATTCCCACTCATGATGTGTGAGAATACCTATTTCCTTCCCGCTTTGCCAACAGAGTATATTGTTAAAATTTTGAATTTTTGCCAGTCTGATGGGTGGGACACAGTATCTTAGGGAAGTCTTAATTTGCACTTCTCTGTGTGCAAAGTTGAACATTTTTTTTCCTGGGTTTCAGAGGCATTTTAACATCTTTTTGGCAAATTGTCTATTTATGTCTTTGCTTATCTTTCTATAGGATTTGTTGGAGGTCTTTTTTTTTTAATGTGTATTGGCTCCTTATCAGTGATACATGTTGGAAATATTTTCTCCAAGTTTGATGTTTGCCTTTTGATTTCACTTGTTGTGGTCTTTTTGACAATGAAAATTTAAAAGATTATAGTTATCAGTTTTAAATTTTGATTTCATTTGGATTTTGATTCATAATTAGAAAGCTTTTCTATACCAAGGTTATAGAAGAATTCACTCATGTTTTTCTCTAGAACTACTGTAGTTTAATTTTCTACACTTTGGTCTCTAGTCTATTTGGAATTTATTTTCGCATAGATGTGAGGAATAGATCTAGTTCTATTTTCTCAAATATCTATCCAGCATACCAACACCATTTATTATAAGACCGTCTTTGCTTGAGTGATTTATCACTGTTATCATATACTAGATTTTTACATGTAGTGGGGTTATTTCTGGACTTTGAATTTGATTCCATTGGTCTACCTGTCTCTTTGTGTGCTATTATCATACCTTTAATTATAGGGGCTTTATAATATTTAAAAATACCTGATAGGGCTAGTTCCTTCCTTAGAGCTTTTCATGTTCAGTGTTTTCCTACCTACCCATTCTTGCAAGCTAATTTTTCCGTGTGAACATTACTATCAACTTGTCTGGCTACAGAAAAAAGCTGTTTAGAATTTTAAGGCATCATATTAAGTTTATAAATTAACTGAGTAATTTTATAACTGTTTATAAATTTAATTAATATAATTAATTTAATGATGTTGAGACATCCTGATTATGAACAAGGGATATTTTTCCATTTATTCAAGTCTACTTTTACATTTTTTTTAGGAGGGTGTTACAGTTTTCTTTGTTTAGGTTTCAACATTTCTTGTTAGGTTTATTCCTGAGTATTTTATTATTTTCATTGCTATTATAAATGGAAGTTTCTTTTTCTGTTACATCTTATAATTGGTTATTATTTGTGCCTATAAAGGCCACTGATTTTTAGTGTTTATTTTATGTCCCACCTTGCTGAATTATTTTACTGTTTGAGTTAGTTCAGTGGCTCTCAATATATGCTTTGGGTACCCTTGGGGGTTCCTGAGATTTTATTAGTGAATTCACAAGGTCAAAACCATTTTCATGTTACTAAGACTCTCATATTTATGATACTAAGACATAATTTTCCCTTTTAACTTTCATTCTCTCTAAGTGTACAGTGGAGTTTTCTGGAGGCTATGTAATGTGTGCTATCATAGTAGATTGACTACAGAAACGTGAAAATCCAGCCGTTTTCTATTAAGCTCAACAATAAAGAGATATGTAAAAATGTAAACCTCACTGTAAGTTTTTGTTTATGGCTATTTTTCAAAAATATGCATGTTACTTTTAAATTAATAAATAACATTTTCTCAGTTTTAATTTCTAATCTGTAAATATCAATAGATATAACACACATAAACAAAAGCTCTTTGAGGTCCTTGATTTTTAAGAGTGTAAAGGAATTTTGAGAATAAATATTTTGAGAAGTTGTGAGTTTTATCATTTATTCTTTAGAATTTCTTGATATATTACTGTGTCCTCTGCAATAGAGTTACTAATCCTCAAGCCTACTCTTGTTTTCTCTTGTTTGATTGTGTAAGCTAATATTTCCAGCACACTGTTAGTAATGGGAAGGTACCTTGTTCTTTCCTTTTTGTGGGAATACCTCTAGTGTTTCCCCATTAAGTAGGATGCTGAGGTGCTGATTGTATTATGTTTTATTTACTGAGTTTCTTTCTCTATTTGATATATTTTCATTGTTGTCTAAAAATTATTTTGGCATTTAGAAAGGCTTATTTTTTGATCTAATGGTTGCCAGTATTTACCCTTTTATAGTGCCCTTAATTTTCCCATTTCTTAAACTTTTACCATCTAGTCTGTCAGTTTTACATGGTATCCTTCAACTCTCATCTGTTACCTAAACAACAATGGTCATAATTTACTTTCTCCTTTGCTACTATTTTAAGATTACATTCTTTCTACTGTGTGAGGACATGTCATATTTACAGAATCTTCTGATACCATGACCCCACCCTTGTTTTAATCTTAGCTCTATAATTAAATGTATTAAATGATTACCATCAGTTGTTTTACTGAAGTTCCCCCAGTTATCACTTGGTTGGATGAAGGCTGGACATAAAAATCCCTACTCACTATAAAATCCCTACTCACTGCCAGTAAGTCCCGTCCTGGCAGCCAGTACTGTGAACTACTAAGTTTCAGACTCATGTTTGTTATTTTGCATTTAATGCTGTGCTTTACCTCTCTGGGGTGATTCAGAGTTTCTTGGAAATGCTGTGCCACTCTTACCCAATTTTGTGTGTTGTTCTTAGAAAGCCTGAGGTCAGCCTAGATTTTTTTTTTTTTACAAGAATAAGATTTGATCTTTTTGCCTGAAAGTCCTGAGAATTTTTTATTTGTCATAAAAGTATAGTAGTTTTACTAGGATACGTCTCAGAGTTGTTCATTTCAGATCAATTCTCCAAGGCACACAATGGACCTTTTCATTATGTTGGTTTAGGATTTATCTTATTTCTAGAAAGTTTTCTTGGGTTATATTTCCAAATATTTCTATTTTATTGTTTTACTTTTCGTCTTCATGAGCTCCAATTATACCTAGGTTAGATCTTCTTTGCCTGCCTTCCATTTCAACCACTTTTGCCGATTTTTTTAAACCTCTTTCTCAATTCATTTTCATTTGGTTTTTATTTTACTACCTTTCTTAATGCTCCCTATTAAAGTTTCATTTGAACCTATTCTCTCTTGGGCACCTTGTAATTTGTTCTTCATTTCTGAAACAGTTTTGTCTTTTTCTTAAATTTATTTCCTGAAATTGATCAACTCCCATTACATTTCTTTCTGATTTTTAAAAGTTCTTTCTACGTTTTAAATCTCTGATTCTAGTCTTTTTAAACAATATTCAAATGCTTATTTTATAATATTTAATTCGGTTTGGAATGTTATATAACAGTTTACTTCTGCTTCATGGTTGATTTTCTTTGTGGGGGGGAGATTTTAATTAGTTGAAATATTTTGGTGCATATTGCATCTTTTTTAAAATCAGCTCTACTGACTGATCTAGGAAGACTAATAACAGTGTGGAGTTAGTACATTTTCCCCTTTATTCCTAGGCATTTTGTGGTGAGTGCCTATTTCAAGAGTGCCCTCTTCTGTCAACGTGACAAAGTGCAGTTTGTTGAATGAACAGGGGAGAGGGAGGGCTTGGGGGTATTTTTCTGGGTTTTTGTTTTGTTTTGTTTTTCTTTTTCTGCAGTATGCTTAATTTCTTCTTTTTTCTTTACTGCCACATCTCTAAGAGGCATCTATTTTCTATTTATTTCCTTCTGTTCCCAAAAGCAGTGCTTCTCTGACATTGTCACTTCTGACCCTACTCACTTTCAGGTACCTTCCTGGCAGCCATTACTGTAAACTATGAAGTTCCAGACTTATGTTCATTATTTTGCATTTAGTTCTGTACTGTACCTCTCTGGGGTGATTCTGTTTGTTTTGTTTGCTCTCCCTCCTCCTTTTGTTTCCATGGAATTTCCTAAGACTCCCCCTTTCCTGTCTTCTACACCTGTAGATTTCCATTCGTGGTAGGGGCTTTGTTAGAATTTGGTACTTCTTTACTGAAATGTAATTTGAAATTCGTAGTATTATTTGACTCCTAGTAATGACAGAGATATGAGTCATACATATATTTTATTTTTGCTTGCTTTTTCTCCCCTTATTGATCTTAATTTTTTTTGTTTATTTTTCTTTGCTTTCTTTTTCTTTTAGATGTAAGAAGGGATTTGGATTTAGGAGGCCACCATTACCTTTCAGACTTACTGCTCTTTAAACAGTGAAAACATTGGTTTTCTTTGTCATTTCAACAAATGCTTTAAAAATTACTTGGATTAATATAGTTGGTGTTGGTAAGACCACTAAATGTGTTAATCATGTTTTCATTTATTTTCGGTGGGAGAAATGCCCCCTTGTGGAATATTTTAGAAATCTTTTCACACAGGAGAGGATGCAAACCTCTCTTGGGAGAGAAGAGGCCCCTATGGAAAGAGAATTGTTCCTCCTTTAAAAAAAATTTTTTTTTAATTTTTAATTTTAAACTTTTTTTAAAATATATATTTTTATTGCATTTTAGGTTTGGGGGGTACATATGAAGAACATGCAAGATTGTTGCATAGGTACACACATGGCAGTGTGATTTGCTGCCTTCCTCCCCCATCACCTATATCTGGCATTTCTCCCCATGCTATCCCTGCCCAACTCCCCAGTCCCCACTGTCCCTCCCCTTTTCCCCAGACAGACCCCAGTGTGTGATGCTCCCCTCCCTGTGTCCATGTGTTCGCACTGTTCAACACCCGCCTATGAGTGAGAACATGCGGTGTTTGATTTTCTGTTCTTGTGTCAGTTTGCTGAGAATGATGGTTTCCAGGTTCATCCATGTCCCTACAAAGGACATGAACTCATCGTTTTTGATGGCTGCATAATATTCCATGGTGTATATGTGCCACATTTTCCCTGTCCAGTCTATCATCGATGGGCATTTGGGTTGGTTCCAGGTCTTTGTCATTGTAAACTGTGCTGCAATGAACATATGTGTGCATGTGTCCTTATAGTAGAACGATTTATAGTCCTTTGGATATATACCCAGTAATGGGAATGCTGGATCAAATGGAATTTCTATTTCTAGGTCCTTGAGGAATCGCCACACTGTCTTCCACAATGGTTCGAACCAATTTACACTCCCACCAACAGTGTAAAAGCGTTCCTATTTCTCCACATCCTCTGCAGCATCTGTTGTCTCCAGATTTTATTTTATTTTATTTTATTTATTTTTTATTGCATTTTAGGTTTGGGGGTACATGTGAAGAACATGGAAGATTGTTGCATAGGTACACACATGGCAGTGTGATTTGCTGCCTTCCTCCCCATCACCTATATCTGGCATTTCTCCCCATGCTATCCCTCCCCAACTCCCCACCCCCCCACTATCCCTCCCCTTTTCTCCCCCGACAGACCCCAGTGTGTGATACTCCCCTCCCTGTGTCCATGTGTTCCCATTGTTCAACACCCGCCTATGAGTGAGAACATGCGGTGTTTGATTTTCTGTTCTTGTGTCAGTTTGCTGAGAATGATGGTTTCCAGGTTCATCCATGTCCCTACAAAGGACACGAACTCATCGTTTTTGATGGCTGCATAATATTCCATGGTGTATATGTGCCACATTTTCCCTGTCCAGTCTATCATCGATGGGCATTTGGGTTGGTTCCAGGTCTTTGCTATTGTAAACTGTGCTGCAATGAACATTCGTGTGCATGTGTCCTTATAGTAGAACGATTTATAGTCTTTTGGATATATACCCAGTAATGGGATTGCTGGGTCAAATGGAATTTCTATTTCTAGGTCCTTGAGGAATCGCCACACCGTCTTCCACAATGGTTGAACTAATTTACACTCCCACCAACAGTGTAAAAGCGTTCCTATTTCTCCACATCCTCTCCAGCATCTGTTGTCTCCAGATTTTTTAATGATCACCATTCTAACTGGCGTGAGATGGTATCTCAATGTAGTTTTGATTTGCATTTCTCTAATGACAGTGATGATGAGCATTTTTTCATATGTTTGTTGGCTTCATGTATGTCTTCTTTTGTAAAGTGTCTGTTCATATCCTTCACCCACTTTTGAATGGGCTTGTTTGTTTTTTCTTGTAAATCTGTTTCAGTTCTTTGTAGATTCTGGATATCAGCCCTTTGTCAGATGGGTAGACTGCAAAAATTTTTTCCCATTCTGTTGGTTGCCGATTCACTCTAATGACTGTTTCTTTTGCTGTGCAGAAGCTGTGGAGTTTGATTAGGTCCCATTTGTCTATTTTGGCTTTTGTTGCCACTGCTTTTGGTGTTTTGGTCATGAAGTCCTTGCCTACACCTATGTCCTGAATGGTTTTGCCTAGATTTTCTTCTAGGGTTTTTATGGTGTTAGGTCTTATGTTTAAGTCTTTAATCCATTTGGAGTTAATTTTAGTGTAAGGTGTCAGGAAGGGGCCCAGTTTCTGCTTTCTGCACATGACTAGCCAGTTTTCCCAACACCATTTATTAAACAGGGGACTCATTTCCACATTGTTTGTTTTTGTCAGGTTTGTCAAAGATCAGGTGGTTGTAGATGTGTTGTGTTGCGTCGGAGGCCTCTGTTCTGTTCCATTGGTCTATATCTCTGTTTTGGTACCAGTACCATGCTGTTTTGATTACTGTAGCTTTGTAGTATAGTTTGAAGTCCGGGAGTGTGATGCCTCCAGCTTTGTTCTTTTTGCTTACAATTGACTTGGCTATGCGGGCTCTCTTTTGGTTCCATATGAAGTTTAAGGTGGTTTTTTCCAGTTCTGCAAAGAAGGTCATTGGTAGCTTGATAGGGATAGCATTGAATCTGTAAATTACTTTGGGCAGTATGGCCATTTTCACAGTATTGATTCTTCCTAGCCATGAACATGGAATGTTTCTCTATCTGTTTGTGTCCTCTCTTATTTCGTTGAGCAGTGGTTTGTAGTTCTCCTTGAAGAGGTCCTTTACGTTCCTTGTTAGTTGTATTCCTAGGTATTTTATTCTCTTTGTAGCAATTGTGAATGGCAGTTGGTTCTTGATTTGGCTGTCTTTAAGTCTGTTATTGGTGTGTAGGAATGCTTGTGATTTTTGCACATTGATTTTGTATCCTGAGACTTTGCTGAAGTTGCTTATCAGTTTCAGGAGATTTTGGGCTGAGACGATGGGGTCTTCTAGATATACAATCATGTCGTCTGCAAATAGAGACAATTTGACTTCCTCCTTTCCTATTTGAATACCCTTTATTTCTTTTTCTTGCCTGATTGCTCTGGCTAGAACTTCCAGTACTATATTGAATAGGAGTGGTGAGAGAGGACATCCTTGTCTAGTGCCAGATTTCAAAGGGAATGTTTCTAGTTTTTGCCCATTCGGTATGATATTGGCTGTTGGTTTGTCGTAAATAGCTTTTATCATTTTGAGATACGTTCCATCAATACCTAGTTTATTGAGGGTTTTTAGCATAAAGGGCTGTTGAATTTTGTCACAGGCCTTCTCTGCATCAATTTGAGATTATCATGTGGTTTTTGTCTTTGGTTCTGTTTATGTGGTGGATTATGTTTATAGATTTGCGTATGTTGAACCAGCCTTGCATCCCCGGGATGAAGCCTACTTGATCATGGTGGATAAGCTTTTTGATGTGCTGTTGCAATCGGTCTGCCAGTATTTTACTGAAGATTTTTGCATCTATGTTCATCATGGATATTGGCCTGAAGTTTTCTTTTCTTGCTGAGTCTCTGCCAGGTTTTGGTATCAGGATGATGTTGGTCTCATAAAATGATTTAGGAAGGATTCCCCTCTTTTGGATTGTTTGGAATAGTTTCAGGAAGGAATGGTACAGCTCCTCTTTTATTCTGGTAATTGGCTGTGAACCCATCTGGACCTGGGTTTTTTTGGGTGGTAGGCTCTTAATTGCTGCCTCAACTTCAGACCTTGTTATTGGCCTATTCAGGGTTTCCACTTCTTCCTGGTTTAGGCTTGGGAGGATGCAAATGTCCAGGAATTTATCCATTTCTTCCAGGTTTACTAGTTTATGTGCATAGAGTTGTTTGTAATAATCTCTGATGATGGTTTGAATTTCTGTGGAGTCTGTGGTGATATCCCCTTTATCGTTTTTTATTGCATTTATTTGATTATTTTCTCTTTTCTTTTTTATTAATCTGGCTAGTGGTCTGTCTATTTTGTTGACCTTTTGAAAAACCAACTCCTGGTTTTATTGATTTTTTGAAGGGTTTTTCGTGTCTCTATCTCCTTCAGTTCTGCTCTGATCTTAGTTATTTCTTGTCTTCTGCTAGGTTTTGAGTTTTTTTGATCTTGCTCCTCTAGCTCTTTCAATTTTGATGATAGGGTGTCAATTTTAGATCTCTCCTTGCTTCTCATGTGGGCATTTATTGCTATACATTTTCCTCTAGAGACTGCTTTAAATGTGTCCCAGAGATTCTGGTATGTTGTGTCTTCATTCTCGTTGGTTTCAAAGAACATCTTTATTTCTGCCTTCATTTCATTGTTTATCCAGTCAACATTCAAGAGCCAGTTGTTCAGTTTCCATGAAGCTGTGTGGTTCTGAGTTAGTTTCTGAATTCAGAGTTCTAACTTGATTGCACTGTGGTCTGAGAGACTGTTTGTTATGATTTCTGTTCTTTTGCATTTGCTGAGGAGTGATTTACTTCTAATTATGTGGTCAATTTTAGAGTAGGTGTGATGTGGTGCTGAGAAGAATGTATACTCTGTGGATTTGGGGTGGAGAGTTCTGTAAATGTCTATTAGGTTTGCTTGATCCAGGTCTGAGTTCAAGTCCTGGATATCCTTGTTAATTTTCTGTCTCGTTGATCTTAACATTGACAACGGGGTGTTCAAGTCTCCCACTATTATTGTGTGGGAGTCTAAGTCTCTTTGTAAGTCATTAAGAACTTGCCTTATGTATCTGGGTGCTCCTGTATTGGGTGCGTATATATTTAGGATCGTTAGCTCTTCTTGTTGCATCGATCCTTTTACCATTATGTAATGTCCTTCTTTGTCTCTTTTGATCTTTGTTGGTTTAAAGTCTATTTTTATCAGAGATGAGAATTGCAACTCCTGCTTTTTTTGCTCTCCATTTGCTTGGTAAGTCTTCCTCCATCCCTTTATTTTGAGCCTTTGTGTATCTCTGCATGGGAGATGGGTTTCCTGGCTACAGCACACCGATGGGTTTTGGCTTTTTATCCAGTTTGCCAGTCTATGTCTTTTGATTGGGGCATTTAGCCCATTTACATTTAGGGTTAATATTGTTGTGTGTGAATTTGATCCTGCCATTTTGATGCTAGCTGGCTGTTTTGCCCATTAGTTGATGTAGTTTCTTCATTGTGTTGCTGCTCTTTGCCATTTGGTATGTTTTTGGAGTGGCTAGTACTGGTTGTTCCTTTCTATGTTTAGTGCCTCTTTCAGGAGCTCTTGTAAAGCAGGCCTGGTGGTGATGAAATCTCTAAGTACTTGCTTGTTCACAAAGGATTTTATTTTTCCTTCACTTATGAAGCTTAGTTTGGCTGGATATGAAATTCTGGGTTGAAAGTTCTTTTCTTTAAGGATGTGAATATTGGCCCCCACTCTCTTCTGGCCTGTAGGGTTTCTGCTGAGAGATCTGCTGTGAGTCTGATGGGCTTCCCTTTGTGGGTAACCCGACCTTTCTCTCTGGCTGCCCTTAGCATTTTCTCCTTCATTTCAACCCTGGTGAATCTGACGATTATGTGCCTTGGGGTTGCTCCTCTTGAGGAATATCTTTGTGGTGTTCTCTGTATTTCCTGGACTTGAATATTGGCCTGCCTTCCTAGGTTGGGGAAGTTCTCCTAGATAATATCCTGAAGAGTATTTTCCAGCTTGGATTCATTCTCTCCTTCACATTCAGGTACACCTATCAAACGTAGATTAGGTCTTTTCACATAGTCCCATATTTCTTGGAGACTTTGTTCATTCCTTTTTACCCTTTTTTCTCTACTCTTTCCTTCTCGTTTTATTTCATTGAGTTGATCTTCGACCTCTGATATCCTTTCTTCTGCTTGGTCGATTCGGCTGTTGAAACTTGTGTATGCTTCACAAAGTTCTTGCGTTGTGTTTTTCAGCTCCATCAATTCACTTACCTTTCTCTCTAAGGTGGTTATTCTCATTAGCATTTCATCAAATCTTTTTTCAAGGTTGTTAGTTTGTTTGCATTGGGTTAGAACACGTTCTTTAGCTCACAGAAGTTTTTCTTATTACCCACCTTCTGAAGCCTGATTCTGTCATTTCATCACACTCATTGTTCATCCAGCCTTGTTCCCTTGCTGGTGAGGAGTTGTAATCCCTTGTAGGAGGAGAGGCATTCTGGTTTCGGGTGTTTTCCTCCTTTTTGCACTGGTTTCTTCCTATCTTTGTGGATTTATCTATGTGTGGTCTTTGTGGTTGGTGATTTTCAGATGGGGTCTCTCAGTGGACGTCCAATTTGTTGATGATGAAGTTATTTCTTTCTGTTTTCTTAGTTTTCCTTCTAACAGTCTGGCCCCTCTGCTGTAGGACTGCTGAGGTCCACTCCAGGCCCTGCTTGCCTGGGGATCACCTGCAGTGGCTGCAGAACAGTAAGGGTTGCTGCCAGTTTCTTCTTCTGCTATCTTTGTCCCAGAAGAATACCCACCAGATGTCAGTCTGAGCTCTCCTTTATGAGGTGTCTCTTTGGATATACGGGGGTCAGGGAGCTGCTTGAGGAGACAGTCTGTCCTTTATAGGAGCTCAAGTGCTGAGCTGTGAGTTCCGTTGTTCATTCAGAGTTGCTGGGCAGGTACGTTTAAGTCTGCTGCCGCAGAACTCATAAACCCCTTTTTCCCCAGGTGCTCTGTCCTGGGGAGTTAGGGCTTTATTTATGAGTTTCCCTTGTGCTGCTGCCTTTTTCTCAGGGCTGCCTTGCCCAGCGATGAGGCAGCCTAGTCACTGCCTGCAGAGGCTTTGCAGAGCTGCTGTGGGCTCCGCCCAGCTGCCGTGTGAACTTCCCTGCAGTCCTGTTTATACCGGTGTAGTTAGAGACTGCCTCAGCAATGGCAAACTACCTCCTTAGTGGCAGACTGCCTCAGTAATGGCGGACACCTCTCCCCCACAGAGCTGGACCATCCCGGGTTCAGCTGTGCTTGCTGTGAAACTCTCAATCCAGAGCGTTTCCAATTGCTGTTTTTTTGTGGGGGTGGGGACCAGCCGAGCCTGATCACCTGGCTCCCTGCCTCAGAGTCTCCCAGGTGTTCCAGCCGCCTGTTGAAAAGGCGCCAGGATCTGTGTGATTTCCCGTGCGGAGACCCACTGCGCCGGCTGAAACCGCGGGCGCTGAGATTCGTGGCGTTTTTGCCTGGGAAATCTCCTGGCCTGACTGCCTGTTTCAGTCCCCTTTTTTAATCAGATGAATGGGCGGCTCTGCCTTCCCGGAGCTCCAATTGCCAGCTAAAATGGCACCCGGACCCATGTATTTTGTATGGGGGAACCGCTGCGCCGGGACGCCGCCCAAAACAGCAGCGCCAGCAAAAACAGTCGCGCCGGCAAAAACAGCCGCGCCAGCGACCCGTGGGGCTCCTCCTTCTGGGAATCTCCTGGTCTGTGGGCAATAAAAGTCCGTCTGGGAATGCGGCGTCCACTCACCCTCTGCGCTTTCACTGGGGAGCTGCAATCCTCAGCTGCTCCTAATTGGCCATCTTGGATCCTCCTCCCTAATTTTAAACTTTTATTTTTGGGGTACATGTGCAGGTTTGTTACATAGGTAAACTCGTGTCCTGGAGGTTTGTTGTACAGATTATTTCATCACCCAGGTATTAAGTCCCAGTACAGAATAGTTATCTTTTCTGCTCCTCTCCTTCCTCCCATTCTCCCCACTCAGGTAGACCCCAGTGTCTGTTGTTTCTGTCTTGGTGTAAAAACACTTGTCCTGTGGAAGCCATTTCAGCTTTAATATTGGCATTTTTTTCTACCATTCCTTAGGGTTCAAGAACTCCTACTCTCATCTTCTATGAGAAGTTGGTCATTGGCACTTTGTTAAGTATTTAGCTCTTTTTTAAGAATTAAAAATACTCAAAGTTTTTACCTTTTTCTCTTGGTAGAGATTATTTGTTTGAGCTGCCTTCTCTTCATCTTCACAGGTAAGAAGAGCTTTAGTTCTTACAGGTGGCTGCTAACTAGGAAATCCACAAAATCAGGAGATTGTCTTTCTAATGAAGTAACCACGTATTGATTCTTCATGGGGCAGCTGATTTGTTGTCTCCATTAGTGGTTTCTTAAGGCTTTTATTAACTCAGTTTCCAATAAGCGCTTTTTTTTCCCTAAAAAAAATCTTCCAAACAACTGAAAGTAGTATAGACAAAGATTACTTGAACAAGTTACTAAAACTATTAACCATACAAGAAAATAAGCTTATAAATTAGACCATATTAAATTTATAAACTTTCCTTTGTGAAAAGACATCATTAGGAAAACGAAGAAACAGGCTACATTACAGAAGACAGTTGCAAAACCTACAACTAATAAATGACGTGTGTGTATATATATATATATGTATGTATTTTATATATATGTAAAACAACTACAAACTGGGTGTGTGCAGAAGACTTGAAAAGATACTTCATAAAAGGATATGCACATGGCCAAAAAATAAAAAAGCTGTTCAGCTTAATTAGTCATTAGGGAAATGCACTTTAAAAGCACAACGAGATACACAACACATCCCCAAGAATGACCAAAGCAAAGCAACCCAGAAGATACCCAGGTGTTGGCAAGGACGTTGAACACCAGAAATCTCATACACTTTGGGTAGGTTAAACATATGCCTTCTTATGACCCAGGCATTTCATTCTTATGACCCAGGCATTTCATTCTAGGTTTACAACCAACAGAAATACATGCATATGAACCTCAAAAGACATATGGCATAATGTCCATAGCAACACCGTTTGTAATAGCTCCAAACTGGAAACTATCCAAGTTCCCACTAAGAGTTCGTGGGTAAGTGAATTGTAGTATAAATCCATATTATGGAATACTATACCACAATATAAATGAACAGTCCACAATTATATGCAACAATATGGAATTAATCTTACAAACATAAAGTTTTCCTTCAATAAAAATTAACACCAAAACAAGGAAACCAAGGGACAGAGTAACTGGGCAAAAACCAGAAGCTGATGCTCGGATGGGAGGTCTTCCTGTGGCTTTGTGTTTATAACAAGATCCTTTGTATTCAAGACAGGTTGGCAAGGACTTCCAGTGTTAGTTGGACCCCCCAGCCCACTGAAGAGGCCAACAGGGCCACCTGGCCAGCCTCTGAGCCATGGTTCTGGGGCAAACAGGACAGGGAAAGCTTTGGCCCAAGTACAATCTAAAAACAAAGATAGGGTCTCCTCACCATCAGAAGTTCTAGTTTTGAGGATTTCTTTGTTTTTAATTAAATTTTAATTACCCAGGCAATATAGAAATATAGTTTCTTATAAATTTAAAACATATGATGTCTTGGGTTTGCTTTAAAATAATATAGGGCTGGGAAGTGGGTGGGGCCATGGTTGAAACAAGATTGGCCATGAATTGATGATTGTTGCAGCTGGATAATGGATACCTGGGACCTTGTTATGCTACTCTGTTTTTGCATGTGCTTGAAATTTTCCATGATACAAAGTAAACACACAAGCACATAATTACTGCAAAGGCCCATGCCACTCTAGATCACCAAGCCTCAGCTACCAATACCTGCCCCTTTCTTCCTCCACCGCCCACCCTAGTTATCTACTGTTATCAGCTTGAGAGTTGTCTTAGGCGGAAACAGATGGCACACTCTAACTAGGATAACTTTATTATAGGGATAAGATTATAAAATCCGCAAAGGATAGTGCAGCACCTCAGGGCTTGCTACAGCAGAAAGCCTTTCTTGGCTTAGGCCCAAAGAACAAGAACCTGGAAGAAGAGAGTGTGGGCACCTTGAAAGGAGCCATGATCTTTGGCTGAGGGAAGTGACCAGTTTTTGTAGTCCTCCTGGTGGGCGGACTGGGAAAATAAATTACTTTTGCAGCAATGTAATAAGTACTCCAACCTCATTCTCTCCCTTCCTGTGGTCTCCTGCTGGTGCTGCAAGGCAGCCCACTGATGCAGTTCATACAGAGCTGCCTCCTGGGGCCCAGAGGGTGGAGCGTGGCCTTGCCGGGCAAGTGGAAGATACCTGATAGAGGGTGGGTCTTGCCAGATGTTTTTTCTTGTGCGTTACGTATGTGTCTATGAATCCAGAGACCGTATGTGGTTTTGTTTTCATTGCTTGTTTGATATCCATGGGATTAGATAGCATGCCTCATTCACAACTGTGGCTCTGACTCCACAGTGCCCTGGTGTTCTTCCCGTGCCAGTACATCGAGATCACCTTGTTCTCTTCTTGTGGCTGATGCTGGGCCACAGTGTGAACATGCTGTAGTTCATTTTGCCACTCCCTCTTGGCAGAACTTAGGTTGCTTCCTTCTTGAGAACTTGTTCTCTTCCCTCTGGGAGCTCTCTTGCCATCTTGGGAACATCTGGGAAGGAAGTTGCCATATGCAATATATTGTTTGTTCCCATGGAGTCTCATGCATGGTTGAAAGCTTTTTTTTTTTTTTAATTGTATATATTCTTTAACTGTCCAAACAGCCCTGAGTTTTGGCATCTGGGACTGGTAGGAAGAGAGTCAGGTGGGGGAAGGCAATGAGGACTAGATCAGGCATTGGAAGATTTGGGCTTGAGTTTGAGCTTTGCCACATTGTCACTTGTGACCTGGGGCAAGTCCCTTAACCTCTCTGAACCCCAAATTTTCATCTGCAAACTGAAGATGAGACTCATGCTTTTTCTGCTTGCCTCCCTGGATCCTTGTAAGGGTGCCCTGAGACAAAGGATGAGAAAGTGCGTTGTGAAATCTGTACAGATGCAGATATATTCCCTCTTACACTCTGAATTTAAGTCTAGCCAGGAGAGGAAGGTTTGTTTTTTTTTTTTGCATGCTCTCAGTATAATCAAGGGAGATGTTTGTTTGGTTGGTCGTGTTTTTGGCTCTGAGACAGAATCCAGAAGCAGTTTCCCCTCAGAGTACAAGGCTCCTCTCCTCCTAGCCACTCTGCAGCTTTGACAACGGGAGTGTTGCCAGGAAGCATACTGTCTCCCTGCCCCATTACCCCTGTGCCCTGACCCACAGCCATAGTTCAGACTCAGTTTCCTTGAGTGACAGGGCTACCCCAGGCTAAGGGCAATCTGATCCTGAACTTTTGGGTTGTCTTTTCCAAGGGCTAATTTGCTATAAGATTTTTACTCATTTTTCATGGAAGACTGAGTGGCTCTTGGGAGTGGATTTTTTTGTCCACGCTTAGAAGACCAGCAACTGGTCTTTCCTTCTCCTGTACTCTGGATCAGAGAGGCAATGTGTGCCTGCATCACCATCCCACAGACAGGATGGCCAGCTGGGGAAGGGGTCTGTGTTCCTCACTTCTTCTGAAGTCTCAGAACGTACTTTCTGCAGAAAGCTTCCTCTCGAAATTAACCACAGCTGATGTTTCTTGAGCACTTACTCTCCTCCAGGCATTATGCTAAGTGTTCTCCATGTACCATTTTGTTTAGTCCTCACCATAATCTTATCATTACTGTCATCTCCATTTTGTAGGTGAGGAAACCTAAGCCCAGAGGGTTTAAGCCACTTGACTGAGGTCACACAGTTAGAAGCAATTAGCATCCAAACCCCAGGCTCTCTAGAAGTGGCCCATGTCCTTGGACACTAAGCTATATGCCCTCCCAGCTCACCCTGCCCTTCCTGATGTCACTCTGTCCTTGGTTTCTTGGGTTTTCTGTGTGATTTGATTCATAATATTTCTTACTCACATATGCCTCATTCCCTAAAAGATAGTGAAAGTATTTTCTGCTCTTTCTCCCCTCTTCACAGTGACTGGGACAGAGTTGTGTATACAGCAGGAGCTCAGTGAATGCCAATTTCTTGTGAAAATTCCACTAGGGGTGCTGTTGGCAGACCCAGCATACCAGGAAGGCAGCATTGGCCCTTTATGGAAGTTATCAGGAAGATGAATAAGGCTTGAAACGCAAGCCCCTGGCAGGCTGACTCAGACCCCACAGAGTGGCTGGCCCTGGCCTTTGAAGAGCTGAGAGCTGTTTACATCCTACTAATGGACCTCGCTGGCTGCAAGCAGTCGATGTGGCTGTATAAATACTCCGGGCTGGGGCCATGGAGTGAGTGAGGACATGAATGCGAGGAGAAACCCCCCTCCTCAGCCTCATCTCCTCCTCAGTGAGGGATCCCTGGGCAGGAGCAACCGTGGGGGACAGGAGGACTCTAGTTTAGCAGGAAGCCCACACGGCAGGCCTGTGTGTGGTAATGGAATGGTGTCTAGTTGATGATGTGGTATGTAGACATTTCTCCCTGTGTGAAGTTCTTTGCATAAATAAATGGTGACCAGCTGTTGGTCTTCCTATTAGCATGAACATTCATCATGGCTTGTTTCAAATCTAAGTCTGGGAGGGAGAAGCTTAGACTCCCATGAAAGGCAAATGTTACAATGGTAATCCAGCCCAGTCTGGCACACATCTGCTTAGAGAAATTCACAAACTGGAAATATTGGCTGGGATCTATATGGGGGGTTGGGCACAGGGTCTGATGTTCTCTGTAAGTATCCCCACCCAGGGGAGCTGCATTTTTGTCAGCAGGGAACATGTGATGAGATCAGGTTCCCACTGGGATCTGTCAACATGGTGCCGATGGCTGCCGTCGTCTCCAGGATGCCCTTCCCTATCTCCCATCACTGACCCTGGCCCACAGCAGGCCTTGGGAAGGTACAGGTAGGCTGGGAAGGGAAAGGTCTCCTTTGTCAGGGCTCAGACCCAGGACCTGGATGTAGTGGTCATGGACCATGGGCTGTCTGAGATGCCCTAGTTCGGGAATAGCTAGTGATAGGGCAGAATGTCACCGTCGGTCCTATGGTGAGCTTTCCGGTGTCATTCTCTGTCTGTCCCACCAATCTCTGAGAGGGAGGCAGGAACCTGCCCTGCCTGCACCATCCATCCACACCTCCCCAACCAGGGAATACCATCACATTCCTTATTCATTGTGGATGATGGTGATTATTTTTATATCTCTCTCTGGGAACTCAGTCATTCACCCACGCATTCTACAAACATTTATTTTATACCTATAGTGTACCAGGTACTAGGAATACAGGGGTGAGCAGGACAGACACGGTGCTCACCTTACTGGAGCTGACGTTTCATTAGAGCAGAAAGGATAGTCAGATAAAGCACAAAGAGACCAAAAGACAGTGGCAAGTTGTGAAGAGTGCTATGAAAGAAACAGGTGGGATAGAGGGACCTAGTCTAGATAGAGTGGCTTCTCTTAGCAGGGGAACTCTTGAGCTGAGGCCTAAAGACTGGGATGGAACCCAGTACATGAAGAGCAGTGCAGATGAGGGACTAGCATGTGGAAAGGCTCTGGGGTAGGGACAGAGCTTGGTTTCCTTGTGGAATTCAGTGTGGCGAGTGAGGGCTAGCTAAGAACAGCTCCTGGTGGAATTGCAGGCTGTGTGCCAGTCTGGTGGTTGGAGGAGCTTTGCAGGGGCTGATAAGGCAGCAAGGTGTTATGCAGATGGGGGGGTGGGTGTACCCTGAGCAAATTGCTTTACGTGCATTGGTATAAAAGCATTTATTTGGGGCCTAGTGCTTGCCAGACAGGGTGTTGAGGCAGATTAAATTCAGTTTGAATCTTCTCTTGAAAATAAAGAGGGGCCCATGGGGATCTTTAATTTAGGGTGACATGGTGGGGCGTGGAGGCAGAGCAGCAATGATACTGGCTTCTGTGAGTTCTCTGCAAAATGGTTTCCCAGATATCGACACTTTCTTCTCTCTACCTGGCAGCCTGGGGCTCTGGCTTATATGAGTGCTTGCTGCAGATGTGGCCAGTGGTCTGCACACAGTAGGTGCACAGCACACTGGGACTCCGTGCAGTGTGAGCTGAGGAGACCCTGTCCTTGGGAGGAGGCCTCAGTCCGAATTGCAGAGGTGAAGGGGAAAATAGCACTTGCTGAAGTTACAGAGCATTCAGATGCTTACTGTTTACCCTGTCCGCGGATGGAGAAATTGAGACCTGGAGAGAAAGTCACAAAGTTCATGACTAGCTGATAATTGTATTTTCCATTTTGTGTTAGAAAAGTGTTAAAGAAATAGATAGCTCAAATAGCTACTGCTAGTGCTGTTAAGACGCCTGGGCGTTCCTAAGAGTACCCAGCAGCTGTGTCCTGGAGAACGCTCTGTGTATCCCGTGCCCTTTATTTCTAAGGAATGAAGTCATCTCTGGCCCGAGAGACTCTGCACCCTCGTATTTTAGGAGGGATGATTTCTATTCTTAGTCTTCTTGCTTTCCCTGCGGAGTGATACAGGCTGTTTATAGGTATTACCCACCCTCACCTCTGTTTAGCCCTGTAAAGAACATCATCAACACTTACTCTGTGTTAGGATGTGAGCTTTAAATGGAAGACAGCAGGGTGTGGTTGGAAGGCTGTGGCCCCAGGAGTCACATTGCCTGGGCTCTCTCTAGCTGTTTGAATTTGGAGAAGTGACTGGACTTTTCTGAGCCTCCAGTCCATTCAGGGAGACAGGAGGGGCAGATGGAGATTCTTGCAGTTGTGACTGTAGCTTGTGTGGCAGGTGCTGGTTCTTAATCACCTTCATGCACTGCTGAGTGGTTCTCCAACCTACAGTGTGCGTTGAGAACCACCTGGAGGACTTGGGAAGCAGGGATTGCGGAACCCCAGCCGAGAGGTTCTGACTGAGGAGGTCTAAGGTGGAAAAGTTCGCATTTCTACGAAGTTACCATGTGCTGCTGCTGGTCCCGAGCCACACTCTATGCAGGGCTGCACACACTCACTGAATTCATCTCGGCAGCCCTGTGGTGTATTGTTATTGTCCCTTTGTGGGTGAGGAAATGAAGGCTTGGAGAATTAGGAACTCACCCAGGTCGCACAGCTGCTAGGTGGTGAAGCTGGAATCCTAGTCCAGGTCTGCGCCGTCCACAGCCACCGCCTTCACCTCCCGCTCTAGCATGGTGCTGCCTGGCGGGACGAGGTGCTCAGTGAAGGCTGGCTGTGGTCCCTTTGCCTCTCTAGACCAACAACGGGCTTGGGCCTTTATCCAAGATTACAGTTGACACCAAATGGTTTTCATTATTGTTTTGTGATAAGGCAGACCAAATAATACTCAGAAAACGTAGATGAGAAAATCCAGGGTTGAAAGGATGGTAATTGGAGAGGTGCCGAGTCGCTAGTCATAGACCCTCAGGGCTAGAGACGTTGGCTCCCTCCAGCCTCCATGCAGGGTCTTGCCACGCCACAGTGCGGGGTCTTCCTGCTGGAAGGCTTCCGGTGGTGGGCAGCTCACTCCCTCCTCTGACGCTGGGACAAGGAGAAGGGACTTGCTTCTTAGAGCAGACATTGGTTTGATGGAGCCAGACCAGGCAGCGGAGAGAAGTCACAGCCCTCTGTCTTGCAGTGCCTCTTCCCTCAAGTGGGTGGGGAACCTGGTGGCCCAGAGGGTCAACTGTCAGCACCGTGAGCCCCACAACCCTGCACAGACAGCATGTGTGCCATCACCATCGCAGGAGACCTGAGCTCCAGGACAGCAGTGGGAACCTTCCAGCTGGACCTGACGGGAAATGGGAGGCTCGGACAAGTGCAGGGTGGGGAGGGCACCCCTGGCCGGAGAACTGGAAGGAGCAGAGAGAGGGGCAGGGGACGGGAACGCAGGCGGCATGCTCATGGCGCATTGTTTGGCCTTTCTGTAAATCCCCCTCCTCACTCCCCGACCACATTTCCCCCTGTGGAAACTTACTTTCTACTCTGGTCAGACTGTTGGCAGCCTTGAATACCAAGTGTTCTGGAAGAGGAGCCCCCCATCCCCCAGCCTCAGCCAGAGCTCCGGGCTCCTGTGGGGGAGCATGCCGTCTTCCTTTCTGAATTCTTGGTCCAAACATTTCTGCAAACTTTCCATGTGAGTTCTCTGGAAGCCCGTTTACCACAAAGACTTCAGCCAGGCAACCCCATCTTCAGCCCCCACCACCACCCCTGCTCTTATTTTTCTTTTTTGCCGGCAAGACGGAGTAAATTAGGGAGGGCCATTGTCCGCGTTCCAGCTCCCCCATCTCTGAGCAGGCCCCGCTTAAGCTGGTACCTTCATCTCTCAGTGAGCTCAGCCCTAAACTCTCGGGTCTTAGCTGGATTAAGGGCCTAGGTTGTTGCTGAGGAGGAAGGAGGTACCTCTGTAATTGCTGTTTAAATCTGCCTAACAATAGCCACATGTGGAGCCCGATTTGAGGGTTATTAAATATGAACGCCCTTCTTTCTTCCCCCAAACATGCCTTTGTTTGCATAGCTGGGCAACACGGGGAAGGGGAGAGACTTAAAGCTGTGGACTCAAAGGGGAGTTTCAGAGGCCCTGTTTCTGGGAAGCAATGGGTCCTTGGGTAGGTCACATTCTGGGGGCACCAGAACCTGTCACCCACCGTGCCCTCTTTGACTGTAACCTCTGAGGTCCCAGGCAGAGGCAGTTGCTTCCACAAAGCTTGTGGGGGATCTCACCCCAGTGCTTGCTCCTGTTTCGAAGGTCTCACCCCCTGCAGTAGCCCCATGCAGTGTCATGGGTAATGCAGAGGGAGGGGTGGGTACTGTGGGAGGGAGCCCTCCAACGTGGCCCCTCTGCAGCCATTTGGGGACAGATGGGCCTGTGCTGCTCAGTGTACCTCTGGTACCCTTGACCTGTGATGTGGGTGGAGGGCAAGAAAAGCATGTTTGGAAGCGCTGCTGTTGGCTCCTGGCTCTTTTCTCGTGGGGTGTAGGGAAGGCCGAGGAGCTCAGTCTTCTGCATCCGAAGACCTGTGAGCAACTTTGAGTTGCAAGGGCTCATTTTGATCATTGTTCTTTTGGAGACCTGCTGGGCGGTGTGTGTGTGTGTGTGTGTGTGTGTGTGTGTGTGTGTGTGTGTGTGTGTGTGTGTGTGTGTGTGTATGTCTGTGTGACAGATAACTGGGTCAGATGAAGGCCTGGAGTGAGCATGGAGCTGCCTCTCGAGAGGAGTGATCCCTGGGATGATGCAGCTGGGTGCCTAAGTTCCTGTGTGGCTCTCTTGTCTGGCTGCTGTGCTGTGCAGCTGTGGGGCCTCCTGATGCGAAAGTCAAGTAGCAGCCGCTGGCTCCGGGGCCCTGGGAGCAGGACAGCAGGTGTTGGCTGTCTCTCCTGGGAGCGCTCACCCACTGGCCACCACTGCCACTCTGGGTGAGCCCCAGGGTACCTGACAGACCTGCTTCCCTTTGGAGGGTCCTCACCTGTCACTCCCCCAGACGCGGTGGCTTTGTCAACCATAGTAGACTTAAAATCCTGCAGAAAGTTGTCTTTACACGTGACAGATGCCTTGATTTTTGCTTTAACGTATAAATGTAAGCTACTTTGTAAGCTGGATTATTAAAGTTAAAATTCTAGGAAAAGAACTAAAGAATAAGTAATAAAGACAGGAACCAACAGAGAAATTACATTTGTACCATACGATAGATGGAGAATCTACAAGAGTTCTTACAAATCGGTAGAACCTTCTTGTTTGTGAGGATGTAGGGGTAGGAACCCTCATATAATGTGGGTGAAAATGGCCACGGCATCTCTGAAAGGTGCCTTGGCAAAATGTATTAGATACATTTCAACTATATGCAAAGATCTTTTGTCTGTTTCTACAAGGTCTGTGTTTCCTACAGACTTTTCTCCCAGGTTTTTTCTTTCTGCTAGTGAGCAGTTGACTTTTCCTTCTGTGGGGCGCAGTTGTGTGTTATGTGTATGTGTGCTATATGTGTTTATTATTTTTTCTTTTTCTTTTCCTCACACACAAGAAATACGTGCTTATTATATTTATAGTCTGTATGGAAATGCTGTTGTAGATTGTTTCTACCCTGCCGACAACCCATGTTACTAACATTTATTAACATTTCCAAGAGCACTTTAGTACCCGGCTCTTCTCAAATAGAATAAAATGCTAGAGTAGGGAGGGGGTTGGAGGAGAAGGGAGAGGAAGAAGTGTGGGCTTTGGTATAAGGTAAGGGTTTGAATCCTGGGAGGGCACCTTTTTTCCTGTGTGGTTGTGGGTATGTTACCTAACCTCTCTGAGCCTTAATGTTGTATCTGTTACCTGGGGCTAGTGTTCACCAAGGGCTACTGTTGCCATCATCAAATGAAGGAACGCGGATGAAGCCCCTGAGCTTATGCCATGCCTGGGAATGCTTGGTGAATGGAGCTATTGTTACTGGCTGTATAGAGTTCCTGTGACTACGACTTAGTCACCTGGGCACAGCGAGCCTCTCGGTTCCTCAGGTCCAATCCCCTGCCTCTTGGCAGCACTGTGCTCCAGGCATTCCCAGAGATCGCCGTCTATCTATCTTACCCCGTCTCAGAGGCCTCAGGGGAAGGGAAGCCCAGACTCCTGCTTACTCAAGCCTTTCAGCATGGCACCTTTGGGGCCAGGGACTTCTCCTGAGCGTCTACACTTAAACCCCATTGCCAGATTTGAGGCTTCCTTCCTCTGGCTGTTTCCTTCAGGAGAGAAGACAGATTTTCCTCATGCAGAAAAATGTTTAACTTCTGTGACAGGCAGCTCTATCTCGCAATCTCCCCCGTGAAATCACCTCGTGAGAAGAGTTAAAAGGAGGAACTAAGGGGGGCTGTGGAGAGAGATGTGTGTCCTGTAACACCGTGGGACTTGTTCCTGTGCAGCCCTCCAAGGACCACAGGGCTGGATATGCCTGCGTCCCCCTGTGGGACTCCTGTACTCAGCTGGCCCCTCGGCGTCTCCTCCTGCATGGCTGTCTCAAAGGGATCTGAGACTCAGCCATGGTCACAGCTGCACTCCTGACCCTTCTACCCAGCATAGCACAGTCACCTTGCCCCTCTTCCAGTGTCTCCATCTCAGGGGGCACCTGGGAGGCATCCCTGACACACCCTCCCTTTAGCCCCCATGTCCAGTCCATCCTGAAGTTTTATATCCGACAGCTCTTTAGTCCCTCAGCCTCTGTCTGTCATCACTGCTGCCACCCCGGTCCAGTCACCTTTACCTCTCACCTGGACAGCACATGCTAGCTGGCTACCCACTCTCACCTTGCCCTCCTGCAGTCCTTTCTCCACACAGCACCCAGAGCCATCTGTTCAAAACCCAAGACTGATCATGGCTTTCACTTTCTTCAGCCTTCCCGTGGCTTCCCATTGTCCTTTGAATGAAGACCAGACTCCTTAGCATGACCTATGAGCCCTCGTCTGTCATCACGCTGCCCCTTGCTCTCTGCTGTCCAGCCACTTTTGGCTTTCCTTTCTCAATTCCCCAAACATGCCATGTTCCCCTCCCATCCCAGGGCCTTGGCACATGCCCTGGCCTCTTCTTGGACCTCTTTCCGCCCTACCCCTTGTTGTCTGGTTAACTTCACTAATCCTTTAGATCTCAACTCCTGGGAAGCCTCCCCCTCAGGCTAGCTCAGGTGTCTTTATCAGGAGCTCTTCTGGAACTGAGTTCCTCTCCTGCAGAGTCCTTAGGTGTCTTTGCAGTTAAGTGTTCATTAGTGTGGCTCTCTGACTGATATTTGTCTTGATCTTCACCTCCCCCTCCGCACCCCCTCCATGCTCTGGGAAAGCAGGAATCGTGTCAGATTTGCTCTCCATTTCACCCATGCCTTAGCATAATGCCTAGCACACAGCAGGTGCTCCATCTGCACCTGTGCAATGAGCATTGCTCTCTGAGGTTCAACAAGGACTAGAACTTTTCCAGCCTCCCCTTTGGCGATTATCATGGGGAGCCCATGCCCACTTTCCCTGGCATCCTTTCTATGGTCAAATGTGTCTCCCACCCGCCATGATCTTTGGGGTTGGGTTCAGAGTTTGGAGCAGCCGGGAGGGAGCCGAGGATCTGGTGCTTTCTGCAGGGCAGTTGTCAAGTCGAGATAATGAGTAGCTCTGAGCTTCTCAATGGCTGGGTGTACTCAGAGCCTTTGTGAATGGGATTATATTCAAATGCGAGAAAGGCTTTTGCTATTTATAAGAACTCTAGGATAAAGAGAAAACAATCCTTTGGTAAAACAAATAATTACCAGCAAATAATTGCCAGCTAATTTGTCCCTTTTGTGACTTCAGTTTATTATAGGTACTAAAAGAGCTTTGCCAGCTACCTGTCAGAGAAATGAGTGACGTTTGTTGGGTACAAAGTCTGTGTACGAGTAAGCTCAAGGGGCCTGGTGGTAATGATGTCTTATTGGTCAGCTGGCTCTCCCTTCCAAGTCTCCGAAGTGATGTAAAGGCCATCAATAAGTTGTCACTGTTTACCACCGCCCCCCCCATACCCTGCCAGGGTATTGGACAGCCAGTTCTTTTTCCACATTCCCCTTCCTCCCTCTTCCAGCGAAATAATCCCCTCTGGAAGCCCTAACTTGTCAGTATTGTTGGGTGACAGTGCCAGTTTGACTGGCAGGTGATCTATGGGAAGAGTGGGCTGAGGTTTTCCTCCCAGCTTTGTCACTGGTTTGCTGTGTGAGCTGGGGCATCACCTCACCTGGCTTACCTCAGTTTCCCCTACCTGAGGCACCTCTTACAAGTGTGTAGGGCCCACTCTAAGACAGTGGATTAAAGTGCTTTGAAAAGTCCAACATAATTCAAACCCAGGGAACCCTGAAGATTGAAATCTACCAGTTGACACATTGCTAGCTTTCCAGTATTACAACTTTTGAATGCTTGGTGTTCTGTTTGAATGTGACCACCTTGCATAGGTGCACCTTAAGTCCCTGGGCTTCCATTCCCACACCTGGGAAATAAGATGGGCTGATTCTGAATTGGTGAGTAGGAGAACTAGATGCTGTCATTTTTCTCTTCTCCCACAATTAGGGCAGCCAACACTGGGGAACTTCAAGGATGCAGTCCTTCTCAGCAGAGCCCTCTGGAGAGCCAGCCAGGTTTGCACCTGGGGCCAAGCTATTTGCCAGCTGTGGGGGAGTAAATCTTCACAAATCATCGGGAGATGCAGTTGAGAATTGAGCCCTAGGGACGCCAGGTGACTCGCCTGCCACTTGAGGAGTGAGCATCTCTCTGGGTGCTGTTGGGGGAGGCAAGAGATGTCACCCACCTCAAGTGATGGGCAAGTTTGGGACATGTGAAAGGGACCCAATTCAGGGCCAGCATGGGCCCATTCCTGTGTGTGTTTCAGGGGCATCACCTTTTCTCCTGCCCACCTCAAAGGTGGCTTTTGACCTTGTCTTCTAACAGAGGTTGCTGGGCTTGTGTCTTTTGCCTGCCTGCCTCCTCTCCCGGGGTGAACAAGGCAGACCCCAACGAGAATCTTGCCAGTCCCTACAGGAGCAGATTTGTGGCCATGTCCCTTTCTGGGGTCAGGGGCCTGAGCCCCTTTCTGGAACAGGTATTTGGGGCTGGGTGCCCTAGGCAGTGCTGTCTTTTTGAAGTAAGCTGGTTTCTCCTATTTTGAGGTGCTCTTTTTCCCACAGTGCCCTAGACGGAGGGTTATTTGGGTGGGGGGTGAGTTATGGGGCAACGCGCTGCCTCCCCATGTGCATTAGGAAGCGCAGGAGGGTGGGTTGGAGCTCTCCTTTCCTCCTTCCTGTGTTGAATCCTCCACTGCGAGGGGTGGCTGGGGGTAGAGTGGGGAAGGACAGGGCCTGAGCAGCTGGCTGGGCAGGGCAACATGCTGGGCTTGGGCTTCTGAAGCCCCCAGCTCTGTGCAGTGGGCCTGGGCTTGGGGGCAGTGGCCTGCCTCCTGGTTCAGGACTGAATGGTTCTAGTGCCCACGAGAAAGGCAAAGGTCTTCTTTGGTCTCAGTTCCTCTCTCATCCCATTCTCTATTTTATTTACAGTTTGCTTAGGACATTTCATGAAGACATTATACAGCCAGACTCCCAATGTGACCTCCAAGCCCCAAACGCACATACTCCCCAGCCCCCTCCCCAGACATTTCCCCCGGTGGCCACAGGCCCCTGCTTGTGAATTCTGGGTGTCTCCAATAGGCGCTTTCCTCTGACCTGGTTATGCCGCTTAACAAATTCATTTGGGGGCGACCTCAGAGATGAGGATCGGAGAGGAGGAAGAATTGTCTTTTCTTCTTAACTGTCCCCAGGACACCCTGAGCAGGCTTGGAGGATTCTCACTAATCTAATCCCTGTCAGAGAAGGAACGATAAAACAATTCAGGCTTTAGAAGCCAAATCCCCTTCCTGCACTCACACTGTTTCTCTCTGTCTGCCTTACCATTTTTCCTCCTTTGCAATGAAACTGAGCTTTGGTTTCTCAGAGAGGGTTTCAATGGAGAAGGATTTCATATTTCACTCTTCCATTTTTTGTATTTAAATTTGCTTTACTCTCCAGTTTGACTTTCCACTGACCCTTGAAGAACTGGTGTATTTCAAGGAGGGAGAAAAGATCTCATTATAGGAAATGAGAAAAATGGGGCAGAGTTTTAAAACTTTTAATGACTAAAACACAGTGTTCCAAGTCGGTATTGTATTGGGGTTGAAGTCACTGTTTGGTTACAAGTCTTTTAGGTCTAAACCGGGTTGATGACATCTGTTTAATTTTAGATGTCTGGAATACATTCGGAAAATAATGAAATCCAAATGTATGACCAAATTAGAGAACAATTTTGTCTGCGACAAAGAAGTTTTTAAAATAAGAGCAAATATTTCGACCAAACAAAGCTTTAAAAGACCCATCAAATCTTTGGTCATCTCTCTCGTCTTTTCCCAGTGGGTCTCCATGGTTGAGAGAACATTGATTTTCTTGGTGTGTGCCTCAGGCATTATTATGTCATTTTATACCCATTTTCCCATCCTTTCTCTGGGCATGTGTTCTGCTCTGTGCCATCAACCCTGGAGAGACCTTGTTCAGGGGGAAGCTCCTTTGATGAAGCAAAGGGCTCTTGTCACAACACTTGAGGGCCACCTATCACCTGTTTCATAGCGGCCCAAGCAACAGTGGGAAAAGTCCTGGGAAGATAAAAAGTGCCACGGCCTTGCTAGTGGGGCATGGCGCTACCCATGGACCTCAGGAGAAACCAGGAGTATTCCCAGCTCTTACTGTGCCTGTGTGACCTGGCAGCCCTTGACCCTCTCTGGGCCTCGCTTGCCCCATTTCTGTGAAGAGCTCAGACACATGGGGATCCTGGAGAGGCTGGCAGGGGTTGGCCTCTCTCCAGGAAGATTCCAGTGTGATGCTGAAGCCCTGCGATTGGGATGTGCACTGAGCAATTCCTCCCACACTCGCTGGAAGCCCAGCATCTGGGATGATGCAGAGACTCTGGCCACGTGGGTCTGCTTTATTGTCCCTACCCCAGGAAGTCCAGCGAGGGTAGTGTCAGCAGACAGACAGTCTCATGTCCACTCCACTCCAGACCACGTCCAGTGTTCAGCCATATGCTCCATCCTTGGTGGGACTTTCATGTATAGACAAGAAGTGAATTATGGGTGAGGCCTTGCCTGATGCCTTGAAACCCTTGTCTACTAGGCAAGGTAATTCCATCCCTCCAGGGTATTTGAGCCTTCCAAATATTTGTCGACTCTTATCCTGCCTTGTCCCATCCCTCCAGTATTGGCTGAAGCCTTTCCCCTGAGGACCAGCCCCTTCTGTGTTGAGGCCCCCCAACCCCACTCAGTGCTGTTTGGTCAGGCTCAGTCATCCCAGGGTCAGCTTCCTGAACCACAGTCTCTTGGAGAACGTCTACACATTTCACTTGAGGCTTGGGCTTGTTCGCCAGGTATCCCAGAGGTGGAAGAAGGTATCCTAAGTGCTTGCCCTTGACTAGTGACCACAGATAAGCCTGGAGGTGGGGATGATACTCTCCTGATGCCCAGGGTATGGCTGGGGTAAAGTTGGGGCTTGGCTAGGCTTCTGGGTTGGGCCGTCCTCTGCAGAAATGAGGGGCCTGAGCAGCTGGCTGCATGAATAGATGGATGGAAAATGCTGAGGGGTTCCCAGGTGCACCCAGAACTCTGGGATGGGGTCTGTGTATCTTGTCTGTTAGTCCCTTGCCTGTGCCGTCTGGCCCCTTCTTGGTGTCCCACCCAGTTGGGAGGCGTCATTGGCTGTGCTCTAGGAAGTGTTGAAGGATAATCCGATTGCTGTGATATTTGGCAGGTATGTTTCAGTACATTCCTGGGGGCTTCCCAAGGATCCCAGAGGCCTTGTGGTCAAGGGCCATGGACTCTGTTTCTCACGGCCAATGGGCTGAGGTTAGCGAGGAGATAGGTACAGGAGGGGGGCAGAGTAGTACCTCCAACAACTAGTAGTTGGTGAGGAGCTGTGGTTCTGTGGTTCTTTGGGGGAGCTAGGGTGGAGTTTCATTTAGGCCTGGGAGGTGGTGGGTGGAGATCATGGAACACTGAGCAGGGGGTCAGGAGACATGCCCCCTGCCTCTGATGCTCCACGTGAACTTGGATGTGCCAGAAGCCTCGCTGGGCCTCAGTTCAGCATCTGTAAGATGTGGAGATGAATTCCAACCTGAGAGGCTTGTGGTGAAGCCCAGATAATAACATGGATTTGAAAACAATGATAAAGACAGCACACTGTGAGGGAGTTTTAATTTTTGTTTTTTACCAATAGAGATGTAAAAGGGGGTAGTAATCATAACAGCCAGTCCATTGCTGTTGTTTTTTCACCCATTCAGGACAGAGGGATTGAAAGAACATGGAGTTAGGGGTCAGGCTGTTGCATTTCTAGTTTCTTTTACCTAACTCTTGTTTGGCCATGGGCCAGTTCTGCCTGTCTTTGGTTCTTAGTGTCCCTGCCTATCAAGAGGGACCAGCAACTCCCACCCCCGCTTCTCCCCTGGGCCACTCACGTGCCGGTGGGGTGGTATAAGCAAGCTCTTTCACAGGCTGGGAAGCACTTCGGAGTGGCATTGACGGTGCTGGGCTGGCACTGACGGTGTTGGTTGCTGGGAATGGTGTTGAGGCCAAGGTATCTTGGTGCCAGATTGACTCCAAGGGCCGTGCATACCTTGCAGACCTTTCCGAGCTGGACATCTTCCTGTGGGGCAGGTATAACCTGCCAGGTAAACAGGTTGTAGGGTTCAGTCTCTAATTTTTTTGGCTGGCAGTCAAGGGCTTGGTGGACGAAGGTTTGTCAATGTGGCTGTAACGAGAGCTCTTACTTTTTGGATATTAAGTGTAGCTTAATGTTATAACTATGGTACAACTGACTTACAGCATCCAGGGCTGGGTCTATCTACTTGGTAGGCTAAGGACATAAAGAAGCATAGTCATATTTTACCAAATACCTATCAGAGGGAACCCTGGGGCTAGGCTTGGTGCTGAGTTTTAGCTGGCACTGTTCCCCGGAAGGGGCCCTGTGCAGGGCCTTCCTTCCCATTGTCTAGATCACGTTCTATGGGCTTGGCCTGTGGGTTGGTGCCCAGATCTGGCGTGGGCACTCAGGGCGTGTGGGCCATCTGTCTTCTCACACAAGTGTCTTGTGTGTCAAGGGAGGAATCAGTGACCTGCCCTGATTGGGAGGGCAGGTGGGGAGGAGCCTGGCCCCCTGTCAGGAGGGGAGGGCAGGATTATATGTGATGTCAGCACAAGTGGGTTCCATTATTTGTAATGTCACCTCATCATGAACTGACTCGAGGCCCTGTCATTTGACTGAGAGGGAATGCCGGGCACAGGAGGTGTGGCTGTTTGAACCTGTTGGTGGGATTAGCAGAGACAGTGCTGCATTCTTAGTCTTGAGATCTATTGGTCACACTTGGCTGTGGTTCAGGAGAAGCATGTGTGGACCCCTTGTTCTCCCTGAGACCTGCTCCCAGTCCCCACCATGGCTCATAGTATCCACACAACATCGCCATTTCACTGAGCAGGGGTGTGTGCCAGGCCTTCCTTACAATGATTATTTCATTCAAATGATCACAATAACCCAAGAGGAAGATGCTGTTCCAACTCCATTTTCTAGATGAGTAAACTGAGGATCAGAGAATTGAAGAGACTTCTACTTAGTACCTTGGTCATAAGTGGGGGGAGCCAGGAAGTGGGCCCTGCCTGTCTGACTGCAGAGCTGGTATTCCCAAGCTCAAGGCTGCCTGCCTGGCCATCCCCTGGCTAAGGGGAGGTGTGACCCAGGGCCACACACAGGTCTAAAGGGGTTTTGCCTGGTCAGTCAGGAGGTGGGAGTGGCAGCTGAGGCCGAGAGATCAAAGATGGCCACTAAGATTTCCACTCTCTTCACCCCCAACCCCAAGCCCTCACATTATTCAGAACACTCAATCTTCACCGTGCTGGGCCTTGTGGGAAAGGCCAGGGTCTTGTGGGAGGTGGGTGCGTTGGGGAGGAGGGATACAGAGGAAGGAGATGTTCATGCCACGGTGACTGAACGTCAGATCTAAGCCAGGTGCTGTGCTAGATGCTGGGGCCACAGCCATGGGCATGACAGGCGAGGTCTGTGCCCTCCTGGCCTTCTGTTCTGGAGAGACACAGGCCACACACACAGATATAAACAAATACGAAGATTGTCAGGTGTGAGAAGCATCCTGTGTAGCATTAAACCTGGGTGATGTGATGGGTGGTCAGGCTGTCTTCCCCAAGGAGATGACATCTCAGCGGAGATCTGCATGGCAAGGAGTCAGCTGTGAGAAGATCAGGCGAGAGTATTGCGGGCAGGCAAAGAATTAGTGCAAGAGCCCTGGGGTGGAACAAGCTTGGTGTGTTCAAGGAGAGAATGGACCATGAACTCCAGTTGGACATGGAATCCAGAAGGGAGTGGCAGATGATGACATTGACAAGACAGGCAGGGTTCAGCGCCTACAGGGCTGTCCTCGCCAATGTCTCGGAGTTTGGATGTCATCCAAGTACAATGGGGTGGTGATGGTGGTGGCATGATTAGATTTGTGTTTTAAAAAGACCCCTTTGTTGAATGAACAATGAATTGTAGGGAGGAAAGGTGAAGACAGGGAGGTCACAGAAGGCTATTGTGGAGTCTAGGTGCAAATGATGATGGTGTAGGCTCACGGGGGGGCAGTGGGCAGGGGAGAGAAGGGATGGATCCAGATATGGTTTGGAGGTAGAGTCAGTAGGACTTCCTGATGGATCGCCACTCCATCCGTCCAGTTGCTCAAGCCAAGAGCTATTCTGGACTTCCCTCTTTTTCTCACTCCAACAGCCATTTGCTGAGATGGGGAAGAGAAGGGGAAGTGCAGGTTTGGGGCAGTGGGTAGTGGAGATCAGTCTGATTTGAGAGGTCTGTTAGACATGCAAATACTGATGTCAAGTTGGCTGTGCTGAGTCTCAGAGGAGAGGTAGGGGCTGGAGACAGACCTGTTGAAGCCTAAAGCCATGGGACTAGACGAAATGGTGGCTGGAGAGAGGAGACAAGTGAAGGGGTCTCAGAGGAGTAAGCCCTCAGGCAATGCAGAACTTGGACGTGGAGGAACCGGTAGGGGAACCTGCAAAGGTACAGCCAGGGAGGTGTGCAGTGTGCTGGGGGGGCAGGAGACAGGAGGTGTTCAGGGGAAAGACTGTTGAGAGCTGGCTTTGACCTCAGTGAGAGCCAGTTTGGTGGAGTGGTGGAGATGAGGCCTGGCTCGGGAGGGTGGGGACGAGATGTCAGATCCACACAGCTCTCAAGGGGTTTCTGCCAAAATAGGAAGCAGGGAAATAGGGTGGCAGCTGGAGAGGGATGTGAGGGTCAAAGAAGGGTTTTTTAAGATTAGGGAGAAATCACAGCAAAATTGTAGGCTGATCCAGGGGACGGGGAAATGTACTAATCCAAAGAGAGAGGGGACACAGACAGAGTAATGACTGAGGGTGCAGGAGGTGGCTCAGGGTACAAAGTGAGGGGCCAGCTGGAATGGGAACAGGGATGCTGTCTTCAGGCCTGGTCACTGGAGGGGAAGATGGAGAGAAGAGGATTTGGTGGAAGGACCCTAAGGCTCTTAGGGTCTCTGCCTGAATATCTGTCCCCCAGACCAGACCTCCCTCCTGCCCCTCCTGCCCATCTGTCTCCTGACATCTCTGGCCAAGTACCTGTGAGCACACATGTCCTTTCCCACCTGTGCAGCTCATTTGACCCACTTCTACTCTTTCCACTGCTTCAGCCCATACTTCCCCAGCCTGCCTCTTGTCCCCTTCCTCCAGGGAGCCTTACCAGGTTACTTCTATCCACAGGGCTCTCTTCCTAGCTGAGGTGCTGGAGCCTGTGGGAGGGAGGCTGCCTTGTCACATCTTCGTGCCACCATTGTGAAGCTCTCTGCAGCAGGTTGTGAGTTTGTGGAGTAGAGAGAGAAGCTGGGGGCTTGGGCTCTGGGGTCTCACTGACCTCGGTTCAAGTCTGAGGTCCTTACTAGTTGTGTGACCTTTGATGTCTTACTAAAAACAAAAACTTCTCTGCGCCTGAGTTTCCTCATCTGTAAAGTAGGGTTAATAACAGGATTTATCTCTCTGGCTTTGGTGGGGGTTGAGATCAGGCCTATCCATTGGGTCGGGCACACTAGCTATTGAGTGCTAGCTCAATGCATCTCGTGGGTCTCATCATTATTCAGTGTTATTCCCTTCCATTTCTCCGATGAGACCTTAGGGAGTCACCTGAGTTTTCCATGCCTCAGTGTCCTCATGTGAAATATGGGGATACTAATACTCTCCTTAGTGGGCTGCTGAATTTAATGAGTTGAAATGTGCAAACAGCACATAGTAAGTGTTCAACAAACAGTCTGCTGCTGCTGACAATGATGAAAACGCTAGTTACTGCTGGCATTCCTGTTTCCCCCTGCAGAACCCTGAGCCCCATCACAGCTGGGACTGTGGAGCCAGTTGTCCCGCTGCCTCTGCTCCACGTGGCCAAGGTGACCCCCGTCCTGTCTGGTCAGCCTCTTTGTACATTTACTTCTCGCACTTTCCCACGGACCCATTCATCTCTGGCTGTAAGGTTACAAGGCTTTGGAAATTAATTTTAAAAATCACACTTTCTGACCCTTTAAACTTCATTTCAAATCCCCTTAGCGCCTTAATGATGCTCAGGCTATTTCGGGGCCCCTTGGAGAAGTGTGGCTGACAGTGGCTTTTTAATTTACAAGACAACATAGGAACACGCATGGGCCCAAATATGTATCTGTATAATGAAGAATAAAAAGCATAATCCCCTAAGTGGGCTGTGTTTGTGAGCATCGGGTTTAATAGGGGATTAGGAGGTGGAATTAAAGTTGCCCTGGGGGGTATACAGGGAGACTTCAAACACCTTTTGGAAAACAAATTAACGTGGTTTGCAAAAACCGTTTTCCAAGGGCGGCAGAGGGTTTTCCTTGGGCTTCCCTGCTTTCTTTTGAAATGTATTTTTAACACTTGTATAAACACTTTGGGCCCGTGACATGGGGCTTCCTGTGCTCCCTTCATTAGCTGGTGTCTCTGGGAGAAGAATTCGGCTCATTATCTAGGTGTTTTGATCTCCGTGGCCGTGGCTGGTGCTGCTGCTGCTGCTGCGCCCGACCCGGGGCCACCCTTTTCTTTCCTGTTGCCTAGTGGTATGGAATCAGTTGGCTTGTGGCTCAGCCTGCCTCCACATCTTCCTGCCAAGCCTGGCCTCCCAGAGGGGCTCTCAGTTTTCTAGACAGTCTGAGTTCTCAGGCAGGGGCAGTAGTGGCAGCTGGGTGGCTGGAGGCCGGCCCTGTCTTAGGCTCAACTGAGAAACTGGCAAAATCGGCCTTCATTTATTTCCCTTTCCCCTCTCTTCAGGTGTATCTGGAGTGGAATGTAAGGCCTCTGTAGGTACTGAGTTCCCCAACCCTGGAAGTGTTCAAGGAACATCCTGGTGGAAGCTTTAAGGGCTTCTGTGAGCAGCTGTGGACCTGGATGGTCATTAGAGTTTCTCGTAAACCTGAGATTCTGCAATTTACACTTTACAAGTGGAGTCTGAGCAGGGCCGTGCTGGCCCTTAATAGCCACAAGGATCCGTGTGATAGAAGATGCAGCACTGAGCTCCACGCAGACCTTCAGGAGCCCCCATTCTGCTGTCTGTGCTAGAGACAGATGAGGCAACAGGCTTTTCTCATTGGGAGGCTCCTGGCTTAGGCTCAGCCATAGCATTTCCTTTAGAGACTTGATCCTGCCGAGACTTGGGACAAAAACTCCAAATTATGTTTATCCAGGTTCCCTTTTAAAGTCCACTTTCTTCCTGTGTAAAAAGGGGGTAATAAATAATAATAGCTAACACCTATTAGCCTCTTATTGTGTGTCAGACACAGCTTGAAGCACTTAATGACTTATTTCATAACTTCTTAGGAGGAGGTACTACTATTCTCCCCATTTTACAGAGGAGGAAACTGAGGCCCAGGGAGCTCAGCCAACTTGCTGAAGGCTACACAGCAAGTAAGTGGTGTATAAGAACGTTGCCAGTTGCTGGGGATCTGCTGAGCTCTTCACAGGGAGGTGGAGGTGCCCCCTTGACTACCCTAGGTTCTTCTGCCGTCCAGCCCTGGTTCTTCACCTCCTAAGAGGTAGAAATGACATTAGTTCCTTTCAGCCTTGTCCCTCTTCAGCTGCCCAGGGCTGGCAGGAGCCAAGCAGTGAGTGTGGCATTTCCCATCCCAAAGACAGCAGAGCGCCTGTGGCCTGGCCAGCCAGTGGCATCTGGGCTGGGCTGATGGGGGTTCACATTCTGGACATTTCCCTTGCCTTTGCAAGTGGGCCGGTGGTTGGGGGTGAGCCTTGTGAGGCTGATTCACCCCGAGTTCACACAAGGCCACATGCCCCACATGCTGTATCTCCCTCCTGCCACTGTCGGCAGGTACCTGCAGGTGTGTGAGGCCAGAAGGAGGGAATACCTCTATTCCAGAAAGGAGTTTTTCTGTTATTTTCTTGTCTATCTGGTCCATGGGTAAGGGCATGAGCGGTCCTGGCAGTTTTGTCAGCCCTGTAATCCTGCTTCTCATGAAGCTGCATGTAAATCCTGTCCCCCTCTCTCGCCCCTGCCCCCCCACCTGCCAGCTGCCTGCCTTCCTCTCACAAGGGACTCTGGTCTCCTGTCACAGAGCTACAGTTACCAGGGGTGGGATGCCAGGAGGGGGATTAGCTGGGTTCACGGGTCTGGCTTCACAAAGGTGGTGGAGATCAGGCTGAACCCGGAGGCATGAGAGAATTTCTGCTCGTAGAGAAGGGGCTGACGTTGTCTGATCACATGCTTGGAAGGCACTGTGCTGAGCCTGCAACAGCCATGTTCCTATTTCATGCTAATGAAGGCCTGTGCTGCTATCTGCCTATTATAGGTGAGGAAACAAGAGAGAGCAAGCAACTTGTCCAACATTCCATAGGGAGATCTGAACCCAGGATGGAAGCACTCTCATGGTCTCTCCCCTCTAGCAGCTGGAGGGGGAGGCATGAACCGTGGCAAGGGGGTGTGGAAAGACCTGGTGGGTTGACTGAACAGCTGGGAGGGAGAGGGGGATAACAAGACATGAGGCTGGGATCCGTGGTGGTGGAGGTGGGTACAAAGCATCAAACCTCACTTAGTGGTATGTTGGTAAGCATTTAACAACCAGCTGCTCTCCAGGAAAAAATAAAGTAGAAAAGTCTCTGATGTGAGGCATTTGCCAATTTCCATGGTGTAAATATTCCCACCATGGCTGATTTACAAGTTGTCAGTGTGATGTCACTGAATACTACGTTCTTGTGAACTGGCAGGAGCTGGCTTTGGCACTCAACTGGCCTCATCTCTTAGGTTCTGGTGCTTGCGGTTTATTTGGGAAACAGAGAGGTAATAGGAGAGTTCACATTGTCACGCCTTTGTTTGAAAACGCAACTCTCAAGACTATCAGGTCTTGGGAAGAAAGGCTGGAGAACAGGGCCAATTGGAAGGCCACTGCTGGCTCTTGGGAGCAGTAGGGCTTGGGGGGCAGGCAGGGGTGGGGAAGGGTCCTTGGAAGAGATGGGCCAGATCCCATCATAGTGAAAATCTTTCCCTCTGTCCATAAGAATTTCTTGCTCTAAACATGCATTTCTGAGTGAGTCTTCCAGAGGCAGTGAGACCTCAGCGCTCCCAGCTCCTTTCCCCCTCTAAGGTCAGTTAGCCCTAGAGCAGTTTTACAGGGGAGTGCTTGGCTTCCTTTTGTACATCCATGCAGTCCAGTTGTTTAAAACCAGTAATGACATATATTTCCCAAGAAATGACCTGGGAATATTCATTTGGGAAAAAATAGATTTTCTTGAAAAGAAACCCATCTGGGGAATTCAGGATAAAGGGCTCATCAGTCTTTGTGCTCAGCTGTGACAGAGGCCTGCTGAGCTGCAGGGACATCTATGGGACTGGAAAGAATGCAGTGGGGGCCTCCTGCCCTGATCCTGAATGGACAAGTGGGCACCAAGGCCAGAGTGTGGCCAGAGAGAGATCAGGGCTGGCCCAGAACCAGCAGCCCAGGCTTCCTGGGGGAAGATGGTTTGAGCTGGATGTTGATGTATGGGCAGGATCCAGAAGGGCAGGGGTCTCTGTGGGGGTCTGAGAGTGGCTCCATGGCTGCCATTTGCCTCTTTGCTCTCAGATGCATTTTTGCCTCTTTGCTCTCAGATGCATTTTTGCCCTTTTCCTGCTTGGCTCTGTATCCCAAGGGCTGGCTTTGCAAACCGCAATTCCCAGGCTTCCTTGAAAACTGGCTCGGCCAAGTTTGGCCAATGAAAGGCACCAACAGAAGTTTGGAGGGTAGGGGGAAGACAGAGAAAAGAGTATTTCTCCTCTGTGCTCTGGCTTAGGCAAGGTCTCTGCAGCAGTTGTATCTTCTCTGTGGCTCTAGCCATCATTCCTCAGCCTCCTTCTGTGGCCTCACCTCCCCCAGATTGAGGAGGCCCTTAGGTGACTTGAGCTCCTCCTGGGTGGCGCTGGTTTCTGCACTCTGGAAGCACTTCCTCCTGCTGCTGTTCTCCAGATGGCTCTGGTGTTGCTCATCTCTGCTTGCCTTACTGCTCCCTGCTTGTCTTTGTAGCTCTCGCAACTTTGTAGCTAGTTCACCCTGTAGATTTACGGGCATGGGCTCTGGTCTCTTTTCCTGCCTCGCCCCTCCTCCCTCATCCTCCCCTGCTCTGCCTTGCCCAGGGTGGAGGCCTGCTGACCTCTGGGCCAGGCCCTCATTCTGTGGCTTCATGGAACCTTGTATCTCAGTGGAATACACTGAGGAACCCTGTATCTCAGTGGAAAGAAAAGGTGAGGCCAGAGTTCTGTCTTGTGAAGGGAAACACTTGCCCAGGTTTATGCACCAGGCACCAGAAAGCTCAGCTTTGATAGGCCTCCAGGCCCCAGATGTGGCTGCAGAAGGGTTTGGGGTTTAGCAGCATGTCTGTGAAGGGATGTCTGAGACCCTTCCTCAAAACTCCAGGGCTTCCAGGAACAAAGCTGGGGAACCACCAGTCTAGTCTCAGCTTCTATTTTTATGCATGTAGAAACTGAGGCCAGAGAGGAACAGGGACTTTCCCAAAGTCACACTGGCTCTGAGCAGACTGGCAGAGCAGGAACTTAGGCTCCAGTCCCCTAGCCCAGCGCCTCGAGGCTCTGCCTCTGGATTCTCGGTAGCTTTGGGGAGCACAGGGGCATGGAGCAGATAAAGGTGTGTGGCCGGGAGATGGGCCCACAGCAGCCACCCAGCCCTGCTGACAGGTCCGTTTGCTGTCAGCAGAGGTGTCAACTGAACTAGTGCTGCCTCGGCCCGCCCTCCTCAGGAATCCCTATGTCCAGCTGCCTGCTTCAAGGTTGGCAGAGACCCATCCAATGCCCAGGTGTGCCTAGCCTCCAGCCTCCAAGTGCAGGGCGTGAGTGTGGAGGCCTTCCCCAGGTGGGGCTTGCAAGAGAGCCCTGAGCCCACTCCAGCAGCACCCTCCAACACCCTTCCAGAGAAGGGCCTAGTTGTGCAAGAGCCGTGTGGCTGCGGCTCTGCTTGTATTACTTTGTGCAGAACTGAGAGGGGTGCGTGCTCATGGGAGAGGGATGACTCAGCAATGCTGTTGCTAAGGGAGGCCAAGATGGTGAGCCACTGGGCCAGGGTGGGGGCAGCGTGTGCCGAGCCCTCTGGGAGCACTCCAGTGGGGGAGCAGGGAGTGCCCACACTTCCCTCTTTAGGCCAGTGGCCTGCTTGTGTACCCATTGGGTCCTCTCCCACATTATGGGGCCCTTGCCCCAGCTGGTGAGCTCTCTTCACATTTCTGCATGTTCGCCAACTCCAGGCAGCAGCCTTGGGTTTGAGTGCATTTGAAGTCTTGGGGGGCATGGAAGGGTGTTTCAGGCAGAAGGTAAATGGCAGGCAAAGCAAGGATCCAGGATAGTGTGCCAATGGGTAGTCCCATTGGAGTGGGGAGATGGAATCCCCCACAGGAGAGTCCCATAAAAGACCTCTAGAAAGGACAGCTCATTGCCTGATGACACAAGGCCTTCAGTGACTGGCCTGCCCAAACTTGAGTCTGAAAGTCAGGAGGCATTGAAGGTTTTGGAGTAGGTGAGTGCTGGTACCAGAGATGTGCTCCAGGAAGGTGGAGAGGGAGAGCATGTGAGTGGAGCTAGAGGCCACTAACACAAGCATGGAGGAGGGCTGGCCCAGGACGGTGGCCACAGAGGGCAGAGCCAGGGTTGATCAGTCTCTTTCCCTGGGCCTCCAGGGTCGGAGGAAGGAGCTGCTTCCCCCCCTGTAGGAGGGCATGGCTCGGGAGCATGGAGTGGCATTGGAGAACACCTGTGGGCCGGCACCATGGGCCCATGACGCTGAGCCTCAGCCATCTCATCTGCTAATTGGGAATCACATCATGTACTTCCTAGGACCATTGGGAGGGTTGAATGTCTGGGGAAGCCCTAATACAGCTCCCAGTACCAGCAGGTGCTTAGTAACTGCAGGCAGAGGAGGCCCCCGATTCATGGACTAGCTGATGATGTGTCTCAAGGGTCCAAGCCGACACCCAGCCTTTCAAGTCCCTTCCAAGGCCTCTTCACAATCCTTCTGTGGCCCTGTAGGGTCAAGGCGGGTGACTTTCAGGGCCCCTCTCCACCCTCAGGGCACCCTCTCCTTACTGTGCCCATGACTTCAATGAGCAGGAACCAGCCTGCCCTTTTTACCCACTAGTCACTGAGGGGGTCAAAGCCAGAGACGCCCCACCCATCGTACCCAGCCTCCGGGCTTGGGGACCCAAGAGGGTTAGATTTGCTGTGGGTGAGTGGCCTGACCAGGCTGCATGCACGTGCCACATCTACATTCCCCGTCCTTCAATGATGGTCAGAGGAAGGCTTTTTAGTGAGGAGACTTGAAAAGAATGTAGCAATTAACCAAAATGCGTTCCTTGGAGGAGCCCTGGTTTCTCATCCATCAGGAGAGGGGCTAGGAGAAGTCCGAGACTAGCCAGGCCAACGTAGCAAAACCCCGTCTCTACTAAAAATACAAAAATTAGCTGGGTGTGGTGGTGTGTACCTGTAATCCCAGCCACTCAGGAGGCTGAGGCATGGGAATTGCTTGAACCCTAGAGGCAGAGGTTGCAGTAAGCCGAGATAGCACCACTGTACTCCAGCCTGGGTAACAGAGCGAGACTCCACCTCAAAAAAAAATAAAAATAAAAATAGCAGGGCTGTGGCCAGGCACAGTGTCTCATGCCAGTAATCCCAGCACTTTGGGAGGTTGAGGTGGGCAGATGGCTTGAGCCCAGGAGTTCAAGACCCACCTGGGCGACATAGACTCCCTTCTCTACAAAAAATTATCCGGGCATGGTAGCATGCGCCTATGGTCCCAGCTACTCAGGAGGCTGAGGCTGCAGTGAGCTGTAATTGTGCCTCCACACTCCAGCCTGCATAACAGCAAGATCCTGTCTCAAAAAATAAAAAAGGCGGGGGTAGGTTGTAGGGGAGCTTGGACAAACCCCTCTTCTTCTTGAGATACCAGTCTCCTTTCTGGGACTCTTGAGCTGAAAGTAGGGGCCTGCTGGGAGGCGTCCTGAGGGCCATTGGCAACGTGGAAGAGCACAAAAGCCTCCCTGAGGGCAGGCGAGGGGCAGGTGGGCATAGAGCCAGGCCTCAGGGGCCCATGGCAGGGCAACTCCGTCCCTGGGAGGTGAGGGCTGCTGCAGCTGGCTGCTGCGCCAGCCCAGGGTCTGTTCCCTGTTGCTGCTGGGTCCTGGCTGGCCTGCTGCCTGCCTACAGCTTGCTTGGGCTGCCAGGCCTTTGTCTTCACGGGCTCCTGGCTCCCCCCCCGATCTGAGTGGTGAATGCAGATGACTGACAGGGCGATGCTTTCTCGACACACAGGGCACTTCCTCCTCCTCTTGGAGACTGGAGGGTGTGTGCCAGGGGGCCAGGAGGGTGTGTGTGCCAGGGCAGAGGCTGTACTTGGCGTGTGGGAGAGAGCGAGCCACAGGAGAGTAAGGGCTGGCTCTCAGGACACATGGAGAGCAGCCTGAGCTATTTTTGTAGATTCTGTAGGAATTCTTCTTGCAGCGTGTGGAGAAACAGGCCAGGGAGAGTAGTTTCCTCCCTTGACATTTCCTGTACTGCCGATGTCCTCAGAAGCTGGGGAGATGGGAAGGTGGGGAGAAGGAGAGTTGTTTTTGCTTAAGACTGGGGGAGCTAAGTCTTAGGAGAATCCACCAAATCCCATGGTTTTGCTGGGGACCTGCTGGTTAGCAGGAGATAGGACAAGATGACCCCTTGGCCAACTGAAGCTGTTATCTGCCTCCAGGGTGGCTGATCTTGGCACCCTCCCCCCACCACTCCCAAGGACAGGTGCCAGCTCAGGATGAGCCTTTGGTCAGGATGCCGAGGCTGGCCTCATTTCAGAGCATGCACCCTGCTGCAGTCCCCCCAGGTGCGAGGCTCGGGACTTAGAAATTGTCATGAACAGAATCATGGCACTCTTGTCCATATTGGCAGGGGAAATAAAACTCAAACTGAAGAGAGTGGATGTAATGTTCTCAAGTGTAAGTTTTTCTTCCATAAATTTTTAATTAAACCTTTGGCACTCATTATACCTTCATCCCCGGAAAGCTCTGGCAGATGCCAGAATTGTAGAACCATTTCAAACACGTGTGAATCCAGTGAGACGATTCGCAGCTCTGCAGGGGGCACGGCTGTGGCTGGAAGTTGAACAGTCTGTGGTGGCTTACCAACTGCCTTTTCGGCTGGTAAGATTGCCCCTGGTCTGTGTGCTGGAATTGGCACGTCAGTGCTTTGCTGCACTGCTCAGAGGGATCTGGTGACAAGTGTCCAGGTCCTGAAATAGGTGAAGACATCAGAGGTGTGGGGCCCTGTTTGTCAATGTTGAAGAGTCTGTGTTTTCATTTTCATTTAAAATTCATACAATCTCATCAAGATTATCTGGGTACTCACCTCGTAACTTGGATTTGTGGCATCATTTAAGAGACCCTTTACATGTCTTCGTCCTGGTGTTTGCACCAAGGGAAGGTGGACGCTGCCGAGGTCCACGGTACAAAGGAAGTTCAGTTTGCTTGCATTTGTTCAGACAGAGAAAAGTGGAGGTGGAACAAAGCCCATGCCAGTGGGCAGGACCGAGGTCGGGTACCCGTTAGCTGGTGGCCAGGGTCACGTTCATATGGCAAACAGATTCTGGCTTGCCGTGTGGCAACTTGCTGGAGTTCATTGGCAGTAAATGTGCCGGGAAATATGTGAGGAAGAGATTGCTGGAATTAGAATTGGGAAGAAATGAACTGTCTATTTAAGGCAGATTTTAGTAGCACCATAGGCTAATGTGGCTTCAAGTGAACAGGACAGCTTTATAGAGTTATCAAGTAATCCCTCGTTAAAACTGATGCCTCAGGGTGGTTGTGTGCCAGGTTTTGGTTTTGTATCAAGGTTGGTTAACCCGAACTTAAAAACAAAGCCTTAAAGTTATTAATGCTACTTTGTCTGTTTGCATACATCTGTTTGTAGGCATTCACTCTCTGCGTTGGTGTTAATTACATTGAAATACAGAAACAGAACTGGCTCGCGGCCACATCTTTCCACAATTAAACCCATTCTTGGCAATTTAACTTTAGCAAAACACATCATCTAATTTTATTGGTAGTTTTGTTTGTATTTTATTTCCAAATTTGCTTTGGCTTTTTATGTGTTCAAGGGTGATAAATACAAGCAGTGGATTGCACTAATTTTTGTTTCTATGTGCGTATCCATTCATGTACCTGGGATATTGCCTGAGCTCCTGCTGCGTGACAGGCATGTTCTAGGCAGGGAGGATGCGGCAGTGAGTAAAGATGAAGAAAGCTCTGCTCTCGTAGAGTCTACCATCTGGAGGCGGAAATAGCCCCCAAAACAAAAAGAGCCCTGAACAAACCAAAACCTCAGAAACAAACGAGTAGACATGCAACAAAATATTCGGTGGAGATGAAGGAAAAGTTAGTTGGGTAAGAAGATGGAGCAGAGGAGGCATTCCCCTTAGGCGAGGTCTGGGTGGGCCTGTCTGAAGAGGTGATATTTACTCAGAGACCTGTGTGAAGCAAGGGATTGAAGCATACCAGGTGTGGAAGAGGGTTTCAGCTTAGGAATCAGAAAGTGCAAAGACCCCTGAGACGGCATGTGATCAGTGCATGATGTTTATTTTAATTATGCTGAGAATGAAGATTTTACACTCACCAGCACATGGCAAGACTGGGCACTTGGGGTTTGGGAGCCCGCAGCAAGAGGTGGAGTCGCCAGGCTGATGTGGGGGCCTAGGAGGATCCCAGATCCAGGCAGAAGAGAAGCCTGTCGGGCAGAAGGCTTCCCTCAGGCTTGTGAGCTGACAGTTTGGCATAGCACCTTGGCTGAGGAAGGGCAGAGGAGCTGGGTGGCACCCCTCCCCACCCTTGCAGCCTGTTCCCCCCCCCCAACATGGCCACATAGAGCGGTGGTTCTCAACCTTGAGCGTGCCGCAAGATCACCTAGAGGGCTTGTTAAAACACGGACTGCTGAGCTCCACCCTGGGATTTCTGATTCAGGAGGCCTGGGGTGGGGCCTGAGAATGCAGTTCACTAAGGTTCCCAGGTGATGCTGATGTTGCTGGTCCAGGGACCACACCTTGAGAGCACTGATCTACAGCAAACGAAGACCGTGCTGGGATTTGTAGGAATGACTATAGAGAGAGCAAGGCACAAAGCCTTCACTGAAGGTGCCCCCAGGGGTGTGATTAGGTCTGCAGTGTCCCTTGCTGAACACCAGTGCATGTGTGTGATAGATGCTGCCCGTGCATCTGAGTTCATGGTCACTACTATTAAGGACCTTGCAGGTCAGGGAGGACCCTGAAGCTCGGGCTGGATGGGGTTGGGTCACAGCTCTGGCACAGGGTCCTGGGCAGTAGGCACTCAGTAAATGTAGACTGACACGGAGAAGCGGTGGCCCAGATATTACCACCTAGAGATTGCATCTGTGCCCGTGAATCTGGGGTCCAGCGGCTCTTTGGTCCCGCCACTTCTCTCTTCTCTCTCTAGTCCTCTGACTCCCCAGACTTCAGCCTTGTCTCCTAGCTGGGGCATGTGCGAGGTCCTTTGCAAGTGACATGAAGTGGTGGTGTTCAGGGTGAGCCCCTGACACCTGGCTTGATTTTCCCAAGTCAAGACCCTCTGCTTTTCCCAGGGGTGTACGCCTGGGTGTGGGTTTGAGCACTGGGGGAGAGAAGGAGAGGGAGCAGTGGGCAGTGCTCTGCCAGGAAGCATGCAGGAAGCTGATGGGGAAACAGCTGAGCCAATAGCTCTGCACACTCAGAAAATAAATCCTGGCTTCCCGAAGAAGCTGCAGGAAATTGATTCTTTGCAGCTTCAGTGGTCATCCTGAAGGATTTGGGGGGATGGAAACGGGGCCCATTTCTCATCTCTGTGTTCTATGCTGCTGCGTCAGGTGTTCCTCAGGCCTGGGTTGGTATCCATCACCCTGCCTCGTCTCTCCACCACTCTGCCGAGGGGGATGGGGCTGAAGGCTGGTCTTCCTCAGCTTACCCTAGTGTCCAGCTGCTTCCTGCCTGTCGCCTGTCTTTTGGGCCCGCTGCCATGGATGGGAGAGGTGCGCATGTTCGTGCAGCTAAGCTGGGATTATGGCGTTTGCACAGGGATGCAGGTGTGGGTCTATGTGTCTGGGGTGTGGGGGACAGGCTGGGGTGGGTGACCTTTAGAGCTTGGCCTCTGCATGACTGCCTAGTCCCTCAGTGAATGCTGTAATTGGCTGCTAGGGAGACATTAGCCAGCTAGGTAGGTCTGTATCCCCCTGGGTCTGGGTGGGCTTGCCATGGGCCAGGGCCGTGTCTGGGAACAAGGGCTGGCCCTCTGGTGTGTTTCCCCTGCATGTGTAGAGAGTGGACTCAGCCCAGGCCCAAGGGATCTGAAAATTCCCACAGCCAGGGAGGAAGCTGCAGCTACAGATAACGGTTCCTGGAACTCCTGTTGGCTTTGGATGATTTCATGGAAAACTTGGCTAGGGTGCTGTAGGGCAGAGCTGTGACCTCTCAGCTCAGCAGCCAACACGAGGAGTTGCTTAGCCTTGTAGAGACAGGCAGTGTGGGCTGCCGAGCCCTCCCTTGGCCCTGTGTCAACTCTGCCCTGTGGAGCCAGCTGGGTCTCTCTCTGGTCCCCAGCCTATGCCTGTCTGTCAGGAAGGATGCATTCTGCCTTGTTGGACTGATAGGAAACCCCATGAGCTCATGCCTAAAGAGCCCCACCCTTTGTCCGCATGTGGAGGTAGGGATTAGAGACAGGAGTCTGGGCTCCTGTGGTCGCTCTTGTTGAGGCTTGGAATTTGGAAAGGAATTGTCTTTCCTGGTGGTCCTCGCTGATGTGGCATATCGGTGTCTCTTTTCCCGAGCAGCACTGCCTTGCATCACTTGAGTGTTTCCATCTTGCTTGACTTACTGGAAGGAGCCATAAGTGAACACCCTGCCAAAAAAGATCAAGTTCATCGGGGTTTTGATGCTGAAGTCCCTGAGAAGTGGCAAGTGTTTCTTTTTCCAGCTTCTGTTGCTTATACCTGGTGGCCCTGCTGCTTATGCTTGGGGGATGTGAGGAAGGACGAGGGTGGAAGAAAAGGGGAACACTAGACAGTTTATCATTATGCCAAGATATTTTCTTTTAGTAAAAAGTGAAATGGGAGCCCTTATAAACCCTGAGCGGCCCAAAGTTGGAAAGAATAATGTTATGATTATGAAAGTGTTACAGATTTGATTCTTTTCCCCCCCCAGTTTGGCCTGTTCAGGGATTCTGTGTGCTGGAATTTCATGTATCACCTGTTAATGCCATCATGTTATTAATAATTATAAATTAAAGAGTAGCCAACATAGTAGGTTCTTATTTGCAGACACTGTGCGAAGCACTTTATATCTGTTATTTCATTTAATTATCTCAAGAACCCTATGGGTAATTACTATTGCTATTTGAAAGTGAGGGAAACAGGCTGAGAGGTGAAATAACTCGTCTGAACTCCACTGAGGCAGAGCAGGGGGGGCCAACGGCAGGGGCTCTGGACTCAGACAGACCCCGATTTACCCTAAGAATTACCACTTCTGGCCGGACGTGGCGGCTCACACTTATAATCCCAGCACTTTGGGAGCCCAAGGTAGGCGGATCATGAGGTCAGGAGTTCAAGACCAGCCTGTCCAATATGGTGAAACCCCGTCTCTGCTAAAAAATGCGAAAATTAGCTGGGCATGGTGGTGCACACTTGTAGTCCCAGCTACTCGGGAGGCTGAGGCAGGAGAATGGCTTGAACCCAAGAGGCAGAGGTTGCAGTGAGCCGAGATCGCACCACTGCACTCCAGCCTGGGTGACAGAGTGAGTCTCCATCTCAAAAAAAAAAAAAAAAAAAAATCACTCTGGGGTGCCAGGTACTCCTGCCTGGGACAGATAAGCAGGGAGATTGAATGCATTTGTTGTAATGATGATGAGAATGGTGATGGAGTGGTGATAAAGAGCAAGGGCCCTGGAGCCAGCCTCCTGAGTTCAAATCGCCGAAGCACTGCTTAGCAGCTGGGTGTCCTTGGGCAGGTGCCTCAGTTTCCTCATCTGTGCCGTAGGATAGCAGCTATACTTGCTCAGGGGTTGTTGTGAGGATTAAGTGGCTAATCCACGTAAAGGGCCTACAGGGTCTCTCCATGTGTGCTGGTGGTGATTACTGTCATCTGTGTGTTCTCCAAGGTCCACACTTTGCTATCCAGAAGGCCCTATGGGTTAGTGTGGTGAAGCTGGCATATGATGGATGTCCAGTAGATATTCACTGGATAAGAGAATGCAATTTACCAGGTGGCCTAGAGGCCTTGGGCAATAATTAATCTTCTCTTAAAAGGATCCTCCCCACAACTTGCTGCCTGAGACTGACCTGCAGGAGGTGGGAGTCTGCCTCTCATCCACAGTGGCCAGCACACCTTCCCTGGGTCTGCTTGGCAGGAGGGTCACAGTCCTGGTGGATCCTGGTGGCTGCTGGAGGCACAGGCTTCTTGAGAGGCCGGTGATGGCAGACCCCAGCTCTCCAGCCTGTGAGGAGGGGGGATGGTAGGAAAGCTATCCTTCTCTGAATAAGGGGGCTGCTCTGCATGAATGTGCAAGCCATGGAGCTGGAGCCCTCCCCCCAGCCTCATGGGAAGGGGCTTGCAGAGAGCCCAGCCAGCCCGCGCAGGAGGCTGCAGGGCCTGTCAAGGTTAACAGATAGTCCTTGGCTCTCCCCTAGGAAGTAATTCAACTTCTCCCCTGACTTAGGCCACATTGTTTCAAAGCATGTGGTATAAACTACTGACCACTGGGGAATTGCTTGAATTAACAAACTCATTTTTCCCGAGACCTGAGGTTGAACTTGACTGAGGAGTTCAGGGCTCTTTCGTAGAAATCCAATAGATCAGGAGAACTCATGTTACACCATGTTTTCAACCTTGATCAAATGCACATTTTGCATGGTGTGGCCTTCTCCACGCCTGCACTCTTCCAGCTGCACCGGATTGCTTGGAATTGTGGCAAACCAGGCCGGTAGCTGGCACTGGAGAATGAGCTTTGGGGGAGCCGGCCTCTTGCCTGGGTTAGAAGGAGCTTCAGAACGACTCCTCCCTCCTCCTCTCCCTCCTCTTCTCTACTCCTGCTCCTCCCGTACCCACCTTCGGAATGCCTTATACTAAGAAAGAAGGGGTATGAAAGGTTAGCTTGAATCACATTTGTTCCCCCTCCTCCTCCTCCCCCCTCCTCCTACTTCCCCCTCTCCCCTCCACTCACTCTCCTGCGTATCTTGCTGTTGCCTATGAATACCTTCTGAGCCTGCCTCCACTCCGCTGGGACACCCTCCACAGGGCCCACCAGAGATCCAAAGAGCAACAGCAAGCCAGTTCCTCTCCCACTTCCAGCCCTACCCACACAGCCTATAGCCAAGCCTAGCCTAGAGCAGAGCTCAGTGGAAGCCAGGGACAGTTCCACACCTCAGAGGACACAGGCCTCTCTCCCGCAGGCCAGGAGCTCCCCGAAAGGGTTCCACATGTGATAGAGGCTGAAAACCGCAGGGGACAGTGGATATCCAGGGCATGAGGAAGACGGGACTCAGATAAGGAGGGTAAGGCTCCCTGGAGTGGGCTGGACGGCATTTGGAAGCACACAAGAGCAAAGAGCAGGTTTTGCCAGGCTGATACGAACTGGAAAACAGTAGTGCTCCCCACGCTCTGTCCTCTGCCATCTACACACTGGGGATTCTGTTTTGGTGAGGCAGGCAAGGGGGTATGTGGCCTAAATGAATGGATCCTAATCCTGCCTAGCATCCTGAGCACCCGGGGAGCTGGTAAACCTGTGCATGCCCAGCCCCACTCCAATCCATTGCCCTTGGATGGGGTCTAGATATCTGCTGTTAGAAGCTTCCCAGAGGGTTAGGATGCTGGGCCATGCTCCAGAGAGCCCTCCCTACCTCACGGGTTGGCTCTCTTTAGCCTGTCTCCTTTCCTGCAGAGGCTCTTTGGGGTTTAAAGAGCTCAGTCAATGGAGAGACATTTGATGGACTCTCCCTGGCTTTCAGTGCCCCTGTGGTGCAGTTCAGCTCAGGCCATGGGAGGCGAGTTCTGGATCACAGTGCCTCTGGGTCCCGGGGGCAGGAGATGGGGGGCTCAGCCACTCCCTATGCCAACCTCTGTCCATCTCACGGTGGAGGGCTGTCACCATCTCCTCTGCACGAGTTTCTTTACTCCTTGGCCCCTGTCTCTTCAAACTTGAAAGAACCAGAGGCTGCCAGCTTTTGGAAGCGTCATGATGTTTTGACTTTATCTGTTGCTGCACCGCAGTTCTCCTGGAATCTCCTCACTCAATCAGGGAATCCAGTTGGCCCAACTCATAGGTCCATGATAGCCCGTAGATTGATGCCAAGGGTAGCAGATGGGAGAGCAAACATAGAGAACGTGGTTGTCAGTGGGCCAGTGGTGGGGCAGGCAGGTGGTGGCCATGAGCAAGACAGATCTTTGTTGAGGATCTGAGAAGCTGAAGCCTGGCCGAGGCATCTCCATCAGGGAGAGCAGGCAGATAGTCATGGTTTCCACGTACAGGCAGGGGAAACAGAGCTAGAAGACTTGCAGAGTCACAAGCTGGAGTCCTCATTTCCATTTCAAGCGTGAGGTCAGAGACTATGTGGGTGCAGAGGGGGCTCTTGGACCTTCTCACGGCCATAGGTACGGTTCCTTCTTTGCGTATCCTAGAGCTTAGGGTGCTGGGAGAGGAATGGCAGGCTTGGGGATTACTTGACTGTCTTGGTCTTGTTTAAAGGAATTTTCATGACAATTTCTTCATCTGAGCACCCCTGTGAAGCTTCAGGGGCTTAGGAATCGTTTGACGTTGGATAAGAAGTATTGTGCTGTGTGAACTTTTCTGGGGGAGAGGGGTCCATGCCTCTTTTAGCTTCTTCCTGGGGCCCCTGGCCCCTGGCATGTGAAAATGCACTGCTTCCTGGAATATTTGAGTTGCACTAGTTCCTTGTGTCCTCAGCCAGTGAGATCTGTGGAGCAAACGGCCTTGCTTGGTTTCATCAAAGGAATGTGGAAGTATCTTCAGAGTCTTTGTCCTCCCTGGTCACTTTCCTGGTGGGTGCTGTTGCCATAGGCAAGCTCTGGGGGAGTTTATCATCGGAAAAGGTGTGCAAAACAAGTGCACAGGGGCTGTGTTTTATGCATGTGCCAAGAGAAGAGTTTCTGGTCTTCACCTTTTCTGGTGTTGGTATGTGGCTTAGAAGAGCACAGAAACTTGGGCCTAGAAGCGTTTCTGTCTTCCTCTCCCGGTGCTTCTACCACAAGAGTACTTCTGGGGCCAGGGGGAGCCACGAAAGCCTCCTGGGGTGTGTGACTGCAGGGTAAAGAACCTCTTTTAGTTTCGTGGCCCTTGGATGCAGGGCGAGGTGGACTGACTCAAGCTGGCATAGGCTCATATCCAAGATACTCCCCTTGTGGCTTCCTGCCTAGGTCAAGGCTAAGCTTCCTGGGTTTTAAGGGGCTCTCTTAAGAGATCAGACCCAGCAGTGAATGCCTGCTTCACCCTCTCCTGAGCAGCTGTCATACAAGGTATTAGTTACGTGCCAAAAAGGTTCTGACGGAGACACGCCAATGGCCTTGGTTGGAATGCCGGAAAACATTCATCCCGGTGGCGGCTGTGGTGCTGACAGTGGGTACCGTCACCCTCTTGCAGTCTGTGCTTCACGTGGACATGTGTGCACTATTTATGTGGCTAATAGGCTTCCTTACTGAGGGCAACGTTTACATGCCATAAAAAGTCCATTAGCTGAATTTAAGCTTCTCCAGAGATCATGGGGCCTAATCTGTACTTGGCATTTGACGTGGAGGGAATTGAAAATCCCAAGGACCCTTTCTGCTGGGCCGTTGCCGGGATCGAAGACAGAGCTTCGCTGAAGGTGTGAGTAGGTGAATGGATGTATTAGGTGAGTGAGTGAGAGAAGGATATCCTTGGGGCCAACTGCTTGTCTCACAAGGCTGTGAATAGAAGTGAGGCTATTTTTGGATGGGTATTCAGTAAATAGCCTTTTATTTTTAATGCCAAGTGGCACAAAGTTAGCCATGGTAACAGGACAGTTTTGTTATTTTTGAAGATTAAAGTGTTTAAAAATACCATTCCCTGTTTTTAAGTCGATGGTTCGAAAGCGTTTTGTTTTCACTCTTCAGCTAAAGGCTTTGTCAGGCTAAGAAGCAGTATCAGTTGATCTTTTCCCAGTTGCACATCCTGAGGCTGAGTTTGAGATTATCTCTGCACTCAGGCAGCGTCCTTTGGCCCATCTGAAAGTGGGCCAGTTCTGCTGGCTCCTCTCCTTCCTGGGAAGGTCACCCAAGTCCCTGAGCCAAGACAGACAGAAGGTTTGTTCAAGTCAAAGTCTCCACAGCACGCTTGAGCCGAGCAGGGCTTCTGTTGGGTCTGTAGCCCAACCTTCAAGGCCTGACTTGAGGACCCTGCTGTCCGGCAGACAGCACAGCATGAGATGCTGGGGAGCCATGAAATGACAGCCTAGATTCTGAGAGCCAGAGGAGTGCTGTGGGAAAGAAGCCAGAAGCTTTAGAACCAGAGGATCTGTGCTTGAGTCCTGGCTCTGCCACTCACTAGCTGCAGGAGCCTGGTCAAGCGCCATGACTCTCCTGAGCCTCAGTTTACTCACCTGTCAGATGGGGATGATGATATCCCTACTGCATGGGTTGTTCTGAGTGCTTCATGATGATAATGAGCGTGCAGCATAGACGCATGAGAGCAAGATCCTCACAGTCTGACTTTGAATCTTGCGCTACCACTCACATGACCCTTAAGCTCAGAGAGATGGAGTGACTTGCTCGGTTTCCGGAATACGTGGGGCATGCCTCCCCTTCCCTCCTAGTCATATCCCACATCGCAGGCAGTGGTTGAGCCTGTCAGTGGTAATGATGGGTTGTGGGATCAGTCCTCTTCTCTTGCCAGCCAGGCCGGCCAGCAGAGGGAAAATGGGCCCATGGGCCGTGGGCACTGACCAGTGCCTGTCTGCACATTGGGGATGCAGTGATTTCAAGACCATCTCCCCTCTCCTCAGGTTTGGGGAATTTGGAGCAGAAGGGATGTAGAGAGCACTTCCTTGCCATGGCAGCCCCAGGGGTCCGCCCAGGCTCCTGATCACTAGCAGGCCTCAGGACTAGCCAGGCTGTGGCGCTCGGCCTGGCCCTGACCTTGGGCCCCGAACTCCACTGGTGCCCTGCTTGTCATGTACAGCCCCGTTAGGGCTGGCTCCTTGGGCTGAGGGGCTGCCCTGTGCTCCTCCGAGTCCCCGGCCGAGCGCACTGAATTATGTAATGCTGCTGAGCCAACATTTACGTGTCGCAGCCAATTTGCCGGCCTAGAGTTACACTGTGCAGATGCTCTGCCTTATGGCTTGCTTTTGTCTCGGAGGCCGTAAGCAGATAGCATAACCCCGCTTACCATTAGACGTTTCGCAAATCATCTAGGCTCGAGCGTGCTGCAGCCAGACAGTTCATTTATGCTGCGAAGGGTATGATTTGTAAAGTAATAAATTTCCCATCTTTCTGCCAGCAATAAAGTACAGCAAGCAGGCGAGGCCAAAGCCCTCCAAAAATATACTGGCTCCCAGTGAGACCTGGAAGAGAGCTCTTTCTGGTTCTGCTTCTCTCTGTTCTTGAATTTGCTGGATTCTGGGAAGTCAGGTTTGGGCCATAAATCCCCCTACCATCTGGGTGACCCTGGCCCGTGGCACAGATGTGTTACTTGCATGGGTAATTGGCTCCTACCATGACACAGTTGTCACTTGCGGGGTCCCTCTCGGTTCTGGCATTAGAAGAAGGCCTTGCTGAACATCATTCAGACTGGGATGGAAAGTTGTTGACTCTGTCACCCCTCTTTATGGTGACATGTCTGTTCTTGGGACCCAGGCAAGGCTCTTTCTCCTGTGCAGTTGGTGGCCTACAGTGATGGGTGTGTGTGCTGGTGGGAGCTCCTCTCGGTCTCCTGTGACGGCCTCCACGGGCAAGCGCTTGGTCGGCCCCAAAGGGATCTCTGTTGTGAAGGTGGCTGCTCTGAGCAGAAGATCAAGGATGAGCTCAGAATGAGCCTTGGGAGTCTGGATCCCAATTTCTTTGTTGGAGGAGGCTTGGTGGATGGAGGGCACCTGTGACCAGCAAATGCTTCCTTAGAAGCAGGAGTTGTCAAGGAGCCCCTGGAGTTTCAGCCCAAAGTGGCAGCTGTGTTCTGCGACCCTGATGGGCAAACAGGTGGCTTGAAGTCCCAGTTTTGGCCAGGCCGTTTCTTCTTGCCCCCTTGTTCTGTTTAGAGAGGCCTGGCTCTGACCTCTGTCTCAGATGACGGTGAGGCCTCGTACAGCTCCCACTGTCTGCTGGTGGGGGCTGTCATTGTTTCCTCTTTGGGGAAGATGGGCCTGAAAATGGTAAAAGCCTCACACTTAGCTCTGATGGCTTCCTCTGGCCCTGTCCTTCTCAATCTTTGTATTTCTCTCTCTTTTCTCTTCCTTCTCCTCCTTTTCCACATCTGCCTCCACTTCTTCCACCTTTGATATTTGCTAAAATTTTGTCCCACTTAAAAATTATGTAATGTTTAGGGACTAGATAAAAGTAGGAAAAGGAAATTATAGTGAAATGGCTCAAACACAGTCACTGTGACTGTTCTGTTGTTTCTACGTTTTCCACCTGGGCTGTCGGGGGCCCCAGAAAGGGACATCCCCCCTTCACTTAGGGCAGCCCTGACGTCACCTGTGGACACAGGGCCTTTTCTAGGGTTCTTTGTCCTAAGGGGGGGTGGGTAGATAGAGTCTCCTTCCTGCTGTCATGAGGAGAGTCTGCTTTTTATAAAGTTGCTCCCCAGCATCAGAATCCAGCCCCAGAGGTGCGAAGGAAGGAAGGCAGAGCCCCAGGAATGTCCCTGCCCTGACTTAGTCCTCACGGCCTCTTTTCGGCTGTCTACACCCCAGCTCCACCACCTGGCAGTCTCACCCTTCATCTCTTCCAGGTCTCGGCTCAGGCCCCTCACTCAGCTCAAGCATTTGCTGCATGTCGATCTCAGTTTGCTTGGGAGTGTGGGGGAATTGATAGTTCTTGCCCTATAGGATTGTGAGGATTAAAGGAGATGATCTGGCATGCAGAAAGTTTCAGCAAATGTTGGCCAATAATGCAGGTTCAATGTATGCACTGGGCGCAGGGCCACCCTGTTGCTCAATCCGAGGGTGCCCACACATGTCAGCGTATGTGACCTTCCCTTACCCTATGAGGCAGTGCACAGCCTTTGCCCTGTACGTGGCGGCCCTGAAGGTGATATTTCCAGGCCTGGGACTGGAAAACGAGGGTCCAGGAGAGAATTTTTTTGGAGAGGCAGTGGAGTCCAGTGTGGCAGTTAAAGTGGAAGACTCAGTTCTTTTGCTCTGGGAGAGTGAGCAGGAATGGCAGGGGAGGGTGACTCAGGCCACAGGGAGGAAGCTGCTGATTGCCGTCTTTAGCTCTTTGGAGAAAGATGAGGACCAGAAGCTGAAAGTGGTCAAGACCTGTTGGCCAGAAGACCAGAGGAGAAAGGGTGCAGAGAAAGAAAAGTTGCCATGGGTTACCAGGAAGGAAGACCTGGAACTGGGGCTGGGAGCAGGTGTCTCAGAAAGGAGATCCTGGACCAAACTGCCCTCTCCTGCCATAGCTGCAGGGGTGCCCAGAGTTCAGGTCTGGGTGTAATAGGGAGGGCAGGTGGGCACTGGCAGAGGATTCCCTAAGCTCTGTACGACATCATGGGTCATTCTTTCCTGTCCAGTGAAAGGGCAAATGCTTGTTGAGCAGGTACCATGTGCTAGGCACTGTGTGAGAGACTTGATGTGTATTAGTTCAGTTGATCCTTAGGACAGCCCTGTGAGCAGGCATTAGAATGGGGAAACTGAGGCTCAGAGATGTTACATGACTTGTCCAAGTTTTCCCAGCTAGGAAGGAAATAGAAATAGGATTCCAATCACTTCAAACACTTCCCTGTAGACTGTAGAGACTGGCTAGCCCTGCTGTCTGCTGGCTCCTCTGGTGTGTTTGTCAAGGTGCCTGGCACACAGCAGGACTGAGTGAGTGTCTGGTTGAGCCCAGGTCTGCGTGTTTCTGAGCCCATGCAAGGTCCTGATGGTCCCCCTGAGCAATTCTTTCTGCCTGGTGGCAGCCCCCTTGCCTTGCCTGGAAAGTACCGCTTGTTGGTTGGGGGGTGGTCTCGGGTTGACAACACCCTGCCACCAGCTCGCTAGCCCCTTTAGGCCCCGGAGAACTATTGAGTCATGCCTTTTGCTTGGGTTTTGATGATTCGTGATTCATGCTTGTGAGGAAGGCAAGGGAGTGACTCATGCTGATTTAATAAGCTTAGGAATATTCCTGAGAAGTGGCTGATAAAGTGCCGGCTGGCAGCCCACTCCCCCTCTGGCTGCCAGCGCCAAGTGCTCAGAAATCACCAGGTTAAACAAGTCTGCAGAAAATTCAATCTTCCCGGCATGATTTTCCTTATTTGAGCTAATAGCATGAGGCGCCTTTCTCCTGGCACTGCGAAGTACACCGGTTGGGCGGGGGGGGCGCCTGCCGTCTTCCCTGGGGTTGTGGGGGGGGAAGGAGTGCAAATGCCTTACATTTAGCAGATGCGCTAGGAACTGCTAGGACCTCCAGGGTTTACCTTGTGCCCTTGGAACCAGCAGCTCCGCCCCAAGGGAAGCCAGCCCTGTGTCCTAGTGCCGGAATGATGGGGTAATGTGAGCGAGCTGCCCCTTCTCCACAGGGTACTGAGAACGAGGCCAGACAGTAGCTGTCCTGCCCTCTCCACCATGTCAGAACTAACACGGCTGGATTGGGCCCACTGGGGTCAGGTTACTCGTGGTAAACAAGTGCAGGTGGAGTGTGGTGGCTCAGAGGAGCAGGCCACCATGTTGAACCCCTTTTGGTATGCTAAGCTTAGTGCTGGGACCAGCCAGGGGAACAAGGGTTCTGGCTTCCTGGGTATGAGGCTTGTTTAGAGTGTAGCCTGTCCTCCCACTTCCCTAGCTTCTCCCCTCCTCCTATGCATCTATCCATCCAAAAAATGTTATTGCGATAACACACATAAAGCATTTAACATTGTTATCAGATGCATATCTGCTAGTTTTTATTTCATAATTAATATTCTTAGGTCAGACGTGGTGGCTCACGCCTGTAATCCCAGCACTTTGAGAGGCCAAAGTGGGAGGATCACCTGAGGTCAGGAGTTGGAGAGCAGTGATGGAAGTGTTCTTTAGATAGGTCTGAGCTGTGCAGCACAGTGGTTCCTATCACTGTGTGTCTATTGAGCTTTTGAAATACCCACTCCAGCCAGTGCAACTGAAGGACTAGATTTTTCACTTCTGTTTAATTTTAAACCCCATCTAAATAATTCCAACCCCTTCTAAATAATTTAAAACCCCATCTCTATTAAAAATATAAAAACTAGCCAGTCGTGGTGGTACACACCTGTAATCCTAGATACTCTAGAGGCTGGGCACAAGAACTGCTTGAACCTGGGGGGCAAAGGTTGCAGTGAGCCGACATCGTGCCACTGTATTCTAGCCTGGGTGACAGAGCAGACTTTGTCTCAGAAAATATATAAATAAATAATATTTATTGCTATTATTTAACATCTCTTGCATGCCAGGCAAAAAAAAAGATGAATACTGGTGCAAATTGGTGAGCATGTTACGTGAGAGCTAGAAATCCTAGAGCTGGTCGGTGGGGTGGGATGGCTCATGCCTGGAATCCCAGCACTTTGGGAGGCTGAGACAGGCGGATCACGAGGTCAAGAGATAGAGACCATCCTGGGCAGCATGGTGAAACCCTGTCTCTATTAAAAATATAAAAATTAGCCCATGTGGTGGCACACGCCTATAGTCCCAGCTACTTGGGAGGCTGACGCAGGAGAATTGCTTGAATCCAGGAGGTGGAGGTTGCAGTGAGCTGAGATCACGCCACTACACTCTAGCCTGGTGACAGCATGAGACTCCATCTCAAAAATAAAAAAGAAGTCCTAGAGCTCGTCTAGCCTCACCTCTCATGCTGAAGATGGGGATACTGAGGCCTAGAGAGAGATGAAGAGATTGATGGGAGTCTCATAGGGAGGGCGTGGCTAGGCCAAGCCTGGAACCCAGGGCCCCTTTTGCCATGGCATGCAGCTGTCATGCTGGGATGTGCTGGTCCGAGGAAGCTTCTTGTAGGAGGTGGGTTTTGAGATGAGCCTTAAGATAAGAATAGGAATGAGACCAGCAGGAGAGGAGGGGCGAGAAGGGGCAGAGCACAGTGGCCCAGGATGGCATAGAGGAGGGAGCCGCAAGGGGAGAGGGTCAAGAGAGACTGGCAGGGCGGGGGCCACCAGAGCCATCTCAGTAGCGTCTTTTGAGGGGTCCTGCAAAGGCCTCACTGCCCCCACATCCTGTTCTCTGCCACTGCCATCAGGTGCTTCCTCCTGGCATGTGCAGATCAGATAGTGGCCCTGGGGCCTGAGGCTCCATCTGCTTGCCTGCCTCAGTGCTCATGCTCAGCAGGGACTCATGGGTCGGGGCTGGAAGTCACAGGCCAGTCGTCCATGCTGAATGCATCTCTCTCAAGAGAGCAAACCCATTGAGTCGTAATTTGCAATTAATCCCTTATGTTAGTTTCCTAGGTCTGCTGCCACAAATTGCCACACATCAGGTGGCTTAAAACAACAGAAATTGATTCTCTCAGAGTTCTGGAGGCCAGAAGTTCAAAACTCAGGTGTTGGCAGGGTTGCCTCCTTTAGGAGGATGTCAGGGGGACCTGTCCTACTTCTTGCTGGTGGCTTCTGGAGGCTGCTGGCAGTCCTTGGCACTCTGTGACTTGTGGCTGTGTAACTCTGGTTTCTGCCTCTGTCTTCATGTGGCCACCTCCTCTGTTACATCTCTTCTTATAAAGGCACCTGTCATCAGGTTTAGGAACAACTTGGATAAGTCAGCCTGGTCTTCATCCTAAGATCTTTAACTTAATTATATCTGAAAGACTTATTTTTCCAAATAATTTCATGCTTATAGGTCCTGGGTGGACGTATCCTGGGGCGGGGGTACCATTTTCATTACACCTCTGAAGCAGTATGGCAACGTGGCCTTGGGAGATGAGTCAAAAGGGAGCTTTTGTTGAGATGAGGGGGATAAGTCTGGGTGAGACATTGCACTGGGGGTCCTGGGCAAATTCCCAGAAGTGTTTGGGCCTCAGCTGTAGTGGTTTTTCTTAGACGGAAGACTCAGGGCCCAGCTCTGAAGTGATGATCAGGGTGTTGACAGGCTCTACCATGTTGAGGATGGACCTCTGTGCCCATGGTCCCCTCGGGGGATCATCCAGGGCAGTGCTATCCAACAGAACCCTCTGTGGTGATGGCAGTGTTCTTTAGTTAGATTTGAGCTGTGCAACAAAGTGGCTCCTATCCCTGTGTGTCTATTGAGCTTTTGAAATACCTACTCTGGCCAGTGCAAGTGAAGGACTAGATTTTTTACTTCTATTTAATTTAAATTTAAATTTTAATTTAGATAGGCCTGTGGGACTAGTGGCTTCTGTATTGAGCATCGCAGCTCCAAAGTCTCTTGATTTCACCCCTTCTCCTCATCTGTTTTTCATTTCACTATCAAAAATGTAATTTAGCACAAAGAACTGAAATTGTTCTTTTGTTTTTTATGTACGTAATGCTTAAAGTTTTAACTTTTGGCTTAGAGACAGAGGCCAGATGGAATTGACTGGTTTTAGACCCAGCACAAGAAAGCATGGGTCTAAAGCATGGGTCTGCAAAGCATCTTTGAGTGAAATGGAAAAGAGGAGTGTTTTCCTGTGGACAGTGCTGTGGCTCACAGTTGCCTGGTAGTTAAGCAGGAGAAGCAGCTGGAGAGGCTGCTGTAAAATGTACAGTCACTGGCTGCAAGGAGGTTGCTGGCAAGGTTGCTTAGAGCCAGGAGGAAGGGATGAGAACTCATGTCTCCATCCCTGGGCTTTGTTTGGAAGTCTATGAGTTTGGGGTTCTTTACTCTTTGTCATGGTTTCTGGGAAGCCACAGGTGAAATTTGGGTCTCATAAAGCAATTTCCCCCCCAAATTACTCCTCATATTCCTGCTTCCCCAGATGGATATTGTATACTGTCTTCCTTTAGAGTGAGGATATTTATTTTTGCTCACTGTTTAGACATGATCTTAAGCAACACTTCATTTATTTACACGTTGGCATGTTTTTGACCCTTCTGGATGAGAAATAAAGTGTTTGCCTGAGAGCAGAAGATCTCCAGCCAGGCGGCTCTTCATAGGGTGATGGGATCTTCATGGACTTAAACTATGTGGGCTTTAAGCTCAAGCTCATCTCTTCTTCCTTGCTTCCTCCTAGCAAACCAGACACAGTAGCATCAAGACTCAAAGCGCCTGCCTCTGTGCTCATGCTCTGTGGGCACCCCTGGGTCCAGGCTGGAAGTCACAGGCCAGGAAGAAGAGAAGCTTCTGGGCCTCAGACTCTGGTAATGCAGGCAGATCAGGCCTATTTTAGATGGGGATTTGTAGAGGAGTCTCCTGCTCAGGGTCATGCTAGCACCGCACTGTGTACATGTAAGACACAAATTAGGGATTTAGAGGCGCAATGGCTGCTGAGTGTTGCTAGGCAACCTTTCAGCTGGGCCTGGAGGTAACACAATCTCTGGGAGCAGCCAGGTAGGAAGGCCTCCTAAGGACAAAACTGAACTTTAGAAGCAGCGTCTTCTGCAACTGCACCTGCCTCGCTTGCCTCTAGGAGGGGCGGGGCAGGTCAGCAGAGCCATGTTGTTACATAAGCTGCTTGGGGGAATTGTGCATCTGTGGATTCTTTATTTCTTATGTCTTCTTTTCCTTATGTATGTATTGATATCCCACCTTGTACAAAAGAGGATCTGTGGTGGCTTTCAGAGATACAGATGCTGCAGCAGGACAAACATTAAATAAGAAGAACCTGGGCAAATGGAAAAGAAAAGTAAGAAAGTAGGAGTGTGGCTGGTCACTCAGCAAGGATACTGAGGATTTACCATGTGCCTGACTCTATAGAGACAGCAGTGAACAGAAAAATAGACATGCTTCCTGCCCTCCTGGAGTTTACAGACTAATAGCGGTACAGGAGTAGGGTGGGGGGGAGGGAGGAAGAAAGGCCATCATGAATCCAGTGCTCTTACTAGGAATAGGCTGCAAATTAGACTGTGAGTCTCCTGGCAGCGAAAGCAAGAGGGGGGATACAATTATGAGGGGGTTGGGTGTGTTGTCAGTGTTGTGTTGGGAATAACGCAGGGACAGTAGCTTCATCCAGCTGTCCTGGGTGTGCAGATCACGACGCAGGTACCCCCAGGCCCTGTGCAGAGATGCTTCCTTCTTTCCTGCCTTGCTGTCAGCCTCCCTTTGGCGCCAGCCTCCTGGCTGGGTTCCTGCCATCCAGGACATCCTGGTAGCCATCCCTCAAGTGAATGGCTTGGGTGCTCTTGGGCCCAGAGCTCTTCCCTGCACCTCCTATCCAAGTCCTAGGCCGGACTGTTCCCTCCTCCTAGAATGCCGCTTATCTCTGCTGTCTCTGGCTTCTCTCCTTGCCCATTTAGGGCCCTTCATAGTTTTTAATGTGCCCTTTAATGATAGCGTTTTATTTGCTTTTTCCAGTAATGTGGTTTGGCTCTGTGTCCCCACCCAAATCTTATCTCGAATTGTAATCCCCATGTGTCAATCCCTTCTCATGAGAGCTGACGGTTTTATAAATGGTAGCTTTCCCTGCGCGCTCACACGCTTTTTCTCCCCTGCTGCCATGTGAGACATGCCTGCTTCCCCTTCCACCATGATTGTAAGTTTCCCCGAGGCCTCCCCAGCCATGCAGAACTGTGAGCCAATGAAACCTCTTTTCTTTATAAATTACCCAGTCTTGAGTGGTATCTTTATAGCAGTGTGAGAATGGACTAATACATCCAGCAACCCTGGTGAGCCAGCTGTGATCTTGGTCATTTACAGCAAAAGGAACCGAGGCACAGACTGGCCTGAGTTTGCCTGAGTTTCCACAGCTTCCTAATCCCACTTTGACTCCTATCTGTGGCTTCAGCAGATTTGGCATATGTAACTTTGCTTCTATAGTCGGGGTGCAGCTTGCTCTAATTATAGACTCTGGAAGAGCCTTATCCTTCTGCATCTCTGTGGGAGGCAGGCTGGAATTTCATTACCCCTTCCATGATCAGGCCAGGCTCATCACTTCATCCCATGGATATGAGTATCTGGCGTCTCATTTCCCCAAGGCAGTCCTTTTGTTTGTCTGTCTATTTGTTCATTCAACAAATATGTCTCGAGGATGCCAGGCACTGTGTGCTAACCACCTACCATCCTTGCCCTCAAGGAGCTCACAGTTTAGTTGAAGAAGGGTCAGGACACGTGGGATTAGTGTGCAGAGTAAAGGAAGTGTGAGTGTGAGTTAGAGTATTAGTCAACAGCAACACTGGGTGCTTAGGGTGACAGGAGGTCTGGGACCAGGACATATGAAATAATTGTAAAATCTGGACAAATTTAGCCCATTTGTGTTTGTATTTCCACTGCTAACACTCTAGCTCACACTCACACCTTCTTTACTGTGCACTCTAATCTCACATGTGCTGATCCTTCTAATTGGGCAAAGCTCACTTTGAAGTGCAAGGGCATTGAATCCTATATACCCTTGTATGAGTTACCCATAGAAGAAAGAAAGACCTTACCTCCTGTGTTCTGGGAAGCATGCTTCTATTAATGCAACCTTAATTAGCAGCAGCCTGGTGGTATAAAAGACAGCCTTGGATATGTATGCCTACAATGTAAGCCTCTCATACAAGAGGAGACTTCTTGAGTGCTTGGAGACATAGGGCCCACTTTTCCCTGTGGAATGTTGAAGGAATCTTATTTAAGAACATGAGGACAAGTGTCTTGTGCGTTTTCCATTAATGAATGCTGCCCGCTCTCAGGTTACATAGCAGTGCTGTTGGATGGATTTCAATGTTTTGATCCCTCTTTAAAGAAAGCAACCGCAGCTATCCCAATTGTGAATGTGGGAAATACCCTTGTGCAGCCGTTGGGGTGGGAGTCGATTAGGCCATTGTGTTATCATTCCACGCATCTCCCAGAGATAGAGACCTGCATAAGTAAAACCATATTTCTGTTCTTCACGATCCAAGGTACCAATCCCAGGACTATCGGGCAGACTCAGGAAGCAGCACATGGGGAACATTCTCAGACTTGGTAAGTAGCTGGCTCTCTGATAGAGGAGATTAAGGTGCTTTTGATCTCTTCTCCCCTAATGACAATGTCTCTAGTTTTAAAAATGACTTGGGGAAGTCTTTCTTTGAACAGTCAAGAGGTTGCTTCAAAAAGAGTCCGCCCTATTTCTAGACTGTGTGTCTGGGAAGTTACACTGCTGAATTGTAAATGGAGTTGGGTGGATTTTCTTTCTGCCACCTTAAAATTGTGACTTTGTCCCTTAGATGTGTTAGCTGATGACCCACAGTGCACCAAGGCTCCCCACTTTCTCCTGGAGTCGGGCCGCCTGTCAGGTCTCCAGCCCCTCAGAGGCTGGCTCTGGACAGTCAGCTCTGTCTACATTTGCCTGAGGAGTCATCTGTGTGCTCTTCCTGCTTCAGGGCATTGTTTTGGTGGCATGCTCTGCAACCTCCTGTCTTGGCCCTCTGCTTGTTGTGTTGAACAGGTAGCCTGGGGGAGAGGGACCTCCTGAGACAGCAGAATGATATAAAGGCATTCTGGTGAGATTAAGTCTGGAAGCAACAATTCCTTGTGCAAGAAGTGTGAGGGAAAAAAAATATGTGTGTCTTGCTCTGGCCTTCAGTTCATGGAGAGCTGTATGATTTAGTTAGAACTCAGATGTCAGATCATCAGTGAAAGAAGATCTTGTTTAAGTAAACATTTAACCCCTCACTCATGTCTTCATGACGTGGCGATTAAGAGTGTGAACCCTAATGTAGACTGCTTGGGTCCCATTGTCACCAGTTAACTAGCCGTGTGGCCTTGGGCAAGTCATTTAATTTCTCTGAGCATAAATTTCCTCATCTAGAAAATAGCATCTGGCTCATTGAATTTTGAGAAATTAAATAATGCATAAATAAAACACTACCTGCTTTATCTGCTGTGTGCCCTACCAAATTTTGTTGTTGCTTTGTAGTAATAATTAGCCTAATGTTATTCTAATCCTAGATTGATTGTTCACAAGCTTTTTACTTTACTTACTATGACTAAGCTCCACGTGCAGGGAGCTATGGGACAAAGAGGGAAGGGTAAGATTGCATTTCAGTTGCAATAGAGAAGAATAAATGCACAGAAAGTAAAAGTATGTTTCAAAGCATATAAATTTATACCAAAAGAGAGAGATCATTACTAATGTTCATATTAGTGAGAGTTTCCACATAGAATATAAAAATGCAAGAGAATTTGCTTCCACTCTAACAATAAAAAAAATGAGACAGTTTATAAAATCACATATTTTTAAGTCTGTCAGGGAGCTGCCCCTGAGGACGCAAGGTAACCTAATGAGTTTAAATCAAAAGAGTGGCAGTCCCTCCAAAGATATTACTGTGGGCAGAGCAGCAGGAGGAGAAGGTAAATGTCAGAGATAGTAAGAAGAAAACAACTGAAATCGTAATCATGTTTTAAGAGTCAAGTATGGGCTAGCATAACGTTTTAGAATTATTGTAAGCTGCAGACACAAGGGGTGTCTTTCTGTTGTCCTTTGGCTTCCACCGAGAACTTACACAAAAAAAATTGGGGATGGAGTAAGAGGATAGACAACTCTCTGTGGTTCAGGACCTACCTAAGTCTTTATCAAGAGAACCAGTAAAAACCCTCCCATGCTCATGACCTCAAGGCCTGCCCAACACTGAGGCTAGAGCAGACAAACCAAGAGAAACCCTCCTGGAACATGTATGGGCAAGAGTCAGTGGTTATCTGCTGCTGAGAAAGGGGCAGAAAATCAGGCCTTACTCAGGATCTTGCACTGAGTACAAGGCACCTGTTATCTGCTACTGGGTGAGGGCCAGAAACCTACCCAAGCTCAAGGTTCTGCACTGAGTGTGAGATAATATCATGTTGGGAGAGAGAGGAGAGCTAAGAGTGATCCTCTCTAAGGCCCAGGTATGTGGGGCTGCTTAAATAAATCTTTATGAATGTTGGGCCTTGCATTAGGCATCAGGTGGTAGTATTAAACTAGGAGAGGGGCAAGAATGTTGAGAGACCTCTTCTACAGTGCAGAGCCTACTGAAGTCTAAGGTTGTACAGGAGAATTGAGAGAAACTGTCCATTACACTAGGCTTCATGCTAAGTGTGGGACAGCAATAGTTCACTAGTAAGAGAATTTGAAGATTCTAGTGCACTGAATGTAACTAAAACAATAGCAAAGTCCAAACCCAGCTGAATTTCAGATTACATACTAATTCAGCTTCCCATATTAACGGACTGATAGAGGAAGACAATTCTCCATTTTTTGGTGTATTTGCCTCATCGCTACTTTTTACATACAATGTATGGCATTCAATATAAACTTATCAAATGCATATACACTCCCAGGCAAACAAACAAACAGTGGTAATGATCACTTATCAATACACAAAATAGTCAATAGAACCAGACCAAAGTTGGTCCAAATGTTGCAATTATCAGACAGGGACTGTAAAATAGCTAAGATAAATATGTTAAAGGATCCAGTGGAAAAGGTAGGCAACATATATGAACAGATGGGGATTTTCAGCAGAGGTATGAAAACTATATATAAAAAAATATCTAAATGGAAATGCTAAAAAATGAAAATCATGATGTCAGACATGAAAAATTCTGTCACTGAAATTATTAGAAGATTGGACACAGGAGGAAAAAAACTTAGATCAATAGAAATTATCCAATCTGAAAGAAAAAGAGAAAAAAGAATGAAAAAAATAAGAGTATCTGAGTTCTATGGTATAATATCAAATGTCTTACACATATATAATTAGAATACCAGAAGAAGAAGGTGAGAGAGAGAACATGAAAGAAGAAATATTCAAAGAATAAAATATCTCCTAAAACTAGGGAGTAAATATACACCTTACCAAGAAGCTTAGAGAATCCCAAGCAGAATCAGTCAGATTGCCAAAAACAAAGGATAAAGACCATGGTATGTCAGCTTTAGCATGCTACAGGAAAAAACAAAAGATCTTGTCAACCTGTAATTCTATATTCAATAAAAATATCATTCAAAAATAAAAGTGTATTGAAGATATTTTTAAGCAGACGAAACCAGAAAGAAGCAATCTCTAGGGGAGATGCTGAAAGGAGTTCTGTAGGCTGAAGGAAAATGATTTCTGATGGAAACCTGGTCCTATGGGAAGAACTCGTATGAATGGAAAACATCAGAAAGAGTGAATAGGTCTATAAATAAAAAGTAGCTTCAAAACTCTTTAAAGATAATTGGCCATTTAAAGTAAAAATAGTCTGAGCCCAGTGGCTCATGCCTGTAATCCCAGCCTTTGGGAGGCTGAGGCGGGCAGATCACCTTAGGTCGGGAGTTGGAGACCAGCCTGACCAACATGGAGAAACCCCGTCTCTACTAAAAGTACAAAATTAGCTGGGTGTGGTGGCGCATGCCTGTAATCCCAGCTACTTGGGAGGCTAAGGCAGGAGAATCACTTAAACCCGGGAGGCGGAGTTGCGGTGCTCGCCATTGCACTCCAACCTGGGCAACAAGAGTGAAACTCCATCTCAAAAAAAATGTTTTTAAAAGTAAAAATAATAACAAAGGAACATGGTATTTTAGAATGAAAATGATAACATGGGGGTGGGGGGATTCTTAAATTGCTCATGAAATAATAGAATATTTTTTTAAAGCAAACTGTGATGAATTAAAGATTGTAGTCGTTAGAGAAATCACTAAAAATAATTCAAAGAAGCATGACTAAAATGTCAATAGAGGAGATAAAATGAAATACTGAAAATACGTTTCATCCTAAAAATAATAGGAACATAAAAACAAAGACCATAAAAGATAAAACCAAACCAAAATTTATTTAAAATTAAAATAGATGAATAATTACATTAAATGTAGAGGGATTAACCTTCCCAGTTAAAAGGCAGAGTTTGTCAGACTGGGTAAAAGTGCAAGACTCAACTGGAGAACTACACTTTAGATATAAAGACACAAAAAAGTTGAAAGTAAACTATTTGAAAGTGATAATCTGTAAATACTGTGCATAAGAAAACAGGTGAAACTAATATCAGGTGAAGGAGACCTCAAGTTGATAAAAAGATATAAGGAACATTTTATAATGATATTAAGGGCTTAATTAATCAAGAAGACATAAAAATTGCAAAAGTTTTTGTACCTAATATCAAAGTACCAAAATATATGAAGCAAAAATGGATACAATTAAAGGAAACTATATATATCCAGTCATAGCTGGAGAATTTAATATACCCTCTCAGTAATTAATAGGCTGAAATATCAGTTAAGTGTTTGGAAGATTTGAACAACACTGCTGATAACCTGATCTAATTGACAATTTTGGATTACTACACCCAACAGAGGCAAAACACACATATTTCTCTAATGCACATGAAACATTTCTCAAAAGAGATCATGAACTGGACCATAAAACAAGTCCTAATAAACTTCTTAGATTGAATTTCTAAGTATATTTTCTGAACACAATGAAACATAAAGTGGAAATTAGTAACAACAAGATACCTAGAAAAATTCTTGGAATATTTGGAAATTAAACAACACATGACTACAGAAACCATGAGTCAAAGAAGAAATCGTAAGGGAATTTAGAAAATATTTTAAATTTAATGATAATGAAAATATTTTGATAATGAAAATCAAAATTTGATAACAATGAAAATCAAAATCTTTCATATACACAAAATTTAAAGGGAAATGTACAGCTTTAAATGCTTATATTAGAAAGTAAGAGCACGAGAGAGATCCAAGATGGCCGATTAGCAGCAGCTGAGGATTGTAGCTCCCTCTGAAAGTGCAGAGAGTGAGTGGACGCCACATTTTCAGACAAATTTTTATTGCCCACGGACCAAGAGATTCTTGGCGGAGGAGCCCCACGGGTCGCCAGCGAGACTCTTTGGAGGGCGCGGCTGTTTGCAGGCGCCCAGGCACGGTGGTTCTCAGTCCGGAGTATACGGGACTGAGTGCCCTTTGGTTGGCGTTGGAGCTCTGGGAAAGCAGAGTCTCCCATTCAGCGGATTGAAAATCGGACTGAAGTGGGGAACCAGACTGGGAGATTCCTGGGCAGAAAAGCACCACAAATCTTAACGCTGCTGTTTCAGCCGGCATAGTGGGTCGCCGCAGGGGAAGGCTGGTACCCCCCTCCGCAAAAAAAAAAAATAAAAACAGCAGTTGGAACTGCTGAGGATTGAGAGTTTCACAGCAAGTACAGCTGAACCCGGGAAGGTCCAGCTCTGTGGGGGAGGGGCGTCCGCCGAAGGAAAACTAAGAAACAGAAAAACTTTACCACCAGCAAGCTGGATGTCCACTCGGAGACCTAATCTGAAAGTCAGCAATTACACAGACGACAGGTGGATAAATCCACAAAGATGGGAAGAAACCAGCGCAAAAAGGCTGAAAACACCCGAAATCAGAATGCCTCTCCTCCTACAGAGGATTGCAGTTCCTCATCACCAATTGAACAAGACCTGATTGAGAATGAATGTGAAGAATCAATAGAATTAGGCTTCAGAAGGTGGATAATGAGAACCTTCTGTGAGCTAAAAGAACATGTTCTAGCCCAATGCAAGGAAACTAAGAACCTTTAAAAAAGGTTTGACGAAATCTTAACAAGAATGTACAATTTAGAGAGGAATAAAAGTGAATTAATGGAGCTGAGAAAAACGATACGAGAACTTCGAGAAGTATACACAAGTTTTAACAGTCGAATTGATCAAGCAGAAGAAAGGATTTCAGAGGTCGAAGACCAACTTAACGAAATAAAACGAGAAGACAAGATTAGAGAAAAATGGGTAAAAAGGAATGAGCAAAGTCTCCAAGAAATATGGGACTATGTGAAAAGACCTAATCTACGTTTGATAGGTGTACCTGAATGTGACGAAGAGAATGAATCCAAGCTGGAAAATATTCTTCAGGATATTATCCAGGAAAACTTTCCTAACCTAGCAAGGCAAGACAATACCCAACTCCAGGTAATACAGAGAACACCACAAAGATATTCCTCAAAAAGAGCAACACCAAGGCACATAATCATTAGATTCATCAGGGTTGAAACGAAGGAGAAAATACTATGGGCGGCCACAGAGAAAGGTCGGGTTACCCACAAGGGGAAGCCTATCAGACTCACAGCTGATATCTCAGCAGAAACCCTACAATCCAGAAGAGTGGGGGCCAATATTCAACATCCTTAAAGAAAAGAACTTTCAACCCAGAATTTCATATCCAGCCAAACTAAGTTTCATAAGTGAAGGAAAAATAAAATTTTTTACGAACAAGCAAGTATTCAGAGATTTCATTACCACCAGGCCTGCTTTACAAGAGCTTCTGAAAGAGGCACTATATACAGAAAGGAACAACCAGTATTAGCCACTTCAAAAAACTCATTGGTAAGCTGCATCCAGATCCATCTTACATGCAAGGATATACAGAGACTCAAAACAAAGGGATGGAGAAAGATTTGCCAACCAAATGGAGAGCAAAAAAAAAAAGCAGTAGTTGCAATTCTCATCTCTGATAAAATAGACTTTAAAGTAATAGAAACCAAAAGAGATAAGAAGGACATTGTATAATGGTAGAAGGATCAATGTAACGGGAAGAGCTAACGACCCTAAGTCTATGTGCACCCAATATAGGAGCACCCAGATACATAGGGCAACTTCTTGGTGACTTACAAAGAGACTTGGACTCCAACACAATAATAGTGGGAGACTTTAACATTACATTGTCAATATTGGACAGATTAATGAGACAGAAGGTTAACAAGGATACCCGGGACTTGAACTTAGACCTCGAACAAGAAAACTTAATAAATATTTACAGAACTCTCTACTCCAAACCCACAAAACATACATTTTTTTTTTCAGTAACACATTACATTTATTCTAAAAGTGACCACATGGTTGGGAGTAAATCACTCCCCCAGCAATTGCATAGCATTTCATAGGTTTAAATGAAATACTGGTTGGCTGTTTGTTTGTTATTTTCCTCCCTTATTCCTTCCTGTCTCCATTGTATAACACAATTATTAGTATAAAAGAGTTTTTAATATCCATTTGTAGACTGCATTCTAGCCTGGACAATAGAGCAAGATTCCCATTCTCTCTCCCTTTTTTCCTTCTTCTTTTTCTCTTTATTTCATTCTTTTTTTCTTCCTTCTTTCTCTTTTTCTCTCCTTTTTCTTTTCTTAAAAAAAAAAAGGATCAATGCAACAAGAAGAGCTAACGATCCTAAATATATACGCACCCAATACAGAAAAAAAAAAACCAACAATTCACTGAGACAATTGTATTGCAGCAGAGAAAGAGCTTAATTAATGCGTAGCCAGCTAGCCAAGTGGAAGATGAGAGTTTATTACTCCAACCAGCCTCTGGTTGGGGGCCACAAGACCAGTGGAGTCATGAGTCATGGGTCCAGGTGGAGTCAGTTGGTCACCAGCATGCAAAAGTCTGGAAAACATCTCAAAAGACAAATATTATGTTCTATAATACTAGTGTTATTTATAGGAGTAATTGGGGAAGTCACAAATCTTGTGGCCTCTGGCCACATGACTCCTGAGCAGCAAGGGAATTGTAGAAAGGTAAGCTAGGGGACAGTGGCTAGTTGTCTTTTAACTATGCCTACATCTTAGCAGAATTTGGGCCTCTCCCAAAATTCTGATCTTGTGACCTTTCATTAGTCTTACAAAGGGGGTTTTCATCCCCCAACAGGGAGCAGATCAGTTTTAGGGAGGGACTATTATCATCCTTGCTTCAAAGTTAAACTAAACTAAAGGCCATGGCAGGCAGATCACCTGAGCTCAGGAGTTTGAGATAAGGCTGGCCAACATGAAAAAACCCCATAAAAAAAAAAAAAAAAGAAAGTAAGAAATGTAAAAAATCAATGACCTTTGTTTCCACCTTAAAAAGCTAAAAGAGATGAGTTAATCAAACTATAGTAAGAAATAGAAATCAATAAAGAGACAAATAATCAAGAAAATCAGCAAAAACTGAAATTGATTTGCTAAAAAGATTAATAAAATTGATATACACCTAGGAAAATTAATCAAGATAAAAAGTCAGAGATCCAAATTACCAATATTAAGAATAAAAGAAGGGACAGCACTAAATAGCCTACTGACCTTAAAAGGATAATGTAGTCATATTATAAATAACTTTATGCCCATTAATACAATGATTTGGATGAAAGGCACAAATTCCTTGAAAAACATAACTTAAAAATGGACACAAGAAGAAATTGGAAATATAAACCCTATATTCATTAAATAAATTGAGTTTGTAATTTAAAAAACTTCCCACAAACAGAAATCTAGGTCCAGCTAGTTTCCCTGGCAAATTGTTTCAAATATTTAAAGAAGAAATATCAATTCTACACCAACTCTTTCAGAAAATAGAGTATTAGGAAATACTTTCCAACTCATTCTGTGAGGCTAGAATTACCTTGATACTAAAATCAGACAAGGAAATCATAGAAAAGAAAGTTATAAACCAAAGTTTCTCATTATCATAACTAAATCCTTGGTGATAAAAATCCTTAACAAAATATTAACAAATAAAAACCCATAACGTAAAGAAAAGGGTAAAGTAGGGTTTATCTCAGGAATGTAAGGTTGTATAATATTAAAAAAATCAATATAATTTACCACATTAACTTATTAAAGGAGAAAAATTATTAGATCATTTTGATAGATGTAGAAAAAGCAATTGACAAACTCCAACATCCATTCTAGATGAGAACTCTCAGCAAACTAGGAATAAAATACTTTTTTCAATCTGCCAAATAACATCTACAAAAAAACCTATGGCTGACATACTTACTGGTGATTGAATGCCTTCCTCCAGAGATTAGAGACAAGACAAGGATGTCTCTCTTACAACTTTTATTCATCATTTAACTTGAAGTCTTAGACAAAGCAATAATATAAGAAAAAGAAATAAAGGACATATAGATTGGAAAGGAAGATGTGGAATTGTCTTACAAGTGACATGATTTTGTACAGAGAAATTCTTAAGAAACTTAATTTTTAAAAAAAATTTATTTTAATTTTTGTGGGTACATGGTAGGTGTATATATTTGTGTGGTACAAGAAATGTTTTGATACAGGCATGCAATGCATATAATCATATCATGTAAAATAAGGTATTTATCCCCTTGAGCATTTCTCCTTTGTGTTACAATCCAATTATACTCTTTTAGTTATTTTAAAATGTACAATTAAATTATTACTGACTATGGTCGTTCTGTTGTGTTATCCAATACTAGGTCTTATTCATTCTAACTATTTTTGTACCCATTAACCACCTTCACCTTCCCCCACCCTCCCACTACTCTTCTCAGCCTCTGTTAACCATCTTTCTACTTTCTCTCTCCATGAATTCATTTGTTTGATTTTTAGATCCCACAAATAAGTGAAAACATTCAATGTGTGTCTTTCTGTGCCTGGCTTATTTCCAGTTCCATCCATGTCATGTTGTTGCAAATGACAGGATCTCATTCTCTTTTTTTATGACTGAATAATACACCATTGTGTATATGTGCAACAATTTCTTTATCTACTCATCTGTCAATGGACACTTAGATTGCTTCCAAATTTTGGCTGTAGTGAACAGTGCTGCAAGAAACATGGGAATGCAAATGTCTCTTTGATTTACTGATTTCCTTTCTTTTGGGTATATATACCCAGCAGTGGGTTGCTGGATCATATGGTAGTTCTATTTTTAGTTTTTTGAGGAACATCCAAACTGTTCTCCATAGTAGTTGTACTAATTTACATTCCCACCAACAGTGTATAAGAGTTCCCTTTTCTTCACATCCTTGCCAGCATTTGTTACTGCCTGTCTTTTGGAGATAAGCCATTTTAACTGTGGTGAAATGCTGTCTCATTGTAGTGTTGATTTGCATTTCTCTGATGATCAATGATGTTGAACACTTTTTCATATGACTGTTTGCCAGGTGTATGTCTTCTCTTTTTTTTTCATTTCTTTCTTTTTTTATTTTTTAAAATAATTTATTTATTTTACTTTAGGTGCATACTATATCTGGCATTTCTCCCCATGTTATCCCTCCCCACCCTCCCCTCCCTCCCCCACTCCCCATTATCTCTCCCCCTACCCCCCACCAACTGTCCCCTGTGTGTGATGCTCCTCTCCCTGAGTCCACGTGTTCTCATTGTTCAACACCCACCTATGAGTGAGAGCATATGGTGCTTGGCTTTCTGTTCTTGGGTCAGTTTGCTGAGAATGATGGTTTCCAAATTCATCCAAGTCCCTACAAAGGACACAAACTCATCATTTTTTATTGCTGCGTAGTATTCCATGGTGTATATGTACAACATTTTCTTTGTCCAGTCTATCATTGATGGGCATTTGTGTTGGTTCCAGGTCTTTGCTATTGTACACAGGGCCACAATGAACATACGTGTGCATATGTCTTTACAGTAGAACGATTTATAGTTCTTTGGGTATATACCTAATAGTGGGATTGCTGGGTCAAATGGAATTTCTCTTTCTAGATCCTTGAGAAATCGTCACACTGTCTTCCACAATGGTTAAACTAATTTACACTCCCACAACTGTGTAAGAGTGTTCCTATTTCTCGACATCCTCTCCAGCATCTGTTGTCTCCCAGTTTTTTAATGATTGTCATTCTAACTGGCGTGAGATGATATCTCAGTGTGGTTTTGATTTGCATTTCTCTAATGCCCAGTGATGATGAGCATTTTTTCATATGTTTGTTGGCCTCATATATGTCCTGTTTTGAAAAGTGTCTGTTCATGTCCTTCACCCACTTTTGAATGGGGTTGTTTGTTTTTTCTTGTATATCTGTTTTAGTTCTTTGTAGATTCTGGATGTTAGCCCTTTGTCAGATGGGTAGATTGGAAAATTTTTTTGCCAGTCTGTGTCTTTTGATTGGGGCGTTTAGGCCATTTACATTAAATGTTAATATTGTCATGTGTGAATTTGATCCTGCCATTTTGTTACTGGCTGGTTTTTTTCTCATTAGTTGACTCATTTTCTTCATTGCATTTTTGGTCTTTGCCAACTGGTTTGGTTTTGCAGTGACTGGTACTTGTTCCTTTCCATGCTTAGTGTTTCTTTCAGGAGCTCTTGTAGGGCAGGTCTGGTGGTGACAAAATCTCTCAATAATTGCTTGTCCTTAAAGGATTTTATTTCTCCTTCACTTATGAAGTTTAGTTTGGCTGGATATGAGATTCTGGGTTGAAAGTTCTTTTCTTTAAGGCTGTTGAATATTGGCCCCCACTCTCTTCTAGCTTGTAGGGTTTCTGCCGAGAGATCTGCTGTGAGTCTGGCTTCCCTCTGTGGGTGATCTGCCCAGAGATTGGCTTCCTTCTATGGGTGACCTGACCTTTCTCTCTGGCTGCCCTTAGCATTTTTTCTTTCATTTCGACCCTGGTGAATCTGACGATTATGTGCCGTGGGGTTGCTCTTGTTGAGGAATATCTTTGTGGAGTTCTCTGTATTTCTTGAATTTGAAATTTGGACTGCCTTGCTAGGCTTGGGAAGTTCTCCTGGATAATATCCTGGAGTGTGTTTTCCAGCTTGGATTCATTCTCCCCATCATATTCAGGTACACCGATCAAGCGTAGATTAAGTTTTTTCACATAATCCCATATTTCTTGGAGGCTTTGTTCGTTTCTTTTCACTCTTTTTTCTCTTGTTTTGCCTTCTCTTTTTATTTCATTGAGTTGATCTTCAATCTCTGATATCCTTTCTTCTGCTTGATTGATTCAGCTATTAAAACTTGTGTTTGTTTCACGTAGTTCTTGTGCTGTGTTTTTCAACTCCATCAAGTCGTTTATGTTCTTCTCTAAGCTGGTTATTCTAGTTAGCATTTCGTCTAACCTTTTTTCAAGGTTTTTGGTTTCTTTGCATTGAGTTAGAATGTGTTCCTTTAGCTCTGAGAAGTTTGTTATTATCCACTTTCTGAATCCTGTTTCCATCAATTCTTCACACTCCTTCTTGGTCAAGTTGTGATCCTGTGTTTTTGAGGAGTTGTGATCCCTTGAAGGAGAAGAGGTGTTCTGATCTTTGGTGGTTTCACCTTTTTTGCACTGGTTTTTTCCCATCTTTGTGGATTTACCTGACTGTGGTGTCAGAGAGCTGCTTGGTGAGGTGCTTGTCTGCCTGTGGGGGGGTGCCACTGGGTTTCTAGGGACTCCTTCAGGTTACTAGGGACGCTTCCTGTGTCTTTTTTGTTTATGCTGGGAGATTAGGCCCGCTTCTTCCGCTGACGCTGACGTGTAGGTGCCGCTGGGTTGTCGAGAACACCGTCCAGTTGCTACATAGGCTTCCTGTGTTTTTTGTTAAAACATGTAGCCCAGTCCCACCCCTCTAGTGGTGGGTTGTGCCCTTCCTCCAATGGGCTGGATCATTCAGCGTTCCTCTCAGACTGTGGCACCGGCTACGCAACCCACTAGAGTCAGAGCTTCAGCCCTCTGGGGTTTGTGGGGGAGGGTAGGGCCCGCCCAGCGCACCCGGTAGTCTCGCCCTGTGAGCTTTCTCTCTCTCCGGTTACGGGGTAGGGGCCACCCAGCTGCTTCCGCTTACAGCTCCCTCTCTCTCTGGGTGGGAGGAGGGGGCGATAACTCAGTCCGCAGGCTCTTATTCAACTCCGTGCTTGTAATTTGCGTCATTTGACTGACAAAGATCCCCTGTTCTGTGTATTGCTGAGGATTTGGGGGAAGCTGTATCTGGACCAGAGCACCAGAGGTGGAGCCTCTGACTTGCCAGTCAGATGCACTTTCTGGGTGAAGCAGCACCCCTCCCCCGCCTCAGTCTGCCCTGAGTGGGCTTTGCTCACCCTCGGACCAGACCTGTTGAAATGCACCTGGTACCTCGGTTGGAGCTAGGAGATCTCTGGATTTCTGCATCTCTTTTGCTGGGTGTTGTGTGCTGGAGTTGTGTCTAATCCGCCATCTTGGATCAGTCTGCGGTGTATGTCTTCTTTTGAGAAATGTCTATTCAGATCTTTATGCCCATTTTAAAATCAGATTATTAGAAGTTTTCCTATAGAGTTGTTTGAGCTGCCTATATATTCTGGCTATTAATCCCTTGTCAGAGAGTAGTTTGCAAGTATTTTCTCCCATTCTGTGGGTTGTCTCCTCACTTTGTTGATTGTTTCCTTTGCTGCACAGAATGTTTTTAATTTGATATGATCCTATTTGTCCATTTTTACTTTTGTTGCCTGTGCTTGTGATGTATTACTCAAGAAATTTTTGCCCTGCCCAATGTCCTGAAGAGCTTCCTTGATGTTTTCTTGTAGTAGTTCCATAGTTTGAGATTTTACATTTAAGTCTTTAATCTATTTTGATTTTGTTTTTGTATATGGTGAAAGATAGGGGTCTAGTTTCATTCTTCTGCATATAGATATCCAATTTTTCCAGCATTACTTATTGAAAAGACTGTCATTTTCCCCATTTATGTTCTTGACACCTTTGTCAAAAATGAGTTCTCTGTAGGTGTGTGGATTTGTTTCTGGGTTCTCTATTCTGTTCCATTGTTTTATTTGTTCTTATGCCAGTGCCATGCTGTTTTGGTTACTATAGCTCTGTGGTATAATTTGAAGTCAGGCAATGTGATTCCTCTAGTTTTATTGTTTTTGCTCAGGATAGTTTTGTGATTCCATATAAATTTTAGGATTATTTTATATGGAATTTTTTTTCAATTTCTGTGAAGAATGTCACTGGTATTTTGATAGAGATTGCACTGAATCTGTAGATTGCTTTGGGTTTCCTAAGGGATTTAAAAAAATAAGTAGAACTAACTATTTTTTCAGTGTTGCAGGATATAATTAAGTTATAATTCCGTATGTGAGCAATGAACGATTAACAATGAAAATGTTAAAATAGTAATTGTAGCATACAAATTCAGATACTTAAGGATAAATTTAATGAAAGACACAAAAGACTGGAAACTATAAAACACTGATGAGAGAAATTAAAGACCTAAATAAATTAAGAGATATATCGTGTTTATGAATTAGAAGACTCAACATTAAGATGTTACTTCTCACAAACTGACCAGTCCTAAATAAAATCCCAGCAAGCTTTTATCCTGGACAAAATAATTTAAAATTTGTATGAAAAGGCAAAAGAGCTAGCATAGCCAAAACAGTATTGAAAAAGTAGAGCAAATTTGGAAGATTTCCCTACTTGACTACAAGACTGACTACATAGCTACGCTAATCAACACAATGTGGTATGGATAAAAGGATGGGTTAAGAGATAAATGGAACAAAATAGAGTCCATGCATAGACCCAAAATATATGGGAAAGTGATTTTTGACAAGGGTGCCAAGGAAATTCAGTAGTGAAGGAAAATCTTTTCAACAAAAGGTACAGAAACAACCAGATATTCATTTGAAAAAAAAACCTTTGTTATTACCTCTAGTAATATAGAAATATCAGTTCAATATGGATCATTGATGTAAACCCAAACACTAAAGTGATAAAATTACTAGAAAAAGCATACAATATTTTTGGAACCTTGAGTTGGCAAAGATTTCTTAAATAAATCATGGAAAGTATAGGCCATGAAAGCAAAACTTGATAAACTGGGTTTCAAAAAACTTAAATCTTTCTGCTTATCAAATACACTGTTAAATAAATAGGCAAGCCACAGATTTGCCACCACACGTCTGACAAAAGACTTCCGTTTGGAATACATAGAGAATTTCTGCAATTCAACAATAAAAAGACAAAGAATATAATTAAAAATGGTAAAACAACTTGGATAGAAATGTCATTAAAGAATATATACAAATGGCCAATACACACATGAAAAAGTTTTAAACACTACTAGACATCAGGGAAATGCAAATTAGAATTATAGTGAGTTACCAGTAGATACCAACTAGAAGTTGGTTAAAGTGAAAAAAACTGATGACACTAAAAGTGGGAGAGGATGTGGAGGCACTGGAACTCTTATGCATTGCTGGTGGGAGTGTCAAATGGTATAACCAATTTGGAAAACTAATACTTCCTTTAAAAGTTAAAAATACACTTACCTTATAGCCAGCGTTTCTATTCCTAGGTATTTACATGAGAGAAATGAAAATATATTTCCACAAAAATCCTTGTATAAGAATGTTTGTAGCCATTTCATTCATAAAAATTGAAAACTGGCAAATAGCCCAGTTGTCCATGACTGAAGAATGGATAAACGCACTTTGGTTTAGTTAATGCAACAGGTTACCAAGCAGTGTAATAGAATGAATGACTAATACATGCACCATCATGGATGAGTCTCAGACATAGGATGAGTGACAGAAGCCTCAGACATAGGATGAGTGACAGAAGCTGCGTATGAAAATGTGCATGCTAATGTGATCCATTTATAAGAAAATCCAAAATAGGAAAAGCTAACCTATGATAATAGAAATAAAACCAGTGGTTGATTCTGGGGGTGGGAGATTGCTTGGAAAGTGTGAGAAATGTCCTGTACTTTACATGTATTCATCAAAACTGATTGAACAGAATACTTAAGACCTGGGCCCTTTTAATTGAAGTAAATTATACTTCAATTAAAAAAAAAGTGAGCTGGGCTTCAAGTCATACTTGACAAATTTGAAGTTGCTATACTTAATATAACCCAGTGATGTAACTATTATTGTATGATGGACAAGTGCTAGAATAAAACTATTGGAAGCCTGATTTGAAATACTGAATGAAGTCTACATGCTTTAAATAAATCTATTCTCCAGCAGCATCTGTTCTCGAACCCAGATCTGCCGATTCAGCCTAAGCTTTCAGGGAGGTCAGGGCAGGTACGATCTGGGCCCCTGCCTGCCTCGTGGCACATGGGCAGGGTGTCCCTCTGAGCTTTGAAGCAACAGTCACAGCTGTAGCCTCAATGGTATCTGTTAATTATCTGCTTCTAAATCTGGAGTTTATGAAATGCTCTTCACTACACTTCAAAAGCTGGGAGTCATCCCGGTTATCTATTCAAGAGCCCAGCTTATCCCTCTCTCTCAAAGTCTGTGACATCAAAGACTTGGTTTCATTGCAAAATCGTCTGGAACGATGGCGTCAGGCCGGCTGCCCTTTGGAAGGGTTTGGAACACAGTGTTGAGTCAGAGCTCCTCCGAGGAGCACCTGACCCACCCTCTCTCCTCCACGTGGGCTTGGCCCAGGGAGACCTGGCCAGAGCCTCGCTGATGTGGACGTGGGGCTCGCTTGGCTTGGCTCTGCTAGGATTTGGAGCAAAACTCTCCTGCTTGCCTATAGGGAAGAAACCTCTCAATCTAGGCCTGGGAGGGTAGGGTTTACTTGCTTCCTTTTCTCTTTTGGTCACTGGTAATGATTTTTTTGTGTGGAGGAATGAAACTATATGCCTTTCTTAAACTGCCAGAGCATGACCAGGAAAGGTCAGCTTTGATTCTGATCTTCTTTTTTCATCCTTTCATTTGAATGGCATGAGGACATTTCCCCCATCAGGTTGTTAGGTGAGAATCTGTTTCTGTTTTTTTCTGCTTTCCTTGTTTTCTTTGCTAGGATACATTTTGTTCTCCTACAGTAATACAAATATTAATGTACATACAGGTTTTTTGAACTAAGGATTTTAGTCTAAATTATTTGCTAACAAAAATGGAGTGAAAGGTCGCTTCCCAGTTGTTTATCTACTCACTGGTAATTTTGGAAGTTAAAATGCTGTGTTGTTACTTCCCGGGCTAACAGTTCTCATCTCACTAAATCATGCCACAGATGCGAAGTTTCAGTTTAATTTGAGTCCTGGTACTGTGCTTACAAAGATATATGAAGACCCGGGCTCTGTAAATCTCTTTTGTTTTTCCACTTTTATTTTTAAGTATAGCTAGATACAAAGTTTATATCCATTTAGCTGACCTTTTCAATGGTAAGAGCTATTTTATAAGGCAGCAGAAGTGAAAGTTATCAGCACGGCTGGGTAATGTAAAGTATTTATGAATGAACGTGCAAAAAACAATCTGGGGGTGTAAAATGTGGGGCTGGGCTTGAGCAGACCCGCTTGTGCCTTAAGCCTTCTTTGCAGTAAAGCATAATTCATGCTGCTGTTAGCCCTTAAAACAGGAAATAATATACCCATTTAACTTAATCACAATTTATATTACATGTGCATATTTCTAAACAAATGTTGTAGATGGAGAGTTTGGTAGCAATAATATTTATGGATTACACTTTTAGTTAGCAAAGGAAATGTGTGACCTCTTACATTTGGTTTGACATTTGAATTTGGTGTTCAGTGTATTTGACAGGAGTGATGAATTCTCATTAGCTCAATGTATAAACAGGAAATGCTTCCTCGGTGAATAGTTATTAATGTAGGACATCCCTGAATTTGAATTTTCAGTTGCATATTCTGGTCCAGACTGTGACATTTATTTAATTTCGTTCTTCAAAAAAATGCATGGCATTTATTTTGTTTATAGCAAACCTGAGCAACATACGAATGCCAGGCTCTGAAAAACAGAACATTGTTCATGCGGGGGTGGCAGGCGAGGCCATTGAAGTCTCAGATGAAGGGAGCAGCCCCAGCCGCAGACAGCCCCCATGTGGACTTGCGGTTGCTTGCCTTAATTTCTAACTAAGATAACCTACAGGAATTAGAACAAGACTGGGGGCAGATGCGAGTAAGCTCATACTTAACCTTTACCCGCAGCAGGATTAAAGCCGTTCGTGCAAAACGGGATCAGAGCACATTTGCAACGTGGCTTGAGACAGCAGTTTTATTTTGAGTTTTCTGTATTCGTGGTACTCTGTGACAATATCAAAAAACAGGAGCTGGGGTGTGGGAATGCTCGCAGCGCCTGACTTCTAATGGGAATGAGGAGAAACCAGGCCAGTTGGCTGCTGTCCGCCATGGGCCCCGGCCTGTCCCCAGCCCCTTCTGAGTAAAGCTTAGAATCTAATTAGAAGTCAGTTAGAGACCCGGAAAGTGAAGCTGGCAGGCCCTTAATCTGAATTTCAGGTCTTCAGAGAAGAAAAGTAGCATTTTTATTGTTGGAGGTCAAAGTTTAAATTTAGTTTATATCATATTACCAAAATATGCTTTCGGTAAGGTTAGATTCTCATGCTTGGAGAGAGTGGGACTGTAATGAAAGCAAACAGGGCGAGAAATAATCCCATTACGGATGAACTCTTCACTTGAACCTCAAACATTTGGGAACCATAATAACACCATCTCGGCAGGAAGATAAAGGCTGGACAGGCAGGAGCTGGGGAAGGAACCTCCCGACCACCCTGTTGAACGTGATCCCTTCCCACCCTGGCACGCCTGGACCTGGCTTGATCTTAGAGCACTTAGGTAAATGACTTATTTATTAATTAGATTTTCTCTGTGCCGCCTCTGCTAAAATTTAAGCCCCTGAAAGGTGGGACTTTTGTCTGTTTTCTTCACTGCTGCCTCTTCATCATCAAGATCATAGCCTGGCTCATAGGAAGCACTCGCTAAATATTTGTTGAATGAGTGAAGAGACCTTGGTACCTCTGAGCAGAAAGCTAAGATTTTTAAAACCAAAGATTTTGAAATTGAGGGGAGAGAGCCAGTCCCTTGGTGTTCTGGGAGAAGCAGTGAGCGCCTCGGAAGGAAGAAGGAGTCATCCCTCTCATGGGTTCTGGGAGGAAGCCACAAGTCTCAGATTGGGGATTGCCAGCTCTGAGTCCATGAGCAAATTTTCCTTGCCTGGGGCTTAATGCCGAGTGGGCACTCAACTCTCTGGTGTTGAGCTGGTATTTATAAGGGGGTGGGTTGGATGAGCCCTCTGTTGTGTGCCTGGGAGCTCCTGTCTGTCCTTCCTGCACCCTCTTAGGACAGTGAAGGGGCGTAGGCTGAGCAGGATAAAGTGAATATCTCCAGTTGCGGACTGGAGATGGGGGAGGGAGCTGGGGACATGATTCTTCTGGGAATTCACATGCGCTGTAGCAAGAAGGCCTGTCTGCTTCCTGGTTAGGAATGAACAGTCTGAGGGCTGAGAGATAGGACTGGCAGGAAGGGATGAGTCTCACTTCAGGGCCGGCCTTGCTGTTCCTGAGCAATTTAGGAGCAAAACCCCATCAAGACATTCCTGGGCTTGAAACAAATAAACTGCTACCCTTTTGACTAAAGATGTGCTTGTGGGAAAACCGAGCTTTTCCTTATTCCTCCTTTAGAAATCACATGTGAAATAGACTGCTCGCTTGTGCCTCCAATGAAAATAATTTGCAAACTCTCCCCTTTCTTCCTTCCTCATGGAAAATAACACATAGCCTGCCCTCTTTCGTAGTTCAAATACTCTCTTAAGAATATTGCTCTGGGTCATTATTTTCTTTGGTCCCTAAAAGAAAACATTGTTTATCAGCCTTATAGCCCCCAGATTCCACCTCTTACTTCCCAGACCCTGGTGGTAGTATCCCTCTGCCAGAGACCAAAGACAAAAGTCAGAGGTCTCAGCTGCAAAGACCAACTCTCTCGGCAAACGTAATTCAGTGTGTTCCCTGAGCACCCACTCTCGCCGGGCATTGGGCGTAGGAGAGTGAGCAGACAAATGTGGCTGCTGCTCTCCAGGAACTTAAATACCTGGGATGATAGTAACTGACTCTGCGCTTTGGATGGGGTGAGTTTACCTGGGGCTGGGGATGGCTGTGGGAACTGACTGTGGCTGGGCCCCAGTGTGAATGCTGTGCTTGTGACCCTGGAAGTGAGCCTTTCAGGCTTGTGCTTCCCTGCTGGGGCTCCTGGGCATGCAGAGAGCCTGTCTTTGGCTCAGCATTTCGGGGCAGAGGGTGGTCTGTTTGTGAATCATTCCCTGGAGAACCAGTTCCTTAAAGGGAAATCAAAATGAGTCCTTTGCAGAGACAGTTTTCAGACTGATGTGCAAACTCTCTTTGGAAGTTTGCCAGAAGGGGCTCAGGAAGCATTACTGAGCACCTACTGTGTGCCAGGCCTCTCCTTACCTCATTCAGATCCAGAGATGTTTTGTTGATGCTGACATTATCTCTTGCGTGCCTCTAATCCTCCATTTGTCCATGTCCTCCCATTCTAAAGACCTCAGAAACCTCTACCATGAAGCACTTATATCTGAGCGCTCACACCTTGTCTGCCCCTGCACCCCTATGGATTTAAAAAATTATTCCCTCAGGATATCATGTATTTTGTCTCCCCTACTTGTCATGAGCTCCTGGGTATAGAAACTGCCACTTCTCTGGCCGCTCCTTAGTGGCTGTTGACGAGTGTATGCTACAGTGTTTATTAACAGTAAGCACGCCTTGAGATTCTGCAGCCACTTCCCCTTTACCAATAAACTTTGTATTTTGATGTAATTGAAAACTTTCCTACTTAAAATATTATGAAACTAATATGTGTTTGCTGTAAAAAGCCAAAGAGTATAAAGATGGCTAAAGAAAAAATCAACAGTTTGTGAGTCCCCTTTCAGTCTCATATCCCTGAAGTTACAGTATCAACAGTAGATGGTGATTACCTCTATGCCTTTCTTCATGCAAACACTTAAATAAAAATATAGGTGCATATTTAGAGATTTTACCTGTTTCTTCTTTTAAAAAAATAAAAATTGGCTCCTGCTAAACATGACATTCTTACATTACTTTTTAATGAATGCCACATCATGGTATATTACATTAGCTAGTGAACTTGCTGTTAAAACATCTCCCCTATCAGTAACGGGCATGGGCAGATGCAAACTTTCAGATCCATATGAATAACTTTTGAAAAATATAAAATGATATAAAAGAACAATAAAGACAGATAAACTCATTAATAAAGCAGAATATGATAAAGGAGAATGCGTTACATGAGGAATTAAAAATGAAAAAATCCATCATTTTTCTATGTTAGTAAATGTAAATATTTATTCTTTTTTTCCTAATAGCTGCATATTTATATTCGATAGCACAGACATAACGTAATTTTTTCAACATTTTAACTGGTAGACATTCATTTTTAGTTTTTGGCCCTAACAAGCAAGGCTGCAATGAGCATTCTTGTAGGTATGGTCTATAGGGCACATTCCTAAAAGTGAGACTGCAGGTATTTTAAATTTTACTAGTTGCTGGCTGGGTGCAGTGGCTCACACCTGTACTCCCAGCACTTTGGGAGGCTGAGATGGGCGGATCACTTGAGGTCAGGAGTTCAAAACCAGCCTGGCCAACATGGTGAAAGCCTATCTCTACAAAAAATACCAAAAAAAAAAAAAAAAAAAAATAGCCAGTTGTGGTGGCAGGCACCTGTAATCCCAGCTAATTGGGAGGCTGAGGCACGAGAATCGCTTGAACCCAGGAGGCAGAGTTTGCAGTGAGTCAAGATAGTACCATTACACTCCAGCCTGGGTGACAGAGTGAGACTCTGTCTCAAAAAAAAAAAAAAAAAAAAAAAAAATTTTTTTTTTTTAACTAGATGCTGCTAGTTACCTTTCATAAAGGTTGTAACAGCTGATGACATTTAGTGATGAATGAGACCTTCTATTTCCCCATACCCTTACTAGCACTGGGCATTACCAATCTCTGTTAGTTTTGTCCATCTGGTGGTTCATGTTTGTTTTGATTTATATTTCCCTACCCACCAGTGGAGTTTCACGTCTTGTCATTGTTGGCAACTTACATTTTCTCTTCTTGAAGTTGCCTTTTCATGTTTTTTTGTCTATTTTTCTGCTTTTCTTTCCTTTTCTTGTTAATTTGTATGAGTCCTTTATTATGACAGTATAGAAACTTTGCCATATGTGTTGCAAATATTTTCTCCCATCTATTGTTTTAATTTGATGACAAATCTGGCTTCCTAAAAATGTAAAACTAATTATATTGTCTAAATATTAAAATATTCTCTTTCTTCATGACTTTTAAAAAATGGCTTATGAAGCCCTTCCTACTCTGGCTTTACATACACATTCTCTTAAATGTATTCAAATGTTTTCATAGCTTTTCTTTTCATTTAGATCATGAATCTACCAGGAAGTTATTTATGTGCCTGGAATGTGGAAGGGCCTGGCTTTATTTAATACATGGTGTTGGACTGACCATTCATAGAGGAGGAAAAAATACAAAACAAAACACCCTTTCCCACCGACTGCGCCTGTGTCCTACATGAAGTTATTCTATGCTTCTCATCTACTGGGCTCCTGGGCCTTGCTTTCAAAACTTTGGGGTGGGAGGCCACACCCACTGTCCCAGCAGTGTCCCAGGCATCAGCATGGGCACTGGCTCGCTGCGGAGGTACATCTCTTTTTGCTTGGTATTTAACTGTCAGAGGGAAAGGGGAGGGTTTGGATGACACATTTTGAAACTCAGATCTATTCTAAGTTTTCAAAGCAGAAAATATCCCTTCTTTTAGCTTGAAAAATGAAAACGAGCCAAATTTTGAATTATGAGAACACCAACTGGTGCACGAAGTCACTGGTTGCTTCTGTGCTGGTGACCACAGAGCCCAGTGTAAGAAGTCCTGGTCACCAGCAGCCTTGTCCTCGGGAGCCTGGAGCAGTGTTGCCTGGCTTTCTTTTCAGTGTCTACTCTCGGGCTGAGATTTTTCTTTAGGCCAGTCTCAGCCTGGAGCAAATTTTTTATGGCTGTGAGCTAATTCCCTAGCAAGCCCTGGTTCATACAGAAATGCTGACACAGTGCTAGCTCTGGTGATCCAACTGGGGCGGCTGGGCTATTTATGGCTCCCTGATGCCAATGGGGGATAATTCTCATTTAATAGATTCAGTTTCTGTTGGGACAGGGATCCCATTTCCCCCCCCGGCCCCAGTGGGCAGTGGAACTTCTTCCTCAAGAGCTAAGTGATCGGGAGGTGGCTGGTGGGGAGGGCCTGTCTTGGAAGCAGCCGAGCTGCAGTAAGTTACAACCAAGGTGGGCTTTTCAGCCTGGGATTGCTGGAGCCTTAGGAACAAATAAATATTTTCATCTCCTATTTTGTCTCTGGGCAATGGGCCCAAAAAATGCCTTGATTCATCTCAGTGAAACCTGGGAGAAAGCTGAGGATGACTTAATTCCCTTTTCCCTCTTCCCCTTTCTGCACTTATTTCTTTGTATTGAGGGCCTGGAGCAGGTGTCCAGAGCAGCCACTGTTTCTGAGCGTAGCTAGGCAGGATTGGACTCCAGGGCCTCTGGGAGGCGGGCAGAGAGCATGGCAGATGTCCCCCTCCCCAGAATCCCCCTCTTGCCTATGCTCATGTGGTGAGCCTCTAGACAGGGGACTAAAGGGGCCACAGATGGCTTTGGGGGCTGGCAGGAGGTAGACAGCTTTTGACTTGGGCTTCATTGCCATTGTCAGCCTTCCCTTAAGCAGCCTTCCCTTGGAAGAGCTAAGCACCTTGTTTCTATTACTCTCTACTTTTTCCTCTACCTGAGGGGAGGCAAATGAACCAGACTTTTGGGAAAAAAAACAATTGTTGGCTGGACACAGGGGCTCATGCCTGTAATCCCAGCACTTTGGGAGGCTGAGGTGGGAGGATCACTTGAGGTTAGGAGTTCAAGATCAGCCTGGCCAACATGGTGAAACCCCATCGCTACTAGAAATATAAAAATTAGCCAGACGTGGTGGCATGTGCCTGTAATCCCAGTGACTCAGGAGGCTGAAGCAGGAGAATCGCTTGAACCCAGGAGGCGGAGGTTGCACTGAGTCGAGATTGCCCCACTGCACTCTAGCCTGGGCGACAGAGTGAGACTCCATCTCAAAAAATAAACAATTGTGGCAAAATATTCATAACATAGAATTTGCCATTTTAACCATTTTTAAGTGTATAGTTCTGTGGGATTAAGCACATTGACATTAAATATCCACGTTGTTTTGCAACCATCACCAGCATCCATTTCTAGAATGCTTTCATCTTACTAAACTGAAACCCTGTACCTGCTAAACAGTAACTCCCTATTCCCTATGGGGCAGATTTTTGTCACTAAAGGATGAGGGGCTTTGGAACCTGAACTCTGATGGGTCTGGGCGTGTGGTGGGGGGAATTGGGAGTGGACACTAGGGATACCATGTGGCTGAAGTCCTTTCTTCATTCATTCTTTCCTGATGCATTCTAGCAAGGAGAGCTTCTCTCTGCTACCAAGGGCCCTATAAAGATGGCTCTCAGGGTCCCTGAGAAGCAGCCATCCCTATACAGGAGGGCACCCTCTGTCCCACGTCAAGCCTTTCCCAGTGACGTTTGGAGGATCAGATAGGCAGGAAAATTTTATTAGCCCTATTTGGCAGGTGGAAACACTGAGGTCTATGAGGGTAAGTGACTTGCTCAGTTACCAAGTTGCAGAGCTAGAACTTGAACCAAGACTGCTTTGGCTCCAGAGTCCTTGCTGTTAACCACGTCTGTGCATTTATTGATAAGCTCTGGGGTTCCCAGAGTGATTCCCAGGCCAGCAGGGCCATCCCAGGAGCACCAAGCATCACTCCTAACTTGGCAAGGCATCTGGATGGACCCCACCTAATGCGGGGCCTTTGAAGTCAGTGTTGTCAAAAGTGGGGCAGCTTTGTCTTTTACCAGCTTTTATGGGGCCTGTCGGGGAATGGAAGCACTTAGGGATGGCAGGCAGATAAAGGATAGGCTGGCCTGTCTTGATAAGGTGGCCCGAGGTGGGGGTGGGCCGGGAGGACACTGAAGCCGCCAGGGTTGTGGTTTCTGCTTGGGAGTAAGTGTGATTTCTGGCAGAGCTGGAGGAGCTGTGAAGACAGGCTGGCGGCCGTGGGATTTAGTGGTTTAGCTTTGTTGAAATCCCCAACTTCAAGGACTTCCCCCTGGTGACTGTTTTTGTCAGGCTAATTAAGAGCGAGCTCAGCCGAGCTCTGGGAAGGGAGGAGGGGAGAGGAAAGGGATGCCCAGCGCGGCCGGGAGGTGGGGAGGAAGGAGCTGTTGTTGCTCCTTGTGGACAAGGGCCCACAAGTGACCGACAGGAGAGGCGGTGCCGAGGATCCGGTGTGAGGACTGTGGCGCCTCCTCATAGCTCTCGGGGCTCTCCCTTCTAGGGTTCCTGCCAGGCTTGAGAATTCACCTGGATATGGGAGCATGTGGGGCTAGAGCTGCAGGGAGCCAGGGTAGTCCTTGGACGCAGGGTTCATTGGTCATCTGTCCTCTCCAGCAGGGCTTGGCTGCAGACTAGAACTGTCTTGTCAGGGATCCCGGGCTGGGAATGAGGAGAGGGGGCTCGGCCCGGGTGGGGAGGGGCAGGGAGGCTGAGGGTCACTCCTGGGGAAAGAGCTCCTTAGGGCTTTCAGCACTCCACTGGCTCCATAATGCAGGTCCCCCGTAGTGATATGAGACCAGTGCCTGACTACAGCGTAGGTTCCTGAAAAGTAAAAGGTCTTACCAACTAATCTAATCCTCCCCCAAACCCTGGGGTGTGAGGTGGATACACTTACTCTCCTTATGTTACCGTTGAGGAAACCTACGCTCAGAGACGTTGGGTAACTTGTCTAACAGCACACGGATAGTAAGCGTATTTAAACCCATGTCTGACTCCAGAGCCAGGCTCTTTAGCACAGGTCACATAACTGGCAGGAATGTCTGCCTAAAGGAGCCGGGCCTGGGAGAGAGGGCCCAGCTCACTGTGGCCTGATTGCAGTTCCCTCAGGCTCAGGGGCTGCCGTGGCCAGACAGGAGAGGAAAGGGCCCTCCCAGTAGCACCCATGTGCACTAAGCCCTTTGAAGGGACAGGTATCTTCTAGGCTGGGGAGGCTGCCCTTAAGGGCCCTACTGCCACGCACGTGATGCTGGGGACAGAAGACAGAAAGCCTGGGCAGCCAAACCCTCAGAGAAAGTCTGTGGCTCTACCCCAAAGAGCTTAATAACAAGACGAGGCTGGTCCTGTCGCAGCTAACAGAACAGGAGCAAAGGCATCCCCAGCCGAGGGACCCCAAGGACCATGGTGGGAACTGGGACTCTTGTATAGTGGGGAGGGCTGGAGCTGAGTCTGGAAGGGTGAACAGGGTGTAAGGGAGCTGCCCTCAGGGAGAGGAGAGCATTGTTGCTGGGCAGAGGAGCGCAGTGGTGTGTCTGGATTAAAGTCCTGGTTCTGCCTTATACTACCCTGAGCAACTTGCTTAACCTCTCCGTGCATTTCCTCGCCTATGAGGACACTAACAGTGCATGTTGCGTTTGGTTGTTTTGAAGAGCAGAAGGGTTAATGCAGGTAGAAAGCTGGGTCTGTACTCAGTGAACTTGGGTGGTAACCGTGTGCTGGCTTTGGACTGCTGTTATTCTCAGCTGAAAAACATGAACGGCCAAAATCTTGGGGCATGGGAGGGGAAAGGGAACCAGTGACTTGGACTGTGAGTTGGGGAGGGACACCCTTATCCTCCTGACCTGTTTCTGTGGACCAACTCCTTTACCTGGGGTTTCCCCAGGGTGACATGTCAAGTGTTGTCCAATAAAATATTTCCTGGGGTTTGTAGTAGTAGTCTTCCACCTGGACTGAAAGCTGAAGCTTGACAGGGCCATCTGAAAGATGAAGGTGAAGGGCTCACTGCATTCAACAGACATTTTTTGACTTGCTTGCCCTTTCCGTGCAAGACACCGGGCTAGGCTCTGGGAGGATAAGCTGGCCAACCGTGTCCTTGCCCTCAAGGAGCTTGTGGTGAAGTGAGAAGTCAAGTGAATTCCCTCATTCATGCTGTCACTCAGCCACCATTCGCTGCATGCCTGCTTTGTGTCAGAGACCTTCCTAGAAACCGAGAACAAAGCAGAAGATAGGACAATAGTGGGCTCCCGCCCTCGGAGTCCACATGCTAGATTGGTGGTTTGCATCTCCAAGGTGGAATCAAGCTGTACCAGGTTTGGAGTGACCAACCTGACCTTCAGTCCCTACTTCATGCCAAGCACTGGGAAGCAGACAGTAGGCAGTGTGCATGTGGTTAGAAGCTGGGTCTCTGGAATGGGACAAACCTGGTTTTGTATCCTTGCTCTGCTGTTTACTGACTGTGAGACTTTAGGCAAGTTACTTTACCTCTCTAGACCCGTTCTTTGTCTATAAAATAGGGATAATGATACCTTCCTTATGGGGTTATGGTAAAGGTTAAACGAGATGATGTGTGAAAAGCACTTAGAACAGAGCTCAGCACTCTAGTAGTACCTATTAAATGTGTACCTGTTAGTACTGCTGCTGTTACTACTCTCACTCTTACTTTTAGGTGCTTCCATGAGACTGGGAGGCTCTCCCCTATTTCTTAATATTCCCCCGTTTCTTAATATTTAAGAAACCATTCAATAAGTCAGGTGCGTAATTCTGGTTCAAAGTTGACTAATTTCCTGAGTTTATATGTAACCTTTAAAAATCAGTTAGAAAAAAAGATCACTCAATAGAAAGTTGGGTAGACTTGAGCAGGAAGTTCACAGAAGAAGAAGAGTTTATAATCAAGCAAAAAGCTTGTAAGCAAATGAAAAGAAACTTATATTTTTAAAAATGTCTGTTAACACACCAAGATACCATTTAACCAGCAGGCTGATGAAAATTTAAAAATTTGATAATGCGTTTTGTTGGAAGGGAGTGGGGAAACAGGCACAGTCACCCAGAGAAGGCAGGGAGTGTAAATTGGTGCAAGACTTTTGGAATTGGCAATTTCTATTAAAAATGTACCACCCTTTTGATTTAGCAATTTTTTACGTAGGAATTTGTGTTATGCATATAGTAGTGTTCATCAATGAATGCGGTGATATCAATTTCGGAACATCCATCATGTCATTGTTTATGACAGCAAAAAGAGAAAACTGTAAATGTCCATGGAGAGAGGACTGATTAAGTTCATCTATGCAATGAAATACCTTGAAGCTGTTATAAAATATCTGAAGGGCCTATAATGTATTGAAAATCTTACAGATCATCCAGACCTGTCAAGTACAGAAACAGAAAGCTGCAGAGCATTATGTAGAGAATACTCCCATTTGTGTTAAATGAAAGGTATATGTTCGTATGTCTATATCTAGCTTATACCCTTGTTGAATGCTAAGAAACTATTCACAGTGGTTGCCTTTAGACAGAGGTCTTGGGAGCCTGGCAGGGAGACAGACTTTTATTCTACTTATGCATAGTGTCAGAATTTCTTATTATATGCCTGAATTACTTTAATCATTATAAAGAAGAAGTCAAACCAATGTAAACTACATATTAGTAGCTAATAAGTAAAATGCTGTTCCAGGTTTTATTAGTGTGTTTGAATTGATAAACTGTTTTTCCTCTGAGATCCTGCTAAGAACTATTTAAGAAGTGGCTTGCAGGCATAGTCACCTATTTAGAAAGTTCAAGCTTAAAATGGGGTCTTGCCATGCTTGGACCAGTGTGAAACAGAAGGGGTTGGGTCTGAGCTTGCCAGTGTCCAGGGAACTTTGTTCTTCCCAGGGCGTGAAGAATAGACAGTGGTCGTATGTTCTCAAGTCACCCTGTTGAATTAGGATACACAGCCGCCGGGGTGAGGGCCGAGATCTTCATGCACCCTCAGAACCAACCTTACCCCTGTGCTGGTTAGCAGGTGTTCTCCAGGGGAGAGACCCTGAGGTCAGGTTATCCTGGAAGAAGTTTGACTAAAATGAATTTTCCAAATGGATGTGCAAATCTGCATTTCCTGTGAAAGCCAACCAGACAGCTTTCAAGTGTATGGAATTTGGGGAAGCAATGTATGCTCTCTGCCCCTGAATCCTTGGGAGCTAGCTGGGCCTCTGTCAGGAGGGCAGTCAGAGAGGTGGGCGCTTCTGGAAGAAGCAGCGTGCACAGCTGGCCTGTGGTGTCTCCTCATCAGGCTTACCAGGCACAGCAGCCATGCCTTTTTTGCTCTCATTCCCCACCCTGCTTCCGTTTCTCCTCCTCCTCTTTTTCACCTAGAGTTTTTTTTTTTTTAATTAGTTTTTGTTATATTTAATTTCAAAATAAAAGTTACCTTTGCACATGGTTTTAAAGGGTTGAATAGTTCCAGCATGCATGTTGCAAACACACACGTGCAAGCACAGAAAGTCTTGGACTTGTGCGTCACCCCTCCTCAACAATTTTCTGCTATCTAGAGGCATCTACTTTTAGTAATTTAGCTAATTTTTAAAATGCTTATCTCTACATGGCATATTTATATTTGTGCTACTTGAATTTTTCATTTTCAGCACTGTGTATTGACTTCTCACTGGAGAAGAGGAGTGAGCTGTTTTCCCACCACCTGTCAACACCCCTGCTCCCCATCCCCATCTTTCCAAACAGTTTTAGTGTAATTTTATTAGATCAATATTCAGTGATGATGCTACTTTGACCCTGAAAACAGTATTCACAGCTGAGGTGTGATGACTTGTGTTTCCTGATCCACATTTGTTCCCTGGAGTTAATCTTTATCCTCCTCTGCTTAGTTTTTTATGTATGTGTCACTAATCCAACACCAGACTCTCCCTGAGTTGAATACAATTTGTCTCAAAATTATATTCATGGTTCTGGTAATACCAATTTCATCTTCTTGAGGACATGCCTCCTGGAGCCTTCGGAGCTGGGCTGGGTGCTCCCTAGGTCTGCTTTTTAGCTATTGTTTGAGGACTACTCTTCATGAATATCTTGGCGATTCCTCTGGTTTCCTTTCCTACTAATCTTGCTTCTTGGATTCCATGTCCTCTTTCTTGAGTAACTTCATTATTTTGGAGGAGCACATTTTTCTTCCCATTAACTTTTAAAGAGGTAAGCAATTTTTTTGAGACCTTGCATGTCTGAGAATGTATTTATTGGATCCTCATTCTTTTTGTTTTTGTTTTTGAGATAGAGTCTTGTTCTGTTGCCCAGGCTGGAGTGCAGTGGCACAGTCTTGGCTCACTGCAACCTCTGCCTCCCAGGTTCAAGCAATTCTCCTGCCTCAGCTTCCCGAGTAGCTGGGACTACAGGCATGCGCCACCAGGTCTGGCTAATTTTTTGTATTTTTAGTAGAGACAGGGTTTGACTGTGTCAGCCGTGATGGTTTTGATCTCCTGATCTCATGATCTGCCTGTCTTGGCCTCACAAAGGGCTGGGATTACAGGCATGAACCACTGAGTCCTCATTTTTAGTTGATGGTTTGGCTGGGTATAAAATTCTAGTTTGGAGATACTTTTCTCTCAGAACATTGGTGGACTCATGCCAGTCTTCAAGCTTCCAGTGTTGCTAAGAAGGCTCTTGTATGAAAACTATTTCTTTCTCTCTTACTATAGGAGTTCTTCTTTGTTCTTGTTATTTTGAAATTTCATAAGGTTCCTTGATTTGAATCTATTTTTGCTCATTGTGCAAGGCATTTGGTAAGTCTTTCCAATCTGGAAACTCATATCCTTCAGTTCTGGTTATTACTTGTGAAAATTATTTCCCTGATGATTTTCTCATTTTTCTCTTATTTTCTACCATCCTCCCCCACCCTGAACTCCTAGTATTTGGATATTGGATCTATTGAATTTTCTCCCAAATTCTTATTTCTCTTATTTTTCATCTTTTTCTCTGTTTTCCAAACTATTTCTTTAAATCTTTGAGGTTTTTTTTAAAAAATTTCATTTATTTCTACCATTATTTAAAATACATTTTCAAGAATTCTGTTTCTAAATGTTCCTTTTTAAAATAGCATCTTGTTTTTATTTCATAGATGTAATATTCTCTAATATTAATAATTTTACCAAAGTTTTCTCCTCCTTACCTATTTGTTTTTTACACTATGTTTTCTGCTGGCACTTTCCTCAGATGCCTAGTGATTGTTTGTTGTTGCTCATATTTAAGAGTGGAGGTAACTACAGAGCTGACCTGAAAGCTCCAGGTACTTTGGTGGGGGCTGTTTGAACCATGAACTTCATGTAGTGTCATCTAGCTGGGCTGTTTTCATAGAAAATCCTCAATGTTGATATCTTTTTGCTCTTTTTTCTGAGACTAATCAGATTGCTTGGAGAAATCTCCAGTCTTCTGCCTGGAGGATATATTTCTGACTACCAGCATTCTGGGAGTTGAGCAGGGGAAGGCTCAACATCTCCTTATTCAATATGCATGTTTGTTCTTTGGGGCTGCCATAACAAAACACCACAGACTATGTGGCTTAAACAACAAAAATTTATTTTCTCACAGTTTTGGAGGCTGGAAGTCCAAGATCAAGGTACCAACAGGGTTGCTTTCTGGTGAGGGCTCTCTTCCTGGCTTGTAGACGCCAGCCTTCCCACTATATCCTCCATGGCTTTTCCCCTGTGCCTGTCCACAGAGAGAGAAAGCTTGTACTCTGGTGTCTCTTCCTCTCCTATATGTGGATTAGTCCTATTAGGGCCCAATCTTTATGACCTCGTTTAACCTTAATTACCTCCTTAAAGGCCCTATCTTTAAATATGGTCACATTGGAGATTAGGGCCTCAACATATGGATGTTGGTGGGGGCCACAATTCAGTCCATAACAGTATGTAAAACTTCACTTAATCTTTCTGTTTTCATTCTGATACTTCCACCTTCAACAGTGCTTGATGATCTTAATACTATGTCATCCTTTCCAGAATATAATCTTACGGTCTTCTGCAGGAGTGGTGAAGAGGCTGTCACTGGCTAGATGGAGTGAGGATGGGTATCTGAAGGTTTGACAGTTTCCTAAACAGATTGTAAACCAATCCTTTTCTTTTTAGATGGACATTCATCTTCACTTCCAGAGATAATCTTGTTGCCATTTCCTGACCAGTTGATTTTTGGCTTTCATTACTGTTGATTTAGGATGAAATCGTTTAGATCGGCTAAATTGGTTATCACTTGTCCAGCTTCCAAAATGTTCTTGTTGTTGTATTCTTTCCTGTTCTCATTGTCCATAGGGATTATACCGTAACAAAATTCTGTCAATTAAATGGTGTTTCTCCAGGGAGTACAGGTAAATGTATGTTTAATTCCCCATCTTTGACTGGAAGCTATATGTCATCTTCCGTTGAAAGCAAAGAGAAGCCCATCAGATGAGTTAGCTTTGATTCCAAGTCCATTTCTCCCTCAACTCTGGTGTTTTCACAGAATGTCTCTATATTATTCAAATATGTTTGATTTTGCTGCATGATGCATTGACTGGCTTTTGAAGACAAGTGGTCTGATGCCACTTGACCAAAAACTAAGGAGCCCTCTCTGAGCTTATCACAAGATGCAAATGTCTTAATAAACTCAGAAAACGGTTTGTGCTTTCAGTTGAACAAAGCCTCCACATTTTCCTGAGTGCCATTTCCCTATACTTTAGAACTTGATACATTTCCAGGGGAATCTAATCCATATGTTTCTGTCTTTCTTTTTGCTTTTAATACATCATAATATTGCTTCACAAAACACTATTTAAATCAATAATCTTTATTAGCTTTTTTAAGCAGCCTTTTTCTTTAGCTTTTATTTAGAACCACATTTTTTTTTCAAAATTTCCCAACTACAAAGTTGAGTCGAGACCACAAAGATCTGAGTTACATTTGAAATTTTGAGTTTTGCTGGGTTCTGACTAGAGCAAAGCCATGTTCTCTAAAACTACATTCTCAGCTGAGCAAATTCTGCACCCAGAATCCACTCTACAAAATATCTTATTTTGTGATATTTTGGGCAATAACCAAAGCAGATATTTATTTAGTACCTGCAGCACACCTGTCACTGTGGCCCACTATGTGGTCAGGAAGACAAGAATAGAAGCACCAGCCTAATTAGGGAGACTAGGGAAGAAGGGAAGGGTTTATCCCTTCTTTACTGCCCACTATGTGCCAGATAGTGGACTAGCCACTTTGCCATATTGTCTGATTTAAACCTAAGAGTAAGCATTATTTTATCTATATAGAATCCTTATAAGTACTCAGGATAAATATAATTATTATCCCCATGTACCTAAAAACAGTACTGAGGCTCTAGAAAGTTACTGAACTTGCCCAACATTGTGCACTAATAAGGGATACAGCCTGATTTGGAACACAGGCAGGATCCCAACATATATAAACAGAATCCTGAGAAGAGGAATATGATCAGGTACCTGGCATGGAGGGCTATCAATAGTGTTTGTGGAATTAGTGCAATGGGCCCAATGGTGCATACTGTAAAGGGGTGAGAGGAGATTTATAAGGGCCATCACCCCTAGAGAGAAGATGCTCTAGAGGAGACCGTCATTCCAAATTGGTCTCATTCTCCACTGCCGCCACTGAGTTCAAGTCACTGCCATCTCTGCCCTGGGTAACTGCTGCAGCCTGCTGACTGCTCTCTGCCCACAATCCCTCTAGCCTGCTTGTCTTTCTCATGCAGCAGCCAGCATGACCACTTTTTAAACAAAAATCTGAAGCAAAATTTATCTACAGGGAAACGCATATTACTTAAATATGTAACCTGCTGAATTCTGATGAATATACACACCTATGACCAACACCAGAGCCAAGACATAGAACACTTTGATTACCACTGAGAGTCCCTTGTGTCCCTTCCAGTCAGTCCTGTCTATTTCTAATAGGCAACTATTCTTATTTCTATCACCATAGATGAGCTTAGTCTACTCTTGAATTTTATGTAAGTGAAATCACACAGTATGTGCTTTTTGTGTCTGTTTTCTTCATTCAGCATCATATTTTGAGATGCATCCATACCGTCTACATGCGTCAGTATTTCATTGCTAAATGTATTTTCATTGTATAAAAATACCACAGTTTGTTTACTGGTTTTCTTTTTGAAGGAGGTTAGGTCGTTAACTGTTTGAGGCTACTATGAGTGAAGCTGATACAAACATTCTTGAACAAGATTAAAAAAAAATTCAACTTTTATATTAGATATGGGGGTACGTGTGGAGGTTTTTTATATAGGTATATCGTGTGATGCTAAGTTTTTGGGCATGGATCCTGATATGGTTTGGCAGTGTTCCCACCCAAATTTCATCTTGAACTATAGCTCCCACAATTCCCATGTGTTGTGGGGAGGGACCCAGTGTGAGGTAATTTAATCATGGGGTTGGGTCATTCCAGTGCTATTCTCATGATAGTGAATAAGTCTGATGAGATCTGATGGTTTTATAAAGGGGAGTTTCCCTGCACAAGCTCTCTCTTCTCTTGTCTGCTGCCATGTGATATGTGCCTTTCACCTTCTGCCATGATTGTGAGGCCTCCCCAGCCATGTGGAACTGTGAGTCCATTAAACCTTTTTCTTTTGTAAATTGCCCAGTCTTGGATATGTCTTTATCAGCAGCATTAAACAGACTAATACAGATCCCATCACCCAGTTAGTAAACATAGTACCCAATCGGTAGTTTTTAACCCACATTCCCCTCCCTCCCCTGCCCTCCTCCCCTCTAGTAGTCCACAGTATCTGTTGTTCCCATGTTTGGTCAATATTCAGCTCCAACTTATAAGTGAGAACATGTGGTATTTGGTTTTCTGTTCCTGCATTAATTGCTTAGGAATACTGTCTCCAGCTGCATTCACATTGCTGCAAAGGATATGATTTCATTCTTTGTTGTGGCTGCATGGTATTCCATGGTGTACACTTACTACATTTTGTTCATCCAATCCAGTTGATGGGTACCTAGGCTGATTCCATTTATTTACTATTGTGAATAGTGCTGCGATGAACTTGTGAGTGCATGTGTCTTTTTGGTAGAATGATTTATTTTCCTTTGGCTATATACCCAGGAATGGGATTACTGGATCAAATGTTAGCTATTTTAAGTTGTTTGAGATATCTCTGAACTGCTTTCCACAGTGGCAGACATTCCCCCCCAGTAGTGTGTGAGCATTCCCTTTTCTCTGCAGCCTCACCAGCATATTATTTTTTGACTTTTTAGTAATAGCCATTTTGACTGGTGTGAGATGTATCTCACTGTGGTTTTGATTTGCATTTCTCTGGTGACTAGTGATGTTGAACCTTTTTTCATAAATTTGTCAGCCACATGTATGTCATCTTTTGAAAAGTGTCAGTTCATATCCTTTGCCTGTTTTTTAAAATGGAGATTATTTGTTCTTTTGCTTGATTTATTTAAGTTCCTTATAGATTCTGGATATTAGACCTTTGTCAAATGCATAGTTTGCAGATATTTTCTCCCATCCTGTAGATTGTCTGTTTACTCTGTTGATAGTTTCTTTTGCTGTGCAAAAAGCTCTTAAGTTCAATTAGGTCTCACTTGTCGATTTTTGTTTTCGTTGGAATTGCTTATAGGGGCTCAGCCAAAAATTATTTGCCAAGACAAGTGTCAAGAAGGGTATTTCCTAGATTTTCTGGTAGGATTCTTGTAGTTCGAGGTCTTAAATTTAAGTCTTTAATCCATCTTGAGTTAACTTTTGTATATGATGAAAGGTAGGGATCCAGTTTTATTCTTCCGCATATGGCTAGCCAGCTATCCTAGCACCATTGATTGAATAAGGATTCCTTTCCCTGTTATTTTTGTCAGATTTGTTGAAGATTAGATGGTTGTACATTTACAGATTCATTTCTGAGTTTTCCGTTCTGATCTGTTGGTCTGTGTATCTGTTGTTGTACCAGAACCACGCTGTTTTGATTACTGTAGCTTTATAGTTTAGTATTTGAATTTGGGTAGTACAATGCCTCTGACTTTGTTCTTTTTGCTTAGGATTGCTTTGGCTATTTGGTTTATTTTTTTGGTTCTATATTAATTTTAGAATCGTTTTCTAGTTCTGCAAAAAATGACATTGGTAGTTTGGTAGAAATGGTGTTGAATCTGTAGATTGCTTTGGGCAGGATGGTCATTTTAATGATATTGATTCTTCCAATCCGTGAACACAAAATATTTTTCACTGATTTATGTCATCTCTGATTTCTTTCAGTGGTATTCTGTAGTTCTCCTTGTAGAGATTTTTCACTGCCTTGGTTGTCTGTATTCCTAGGTATCTTATTTTTGTGGCTATTGTAAATGGGATTGTGTTCTTGATTTGACTCTCAGCTGGACTGTTACCGGTGTATAGAAATGCTACTGATTTTTTTTATATTGATTTTGTATCCAGAAACAACTAAAGTCATCGATCAGTCCTAGGAGCCTTTTAGCAGAGTCTTTAGGGTTTTCTAGGTATAGAATAATATCATCTGTGAGTAGAGATAGTTTGATTTCCCTTCTTCCTATTTGGATGCCTTTTATTTCTTTCTCTTGCTGATTGCTGTGGCTAGGGCATCTAGTACTATGTTGAATAGGAGTGGTGAAAGTGGGCATCCTTGTCTTGTTCCAGTTCTCAAGGGGAATGCTCCCAGCTCTTACCCATTCAGTATGATACTGGCTTTGGGTTTGTAGTAGATAGCTTTTATTATTTTGAGGTATGTTTCTTCAGTGCTTAATCTGTTGAGGGCTTTTATCATGAAGGGATGTTGGATTTTACTGAAAGCTTTTTCTGCATCTCTTCAGATTATATGATTTTTAATTCTGTTTATGTGGTGCATGACACTTACTGATTTGCATATGTTTCGTCAGTCTTCCATTCTAGGAGTGCAGCCTACTTGATCATGGTAAATTAACTTTTTAAAGTGGTGCTGCGTATGGTTTGCTAGTATTTTGTTAAGAATTTCTGCATCCATGTTCACTAGGAATATTGGCGTTAAGTTTTCTTTTTTGGTTATGTCTCTGCCTGGTATCAGGCTGATGCCGGCTCTATAGAATTAGTGAAGGAGGAGCCCTCCTCCTTGATTTTTTGGTGACAGTTTCAGTTGGATTGGTACCAGTTCTTCATACGTCTGGTAGAATTTGGTTGTGTATCTCCATCCAGTCCAGGGCTTTTTTTGGCTGGGAGGTGATATGGTTTGGATGTTTGTCCCCTCCAAATCTCCTGCTGAAATGTCTTTCCCAGTGTTGGAGGTGGAGCCTGGTGGGGAGGTGATTGGATCATGGGGGCGGATCCCTCCTGAAGGTTTAGCACCATCCCCTTGGTGATAAGTGAGTTCTCATTCAGTCCACGTGAGATCTGGTTGTTTAAATGTCTGGGACCTCCCTCCGCTTGTTTTCTCACTCTCACCTTCACCATGTGACGTGCCTGATGCCCCTTTGCCTTCGTTATGATTGTAAGTTTCCTGAGGCCCTCACCAGAAGCAGATGCTGGCACCACACTTCCTGAATTGCCTGTAGAACCGTAAGCCAGTTAACACACCCCTTTTTTAAAAATAAATTACCCAATCTTAGGTATTTCTTTGTACCAATGTGAAAACGGGACTGACACGGTAGGTTTTTAAAATTGATTTAATTTCAGAACTTGATATTGGTCTATTCAGGGCTTCAATCTCTTGATTCAATCTCAGGTGATTCTGTGTTTCCAGGGTTTTATCCATTTCCTTTGGAGTTTCTAATTCATGTGCATAGAGTTGTTTGTAGTAGTCTGGGGATCTTTTGTGTTTCTGTGGGATCAATTGTAATGTCATCTTTGTCTTTTCTAATCATACGTATTTGGATCTTTTCTTTTTTTTTCTTTGTTAATCTAGCTAGCTGTTTACCAGTCTCATTGTTTCAGAAAACCAACTCTTGGTTTCATTGATCTTTTGTATGTATTTTTGTGTCTTAATTACATTCAATTTTTCCGAACAAGAGTTTTTTTGCAGACATATTTTTTATTCTTTCGAGTAATAGAGTAGAATTGTGTGTCATAGATAGATGTATATTTACTGTTTTTAAGGAAGTGTCAGTGTTCCAGAATGGTTTCACTATTTTTGCACTTCTACCTGCAGTACATGAGAGTTTTGTTTGCTGCTCTTCCATGATAATATCAATGTGTAAAATGAAAAGGACTAACAACACCCAGCACTGGAGAGGAAGAAAAGCTGAAATAACTGGTTATAGATATGGGTAAAAATGAATTTTTTAAAAATATTTTTATTGCATTTTAGGTTTTGGGGTACATGTGAAGAACATGCAAGATTGTTGCATAGGTACACACATGGCAGTGTGATTTGCTGCCTTCCTCCCCATCACCTATATCTGGCATTTCTCCCCATGCTATCCCTCCCCAACTCCCCACCCCCCCACTGTCCCTCCCCTTTTTCCCCCCGACAGACCCCAGTGTGTGATGCTCCCCTCCCTGTGTCCATGTGCTCGCATTGTTCACACCCACCTATGAGTGAGAACATGCGGTGTTTGATTTTCTGTTCTTGTGTCAGTTTGCTGAGAATGATGGTTTCCAGGTTCATCCATGTCCCTACAAATTTTTAATCCCATTACCTATTTAAAATTCATTTTCCTTCCATATCAGTGTCCAATTGTTGATCACCATTTTAAAAACTATCTAGCATTATTTCTTAAAAATAATGCTTTCTTCTATCAGTTGAATTGTTTTGGCTCTTTTGCCAAAAATCAGGCATGTGTGAGTCCACCTCTGGATTATCTATTCTATTCCAATGATATATTTGATTCGCTTTATGCCAACGTTATGCTGTGTTAATTATTGTAGTTGTATAAGTCTTAAAGTAAGGTATGTAAGTTCTTCAAATTTGTTCCTGAATTTGTATTTTATTATACATATTTAAGATGTACCCCATGACGTTTTGATATACATAGTAAAATGATTATAGTCAAGAAAATTAACATATCTATAATTTTACATGAGATCATGCAATATTTTCTTGCATGAAAAATAAGTGAGATCATGCAGTGTTTTTCTGTATGTGTGTTATTTTACTAGCACAGTGTCCTCCAGGTTCACCCACACCCATGTTATGACAAATAGCAGGATCATCTTTTTTTTATATATATTTTTAGTAGAGACGGGGTTTCACCATGTTGGCCAGGATGGTCTTGATCTCCTGCCCTTGTGATCTGCCTGCCTCGGCCTCCCAAAGTGCTGGGATTACAAGCATGAGCCACCATGCACAGCCAGGATCTTTTTTAAGCCTGTTCCATTTTTACATATATACCACAATTTCTCTATCCTTTCTTCTCCTGATGCACATTTAGGCTGTTTCCCATGTCTTTGCTATTGTGAATAATGCTGCAGTGAACATGGGAGTGCAGGTACCTTTACAGAGTGGGGATTTCATTTCTTTTGGGTATATATCAAAAAGAGGGATTGCTGGGTTATATGGTAGTTCTATTTTTAATTTATTTAGGAACCTCTCTACTGTTTCCCATCATAGCTGCACCAATCTACATTCTACCATCAGTGGATAAGGATTCCCTTTTTCCACACTCTTGGCAACACTCGTTAGGATGGTAATAGCCATCCTAACAGGTATAAGGTGACATCTTATGGTGGTTTTTATTTGCATTCCCCTGATGATTAGTGATGTTGAGCACCTTTTCATATATCTGTTGACCATTTTTATGTTTTCTTCGGAGAAATGTGTATTTAGATTATTTGCTCATTTTTAAATTGGGTGATTTTTCTGCTATTGAGTTGTGTGAATTCTTTATGTATTTTGGATATTAAACCTTTATTAGGTATATAGTTTATATGGTATAAGGGTCCAATTTAACTTTTTTTGCATGTAGATATTCAGTTTTCCCAGCATTATCTATCGAAGAGACTTCCATAAATAAATAATTCTTTTCCCATTTTGTCTTCATGGTGTCCGTGTCAAAAATTAGTTGAACATATATGTTTGGGTTTATTTCTGTACTCTATCTGTTCCATTGGTCTATATGTCAGTTTTTATGCTGATACCATAGTGTTTTGATTATTAGCATTATAATATAATTTTAAATCAGGAGGTGTGATGCTTTCAACTTGGTTTTCGTTTTTCAAAATTGCTTTGGTTATTCAGGGTCTTCTGTGGTTCCATATGAATTTTAGAATTTTTTTTTTATTTCCGTAAATAACGCCATTGGAATTTTGACAGGAATTGCATTGCATCGGCATATTGCTTTTTGTAGTATGGGCATTTTACTAATATTCTTCCAATCAATGAACACATGATAGCTTCCCACTTATTTGTGTATTCTTCAGTTCCTTTTATCAGTTTTAGAATTTTTAGTGTACAGCTCTTTTACCTCCTTAGTTAAATTTATTCCTTTTGATGCTATCATACATGTATTTTTTTCTTGATTTCTTTTTTTGTTAGATTATTATTGGTATACAGAAACACAGTTAATTTTTTGGTGTTAATTTTGTATCCCACAATTCTATGGAATTTATTACTTCCAACAGTAGTTTTGTGGAATCTTTGGGGTTGCCTACATAAGGTATCATGACATCTGCAAATGGGGTTAATTTTACTTATTTCTTTCCAATGTGTATGTCTTTCATTTATTTTTCTTGTCCGGTTGCTCTTGCTAGTACTTCCACTACTATGTTGACTGGAAGTGGTAAGAGTATATTAATACTGATTTTTAGAGTAAAACCATTCAGTTTTTCCTTCATTATGATGGTAGCTGTGGGCTTTTCAGAAATGGCCTTTACTATATTGAGAAAATTTCCTTCTTTACCTAAATTATTGAGAGGTTTTATCAAGAAAGGAGGTCATACTTTGTCAAGCACTTTTTCTGCATCAATTGACATTATTATGTGGGTTTTTTGTGGGTTTTTTAGTCTTTCATTTTGTTAATGCAGTGCATCATATTGGTTGATTTATATACTTCAAACCAACCTGGCATGTCAGGGATAAATCCTGTTTGATCAGCCAGGCGCGGTGGCTCATGCCTGTAATCCCAGCATTCTGGGAGGCCAAGGCGGGCAGATCACGAGGTCAAGAGATTGAGACCATCCTGGCCAATATGGTGAAACCCCGTCTCTACTAAAAATACAAAAAAATTAGCTGGGCGTGGTGGTGCGCGCCTGTAGTCCCAGCTCCTCGGGAGGCTGAGGCAGGAGAATTGCTTGAATCCGGGAGGCGGAGGTTGCAGTGAGCCGAGGTCGCACCACTGCACTCCAGCCTGGCACCTGGTGATGGAATGAGACTCTGTCTCAAAAAAAAAAAAAAAAAAAATCCTGTTTGATCATGATATATTTTTGACATGTCAAATTTGCTTTGCTAGTATTTTATTGAAAAATTTTACATATGTGTTTATCAGAGATATTGGCCTATATATATATTTTTTTATGGTGTCTTTGGCTTTCGTAACGTGATACTGGCCTCATAAAATGTATTCAGAAGGATTCCTTCTAGTTCTATGTTTTGGAAAACTAAGAATTTTTGGTAGGATTCAGCCATGGAGCCATCTGGCTCTAGACTTGTTTTATTGAGAGGTTTTTAATTGCAACATCAATCCTTTATTTATTATTGTTTGGTTCAGGCTTTCTATTTCTTCCTGATTATTGATCTTGGTAGGTTTTATTTCTCTGGTAATTTATTGATGAATGTATCCTTTAGGTTATCCAATTTGCTGGTATATAATTGTTCATAATAGTCTGTTACGATCCTTTTTATTTCTGAGGTCTCCACTTTTATTTCTAATTTTATTTATTTGAGTCTTCTTTTTTCTTAATCTAGCTAAAGGTTTGTTGATTTTACTTATTTTTTTTTTTCAAAAAAACTAATCCTTAGTTTTGTTGATTTATTTCTATAGCTTTTCTCTATTTCTGTTCTGATTTTAAAAATTTTCTTTCTTCTGCTAACTTTAGATTTAATTTGTTCTTCTTTTTCTAATTCCTTGTGGTACATAATATTAGGGTATTTATGTGAGGTCTTTCTTCTTTGTTGATGTAGGTGTTTATTGCTATACAGTTCCCTCTTAGAACTGCCTTTGCTGCATCTCATAGGTTTTGGTATATTGTGTTTCCTTGTGATTTGTTTCAAGAGATTTTTAAATTTCCCTTTTGATTTCTTTTTTGACCCATCAATTGTTCAGGAGTGTGTTGTTTAATTTCCATGTTTGTGAGTTTTCCAAGATTCCTCCTGTCACTGAGTTCTAGTTTCATGGCATTGTGGTTGGCAAAGATACCTGATAGGATTTCAGTCATCTTAAATTTGTTGAGACTTATTTTATGTCCTAACATATGATTTATCCTGGAGAATGTTCCACATGTATTTAAAATGAATGCATATTATGCTGCTGTTGAATGGAGTCCTCTGCGTAGGCCTGTTTGGCCAGTTGATATCCAAATTTCTTTTGTGTCAAGATTGTTTTGACTATTTTAAGTCCTTTGAATTTCCAAATAACTTTTAGAATCAGTTTGTCAGTTTCTATAAGAAAGCTTGCTAGTATTTTGATTGGAGGGGATGGCGTTAATTCTAGATCAATTAGAAGAGAATGAACACCATAGCTATGTTGGGTCTTCCAATCCATTAATATGGTATAGCTCCCCACTTATTTAAGGCTTCTTTAATTTCTCTTATCAATATGGTATCATTTTCAGTGTAGAGGTCTTACACATCTTTTAGTAAATTTGTTCCTAAGTATTTTGTGCTTATGATGTTATTGTAAATAGTATTGTGCTTTCCCCCAATTTTTCATTGTGGTTAAATAAATACAACAAAGTATTCTGTTTTAAATATCATTTATTATTGTTTGGTACTAGCATATAGCAATATAATTGAGTTTTACATTTTGACTTTTATTCTTTGTGAAATTGTCTTATTTCTAGTAGTATGGATTTTTTTTTGCATATTCTTTACAATTTATCCTGTAAACAGTCATATCCTCAGGAGAGAGAGAGTTTTATTTATCTTTCTTATCTTTATGCTGTATTTATTTGTTTAGTTTTGGTTTGTTTATCTAGTTTTATTGCACTGAAAATGTCCTCCAGTATAATGTTGAATGGAATTAGTGAGAGTGCACATCCTTTTCTTGTTCTCCATCTTAAGGAGGACAGCTTTCAGTTTTTCGCCATTAAATATATTAGTATTATTAGTTGTAGTTTTTCATGTGCACTTTGTCATAGGCAGTCTCTGAGATAGCCCCCAAGATCCTACATTCTGTTATTCAGACGGTGCAATTTCTTTGAGTGTAGGCTGGACTTGTTGACTTGCCTCAATTAATAGAATACAGCAGAAGTGACTGGCTATCACTTTCAAGTTTAGGTTATAAAAAGACTGTGACTTCCATCTTGGGGCTCACCCTCTCTTGCTAGCTTGCTGTGAGAGAAACCAACTCCACCATGTTATGAGCTGCTTATGGAGAGAGGCCCACAAGGCAAATAACTGAGAGTGGCTTCCAGCCAACAGTTAGTAAAGAATGGAGGTCCTCAACCCAACAGCCTGTGAGGAACTGACTCCTGCCAACAGCCATGTGAATGAAGTTGGAAATGTATCCTCAAACATTTAAATCTTCAGAAGAGACTGATTGTAGCCCAGGCTAACAGTCTGACCACAATCTTGTGAGACTCTGGAGCCTGAGGTACCTTGTTAAGCCACACCCAGATTCCTGACCCTGGAAATTGTGAGATAATAAATGTTTGTTCTTTTTCTTTCCTTGTTTGCTGAGAGTTGTCATAATCAACTGGTACTGAATTTTGTCATTTTGTGTCCATTGAGATGATTATATATATTTTTATCCTTCCTTTTGTTAATGTGGTAAATTATATGTATTTCCAAATAAACGATATGGTCATTTTGTCCTTTTTATATATTGTTGGGTTCAATTTGCTAACATTCTCTTACGGGTTTTTGCATCTGTGTTTAAGAAAGATAATGGTGTATGGTTTTCATTTTATTATTGAAATATAATTCACATACCATAAAATCCACCATTTAAAGTTAACATACAAATCAGTGGTTTTTTAGTGTATGCATAAGATTGTGCAACCATGACGACTCTCTACTTACAGAACATTTTTATCACTCCCAAAAGAAACCTCATACCCATTAGCAGTCACTTGTCATTCTTTACTTCTTCAAGCACCTGGCAACTACTAATCTACTTTCTGTCTCTGAATTTTGCTATTCTGGACATTTAATATAAATTATCATTATGCAGTCTTTTTTTTAAGATGGAGTCTTGCTCTGTTGCTCAGGCTCTGGAGTGCAGTGGCGTGATCTCAGCTCACTGCAACCTCCGCCTCCTGGGTTCAAGTGATTCTCCAGCCTCAGCCTCCCGAGTAGCTGGAACTATAGGCACATGCCACTATGCCTGGCTAATTTTTGTAATTTTAGTAGAGACAGGGTTTCACCATGTTGGCCAGGCTAGTCTTGAACTCCTGACCTCAGGTGATTGCCCACCTTGGCCTCCCAAAGTGCTGGGATTACAGGTGTGAACCACTGTGCCCAGCTTCATTATGCAGCTTTTTGTATCTGGTTTCCTTCTTTTAGCATACAATTTTTGAGACTCATCCATGTTTTAGCATGCAGTAGTACTTTATGCCTTTTTATGGCTGAATAATATTCCCTGGAATATGTGACATACCACAATTTATCTGTTTACCAGCTGTAGACATTTGGTTTGTTTATACTTTTTGACTGTTACGAATATGCTGCCATGAACATTCTTGCACACATTTTTGTGTGGACATGTATTTTTAATTCTATAGGAGATGTACCTAGGCGTGGAATTATTGAGTCATGTGGTAAGTCTAACATTTTAAGGAACTGCAAAATTGTTTCCTATAGTGTCTACATTATTTTATATTCCTACTAAAAGTGTACCAGAGCTTCAGTTTCTGTACATCCTTGCCAGCACTTGTTATTATCTGTCTTTTTGATTGTAGCCATCCTAATGGTTATGAAGTGATATCTCCCTATGGCCTTAGCTTTCATTTCTTTCATGGCTAATGATGCTGAGCCTATTTTCATGTGCATATTGGCTATTCTAATATCTTCTCTAGAGAAGATTCTTTGCCCCCTTTTTTAAAAACAAATTGGGTTACTTATCACTTCATTATTGAGTTGTAATAGTTCTTTATATAGTCTAGATACAAGTTACTTATCAGGTACATGATGTACAAAAATTTTCTCCCATTCTGTGGGTTGTCTTTCCACTTTCTCGATGCTACCTTTGCAGCGTGCAATTTTTACATTTTGATGATGTCCAGTTTATTTTTTCTTTTGTTTCTGTTGAAATCGTATGTAAGAAACCACTGCCCAATCCTAGGTTGCAAAGATTTATGCCTAAATTTTTTTCTGAGGGATTTACAGTCTTTGCTCTTACATTTAGGTTTTTGATCCATTTCAAGTTAAGTTTTGCATATGGTGTGAGATAGGAATCCAATTCATTTTTTTGCTTGTCATTATTCTGTTGTCCCAGCAGTATTTGTGGAAAAGACTGCGCTTTCTCCCATCGAATCGTTTTGACACTCTTGTTATCAGTTGGCCATAGATATATGGGATTTTTTTTATAGACTGTCAGTTTTATCCCATCGACTTATATATCAGTCCTTTTGCCAGTACTACACTTCTTGATTACTGTAGAAAACAGGAATTTAAGAGTTAGCTTGTCAATTGAGTACTTTGTAAAACATTTTGAAATTGGGAAGTGGGAGTCTTCCAACTTTGTAATTCTTTTCCAGGATTGTTTTAGATATTTCAGTCCCTTGCATTTCTATATACATTTTAGTATTAGCTTGTCAATGTCTGCAGAAGGCAGATGGAATTTTGATAGGTTCTGCATTTAATCAATTTTGGGAGTGTTGCAATTTTAACAATACTAAGTCTTCCAGTTCATGAACATTGAATGCTTTTCCATTTATTTAGCTTGTCTTTAGCTTCTTTCAATAATGTTTTATAGTTTGTGGTTTTCTTGCATTGCTTTTATTTTTTATTTTGTTTTTGTATTAGGATAATGCTGGTTTCAAAAAATGAGCTGAAAATTTTCTTCTTTCCCTGTTTTCTGAAATACTAGTGGAGGATTGGTATTCTTTCCTTAAATATTGAGATATAATTTCTATACCATAAAATCCATCATTTTAATGTACAAATCAGTGGTTCTTAGTATATTTATAGGATTATACAACTATCACTATTATCTAATTCCAAAATGTATTAATGACTCCAGAAAGAAATCCCATTCTCATTAGCAGTCACTCCCATTTCTTCCCTTTTCTAAGGGAGATTTCTCCAGTAAGTCCATCTGGGCCTGAAATGTTGGGAATAGTTTAAATTTATGAATTTCGTGTTTTTTAAAGGATATAAACAACTATACACCAAAAGTCAGTTTGACTGTATATGAATTTAAAACATAAAATTAGAAAAGATACAGGCCTATCAGATTTTTATTTTTCTTTTTGAGTAAATTCTGGTAATTAGTATCTTTTAAGGAACTTCTGTATTTCTTTTTAATTGTCAAAATTGTTGGTACAAAGTTGTTTGCAGTAGTCCCTTATCATTTTAATGTCTGAACATTTATATTTTTAATTGATGTGGGTACATAGTAGGTGCACATAGTAGGTTAACATTTTAATGTCTGTCCTCTGTTATTTCTGGTATTGTTAATTTGTGTCTTTTTTCTTTAAGAGTCAAATTCTGATTTTTTAAAGATTTTCCACTTTTAGTTTCATTGGCTTTCCTCTATTGTTTATTCATTTTCCATTTCATTTATCTCTGCAATTGTTTTCTTCCTTTTAATTATTTTGAGTTTACTTTGCTCTTATTTTTTGGGCTTCCTAAGGTAGAGCCTCAATCTTTATTTTTGATCATTTGTCTTTCCTGATATAAGTATTTAAAGTTATAAATATCCTTTTAAGCATGACTTTAGTGCTCTTACAGAAATTTAGATATGATGCACTTTTATTTTCACTGGGGTTAAAAATATTTCCTCATTTCATTGGATTTTGAAATACTATCATTTAGTTTATTCATATTTAGAATTATGTTTTTTAATGAATTAACCCCTTTATCGTTATGAAATTACCCTCTTTATCTGATATTAGTTTTTCTTTTAACTCTATTTTGTCTCTTAGTAATAAAGCTACTTCAGCTTTCTCAGGATTCAGGTTTGCCTGGTATATCTTTTATGTAGTTTTAATGTATTTTTACTTTAATATATCTATGTCTTATTTTAAAATAGGTTTCTTCTAGAGAATATATAGCTTTGGTGGTTTTTTCCCACCTACATTGAGAGCCTCTGCCTTTTATTAGACTATTTGGAATTACATTTAATGTAATTATCAATATAATTGGATTGGGTTTAAGTCTACCGTCTTGCTGTATTTCTTTTTCTATTTGTTTATAGTGTCTTTGTTAAAAGCATCTTTCTGCCTTTGGGGATAATTGAATTTTTTATGATTTCATTTTATTTTCACTCATGGTTTATTAGGTGCATCTTCATTTCAGTTTTTAGTAGTTGCTTTAAGTTTTAAAATATGCATCTTTAATTTTATAACATGTCATTTATAATGTAAGAGCTGTACAACAGTACAGTTCCCTTTACTCACTTCTATTCCTGTGCTATTTTAAAATTATGTTTTACTTCTTTGTATGTCGTTGTCTCACATATATACCTGTGTGTGTATACACACACACACACACACACACAAGGTGCATTAAAGAGCCAAATCCCTCTTAAAGGAAATTCTAGACGTTTTAATTTTGTAATAACTTACACTTACAGGAAAGTTGTAAAATTAGCATGGTGAGTTCCTGTATACCCTTCACTGAGCTTCGTTTAATAGTAACTAACATCTTATATAACCATAATATAATTATTAAAACCAAGAAATTAACACTGATACAGTACCACTAACTCAATGATTAACTTTATTCAGGTTTCACCAGTGTTTCTAATATGTCCTTTTTCTGTTCCAGGAGCCAGTTCAGGTTCCCACATTGTGCTTAGTTGTCATGTCTCCTTAGTCTTCACCAATCTCTGATAGTTCTTTATCTTTACTGTTTTTCATGATGTTCACACCTTGAAGAGTTATTTTGTAGACTGTCTCTCAAGCTGGACCTAATGTTTTCCCATGACCAGATCAACACTGTGCACTTTCAGCAAAGATCCCGCAGAAGCGATGGGACTTTTCAGTGTATTCTATGGCGAGGGTCACTTGGGGTCATTAAGTCTTAATACTGTGGTGATGTTGACCTGGATCACCCAGTTCAGGTGGTGTTGGCCAGGACTCTCCACTGGAGGTTACTATATTTCCCTTTATAATCCATAAATACCTTGAAAGAGATACTTGAGGTGCTGCAGATATCTCATCTCTCCTCAATGTTTCTCTCACTAGTTATAGCATCCATCATAGATCTTGTTTGCAACAGTTACTGTAGTATTCCAATGGTGATCTTCTCTTCCCCTATTCCTTCTGCTTATATTAATTGAATTTTTTCTGTAAGAAAGAGCTGTCCCTTCTCTCTTATTTGCTTATATCAGTATTGACCCATGTCCATTTAATTTACTGTATTCTGTTTTGCATTTTGTTGCTCCAAGTGTTTTAGCCTTGGCTAGTGAGAATTCTTCGAGGCCAGTTCCCATGCCCTGCATACATGTCTTCACTCTTTCTTGAGCACTTCTTTCCTTTCTGGCACCATAGATGCTCCAGGTTCCTCCTGTATTTTCTCTGTTCCAGCCCTGGAATTAAACATTGAATCAAGGAGCCCTGATTTTGTTATTATTGTTGTTGTTTTAAATTAGAGAATGGTATTGAGAAGCTAAGATCTGGGCAGTAGATGTCCTGTTGCTACTGGGATGTCATTGCTTCTAGGTTTTACCAGTGCACAGAACTTGGAAATGTATGTATGTATACTAACCCTTGCATATGTTCATTTGTGTTTGTTTTTACCTAATTGAATATCTTTTTAAAATTATTAATGTCGGTGCCTCTAATTTTACTACCACAGTGTTCATTCTAGCCTTCCACATTTGCTTATTTATAATTGCTTTCTCAGAGTATGAGAAACCTAGGCTCATTATTTCCAGTTACATATGTTTATTTGTTCAACTCTAGCATGTAGAATGTTGTTTCAGAATCGCTAACTCATACTCTGTGAGTATGGGTTACTCACATATTATGTGACTCTCATAGTTGGTAACTGAGAAACTAAGTTCACAGACTACAATGTAGTGTTTGAGTACAGTTCTTCTTCTCTTTAGCTTTACAGTATACAGTCGGCTAACAATGAATTGCATTGATTGACTTTCAGATCTGATTCAGCCTAGCATTTCTAAGATACACCCCCCTTGGTTGTGATTTTTTAAAAATGTATTGCTGAATTTGCCTTGTTAGTGTTGTTTTGAGGATTTTTGTATTTGTGTTCAGGAGAAATACTGGTTTGTAGTTTCTTTTCTTATAAGGTGCTTCTCTAGTATGGGTATTAAAGTTACACTAGCCTCGTGAAATAAAAGTCTTTCCACCCTTTTCTGTGTTCTGGATGAGATTTGTGGAATTGGTATTATTTCTTCCTTAAATGTTTGGCTGAAATGAGCAGTGAAACCATCTGGGCCTGGAGTTTTATTTACTGGAAGGTTTCAAACTATCTGAAATAGACAAAGGACTACTCTGATTATCTACTATTTCTTGGGTGAGTGTCTTTTGGGGAATCGATTCAGTTTATTTAAATTGTCTAACTTATGGATATAGAGCTGTTTGTGGTGTTTATTATCAATGTCTAGAGTTTCTATAGTTTATCCTCTCTCTTTTTTAATATTAGTGTTTTTCATGGAGCATTTGCTAGGCACTAAGTACTTTACATGCATGTCTCATTGAATGAATGAGCAGCACCAAGGTTTCTGTTTAATTTTGCAGAGACTGAGGTCCCGGCAATTAGGGACGGGGGTGGGTCTAGAACACAGGCCCAGGCCAGCTTCTCTCCCTGTCTCCTGAGTCTGCCCTGTGGACACTCAGGTGCCTGTTAGGGGTGTGAGCCCAGCCACCTCCCAGAGGCCTCCTAGTTCCCTCCAGGTACCTACCAAGCCCTGTCCCTTCCTTCTTACCCCCACCTCCTTCCATCTCAGGCACAGGCAGATTCACAGTGAAGGTCTCTGTGACACACACTTTTCCTGGGTGGTGACCTCGCCCCTAGTCTGGGAGTCCAGAGTGTGGATTAATGTATCTGTCACTCCAGCTGGTTCCCACCTAGGGAGGTGTTACATTGGGCCTTTTGACATGGCTGATTCAGGAATGTCATTCAGAAGCAGGGGCATGTTGACTTGGCTGTTTTGACACTGGGACATTTTGACATGATCTAAAGAAAAACATTTACAAATATATTAACATTTCAGCTGATGAGGCTTGTTTCATTACTGAATGATGGGAATAATAGATGTCTTGACTCTACCTCCATCCCTGAATAGGAGGCTTTAGAATGGGAGAGGCCCTGGGTTGGGGCAGGGGTGAGGAGGATGTGAAGAAATTTCTTAAAACTATATTTCTTGGTGGTAGGCAGACATTAGGACTTGGCCGATTTATTTTTGGATGCTGTATCTAAAAGCCCTATATCCTTACCAGAGACCCCTCTTCACTGTGGGCCTCCTTTTACTCGAAGGGAATCCAGAGGTCAAGCTGGGGTTCGGACTCTGGTGGGACCCAAGGCCGGGATGGCCCATAGCCCAGCAGAGAGAAGTGCACCAGGCCTGCGCCTGCTTCATTGCTTTCGCCGTTCCCCCCCCTCCTGCCCCCGTCTCCACTGCCCTTTTTCCCTCATGAGCTTTCCCACGAGAGACCTCCTTGGCATCAGGAGTGGTGTGGGGACATGAACCCTGCACTCTTTCTTAAAGCTGCTGCTTTGGTTTTCATTGCTCAGCTTCCTCTTCTTCAGTGAACATGTTACATTAGTAAAAGCAGGAACTCAAAGTTGGAGGCTGTCTCAGAGCCCAGCTTTATTAACTGGAGATGTTGTCTACTGAACAGGAGTTTTCAAGTCAAGTAGGCAAGAGTGTAGCCTGGCCTCTGCCACTTACTGATCAAGTTAGCTTTTCTGAACTGTGGTGCTGTGGACTGAATTGTGTCCTTCCAAAGTTCCTCTGTTGAAGCCCCAACCCCCAGTGTGATGGTATTTGGAGGTGGGCCCTTTGGGAGGTAATTAGGTTTAGATGAGGTCATGAGGGTGGGACCCTCACGATGGGCTTAGTGCACTTATAAGAAGAGAGACTGGAGGTGCGTTCCCTCCCTCTCCCTCTCATCCCTCACCCTCCCTCTCTCCCATGTGAAGATACAGCAAGAAGCAGGCCTCCTGCAAGCCAGAAAGACAGTCCTCCCCCAAACCTGATCATGCTGGCACCCTGATCTTAAACTTTTCAGAACTGTGAGAAAATAAATTTCTGTTGTTGGAGCCACTCAGTCTCTGGTATTTTGTTACGGCAGCCAGAGCAGGCTAAGATACTTGGTTTCCTCCTCTGTAACACAGAGGTTGTAAGATCTATCTTGGAGAATCTTTAAAGAATTTGAGCCAAATATAGAAAAGTGACTAGCAGCATGGATACAACAGGCATTTCTTTTCTTTAGTGTCATTACAATCATTGTGATAATTAAAAACAATTTTATTTCAGGGAATGTGATGTTCTGTTGAAGTGAATTTTTGAGACAATGAATTTAATTTCTTAGGCAAAGAATTCTAAAAACACATTTCTAGACCGAGTAATGTTTATCACATATGTCTCTGCTTTTTAAAATAGTATCATGAAGATAGCATTTCATAGTACATAACAGTATTGAGAACATAGCTTTATGAAGGTTTTGTTTAATGAATTTATACTACGCACACACATGAGTGTATTGAAATGTGTGGTAAAATGTATTTCCAATGATATGTCGAACATCGTTTCATATGCTTATTTGCCATCTGAACGTCTTCCTTAGTGAGGTATCTGTTCAGATCTTTTACCCATTTAAACAACTGGTTGGTGTTTTCTTGTTGAGTTTCAAGGGTGTTTGGGAGTTTTGTGTACAAATTCTTCATCTGATATGTGATTTGCAGGTATTTGCCACAGTATGTGGCTTGTCTTTTCATTCTCTTAACCATGTCTTTTGTAGAGCAGAAGTTCTTAATTTTAATAAAGTTCGACTTATCAGATTTTCTTTTCATGGATTGTGCTTTTGGTGTCGTATCCAAGAACTCACTGCCGGAACTGAATAGGCATATACTTGTCAAAATAATTGAATATATTATCTAAAACCTCCTTATAAAGAGAATTCCAGGCCCAGATGGCTTCACTGGCGAATTCTGTCAAGCATTTAAGGGAAGAAAAATAGGAAACTTACCCTAACTCAAAAAATAATGGAAGAGTAAGAATAAGAATAAACTTATTTATGAGGACAGCATCACCTTGATACCAAAACCTGACAAAGATACAAGAAAACTCTAGATCAGCATCTCTCATGAACATAGACTTAAAAATCCTTAATATAAGTTTATCAAATACAGAAATGTTTAAAAAGGATAGTATACCTTGATTAAGCAGTATTTATTCTAGGAATGCAAAGTTCATTTAATAGTTGGAAATTAGTGTAAGTCACATGAACAGAATTAAAGGAAAAAATATGATTATCTCAGACAGGAAAAAACATTGAACAAAATTCTACATTCATTACTATAATAAAAACTCTCAGCAAATTAGAAGCAAAGGAGACTTCCTCAACCTGCTAAAGGGCATCTACAGAAAACCTCCAGCTTACCTCACACCTAATAGTGCAATATTAAATACTCTCTATCCTCCCACATTAGATGCAAGGTAAGGTTATCTACCCTTATCACTTCTGTTCAGGATTGAGCTAGAGATTGTAGCCAGTACAATAATAAGTCATGGAAAGAAGTGAGGCATATGCAGGTAGAATGCAAGAGTTCAGCTGTCTTCATTCATGAACAATATCATGTGTGTAGAAAATCCTAAGGAATCTGTGAAAAATCATGTAGCACTAATAAGCAACCTTAGCAAATTCAGAGGATAAAGGGTCAATTTACAAAAATCAGAATTTTCCTGTATACTAGCAGTAAACAATTAGAAAACATAATTCAATAGGCAATTCTACTTACAGCAGCATTTAAAAACTACATAAGGGGCCAAGCATGGTGGCTTACGCCTGTAATCGTAGCACTTTGGGAGGCCAAGGTGGATAGATCACCTGAGGTTTGAGACCAGCCTGGCCAATATGGTGAAACCCTGTCTCTACTAAAAATACAAAAAAAAAAAAATTTAGCTGAGCATGGTGGTGGGTGCCTGTAATCCCAGCTACTTGGGAGGCTGAGGCAGGAGAATTGCTTGAACCCGGGAGGCAGAGGTTCCAGTGAGCCGAGATCGTGCCATTGCACTCCAGCCTGGGTAACAAGGGCAAAACTCCATCTCAAAAAACAACAACAATGACAAAAAACAAAACCCCCAAAACAGAATTATATAAGGAATAAGTTTAATAGAATATGTGTTCAACCTTTATCCCCAAAACTACAAATATTACTGAGAAAAAGCGGCTTAAATAAAAGATATTGAACAGTATGCCATGCTCATGGTTGGAGCACTCAATATAATTAAGATGTCAGTTCTCCTTAAATTGACCTATAGACTCAATGCAATCCACGTCTGTCACAGCATATTTTAAAATAGAAATTGACAACAAGTTGATTCTGAAATTTATATGGAAACACAATAGAATATCCAAAGTAATGTTGAAGAAGAAGAATAAATTTGGAGAACTTAACCTCATTTCAAAACGTAGATTGCTATAAACGTACAGCAATCTTCAGTGGGGATACTGATGTAAGGAGAGAATACAAATCAAAAGAATGGAACAGAGGGTCTAGAAGTAGACCCACATATACCGTCTCTTGATTTGCAACAAAGCCTCTAAGGCAATGAATATTTGCTTCAGCAGCTGTACCAGAACAACTGGTTAGCTATATGGAAAAGAGAGGCATCTTACTTTACTACCTTACATCATACCCCAAACTTAAGTGGATCGTGGACCTGAATGTAAAGGCTAAAATTTAAAAACTTCTGGAAGAACCAGTAGGAGAAACTCTTCACAACTTTGGAATAGGCTAACGTTTCTTGGAGAAGAAATAAGTCACTAATCATAAAAAATTTATAAATGAGATTTAATTTAAAAACAACAAAACAGGCAAATGACAGACTGGGATAAAATTTTCACAGCACATATATCTGGTGAAGGACTTTTAGCCAAAATATGCAAAGAACTCTTTCAACAGGGGAAGAAAAAATACCATTGTTAAAACAGACAAGGTATTTGGATAGTCACTTCACATAAGAACATATATGAATGGGTGATAATGATATGACTGTATGCTTAGTATCTTTAACAGGGAGATGCAATGAGATAACATCCACTGAATGGCTACAGTTTTAATGATTGACAGTGCCAAGTGTTGTTGACAAAGGCGTGGAGCAACTGGAATGCTCAGACGTTGCATTGTGTGAGGATGCAAATTATATAGACACGATGGAAAAGAGTTTGGTTGTGTAGTTTATTCTATTTGGCTGTGTTTTATAAAGTTATACATGTTTTCCAAGCCCAGCATTTAAGCTCCTTATTTACAAAGAATAATGGAAACAATCTGGAAACAGTCCAGTGACCATCCACTGGTGAGTAGATAAATTGTAATGGATTCATACTATGAAATAAAAAGGAACAAAATATTCACACACACAGCAAAATGGCTGAATCTCAAACAACAATAAGCTAAGTAAAAAAGACTACACATTATATGATTCCTTTTATGTGAATTTCAAGTAAAGGCAAAATTACAGTTACAGAAAGCAGATCAGTGGTGGCTGAGGATCTGGGTTCAGAGGAGGGGGATCAGCTGCAGAGAGGCTCAGGGGAACTTTCTTGGGTGAAAGAAATGTTCTATATCTTGCTTGTGGTTTACACAACTATATACAATTACCAAAGTTAATCAAACTGAGTTCTTGAAACAGGTGAATGTTATTGACTGTAATTTATACCTCACAAAATCCGCAGAATAAGAATATATTTCACATGGAAAAAAACCTGACAATTCCAAGTGCTAGTGAGGACATGGAGTCACTGGAACTGTTGTATCTTGGTGGATCAGTAAAACTGTACAGGCTCTCTGGGAAACGGGTTGGCAGTTTCTTTTAAAGTTAAACACACACTTAACGTATTATGTTCCTAGGTATTTATTCAAGAGAAATGGAAACATAGGTTCACCAAAAGACTTTTATATAAATATTAATAGCAGCTTTATTCACAAGAGTCAAAAACTAGAAACAACCCAAATGTTCATCAGTAAGTGAATGGACAAATTGTGGTACATTCATACAATGAAATACTACTTGGCAACAAAAAACAGTAAGCTACTGATGTACACGATCTTATAGATGGATCTCAGAGACATGCTGAGGAGGCAAGTACCACAGGGTAGAGCACAGGAGCTTGCCCTTACCTAAGGTTTCACTTTCCCAGGCCAACCATCGTGGAAAACAGATGGGTACCATACAGTGAGCTATACTGAGAGAGAGAAGGACCACCGTGCTCACATAACTTTTGTTAATGGTGTATTACTATAATTGTTCTATTTTATTAGTTTCTTACTGTGCCTAATTTATAAATTAGACTTTATCAAAGGTATGTATGTATGGGAAAAAGATAGTGTGTACAGGGTTTGGTGCTATCTGTGGTTTCAGGGATCTGCTTTGGGTCTTGGAACATATCCCTCCTAGATAAAGGGGGAATACTGTAGACCTTGCAAAATTTCATTTATATGTCATTTCAGAACAAACAAAACTATTGGCTAGTGGGAGGGGATTTGACTGCAAAGGAGCATGAGGGAATATTTAAGGGAGTATGTTCTAGATCTTGCCCATGCTAGGTTAGTCTTGTCAATATTCCACGGTCTGTACACTTAAAATGGGTACATTTTACTTTAAGTAAATTGTACCTCAATAGACTTCTAAAAAAAGCCAACCAAGACCTTTAGTGGACAGAAAGTTTCACTAAGTAACAAGAATCGGTGCCTAATTCTAATTTTAGAGCACCCCCCCCCCCCCAGTCTGATTATAGGTATTCTCGCTTAAAAATGGAAAACATAAATCAATTTTAAAAAGCTGCTTTTTCTTTTGAGATGAAGTCAAAAGGTAAAGTCACATTCATTAGGATTTTTAATTTCTTCTATCTTGATATGAATTTTCTCCCAGGGACTGTCTTTAGGTTGGTTCTCTACACTAAACAATAATTGTGAGATGGGAATTGCATTTGTATCTCAGTTTCTGAAAAGGTAAGGTTGCCCTTCTGTCCTCTGAAAATCTGACCAGGGGTTGGATTTTCATCCAGGGCAAGTAAGTCCCTTGTTTATCAGTCCATGTCTATTGCAGCCGCAAGACACTTGAGACTTATTTAGATAATTTCCATGGGGGAAAAAGTCCCTGTGATTTCTATTATCTAGTGGCGGTCATTGAAGAATTATTTTGCTTCATCTAGATAATTGATTCACTGGCACACTTTGGTGTGTGGGTGGGGGGGGGGGCAGGGCGGTAGGTATAGATGTGCCGTGTTCCAGCATGGACACTTGTTGAGGGGAGGGGGACAGATACTTATGGAGTGCCAGTGATGTGCCAGGCGCAGGGCTTGGTGCTTTCTGGGCATAATCACATGTAATTTTACCCTTACAAGAGGCCCCACTGATAGCGTCTGTTTCTCCATGTTTTACCTGTGGCTGAGGGTCAGATTGGGTAAGCAGTGTGCCGTTTAGGTTGTGAAATATGATTCAAACCTGAGATCTTACCCACCCCCAAACCTGGGATCTTTCTGCTACATCTCACTACGGGAAGTAAATTGTGATCCAACTATGGCTAAGGAAATAGTCCCCCTTTTTATGAGATCTGAAAAGCCATCTTGCCTGCATTTGCCCATGGCAGATGGCCTGCATGTTCCCATGGTATACAAGCCACCGAGGACCATGCCAGGGAGCGGGCCACCACCATATCACCAAGAACAGCAGCCAGCAGGACTTGTCTCTGTAGTTCCTGAGAGTCTGGGCTGATCTGTTTCCCCCGATAATGTTGCAGAATGTGTGCCTCCCAAACTCTTGGCCCACCTGGAAGATCCCACAATTTTCTTGTGAAAAGACCAACGAACCGTTCTCAGGGTTTCAGGAGCTTGTGTTACCCCGCCTCTATCAAGCACATTTTACACTGGATTGAATTTCTGTCTTTATGCAGGAACTCAGCGCTGTGCTCAAAAATACCACCAGAGTCATGAATATTAAGAACACATTTTTCTTTCATTTTTTTTCTTATGTCCCAGCATTGGTCTCAGGCAACAAAACCCAGGCAGGTGTGTAATTCTGCATGGATCACTCTGGTTCTGCGGGCTCCCCAGTAGGGCCGGGTGAGCTGGGCTGGGTGGTGCCTGCGTTGCTGAGGCAGAAGAAATGCTTTTGTGCGTGTTTGGAGGCTGGGGGGAAGGTTCACGGCCAGGTCACTACGCCAGCATTCTTTCCTTGGTCACAGCCTCAGCGGCGGGCCCCCAGCAGAAGCTCAGGCAGGCGGGGCACAGGTCTTGGGAGGCAGAGCTGCAGCTGCTGTGTTTGGTTTCCCTTTGGTCCCGGGGATTTAGATAAAAGGGCTGCTTTTATTGATTGGGAAGATTGAGGGAGGGAGGAGGCTCTAAGAAGTCAGCCTTTGCCTTTTTGTTTTTTTAAGCAAACATTTATTGAGCATTTACTGTGTGCCAGGCACCATGCTAAATGCTTTTCGTGCATTATTCGGTTCAGTCCTCGTGACAGCCCTGCTGTTGTAGTCTCTGTTTGACCCAGGAGGAGACCAAAGCTCAGAAAGTTGAAGTTATCTGCCCAAGGTTACAAGCTTGTAAAAGGTAAAGAGCCTGGAGCCCTCTGTGGCCTGAATTGTTGTGATGCCCATGACTATTCTGCTCTTTCTGCCTGCACCCCACATCCACCTGATCCTCTGCCTCCAGAGTGGTCTCTGGAGAACTCAGCCCTGCTCTGTGTCTTCAGTGGCTTTCCGTTTTCCCACGGTGCACAGTTCACCTGTGATCTGAGCCTGGCATGACCTTCCCCCAGGAGTCCCACTGAGCTGTGCCTTTTCCTCCCTCACATCTCGCCTTCTCCTGGGATACCTGGGCCCCGCACCTCCTGCCTGTCTCTCAAAGCAGAACCTAGATGCCCCACTTCTAGGCAACAACCCCCCAAAATCACAGCTGAGCTGCCCTCAGCATACTCAGCCTGGGTTGGATGGGGTTTCAGAGGGCAGCAGTTGCATCTTGGCTGTCTCCCCAGCCCTGCTGGCCACATAGGAGCTGGCATGCACACTGACTTGCATGGAAACACCTACCTTTGCATCCCCTTTGTCCTTAGCACCCAGAGTTCCTCATGGTCCTGTCCTGCCCGGTATCATGCTGGTGTCAGGACTATCCCAGACCCCTTCCCCAACTGGCATGGTTGTCATCCCTAAGGGAGGGCTGCCTTAGTGGCCATTCCCTGCCTGGTAATAAAGTCACAGGAAGAAATTGGCCCATTATTTGAGATGAAGGTCTTGCCGTCTGGCCCAGTAGGCAGGTGTCTTCCAAACTGGGTAGGCTGGCTGCCTGAGGCAGTGGAAAAAAGGACCCAAGGGGCCACAATCCCAAAAGTGGAATGTGGCCAGGCCCTGGGCTGAGGGTCTACCTGAAGTAAGATACAAGAATGATTGCAGGGAGGCATGTGGGGGCGGACATAGATCCACTCAGGGACACAGTGAGAGGGTGGGGAGGGTGTTGCTGGGGAGTACAGGTGTTACCTGGCCAACAGGAAACCAGAACTGCAGGGATTATCCAACCTGAGATCACAGGGATAGACATGCACTGGATGACATTTGCTGAAATGAATTAGGACCCCAGCTGGCTGTTCAGGTTGCAAACGGATCTCAAAGTGGTATTACTGGGGGATCAGTGTTACCCACTCTAGTTAATGAGCTGATAATGTTTCCATGGAAACCCTTTTGCTGAGACCTAAGGGGAAATCTGTGTTATTTCCTTGATGAAATCCCCCCTGGGCCTCGGTTTCCTCATCTGTGGAATGAGGCCCATGTGCCATAGCCCTCCTGTTAGTGGACAGTGCTCAGCGTTGCAGAGCCATGCAGGTGGTGCCCAAGGCAGAGAGGCTTCCCCCAGCCCTGTGCTGTGGGCAGTGATGAGGGGCTGCCTGGCATGCACCATCTCGGATCAGCACTCCAAGGACAGTCAGATGTGACTATCCTGCCTTGTTGCTATCAGGCCATTACATTTCATTGGTAAGTTACAGCAATTCTGAGTTTTAATAAGTTTCTGGGTGGGGCCTTCACTCTTAGGGAGTTGAGTCTCTTGCCATGGAAAGAGGTTAGCCTACATTTAGGGTCCAGGTTGGTTCATTTAATTCCTGTCTACCCTTGGAAAGCAAGGTAGGGGTGAGTGACTAGTATCTCGTTTGTAAAATGAAGCTGATGTGGCTTGTGGCTCAGACAGGGTAGGTGACTGTCCCAGGGTTCCACAGGTAGAGGTACGTGGAAGTCAGGTGTGGCCCACTTGAGTGCTCCTGCCATGGACTGCCCTCTGCTGGCCTCACCTGTGCTGGGCATGGGCTGGGCTGTGACCGGTCCGTCCTTCTGTCTGTCTGTCTCCTCCTCCCGGCATCCCCTGCTCACAAGCTGTCCCAGAGCGCATGGATTATGGAACGTACCAATGGGGCTTCCCTGCAGCCAGCCCTTGTGAGGACCTGCAGATTGTGGCCAGGGTGACCTTTTTATTCTTGACTCGATGGTCCCCATGTCTGACAGTGTCCCTGCCCTCTCTTTGGACATCACACTCGGAAGGCTCTCGGTGCCAGCAGCTAGATACAGCCTTGCCTTTATTTATACGTTAGTTCCCAATCACGGTGGTTTAGATAAAAACAAAAGAGAACGATGCCCTTTGGCCTTGATGCTGGCTGCCAGGGGTGTGTGGCTTGCAGAGCATTTCCACACCTATGGTGGTGTTGAGGACTGCTTTGCTGACAGATGTCGGAGGGTCCTCTGGAACAATGGCCAGGGCCTGTGTCACACTGACCCCGGCAGTGTGAACACCAAGGAGCAGGATGTGAGGGTGGGTAAGGGCTGAGGCCTCAGTGTCAAACAGGCCAGCGCCGACTCCAGACTCTATTTTCGCCTTGTGTGACCTTGAGCAAGTTGCTTAGGCTCAGTGCCTTTACCTGTGAAGTAGGGGTGGTGATGACAATGACGATGATGATGGTAGGCACTCACAAGGTGGAGCATGTAAGCCCGACCAGGGACTTGGTCATGCATGGAGAGGAGCCTCTACATGGTGCAAGTGGTGGTCAGGATTCTAGTGTCGCTCTGGTAGCAGTGGGTCCTCCCAGCTCTCTCCCTCCAGCAGCCTGGGAGGCTGATGGTGCTGACCGCGCAGGACAGGTTCCTCCATTAGGCAGGCCCTGCATCTGCCCAGAGCCTCTTCTGCACGAGAGACACATGGAGATTGTGCTAAAGCCTCGGCGTCCATTGTTCAATCAATCAGGCTAATCTGCCTGCCCCTCGATAAGGGGAGGGATCGGGTTTCAGGGAGATTTTCCCTGGATTACTTCTGGTAGCCACTCAGTCTAGACAGGCCTCTCAGTTACAGGGGTGCAGACAGAGGCGAGGAGAGGGGAATGTCCGGCCACGAGGCGGCCCAGAGCCCTGCGGGATGCCTCCTCTCCCCTCCCTCCAGCACCCTCCTGTCTCCTGGGGGGCCAGGGCACTGAAGACACCAACCTACTCACCTGTGGCCCTGGTCAATCCAGGTGAAGGTCCCGAGCCCTGTTGGTGTGCCCAGGCTGGATGCTGAGGAACCATCATAATGCATTCATCTGATGTCTAGGGAGCACTTGCCCTGTGCCTGGCAAGGTGAAGGGACCCACGTGGGCCTTATCCTACTCAGTTCCTGTGGCACTCTCACGAGGCAGCCACTCGTGATGTGTGCATTTAAAGATGAGGACAGTTAGGTGCAGGGAACATGGGGCAGGGATTGGCTGGTAAAAGGATTGTCCCAGTGTTGAGGGGACAGGCAGGGAGATGTTAGCTGACTTCCACCATCTCTGGAATTGAGGTGGAGGCCAAAACATTTCTGATGTGTCACTCTTCAGCCCACCTTTCCTTCCACAAGAGGACCCAGAAGGCTCTGAAGCCTGGGGCCTGCGTGGCCTGCCTGCAAACCTCCGTTCTGGGTTCCCAGCCTGGCTTTGCTACTCTCTTGCCCTGTGATCTGGGCAAGTTACTTCTGGACATCAGTGTGCTCATCTGTAAAATCGGCATGACATTTACCCTGTCTGGCAGTAGGAGCCCTGTGTGAGTCACCAGAGAATGTATGGGAAATAAGTGGCTTTGGAAACCACGAAGTGCTGTGCCAGTGCCACTTACCAGCTCCTAATGTGCGGTCTGCCAGTTACCAGTTCCTAGCATGCCATCTGCCAGAGCTGGCCATGGCTGAATGAATGAATGTGAATAACCTTCCTTCTAAAATAGGATTGGTGTATCTTATCTGTTCCCCTTCTCCAAATCTACAAGTTTTCCTAACCCTGGGGAAGGTGGGGGATGAGCCCTGGAGGCTGGGAGCTCTCAGTGGTCTCACTCCAGCGCCACAGGGGAGAGCTGCAGATGTGGCCCCCTCTCCAGGTTTTCTGGAAGATGAGTGGGAGATGCTCCCTGGCCCTCACTGGCCTCTGAGGTCGTGCAGGTGTGGCCCTTGCCACTCAGCTATTGCAGTGTCCAGGTGGGCTGTCAGTGCAGAACCGACTTGAATGCAGGGCCTGCCTTCTCAGGCTTTTGGAACAGCCTGGAGGGGGGCCTTGAAAAAACATCCTTTAGGACTGGAATGTGAACTTTGGTCATATATACGTGTGCCTGCAAGAGAGGACGTGGAGACAAAGGAGACAGACATGGGTCTTCATTTTCTGACTCATCTATCCTGGGTTTTAAACAGGGTCTAGTATAATTGCACATTACTTTCTTGTTCTCTGCATCCTCCTCCATGCCCTCTACAAAGTGAAACGCTTGATTCAAGAGAGTGAGGCATCGCTTATTCAATGGATTAGCTTTTCCCAGAGCAGCAAACCCCAAAACCGTAAGAGAACAGAAAATGATAATAGCACCAGTGAAACTGACAAGTTCAATGAGACCGAGGCATTGTTCTTCTGTACCAGTGCCTTCTACCTCCACGTCTTCTTTGTTTCAAGAGCCTCAAATCAGAAATTAACCTTGTATATGAACCTGGGGAGGGCAGAGGCTGCACAGAGATGGCCTCGGGTGGCTGAAATGGTTCTGCACACCGCTTCCCTTGTATTGTACACTTATCCAGCCTGTACGCTGTGCTCTTCGGATCAGAGGGGCCTTAGCAAGGAATGGGCAGGAGGAAGGGGTCTCGTTAGCAATGAACAAATGAACACGTGAGCAGCATGAGAAGCTCATAGAATTTTGAGACCAGGCTCCATCTGCCAGCTGTGTGTCTTAGGCAAGTGAGTTAACCTCTCTGAGTCTCCGCTTCCTCATCTGTGAAATGTGAGAGGGACAGGACTGAAAGTCATGAGGCCATTGTGAAGATTTATCTGAGATGGCAGGCCTGATAGGGCTTTGTGGGAGGAGGCCAGCTCTTTGGAAGGGCTGAGCATGGGAGCTGTTGTCAGGGCTGTGAATCTGCAGGCAAGGCCTTCGCTGTGGGCTCTGTGGGTGTTTGACTTGCCTGTTTAATCGGCCTTGGGTGCCTCGACTCATTTCCACTTTTATAAATGCATTAAAAATGCCACTGGGCTCAAATGCAAATTTAACCTAAGCGTAGCTTACTCTTTGTAATGGTGAGTCTTGAATCTTCACCAAGCCAGGCATGGCTGCTTCCAGCAAGAGGAGCGGGATGATAATAAAATCAGTATGTGTTCATGGACATTAAGTGTGTTATTAGCATCTTTGAATTAAATGAAACCTAATCTTTTTCCACATTCAGTGAGCAAACATGATTGATGTCAGTGAAAGAGAGGAGGAAACCATGCCCATGGGTGGAAACCAGTGACACTCATTGAAGAGGAGGAAATGGAGGCAGCTCTGCCACCTCCTCGCTGTAAAACCTCCAGGGAATCACTTGGCACCTCTGGTCCTCAATTTCCTTCATCTGTCAAATGAGAGAATTCTTGGTTTATCCACTGGGCTGATTTAGAGACGTTGTAAACGTATATACTGAAAAGATGTTTAAAAAGTCTAAAATCTTATACAACTTTATAGAGTTGTTATCAATGGAAGGACTTGGTAGTGTATGGATAATCATTGGCAACAGATGACTTGTAAAATTCTGTAGTTAGATTTTAGGTGTCTGAAGTCAATGAGTGAGTTGAAAAATATGCCAGTTAAGACAGCTGTTTATATTTCCAGGAACCCATACTCCGTGGTTTTTCCAATTAATTATACATCTTTCTACCTAAATACAACAGAATATTACAAAGTTTAACCTGTTACTGTTGCCCTTACCATTAAAAACATTGTCAACAGTTGAGAGTTCTTAGAGGCCAAGCGCTATGTACTTTGTATTATTTAATCCTCATCGCAAACCTAGGAGGCAGATCCTGTAATTGCCAGTGCTATTTTATAGTGAGGAAACTGAGGCTCACAGAAGTGGGTCAACTTTCCCAGAGTCATACAACTAATAGGAGATGGGTAGGTGTTTGAACCTTTGAAATCTGTTGCCCTCCATTATTGCCAATAAGTCAACAACAAATATTTGACCTTTCCCCCACTTCCTCCCTCTTTCCCTCCTTCTTTCTTTCAGTCGTTTAATCAAAAAGTCATTGGGTTCTGGTATGGTGGAATGAGAAGCTTGAAAAATCCTCTCCCCCCGAAAGCGATGATAAAACTGGATAAAATCCATAAAAACCACCTGAAAGGCTCTAGAAACTGAGCAAGATCATACATTTCATACAAATGTAAAATGGTACAACCACTTTGAAAAACAGCTTGACTGATTCTTAACAAGTTAAATATAAATTTGCCAGCCAGCTGATAAGCACTTTTAGGTATCTACCTGTACTGGTTTTCTATCGTTGCTGTAACAAATTACCATAAACCTAGTGGTTTAAAACAATGCAAATTTATTATCTTACACTTTTGGAGTTAGAGTCCAACAGGATCTCACTGGGCTAAAATCAAGGTGTTGGCAGGGCTACGTTCCTTTCTGTAGGCTTTAGGGAGAATATTTTTTTCTTCCCTTTTCCAGCTTTCAGAGGCTGCCCACAGTTCCTCCCCCTCATCACCATGTCCTCCGTCTTCAAAGCCAGCAACAGCGGATTGAGTACTTCTCACATTGTTTCACTCTGGCGGCCTCTTCTGTCTCTTCCACTTTTAAGGACTCTTGTGATGATACAAGGCCTACCCAGGTAACCCAGGATAATCTTGCTTTCTTAAGGTCAGCTGATTAGCAAACTTCATTCCGTCTGCAGATTTAATTCCGCTTTGCCATGTAACATCACAGATTCTGCAGATGAGGACATGGACATAACATAAAATAATCCAGGATAATCTTTCTTAAGATCAGCTGATGAGCAACCCGGACGTCTCTGGGAGCCTGTTATTCTTCCAGCAACACTACTCAAGACATGTGAAAATATGTGCCTGCACAAAGACTTGTACATGAATGTTCATAGCGGCATTACACAGTGTAGCCCCAAGCTTGCAGTAATCCAAATCCAGTCTATCAATTGGTTAATGGCTAAACAAAGTGTGATATCTCCATGAGATGAAATACGAGTTACAACATGGATGAACTTCAAAACCATGCTGAGTGAAGTCATGTGCAAAACAGTCATATAGTTCCCTTTATGTAAAATTTCTAGAAGAGGCAGATCAGGGTTGCCTAGGGATAGGAACTAGCTGTAAAAGGACACTGGGAAGTTTGTTGAGGATGATGGAAGTGTCTAAAATTCTATAAATTCACTTAAAAATCTTGGAATCACATACTTAAAAGAGTTAATTTTCTGGTAATTTGTAATTTGCTAAAATTATTTGTAAAAAGAAAAGCATTCATGAAAGCCCAACAGGGAATAGGACCTGGCAGAGATTGAATGCCACATGAGGAAGGTTAACTGAGTAGGTGGCCGCCTGGTGGGTCCAAGAACTTGGTTGCATATAGGGGGATCGACCAGATAAGTGAATATACTGAGGATAACAGACCAGTTCTCTCACTTTTAAAAACCAAGTTACAGACATGGAAGGAGGAAAGTGTCAAATGAACCCAGTGTTATTGGAAGTATTGATGTAAACTCACGGTTTTCAATGTAGATATAGAAATAAGCATAGATGTAAATGTATGATATATGTATATACACATGTATATGTGCACACGCAGTCATGTGTTGCTTAACTGCAGGGAAATGTTCTGAGAAATGTGTCATCAGGCAATTCCATCGCTGCGTGAACATCAGAGTGTACTCACACCAACCTAGATGGTACAGCTTTCTACCTAGGCTACATGGCATGGCCTATAGCTCTAGGAACAAACCTGTGCAGCATGTGACTGCACCGAATACTGCAGACAGTTATAACACAATGGTAAGCATCTGTGTATCTAAACATAGAAAAAGTACGGTAAAAATATATTATGGAACCACCTTTATATATGTGGTCTCTCTCTGACTAAAATACCATTATGTGACACACACACACACGAGCTTCTGAGTTCTTACAGTGGATTGGGCAGGCCTAGAAGCAATGACACATATAACAAATAGCATACTTAGTTTCTCTGATGATGGTTTCTAATATCATTTTCTGCTCAGAAGACCAGGACTGTGGAGAAATGGTTGATTCCAGGGCTGGGACAGGAAAAGGAATAATGAGCAGCTCATTATGCCAGAGAGTAAGGAAGTGCTCAAAGAAGGATGTGGACACGTCGAAAGGACATGGAAACAGCTTGAAGGGGCTCTCGTTGGCCCAATCTGGGACATTTGAACATCAAAATGTATAATATGGTGATGGAGTAAAACGCATTAAGCAGCAATCCATGAGCCCACACTTGTATAAATAAGTAAGTGTGGATGAAGAGAAGGCTCCTTTTCATTGTAGAATGCCAACTGATCAATACAGAAGGAATGATGGGGTTAGAAAGATCTCTGTTTGGCAGTCATTGTAATCATCGTTAATTCAGGCAAAATTAATTACAGTTGTTTCAAATGAAAAAGTTAAACATATTTGCACGCTATGATGTGCCAGGCCTTGTTGTGTGCTAGAATTCAGAGCTTAGCTACGTCGCACTGTTTGCCCCTGCCCTGAATGCTAGCGGGCCACATTTTTCAAGTTGCTTTTCATCTGTTCGGATGGCTCTGTGTGCATTTGCTCCAGTTGGCAGCCCACGTTCTGCTGGCGTCAGTGTCCACCTGCAGGTGGTCCTGCTCGCTTTCTCATCGCTGCTTCTGTCTGCACCTGCTTGCTAGGAGCAGCATCACTGGCTCTCAGGGAGGTGCCCTGTGAGGAAGGGGAACGAGCTTTCAGTGCTTGGAAGTTGTGACAATTCTTTGGGTCATTCAAAGACCTCATGGCCTATTTCTTGGCTCCTAAATATCCTGAAGAGGTAAGATTGCCTGAGAGTTGCATTCCATGTTAATGACTTATAACCACATTTGGTTTGGGGGGGACTTTCCATGTCTTGTCTTAGAGGAGCTTCTTCTGCATTAACTTCAGGTTAACATGAGAATTTGCACCCTCTGGCCAACACAGGAGCCCAGGAGTTGCCAAGTGTGAATGAATGGGCCAAGGCTGTCCACAGAATGAATTGTCCATAGGTAGCCACTCGTGAGGTGATTCCAGGGGTGCCATCCGGCAAAACAGTAGCCAGATGATTCTTTAATGAAAGTATGGAAACCCTTGGTTGTTACTGAGCTGAGTAATGGCTTCAGCTGCACCTCCAGGCCCAGCAGCTCCTGCTCAGGGACAAATGCTGTTTCTTCAGTTGCCAGTCCACACATTCCACAGCCTCTTTGTTTGCATCTGGTATCCCATGTTGGCTGCGCCATTGTAAAACCTGCAGCTGTCCTTTCTTCTTAAGGCCTGGGAGAAAGGTGGTGGTGGGAGCAGATTCCCGAGACAACTGTTGTCTATGGAGACCCCATTGCCACCAACACCTCTGGGCCTATGGGACATGACAGATGACCCTGGGCTGTGGGAAGCTGTCAAGCTGTCACAGGAAGTTGGATCCACCATGCACAAATAGATGTTCATCTTCCTGGAGTTGGGGATTTGGTTTCTGGGCTCATTTTTATGTGCCGTTTCTGTCGGCCACTCTCCTTAGAACAACCTTGGCCAACTGGTGAATAAGAGGGAGATGATGCTGTGTCTGCGTGGAGAGGGTCATTCCAGGATGGATGAGTGGCTGACTGGCTGGGGACTTTTTGGATAGGGTTGGGCATGTCTTTTCTTGGCAGGGCTTGGTTTTGGTTTGGGCTGTGCACTCTCTTGGGAAGGGTAGAGGGGGTATGTAGTGCTGGGAGAGACCCCTGATACCAGCTTGCATCACATTGAAGGCAGTTTCCTCCAAGTGACAGCTGTCATGAGCCAAGGAGGGTCTGCTTAAAGAACCCGTGCATCAGGGTCTTAGAGGGCTCTCCTTGGCTTCTTAGGTGCTGTCACATGGCTTTGAGGAGCACCTGCTCTCTGGCCAGCCCAGGAACATTCAGCCTCTGTGATAGGAAACAGGCTGGGAGGTGGGTGCTGTAGCCTCAAGTCTAATGTCTGCCAAGAAAATGGGACAACAGATGCAGACATTTCCTCTCTCTCTTTTTTTGAACTCAGTGTCCTCATCTGTCATTGAGGGGGCCAGATAAGAGGCCCTCTAAGGTTTCTTCCAGATAACATAACAACCATAAAGCCACCTGCCTGGCAGTTCTCCTCAATAAAGGGTATGGGTGTTTGTCTCCGCTTGCAGCCCCTCAGGCGGGGAACTCATACAGGCAGGAGACATGTTGCATCCTTCCTGGAAACTGTTCAGGTCTTCTCTTTGTCTTCAGGACTGTACAGTTTCACTACAGTATGTCTTAAGTGTGAATTTTTTTTAAAAAATCTTTTCCTACTTGGAATTTGGTGGCTTCCAAAACCTGAGGGTTAGCAACTTTTACCAATTCTGGAAAAGTATCTGCCATCATCTCTTTAAATAATTCTTCATCCTCATTCTATTATCTTTGGGAAATCTGATGAGATATATATAAACTTTCTCAGTCTACTAGTAAAGTTTTGAGAGGAATACAACCAAATATAACAAAAACAGTTACTTTTTGCTCACAGGTTCGTGGGTTGGCCCTGGAGGCTCTGTTCCATCCAGAACCACTTGGTTCAGGTCTGATCCACCCGGCTCTCCTTCTCAGGACCCATGCTGCAGGGGCACAGTTACCTGGGAGAATTCTCAGGCCTTGTAGTGACAAAATGAGCCACACAAGTACATTTAACCTCTGCACACATCATGGCCACTCACATTCCATTGGCTGAAGGAAGTCACATGGCAAAGCCCCAAATAAGGGTTGTGGAAAGTCCACTTCAGCCATGGAGTGAGTTGGGGAAGATGATTATTTGCTGAGCAATAATACAATCTAACCTAGCCTGTTGTCGTCATAACAAATATTCACTTCCCCTCCCTCAACCAAAATGCACTTAATTTCTCCCCCAAAACAGTTCAAAAATCTCCAATCCAATCACAGCATCAGTCTCAGAGTCTTGTCTCCATCAGTTCCTATTAACTCAGAGGCCTGTGAACTAAAGAGGCAAGTATCTGTCCTTAAGCCACCCACCAAAAGACCACAATATACAATTAAAGAGCTAGGACAAAGTAAACGCAACTATCGGTCCCATTTGAAAGCCGACCAGGCAGGAAGCACAGAGCAAGGGTTCACAGCAGATTCTTCCTTCGGGGGAAAACACTGTGAGGTCCTCCTACCCTGGGGTTAGACAATATTTCTGGATTAAGTCCTGCTTCTGCTCTCTGCAAACAGCTCCCAGATGCATTGGCTCCTGGTTTTACCCTCTGGGAGTTCCTTTCTTTTCCACCATTTTCCTTGTCTACTTCCAGAAAAAAATTTAAAAAGTGTTAAAAATATGCCCTCCCTAGAGTGGCTGAGTGCCTTTCTCAGACTCCCTTCTGCAGGCGGAAAGTTGGAGTTCAAGGCTCTCTTGTGTGAGTCAGTTGTTACTGGTTGCATTTTATAAGGTGCTACAAGAAAGAAATGAACTCAGTAAAGAACTGGCCAGTTTGCAAACAGAATTGACAGTCCTGAAGTTCTTAGACTTTTGCAGTTGCAGAATGGAACTATTTCCTCACCAAATTAAGGATGTAGCCATTAATATATAGCCATAGGTCAAAGACCAAATTAAAGCACAGCCATTAAGACATTGTCTTAGAACAAAAATCAGATTGCAGATATGGCCATCACACAACTTTGGTAAAACCTTAAAACCTCTGATTAGATTGAGGCCATACCTGGTAGATTGATTTAACAGGGCAAAATAGTTCCTATGGAAGCCTAAAGAGCTCAAAATACCTAGAATTAAGTTGAGCACCTGCAAGAGACTGTGTGCATGCATGCATGATGGATGCCCCCAGAGAATTGTGGGTCTGGCTTCTGGCATACTGAGTTGAGCTTGGCAGATCATGGAGGTGACACAGTCATGGCTGCAGTGCTTATGCAACTCTGGCCTCAGCTGCGGCTTTTAGCACTGCGGATTTCCACAGCTGTTCTTTTTCCTTTTCTTTTTCAGCTGAGTCTTACATGTAAAGTTATGTTTATTGTGTCTTATCCAGCATTTCTGGCTGTTATGGTGGGAGGGTGGTCTGCCACATTGCTAGGAGCACGTATCTGTTGCACAGCACCCTGACCTCACTCTTCCCTGGCACATAGTAGGCACTGTTTCTCAAGAAGCCTCAAGGGCACAGCCCTGGACTCAGCCCAGGGGCCATTCAGAGGAAGAAAAGACCTAATTTCTCTTTATGAAGGCTATTGTCAGAGAGAGGACAGGACATATGGGTACAAAAAGATGCATGAATAACATCTTGCATTGCAAGAGGGAAGCTCTGATGAAAGAACCTAGTGATTTATGCATTAATAAATGCATCTACTGTGTGCAAGACCCTATGTTAGTGTCTCGCCTATTCTTATAATTGTATTTAAACAGCAGCCTTTTGAAGTGTGTTTACAAATGAGGAAACTGAGTCTGAAAAATGGCAACTGCTACAGAAAAGGTGCTATAACAAGGTTAGTAGGTGGCTGAGCTGAGAAGCCAGGCTTGCCTGGCTCTGAAATCCACCCCCTCTTCACTGCCCTGTGCTGCTTCAGAAAACAAGGCTTGGCAGGGCATAACGGGCTGGGCCAGGCTGCATGGGGGGAGCACGAACAGAACGACCCCTGCTCCGGCAGACAGCCCTGCACAGCTGCGCCTGAGTGTGGCTTGTGCAAGCTGACGGTGGGGAGTCAGCTGGGGTGGGCTTTGAGGGAATTTCTCCTCTTCCCTTTTCATGACAGTAGTAGACATCCAAATGATACAGAAGAGTAAATCTTTTAAAATGAGGGTGTGGGGATGCAGGACACACAAAGGGCTGTGTGGTGTGGTTAGGACTGGAGGGGTGCTGAGGCACTGTCGTCTTTGTCAGGATCTGGAGCCACTGGTGACTAGAGTGTGGACGCTTAGGGTTGAGGGACAGGTGTGTGTGGGTGTGGGTATAAGTGGCTGTTTTGTTGAGTGACTCCCAAATGCTCACCAGCAAGATCTTATGGGGCCTTGGGCTCCTCCACTTTTGTTTTAAATTAGGATTAATTCCCAAGGACCCCAGTAGGTTTGTCACATAGTTTGGACTTAACTCTTCTCCCGCACCAGGTATAAGGTATCTGCTTATACCTTTTCCACTGAGAAAGTCCCATTTCCATCTTTTTCCCCAAGCACTACCCGCTGCCCCTATGTAGGCTGTTCTTCTGCTTGGTCACCTCTGTGGATACTAAGATGTCCCCATCACTGGAGGAAAGACTCCAGCAGTGTTAGTGGCAGAGGAGAAAAGGAAGCTGATCAGAGCAGCCTGACAACTGGTTTTACTTCCAGCCTCAGGGACAAGAGGAGCTCTTATCCTGTGCCAGCCTCACTTTCCCGGGCTGGCAGGGGCTGGGTGCTCTGTTCGGGCCCTGGAGTGGTCTGGTGGCCCAGCTGCTGGATGCAGTGTGCTGAGTTAGGTTCAGAAAAACTCTCTGAGTGCAGCAGCCTTGAAGCTGGGACCTCTGGATGGAATTCTGTTTTGATGGGGAAGCGCCAGGGCAGGGAGAGGAGCATGGTGATTAAGAAAGTGGACTTCAGAGTCACACAGAACTGGATTCAAGCCCTGGTTCTGTTGCTTGCCCATGTAAACTTGGGCAGGTCCCTTAAATGCTCAGAGCCTCGGCTTCCCTACCTGTGAGAATGAGGGTAATGGTTCCTCCCTTGTTGCTGTTGTGGTAGGGCCTGTAGCTCAGTGCTTGACACAGAATAAGCAGTTAACAAATGCTCCCGTCAGTGGTGGTGGTGGTGAAGGGCTCCCTAGAATCCATGGTGCTGGCTTCTGTTGGCTCTGGTTTGAGTGATGGAGGGAAGCTCAGATGAAAGAGCTAACTAGTAATTTAGACTGTGGGTTACAGTCTGGCCAGACGATGGCCCTGCAGCTTTGGGAGAAGGGAGCTTAGAGGGGGCGGGCCCCTTCCTACGACTTCCTCATGTCCCTGGCAAATGAGTCCCCTGCTCCCCACCCAGCTGGGGGCGGTCTGCCCTGGCCTGCCCCCTTCCGAGTCCTCCTGGGAGGCTGGGGAGGCTGTGCTTATGTGCCTGCGCCTAAATGTGACTTGAGTTGCCAGGGCCTTTCCTAAATGAAGGCTGTGGAGGAGGCTTACGCTGGGGACAAAAATTTAGAGAAGGCAGGCATTCTAGGGTCCCACAGGGAATTAGGAGAAAACCTCCATGCCCGATGTGTGGAAAAGGGGGAGAAGTTCATCCTCTGGGCTGCACTGTGCCTGGGATTCTGGTTGTGTTGGGTCTGTGGGCTCAGCAGGGAGGAGTACTGGCAATCCATCACTGATGCTCCACATGGCTAATGAAGGCACCTGAGGAACTAAGAAGGTCCATGATGAAAAGGCTTGGAATGTCCACATCAACTCCATCCCACATGACTTTTGTAGATTGGTGCTTGACCTGCCAGCTGGGAATGACTATTCTAGTCTGAGCATGTGAAAAGCAGATGGAGAACAGGAGCACGACTGTCTGCGGGAGGAATCCCCAGGACAGGTGTGATGGGGCGTCCTGTCCCCTTCAGTGCCCACGATGGGGCAGATGCAGGGACCTGGAATTAAGGGGCAGAGGGAGGCCCAATGTATGGACTTCTCACCATGCTCACTTTCCAGAAGGCATGGTCAGGCTTCTCAGCTACCCACACCATGGTTCATCTGGGACAGGGTACCTCAAAATCCAAACAAAAAGTGTTTCAAGTCTAATAGCAAATATGTAACGAGCGTGCACTGGGTGCCAAAATCTCAGGATTTAAAAATAAAACAAGAAGTGCTAGCATTCACCATCCTGAGGGCTGTCAGTCCCCTGCTCTATTTTGCCATCTTCCCCCTCCTTGCGTCCTCATGGTAGGCCTGTGGGAGGAGACATGAACATCCTGGTTTCCTAGATGAGGAAACTGCATCCAGAAAGCCCAGGTGGCCCACTGCCGAAGGTGGCACAGCCAAACGGCAGCAGAAACAGTAGTCGAACCCAGCATGGGGGCTGCAGAGCAGCAGCTTCCGGCATGTGTTGCCAGCCAGCACTGGTGTCCCCTCGCTGTCCTGGGAAGAGCCCAGAGTCTGCCTCAACCCTCAGACCACCTGTGGCTCTGCTGCACTCATATGTCACACCCACCAGGAATTTGCAGTGTCGAGAACTGACTCGAAAAGCAGGAGGCTGGAGCCTGTGTTTGAGCTTTGTCAGGTGGGGGCCGTGAAAGATTGGAGAGAGGCATGGCCGCCTGCTGTGGGAAAACACAGGTTAAGAGGTAGAGGACCTGGGCCCTAATCCCTGCAAGGGAGAAGGGCCCAGCTGGCCTTGGGACTAGTCCAGCCACAGGAGAGGGGCTCTGTGCTCCCTTGGCCAGCAGGTGCCCTCGCACTCCCAGTCATCCTGAGGGGACGGGATGCTCCTTCCAAGGGTGGGCAACGCTGGGAGAATAGGGAAAGCTGAGCCTCATCTACTGGATTTCCTCCTCTCTGAGAACAGAGCGCATAGATCCCATTACCTTTCCTGATGCTGACACTTCATCCATCTTTCTGGTGGTGTGAGGCACACTTATGTTTCAAGGATCTATGAGGATATCATCATCCCAAAGATGTCCACATCCTAAACCTCAGAACCTGTGCCTGTGCTCCCTTCCGTGGCAAAGGGACTTTGCAGATGGGCTTAAGTGAAGGACCTTGAAGTGGGAGATGATCTTGGACTTTCCAGCTAGGTCCAATGTTCTCCACTTGATGGGGTGTCAGAGTCAGAAGGAGACACGATGACAGGAGTGAGAGGGGGAGATGTCTGAAGATGTTCCACAGCTGGCTTTGAAGATGGGGGAAGGGGCCATGAGCCAAAGAATGTGAGCAGCCTCCAGCAGCTAGAAGAGGCGAGGAAACAGATTCTCCTAGAGCCTTCAGGAGAGCGTGGCACTGACAACCCCCTGACTTTTAGTAGAGTGGGGCCCATCTTGGACTTCTGACCTCCAGAGTGGTGAGATATTTCATGTTATTTGAAGTCACAAATTTTGTGGAAGTTTGTCACAGCAGCAGGAGGAAACTAGTACAGTCACAAAGACCCAAGGGTAGGCTGGAGGAGAAAACCAGTAGAGCCTAGTCCTTGACACGCCCCAGAGCTGCCTCCCTCCAGGTCCTGCTGCTGTACGCAGGCCACTGGTCCTACGTGCTCTTTCTGTGGAGGCCCGGTCTCCACCTTGCTGCCAGCTGGCTGCCCTAGCATCTGCAGCGTCTCAGCATCTGTCTCCTTTGGAATTACATCTGACAGCACGTGGAGCAAACAGAGGGATACAGGTCACAGGGACAATGTCCACGTCACTGCTGTGGGAAGGTGCCCCTTCTTTCCCATGGGATCACGATTGTGAGCACTGTGACAGTGATTTCTCCCCATTTGGCTGCATTTCTTAACAATTTCTGTCCCTGTGGCTGTGCTCTGGAGAGCCAGGGCTCCCAGAAGGCTGCCAGCCAGAAGATGGCTTCTCAGTGACGTCTGGGAACAGGAAGGAGAATTCACTCCACTTTTGTCCCTGTGTAGAAAGCCAAAACAGTGGTGGGATCTGTGAGCTTTTTTCAGAAATACCTTTTGGCTTTGGTGTACTCGGAGCCAAGCACTAAACCAACACCTTCATCCACAGCTTTAAGAAGAAAGGGTGTGATTGGCAACTGACTTTGTTGAGAGGAACTGTTAGGCTGTGGTGATGGACATGGGGGCGGGTTGGCCGGGACAGTCAGCTTTGGTGTTTTGCTTTGTTTTCCCTTAAGGGCTCGGGAATCTTCCATGAACAGACTAGCCTTTGCTCACAGTGGGCCTCCTCCCAGAACCCGATGGATCCACACATCCCCAGACCTTTGAACAACTTAGAAAAACAAATCAACTCTTTATCCAGAGGAATTTAGCTCAGACAGTTGCCATGGGATTTGGGCATTTCAAGGCTGTTATAAAAGAGGGTGAGGCACAGATAGAAGGCCAGACAAACGAGACAGTGACACCTGTCTCCGGGCACTGACAGGTGTCGGTGATGGGCTGTTGAACAAGTCCCTCTGCACCCCGGGCCTCAGTTTCCCTACCTGCTCCCTAGATGTTCTCGATGGATCCATCCATTTCTGACTCATACAGTTGGTTAATTCCAGGCTGGAACATCGTCCCAGTCCTAGCTTTATAACATTAACACTGAGGACTTCTTGATGCATCCAGAAGTAAGGAGAAACTCTTTCTTGAAGAGTTCCAAAGAATTCTACAGAGAGGCTCAGCAGACTGTCCTTGGAATTTGCAAAGAGATCTCAATTTCCCAGATAATTCCAGACCAGGGTGTGGCAGAGCGATACCAGCTCTGTGAGGAGTCACTGGGCAGCCTTGACATCTGCCTGCAATGGCTCCCTCTCCACCTCTCCCTGGGTGCACAGCCAGTCAGAGACCTTCTGGTGGCCTGGCCTCTAGGGAATCATGTCCAGTTGATCTGCATCAGATAAAAAAATGGCTTCATGCACTAGACCGACTCCTCTAAGCACTGAAAACATTGTAATACTACTCCTTCCACCCCCACTATTGCCAACCCCAAACAAGAACCAACACTGAACCGTGACGCTGAAATTAATCACTTTGTAGATTGATGATCGTAAGTTTATTGACACTGAACTTTTCTCGCCTATTGAGGGACCTGCATTGCTTCTCAGGCCTGGAGTGTTTTGCATGACAGCGTTTAAGGTTGTGGACTTTAGAGTCTGAGGGGACTGGGATCCAAGCTCAGTTCTGTCTCTTTGCATGACCTTGAGTAAGTCATTTAATCTTCTAAACCTCCACTCCTTCATTCTCAAAAAGGGAATAATGGCATTTCCTATTCCTTAATCACAGGTTTATTAGAGCTCCACATTACCATTCATTGAGTGCTTACTATATGCTGGGCACATATACCATGCCATTTAATCTATGCAATAATCTCATGATGGTTTTGTGTATGTGTGTGTGTGTGGGGGGGGTAACTATTGTTCCTACTGTACAGATAAGTTCTAGACTCAGAGAATCTATGTGACATCCAAGGTCATAGTAGTAAGTGATGGAGCTGGGACTCAAAACCCAGGAACTGACTTTAACGTCCCCTTTCTGAACCACTGAGCCAACATCCACCAAATGCCCAATCAGTGGAGGCTGCTATTAGCATCACTCATTTGTGCCTGGCACACAGGAGGTGCTTAGTACCAATGAATGAATGGAGGGCTGTGTGCAGATGTCTGCAAACCCAACCCTGGAGCGTGTGTTGGTTCTCAGTCATAAGATACTGGTTCCTTTGACCTTGACAGGACGGCAAGTGGGCATATGACGTCCTTAGGGACTGTTCCAGGACAAGGCTTGGCAGAAGAATGCCCTCTGGGGTGCCCTGAGCAGTCTCTTTCTCTTCCTCTTCCTCCTGGGCAGCCAGGCACCTCTGGAGTCTGAGTCTGGACCCTGGATCCTGCAGGCGGGCACCGGGTTGCTTAGCTTTAAGGGGTAAGTTCAAAGCAAAAAGGAAGCTCTCTTAAAAGTGAAGGGCAGCATGAATGTCGGGGCCAAAGGAGGATGGTTGAGAATTCCTAGTAAAACTTTACAGCTTCCGTGTTTCCCCCTCCTCTAAATCTTCCCACGAAAATCATGCGTCTGGGAGGCCGTCTCGGCTGAACAAGGGCAGGAGCCACCCATTAGCCCAGCCGAAGTGGGGACTTTCTGGCTTCATTAGTGCCTGCCCATGGTCCTGGTGGACAGACAACCTATGAATTGGGGGCTGTGCTCCAGGCCCATGGGCAAGGAGAAGCAGCCACAGGTGCCCACCAGAGCTGGATGGCACTGACAGTGCCCTGGACTGCAAGTGGGCAGCGGAAGCTCAGCTGCTGTCCCTTTTATGTGTATTGACTTAGTGGAGTGCAAACATGTTAAAAGTTCACTTTCTCCTTTATAGGAGTCTATAAACAGTCTCTTAAACTGGAGCCCTAGGGCTTCAGCGAGACAAATGTAGGATCAGGCCTTGTGGGGGTGCATGCTTCCCTCAGCCTTCAGCTATGAGGTGTGAGCCTGTTTAAGATACAACTGCTGCAGGCTCATGCCAGCGGGCAGAGGGGTCTGGATGCAGGGACTGTCCTTGAGACCACCAGGCTATATCTGGTGAGTCCCTATTGGAGGCTGGCTGGCCCTTGTGGCCTTCTGGAGTATGAGGGTGAGAGAGTTCCTGTGCCCGAGAACATTGGGCTGGGCTCGCTGGCATTCTAGGTTTCTAAGCAAGCAGGTGTCTGTGGGAGAAATGTCCTGTTTGCAGTACTCAGGCAAGGAGAGCTCAGCAATCATCCTCCTTGGTGATGGGTCCTGGGGCAGCCTGCAGGGGCGAGGGAGGATGACAGGCCTGGGGCAGAGAGGAGGGCACCTGGAGCTGTCCCCTCTGGTGAACTTGTGTGGCCTTGGGAGCCATGGAGCCCACAGTGTGCGTGCCTGTGGGACACACCTGGAGAGGACGGCTGAGGGAGCAGTGACGAGCCTCATGGACAAGCGCCAGGAGGCAGTCACAGGCTTTGGAAATGGCATTTGCTCACTAGGCCTCAGTTTCCACATCTGTCCGGTTGGAGGGTGGCCCCTACTCTGCCTGCCAGTCCCTTGGGGTTGTCATGAGGATATAGTTAGAGGAGTTTGGGGATGGCAGGACAGGCATTTTGTGGCCCAGAGCTCTTTAGAAGCTACTGTAGGATGGCCAGGTGACCCCAGCAGGTGTGGAGACCAGAGCCTAACACTCATGAGTTCACCTATTAGCTAACAGGCGGCCGAGTGGATGCAGGTGCAGGGTCACTCCGAGGGCCTGGCCAGGGCCACCCTGTCCTGCTCTCCATGCCCTGGTGTGTGCCACGCCATGGCTTTGAGCAGGAGCACCTGGAGCGTCGCTGCTCACAGCCACGTGCATATGCATCAGGGCATCCACCTGGCGTCTGCGTCTCTCTCAGCTCTGCTGACCTGACCTGTGCAGGGGGCCGTGTCCCTGAATGGGTTCTGCAAGTACAGCTGGGGCCTCAATCCATCAGCTCTCACTCCCCCAGGGTACCTGGTACCTGGCCTCAGGTGGCTGAAGCCAGGCAGTGAGCAGGTCCCTTTGGAAACCGGGGGATGGTTAGTGGGACGAGACTAGCCCCATTGGCCCCTTACAGGTCTGGCCAGGGCATGAAATTCCATACCAGCACCTAAGTGACCTTCAGCCCAGGTTCAAACAAGTCTGAGCTTTCCTGAGAGGAGGAGGTGTTCAAAGCTAAATGAAAGCCAGGAAAGGAAACACAAATGTCTTATTAAAAGGACAGTCATCCCTCTGGGTGCACATCTATTCAAAACACAGGAAGAGGTTAGACAGGTTCTCTGCCTGAGAGGCAGGCTGGCTTTGAAGTCAGAGCTGGTTTCCTGATGCCACCTTGCTGGAATTCCTTAGCTTGTCTGAGTCCATAAGATAGAGAGGTGTCACTAATGGTGAAGTATTTGGAGGGAGTTGAATGTGATACGAATGTCAGGCACCCAGCACTGCCGGGTCATAGAAATGTTCGGTCCATGGGTGTTACGGTTTCCACCATCACAGTACCACTGTCGTCATTATTACTAGCATAGAACCATTTGCTTAGGGAAATGACTTGGCTGAGGCTTTTGCTCCATACACTGAATCAAATGATACAGAAAGCATGGGGTGTCACCCTGAAGGGCTCCATGGCTCAGTGTTCTCGAACAGAGCCAATCAGTGCAATTCCCTGCAATGCGGGGAGATGTCCTATAATCTGTGCTGTCCAGCACGGTAGCCACTAACCACATGTGGCTGCCAACCATTTGAAATGCAGCTAGTGTGAATGAGGAACTGAATTTTTAATTTTACTTAACTTTGGTTTAAATTTAAATACACATGCGACTAGTGTCTACTGTATCGGCAGTGCAGTTCTAGGATGTTTCTCCCGGGTGGACGTTGCCCAGCTCCTCTCTGAGCTGTGATAGCACTGCATGAAGGGGCTGGCCGATGCCTCCAGCACCCTCGGCCGCATGTAGCAAAGGTGGGTTCTGATGGTGTGTGGTAGTGACCGCCACCCGGATGTGAGCTGGCCACTCTGGAGCATGGACTGTAGCCAGAGCCTGTGTTTCAGGTGTAGCTGTTACACAGCTTCCACCTCCACGGGAATCAAAGTGAGAGACACAGTTCCCATCCACTAAGCATTTCCGTCTGATGCTGTGTGGCCAACTCGATTTTACAGAAGAAGACATGCCCTGAAGAGGGGGCGGTGACTTGTCCCAAGAGCACGAGATGGTGGCCTACCTCTTCATGCCCCTAACCAGTGCCTCCGATCACAGAGTAAAGGACCAGCTGGGTTTCCTACCGAAGGTGAGCCAAGCGCAGAGGCTCAAGGTCACGGGTACAGGTGCACAGGGCTTCCCTCCCCTCCCCGGGCCTCCCTGAATGGTGAGAAGCCTCCCTGTATCCTGTCATCTGTCCTGACACCTGTATCCTGTCATCTGTCCTGACAAAGCCTCTGGCAGTGGAGTGGCCTGGGCAGTAGCTTCCCGTGTTACAGCTGCGGGGATGGAGGCTCAGAGGGGTGGAGCCCCTGCCCGAGATCCCACAGGGAGTTGGCCAGCTGCCGGGAGGCCTTCACTGAGCCCTGTTCCCCCCTCCCTCTAGGCAAGTCCTCCGCGCCTTGTTGGACTTCCTGTGGCACTCCTGGGTAGATGGCCACACCCGAGGCACATCCCCGAGATCTGGCTTCCAGCAGAGCGGTCCACAGAGGCTGGGCAGGCCCGGAGTGGGGTGGTCCTGCTCGGAGGGCGGGGGCTGACAGGCCTTAATGGGCACATTGTCCCCCCGCTGCGAGAGCCCGGCCCCGCCACTTCCTCACACGCGACGTGCTGGATGAGCTCATGTCTGAGGCTGTGGGCGGCACGGGGCAGCCCAGCTCGGCTGCAGGGAGGCCCGTCCCGGAGAAGCCCGCGCGGGCTGGGGGCTGGGGTGGGGCCGGCCGAGCCGTGAGGCGGAACCTTGTAATGAGCGACGGCGGCTGGATTTATGGGGCTGCGCACGTGCGCCCAGCCTTCCTGCGAGGGCCTCACATGGGAACAAAAACAAGTCCTGGCCCGAGAACGGCGCGACTGAGTCTTAACAAGGGCGCAGTAATTACTGGAAGGCCCGGGACCCCAACCTGGGAGGAGCAGAACTTGGGCCCGTTCCTGTGTCTTCCTGTGTCTTCCTGTGGGCTTTGCTGCGGTCCCTCGTCTTTTTGCCCAGGAGGCCCAGGAGGAAGCGCAGACTCTCAGGGCCGGCCCCAGCTCCTGCTCGCTCCAGCTCTGTGGTCTTGGACAAGGTGCTCATCCGAGCCTCTCCTCCCTTTTTGAGGCCCCTGGGAGGCAGCATATCAGGATGAAAGAGAGTTGACTGCAGAGTCACTCGTCATTGGCTGTGAGTCCTGGTTCTGCCGGGTTCCTGCTGTGTGGCCTGGGCAAGTCACTTCACCTCTGATCTAAGCTCCCTTTACCTAGAAAGCAGGGCTATGATGTTGCCTCTGCAGGGCTGTTAGGAGGATTTGATGAAATGAAGCACGCAGACTCCTCAGCCTATGTGCCCACCTACGCTAACTGGCACACAGGCAAGGGCTCTCTGCTGGCATAATTCACAGGCCTCTCCTGCAGACATGGCCCACTGTTTTCCCTGTTGATTGACACTGGATTTAGCATCTATCCAGAAAGGTCCCTGTCCACTCCCTTTTCAAATCGGGAGCCTGGAAGAGCAGAAGCACTAGATGCCATGAGACCCAGGCTGTGGTTAGCAGTGGCAAGATGGGCCTGAGCTGTGGCCTGGAGCCAACATCAGACTCTGAAGCCACCATGCACCTGCTTGAAGTGAGAGGTCCAGCAGGATGGGTTACCCCCCGCTGTCACCTGGGCTGACTTTCACATGGGCATGAGGGGGAGAGAGGGAGCATGGGCATGTTATTCCCACGTTCCTCTCTCTGAATCAGGCCCTCTGCCTGCTGCTTGGCCTTTGAGTCATGTTGTTGATTCATAGAGCCACCAAGAGAGAGCCCCTGCCCTGCCCTGTGCCCTTGGGGTGAGGCAGTGAGCGTGCAGCAGGTGTACTGCCCCTGGCCTCTGCCTTCATGGAGGGCGGGGTCTCCTTTGCTCATCCCCAGAGCCTATTACAGAGCTTGGCCCAGTGGGCTCAGGGAATGTGTGCCTGAGTGGTGCTGAGTGTCTGATGAGGTAGATGGCCGTGTACCACATGACAGCTGTTCAGAAGGCACAGTGTGTGGCTGGCAGGTGCGCAGGGTGCGCTGAGAGAGAACCTCCCTTCGACAGGGTGGTCACGGAGGACTTCCTGGAGGAGGCATTAAGGGATGTCTAAGAGCGGAGCCCTGCAGGGTTGAGTAGGATTATAAATAAATGGAGGCTGTAGTGTATTTGGGTGGGGGAACTGGTGTATGCAAAGGCCCGAAAGTGAGATATGAATGGCCATAGGAAGTACAGTGGAGAGCATGCAAGGTGGGTGGTGTGAGATGCGGCTGAAGAGGAGAACACTCCTTTCTCCCTTCCCAGGCCTGCCAAGCTGTTAGAAGGCAGCTTCTAAACTTCCGTGCACCTCAGATTCCTCAGCTATCAAATGGAGACGCTGCCATCACTATCTGCAGGTGTTGTAGGATTACACGGGCAGGGTGAGTGTGGGTGTTTTGTATGCATAAAGGGCTGAGTGGGGTGTGGTGATGGTTTTGGGGGTGCTGCCCTTTGAGACAACCTGGGGTGACTGGGGACACAGGAGAGGAGGACAGGACACTCCAGGAGAGGGTGCCCTGGAAAAAGATGCCCCTCGGGTGGAATCTCAGTGGATTTGCCCATAATTAAATCTTGGAGGGGCTGTTAGTGACTGCGAACAAATATATCGTAAGCACTTTGAGCTGAGTGAAAGTTTCATAAGTTAGCCCAGCACTGGCTCGAGGTGGCGTTTCCCTCCAGAGGATGTGGCCTCCGGGCCAAGTGCATTCTCTCCAGGGTCCAGAGGCCTCCCCTAGGTGGGAATCCGGAGCCAGGACCTCCATGGGACCTAATAAGGAGCTGCTGGCTTTCAATTACGCATGCGGCCCTGGCTCCGGGCTGTTTGACTGACAGCTCATTACCCCACTGCCATTTCTGGGCAGTGGAATTTAATCTCCCAGATGGGAAGCTAATCAATTTGCCCATCCGCTGCAGCTGAGCCTACTTGAACTCAATTCTAATTTATTCTCTTAAGCTTAGGAAGCCTTGTCGTTCCAAGGTACAGAAATATCAGGTTTCCTAGCCAGTCTGGCCAAAGAGTGCACAGGCAGATGAGCCAAGAGGGTCGTGCCTGGGGCCCGACCTGGGTGAGCAGTGGTGGTCAGCAGGGGACGTGCCATCTCAGTTGGCTCTCACCCAGCAGTCCAGGTTCCTGGATGGGAAGGGCATGTATGGGAATGGGGGATGGTGTGACACCTGATGTCGGGATCCAGGGTTCCTGTCCCAGGGCTCAGGACAGGAAGAGACTCCCCAGCAAGGCTGATCTGACCTCTTGCCTGCTTGTGTTCTGGAGACATGCTAGTGATCATCACTCAGTGATCATTGCTTTGGTTACAGGGCTTTGAACATAAGATTTGGAGGGTGTCTTTCCAGGATTTTGAGCTTTTTACACTCAAGGAGCAATTACAGACTTGAAGCCAAGGTGACCTTTAACCCATGACATTGGGACCATTTTCCTCCTCTGCCCAGCAGGGCCATCACAGGGCCTCTTTGCCAGGGAGCACACGACCTGCTAGGGGTGCTCTAGGGCACATTCATGCAGACACCGAGTGTGCGCAGGCCGCGGTGGTGCATGGCTGCTGTCCTCTGCTGTGGGTGCTGGGTCCCCCATCAGACCCCAGGGAGTCCCAGGCGCCCTGTTCTAAGTGAGCCAAGGGAGTTGTTAGTGGAAGGTCTGCGGACAGTTCTGGTCACTTCACAGGGCAAAACAGACCAAGGAGGGTCTCTCGAGGAGAAATGTCAGCTCTGTTTTGTGGGAGACAGAATCGTGGCTGCTCTCTGCCCAAGTTCAAAGGGTGTTTGTCTGCGTGTTCCTCATTTCTGTACTTCGCCAACACAGAGGGCTCTGAGGCCTCACTATGTGCACATGAATGTATGTGTGTGTGCGTGTGCACCCATGGGAATGGGTGAATGTGGGAGGGTGGGGGTTGCTTAGCGTGAAGAATGGGAGTGAGGAAGAAGTGCTTCCTACAGAGTGTTTCTAAGACACTCTTCTTCTCTGAGTCTGACAAGGTAGCCCAGGCTGGGTTGGTTTCCAGGGTCAGAGAAAGGCCACTCTATTTACACACCTTGCAGAGGTGCATGGAGGGCAGGGCAGGGGCCGGGGATTAATGAGCAGTGTTACTGCCTGCCTGTCAGGAGGCTCATGTGATGTTGTTTTGATATGGGGGGGCCCCCAGAAGCAAACACAACAGGCCAGGTTATAAATGGAAGAAAAGGTGAAGAAAAGGTGGCCTCGCCCCCTGCCATTGAGCGTTCCTCTTTCTTCTCGGCTGGGAGTGGGCCCCAGGACCCCCCTCCTCACCCCAGTGCCTTCAGGTGGATCACTGGAAGGCGGCACCAAGGCCAGCTCCCAAGATAACATCGGCTAGGGGTGCCCAGCAGCAAAAATTAAACATCATAGTTGCTAATGAATAAATTGACCAAGCCATCATTCCAGGACCATTCAGGGTGATGGGCGAGGCAGCCTGAGTGACAAATAAGGAAACGAGAGGCTTGCCTGGCCCAGAGTAGACAGGCCCAGTGGGGGCTTCCACCTCTTGAGAAAGGCTGACCACCCCGGGACTGGGAAGGGCAGGACCTTGGGTGAGAAAGGGAAGTTACCGCCCACCTCTTTCCCTTTTTTCTGTTTTTGCCTTGGTGTAGGCCAAGTCCTCTGTCGGGACTGACTCCAGCTGTGACCAAACATAGCCCCCTGACCCTGAATGGGAGGGGGAATTCTGCCACAGACAAATTCATGGGTGGACAACTCCAAATGCTGGAGATGGCATGTAGCGAGCAGAGGCCAGGGCTGGAGTGGCTTTTCTAGGTGGGAAGACGGTGCGGACTGAGATCCTCCACAAGAGTGTGCAGGAGTTCCGCACCTGGGGCTGAGGGGAACAGCCCCTGTGCCAGCCTTCCTTCTGTTACCCATCGCCTTACTCTCCTGGTCTGGGAGATTCCAACCTTTCCTACCAAATCCAGAACTAGGGTTATTGCTCCAAGAAGCCCTTCCTGAGCCTGCTCAGCCAGTGAGCAAAACTCTCTGCTCCGAGCCCCTGCCTTTTTAGCAGGTACTTCTCTGGGTTAGTGCTTGCTGGACAATGCTTGCTTACCCACCTTTGTAAGAAACCCTTAATCTGAGGCCTCTTTCATAGAAAGCATTCAGTAAGTCCTTGTTGACCATTGGATTGCTTTAAATGCACATTCCTATTCATCTGTCATCCAACAAGTTCTGTTTATGTTCCCAGGGCCAGCCACACAGGACCTCTCAGTGAGTAGGCAAGAAGCCCTGCATAACCTGAAGAACAAAATATTGGGATGGATAGCAAAGGAGACTTCAGCTCCAGGGGAGCTGGTTGTAGAGTCAGAGCTGGGTTCAAATCCCACCTCCACCATTCATGGCTGTGTGACCTTGGGGAATACACTTCACCTCTCTGTGTCATAGTCATAGTTTCCTCATCTGTAAAACAGGGGGTAGTATCACCTACCTCATAGGGTTGCAATGAGAAGTCAATGATGTATGTAGAGGACACACACACTCAGTGGTTGTTATTGTCAGCGTAGTCCCAGTTGGAGCCACAGCATTGCGTTAGATCTCAGGTGTTATTTAAAGGGGCCCACGGAGGAGCACTGAGAAAATCATCTGGATTATTCAGGGCAGGGCCCAGCTGTTGAGGGCAAGAATTGTTCTTGAGAAATGAATGGGAGCAGGTGTTGTCTGCCTAATGCTGCCGCTGGATCACAGGGTGGCATGGCTGTGAGGTTGGGGTAGGCTGGGGGGAGCTCAGCACAGCAACAGTGGATGGGGCAGCTCTGTCAGCGGCACCCACTGCATGCCTGCCTCTGAAGGCTTACAGTGAAGGGAAGGGCTGGGCTGTAACACTTAACCTCTCTAGAACCTGCAGGATTTTACCCCCTCACGAAACACTTTCATTTCTGGTAAGTTTACTAACTGCAAACTTGTCATTTGAATAGAGGCATGTGTGCATTTCAGGACGTTCCTTGCAGTTGTACCAATTTTTTAAAAGTAATGAGCTTTTTTCCTCCCTTAAAGCAGGAGGCTGACATCAGAGAACAGTTTTTGATTCCAGTTTTAAAAATGAACTGAGCGGCTTAGAAATGGTAGAAACCCCAGGCAGCTTATTGGCTCACTTCCCCTCAGTTTCATTGAAAAGAATTTCTTCAGTGTACGCACATCACAGAGCATGATGCACTTTGGATCATTCAAAGTTTAAAAACATTTAGGTGACTATGGTGAATCATTCATGCAAACACGGATAAATGCAGTTTCTTCTTCTGTGCAATCACAGGGAGAGCAGACACCCACAACCCTTTTCTCTAGTTCTCAGGCCTTTTAGTGACATCTAGTGGAGGATCTTTGAAACACACATTTGCTTCTATGGTGTTCCTCTAAAGGTAAGCCCATCCAATTAATCAAGAAGTCAGTTAAACCCTGTGTCCATGTAAAAGTCCCTCTGTGTTTCAGTCTCTGAGTTAGAAATACCACCAAGGCCGAATGGACTCTCTCTGACTGCTGATAAAAGCGTGCCATCAGGAACCCTCTATCACAGTAGTCAGAAACTCTGCATTTGAATCTGGTTGTCACTTTTCAGCAGTGTGATCTCCTCCCAGCTATAAAAATGTATCTAATAACAGGAACTGCCCTATAGGGTTATTGCAATGACCAAATGAAATGATGCCCGTGAAGGACTCAGCATAGGACCTGACATACAGTAAATATCAGTCTGATAAGCTAACAGTAGCCACAATTTTCCATTACCCTCCATCCACACTACAGATCCTACCTGCAGAAATAATGCTCTTGGGTGGAGGGCCGCAGAGTATGGTTTGTCTAAGCAGTTTACTGTTATTCATTATGAAGTGGTGTCGTTTTAAGATGCATCTTCTTAAAAAAAAATGCAAAGTTTCCCCCCTCCCCCACTGCTCTCTCTCGTTTCAAACGCTAATCATGAAGTAGGAATACATAATCTAGACCCAGCAAAGATCTTGGAAAAGAAACGTAACGTAGCCCCTTATGTTCAGATGAAATTTGGAAAAATCATCTTTCAGCTTTGAGTTGGAAGTCGTTGCCTTTTCATGGAAAAGATTGGTTGTGTGATGCTCTAGGACCTTCTGTTTTGAAGAGTTTGGATTAGGTACAGTTTGGGAAGGAAAAGTAATCCTTGACATTCTTCCATGATATGAAGTGTACTGCATATTTCTTCTTGGTTAAAGTCTGCTTTAGAAGCAGGCATGTTTCTTCTTTTTCTTTTTTTTTTTTTTTTTTTAAAGACATGGAAAGAGTCTTCTGTGTATTTTAGGCAAATTTAGGTTAAGGTGTAAGTGCCCTTTGAAGCAAAAAGTGTCCATGTTTTGCTAACATATTTTAGCTACTCTGGCTTGGCTGAGGTCTTCCTAAAGAATCAACATCCCTCAACAGCCTGGGGGGTGAGAAGACATGTGACAGCAGCCAGCAAATCCCAGGAGCCTTGGCCATGGCGGCTTGTCCTTGAAAAGCTCCTGGCACCCTTCTGCCAGGGGATCCTGTCCTACAGGGATGACAGACCCAGCAGCCCCGGCAGAGGGCATGAGGCTCCAGCAGCTCCATTAGCAAGTGGCTAGGCCCAGCCCTGAGCCAGAGACTGTCAGAAGGGGACAATGGTAGGAGAGAGCTGGGCTCAGGGTCTGGAGCCCTGGCTCTGCGCCAGCCTGCCACATGCCACCCGCCCGGCTTCTGATACACTCCCTCCTTCATCTGTGGAATGAGGATAACACCCCGGCCCAAGGGTCACACACAACCAAAAGGAAAGAATTTATAAGAATTCTTTCTACAAACCACTGGGGCCAGCAGATGGCCCACACCAGCCGAGGTTGCACTGAAACTGTGGAGCGTCCAAGGAGTTGTGGGGGCAGGGTGTGGGTTGAGGGGGGATGGACCATCCTGCTCCCACATCCTGTGACTGCAGAGGCCAACTTAGGACCCGCGACTCATGGGCACAGTAACCGAAACACATCAGTCACAACAACAGTTTAACATTTTACTAAATCAACTCACACAAATTCCAAATTGCAAATATAATTAAGGACAACAGATTCTGCTTTTCCTTTTAAATCTTTCATTTTCAAATCCATCATTAAGACAAAAAGTAACCAAAAATTAGGTTTGTTGCAAATTCATGATTCTTCTGAGGAAAAAAAAATAAAGAACATTAGAGTAAAAAGAACGCCACTGGGTGTACGGGGAAGCACCACAACACACGGTTACAAACAGGGCTTCCTGGGTTCGGCAACAGGTAAAAGACGCTGTTCTCCTCACTGCTGTGCGCCAATCAGGGTTTCGTTAAAATAAAACTTAGAAAATCTCCTAGGTTACACTAAGTCAGACACAGTCTGGAACACAGTGCTTAACAGTAATGCCAACTATCAGTGCTAACATAAAAACATTTTAGAAGGTCAAAAACAATTAAACTGCAAACCAAAGCCTTATTTTCCCTAGATGAGCAAAATTGAAAATGAAAGGGTTCCCCACCTCCCAGTAGGAGTGAAGGGGATTTTTCTTTTCGTTTACATTGGAGGTGGGGTACATGGTGCAGCTGGTTCTGTGGTTGCTCAACCTAGTTGGCGTCCAGCTTGGCCATTTCCTGCACATAGATCCCTATACTCTCGCTGTCAAAAAGCACGAAGTACACTGTTTTGATGGAAGAGGACATTGTGGACACAAAGTAACTGGAGATGGCCTTCAGAATCAGCTGAGCTGCTGTCTGCTTCGGAAAACCATTCCTGTAGGAGAGAAGACAAGCGCTCAGCAACTGGGATGCAGCCGGGGCGCAGGACCTGCCCAGCCCTGTGGGCAGCTTGCCTTGTGTTGGGCTGGTGTGTGTTGAGCCCCGTGTCTGCTTGGACACCAGTGTGGGAAAGCCCAGTGCCCAGAAGACGGGATGGGGGACAGAAAACTGGGCAGAGAGCTGGCACCTACAGAAGGATGTACAATATGCTTCTAGAGAAGGCAGCAGCCGGCACACGGAATAGTGTTTTGTGGTGTGCTTTAAGGCCCTGAAGTGCAGTGTGAGCGCCTGAATTTCTTTTTCCATCATCCCTGCCACTAGCACAGTGCCTGAGCCACAGCCCAGGCTCTCGATGTCAGCTCCAGGGAATGGCTGAAGGTTCTCTAGGGAGGCACTGACCTCTGTCCACCCACACAGAAGAGTTACCCCTTCACACCAGGGGCCACTGCCCAGGAATCCACCCTCCAACACACACCAGCAGTACCACCCTAGAGGCTAGAATGGAAGGAGCTGTGAGCTGTTCTACTCAGGGCCATCTTCCAAGTTTCCAGGCCAAATGTATTTGAATCCACATACATTTCCACTTCAAATCAATGTCATGTGGCAATTTTTGGAGGTAGGTGCTCTGGACTTAAAAATATCCTGGCCAATAGATTTCACCAATAGGTGACGTCAGGACTGGCAAGAGTGGCCCTCGCTGCTCTGTGGTGTGCCTGAGGCTGCTCCTGGTCAGCATGGCATATGGGTGACCCAGGAGGACAGGGGCAGCTTGTGTAGTCTAGTGAAAACCCGGGTTTAGAGCCAGTGGCCCTGGATTCACATCCCTTACTGGTCCCATTTTATAGTTAAGGATACTGAGGGTGAGTCTGGGGTCAGCTCTCATGGGTAGCTCTTTGTTCACTGGCAGATTTATAGTCATCAATCTGCCTGAGCCTGAGGGCATGTTGGTGTCCAAAGCACTCGGCCAGCCTGCCTATTTCAGCTGGAGCTCTCCCTCACGTGGGGCACCTGCTGCCAGGTAGAGGAGTTTCCAGATGAGTACGGTGGGCATCTCTGTGATGTTAGACCTGCACAGCTTCCTCTCCAGGAGACCCTGGTGATTCTAGACCAATAGGTGGGCCAGGATGGAGTGTGGCATGGATAGGGAAGAAAAAGGGCTCTGCTGAGGGTGGGCAGGTCATTCCTCTGGCACCAGTGCCGTTTGCAGATGTGAAATCTCAGCCCACCTCAGGCACAGCTGCCTTGACTATATTCACAGGAGTCGAGGAGAACCGAGGACAGGTTGTCTGGAATAAGCTCCGTTGGGAACTGCTTGGAGAGAGAACTTCCATCTTCCATTTTTCGGGGCATCTTTCCAGCAGCTCATGCTGCTTCCAGCTTGGGCTGGGTTCCTTGGTCCTGTTGTAGCCTGTACTTGGGTCAAGGGAACTACAAGGGCTTCTGGAGGAGGCAGAGCCAGTCTGTGGATATGACCTGTATGAATGGGGGCTGAGAGGAGCTGTGAGAAGTTGCTTTCTGGATGTGAAGTCCAAGACCATGCTCTTCCAGTTCCAAGCTCCCCACAGTGAGGTGCCCTCCTGCCTGTCTCAGCCTCACACCTGCACAGGGAGCTGGGCTGCGGTGAGGGCCTATGGAACTGCTGCGAATAGGAGTTGTCATGTGGCCTGATGGTCTGTCTAGCTGAGCTAGCCCCAGGGCAGTGCTTCTGTAGCTGCAGCCAGGCTGCCTACCCAGGCAGCTGTCTCTAACACTTGGCTACACAAGCTGGCTGAGATGCGGTTTGATGCAGACACAGCATGGCCTGGCCCATGCCCATGCCATGCCGACTGGGAGGTCCCAAGGGGTCTCCATGGAACACCAAAAGGGTGCCAGTCACTCCCACCTGTGACCAGTGCTTTCTGACACAGACCCGTCCTGGGGCTTTCCCTGCCTCTGCTTGGACCCTTGCAAAAGGGTATGTGACTTTCACTCAGAAAGTGCTCTTTCCTATTCCTCTACATCATCAGTTCTAAAACTGTAGCCTGCATCAGAATTCTGGAGGGCTTGTCAAAACACAAGAGTTTGATTCAGCAGGTCTAGCAAGCACTCTGTGACAACTGCTGTTCTACAAATAGCCAGCATGGACTTTATGATCTAAGGTGGCAGGGTGGACCCAGAGGTTGAGGATCTGCAAATGCGGGAGAAGGGTATCAAGTTTTAGACCTGCAGTGTCCCCACCTGCCTACCCTCCGTAAAGAGAGAGCAGGCAGTTCCACCGGAATGTGCCTAGCCTTGCAAGCATTTCAGGGTTGTTGGTGGATCAACATGAAGCTGGATTTGTTTCCAGGAAAAACCTCTGTTGACAAATCCCTCCCTCTGTCCTAGGAAGCCACAGCCTAAGGAAGAAACCATGCCATGGGACTGTGGCTGCTCTGGACTGTGCAGGCTGCCAGGAAGGAATGGTGGAGGTAATGGCTTTCCTAACATTTTCTGGTGGGCCTCAAAATGTCTTGCTGCCAGTTAGAATGCCTGTAGCAAGATGGAATGTGTAGGTGGATGCCTGAGCAAAAGCACTCCACACACAGCCCTGCAGCCTCCAGACAGAGGCAATGGTGGCACATGCAGCAGCTGGGGCAGCTCAGTCCCAGCTCTGCCTCTGAGGCATGGGTAGACTGACAGCCCTACTCCCTCCAGGATAGAGAGAGTGGTTAAGAGCTTGGGATTTCCTGGAGTCACACAGGATTTGAGTTGTGGTCCCGCTTCAGTGCCTTGTTTCCCCATCCAGCGAAATGGAGTCTCAGAGTATGGGACAAGAAAATGCACAGTAAACACTAGGGTATGGCACAGAGTCTTCAGTTAGGAGGAGCTGTCTACAAAGTAGGTGGCCTTGAAGGGTCTTTTAAAAGGCTCATGCAATAGAAAACTGCCTTCTCCAACCTCGTCCCTGGGATAGCTGTGACTGGGTGACTGCTGTTGTCCTTACAGTCTGTGCTAACAATGTTGGCCTCAGACGCCAGAGAGCTGCTGGCTGTGACTGTGGGCCTGCAACAGCAGGGGCTACACAGAGGCTCCCCAGCGCAGTGCTGACCACTTTCAGAGCACCGATGCCCACTGGCGTCACATCTTTGGCTTCTCAGCTGGGTTCACTTGCTACTTGCGTAACCACAGCCCCTCTGAATAGCCATTTCTGCCTGGCCTGGCCCCTGTGACAGCCACTCTGCCCTCCAGCTGCCACAGAGCAAGACAGGTGAAGGACTTCCACTCTAGAGTCAGAATCAGGCTTGAATCCCAGCTGCTTTGAGCTGGGTGTTAACCCCTCTAAGCAGTTTCCACCACTGGAAATGAGGTATTTCAGGGGTCTGTGCAATGATGGTAATGGTGGTGGTGGTAAGGCTGTCAGTGCTGCGGCCACCATCAGCCCCACCTGGTGCTTTGCATGTCATTTCCACTCTCTTCAGCCCCTGACCTGACCTGTGGGTTGTGTTTATGGCATATTCCTTAAGTGTCTCTGGAGTCAAGTGTTTCCTACACGATAGAGGTGGGACCTTGAGTGGACTAAAGAGACATCTGAGCTTCCCCCTAAAGTCACTCCAGTTGTGTCTGTAAAAGCTTTGCCTTTCCCAAGAGTCCTGGACCTGTTTCCCAGGGCCAGTGCAAGATGCCCCCTTGGGTCAGCCTGCTCAGTGATGGCTGGGGGCACACACATTGGATGCTTCTCCCATGGTCCCATCTAGACATGCAGAGACTCTAGGTCCACCAAGGACCACATACCAGCTCTGCTCAGCCCTCTCCATGCGTGGGGCTTCAGCAAGCACCCCCTGCTCTTGGCGAGCTCACCCTCTAGTGCTGGGGCCAGGTTAGGAGCTCATGAGGGACCTCAGAGTCAGAGAGGGACAGCTGTATCCTGGGAGCCCAGGGAGACTTTCTGGAGCAGACAGACTGGGAGCTTGCCCTTGGTGGCTGGGGAGGAGTAGAGGTGGATTCTGGTATTCTTGGTGGGCAGGGTTGGGAAAATGTCTGTCACTCAGGATATAGACACTCTTCTGCTAAGATTAAGTTTCCTCGCACTGTGCTGTGGGCTGCTCTTAGGCCTTAACCATTTTTGAGTAATTGCCTGGTTGTTTGAAGTTGCTCCAGCCATAGGCCACTTTGATCCAAAAGACCAAGCCATCAGGATCCTGAGCTGACAGCAATGGTATACAAGAGGGAGAACATTCAGAATCAATGGTGATGGGCCCACCACTCCCCTGAGCTGTGCCCCCTGCAGCTAAGGAGGGGCTAGGGCCGCCCCAAAGTGGTCTCTCACTCCAGACCCCCAGGCTTTGGGTAAATGAAAAATTATCCCCCATTCAAAGGTCTTTGAGTTTCTGTCCTTTTCTCTCTCGCCTGAGGCCAACACTTAGGAGGGGAGAGAGGCTGATGGCTATACCTGGTCAGGGAGTTTCCAGGTAGTGTTTTATGCACAGAGTACGCAGGCAGGGGGCAGCCCTGTGGTGGGATGAGAGGAGGTGGGGAGCTGGGGTCTGGCTGACCAAAGGAGGCAGGGGTTCCATGAGCCTAACAGTTCTGAAGCCATGGGCTTCTGATCAAATTCTGGCTCTACCAAGTACAGGCTGAGTGACCTCAGATGAGTTACTTAACCCCTTCTATGCTTCAGTTTCTTTGCCCTTGAAAGGAGTTAGTAATAGCACTCACCTTGTTGGGCTGCTGTGAGATAATGCAGATAAAGGGTTTAGCACAGTGCCTGGGGCTCAACACATACCCATAAATAGTAGCTTGAAAAAAATAAATCAGCTTTTCCTTTTAATCTCATAAATCTAAGGAAAGTTTAATCAAAGCCCCAAACTAGTATTCTCTATGTACTACCCCTCTGTAGAGGGGTTACCCCTAATGTCCGAGCTGAGGGAGTCGGGTGTCCGTAACTATCTGACCAGAATGGCTGAGGACATGATATCCAGATGCCAGGGTCTCAGTTGCCCCCAGCAAGGTGGACAGGCTGGAGGGAGCCATCACACAGATGTGGTTGTGGTCATCTTCCACATAGGTTGTGCCTCTGGGCCTCAGCTAAGAGAGTGATCCTTTACCAATGGCTGTTTCCCCTACATGCTTGCATTTATACTGTTTTAATTCCAACATGACTTTCATACCAGAGACACTGGATGCAAAAACAAGCTGTTTTATTTCCCCCTCCTAAAACCCACTGTGATTTACTGGCTGGCTCTGGTGTAATCCCATTTTTTTACTCATGAAAGAGAGGGCAGCTGTTTACACAGCTCTGTGGGGTGAGGTCTGCCTGGCAGATGTGGCCTAGGTAGCTGTGCACATGTGCTGCCTTCGGCATTTCCCCCCCCCTTAAAGCTTTCAATTGATTATTTTTACTCCTACTTTTTGCTCCATGAAAAATGTAAATAAGTTTGTAATAATAGATGCTCTTTTGTGGGAATTACTTTTATGCTTCAATTAAAAATTTCCCAATACCCATATGAAAGGGTGTGAAATTATTACCTCCAATAAAGTCTCCTATTGCCTCCCTCTTCGGAAGCACCTTTCATCAGAGCAGATCAAAGTGCATCTGAAGCATTAATTAACTGGGCCTCAGAACCATCTGTGAGGAAGGGCAGTCCCTACAGCCTCACTTGCTGATAAGGCAGACCAGGGCAGAGAGGTTGATTCATTTAACAAAGGTCACACAGGACAGGAGAGCTGAAGGGCCTCACTCACAGAGCCCCAGGACCAGAGCCGTGAGCCCAGGGGGAGGCAAGCTTGCCCGTAGCTCACTGAATGGGGAGGGGTTGCTGGGAAAATGCTCATTCTGCTGTTTTGTCCTTGATTTGGGGAGGTTGTGTGGGGTGTGGAGGGCAGTGATTAGAGGCTCCAGAGAATGTTCAGGTGCAACTGGAGATCTTTCCCCAGAGCCAGGTAATGGTGGGTCCTGCCAGTTGCACATGGCCTTGGCCACAGAAAGCCCTGGGGAATAGTGGCAGTGCTTGTGGGCCTGTGGACAAGGACTTCTGCTAGACAGAATGTCAAGTGCCAGGAAGCCCACTCTGTACTAGTTCTGCCACCAGTACTTGAGGTGTGGGACCTCAGAGGCAAAAATCACAAGGCCTGCCTAAGTGGAAAATGGCAAAAATCCACTCTCTATCCTCTCAGACGTTTGGAAGGAAAGTGCTTTGGAAAGAGCAGCTTTCTATCCAGTGCAGGGCACGGTCACCCAGAAGGAAGGACAGCCTGCAGGGTCACAGGCAGTTGGTGCTGCACAGCCCTGCCTTCCTTGGGTGCTGGGTGGGGCTGATGGGCAGAGACCCTAGAAGGCTCACAAGCTGGGGTGGGAAGCCCTAGGAGCACTGGCAGGTACTCTGTCCAAAGCAACCCCCGGCCAATACAGAACCCCAGGTTATGGCTCCTTTTGGGCCCAAGTTGCTAAGAGCTGCAGCCTCTACAGGCCAGTTTCTCTTTGCTTCAGTGCCCAATGCCGACCTCGAGCCTTCCAGAGGCCTTGGACTTAGACCCTTGGTAGGGAGGACTATAGTGATGGGCAGTGGGACACAATCTTAGAGGTGGCTCTGCCCTGACAGGTCCTCATATCTGCATCATGGCACACACTTCTGAAAGCACTTTGCCTTCTAAGAGCTCCCTTAATTTCTAAAGCAACCCTGAGACACTGCATGGAGGGATTATGATGCCAACTTCTCAGAATGAGGCTTAATTTACATATAATCACTCACCTGGTTAGTGGCCAAGCCAGGATGCAAACCCAGGCCTGACTCCTAAGCCAGAGTGCAGTCCTGCTCCAACAGGCAGGAACCTGATAGGTTATTAGCTGTCATCTGCGGGGGTGCACAACCAGGGGGGTGTTGGGGGGGGGGGGGTTACCCTGAGCCCTAGCTGCATCAGCTGTCGAAAAACTAGACTTCTCCGCTACTCTGGGTATGTCTGTGTCTTAGGGGCAATTGTGTTGCTCCTGAAGACCTTGGTGAGTCTACCTGGGGATATTTCTGGGACAGGAAGTGGGGGTAGGGCCCAGCCCTGTTTAAATCTCACATAATTCCCATTCCATTCCACCAAGTCCCATTACCTTATTAGCAGGCTAGCAGGGTCACCTAGGGCAGTGAGACAGTCAGGTAGAGACAACTGTGTCTCAATGAAAGATGCTTGTGAGTAGAAAGGCAAGGGACAGAGGGCTTTATCCAAAGAATACTGTGGTTTGGGGGACAGACCACAACACAGCTATAGACTTACTCTGAGACAGCATGCTGTTCATCTGTATTCCTGCATTAACACCTCCAGATCCTCTCCAGCCATCTAAGTCATTGTGCCCTTCAAAACTTAACTCTCTGAGGTGCCATCTCTGTGGTCCCAGTACACACAGGGGTCCCCTTCTGTGATGACATCTGCTATCAAAACTGAAGTTTTATATTATCCTTGGGATTGGGTCTCTCTCATTGTCCCTCACCATTGTTTAATGTCTGCATTCTTCCCTATGTCATGCTTCTGGTCTCCTTGGTTAAGGCAGCCTCCGCAGGCCTTGCACAGAGTGAGAGCTCCACAATTATGGGCCATGTGTGCGCAGAGAGACACACCCATGACTGATATGTAACAAGCATGTGCTCCTACCTGCCGCTGCCGATGGATGGAAATGCAATGGATTTCAGCTTCTTATCATCAGCCAGTGCCAAGCAGTTTTTCACTGTCTTTTCCAGAAGTTCTTCACACTTGTCTGCACCCCAGACTGGACTATTACAGTGGATCACAAACTTGGCGGGCAGGCCATGGCCTGCACTGACAGCAGCTAGTGGTAGAGGGACGCAACAGAAATAGTAAGCTCTGGTTCACTACAAAGCACAAGATGCCAAACACAGACCCATTCCCCTGCCACAGTACATCTTCCTGGGCCCTCCAATGGCCTGTGTCTGGGGAGTTCCACAGCTGTCTGCTGCACTGATTCCAATGTGAGCTCGAGCCAAGCCAAGCCCCACCCTTGGAAAGTTGGCATTACGATGTGTTACCACCAGGAATTTTTTACCAAGTTCATAGTAAGCCTGTCTCCACTCTCAGAAAGAATACAGGGTTCTCCCAGAGGCAGAGCCTTACCCATCTAACTCAACTGATCATATCAGAACATTTGCAGCCTCAAAATAAATGTTTTGGGTTTCCAACCCCCCTTAAATCGATTGGTGTGCAAATTATCAACTTGCATACCAGTATGATACATGTATTTGTCTCTACTATGATGTATCTCTCAATCTCCCAGACCCAATTCAGGACTAAGCTATGAGGAAATCAACTGCTTTAAATGATCTGCTAAGCAACCTGACCAGCATTTCTGCTGCCCTTGTCTTCTCCCTGCTGAGGATGGCTTACCATATGAATAACTGATCCTGTTTATCTGTGGCAGAATTAGATTAGTTTTTGAGAAGGAACTATTTTCTTTTCCTAAAGAGGAGCCTCTTTCCAGCTACACATCTCCACCAAAGACCTGCCTTTCCCTTGCCAGATCTGAGGACACAAGCCTAGGGTAGGGTCTGCCACAAACTGTGAAGTATCATGTCTCCCAGAGCACGTTCCAGGATATCTGTTCATAAGATGCTCTGCAAAGGTTGTGGGGGGCACTAGGTTTAGTGGGTGCTGCACACTATACTTCCATACAGGAGCACATGCGTCTCCACACCACCACTAAAGTAAAACAAACATCCAAACTTTCTGGTAGGGTATTTCTGAAACCCATTTTTTAAGGAACATCTGTCCAAGGGGTATGGGTTGTTATGGTCATGTCATAGATACTGGAGAAGGAGTAATCTTAGTGTCTTATGGTACAGTAGAAATAGCTGAGTCACAGGGTGTGAATTTGAGTCTTGGCTTGAGAACTCTGGGCTGACCTATAGAAACCTGACATGGGGCGGGGGGTGTTGAATGAAACCAAAGGGTTTGTCCCCATGAGAAGAAGTCACTCCTAAACTATGCAGAGAAAAAGACTGGAAAGTTAGCAGTGACTATCTTTGGGCAATGGAACAGGAGTATGTTTTATTTGCCTCTTTATACTTTTAAAAATATTTTAAAGCATTTTCTAAAATAGCTCTTAAAATCAAGAACAGAAGTGTTACTGAAACAAGCAAAAATATCGTGAACCCTGCTGATAATGGGTTTGCATCTGTGGTTGAGGTTTCCCCAGCAGAGTTTGGTACACGGCAGTACCAGGCTGCCTCCACACCAGCAGTGGTATGGAGACTCTAGTGCCAAGGGCTACCAGCAGGACTCAAGCTGGAACTTCGATGGGAAAGGACCCACAGGCTGGTCAAACAGGTGCTTTAAAGGGCCTGGGGGAAGGCCAGCTGCCCCTGGCTGGGTAGTTAACGCTGTGTATGCCCTCCCTTGTACAATGTGGGACTTTGGTGGAACTGCCTGGAAGAACTTTATAATTAGTGTCCTGTATGTCATATCCCTTGCAGGCAAAACAGAAGTGGCAAAGCAGAGGTCAAAGGCACAGATCAACAAAAGGAATCCCTACTGGACCCTGAGAGTAGCCTGGAGGGGGTGTAATTTGTAGTCACTGGGAATAGAGGGGCAAGGCCTAGTGAACTCTCCAAGAGAGAACTTATGCGAACGTTATGTGGAAATTATCAATGTCCAACTTTAGTTAAGATTCATTTTTAAAATAGAGGATTTGAAAGAAGGATAGGCAGTGGGATCAGGTAGTAAGAAGAGAAAACCAGAGCCCGAAGTGAGGAAGTGGGTGGCCTGTCCTCAAACAGCTGGTGGGGGAGCCGGGCCTCCCAGCTGATTGAACTCTCAGGTCCTCAGGAGGTTCTCTGTCCTGCACACCCCAAATTACCACCTAAAATCCCTAAATTCGGGTCTGAAGCAGCAAGAAGTACCCTGCCTCCAAGTTTTAGCAATAATTATCTCCACATCAGATGCCAAGTCACTTTCTTCCTGTTATACCAGGGAAGGCGTAATTGGCAACTGAGAAATATGTATTTATATGTTTCCTATTACAAACACAGATGGCTGAAGATTTTTAATTTGCATCTCTCACCAGCAGTTTTGCAGATGGCTCAGTATCACTCACTTTTAGCTCTTACATGTGCCAAACTCACCGCCTATAATTCCTTAAAATTTGAGATCTACATATCAAACATATAGGAGCTCTTTTAAGCAATAAAAAAAATGCAAAGGTGATTTTCCCAGACAACTTGCATGTGATGAAACTCTAAGTTGTAAAGCTACAGGCTGTCCTTGGCCTCCATCTTGAAGATGCGGCTGTAATACCACGTACCCCTGAATTCTAAGCTGTCTCACAGAATGGTTTTCCTAATATTGCATGTGCCACAACAAAATAAGCACAGTGGCTTTCCCAACTCACCTCCAGCTACTTCCAAGGGCCCGTTCTTTTCCGGAGTTCTAGAACAGCTTCCACAAACTCCTTGCCACCTTTCTTCTCCAGCGTGTTTCCTAGACAAGGACAGGGTGGGGGTCAGGTTGCTATTCTGTGTCTCTGACACACGGAGACACTTAGCATGTCAGGTGATTACATACTTCAAATGATCTGACTAGCTAAATTTCCATCAGGCTGCAAAACAGGAACTAAGTCTTGGCTGAGTTAGTAAAGTGACATGGAGAAGGGCTTTGTCATTACCAGTTACTAGCCTTGCATTACTGCTTCACCTGGCTGTCTCTGCTGCCCCTTATTTGGGTCTGACTCAGGGTCATGGATGACCTTTAAAAATTTTAAAGGAAACACTTGACATCATGGATGTGCCAGAGATGTGAAGAAGACAGGAGACGCTTGTTTTTTTGCAAGCATGCTTGTCCTGGATGCTTTTCATTGGCATGAGATACCAGCTGGTACTGGTTTCCAAGACTAATGCCCGCCTTGGGTTTTCTTCTCTGTCTCTGGGGAGACCCCCAAATAGGGAGGTTTCAGAAGCACACAGTGCTCCCATCAAGAAGCCAGCTCTCCTCTTGGCAGCAGGCCTAAAAGAAGTGTTCATACTTGGCCACCTTTGGACCAGCATTATTACCATGCTTAGTTCCTATTTTGCAGCTTTGGTGTCATATGCAAATACAAAATAGAAATGGCCTTAGACGGTATTTTCTTAATTACACTAAGGATTCAGAATAATTTTCAGTAAAGGAGGGAAACATCAGAAGCAGAGCTTAAAGATTAATCTGTATTCTATAAAAAGCTTGGAAAGGAGGATGTCTAACTGCTCAGGACCAGATTTTTTATAAAAGCCAATGGAGGTTGGGCAATGTGTTTTCTTGAATTAGGGCACTTGCAAAGTAATCAGTTCCTGCTATGAAAACCAAGTTCCCAAACAAGATCACCAACACCCATGAGAACTCTGGGTTGATGCTCATGTGGAATAGCACGTGGCGATCAAAGTTAGCAACAATATCAGCCTTTCAAGTTTGGCCAAAATGGGTCTGAGCCTTCCTTAAGCTCTGATTCCTCAGTTTGCACATTTTAAAGTACTTTTCCTCATAAGAGGACAAAATACTCCCCTTAAGATTCACCATTTGTCTTAGAAAATTCCAGGTGCACCTGGCACAATTCTGGTATGGGACAGTCTGTACTGGAATGCACCAGCCCAAATTCTCTTTGGAGTCATCCTGCGATGAGTAGGGCTAATTATCTTAGTGAAACTTGCCTCCTTTCAGTGTTTGTTTTGCAGGGGTAAACTAACCCCAGGAGGTGTCTTGGAGGAAAAGTAAATAGCCTGGGGTTCCCAAATAAGAACAAGGGCTAATGGCTGGGACTGGGCCTGTACCCACCCGTGTAGGAAACCTGGGGTGTGCAGATGAACATGACCAGCAGCCATCACCCAGAGGAGCTCTCAGCTGTGACTGAGAGGGTGGGACTTTGGGAGAGGTACAAACTTAGCACCCTTGAGGTGGGATTTTGTGTCACTCTTCATGATCTCAGACTGTCCTCCTGCCTTTACCTGTCCTTAAAAGCAGCACAGGCTTTAAATGGCAGAGTCAGAATGTCACACCTTTTGCTGCTGCATGTTTCTAGTTAAGTCAGCGTCAGAGGTGGCAGCTGAATGGGCCATGCACTGGAGGAAGCAAGCTAGGGGCTCAGAGCCCAACTCCACCATCACAAAGTAGATGCAACCCAGGTGAGTGAGACCCTGATACAGGTTCACCTAAACTATTCCTGCAGCTGAGAAAAGGGAATCTGGAGCCTGAAACAGCTGGATTCCACACACTGCTGCCCCTGGGGCCCAGTCTAGCCTTTGCTTTTAAACCCATTCCCTGGCTTGAGGCAGGGCAGTGAAAACACTGGAGGCTGGACTAGTTAGGGTTCTCATTCTTTAACAAATGAACTCTTTGGTGAGAACTGAGAAATCTGAAAGGTAAAATAATGTTTTTACTTTATCATGATTACCAACTCCTTTCTAAAATATTTAAGAAAATGGGCTGATTTATAATTAAAGGTGTTTTATCTTAGGAAGAGTGTTTACTTTAAAATTTTTACTTATTAATATTGCTTTAATTAAAAGTGAAATTTGCGAGTTAAAAATACACTTAAATGCATTTCCCAAACTTAAAAACTGAACCCTAGATTGCAGGCAATCAACCCAGTCAGGACTTGACTCCTACACACACATATGTATGCACATGTTCATGTAGACACACGTGTACTTTTTAACAAGAAACAGGCCCATTTTCAACCATATTGTCAACACTCTTATTGTAAGACTCTTTCTTTTTAGGCTTAACTTCAGGGTTAATCATAAAGCAATTGGCTTATTTGCCCCCCAAGCATAAACATGTGTTACTCCCATGAGAACAAGAACATTATTTCATGCTTAGAAAGCAGGCATAAGTATCAGTGTTCAAAACAGCCTAAGCGAAAATTTAGGCTTGGACAAATGTCAGGCTAAGCCTGTGGTCTATTTCACTGTTAGAAAGAACTTTTGATGGGTAAAAGTTAATCACTGGGGCTAAGCATTCCTGCACTCGGATTCCTTCTTCCAGCAGTCTCAGGACTCAGGAATTCACACCAAATATGAGAAATGGAGTGGTTACTAGCTTCCTCTTTTCTCCTCTCACACATCAAAGTGGGAGCTGGAACCAATTGAAGCCATGTAGGAATCTGGTTTATCACTGGGATTGCAAAAGATATCTGGGGTCAGTACTGGTTTGGGCTGGTCCACTGGGCAGAAAAAGCCCTGGGGGGCTTTGGAAGACTGGGTTCTGATCTGGCAGTCTTTCTGCCTTAGCCAGCTGGGGTATCTGAACCTGCTGAGGATTTCTGCAGCTGGGACAATGTCAGTGAGTGATGTGTGCCAGGGTCCTGGGTAAGCTTTTGGGTCCAGGTTGCTCCTGTGGCTTGGAAGCTAATAATGCCCACCCTGTGGCTATCTGTGGGTTGTAGGCGAACATGTCAGAGGAAAAGCATTAACACTGTCCTTACTCCAAAGAGACCCGTCCAGGCACGGCTCAGGAATGACTGGGCTCTTCTGGGCGGCACAGTTGGCTCTGCCTGTTACTCCCTCATAGCTTCAGCCTTGTCTCAAAGCTGCAACTCTGCCTCCTGGCATGGCTAATCCTGCTAGGCACGGCCTTCCTCAGGCTGCAGCAGGCAGGCTGACTTTCTCCTCTCCCTGGACCTGGGTAAGATACTTTTGCCCAGGAAGTTTCATAATTCCCATTTCGCCAAATGTCCTGGATGGCAGGATGAACCCAGGCCTTAGTCATTCCCAGATATGACAAAGACAAGCCCTTAGCTGTTCTCATTTATTTTTCTCTAAATAAGTACTTCCCTCACATTACATTTTCACTTGGTTAAAAAAGGAAGCATCTTTCCCTTAAGCTGTCTGACTTTGGAGCCCTTTAACTCCTCCAAAGTCTTATGAAAAGGGAGTTTAATTGTCTACAGCCCGATTTCATTTTGGCCTGGCAGCAGATCCTTACTTTCCATCCAGTTTGTCTTTCCATCCATGTCCAAAATCCAAAATGCCCAGGAGAGTGATTAGTACACATTGCAGTGGCTGGGGAAGACTGAATGGCAGTCTTTGCTAGTGATGCCGAACACGGCTGGGAAGCCAGAGATTGTAAGCTACTGCACATCTAGAACTGGGACCCTTGTGAAAATCCCCATCTCCTTATCCTTCCAGATGACTTCACTGTATGCTGACTAGAAATGTAACCATTCTCTTTCGGAGCTGGTATTTGAATCCAGACTCAGAATGCTGCTCTCAGGACCAGCACATCTATAAAAATCATAGCTACACACAAGTGATACCTTACAGCAGGCACCAGTCATGAGTCAGCTTTACAAAACAAGGTGCTTTGCTTACATTTAATGTAATTCCCATCATTGCCATTGCCTTATAGATAGGGAACCTGAAACACTGAGGAGTTGAATGACTTGCCCAGGCCCCATGATCAGTAAATAGTGAGGCTAGGATTCCAATTCCTTCCACCTAGTTCCAAAGCTGTGCTTTTTTTCTATCACACGTGGGTGCCTCCTCCTCAGACAGGCCCCTCAGTACGTTCTGAAAGCAGGGCGCTATCTGATGCTCCTGTCAGGAATCTTCAACCTCGGGATGTGGCATCTCAAGTACCCTCTGTCTCAGCCACCCTCAACTATTGAGCTATTTATTCTTGTAACATTTACCGTTTTGTCTACCTTCAAGGGATTTCTCTTGAAAACCCAGAAAACAGTATTGATATACATAGAGAATCAACCAGCAATGCCTTATCAGCTGCCAGGGACAGGAAGGTGCTTTCCAGGTCTAGGATGATGTTTCTCATGAGTGGTCTAAGGACACCATGTCAGATTGAGGTGATTTTCATGCATCTGAGGTCTGAGAACCCTGAGTGTGAGCAAGCATTTGGAAAGGGTCCTCCTTGTGCACCTGAGGCTTTAAGGGCATTTTCAGAAACAAGTGTGCTTCTGACATGGAAACAGATTGGCGGGGTTGGGGGATGATCTGTGCACAGCCATTTGTGTTTGTCTGCTCTTCAGAGTGCAAAGAGGTAGTCTTGGATGCCACTCAGTCCATGTGACTGTATTGTTCCTGCAGCTGAAATCATCTGTGAACCCAGTCTCCAACAAAGCTGTGCCTTGTGGGGCAGGTGAAGAAATGATCCTGCTGAACCAGTTTTCAAACCAGAAATGCCCATTTGTGATGCATCACATCCTGACTGACAGCTAGCTTTATTTCTAGGTTCACGACCCAGGGACAGGAGACCTTGGGAAGGTCAGGACAGCTGGAAGTGTGAAATGAATGCAGCCCTGCATAGCTGTCAAAGGATCAAGCTGTCTGCGGCGGCCGACTGACCATGCACACACACACTCGGCAGCACCCAGCTAGGCATTACCTACTTCACCACCGATGTAGAAGTCAGTGTTTGTCGGGTGAACGACAGCATCACTGTCGATCGAGGCAATGTCAGCCTGTACAACTTGCAACTATAACAGGTAAACAAATGTATATCAACTGTGTTGGACCGAGACCCACGCACAGGCACATTTACTAATGCCCCAATGGCAGGGCTGGCCTACCTGGTCGATTCCAACATATGAGCCCAAGGGGCAATCAGTCCACGCAGTGTGCGCACATGTGGATGGGGGTGAGGACAGGAGGAGGAGGAATATCAAATGTGACATGTTTAAATTAAACATTTGAATGACAAGTCCAAAAAAAGAGAAACACACATGAGATCATTTCCAAAGGTTAAAAGAAATAAAACGAATGCCCCGTTTCACTTCGCAAAAGCCTATAAAACTGGCATCCCACTGAGAAGGCTACTAAAACATGGTATCTGTTTAAAAAAAAAAAAAAGTGGACCATCAGGCCAACCAAAACAACGTTTCTCCATTCTGTCTGCAGCAGTCAACTTGCAGGCTTTGATTTTTTATTCTTGTAACATTTACCATTTTGTCTACCTTCAAGGGATTTCTCTTGAAAACCCAGAAAACAGTATTGATATACATAGAGAATTACCTTTATTTCCCCCCCCCCTCAACATATGGGCTGATCTCTATCAGTACTTTTCCAGGCCCATTTCTTACTCTAGCCTATCTTGCTTCAGCACAGGCTATCTTATTTTTATGGTTTAATTTTTTTTTTTTTTCTCTTACACATAGGGTCTTGCTGTTGCCTAGGCTGGAGTACAGTGGTACAATCATAGCTCACTGCAGCTTCAAACTCCTGGGCTCAAGCAATTCTCCTGCCTCAGCCTCCCAAGTAGCTGAGACTACAAGCATGTGTCACCAAGCCCAGCTAAGTTTTTTATTTTTTGTAGGGATGAGGTCTCACTATCTTGCCTAGGTTGGGCTCCAACTCCTGGCCTCACTCAATCCTCCTGCCTCAGCCTCCCAAAGTGCTGGAGTTACAGGTGTGAGCCACTGCACCTGGCCTTTGTATTTTAGTATACAATGCGCTTTGGATAGAATCCTTGCTTTTTCTAGCTTGTGGTGTTTTTTTTTTTTTAAGTATCTGTATAAGGCAGTTGGAAAACAAGTTCAAGTTGGACACTCTTGAATCCAGTCCTCATGTTTTCAGCCCACTGTTGCACCTAGTTTGTGTGGGTAAGGCCTGGGTTCATGGAATGCGTATATCTCCCAGTAAGGAAGTCTGCCATCTGACAAGCAGCAGAAGCTGAGAGCTAAAGGCATTCAAAATAGACTGCAGTTGAGGATTGAGGCTGCATCTGTGTAGCTTATTTCCCCGGCAAGCCTCTACACTGAAGAGCAGCAGAGGAGCCTTTGTGGTGCCATTGAGCTGACAGTGCCTCATATGCAAAGATAAAGCCACGGAGGCAGGACACTTGAGGGCACCTCTCAGCCTACCCTGAACCATCCATCATCTTGAGCAGGGGAGACACCATGGCTCTGGGGCAGTTTTCCTCCATAAGAATTTGCTTGGAGATACTGCCCTTCTGTTTAATACCATTCTCTAGCCAAATAATTCATGAATGTGGCATTCAGTCATATACTGTTTTCAGTTCTAAAAAAAAGTTGAAGTGACAGTAGTAAGTTGTAGGCTAAAGGTAGCTTAATACCATACTGATGTGGCTTGTCTTCTCTTTCAAGCTTTGCCATTTCTAATTAAGGTTTAAATGGAGAAACTATCATTTTGTAGTTACCTGAGATTTTTCAGTTCTAAAACAAAAACAAAACAAAACAAAAAAAAAAAACACGTTTAAAAATCCCTCCCCAAGTAACCAGCAGTCAGTTTGATCGTTATGGAAGAGAATTTAGATGGCAATATGTTTGCAATTGAGGAGAGAGTAGCCAATTACACTTAATGAAACATCAGACCATTTACACTTGCAATGGCCTGGAGTAAGTCGATATTCAGTGTCTACACTCAAATATCAATCTTGGATTTGGAAATTTGGCTTCACCATTGCAAAGTCTGGGAAGATGAAACGCCTAAATTCTGGGTTCCATAACTTTTCATCTGACAGCTGGTGGTGCCGAACCCCGTCCCCAATTACCTAGGTCATCTTTAAGGTCAATGTCAGCATTGGTAGGATTGATTATGGCCTCCACCTCAAAGCCGGCTAAATTACTGATTTCACTGTGAATAAGGTTCAGCTGCAAAGAAAAGCATGAGGTGGGAAATAACAGGAGAGCTGGGAAGTCTCAGAGAAGGAGCCTTGGGATACAGTAAAGGACAGTGGACACTCCAAGTGCATGAGGCACAAAGGGAAGCAGGGAGTTGCTGGCTCAAGTGAACCCATTTCAAACATAAGACTCAAATGCTGCTTGGGATGCGGGAGCAAGCAAACTAGGATGAATGTTCAGAGCCTGTGGGAGGAGCTTGGGGCAAAAGGAAGCACAAGCCACATTGGACAAGGGAATCAGCTTTCCTTTAAAGGGACTTGTGATATGGGGGCCAAAGTAAGACAGCTGTCAGGACCTAGAATAAGTACTCACTGCTGAGTGTGGGGGGTTGGTGTATGTGAGTGTCCTCATCCTCGAGTACCGGCCTGGTGCAAACATCCTACCTGGCTGGGGCAAACCCCTAGTGGCTCTGCCACTGTCATCCAAGTGACCATGGGTCTTTAAGGCTGTCCCCATCACTGTGACTGCTGGCTTCCCCTGCCCTGATCAGGGTGGCAAGAAGTGAGAATAGTCTGTTGCTTGGTAACATCTAATTTACGTGCCCATTAGTCATGTAATGCTGAAGTTCCCTGGTGAAACCCAGGGGAGGAAAGTTTTCCAATAAGACAATGTATATTTTAAATGGTTTTCACCTTGTTTGTCAGGTTTCTGTGAGTCTCAATGGGTGGTTTATTGAGCATTTTCCTTAAGTTTTATATCTACCCAATGAATTTGTTCTTTCTGAAGAGCCACTGAATGGGTGTTCCCCCAGCCACTGTTATTCTGTTACAATGGCAATCCTGGCATCTGAGTATTTGAGGAATTCTGAGTCTGAAATTCTGTCAGAGGGGTAAGGGGAAGTAATGGGCCTAGGACTGCTGTCCTGGGTCCTACTATTCCCCTTGCTTTTCTTTAGGTACAAGCGTCTGCAGGAAAGCTCGCTCTTTCAATGACACTGCTCACTCTTCAGTGACATAAATTCCTAACACCTGCAGACAAGTGCAATGCCTGAGTAGCCCAATCAGAGCTAGTGCTCAAGACTATGACCTCGGCTAGAATAGTGGCTGCGGGCTGCAGGGCTCACCAGGGCATGAGGCTTTGTCCAGCTCACCCAGGAGAGGGCTGTGCACAGACACTTGGCAGGGAAGCTCCTGGCAACAGAGCGGCAAGTCGCTGCATTTCTAGGGCCAAACATTTTGTTGAAAACAAAACCAAACAAAAAACCTGGCACTCCAGAAGCATCGGAAATATAAACCCACATTTTTGATTCCCAGAAGCAGTCAGATTCTCAAAGACGGGCGTGCTTACACTAAAGTCATCCTCTGGGAGGAAACAGTTGTGGAATTAAGTATTGTCATACAGCCAATGAAGAATTCTGGTCAGGGCAGAGGACTTCATTTTTGGTTAAAGACTCAGAGAAGAGGACCAAGTTTTATCCATGTGGACTTTCTGGGTTATTGCTCCTAGCACTATAGTGATTTAGAGGCCACCCACACCCTGGAAGCTGAAGGAAGCCCATGGGAGTGATCTCACAAAGCGAAGCTCTCAGCAGCTCAGGGTCCTGGCACCAGGACAGAGGCACAGAAAGAGGCAGCACGGGGGCCAGGGCATGACTGCTGCCATCAGGGAGGAGGGTTGTGGGTAGGCACAGAGTGGGGGGGCCTTAGCGTAAGGCAAGTGAACTCCCAGGATTTAGAACAAGGCAAAGGAGTTTACTCTATTACTTAGTTCTGCATTTGCCTCAAGCAAATGCTGCTTATAAAAACACAAATTAAGCCAATACTCCCTGCTACACACCACCAAAACACACCCCACACAGTGTGAAGAGGCAGGAGGTTGGTGAGGAAGGCAGGCAAAGGAGAAAAAGACTCAATCTACTCAGTGTAATGTGGATGTGTATGCTTTTAAGGCATCTATAAATTCCTTTGTTTAAAATACATGTTCAATCCTTAAAATTCACAATTTTTTCTAATTGTATATATGCTTCTGGTGTTATATTCGGAAATGCTTCATTGGAAAAGTAGCTATTTTCACAGGCTCTGATTCAGCTAGCCAGGAAGACCCATAGTGGCCTGTGTCTGACTCTCTTCTGGGGGACTACCACCCACTCTGCCTAGGGGAATGGGATTCTCTGGGGGAAACCTGGCTTTGCTGAAGCAAGGGAGCAGTTGCAAACAGAACTCAAACTCATGGAGAATTCCCAGCTTCCCTTCTGACCACAGGCAGACCCACTTTTGGAAGTGCAGACTACAGTACCTCAGGGAGCCACTACAATTCAGCATTGAGAATTCCCAGCCAATCAAGTACAGTTTCACTCTCTCCACATCTGTGGATGCCGCTAGAGTTGTGATTTTCCAACTATGTTCTGCTATACACTGGGGCTCAGCAGAAGTCCTCAGGTTGTGGAGCTGAGCCACAAAAGTTTTGTTGCTATAAAATGTGTACAAATATGTACTTTTAAATAATCCTGACTAGAAAGTATATGCTTGAGATGTGTGCATCAGGGGAAAAGAAGGAGGAGGGGAGAAGACAAATTAATTCAAGTACTTTGGAAAGACAAATGGGTAATCAACTTGGCAGGTGGGCCAGTGGGCAGAAGCCAATAGCAAGATGACCATGAACAAAGACAGTAGCTCCACTGTACAGAAGAAAGCCCATGAGCATAGGGTGCAAATGGACCATGTACACCCATGTCTGAACAGGGCCCCACTGTCCAGTCACACATGAATAGGCAAGGTAGAGCCGAGACAGAGGTCCAGTCCTGGGAGGCCCCAGGGTTCCCTCCAACCAGCTACGGTCAGATCCAGTGGGGCTTCTCAGCTACAGGGATGTGTGTCCATCTGAAGCACATGACAGAGAAGTGGTCCTTGTGGGTTAGGAAATCAGATTTCTGGGAACTGTAAAAATTCCCAAGATTAGTCTGATTTGCTGGGATGAATAAGGATCATTAATGGTTTCAGAATTTGGGTAAGGTGATTGCTTCTTTGTACCATCATCAGGAAAGATGGAAAACTAAGTTTTAAACCACAACATGAGGAAGTTAAAGCAGCTATGAAGACTGTTAGCCACTGGAGAAAGTAACCATAGGGCACTGCCAGCTATAAAGCAGGAAGGGTTCCCACGTGGCTATGCAGTTGGCAGAAAGGGTCTTAGCCAAGGAATCTTTGAGATCCCTTCCAGCACTGGGATCCAACGATCCTAACCTCATTGGCTGTGCTGGGTCAGTTTCTCAACCAGCAGTACCCAAGTCTTCCTTGTGGTGGGGGATGTCCGTGGGAACCCTTGTTTTTCACTCATGGTGTGCGCTCATCAGAGTAAGTCTCTTTGAAGGCAAGATCTGGTGTGGCCTCCTAACCCTGAGTGCTGCACGATGCCTAAGCCAGTGCTGGGCTTCCCCTGGGAATGTAGAGTTAGAACTGAATATCAAACATCCTCAGACGTAACTCAGATGAAATTATTGCCCCTCACTGCTTTCCTTTAAGGCAAGGTTAATGGAAATGCCAGAGCTCAGAAATTGAGCCCTGGGCCTGGCTTGGATCTGAGGCAGCCCAGAGCCAAGGTGCCCTCGCCTGGATGAGAGGGCCCCTACCATTTAGGGCAGGGCAGGAGGTGGTCTGTCGATGATGACAGGGAAGGAGTGCCTGGATGGACATGCAGACCGACTGACCTGACCTACTTGGCTTCAGGAAATAGTACATTCCTTTTTGGTTCTTTAAAAAAAAAAAAATAGTGCCTGAGTGGTATGTTGAGTCTAACCTGTGACTGTCAGATTTTGGTGTCTCTCATTCTCTCATAACAAGGAAGAAAGCCTGGCTGGTCTCATTTCCCCTGTGCTGGCCACCTAAAATACAGTTATTTTCCTGTCTCCAGAGTTCACTTCAATGACGGGAATGGGAAGGGCAATGTTTTCCACAGGACCCTTCCCGGACTCCTCCTGAGAGCTGTGTCTTCCCTGGAGCACACTACAAGGCTGGCTCCTGCCCTCGCAGCTGTGCTGTATGGCTCTCCCTGCACGCATGCATGCCCAGCCTGGATTTCTCCAGAGGCCTTGGGACTGGCAGCAAAATCTAGTGTGTCCAGCTAGAAAGAGCCCCACAAAGATAAGGACATGGATAGACACTGCTGGATGGCCAGACGGCCTATAGCTGAGCCATTCCTTCATGGCTTTGTCAGTTTCCTAAACTGTCTCAGAAGTCAGTCCTCAGCCACAGTGGTGGGAGGGGTTTTTCTCCCTCACTGATGCTTCAAGAGCTCCCTTTCTCCTCCCAGTTTTTCCAGCCCCCAGGAGAAGGGTGTGTGGATCAAAGAGAGAGCCCATGGTACGTTATGCTGCCTTGAATGGCCTGTGAGCTGGGGTTGTGATCTTGATCATTTGGGAGGTAATAAGACTCATCACACCCTCAGACTGCCTTCCCAACTCCTTCAAATAATACTGACTCTACCAAGGAAACTTAAATCACTTACTACCATTGACACATTAGACGCATTAGAAATGTTTTTCTGAAAATTTTAAAACCTCTAAAAAGAGGCTGCAAATCTTGGCTGGGTCACAGAGCAAAAGCATTTAGTTGACTCAGATTCACAGCACTGATTTCTTTTTAAAACAATTCAACAATGTGTGTGAACACTGGGCAAAATCAGAGTAATGACTGGGATTACTCGTGAGACTTCAGTATGTGAAATACATCATTAACAACAGTCATCAGGCTTCTAAGCCTGGGCCATGCCTCCTGTGAGTAGCTTAGCAACTATGACTTACAGGGCTGTAGCATGCATAGTGTCACCTTTCTCCACCCCAGCTGGCTTGCAATATTCAAGCACTGGTTTCGATATCACAGATGGAAAAAGGAGATTCATAGAGCACAGGGTACCATATAGACACCATTCTAAGGTACCCCTTGTGGAACATATCCTAAAATCCAAGTCAAAATTAAAGTCAATAATGTTTTAAATGTGCTTTGTGTAAAAACTGTGTATCAGTTTTGTGATTCTTGCCCTTTTTTCACTATATGCCATGATTTCACCTGACAGTAATAGCCAATAAAAAGCCAGAAAGTAATGCTTCAAAATAATGCCCTAATATATCAAGGCTCACTCCATCTCATGCTGCAGGGGTGTAGGGTTCCAGAAAGGGCAGTTGGAACTCTAGTTTGTGTCACTGATGCTTACGCTGACTTAAGATGCTGCTTTATTTTGGGAACATGGAGTTTCTTCTCCTAAACAGTGTCTGCCACACTGATTTTCAGGTACCTCTTCCTGGATATGTGAATCTTGGGTCATTAGTTGCAAGTACATTAAACAGGAAGGGCAGTTTCTTGGTATCTTGGTGTTTTCTTTTCACCACTAAGAAAATGTAATACGGGAAAGAAGGCTAGGCTGGGTCTACATTCAGCCCTTCCTGTTATGGCTGACCATTCCTTTCAAATTTTCCCTTCAGAAGTCAAGATAAGCATATTAGTTTCACTGTTAAGCTCACTTTCATTCTCCATTTCCTAAGTAACATTAAATGATATGTTTGTTTGTAATTTATTATAGAGAATCAATAATCTTCTGTGCCTTCATGTATCTTCACCCTACCAACTCTGAGTAAAAATCAGTCATTATTAGCCAAAATTTTACTTTACTGTATTTTACTTTTATTCGTGTGACACGTGGCCCTGAGACCAGATCTATCTGAAAAGGAAAAGAGCTGCTGAGAGCTGACATTTTCCTGGCTCTTGGGAGAAGCCAGCAAGATGTCTGTGGCCTTTGCCCCCTCCCCCTCCAGGGCTCACAGAGCCCAGAGGCGGCCATGATCCCATTTCTTTCGGAAGATCAGAGCAACAAGAAGGGCATCTGCATCTGTGCATGGACATTTTTACAGCCATGTTTGCTGCTACTTTGGAAATATTTTAGTTCATCCAGCAAGGGAGGTGTGAGGAATTCTGATCTGAGGCTGCCTTTGGAGTGGCTGGCAGGAGGTAGCAAGAACACAGGGATGGGAGAGGCCAGGGTGGGAGTGCCTAAGGGCAGAGTGGGGGAGAAGAGGGAGACGGTGACCCCAGGGGCTGAACTGCTCTGTAGTTCAAACAGAAACAATGTGGATGATGGGTCACGTTAACTTTCAATACATTACCCAAGGGAAATGTTACAGGAGTGAAAGTAGACCCAGGCAGTTGCCTTCACTGCTGAGTTGAAATTTTTTAAAGGAACAAAAAATATTTTAAACAAAAACTTTCAAAGTCCCAGACCTTAAGATGACAACTAGTGCTGCTTTTTCTTTTGAAAAATGCATACGAAATACAGAGAATGGTTAAAAATGTAAACAGTAATGGTTATTTTCTGGAACACAGAGTTCACCACAGGAATTGCATCATGAGAGAGAGTGCAATTAGTGACAGAAAGAGGGAAAGGGGTAGGAAGAGAACTTGCAATGACGTGAGCGAGGGAACCGTGTCACTGTGATGCAAAAGAAATTGACAGTGAGGGTTTAAAAATGATGCAGCTTCAGATCCAAGTTTGTTACCACATTCAAACTAAACACAGATTAACTTGGAAGGTCAAATTCATTCCTTTAACTTTTTAAGTATAGGATTAAAAAATTAAGAAGAGCTTAATTCTTTCTTCCCACCCCTTTTTTGGTGTCAAGAAATATTAGTTAACTCTCATTCTCAGTTCTTAAAAGCCTTTGCATCATTTTTATTTTCAATAAAAGTGAATCGTCTTTTTACAAAACCATGGCGTCCTGGCAAAGTTGCATCACTGGGGCGGCTGAAAATACATTGCCCATGGTTAAAACAAACAATTAGCTGGAAGAGTCATCTGGTGGTTCAGTGAAGAAACCCGATGCACCCATCAGTACTGTCAAAACAATCCCCTGTAGAGGCCTGGGTCAGACCTGAAGCTCTACCTTTAGCGCCCCCAGTACAAGCAGGCTGCCGGCTAGATCGTTCACTTTCCACCACCAGGGCTTGACTTCTGCCTAGTTTCCTGGCCGGTGCTATCTGCTGACCAGTTTATCCCACAGAAGCAGCTCCTCCTCCAGACTAACCAAGGGTCCCCCATCTCCCACAGAAGCCTCCTGCCCTCTTCTTTTTACTACTGTCTCCCTTCCCCAGCTGCCAGTGTCCCCCACCTCCCAACCTCAGCACTGTAGCCTCTCCAGCACTTGGCCCTCCCTGAGGCCACTCCCAAAGCTCATGTCCTACTCTCTCTACCCTTGAGGCTGGGAGTGGCCCCCTGGGACCCCCCAGCCTTCCAGTGGAGATGGCCTGTGCCCATCTGTCCTGGGGACCCTCCAGTAGACTGAGGCTGCGCATCTGCCTACCTTCTGGCCGAGGAAGAGGCTCTTGGTGGAGAGGACTGTGAAGCCGTCGGCAGGTGTGCCCTCGGTCGTGCTGTCGGCGCTGGCTGCCTTACTGACTTCACCCTGCTTCTTCTTGCACAGACAGAAGGGTCAGAATGTGGGCCACACAGGCACAGGCATCCTAACACAGAGGCAGCTCCCAAGCCTTGCCCATAACACCGGAGGGGAACAGGAAACTAAACCACAACCAGTTCTCAGCATTTCTCTAAGTGGGAGGCTCAGACTCATTTTGACGTACAAGAGTTCTATGGAGTATGCTAAATTATATTTTAATCACTTTTTGATCTAAAAACAAAACAGAGAAAAACAAAAACAGCTACCTAAAGGTAAAACTTCACTTTACAGTGATCATTTAGAATAGAACCATTTTCATAAATTCAGACCAAGTAAATGTCTCTTAATTAAGGATCTTCAAGTGTCTTTCCTTTCTAGATGTCCGTAATACTATTCAAGCTTAAGCAAAACTGTTCTAGGTCACTAGTTCTCAAAAGCAGACTAAGGCCCATAACCCTCCAACCTTCTCGACTCCAGAAGGTAAGACTCGCTTCCACCCTCCTTCATTGAAGCCAGCCTTAGAGAAGAATGCATGTGGTGGCTGTGGTGAACCATCTGTCACCCTGGGGACCCCCTGACCCCAGTAGTGGGTATGGTTCTTGGCCTGCTCTTCAGCTTCTTCCTCAGCGTCATTAAGGCCAAAATATGTATGCCCTGGAGTTCCCAAAGATCTTCTGAGAGAGGTACATGACAACAAGAGTTTAAGAAACCAACTTTCCAATCCTCTACTTCCTAACATTTTCCTACAACTGATCTGCCCTAAGAAGGATCTATACCGGTGGTCAAGGTTCTACACCAGAGCTCCTTTTGTAACTACCCTCCTCCCACTTCCCAGAGTAAATATTAATATGGCACACCACTGTGGGAGTAGGGATGCATGTTTCTGGCATATTTCTATTAAGGACAAAGCCTGTATTAGAAATGGGTATTTTGGCTAATTTGGAGATTTTCTGCATTCAAATAAATTGTAGAGTAGGGATAGTGACAACAATGTTGGTTTTAATTTCCCTTCCCCAAATAAAAAATACTTCACTCCTGAGGGAGGGTTTAGTGAGAGGAAATCCAGAAAGAAGGAGTGAGAAATATTACAGATGGCCGTGCCTTCCTGAAGGATATATCTGAATAAACTCAGGGCAAGGCCTGTGTCCGATCCATTTGCCTATTTAGGATTCAAATTCATTAACATAAACATATTAACACTTTTCACTTAAGATGAAAAGTAACGTCTAATTTGCTAATGGCTTTAACAACAAAGGCTGCTTTAGCAATTATGTTATATGGCAAGCATTTTTCATAAATTTAATGAGCTAAAGGTTATGCTATAAATAGGAGAAAAAGCATTTTATCTAGAAATATGGTACTGGCAAAGATGCAGTTATCACTATTTTGGTTTTCCTAATACTTTGAGTGTTTAACATTTGAAGAGTGAAAGAGAAACAGGTATAACAATTAAATGGTAAATCTTAGTGAAGCCCTTTTTGATATACTTTTCAGGAGCCAAGAATAGGAAAGGCTGCATTAACAGACTTTCACAAGTCAGATGTTTTTAATACCTAACTGAGTTAACAGCTGATAGACCATCAGAAACAGACTGGTGGAGTTAAGAGTAATGGACCAGTGTACCACGGTTATGTGAGGTGTTAATTATGGGGAAACTGGGTGAGACATGTTCAAGAACACTCTGTACTATCTTTGTAACCCTTCTGTAAATCTAACACTATTCAAAAATAAAACGTTTATTAAAACAAATTGATGAGATTACACTATGTACTGTTGGCATATATCAAAGAGTTCAGACGACTGGATGATGTCGCTATAATAAAACGCTTTCCATTTCCATTTTTTTTAGTGAACATTTTCCAGACATTTCTATCTAGAAATATATAAAAATAGGATGCTGAACTGTGTTTCATTTCAGCAATAAGCAATATTCATCTGAGGATACTTGAACTAGTTAGGGGGGGAGAAATCCAGCCAGCCCATCACAGGATGCTTTTCCAATAAAATTTTACCTTTTCCTTAACAGCTATTAGAATTTGTAATGCATTTGTCAGTTTGATCAATTGTATGTTAAATGTGCTAACTATCCAATCTTGTAGAATCTACTATTTAGCGTTTTAAAAAGTCAAAAGAAAATTTTTCAAAATTGAAATTTATATACATTATTTTTGTTGTAGAACTCAAAAATATATGAGAATAGAAATGTGTTAAGGTGAAAGTTTATGGGACAAGTGAAAGAGAAATAAGGAGAAAATGTAAATTTTCCAACTGTTAAAAAAAGAGCTTGTTTGTACATTTTAAATAGATGTATCAAATTTGTTTAGTATTTAGATTTCACTGGATACATTTAAATGAGAAAAGTTCTTTTCAAATGTCCATATTTACAGTATACGAAAAATACCCTTTGCAGCGATTTAAATTTATGAGAATTTTATCTGTCATATTTTAAAAATTCTTTCAGAAGGTATACAAGCAAAAAAAGTTTGAGGCTGGGCGCGGTGGCTCACGACTGTAATCCAAGCACTTTGGAGGCCAAGGCGGGCGGATCACCTGATGTCGGGAGTTCAAGACCAGCCTGACCAACAGGGTGAAACCCCGTCTTTAAAAAAAAAAAAAAAGTTTCAAAACCACTGCTCTACTCTAGCCAGTGCAATACCACACATACAGGAGGTGCTCAGTAAATGCGTGGAAATGAGGTAAAGTGCTACACGGAAGGATAAGTAGATAAGGATTTAGTGTTTCCTGACAAGGATACTTGGATTTTAAGAAGTGAGAAAGATCTAGTTGATAGGATTTCAGGCATTTGGGAGCTGGAGCTGGTTTTACTGGGGGAGGGAGGCTCTTGAGCTTCCCTGTGCCCCTAATACAAATTAGTAGCCACCTTTGCAGCCAGGTTCTAAGGCTTAACTGCAATATTACTGGTGATTTTCAGCAATGATTCGTTAAGGCTGTTGCCCCCAACTCACCCTGCAGTGGGTGGCTTTGCAGCCCTCCACCATCAGAACAGAGGGGGCTTCTTTTCTGCCAGGGGAAGTGGTCCACAGTCACAGGACATACATAAAAGTGATACCATGTTTGAACTCTGAAGTTCTGTATTTGGGTCCTGGCTCCCTTAACAGTGTGACCTTGGGAAAATTGCTCCGTTTCCCTAAGCCTTAGATTCCTTATTTGGAAAATAAGACTGGATCTGGGAGTGGTGGCTCATGCCTGTAATCCCAACACTTCGGGGGGGCCAACGTGGGAGGATACCAGCCTGGGCAACACAGCAAAACCCTGTTGCTACCAAAAATACAAAAGAAAGAAAATGAGACCAACACTGGAGAGTTCCTAATTAAGCGATTGGCCTTAGAAAGCAGTAAAGCACTATAGAGACAAGCCATCACTGCCTGGTTCTATACAGCCCGCCCACTGGCAGAGAACTTCTGCCTTTTTCCTTCAAGGTTCCTACCCGACGGGACAACAGAGCAGGTGCTTAAGATCAGCGCTGTTGTCTTGTGAGATGTTAATGCATTCAAATCATAGCAACTGTGCCCAAGTTTTTCATAAAATCTACTGTCTGAAATTATGTCTTTTCCTAGTGTTTTGGTATTAAAATGCCCTTTCTTCTATGAAATAGTGATACTAAGTGGTAGATTCTTTTTATATCTCAGTTTAGGGGAAGTAAAAGTTAGCAAGCAATCCTGTCTGTCAGCTCCAAGATGACTGTTATAATTTTATATTATCCCACAAACTCATAAATTCCAATGTATTGGACACTCGCCCAGCTTTGTGTTGAGCAAGAAAATGTGTTAGGTCAGAATCAGCTGGGAGACATTTAAGAAGCTGTAGAACTGAGCATCCAGAAAGACTTACGTAAAATCATCACCCCACATTTACCTATGTTTAGTCTCTTTTATTCTGTTTGAATAGCCTAAAATTTCATTAGAAAGCAAGCAAAATTTTGTAATAGTAGCTTCTCAAATGAACCAATTCCTTTCTCTGGCTTCCTTTACCAGAACATTAATCACTGAATTTGCAGTTTAAATATTTATTCCTCAACAAGAGAAAGAGACAGTCTACCAAAATCACCTTGAGCTTTTACTGGGTAGTGAGGAGCAAGCCTAGATTTATAATCTAGGAGAGTAGCTTTTACATGGGGATAGGGTGAGGTTTGCTGATGGTCTGTGTTTGAAAAAATCCATGGTGAGATCATTATTTATCCAAAAGTTTGGCAAAAACTGGCTTCTTAGAGATCCCCCTAGAAGTTACCTTGTGATTCTTAGTATACACTCTGATGGATCTTAACCTGAGGGATGAAATTAGGCATAGTATTGTGTGATTTTTTTTTTTTTTAGACGTAGTTTCCCTCTTGTTGCCCACGCTGGAGTGCAATGGCGTGATCTCCGCTCACTGCAACCTCCATCTCCCAGGTTCAAGAGATTCTCCTGCCTCAGCCACCCCAGTAGCTGGGATTATAGGCACGTGCCACCATGCCCGGCTAATTTTGTATTTTTAGTAGCGATAGGGTTTCTCCATGTTGGCCAGGCTGGTCTTGAACTCCTGACCTCAGGTGATCCGCTCCTCTAGGCCTCCCAAAGTGCTAGGATTACAGGTGTGAGCCACCACGCCTGGCCCAGTTTCCTTTGAATTTTAGGTATTTTATCTTATGCATTTGGAATCTTTTATCTTGAGTAAGGTCCCCAGGCTTCTCCCACTGCCAAAAGTATCCATGTTACAAAAACGTTAGGGAGCCCATAGGCAAGTCCTGTCACATTCTCTCAAGAGGGGCCAGGCATGCCCCCACCTCAGGCCTACTTGCCATTCCTCTGCCAGGAGCTCTCTGCTTCCAGTCACTTGAATGGCCAAATACCTTTCTCTGCCGGGGCTCTGCTCCAGTGTCATGACAGTAACCTCACCTCCTGCCTATGTAAAATAACACTGGCTCTGCCCATCACAATATTTTATTTTTGTCATAGCAGCTACTCCTTCCCACCTTCTGTAATGAATCTGCACCTCCTCCCTGAACACTGAGGGAGGGCAGGGACTTTGTTCTCTGCCATGTCTCCACTACTGAGAATAGTAACTAGTGTATACAGAGTAGATACAAATTGGTCTAATGAATATTCATTTTTTAAAAACTCAGTATTAAACGTTAAAAGGATGAGGTGGTTTTTGAGATTGCTTAATGCAGTTAAAATGCCCTGTAAGTAATAGCCAAAGGTAAAAATACAGTCATTCTTTGCCTCAGTAAGTTCACTTTGAGGACTTTATCCCATACATTTACTTGCACGTGAGGACAGAGATGCACAAACAGTGACAGTTACTGTTTGTCACAGTGAATGCTAGGACAATCTGAAAGTCCACTTGTAGAAGACCGGCGAAATGGTTTGGCTCTGTGCCCCCACCCAAATCTCACCTCAAGTTGTAATTCCCGTAATGCCGTGTGTCAAGGGTGGACCAGATGGAGGTAACTGGATCATGGGGGGTGGTTCTCTCCCGTGCTGTTCCCCTGATAGTGAATGGGTTCTCATGGGATTTGATGGTTTTATAAGCGCCTGGCATTTCCCCTGCTTGCTCCTCTCTCTCCTGCTGCCCTGTGAGGAGGTGCCTTTTGCCATGATTGTACATTTCCCGAGGCTTTCCCAGCCATGTGGAACTGTGAGTCAATTAAACTCCTTTTCTTTATAAATGACTCAGTCTCAGGCCATTCTTTACAGCAATATAAAAATGGACTAATTCAGCTGGCTATACAGGTTTTATATTATCATGTAGGTGACCAGCCATCCTATGCAACACTAAAGCAGCTCTACATGCAGAGCTATGGTAGGACTGGCCAGAGAATGAGAATGGCAGTGAACACAAGTGCCAGACACTGTGTTCTGTACACTTCCATGAACTCCATCCGTTAAGCCTCAAAACCACCTTGTATTACATCTCCTTTTTAAAGATAAGGAAACTGAACACCAGAGATGTTCTGTAACTTGCCAAGATCATGCAGCGGGGAAATGGCTCACCCCTGAGCCTGCACCCTTGACCACTATGCCACACTGCTAAAATAGGAGGTCATATGATATTTAAAAAAAAAAAAAAAAAAAAAGAAGAGCAAGTAGGATGGGGAGGGAGTTACATCTCTATATGCTTTTATATGCAAAGACTTTCTGAAAGGAGACATAAAAACTCATTGAGAGTACCCTGGGAAGAAGTAGGGGGAGGGACTACAGTGGGAACAAACCTGTTTTTTTACTGCATACTCTTTTGTTCAAACTCATACACATATGCTCTACTCAAAAATACTATGCAATATGCATATGGTTACTGAACTGTAAGGCTGGAATGGACCCAATCATTTTATGGGTGGAGGTAAATTGAGGCACAGAGAGGGAAAAGACTTGCCTGAAGCCACCCAAGTAGAGAGGAAGAGCCTTAGTATACAGCCAGGGTTCTGGACACCCAGCCCCTGGTGCAGTTTGTTGCCTTCTCCAACCATTTCCACTATAGCTGACTCAGCTGTCACAACTGGAGATTTTCAAAACCTCCAAATTATGTAGAATTGTGGGAAAAATTATGATTTGGAATTCAAGTGTTGACACTTGAAAAATACCAACTCTCACTACAAGTGCTTTAGCATGTTACTAAAGCTTTCTCTGGATGTCCCTGGAAAGGTTATTTTCAGAACGTTCCACTTAAACTTAGAGATGCAGGGTTCTCTGCTGTTTCTGGGAGCTGACACCACAATTTACATTAAACAAATGTTTTGAAAATTAGCTGTTCACGGTTCCAATTTCAGCTTCCCCCAGGGTTTAATGTTAGCCAAATACTGGTACAGTAAGCAGACAATGTGTTTTATTGTGTGGAAGAAAACAGACCACCATAACAGACTTCCTGCTTTTGTAATCAAGGGAAAAGTTGAGTGATTATTGGCATATGGTTATTAGGAATACTAAGTTCCAAATATAGCTACTAGGAGCTAAAGACACCACCCCCCAATATTTCAAGCCTAAAAAGAAAGATGAATTCCTAGTGTTTAGTAAATTGGAAAGTTCAGAAAGTCACAGAACAAAAACTACTAGGGGAAGACTAGGGTAACGGGAACAAGATTCAACCCAGGTTTGCCAGCAGACACTGGCATCTGAGAGACCCATTGAAATATCAACAGTGAACGCATGAAAGAGGGCAATGGCTCAGGACACAGCCAGAGCAAAGGCTAAGCTGAGGACATGGTCCTGCCCCTGCTGGTCCTCAGCACCAAGGGCCCTGCTCTGTAGGCAGCCAGGTCTCTGGGGCTCATTACCAAAAGACGATGGATTCAATATCTTCGTTGCCTTTTTAACATTTAAAAAGGGTTACGTACCCACTTTCCCCTGCCTACCCTTCCCTGCCCTCCTCCCAACTGCAAATGTTAAAAGGGAAAAATAAACCATCCAATCCGCTCATTTTATAGTTAGCAGGAATGAGCAGTGGAGCATTCTGTAAAATCTCTGCCTGGCCTCAAGCCTCCTCCAGGACTTGTGAGCTAGGTGGAAGGCAAGTGCCTGGAAATAACTTACAGGACACTCCTCAATACTGGATTTCTCTCTGAAAGAGCTGGGAGTGACTCTGGGCCTAGAGATGGGTGGCATGCTGGCAAGAGAACTTTAGCTTTTGTGCATGCAAAGAAATACAGCCTCTTCCACCTCAACTGAAGAAAGTTCCACAAACAGTGTAGATGTGGGAAGGCTAGGGGTGACAGAAGATGCCCCCACATGCGGGGGCAGTGAGGGGCCAGTCTGAGGCACAGGCAGGCTCAAAGGAGAGGATGTGCTGACAGGACAGAATGAGCTCTGTTCACCTGGCCACAGCTCCTTGAGCCTGTCCTGGGAAGGTGTCCTCACTGTCTCACTCAGGTGAGAGGATTTGGTCTCATGTAGGAAGAACTTCCTGACACTGCATCATTAGATTCCACAGGGCATTTCCAGGGACTTGTAATTGAGAGAAGTCACCTTCTGCCAGGGGTAATTTCCTCCTGATCTGGCTGGAGGCCAGGAGGACTCCTTAAGGGGTACTTCAGAGCAGGGCAGCCTCAAGATTCCATTTTCTTAGAGACCAAGCTTTGGTTGTACTGTCTATTGTTTGTTGGCTCTGGAGGCTGTGACAACAGCTGACAGGTAGGACTCAGCAAGGAAGGAACAAAGAAAATGCATCCCAGTTGCCTTGTAGTCTCTGGCTCATGCTCAGACAGGTGCGCACAGTGGTCACAGGCCTGGACATCCGGAGGGTGCTCCTCCACACTGAGGATCATGACCTGGAGTCTGCTGGCCTTCCCCACCCAAGATGACAGTAGATGATTCTAATTAGAGGGTTTCCAGCACCTAGGACCCAGCCAATCCAAGTTAGGTCCAGGAGGAAGCACCTGAGTAATACGTCCATTTTCCTCCTTGTCAGAGGCAACCGTTTTAGAGTGAACTGTCTGGAGTGCCCTGGCAGAAGATATGCAGCCACAGCAACACAACAAGAGTTCTGCAACTGAGCATCCGAGCATGCAGGCAGCTGGCCATGGGACTAGACAATGGCTGTCCCCTAGCACAGGGAAGTCCCCCTTCCCACAGTGTGTGCATCTCCCTGGAAGGGACAGCTTGGGAGTCCTTCCAGCTTGGAGCTATCCCTGAAAGCTCATTGTCCATCCCCCTTGCCTGCAGGGGTTCTGTCCTCCACTTGGTCCAGACTCTGGAAGGGCCTCCTGACTCTGGCTACTTTGTGTACTGGCCCCTCTGGAGTGTTATCAGCTCCTACATCTTCTTCCTTTAGTCCCTCATGAGTGCGATGAGCCCACAGCGGGAAGGGGAGCCCTGGTAACCCTGTTTACCTGTACCCCATCCTATCCCACTTCATACATCCCTGCCAAATCACGTACCTTGGATTTCCGGGCCCCTTTCTTGCCTCCTGCTTTTTTAGACACAGGCTTCTTCTGGGATGGAGACTTGGCCTTTTTGGCTGGGGGTGGTGTGATGATGGCTTCCAACTTTCCTTTGGATCCCCGCTTCTTCGCTAGCAACTCGGGATGGATGTTGGGTAGCACCCCCCCCACTGGCTATGGTGACTCCTTTTAGCAGCTTTCAGGAAAACCAGAATAGCAGATAGTGAGCCAGATACCCTGCTTCTGACCGTCAAGAAGCCAGCCCTGCCCAGGACAGTCTTGCTTTGGTTGGTGCAGCTCCTTCCTCCATGGCATTTTCCATGAGGATGCTGTCAGGACTCAGGCTCAGGGCCAGGAATCCAGTCCCCAGAGTCCCTCACTTGAATGGAATTCAGATAATCTCTCTCCTTCAGGGGAGAGCCAAATACCCTGTTTTATCCTACTTCCCCAACATTCCCAATAAGGCCTTGGGGGGAAAAACTGTCATGGGAGGCAGGGAAGCTGCTAATTAATCCAAAATACAGTCACACTCTGCTACATTTCTTGGGCAGTATGACCACCTCCTCAAGCATCAGTGGGGGGATGGATGGGAGAGCCCCATACCTGATTCAGCTCTTCATCATTGGCCACAGCCAGCAGGATGTGCCGGGGCGTGACCCGTCCCTTCTTGTTGTCTCTCGCTGCATTGCCAGCCAGCTCCAGAATCTCCGCTGTGGGGAACAGAGATGAGCGTATGGTCATGTTAGAGGACCATGTGTCCCCGCCCTGGTCCCCCCATTCACAGTGCCAGGAATGGGCACAGGCAGCTGCTTCAGGAAGCAGCTACCCTGAGGTGAGAATCTGTGGGCAGAGTCACAGAGGTGCTGAATGGCAAAGCTGAGTGGGACCTAGGAGGCACCAGGTCCAATGCCCTTGTTTGGGAGATGAAGGAACTGAAGCTGAGGGAGAAGGGACCAGCTGAAGATCATTCAGTGAGTGAGTGGGAGGGCTGAGATCCAACTCCCATTTCCCAGAAAGGGTGCTTGAAATTAGCACTGCAGATGTCACCAGGCCAAACCCAAAGTCTTCAGTGTGGTCCCTGAGGGTGTACCATGCCTGCTTATAGGGTTTTGAAGACAGGATGGCTTATCGAGGAAGCCTGTTAAATCTCTGTTGATTACATCAATGCTGAATGCCTATACATCTGGATACAAAACTAGAAGGATGTGACTGGATTATTTACAAAGTCAATGTCATAAATACATTTTTAAAAGTTGGGGGGTGTTGTAGATTTTAAAAGGCTAAAAAGATGTAACAGCCAAAAATAATGTCACTCCTTGATGAAATCCTGATTCTTTTAATAAAAGCTATGACAATCATTTTGGAGACAACTGAAGAGATCTGAATGTGGACTGGGCATCAGACACTGGGGAATTATTAATTTTCTTAAGTGTGATAATGGCATTGCCATTCTGTAGGGAGCATCCTTGTTCTTAGGAGATACATGCCGAGGTATTTAGGGGTGAAGCATCTTGATGCCTACAACTTGCCCTCCGTTCTGAAAAAGCTCTAAGGAATAAAGCAAGTATGGCAAAATGTTAACAACTGTTAAATCTAGGTATATAAGAATGTTCCTCTTCCAAGGAAATTCTGTCATTTGCACCAATATAGATAAACTGGAGGACATTGTGTTAAGTGAAATAAGCCAGGCACAGAAGGACAAATACAACATGAGCTCATTTCTATGTGGAATCAGGGACTGGGGCAGGGTTGGGGTGAATGTTAGTCAAAAGACAAAGTTTCAGTTAGGAGACGTTTTAATGATCTACTGTGCAGAATGGTACCTATAGTTAACAATCATGTATATTTAAAAATTGCTAAAACAATAGATTTTAAAAGTTCTAACACAAGGAAATAAGTATGTAAGGTGATGAAATAAGAGTATTCTTGACATTCTGTATGTTTGAAATTTTTCAAAATAAAAAGTATGAGAGAAAAGAAAACTAGAAGGGCTATGAGTGTAAGCAATAGTTAGTAGTAAGTTAAGAGTTGATTTACCTGCCATCTGGGCACAGTCTCATAAGACAAGACAGGTTTTCCACAGCACCAAAGATGGTGGGAATTAGGAAGTGCCCTTTGGCAAGACCTGGTTTTCTCCTTGGCATTACAGTTCTCTTGGTAACCTATCAACCTCATCACTGTCTCCTTGCTTTCTTAGTGAGGCATACGGATAGACCCAGAATGGATGTTACACTCTCCACTTCTGCATTCACAGCACCTGGGGACCAAGGTTACATAGGCATCACAGGCACCTTTTTCACTTGGCCAAGATGGGCCCATCACTGCTGAGCATTGGGACACTACCATGATCAACGATAGGGAAGCTTCAGTGAAACTGCTGGGTAGCCAGCAGGGAATAGCCCTGTGGAGACAGATGGGTGAAAGTAGGAAATGTGAGCCCCTCCACCAGATTCTGCCCAATTCTGCCCATGTGGGATGTCACTCTAGGCTACCCTTTAGGGCCCAATTCAAGTCTGACCTCTTCCCGGTACCAATTAATTTCTAGTATTTAGTTATGTTGTAAACACTAGATTTCTCCAGCAACATCAGCACTCAGAATCATTATGAAATGACTAGGAACAAAATTCTAGCTGCATAAAAATCATGTGTTAAAAATTTACAGTATGACACAAGCTGTGTATGACACAAGAGGTACTAACAGCTCAACCCAATGCAAAAAACCTGCTGTATGTGTGTAAAGCTGAAAAGTTGCTTGCCTATTCAAGGAAAGTCTCATATTAGCTTTGTGGGGGGGCAGGAGTAGAAGGAGATCAGTCACACTTGAAACAGCAGGTTTCCCCCTAAATCCAAGGCAGGAATTCATTTGCTCGATCATCACCACACTGATGACATACAACTCTGTGCTTGGCGGGAGGGACCCAAGGCACCATGAGGCCCCTGTCTTCTCAGTGTTCCCAGGCCACCAGGGCTGCACATGCCAGTGATACAGAGAGTGATAAAGGGTGCCACAGGGTCCCTTACCTGGGCTTTATACATTTGAGAGCCACAAAAGCAAGGCAGGGTGGAAAGCAAGATAGCCAGTACTTATATGGAATCTGGTGGAGGGGGGCTCACATTTCCCACTTTCACCCATCCGTCTCCACAGGGCTATTCCCTTCCCTGTACCAGTGTCAGCACAGTTTAGTTTACCAGTGGTGCAGGGAGATGGCCACCCAGCAGTTTCACTGAAGATTCCCTATCATTGAGCATGGTAGTGTCCCAATGCCCAGCAGCCATGGGCCCCTCTTGGCCAAGTGAAAAAGGTGCCTGTGATGCCTATGTGACCTTGGGCCCCAGGTGCCATGAATGCAGAAATGCGTGCCTGGCCAGCCCAGCTAGGCCTTCATTCTCCTGTGTTCATGGAGGGGGAAGCATGTCCGAAATGCCACTGTCCTGCCCATAGCCCACGAGAAAGCCAAACCAAAAGTCTAAGCCCAACAAGAACGCAGAACCTGGGAGCAATGGAACAGGAAGGAGAGTCAGTCACGATGGGCCCTGGGCAGAATCTTCACAGCAGGAAGGCCTGAGAGGCACATCAGGTACCATGGAGCTGTAGCCTACTTTGCTGGCTTCCCCCTCCCTTCCTCAGCCTTCCCCTTTTGGAGACCACAGCAAAGTCTTGGGCCATCCATATCAGCAGAGCCAGAATATACAGGAGGAGGCTGATGGATTATAATCTTTTGACCATAATGTGCTAAGAATGCTTTATCTGTCCCCCTCATTAAAAACAAAGAGGAAGGGAGGGGAGGATGAGAATACCCACAGTGGTGACCTGTTTTGCTAAGTCCTAAGCCCAACCCTTTGGCAAGAAAATCGTTTGAAGGTACAGTTTTTCAGGAAAGTAGAGGAGGCCTGTTTCCTCTTCCTGCCCAAAACGTTAGAGGAAGGCCCTCCCTGAGAGAAGGCTCAGTGGCCGTTGGTGGTGGGGGAGGAGGGAGGGATGTGGTCTTTATTTTCTGCAGTGCCACCTTCATTTTCTGTGTGTGTGGGGAAAATTAGAATGATGGGTAAAAAGACCTGGAAGAGTGTGGTTGGGCCCCTGACTTGGGTGAGGACAGGCAGTATGTCAACAAGAAAGCAATGGAGTAGCCCAGAAGTATGCTCACAGGGCTGAGAAACCTGAAGATGGATTCTTCAAGAGCTAGAGGATATTCTCCTTGGCTTCGTAAGCTTTACCCCCCTTATGCTCTTACTTTGTAGCTTCAGTTTCTCCACTAGGGAAACTTCAAGGACTACGCTCATGTTTTGCTAATTCAACTGGGAATCAGGGATGCCACACTGGACCAACTAAAAGTGACAGTGGGTAGCAAGATGGATGAGGAGGAGCAGAAAGGAAGAACATCTCAGCTCCCTGGAAGGAGCTGGGCAGAGATGTCATTCTGCTGCCTTCTTTACCAAGGAGCCCCAAAATCCAAGACTCTTCCTTTTTGCAAAACCCCAGTTCATCTTTGATTTGTGCAAGCCAAAATTACTGCCTCCCCCATACTCCTACCACCATAGAGTGGGCCCTCAGCTCTATGGGTAGGTAGAAGAGAGCTGTGTCAAGTAGGGATAACAAAGAGGGGCATACATCCACTCTCCAGCTAGTTGGGCAAGAGCTTTATCTTCTGTTTACTCTTGCATTTTTTTTCAGATGGATAGTTACCATAGTAACCCATCGTTAAGGGACACACAAGGCAGAGCACCTCAGAAACACACCTTGTATGAGAAGTGTGTTCAGTGCCCCACCCTCCCCTGTGCTGCAGCAGCAGAGGGTCTGGGCATTTCACCATGGCCAGGGAAGACAGAGGATGCCCGACTTAACAAAAGCAGTAACCCAGAGCACACACTCATCCCTTGCCAAGCATCAGTAATATCCACCTTCTCATCCTTAGTCCAGGTTTAGAAAAAGTCATCGTAAAGGGCTTTCCTGGCTAAGAAAGAGGGGCCTGTTGCAGACAGAGAGTGGAGGTGCAAAATGCCAGCAATGCAACAAGATAGAATGGGTCCCATCTGCTCTCTAGGGCATGTTGCAGGGGGGAGGGGGGAGGAAGAGGAGGGAGGAGGAGGAAGGAGGGAGGAGGGGGAGGAGAGGGGGGAGGAGGGGGAGGGGGGGGAGGAGAGGGGGATGAGGGGGAGGAGAGGGGGAGGAGGGGGAGGAGGGGGAGGAGGGGGGAGGAGAGGGGGAGGAGGGGGAGGAGGGGGAGGAGGGGGAGGAGAGGGGAGGAGGGGGAGGAGAGGGGGAGGAGGGGGGAGGGAGGGGGGAGGAGGGGGGAGGAGGGGGGAGGAGGGGGAGGAGGGGGAGGAGAGGGGGAGGAGGGGGAGGAGAGGGGGAGGAGGGGGAGGAGGGGGAGGAGAGGGGGAGGAGGGGGAGGAGGGGAGGAGAGGGGAGGGAGGGGGAGGAGAGGGGGAGGAGGGGGGAGGAGAGGGGGAGGAGGGGGAGGAGAGGGGAGGAGGGGGAGGAGAGGGGGAGGAGGGGGGAGGAGGGGGGAGGAGAGGGGGGAGGAGGGGGAGGAGAGGGGGGAGGAGGGGGAGGAGAGGGGGGGAGGAGGGGGAGGAGAGGGGGAGGAGGGGGGAGGAGGGGGAGGAGGGGGAGGAGAGAGTGACTGACTGCTGAGGAATTGGCGGCAGGGCACACATCACCAAAGGAGATGTCCTGATGCAGTTTTCTTCCCTGAAAGTGATCTACTGCTTTGCAGTAATATGGAGGGCAAAGTCATGGTGGCCCCAAGCTCAGGGCTGTACAGCAATTCCTGCCTGCCCCCCGCCGACCCATGCACACTAGGGTGGCCCTCACATCCCCACCAGCAAGGAGTGCTTCTGCCTAGGCTAGAACAGAGCCAACTTCAGTCTCTGCCTCAACCTGAATGCCTGAATGGAGCCTATGCCTTCCTACAAGGTGGGGGGGTGGGGGGAGATTCTTGCACTCAATTAATTTCATATTCTGGAAGGTTTTGTGTGTCTCTAAAAGTTTTGCCTGTGACTGGTCTAAAAGAAAAGGGATTCTGAGAAAGAGAACCAGGAAAACACCAGATCTATGGACATAAATCCTTTTCTCCAATTTCCAGAGCTCAGCCCTTGCATCCCCTCTTGGAGGGAATTTTCAGGAGCCACAGCCTGGATGCTGTAACCAAAATAAATAGAATCCGTAAGAAACCACAGGAGGAAACTGGGAAAATAACAATTAGGAGAAGAAAACAGAACCCCTTACCAGGTTCTTCGCCCCATCAAACCAAGTTTTCTCAGCCAGTGACAGTCTAAGCTTTGTTACCAATGCCCAATACTAGATTGATTTGGGGGCCCAAGGCACTTGGGGTCCACTCTGAAGAGGACTGTAAGTGTAGTAAAGTTCCCCAATTATAAATGGTGCAAAGGGAACAAGTTGAATGGTGAGCAAACTGGCCAGCTCATTAGCTCCTCTAAGATTTTTGTTTTTCAAAACACCTAAGCCTCTGGCTCTCACTCCTGGCCAGGGCCAATCTCTGGCAACTAGTGAGTAGCTGGCACCATCATCTGTAGTGGCCTAGATGATGCAACCATATTCCCTCTCCTCAGAGCTGCAAGCCCTGCAAGGGCACTCTGGGCCAAACATTCCCAGCTTCATTGAACATGACTGTTTTAAGGCTGCTTGACAAGATTCCCACATCCTTGGATAACAGCATGGTTTGGCAGCCTTTCTGACTACAGACCAGCGGTCTCAACATGAATACCTTTGACAGGTCTACTTTCGAAGTTCACCCAGAGACCAAAGGCTTAGGGTCCTTTTTCTTTTTCCAAATGTCTTGAACTAAACCATATCTGTCATATTGAAGCATTTTGTCTATCTTCCTTCAGCGAGATGAAGTCATGGTTTGCAGAATTAGACTCCTAACAGCTAACAGGTGATGTGTTGAGGCTGAGCCAAACTCTAAACACAGCCCTTGCAAATAGGAAAGAGTCAGGGGCTTCAACAGAGCTGTTTGAAGCTCTGTAAAACAGCTCATCTAAAGAAAGAAATACTGAAAATAACAACCAGAAATCAAAGAAAAGCAAGTGTTCACGTAATCCCAAGGAGAAAACATGTTTGCTACAAAGCCAACAACATGACAAGGAAATCTGTTTATTGTATTTCTTTTAATTCATCATCCTTCCATCAGCAGTCCTTTGAATTCAGAACTGTTTTACACCATTCCGGAAGGCCTTAACCCAATCAACCCCAATCAGAAGGTGATCGCTAAGAGCTTCCTGCATTCTGACCACACCACAGCCTCCTCCAATTCCCTTGGTGGCCCTGAGTGTTTGCAGCCACATCCCAGAATCCACCACCCCCATCCCACCTTTTCAGGAGTTAAGTGTCAGGGTCTAAAGCCTGCAGAGCCATCAGTTTGGAACTCTGGGCCACAGCAAAGCTCTTCATCTGCTTGTCCCAGGGGCCTCAGAAGAACCAGAATTCCATAGAGAAAAGAAAATCTACAGCAGTGACGTGAAAGTAGTATTCCAAAGACGGTTCTGAGTCTGACACAAACTCATCTGCTGTCGTTAAGCCCACTGCAGACTCCTCCGAAAAGTCCAGGAGCCAGGGGTCTCAGAGACAGCATCTAGTCCAGTCTTCTGCCTTCCCACAAAATCTCCCAATAAGATAGAAATGTGGCTTAATTTGGGAATCTGTAAAGTAAGTTCTACTGGCTGGCACTTTCAGCCCCATTTCAAAGTAAAAAAAATTAATTTTACATTATACATAACAAAAGGGAGCTATGATTCTTAACAAACATTACCTTGATCTAACCCATCAACCCAACTCAATGCCGAATACCTTCCTTGTCAGGAAAGTTTTCCTCTGCCTTCCTCACGTCTGGTGCTGTTTCAGCTGCCCCCTCTGTCTGCAGTGGAGGGCAGCAACCACAAATGGCACTGTGGTGAGAGCTCGGAGTCTGCTGTCAGACCTTCAGGGTTTGGATCCCGGCTCCTTCAATTATCTGTAAGACGTGGCCAAGTGCATCTAAGCCTCAGTTTCCTATTCTATACAGGGGGAGTGATAACTGAGGTTACCTCTAGGCTTATGAGATTAATGAGTTACCAAGTAAAATGTTTCGTGCGCTCAGTAAATGCAAGCTACTATTGTGGAGGCTACAACTGCACTATTAAAAAAGTGCAACAAGCTTAACAAGAGAAAACTGTACTTCCTTTGCCTCGGTTTCCTCTGTCTATAACTGGATGATTTGGATGGGTGGATGCGTGCCAAAGGAGGAAAAAAGCGACAGAAAACCTGGTGTTTCCTCTGCCAATAGTTTACTCTTTGCTGTTATGCTTAACAGTTAACATATGTTTGAAAAATGCACTTGAACTTGATTAACCTCGGTGCTGCCAGACCTGCCTTGATGGAACACAGCACTCGGGGTGCCCCCCACAGGCATCTCTACCTTGGGATGAAGTCTGGAACTTTTGCCTGACCCCAACAGAGCATGAAGAGCCAGCAGCTCAGGCAGTAGAAGTCAAGGCCCTGGGAAGGAGAAGGTACCTGGCGAGGCCCTGAGAAAACTGTTCTACTCCAAGGCCTGGCTGGCAGCTGGGCAGGACCCTCTGACCCACCAATCACTTGCTGTCAAGGACTCTCAATCAAGTTACAAGGAAAAGGTTAATATGTATGTTTGTTTTGATAGGGAAAACCACAGCCATTTGTTCTTAATTCATCTCAGGAAGGGGTGAACCATCAGTGATGTTTGCTGAAATGAAATGATTTGAAGTATCATGTAAAGAGGAAACTCATTTAAGGAGCCCTGTCATGGTACCATTTCCCAGATGGACTCAAAAGGAAAAAGCAAGGAGCAGAACAGTGAGTTTCGTGGGCTGCACTGTGTGTGGGGAGGAGGTGACGTCTGCGACCGGGCTACACATGTTCATCAAGACGGGAGCAGCTTTGCTCACTGGAAGCAGAATCAGGAACTTGGTCAGAGGGGGACATTTTGCTCTACTCCCTTTTGTGCTGTTTGAATTTATCTTCTGCATATTCTCCTTTCAAAGTGAAAAGAATTATAATGCTGGATAGATGAGAAGCTACAGGCACTTCTGCTATTCGCTGCCCCAGCTGGCCTCTGGTACCACAGGTCACAAGCACCCTTACCCTCAGATACTCTGTCCCAGCCTGCTTAATCTTCCTTCTCCCCAGAAAAGGTTCTGGGCATGTGAAGACTTTCTAGGTTCTTCTTCATGGCTGTTTTTAGAGCAGTGTGAATGTGTCATAGAAAGGGGAGGCTCCCAAGAGTGACTACAGCTCCCGGGGTCTTTACCAACCCCGCCTCTGTGCTGTCTGCCCATGTGGATTCCTGATGCTGAGGGCTGCTTGTCTAAGGATTTGCCTAAGCTCTGACACCAAGGATTCCACCTCCCCTTTTACTAAGGGAACAATAAAAGGACACTGGTCAAAAAGCTTCCCACTCTCCAGCCCTCCTCAGCGCCACTGAGTGACACAAGCTCCCCATACCTGACTGGGCACTGTCCTCTCCAAGGCCTGCTGTGGCTCCTCAGGGCAGCTCTCTGCCCAGTACCTCACTTGCTCTGCCACTGCTACAGCAGCAGCTCCAACACAGACCAGACCGCCCCTTCCCTGCAGACCAGCACCTGTCATTCCAGGGGCCTTCACCTTCCTGTCTGCATGCTCTAGACTTTCCTCATCCCTGTCCAGGACTGCCTGTCCTTCAAGGCCCATCTTGCAGGACCCCTGTCCTCCCTGCCCATACCAGGCCGCAAGAATGTCTCTGGCAAATCACCCATGACTGTTGCAGAGTCTGTCCCCTCAGGCTGTGTCTTCATCGAGCCAGCCTTGGGAACTGGGCATTTACAGTCTTCCTGAGGTGTCCGCTGGCTCCTTCAAGACAAAGGAAATGGCGAGTGGATGAAGTGCTCTGGGGTTCAATTCCCTCTGACTGCTAAGGTCTCTGTGCTGTGTGACTTCGGAGAAGTTATTTAAACTCAGCCAATTTGCTCCTAAGCAAGATAGCTGGTTTGAGGATTCAACACAGTTACCAAATGTAAAGCATTTAATCAGTGCCTAGCATACAGTAACTGTTCAACATACGGCAGATGTTTTAACTGCTTCATCTTTACCTAGAACTCAGAGCACTTCCCCCCATGTCCCTAAAACTAATATTACAAGCTACAGTTAGAATATGAACTGGAGACTGCTGGGGCCTGGGGTGGGAGTGAAAGGGCAAGAAAAACAACGCTACTCAAGTCAAGTACCCTCATTTTCTGAATGAATAGCAGATATTGACTTTTAGCAGTCAATATCCAGATTTATAGAGGCAACATAAATGTGAACCAAAGACTACCTTAGCTATCAGTTAGCACAAGGAGGATCAATCAGGATATCAACGGCAAGGGAAACCAACACATTAGCCATTTCCAGAGGCCCTGAGTTTGTTTTCACATGGCTCCCACAGCTCTGCAGGGATCACACCTTCTATAAAAACCCATAGTGTCCCCTGTAGGCAGATGGGGTGATGACAACCCTGTGAGAGGCTATCTCAGCACCAGGCACCACTATGGGCTTCTAAAGACCCAGCACTGGGTGCCAGGGGAACCCACACATTCTGTCCACTAAATGGAAGATGCACCTAAAAAGGAATCAGGTGTGGTGGGAAAAGGAGGAAGAAAGGGAGGGAGCCAGGGTCAGAGTGGTAGGCTGAGCTGAGCAGCCTGGCAAATCCAAGGAGGGTTTATGTCATCTTGGCAACCAGAACTGGAAGGGGGCGGTGGGGAAGAGACAGAGGGAGGCTATGATTAATACCCCTTGGGTTTGTCTTCTTGCTAGGGTTTATTTATAGCTCTGAGGAGTGGCTCTTTGCTTTTAGGAGATTTTACTCTGGGTTGACTTGACTAGACACAGAAGCCGTTGGGCAGGAGAAAGCAAGCAAAAACACCGTAAATATGTTCTACTGGTTGCTGATATTTTAACAGGAAGACAGTGGGACAGAAGACATTTGTGGAATTCTTACCTACTTCCTTCTCCTTTCAGTGAGAAAGTATTAATAGTTCTTTTAGAAGCCCGTCCTGATGGTCATCCACAGAGGACCCCTGGATGCTGGGTCCCACTCCTGGGACACTGCTATCTCTAATCAGCTGGGCAGCTCCTGACTTCCTCTGCTTTTCAAGGTATTGCTGAGACCTCCTCCGTGGCTTTTGTTGGTGAATGTGAGGATCGGCCCTTACTAGCTTCTAACGCCCTCCTGTTTGCCAGCAACAGCTGCCCTGCTGCGTGCTTGCCCTCACACAGGTGTGGCCCACTCTGCCCCCGTGTTAATCCTAATCATGCTTCATTTAAAAATCCAGGGGTCTCGTTTAATTCTCATCCTCATCAATTTCCTGGAAGCATCTGATATTACCAATACTCTCTCCCCCTGAAAATCATCATTCTTCTAACTGGTCTTCTTAGCCTTCAATAAAAAACTATTTACCATGTGTCTGCAGAATATTTGGCCTTGTCTGGGAGCTGTATACAAAGGTGAGGGAGGGGTGGGGAAAGCTCAGGCCCAGCCCTGGGGTCACTAATGTGGCTCTGATGTATGGCATGCCACAGGCACCCTACAACTCTGTGGAAATCAACCATGATTCTTTTAATCCCAGCACCTAGCTTGGCACTTAGCATCTAACTCTTTCACAAATGGATAATTCCAAATGAATTATTAAACAAGTGAACCAAGCACTGCAGTGGTCAGTGGTGATGAAGGATGGAAGTGCAGGGAGATTCTCTAAGGCCCAGGCCTAGTTTCATGTTTTAGAACACACACTTGGGCTCCGTAGCAGGCAGCATGAACTATAAAGCTATCATCCCAGGGAACACAGCCTCAGGCTGGGCTCAGGATCCAGGCAGGCCTTAACTCACAGTCCCAAGTCAGCCTCGAGGTTAGCTGAGGGGTCTAGAGGTATTGAGGGATTAAGGGCAGATCAAAGATCTTCATATTCTCCCAAGATCTTGGTCCAAATATAAGTCAGTCAGCCTCTGCATGAGCCCATTTTCCTTTTGATTTTCTGTATTTTGGCATTTTATTTTCTAGATTTATTTTTAAATAAAAAGGGAAAAGATTATCTTTTAAAAGATATGTAACATATATAAGAACTAGTAACATGGATTATCTCCTGGGGAAGAGAACCGGATATGCAAAAGAGCGGGAACGGCAATGCATGTCTCATGGTCTATTCTTTGATAGTGTGTGAATTTTACCATTGGTGTTATTACTTATTAGAGAAAATAAGTTCAACAAAAGTAAAAAGACAAAGACCTACTAGATATGGGAAATATAAAGTATATAACAAGACAAATGGATAAAGCAGAAAATTAAAGTCCAGAAACAGCCCTAATTATATCTAGAAATTTCGCGTCTGATAAAGCTGGCATCTCAGATCACTGGGAAAAAGATGAAATATTCAACTGTGTTTGGATAACTGGGTAACCATGTAAAACAAAATTAACCTGATTCCTTTCTCCCACCATATAACATGATAAATTCAAAATGGGTCAAAGTATAAATGTGAAAAACCATAAAAATACTGAGCAAAAGCATGAAGAAATGTCTTTATCGCTTAGGAAGGAGGCAGGCATTCCTCACAATGATTCCAAATCCAGCAGAAATAGACACAAAGACTCCTTATATTAAGTTATTTAGATAAAGAATATAAAATAACCATGTGAAATATATTTAAATAAAACTGAAAATGAAGAGAAAAAAAAGATGATAAAGAATGGCCAAGCATTAGCCAGGCACAGTGACATGAACCTGTAGTCTCAGCTACTCAGGAGGCTGAGGTGGGAGGCTCACTTGTGCCCAGGTGACTGAGGTTGTGGTGAGCCATGATCATGCTACTGCACTCCAGACTGGGCAACAGAGTGAGATCCTATTTCCAAAAAAAAAAAAAAGAAAAGAAAAGAAAAATGACCAAGCAGATTCAAACAAGAATGAAATAGGACTTCTATAAATGAAAATATCATAACTAAATTTAAAATTCAGTGACTGAATCTGTTTAATAAAGCAGATTAGATACAGCTGGAGAAAGATTTAGTAAACATGAAGATAGTTCTAGAAGACAGATGAAAAGGTAATTATCCAGAAAGTAGTCCAGAAAGACATGAATTAAAAACGTGACTGAGATTAACAGACATAGAAGACAGTAAAGTATTAGCATATGTTTAATTTGTGTTCTATAAGAAGTGACTAGAATAGAGAAACTGCTCGAAGTATGGATGGCTAAAAACTTTATAGATGTGATAGACATGTTCAAAAATAGAAGTTGAGAACACATATCACCAAAAGACCATCACTAAATAAGATTCTAAAGGGTATACTTCACTAACAAGTGAACAGATCCCAAATGGAAGGTCTAGATGAAGAGAAGGCACACTTAGTTTTGGTCATACCTTTTTCCTTGCCTGATTTCAGAAATAGGTTTTGTGGTGCTGTGTGCTTGTCCGCTGGCCCAAGCAAAAGCAGAACCCTTCATATGGAACTTGTTTACCCTGATGGTAGAAATAACAGTTGCATGTTGCCCTTAAAAGTGGTGTCATGAGACAGCAATGAGACTCCTTTGACTCTTGAAGATTTACAGGCAGCATGGCTTATCTTCAAGACAGCAATCAGATTTTCAACAAATGGTGCTAGAACAACTGGATATCCACATTAAAAAAAGGCAAGTCTAGACACAGGCTTTACACGCTTTACAAAAATTAACTCAAAATGCATCATAGACCTAAATGTAGAATGCAAACCCATAAAACTTCCAGAAGATAACATAGGAGAAAATCTAGATGACTTTGGGTTTGGCAGTAACTTTCTCAACACAACACCAAGTGTACAATCTATAAAATAAATAATTACTAAGCTGATCTTTATGAAAATCAAACATTTCTACTCTGTGAAGGACAGTGTTAGGGGAATGAGAAGACAGGCCATAGAGTGGAAGAAAATATTTGCATGAAGAAGCAATGAGGTCTTTCTCCTCTCAGATCCAAGTATTACAGTCTGACTGCGGCCTTGGGAGAGCAGGGAAAATGGGGCCGTTGCTTCACAAAGTAGGCCCAGATCATGTTTACACTCTCCTGAACAACTTCATGGACTCTAGAGAGACCATGAAGAACTAGACAAAAACTCAGTTTTTGAGCTCTACAACTGGATTCATGTGCCCTCTGAGAAGCATGTTATCAAGCTATGCTGCACCTTCACATCTTGGGTAAGCTAGAGAAGCACTGATGGAATTCCACTTCCTGGTGGCTTCCAGGCTCTAGCCTCAAACCCTGAGGCCTGACCCACCTGGGTCTGTTAACCTGATGGCCATATAACACCACATCATCAGGGAAATGTCAAAGGCACATAGTGCTGAACTGATTCTTTTTCAAATGCTCTGTGAATGTTTATCCACCACAGAATCATCTATTCCCTGCAGAGACTGAAGGAAGCTTGGCAAATTAGTGTATGTGGGGGAGCACCTCCTCAACCACACAATTTCTTTGTAAAACAATGCGCTGTGATGTTTCCATGACTGGCCGTTAATGAAGATCATCAATAGCACATGTTAATAAAAACAAATAATTAGACTAAAATCTAACTGTCTTTTACACATACACAAAAGGCATTAAGTGTCAGCTGCTATCTCTGGGTAGTGGGATTATGAATGAGTTTTAGTTTCTTAATTTTCAAACAAATTACTCACATAACCAGAAAAGGGAACATGCACTTAAATATACTCTGCACACTCTGAGTACCCACTGGAATTTCAACTTCAGTGTTTTTTTCTCTAGTTATAACCCCATGGCTCCTTAAAATTCTTAATCTTTCCTCTCTCTCTCTCTCTCTCTCTCTCTCTCTGTCTCTGTCTCTCTCTCTCTCTCTCTCTCTCTGTCTCTCTCTCTCTCTGTCTTTGTCTCTCTCTCTCTCTCTCTGTCTCTGTCTCTCTCTCTCTCTCTCTCTCTCTCTCTCTCACCGGTGCGCGCGTGTGTTTTAATTTAAGGAAAACAGGGTAAGGGAAGGGCTTTGCAGAACACAGCAAATGCTGTGGCATAAGCCCCAGTGCAGCATAAGTGTCCAAGAAGGTACTAGCAAGCATTAACTGGGTTCTGGCCTGATGTGTCAGTTAGTCTAATGGAGGTGCACTCATGCAAACAAGCAAGGATGTGGGGGCTTCTAGGGCCTTGGAGCATCAAAGAGCCAAGCCTGACTGTCCTCTTCTTCCTGCTCAACGTTTAGCTGTCTGAGTCCAGGACACACTGTAGTATCCCAGATAGGAAGGTGGTAAAGAGGTTTGGGACTTATTTTCAAGGTAAGTGACAAAGCCAACTGCAGGCTCTGTCTACCTCAATCTTCCAAGCTTGTAGGATTGCTTCCCACATGAGAAATGCCAAATGAGATGGATGCTGGCTGAAATGAGTATCAGTGTAACAGGATGTGCTGCTGACAGGAGTGGACTCTCTCTCCACTTCTAGGAGAGGGGAGGCAGGGATGGGTTGTGGCCCAATGACTACCGCCAAAGGGATATGCAACATCTGACCTGAGTTAGAGACTGGACGTCAAACAAGCCAAAACTCAGGATGAGGACAATCACATTGTCAGCCAAAACCAGATGGCAAGATATATTTCTAACAACCTTCTCTTTTCCTTGGGGTTTTATTTCAGGATGTAGTCAAGCCCAAGGGCTGGCCTCATCCAGTCAGTAAAGTGGCTATAAGATCACTCATGGGACCCTGCTTCTTCCCCAGGTCAGGAGCTGGCTCCATAAACTTCACAAGGATTGGCCGAGTACCTATAGGCAGCTTCAAACTGGTGCATCTGCTATCAGAGGATGCTGGGTGTCTACTGGAGGAGTATGGAGGCTGTGGTCATTGATAAGAGACAAGAAAAGGAACAGGATTACTGCACACTCCCTTCCTCTCTCATACTTTAACCCTAATCTTACTAATAGTTAACATCTGGGCACTTATGATGTGCAGGCATGGAATAAGGACTTCACATGTATGCTCTCGTAAGAACCCTATGAGACAGTTACTGTGATCCTCATTTTACAGAGTATAAAACCGTAGCATGGAGATGTAAGTGACTTGCCTAAGCCGCAAGTAAGAAGTGGCAGCTCTGGCACCAGTGCCCATACTCTAAACTGCCCAGTTCTAGAATACAGTGGACCCCAAGTGGTCCCCAGAGCTGGTCACCTAGGAGATATCAGCTCCCTGCTTGAGAATCACCTAGTCCTAGGTTTGCCCTGCAGCTCAGCAGTCCTCTTAGCAATTCCTGAGCATCCAGACCCCTCCCATCTCTCCCACAGGTACCTTTGGAAGATAGGAGGCCTGGCCCAGCTACTTCAAATGGGCATCCATGTGGCACACCCCATCACCATGTCTGCAATTGTTGATGCCACCTGTAAGAGTCTGGGCTATGCAGAGAAGAAAACAATCCCTTCTTAGGGACTTCAGGTGACACCTAAACAAGCAGGGCAGCTCTGGTAACTCATTAAGAAACATTCTCCAGAAACCCACTTATAGTCCTGTTCCCCCGCTTGCAGCACGGGTGGTCCTGCATCACTACAGCCTTTCTGTTGCCTATACCCGGGTCTGGACAGGAAGCCCTTTAGGGGTGGAGATGAGTCGGTGTGTAGCTATGCAAGGCACATCACAGCTCTCAGCAAGGAGAGCTTGAGTGGGTGGGACTTCCCCTCAGATGTCTGCCTTGTGTTGGAGCACAATGTTGGGGTCACATCCTTGACTAGACCCTAAGCTGCCTCAAAGCTGGTGCTCCAGCTTCTCCCTCTCTCTGTAGCTTCCCATGTTCTGGAAAGGGGCTGACTTGGCACCCAGCAGGCACATCAAGACAGGTAAGTGGTTGCCAGAGCCCCTCTCCCACTCCTTGCAGGGCTGGCTGGCACCTCCCCGGCTCAGCTGATTTCTCCTTCTCAGAGAAGCCTTTCCTGGCCAGCTCATCTCCAAGCCCCGCAGAAGCCTGGGCCCTCCTTTGACCTGCTTTCACTCCTTACAGCACTTTCAGTCTCTAAACTGTCTAGATTGGCTGGCTGTCTCTTTTCCAGACAAGAGTGTGAACTCCACAGAGCAGAGGTCACTCTGCTCTGATTACTCCTGTGCTCTCACACACAGCCTAGCATGGTGCCTGGCAGACTGCATGTGGAGCGAATGAGAAGAAGCCTCTAGGGGAAACAAAACTGAAGAGCAGAGCAGAAAGAGGGCCTGGACACATTTCCTTCTCACTCAAGGGCCAACAAAGTTCTAAGTGGGCAGATACCCAGAATGTCTAACATCCATGTGCTCCCACATCCCCACCCAATAGGCTAAGGGCTGGCCACGTTCTGAGGACAGTCAGTGTGGGTGTGTAGACTGTTCTGAGGGGGTGGAACAGAGCGGTATTCTCGTTAGACATGGCCACAGAGTTTGGCTTCTCTCCCATCATGAAACAGGACATAAGTGACCAAGCAGTGACTGGGCACAGTACTAACTGCTCAGGACGTCCTCCTGAGGTCAGTTGAACCTGACTCCATGTTGGGGCAGGCATGGTCATGCCAATGTCTCAGTGCCACATGCAGGCAAAGGAAATGCCTCAGATTCAGCCAAGCATAGGCCTGCTGGAAGGTCTTCATAAAACTTAATAATACACATTATTCTTTAAGATACAAGAGCTGATGTGGCTGATGCCAGAGTAAGGATCTGCTCTGAGCTACTTTTCCAGTGATAGTGATGGGCTGTCCTGGCCAGTCTCATGCCCTGCTGTGACCTCTCCCAATACCCACGATAGCTGGGGATATGGATGATAGATGTGTGAGCCACTGAGTCAAGGTCTCTAGCCCTCAGGGGAATGGACCGCTGGCATACACCTCAGGAGCACTGGGCTCAGATTCAAAACTAGCCATGCCCAGACAAGGAAAACACAGATTTATGTGCAGCACATATCTCAGTAGTTGCCTGAGATATGACAAAGCAATGGTATTCCCCCCATCATGCCCTTCAAAAAAGAAGAGAAAGCTAGATGGAAGAAATGAAACTGAGGTTGTACTTGACCTAATGATAGTGTCTTTGAACACCTCAGGAACAGGCATCATGGCATTCGGGAGCCGGGGGCCACCTGGGTTTGTGTAGCACATTACACATGCTCAAAGCCCCTTTGGCCCTCACAGCATCCTGGAGTTGGAGTAGGGACAGTTGACTCCATTTGAGTTGTAAGAAAATTGTGGTCCAGAGAAGTTAGGTGACTCCCTTTAGGTTGCACAACATGCACACTAACCAGGCAAGAACTAGAATGTCTTCTGCTTCCTATCTAGCAACTTCTCCCAGTCTCTCTGGCTGACTGCCAATGTTATACGTAGCTTTCCTGTGTGTGTCACCTAAGTCCTGGGTTTGTTTCCTCATCTACACTGAAAAATCATGCTTAGCTCACATTAGCAGGCCTGCCACTTATAAAAGTCTTTGCTAAGCAGAAAGTCAAGTCCCAAAATACGTACAAATTCTTAAATCTAACACTATTACTTCTCATGCCCAGATGTTTTCAACAGAACACAAAAACTTTACCTTGCTGATGACTGTGTTTGCAATGGGGAAACCCTTGACGTTGCCTTACTGAGAGAGCTGGGAGTGCAGGAAGCAACCCAGCTCTTCTGCTGCCTGGATGTATCACTTTGGAAGAAGCACCTTGTCTTGCTGAGTCACGCCTTTCTGGCTGTAGCAGAGGTGGCTGCAAGAATCAGAGTACTCTTCCCTGGCACCTACCAACCCACCTGATCATGTCTCAAGCAATACATAGCAAAAGCATTAAGACAGGACAGCAGGATTTGCGTCCCTTCTCAACCCCTTACAGGTTATACACAAACCCCAGAGAAGTCCTTTATGCTTTGAGGCCTGGTTTTTCCACCACTAAAAATGGGGGTAGTCTCCCTCCCTTCCCAGTTGGCCTCCCACAAGTGCTATGAAATCACAAATAAGAATATATCTGTGAACAGGACCAAGGACCCCTTGGAGAGATGGCTGAGTCCAAGACTGGGGCAAGGGAAGTCCAGGGTGAGGCTGGAATATCTTTCTGTGTTAGAAGGCAAGGAAATGTATGGAAATTGATGGAGACATGGCAAAAGGACATCAGAACCAGCTTGAAGATCAAATTTGAGGTAATGTAAGCATTAAAGTGAGTAATGAAATAACTTACTAAATTAAAAATCTGTGAACCAACATTTATAGTTCAAAAAACAAAAAACAAAAAACAAAAAAAGGAAGAGCACAGGAAAAGCTTTTATTACAGAAGAATGCCAACTAAGAAATACAGAAATAAAAGAAATTTTTGAAATCACTATTTTATAACCACCAAGAAATGAAAAAAAACCCACTATTTTATAACCACCACTGTAATAACAGATTCAGGTAAAATCACCAAGGGCTGCTGAAGCCACTGGGTGAAATACCATGGTATGGGATGTATAGAAATCCAGCAGATACCACCTTAACTGAATGAGCAAGCGGAACATCACCAGTCATGGGATGAACCACGTCAGATGCCTCCAGACGTGATGCACAGAGAAGGATGCAGCATCTCTGATACCATTCTCCTAAGAAAATGCTCATCCTAAATCTAATCCTAAAACCAACCCAGATTGGAGGACATTCTGCCAAACAACTAGCCTGGACTCTTCAAAAGTATCAGTGCCATGAAAGATTGTTTTAAAAGCTGGAGAACTGTTCAAAATTAAATAAGACTAACAAACTGGCAGTCAAATGCCATGTATGATCCTGAAATGGATCCTGGATCAGGAAACAAAAAAACTATCAAGGACATTACTGGGACAACTGAGGAAATTTCAAAATGGACTATGTAACAGCCAAAAATAAATACAGAACTATCCACATGTATGCCCGCATGCACACACACAGGTGAGGGGAGATAAAGGAGATGAGGCAAGATGTTAACAACTAGAGAATCTAGGTGAAAACGTTCCTTGTACTCTTCTTGTAACTTTTCTGTAGGTTTGAGATATTTCAAAATAAAAGAAACAAAAGTGGTCTTTGGAGAACTTAAGAACTGTCCAGTTGACTCAGGCACACTCACCTGTCAGGTATTCCAGGACAGCAGCCATGTACACGGGCGCCCCTACTCCAATTCTGTATTTGGGGTGGCCTTTCTTGATGTACCGCAGCATCCGCCCCACGGGAAAGATGACTCCTGCTTTGGCAGACCGGGACGTCTTGGTAGACTTCTTCTTCCCACCGCGGCTTGACATGACGGTGACCTTGGAGGCGGATCAGTGAGCACACTGTGAAGGCAAGAGGCACACTGGTCAGGGTAGCTGGGGACAGCATGTGTCCCCTTTCCAGGTACACGCCGGTCCCCTGGAAGGAATGGGGCCTCCCTGCAGATGCCACTGTCTGCAGCTGTGTGGCCCTCCGAGTCCACATGATGCACTCGGCTGGAGCAGTTTGATCTATGAGGAGAAAGGCTTGGCTCTGCAGTTTATACCATGACACTGATTTTATTGGCCACTTCCACTTAAATGTTACATTGACAATGACTGCTCTTAAGTGCCTTGCCATTATGCCACATGATGAAAAGGAAAATGGGATTTCTTGGCCACATTCTATACACTTGTTTAATAATTGCATTTTCATACACTTGAGACCAGGGCTGATAAATTTACAGAAGGCTTAATAAAAGAAAAGAAAACTATGACTCCTGCCCTTAGAAAGATGATGTAAAGGCAGGTACCTAGATTCTCTGATGAAAGCAGTGTCTCTATCTTATCATTCTTCTTCTTCCTTTTTTTTTTTTTTTTTTTTGAGATGGAGTCTCGCTCTGTCACCAGGCTGGAGTACAGTGGCGTGATCTCGGCTCACTGCAACCTCCACCTCCTGGGTTCATGTGCTTCTCCTTCCTCAGCCTCCTGAGTAACTGGGACTACAGATGCATGCCACCACAGTCGGCTAATTTTTGTATTTTTAGTAGAGATAATGTGTCACCATGTTGGCCAGGATGGTCTTGATCTGTTGACCTTGCGATCCGCCTGCCTCAGCCTCCCAAAGTGCTGGGATTACAGGCATGTGCCACTGCACCCGGCCCATCTTATGATTATCTGTGAGAGGCAAGAACAGCTTACAGGAGTCAGTACAGTATATAGCCAGGTTGCAGTAAGAGGCAACCTGAACACTTCCAGTCTGCCAGATGGGTCAATCTTTAGAGAAGAGAGAGAGAGGTGTTTTTCCTTCCCCTGCTTCCAATCCCCATCCAAACAGCCACCCAGTCAAGAGGAAAACCCCTCCTCTACACCTCTTGTGAGCTCTTTATCTCCACCCCCAGTGATGGGATCCTAGTCATCACTATTTTAATCAAGTGGTCACAAACGTCTCCTGAGAATGTCTCCCTACCATAGCCCCCTCTCCTCTAATCCACCCACTACCCCATGGGTGGGGCAATCTGGGTACACACACATCTGAACATGCCCAGCCCTGGCCTGAAAGCTTTCTGTGGCTGCCACGACTTTCAAGACACAACTAGGACTCTTTGCCTGCCACAAAATGCCCTAGAAATCTAGGCCTGGCACACCTGTCCATCTTTGCCTTGGGCCACCTGTGGTCTAAACTCGAACACAGGGAGCCACGCAAGATTCCCCCCCCCCCCCCCCAAATGGGAGAGAGATCCAAGATGGCTGATTAGCAGCAGCTCAGGATTGTAGCTCCCACTGAAAGCACAGACAGTGAGTGGACGCCACATTTTCAGACGAATTTTTATTGCCCATGGACCAAGAGATTCCCAGCAGAGAAGGCCCACAGGTCGCCAGCGCGACTCTTTTGGCCGGCGCTGCCGTGTTGCAGGCGCCCCAGCATGGCGGTTCTCAGTCCGGAGTATACGGGACTGAGTGCCCTTTTAGTTGGCATTTGGAGCTCCGGGAAGGCAGAGTCTCCCATTCAGCTGATTGAAAAGCGGACTGAAGTGGGGGAACCAGACCGGGAGATTCCCGGGCAGAAAAGCGCCACGAATCTTAACGCCACTGTTTCAACCGGCATAGTGGGTCGCCGCAGGGGAAGGGTGGTCCCCCCACCACCACACACAAAAAACAGCAGTTGGAACTGCTGAGGATTGAGAGTTTCACAGCAAGTACAGCTGAACCCGGGAAGGTCCAGCTCTGTGGGGGAGGGGCGTCCGCCGAAGGAAAACTAAGAAACAGAAAAACTTTACCACCAACAAGCTGGACATCCACTCGGAGACCTAATCTGAAAGTCAGCAATTACACAGACGAAATGTGGATAAATCCCACAAAGATGGGAAGAAACCAGCGCAAAAAGGCTGAAAACACCCGACATCAGAATGCCTTTCCTCCTACAGAGGATTGCAGTTCCTCATCATCAATTGAACAAGACCTGATTGAGAATGAATGTGAGGAATCAACAGAATCAGGCTTCAGAAGGTGGATAATGAGAAACTTCTGTGAGCTAAAAGAACAGGTTCTAGCCCAATGCAAGGAAACTAAGAACCTTGAAAAAAGGTTTGACGAAATCTTAACGAGAATGTACAATTTAGAGAGGAATATAAGTGAATTAATGGAGCTAAAAAACACAATACGAGAACTTCGCGAAGTATGCACAAGTTTTAACAGTCGAATTGATCAAGCAGAAGAAAGGATTTCAGAGGTCGAAGACCAACTTAACGAAATAAAACGAGAAGACAAGATTAGAGAAAAAAGGGTAAAAAGGAATGAGCAAAGTCTCCAAGAAATATGGGACTATGTGAAAAGACCTAATCTACGTTTGATAGGTATACCTGAATGTGACGAAGAGAATGATCCAAGCTGGAAAATATTCTTCAGGATATTATCCAGGAAAACTTTCCCAACCTAGCAAGGCAGGACAATACTCAACTCCAGGTAATACAGAGAACACCACAAAGATATTCCTCAAAAAGAGCAACCCCAAGGCACATAATCATTAGATTCACCAGGGTTGAAATGAAGGAGAAAATACTAAGGGCAGCCAGAGAGAAGGTCAGGTTATCCACAAGCGGAAGCCTATCAGACTCACAGCAGATCTCTCAGCAGAAACCCTACAATCCAGAAGAGAGTGGGGGCCAATATTCAACATCCTTAAAGAAAGGAACTTTCAACCCAGAACACATATCCAGCCAAACTAAGTTTCATAAGTGAAGGAAAAATAAATTTTTTTTACGAACAAGCAAGTACTCAAGAGATTTCATTACCACCAGGCCTGCTTTACAAGAGCTTCTGAAAGAAGCACTATATACAGAAAGGAACAACCAGTATCAGCCATTCCAAAAAACCCATCGGTAAGCTGCATCCAGACCCATCTCACATGCAAGGATATACAGAGACTCAAAACAAAGAGATGGAGGAAGATTTGCCAACCAAATGGAGAGCAAAAAAAAAAAAAAGCAGGAGTTGCAATTCTCGTCTCTGATAAAATAGACTTTAAAGTAATAGAAACCAAAAGAGATAAGAAGGACATTGTATAATGGTAGAGGGATCAATGTAATAGGAAGAGCTAATGATCCTAAGTCTATGCGCACCCAATATAGGAGCACCCAGATACATAGGGCAACTTCTTGGTGACTTACAAAGAGATCTGGACTCCCACACAATAACAGTGGGAGACTTTAACACTACATTGTCAATATTGGACAGATCAGTGAGACAGAAGGTTAACAAGGATACCCAGGACTTGAACTTAGACCTCGAGCAAGTAAACTTAATAAACATTTATAGAACTCTCTACTCCAAATCCATAAAACATACATACTCTTCAGTAACACATCACATCTATTCTAAAAGTGACCACATGGTTGGGAGTAAATCACTCCCCAGCAATTGTATAGCATTTCATAGGTTTAAATGAAATATTGGTTGGCTGTTTGTTTGTTATTTTCCTCCCTTATTCCTCTCCTGTCTCCATTGTATAACACAATTATTAGTATAAAAGAGCTTTTCAATACCCATTTTTAGACTGCATTCTAGCCTGGGCAATAGAGCAAGATTCCTGTTCTCTCTCCCTCTTTCTTCTTTTTCCCTTTCTTTCATTCTTTTTTTCCTTCTCTCTTCTTTTCTTTCTTTCAAAAAAAAAAAAAGAAGATATAGTTTCTAGAGCCAAAGTGTATGGGTTTGAATTTTTGCCCTGTCACTTACTAGCTTGGTGACTTTGAGCAATTGTCTTAACTTCTTTGCTTCTTAGTATCTTCATTATTATTAAAAAAAAAAAAAGATTCCCCCCAAATACCCTTCCACTTCTTTTCCCCCTGCCTGGACAGTGGCTGTTCCCTTTGTCTGGACCTCCGTTATCCCTCACACTTGCCTCTGTCCTCTGCCAGTCCTCCCAAATGTTGGGATCTAGCCTTTCCATCCTCAGGGTCCCATGTGCTGCACACCACAGCATTGATGCTCATGGGCCCATTCTCCCGTCAGACTTCAGGCAGGTGGAGGGGGTGCCCCTAACTGTATTCCTACTGTAGCGCCACCCAAGTTCTCAAATGTTTACTAAGAGCATCCTGTTCATTTATGCATTCACTTCAGGGACTCTGCTGGGCAGATGTGGTCCCTGTGGAACTGGCGGGGAAAAAAGACAATAAATAACCCCCTGGTCATTTAAAAGATAAATGTGATGTATGCTTCAAAGGGCCAGTGCAGGGTGCTTGGAGAGGGTATATGAGGGGCCTTGGCCTGTTCTAGAGCCCCCAAAGTCCTACGAACATGCATGCTCACTGAACCAATTGGGCAGGTCTCCCATGTATTAATAAACTGAGGTAGGCTCCATGGTGTTTGGGGCCTCCCGGCTCCAGCAGTCGATGCTGTGACCACTGGAGACCACAGGAATAGGAGTCCCGGTTACTCTGATGCTCCACCTATACTAGGGACAGTGTCAGGACATGCCATGGTCCACACTTAACACCTGTCTGACCCCAGGAGCATCTCAGATCATCTGCCTGACAGAGATGGCTGTGAGGGCAGCAGACAGAATTCTGGGCACTCTGGGGCTGCTGTGTTGAGAGGCCCAACAGAGGTAAGGTGGTGAAGGCCCTGGCTCTGGAGTGATGTTATAAGAGTAAAGGCCCCTGTCATGAGCACCCTGTCAAGGGGACCAAGTCTTAACTGCTCACTGAGGGCTAGAAAGACCCAGAAGGGTCTAGATTTTTCTGCAACAATTAGTTGGATCCATTCCTTGCTGTGATGAACTTCATTTTAAAACATTCCCTGCAAAAAGGTGCCTGTCCTCACTCTGGGCAGGAAATGGTATGTGTACATGTATATGTGCCTGTGTTTTCAGGGAAAGCTGTCATTGGGTTTCCTAACAAGTCTTTTGCTTTACTACAAATGTGTTTCACAGACCAACAACCTGATACCTTTGGACTAAGAGCTTTTAAATCGGAATGTCTCCCCCTCTTTAAGCAGGGGAGGCCTGTGGTCAGTGATGATTAACAGCAGCTCAACCCTTTTTCCTACTAGAGCACAGACTTCAGCTTTGTTTCCCAGCTGACCTGCTGGGCATGGCTGGGGCTGCCATTAGCACTCAGGGACCTGGCAGGTCCTAGACACAATGACTCCTTAAAAGTGGTGCTCCTTGTCTTTCCCTCCTCTGACCTTACCCGAGTCTTTACATCAACATGCCAATGACTCCAAGGTCTCTATGCCAGTGCAACACCTGGCTGCTGAGCCTCAGAGCTCTGTTCTGACTACTGATGGCAAGGGCCCACTTACAAGTCCCACGGGTGCCTTGAACTCTTCTGGGTCTCTCAGCCACATCAGTGGCAATGCCATGCACCAAGCTAGCCAAGCAGCAGTCAACCTGGCCCCCAACTTCTTTGCCCACCCCACAGCACCCAAGCATTAGCCAAGCTCTGCTAAACCGCCTGCAGAACCTCTCAGGCCTCTTCTTTTCACCCTCCCTGTGTTGGTTCAGCCTCTTTACTCTGAGCTATTCTCACTGCACCAGTCTTTATCCATGGACCCCAGAGGCAGCTCTGCCTACTCTGATGATTCCCCATTGGCCTGAGCTCCTATGCTAGCCACAAACAGCATCCTTCAGCTACTTCTGAGGTACTGCTTCCGCCACCCCCTGCCCTGGCTCATATGCCTCAGGCCACCCCTGACTTCCTAAGCCTGTCACACTGTGTTAAGGATGTCTCTGAACACACAGTTCTTCTGTCTGGAATGCCCTTTGTCCTCTTGTCAACTTGCTGAACTGACACAGCCTCCCTCTGCCATGGAGACTTTGTGGATGTGACCACAGCCTAGAATTGCTCATTGCTCCATGTTCCTATGGTATATATTCCAGCACATGCCTCTCCAACTCGACTGAACTGCAAGCCACTCGACGTGAGGCACTGTAGTCAACTCATCCCAAGAAAGGCCTGAAATATCACAGCTCCTCTGGTGCCACCCTGCTGGCAGAAGAACTTCACTTCTCATTTTGAGTCAGGCTCCTGTCCAATAAAGCAGCCTCCCCCACCAACGGGGTTGTCTTGCAGAAATTCTGTTCTTTACCCCTCCCCATGTTCTTCCTGCACTTCTAAGTATAGTTCCCCAAGCTGCAGCCACAGTTATGAAAGAATTCTGACTAAGCCATGAAGCCTTATGACATCTAGCAACATGTGGTGGGTTTCTAAATACCCTCTGGAAAATCACCTCATAGTTGTGAGTCTCAAATAAACCCATGCATGTGCCAGGTCCATCCTGGTCTTCTGAGATCTATGCAGGTGTAGGAAGCTCCAGTCGGGCACCCATGATGAGGGGGAGAGTGACTATGAGGCCAATGACAATTGAACATTATGATTAATAACTAGAAGTCCAAAGCCAGACTGACCTGATTATAGCCATGGCTCTGCCACTTACTGGCTGTGTGTTTTTGGGCAAGTGATTTAACCCTTCTGAACCTATTTTCTTATCTTACAAGTGGAGATGATGCTAAGGGCCTCAAAGGGTTGGTGACAGAAGTGAACCAAAGCATCCATGTAAGGGCCTGATACTCACTCACTGAGCCAGTGCTCAGTAGTTAACAAAAACAACAATCTGTATAAGATGAAAGAAAGGCCATCCTCTTGCAGAACAGATCTTGGACATTTGCACAGAAGATACTGCTAGCTGCTGTAACAGATAAGTCTCTACAATTTATTTCTACTCCTGAAAAGTCCAAAATGGGTTTCTGTGATTGGCTGGTGCTTCTCCTCCATATAGTGATTCATGATGCCTCCCAATCTTGTCACTCTGACATCTTCAATGCATGATTCCCAGGGTTGCATGGAAAGAAAAAAGATCATGGATAATAGCTATGAGGGTTTTTAGGGGCCAGGCTTGAGGTGGGGCACATCACTTCTGATCATGATCCATCAACTAGAATTTAGTCACGTGGCCACAGCTAATTGCAAGAGAGGCTGGGAAATGTACTTTGGCTATTTACTCAGAAGAAAGGAGGAAACAACCAGTCTCTGTCACACAACAAACCAATCTGAACGCTGACCCTAACACCAGAATGAGTGACCAGCCAAAACCTATTGGACCCTGTTTGACCCATGTTCTGTATCCAGCCTGGTCTGAGAAATAGACAGCCCTATATCATAGGCAAAGCAGCTTCCTAAGCACTCAGCATCTCTGCAGGGCAGTGAAGATGGTCACAGGAGACAGCTATACTATCTGGTCAAATTGACAAAGATGTGTTCTTCCTTCAGTAAACCAGGAGGCTTCACTAATGCTGATGGCTCTGCATGCTTTAAAGACAATGATAGGTCTTCAGGCAACTGTGTCCATTCATCGTCACATGCTAGCTTGACTGCCCTTTTGGTGTTATCAGGGTAGAAAATGAAGGTTCTGTGATTGATCCTGAAGGGATCTCTGTGGTCTTTATTTCTGCAACTCCTCCAATTACAAATCAATCACAATAAACATTAACCTTGTTTACAGAACCTCAAAGCTTACCCAAAGACAAACTTTTGTAGAGGCGCTGTATGGAGACAGGAGTCAGACTAGAGTGAGAAGCAAGAGTTTGACCACAGGCCCCTCAGCAATCAAGATGTGAGTGGAACAACGCGGTCTGTTCTTGTAGCACAGGACTAATTAGAAGGCTGGCTACGTAGACCCCATAAATACAGTGAACATGAGAACAATAAGCTGTGTACTACTAGGAGGGGCAGTAGGGACGAGGAACCAAAGTGCCATGGAGGCCCTGCCACCCCCTCCTATCCCTCTCCAGCAGGCATCCTAACAGGCTGCTGCTCCCTGCACTGCAAACCACCCTCATTCCCACTGGCACTTTCAGCACATCCAGCATGCTCAGTCTGGACACTGCTCTAGCCCTTTGTCTAGGGTAATCCTGCCTAGTGGTCCCAATGCCTTCTCTGGCGATGATCCATCAAGGTGCTCCTTCCTCTGCATTCCTGCCGTGCCCATGCCTTCTGTCAGTCACAGTCTAGTTTGGGGCAGCTGCATGTCCAGACTCCAACCTTGTACACAGGCCCTGCTGACCTCCAACCCATCTCTATTTGCAGCAACCAGAGATCCACCAGGATGAATCTCTCCCTCTCAGTTCCCTCAATGGATATGTCAGCTGCAGCCCCAGGGCCCAGCTAAAAGTGCCTCACAATCTCCCTCAGCCTGCCCCTATTCTTTAATATACTCAATTATTCTTCTCAGTGTTATGTACAGTACTATGCAAATGCAGTTTCCAGCCCTTCCTTCCATCATGATTGCCAGCCACTCTAGATCCCATTTACACATAAATTCTGAAACCAGCTATCCCATTCTTAGCACTCGGTTCACTGTATCATCCTTGCCTGTGTACCTGTCTGTTTTGATGAAATGAACCAATTTGCTCTGCACACAACTGTATTTCCAAGCACCCACCACCCTGCCTGGCACCTGGTAGACACTCAGATGCTGGCTACATGGTAGCTGATTTGTTGGCACTGACAGTGGATGGGATTCCCTTGAGAAAGAAGAGGACAGCATTTCCAAGGGCCACAGGACTTGGAGCTATGGCTAGTGGGACACCAATCAGGGACCTTCTCTTCAGCCATTCATGTTCACACACTTGGCAAAATCCCTATGGGAGCCCAGACACTCAAAATTCAGGGAGCTTGTGGAGCTACCTTGGGGATTCTCAGGAAAGGAACACTCCAGTTGCCCTGATAGCTGGGCATAGATCACACAGAGGCCTTATGACTCTGTGACAGTTCTATGGTTCCAGTGACCTCTCTTCCTGCCTCTGGCTCAGTACTCTAGACTGCAAGAAAATACTTACCTTCCTCACACCTATAAGAGACTGACTCCTGTTAAAGTTTCAGCACAGGAAACCCTTAAACAATCAGGGCACTCATGAAACCACTGGAATAGTTAATCATGAAGTCTTTTATTATCTAAGCAATGAATACATGCATATTGATCCCATGCAATATTGATTAGAACTGCTGGGGAGTTGCTTGTCAAAGAGCCCTATCTTCAGCCCCTGAGAATAGAGGAGCCTGAACTATCAGTGCTCAAATCACTGTTGATGAGGAAGAACTGCCCCATCTGTTCTGGCAGCTGTATAAATGCGTGCATATCCACATGCATTTGTCACCTTCCCATCAACTCCAATCACAAAGGCAAACCTGAGACACTTAATTCTGAAGGGCAGGACACTAATCCTGTTTACGGCATTCTTTTCACTATCGCACCAAATGATTAACAGTGTCACCCGCTGTCATGTCCCCAGAGGCATGTGGATATACTACACAACCATTGCTCACAGAGCTGGGGTTCACAAGCTGCACTCTGATTGGCTTGGATCAGAGACCTGTTCTTGTACTCTAGCCAATCGGGAAAAATATCTCTCTCCATTCATAAAACACCACATCATAAAGTGAGCCAGATGATTAAAGAGCCTGCAGTTCACTCTCAGTGAACTAAGGGATTGCAAACAGAAGAGACAGACCAACTGAGATAGTAAATAAATTGTAAGCCATGTATTTTGTTCCAGCAGACTTGCCTCACTCCTGTGTTAGATTTTCAGCGGCAGGAAGAAACAAAACACAAACACAAGTGTCATTCACCACAGGCAAGAAATAGTTTTGGGGAAGCTAGTCTGGGGTTGAAATTTCCCCTCTGCAAACCCATTCCTTGATGTGCTTCCCAGAGATGCACTGAAGGAACTGTGCAGCTTGCTACACTTTAACAGCAAGTCACTGCCTGCCTACTTTACAAAAAACTTTCCTACATATTCCTCTCTCTTTTAAAGGTTGTGCCAAACTCTAAGATAACCAACTAGTCTAATATAAGGCCATTTACAGAAAAGTTAAAGTGTGGGCTTCAGAGGGCAGGACTCTGATCAGGCTGAGCATGTAGAATCCACTCAGTATTTATTGAGTAGCCGTGTTCCCAATCAGAATAAAAAGAACACCTGATCCTGTCTCTCTCCTGCTCAGAACGCTTCAGCGGTTCTTACTGCTCTTAGGATACAGTGTGGGTCTGCCCAGGATCCTTTGTAATTTGTCCTGTTTGTCCCTCCCTGAAGCCTCATCTGACTCCCCACCAGGACTTAGTCATCCTGAGCCTCTGGCAGTTCCCCACATAACCTCTGTCCTTTTCTTCTAAGATGTACACATGTGGTTCCCCAGGCCTCAAACACTTGTCCCCACCTGCCCTCCTTTGCCCAGCCAACTCCTACTTGACGTTTCCATGTCAGATAAGGGCTCACTCCTGGCTAGGTTACTGTCCCTGCTGGGGGACTACTTGGGGCCTTCTGCATTGACCTCACAACAGCCACTTGCCTGCCTTCTCCCTAACGTCAGCTCCCCCAGGGCAGGGGCTAGGCATTTCTTAATCATGGCTGTGTCCCCCAGTGCCTGAACAGGAGCTAATTCTCAGGAAATATTTACGGAAAGACTGTGAGACACTGACCAGACAGGTTTGGTCCAAGCAAACAAGCTATACAACTCGTAGGAATGAAGAGTTGACTCATTCAGGTTCATTTGTAATTGCTGAGGCAGGGTCCAATGGACCTCTAAATCTACAGAATGTGGGAAGGACCCACAGACAGATCTGAGCCTCACTCACTCTGCCCCTTTCTAGCCCATGTTCTGGGAATGGGGCTCTGAAAAGCCTGTCACAAATCCTTGGGGAGACTCAAATAAGAACCAGAGGCTGTTGGAATTCTGATGAACACCACATATAGAGTCTTGTTGCGTTCTTCAGCTTGCGATTTTCAGTTTATGTTTTTATTTAAATAAATCTCCTTTAGGTGACTTGGGGCCGCATTAGCTCTGAAGGCAGGTCCCAGAACACATGCACTCTGAGCTTCTCAATGGGGGAAGGAAGGAGAGGCGCTCCTCAAGTTCTCCTCTCTCAGGCACCAGAAGAAACAGCAGATGGAGATGCGCCACTCCCTGACACTGGCCCATTTGGTAAAAACTAAACCAGTGGCATGGTTGTGTATTAGAATGCCACATGTGAAGTTCCAGACAATTCTCAAAGTTTAATAAAATGTGAGTTAAACTGTGCCTCCTTCCAAAGACCTCACCTCAAACAACTTTCATTTACACACCCCTCTTAATGCCTTATCCAGGGATCAGCATTAACGATGGTAACATCAAAACCAAAGAACAGACTGGAGCGATTTCTCTCTCCTTGTAAAACTAGAAGGGGGAAGAATTTGAAGTCTTTCAAGAGTTTTGTTGTTGTGTTTAAGAAAAAGTAAGTTTAAAAACATATTCTTCCTCATCGGAGAGTCTGTTGTGCAAGACCGAGATGCTGCTGCCCAACTTTGGTTAAATGTGTACAAAGGGTATTAATTCCAGTTGCAGGCATGAGGTGTCTATTCAGAGTTAACACCTCTGACAGCAGGCTAGTAGCCTAACGTTGGCCTGCAGTAAGTGAATTCCACCTCATTTACAACTCGAGTCTCCCACTCAAACCTAAGACTGTTAAAAAATGCCCCACTCCCTGGAGCAGGGAGCTTCGGAACAAAGCACTCCCCCTCACTTTAACGGTAAAACCTCAAACCACAAAGGTGGAAGAAAAGAGGGAAGCTAGCGGGAGTTCCCCCTTTGTCTATTCTTATGTGCTGCTTACTGGGTCATTAAAATCTTACAAGGACTTTATAGTCATTGCAATTGTTAAATTCAAGGTTTGTCCCAGTTGTTTGTACAGAAGTCTCTTACTTTCAAACTCAGAAACATTTCCCCTAACATCTTGTCTAAAAGAAGCTTTCAAGCAAGGTACTGACCAGCTCCTTGAGTGATCTGTGGCCCCTGCAGAAGTGGGGGGTGGGGAGCGCCATGTCGCACACCTGTTGTCAGGTGACACTGCCGGCAGCATCCTGCGCACTCACCTCCCCACTCCACCCCACCCCCAGCGAGGCTCTTTCCTGCTGGCCTTCTCCACCCAGGGAAGCCTACTGCCTTCCGGAGTTACCTTAAAAAAACAAAACAAAACAAAACCCTTCCTACCACAAAGCAAACAAAAGGCTGATACCGAGACCATCGGGAGCAGTGAGGGTTCCTGTGGCCCCTCTCCAGCCCATCCCTGGACCACCTCCCCGACCCCGTCCCCCGTTCCAGTCCGGCTTCAGTCCCGTGAGCAGCTCCCGCCCAACCTTCCCTACAGATAGCGAGTCAGACGCCTACACCTCGTCCCCCCCAGGGCTAGGGTCCGACTTATTGTGCCCAGGCCAGCAACTCGCGGGCCGGCGGGAGCCTCACCAAGTACAACTCCGAGCACAGCAGCTCCCGGGCGCCCAGGCCCAGGCTAGCCAGCCAGCGCAGGGGGGGCCTCCTGCGGCCTCGGGCCCGACCTGTGGGCCCGGCCCGTGCACCCGCCCCAGGAAGGGTCGCCAGGGGAGGCGCCAGCACTGTCCTTTTCCCACAAAAGCGCCCAGGCGCGGGCAGGGGATGTGTTTCCAAGAGAAGTTGGTTTCCGGGTTTGTTTTTTGAACAAAACCAAAGGGAATCCCGCGTGGCCCGGCAGGGCCTAGGAGGGCGTCGTGCGCGCGCGAGGACCCGGCGTGGGCCGCGCGGAGCCCGGCGGCCCGAGCCCGGCCGAGCACCACCCCGTTGTGCGCAGGCCGGGCCGCTCCCCGGGCGCTCGCGGCCAGACCCGAGCGGCTGGGACAGGGCATGCGGCAAGGGGTCCCCCGCGGCACTTACGCGGCGGCGGCGGCAGCTGCAAGGTGTCTCGGCTTGAGCCCTCCCGGCCCCTCGCGCCTTTTTCTCTCTGCGCTCCTCGCTGGCCCGCCCGCCTCTTCGCTTCCCGCCCGCACGGCCCGCGCTCGCCCCCTCCGCCCGGCACCGCTGCCGAGTGAACTGGAACCAGTCCTCGCGGCCGGCTTCCCACAATGCACAGCGCGCTGCTCGTCACATCCCATCTCTGCCCCGCGCGTCCGGCCTCCGCGCCCGCGCCGCCCGGCGCTCCGGCCTTGACCCTGGGCCCGCGCCCTGCCCACTGACGCCGGCCGCTGTGCGCCCAAGCACCCGCCCTCGCCCCGGACGAGGTCCGACCCGTGACCCCGCGGGCGCCCAGAGCCCAGTCCTTGGGAAGGGCCAAGTTCCCCCTCGAGAGGCGGTTCTCCAGGGCGCGTCCCAGCCTCTGCGTCTCGAGTGAGCGCCGGCTGTGTGCCTGGCCCTGAGCACGGGACTGTCGCCGCCACCGCCTCCTTAGGAACCTTCCCACTAATCCAGTGGGAAGGCACGACGGCGGTTACCCGGGATCGTGATCGCTCTTCCATCCCCCAGTCAATGCCAACGCTCCCATCCCCCCGCCTCAGAGGCCCCGCTGTCTTTAGATACAGGCCACCCCCAAGCCTGTGTCTGCCCCAAGATCAATTACTGCGCACCCGGCTCCCCTAGGGTTCTTCAGTTAACCCTCATCACCCCGAAGTCTGGAACCTGCCTTGCGCCTGGAAGAGGTTTCTTTCTTCGCTTCAGTAAAAGTTCGCTTTCGGACCTAAGTTGGGAATTACTGTTACAAACAGCGATTCTTTATCATCACACACATTTTTTTAAAACTATGGACTAGCAGAAAGAGGAGGTGCCGCCACAAAACCCGCCAAGTCTTCCTAAATTGGTTTACCGCCTGAGGGCATTAATGTCCCATCCGGGATACTTACATAGGGGCCTTCCCTCTACTCCCCCTCCCTCCAAAGTGTGGAGCGGGAAGCCACTTCTCCATCCAGCTGTGAACTAACTTTGGTTAGTAATACACATCCCTTAGGGTTGGTATGAAGTTTTAAGTGCCGCTGCTGGGGAATATGGAGGTAATTAGAGACCCCCAGTCCTCAGGCTGCTTGGGAATCGTAGTGGCAGTAACCTCCACCTCACCTGGATGCTTTACACCTTACTTTAAAAGTCTGCAAAACAATGTCCAATACTTGCCATTCATGTATTCGTTAATTCATTTAAGTGCTGAGAACGTATTTTGTGTCATGCATCAATTTGGGTGCTGGGTATGAAGCACCCAAGAGAACAGGCAGAAATATCTACCCTCCTGGAGTTTGCAGTCTAGTGGGGGGAAAGAAAAACAAACGGGAGGATATGTCAGAGGGTCTTGATGCGGTGGAGAAAAATAAGGCGAAGAAGGGGAATAGGAAGTGTGAGATAAGAGTGTGAGATGAGAGGCTTAATTATAAGAGAAGGCCTCTCCGAGCAGGCAACATTTAAAGCAAAGGCCTGAAGAAACTGAGGGAGCAAGCCTTGTGGGATGTCTGGGGAAGACCTGCTCCAAGCATGAGGAATAGCAAGTGCAAAGGCTAGGAGCAGGAGTGTATCCAAAACAGTCGAGACACACCGAGTATCTTGACTATAACTTATGTCTTAACTTTTGACTGTGTCTCTAACTATGACTATGTCTTAACTTTTGAATTCAGTTAATACATTAAAATCCATTGGCCTATTTTATATCTTGACTGGGTCCTTTAGCCATGCATGATTTGGTAAAATCATACATAGGCCATTTGTGAAATATCAGTTCACTGATTTATATGGATCTTCCAAATGTAAACACATTCCATTGTACAATATTAGAAAGTCACGTCTATTAATAGCGCCACTGATCTCATCTGAAGGTTTTCAAGTATTGGGAAGTTGTCAAGCGCATGGTAGCAGGTAGGAGTTTCCCAAATGGGTGAATGGGTGAAGTAGAATGGGTGAAGGGGAAAGTAACAGGAGATGAAGCTGGAAAAATTATGATGATTATGATGCTTCTGGTCCCAAAACAAAGCATTATGGATGTATGAGGATTTCCTAGGGAAGGGATGTCAGGAAAGATGCAGAGACCCTCCCCCCATGCCCCACCTTGTGGTTCGATCCTTCTTTAGTTCCTTGGGCAAGGACTTTCAGTTCTTGAGGGACCACCAGGTGAAGTTGAAGTCTACACTCCTCCAACAGCTGATCTTGGGGCAGACCCACCTCCATGCCCCTCCACAGCGTGCCATTCTCATAAAACACACTAGGACCTTTGTCCTCTGGAGCTGTTCAATGCAGCAGCTCTGACCTCACCCTTCTCCAGGAGCCTCCACCTTCTCTCCCATTTCCCTCCTGCACTTGGTGGTTCCTGTTCTTCCACTTCAGTGACATATCCCCTCCCCTAATCTGGCTCAGAGAAGTATACTGGCTGCTGCTGCTATTGCTTCTTCTTCTTTTAAAGGTTTTTATTTTTCCCAATTACAAAAAAAAAAAAAAAAAAAAGTACGCTCACTCTGAAAATATGGAAAATAAAAATGCTCAAAAAACAAAAATCAATCTACGTTCACTGCTAGGAGAACAGGCTGCTCCCATTCCAGACTTTATATCTATTTCATATTAAATATATAGAGTTTCTACTCTGTTTAGTGATTGCCACCTGCATTTTAAACTTAATGGTGCCTTATGAGCACTTTACCGGGTAGTTATTCTACAATAACATTACTGGAACTATTTGGGTTTCCCTTGACCCTCTTAAAAATTATCGAGAACCCTGAAGTGCTTTTGTTTTACAGGTTACATCTGTCAATATCTGCTTTATTAGAAATAAAAACTGAGAAAATGTGAATATTAATTTTTTAAAAAACATGTAAACAAGTTATATTACATAAATAATATATTTTAGGAAAATAATTGTATTTTTCAAACAGAAATAGTGGGAAGAGTGGCATTATTTTACAATTTTGCACACCTCTATAATGTCTGGTGTAATAGAAGATAGCTGGTTTCTTGTCGCTTCCTGCATTCAGTCGGTCACTGCATGTTGTTTTGTCTGAAATATGTGAATAAAATTCAGGCTTATGTAGATATGTATATGGGAAAGAACAGAGGATTTCAATCACCTTTTCAGACAATTACAGATGTTCTTCTTTCCCACTACACCAAAATGCAAGAAGGAGTAGTTTCTTAAAGGTTAAGTTCAATGTAAAACCTGAAAAAAAAATCAATAAACTTTTTAACTCAGTTAATACATTAAAATCCATTGGCCTATTTTATATTTTGACTGGGTCCTTTAGCCATGCATGATTTAGTAAAATCATATATTGGCCATTTGGGAGATATCAGTTCACTGATTTATGCAAATCTTCCAAATGTAAACACATTTCATTGTACAATATTAGAAAATCGCATCTATTAATAGCACCACTGATCTCATCTGAAGGTTTTCAAGTATTGGGAAGTTGTCAAGCTCATGGTAGTAGATATGAGTCTCCCAAAATTGTAATTTCTGCTTGAAAGCTCAGGTTTATCACTGACAACATACTGTCACAGTGATTTTCCTAGAAGGGACAGGTTCATTTCATTCATTTTCAAGAAAATGTCTATCACAAACAAAGGATCACATTATGACTTTAAAGGACCATAGGCATTTTTGCCTTCATGGGCCCCTTCCTCCATTAAAAAGACAACTGCAATGCTATAAAGACAAATACATTAATATTATATATTAAGACTGTGCCTCATGGAGCATTCAGCCCTACATACACCCAATTCTGAATACCCATAGTTTGTCTGTCAGGTGTAGTTTCTCCATTAGAAACAGTAACCAGGCCCCCAGGACTTTATGGGACCACAAAAATATCTAAACTTCTTTTAAAATCAGAATAAGGCTGGGTGCAGTGGCTCACGCCTGTAATGCCAGCACTTTGGGAGGCCAAGGCGGGTAGATCATGAGATCAAGAGATCGAGACCATCCTGGCTAACATGGTGAAAACCTCGTCTCTACTAAAAATACAAAAAAAAAAATTAGCCAGGCATGGCAGCATGTGCCTGTAATCCCAGCTACTCGGGAGGCTGAGGCAGGAGAATCGTTTGAACCCGGGAGGCGGAGGTTGCAGTGAGCAAAGATTGTGCCATTGCACTCCAGCCTGGGTGACAGAGTGAGACTCCATCTCAAAAAATAAAAAATAAATAAAATAAAATCAGAATAAAATGGTTAGTTCTTTTATATTGAAGAAAATATTTTAATATATAATGTTAATATATTGGTCTTTTTACAAACAGTTGTAATTTTTTTTTCTATCGTTTTATAGAAGAGGGAACTCAGGAAGGTAAAAGTGCCTAGGGCCATGAAAGTGTAACACAGACCTGCTGTCAGTCCTTGTTTCAAGAAAAACTGGTATTCCATGAGAAAAGCAGCTAGTTTACCTCACAGCTCAGTTGCACGTGTGCTTTTCCTCAAGGCGGCCATCCTAGCAGAAGTGCTTTATGCATACTTCCCTTTTGGTCACATGGAATATTTTAAACTGTGTTCCAAAGTATCAGATTTAATAAAATTAATACTTTTTACTATTTCATCAAGGACATTCTTAAGTTAAACCAGCTATTTTTATTTGTATGTCTGTGAGTGCTTGGTAATAATAAAATAATAATAATAATAATAGTAAAATGATGATCATTGACGCCATTGCTAATTTGTGGTAAGTCACCAGCAGTTTTACCCACTATTGTTCTTGCACTATTTGTGCAAAGATTAGCACAGTGAAAAGCCAAATAATGTTTTAATGTTAACATAAAAATAGTTGTGACTTTTAGTGCCTCCAGAAAGGGACTCAGTGACCTTCGGGGGTCTGCAGACCACATTTTGAGAAGCACTACTTCACAACGTCCACAAGCTGGGCCATTGTTAATTTAACCAACTCCTTATTTTTTCTTCTTTCAGGCTGCTTCCAACCTATTATAAAGGCGTTATGAATATTCTTAAAGATTGGCCAGGCGCAGTGGCTCACGCCTATTATCCCAGCACTTTGGCAGGCCAAGGTGGGCGAATTCCTTGAGGTCAGGAGTTTGAGACCAGCCTGGCCAACATGGTGAAACCCCATCTCTACTAAAAATACAAAAATTAGCTGGGTGTGTTAGTGCGGGCCTGTAACTGCAGCTACTCAGGAAGCTGAGGCGTGAAATCGCTTGAACCCAGGAGGCAGAGGTGGCAGTGAGCTGAGATCATGCCACTGCACTCCAGCCTGGGTGACAGAGTGACACTGTCTCCCCCAAAAAAGATATATATTTGTGTACATCTGGTTATCAAGGATACATTCTTAGAGGTGGAATTGCTGAATTAAAGATCTCAATTTAAAAGCTTTAACACAGGTAGCCAAATGGCTCTCCAGAGAAGCTGGGACAGTGTTTGGGCCAATAGGCAAGGCTGAGCATTCTGGTTTCCCCACAACCTTCTTGTCCTACCCTGAGTGTTCCCCAAGACCTATGATAATCTGAGAGTCAAACGATGGAGGTGTCACCATTTCCCTCAGTTTATCTTGACTTCCTTTGTGGAAGGACAGAGAGTAGGTCTCCTAAACTTTTGATCAACACACTTCAAACCAAGAGGAATGTGTGTGCATGAGTAGGGTAGCCAGGGAGGGGGAGATCCGGAAAGAAAGCCTCAGGCAAACCTTCCATACTTCTCCCTCAGTGTCCTCTGCCCTCCACTAACAAACGAGTGCTTTATTCCATCGAACAGATTCATTTGGCATCTTTGCAGGCTGAAGCCTTTCTTCCTCACTTGATTACTGCAGGGATGGGTTCTTTCTCTTTGATCTGCAATTGGCGGCAACATCTGACACTTTTCCTTGTTTTCATCAACCCCTCCTGTCTTTTTTAAGCAGTTAATGCCCTTCTTTAAGATAAGTATAGGTGAATAGTTACCCTTAATGAGGAATAACAAAGGGGCCAGAGGAAACCATCCTAGAGAGTTTGTAGGAAGGAAGAGGGCTGTATTACCTCTTTTCTTGCCTAGAGGTGTCTCTAAATTTAAATGTTTTTTCCCCCCTGAGGTGAGAGCTGGATTGAAACTACTAGTTGAAGGATTTAGGATACCTGTAGAGCAGTGAAACTCAAAGTGTGCTCTGCAGACCATTACGGGGTCCCTGAGACCTTTTCATGTGGTCTGTGGCCAAAACTACTTTCAAAATGATGTGCCTTTTTCATTGTGTTAACATTTGCACTGATGACACAAAAGCATTGGTGGGTAAACTGCTGGAGCCTTCGCATGAATCAAGGCAGTGGCCCAAAACTATACTGGCAGTCATAGAATTCTTCACCTCATCACACACACACACACACACACACACACCCCACAGAAAGAGAGCATTAGTTTCACTTAAGAATTAGGAATGTCCCTAGTGAAACAAATTTTTTAAAAAATTTAAAAGCTTGTATCTCCTACCATAAACTTGAGAGCTTTTCAATACTTTTCTGATAAGATTGGTGATAGTATTCACTAATATAACTTTTTGATGTTGTATTTTAAAATCTATCAACATTTGAAAGAGCTGCATACGTTAGCAAACCAATATTTTTGAAGTGACCAATGTATGATGCCACAAAATCATGCATAGATAAAAAGATCCATTTAAAGTGCAAGGTAAACCAATGGATTTAACGTCACAGAGTATGAAAAGTTAGCGATGTTTTCAAATTATACATAACTACTAAACCTTAGGAGCTGACCACCTATTGAGTTTTGGTATAGAATTAGAGAACACATCCACAATTATCTGAAAAGAGTACTGTAATATTCCTTCCTTTAAAAGAAAAACAAAACTTTTGCATGGAAAGAAAAACACTATTAAAAAGCCAAATGACAAACTGGAAGAAAACATTGGCAAAATATAACACAAATAAACACTATTGTCCTTGCTTTAGTCTTCTTGGGCTGCCATAACAAACTACCATAGAGTGGGTGGCTTAAACAACAGGAATTAGTTTTCTCATGGTTGTGGAAGCTTGAAAGTCCAAGATCTTCCAACAGTGTTTGGTTCCTGGAAAGGGCTTTCTTTCTGGCTTGTAGACAACTGCTTTGTCCTTACATAGCCTTTTTTCCATGGATGTGTGTGGGTGGTTTGGGGGGGGGATAGAGAAAGCATTCTTTGATGTCACTTCTTATAAAGACACTAATTGTATTGGATTAGGGTTCCATCCTTATGATCTCATTTAAACTTAGTTACCTCCTAAAGGCTCCATCTCCAATTACCATCACATTGGAGGTTAGAGCTTCAACATATGAATTTGTGGGAGACAGAATTCAGTTCATAGCACCCCCTAATATCTTCTGGCTGGGTGGGGTGGCTTATGCCTGTAATCTCAGCACATAACTTGGGCAGATAGCTTCAGCCCAGGATTTCAAGATCAGCCTGGACAACATGGTAAAAACCCATCTCTACAAAAAATACAAAAATTAATTGGGTGTGGTGGCGTGTGCCTGTAGTCCCAGCTACTTGGAAGTCTGAGGTGGGAGGATGTTTGACCCAGGGAGGCCGAGACTGCAGTGAGCTGAGATCATGCCACTGCCCTCCAGCCTGGGCAACAGAGCCAGACCCTGTCTCAAGAAAAAAAAAAAACCTTCTGAAAATTAATTAATGTCCCATTGAAAGATACCCAGAAAATATGAACATCTAATAGGAAGATATATAAAAATGGTACTTAAAATACAGAAAGATGTTGAACTTCATTCGTAAGAGAAGTGCAAATAGAAGTACACATAGAAACCCTTACTTACCAGCCTGGCAAAAGTTCAAAAGCTTGAAACTATATTGGCAGGGCTGTAAGAAACAGGCTCTTTCTCTAAAGAGACTTGTAGAAATACAAACTGCTTCAATTCTATGGAGGGAAATTTAGCAATATTTAATGAAAGTTATCTCTGCATTTACACTTAACCAAATAATTATGCTTTTAGAACTTATCCTGAAGCTACATCACCAATAATACAAAGATTCATATGTACAAGGTTATTCATTGCCTCATTATTGGTAATTGCAAAATATTGGCAGCTACTTAAATGTACAAGCATAGAAAATTAGTTGAATAAATTATGATATAATATACACAAAGAATATTATATGCTATAAAAAATAATGATGAAGGTCTCTATAAACTAATTTATGAGGTGAATTCCAGAAGATATTGTTAAGTGAAAAAAGCAAAGTGCAAATGAGAGCATGTCACATTTTGTGTAAGAAAAAAAGGGAAATTAAGAAAGCATACGTCTATTTGCTTACAGATACAACTAGAAACACAGGAAGGATAAACTATAAAATGATGACAATAGTTACCTATAAGGAGTGAGGGACAGAAAGAATAAGGAAGAAAGTCACACTTATCAGTATAATTTTTTGTATACTTTTGACTTTTAGAAGGGTGTTAATGTTCTACATATTCAAAAACTAAAATGACACCTATAAGAACGGGCAAGAAGAAAATTCCTAAAACATAAAGCAAATTAAAACCAATGAATCTAATTGTGTTTCAAATGAATATCACAATCCCACTAAAAGGGAGAGAAAGAAATAGTTTAAGAAATTTATGACCACAGTATTTGATATTCTCAGTCTATGGTGGGGAAGAGAGAGAGGGAGGAATTACAAACACATCCTGAACTATTATTTTTTAAGTTTGTTTTTCATACTGGCATGGGGAAATCCATTCTAAAATAAATTTTGATGTATTATAGGCTTTAGCAAATGAGTAAACGTGCTGATGTTATCGAGGGCTAGATTTCTCCCTGTGGAAGAAGAGATATAGAACCATGGAATGGAGGAAGGCAAGAAAATACCACATAGGGATGTACTGGAATCAGAGGCAAAGGTGTAAAGTCATGATTTTAAAAATAAGTATATATAAATATGTATGTGTATATACGCACATGTATATAATACATATGCATTTGTATGTGTGTGTATATGTGTATACACACGCATGTATTTCCTAGCTCTGTCTGCTTAAAGGGCCAAGAACGAAAGACATCCCTGTAGCAATAAGCACATCTACTATTCAGATGATCTCTTCTTGTGTAAATTTTAGTTAATTGTGTTTTTCTAGGAATTCATTCATTTCAACTGAAGTTTCAAATGTAATGACATTAAATTACTAATAATATTACATAATTCTCTTTTTTCACATCCATAGGTCTATTGCTATAGGTCTTTCCGAATTTCTGATACTTTTTTGTGTCTTTTCTATTTTTTTAATCAGTTTTGCTGTGGTTTATCCACTTTATGAGTCTGTTCAAAGAACCAACTTTGTCGATCATCTTTATTGTGCTTGTTCCTTAATTCATCAATTTCTATTATTTTATTTATTATTTATTACTTATTTCTTTCTACTGGGGGTTTAATTTTTTAAATTTTTATTGAAATATAATACACACGCAAAAAAGTGCACAAATTCTAAGCGTGTGTAGTTTTTCACAAGGTGAATATACCTGTGTAAATAGCACCTAGATCAAGAGACAGAATATTATCAGCATCCTAGAATCTCCTCCTCTGTACCCTCTTTCAGTTTCCAGCCCCCAAAGTCGATGTTATCCTGATGTTTAACACCATGAATTCATTTTGCCTGTTTTGAACTTTCCATAAATGGAGTCATACAATATGTACTCTTGTATGTTTGGCTTCTTTTGCTTGACCTGTTATCTTTGAGATTCATTCATGCTGTTCTATGGAGCAGTAATTCACTCTTTTTTGTTGTTGTTAAATAATGTTCTATTGTTCTAGTGTCTCTCTGTATTTGCAGTGAAGTCCAATTTATTAAATTTTCCTTTTATGGATCATTCTTTCAGTCATAATAAGAATTATTTGCCTAGCCCTAGATTCCAAAGATTTTTCTCCTTTTTTTCTTTTTATTTCTTTTATTTCTTTCTTTCTTTTTCTTTCTTTTTTCTTTCTCACTCTCTTTCTTTCTTTCTTTCTCTCCTTCCCCTCCCTCCCTCCCTCTCTCTTTCTCTCTTTTCTTTCTTTCTTTCTTTCTTTTCGACAGTGTCTCTGTTTGTAGCCCAGGCTGGAGTGCAGTGGCACAATCTACCCACTGCAACCTCTGCCTCCCGGGTTCAAGTGATTCTCATGCCTCAACCTCCTGTGTCGCTAGGACTACAGGTGTGTGCCACCACATCCAGCTAGTTTGTTGTTGTTGTTGTTGTTGTTTTTTGTAGAGACATGAGTTTCCCCATGTTGGCCAGACTGGTCTCGAACTCCTGGCCTCAAGTGATACACCCTCCTCAGCCTCCTAAATTGCTGGGATGCTGGGATTATAGGAGTAAGCCATGGCGCTCAGCCATATGTTTTACATTTAAGTCCAGAATCCATTTTAAATTAATTTCTGTATAAAGTGTGAGGCTAAGATCAAGATTTTTTTCTTTCCTATTCTATTTTCTCCTGTGTATGTCTATTTGCTTGAGTATTGTTTGCTGAAAAGGCTATCCTTCCTCCATTGCGTTGGTTTTGGACCTTTGTCAAAATGAGTCAGGCATATTGCTGTGGGTCTATTTCTGAGTTCCCTATTCTGTTCCACTGGCCCATATGTCTGTCCCTCTGCCAGTGTCAGTCCATGTCTTCATTACTGGAACTATATATTAAGTCTTAATACCAGGAGAGTGGTTACTTCTGCTTTGTTCTTTTTTTGTCAAGATTGTCGTAGCTATTTTAGAACCTAAACCTTTCTATGTAAATTTTAGAATAAGATTGTCTATATCTATAAAAAACCCTTGGAATTTTGATAGAAATTGCATTAAACCTATAGATCAGTTTTGGAAAAATGGACATCTTTACTATAATAGTATATACCATAATAGTATATATTATATATACTATATACTTATAGTATGTTATATAGTATATATACTATATATTATATATAAAATATGTAGTATATAAAAACTATAGCATATATAAAATTAAAAAATAAAAACATTTTTTAACAATCAGAAAAATTTACCTTTCACACTTAAAATTGCAATCCATCTGGAATAAAAAAATACAATAAAGATAATTTTTTTCTAATTTTTCCAGCACCAATTAATAAATAATTACACTTTCCACACTGCACCATAGTATCATCAATCAAGTGACTGATTGTGGATTTGTTTCTAGGCTCTCTACTTGTCTTAGTTTTCTTGAACCATCAAAACAAAACATAAACTAGGTGGTTTAAACAACAGAAATTTATTTCTCACACTTCTGAGGCTGAAAAATACAAGATCAAGATGTCAACGTATTCAGTTTCTGATGAGGGCTCTTTTTCTGGCTTGAAGAAAAATTGTTCAGATACTCCCTTATCCTTTTAATATAGCATTTGTAGTGATGTCTTCCTTGTCATTGCTGGTACTGATAACCTGGGATTTCTCTCTTTGTTTCAACTGGTATTTCTAAGGGTTTATCAGTTTTCAAAGAACCTACTTTTGGCTTTATTTAATTTCTCTATTAAAGTTTTTCTATTTAATTAAATTTCAGCTCCTCTTTCCTTCCTTCTACTTTCATTGGATTTAACACATTGTTCTTTTTACGTCTTATTGAGACAGAAGCTTAGGTAATTGATCTTTTTTTATTTTCTGACATATGTAGTTAGAATTATAAATCTTTCTCTGATTTAGTTGTATTCTACAAGTTTTGATATATAGCTTCTTCATTACATTAAGTTCATAATATTTTCTCATTCACCTGTAGTTTCTTCTTTAAACTACAGATTATTTTTGAAGTACATGTTTGATTTTTTAGACACTTGTGGATTTTGCTATTTACTTCTTAATTCAGTTGTACTCAGAGACTATACTATGGATGATTGTAAACACTGGAATATTATCGAGCCTCTTTGGTTCCACTCATGGACCTATTTTGTCAAAACTTTCATGTGCACTTGAAAATGTAAATTCTATCGTTGTTAGGTGCAATGTCAATTAGCTCTAGTTTTTTAAATTGTGTTTTTCAAACTTTGAATGTCCTTTGAATGTTTTTTTTTTTCAAATTTTTTTATTATTGTGAATAAAAGTGAGATAACATTCTTGTACCAGCTGGTTTGCGTACATTTGTTTTTTATATCTCTTGTATAAATGGCTGAATTGGAATTGCTGGATCAAAGTATAAGTGCATATTTAACTTAATAAGAAATTACCAAAGGCATACGGAATGGAATAATGTACATTGAAGACTCAGAAGCAGAGAGGTTGGGAGGGGGGTGAGAGATGAAAAACTACTTGTCAGGTACAATGTACACTACTCAGGTGAAGGGTGCACTAAAATCCCAGACTTCATCACTGTACAATTCATCCATGTAACCAAAAACCATTTGTACCCTTAAGGCTATTTAAATAAAAAATTAAAATTAAAATTAAAAATTAATTAAAAAGAAAAATTGCAGTCCGGGTTTTGTGGCTCACGCCTGTAATCCCAGCACTTTGGGAGATTGAGGTGGGCAGATCACGAGGTTAGGTGTTCAAAGCCAGCCTGGTCAATATGGTGAAACCCCGTCTCTACTAAAAATACAAAAATTAGCTGGGTGCGGTGGTGCATGCCTGTAGTCCCAGCTACTCTGGAGGCTGAAGCAGAAGGATCACTTGAACCCAGGAGGTGGAGGTTGCAGTGAGCTAAGATCGCACCACTGCACTCCAGTCTGGGCGACAGAGCAAGACTCCATCTCAACAACAACAACAACGACAACAACAACAACAACAACAACAACAAAATGTTGTCCTATTTAATGTTCCTACAAACAACATAAGAGTTTGGGTCACTCCACCTCCTTGATACTTTCCTGATGCTGTATAATATTGTGCATTTTTTCATGGGCTTATTGGTTAATTGAGTATTACCCTTCGTGAAGTGTCTGTCAGGTCTTTTGCTCATTTTTATGACTTTTTTGTCACTTCTATTATTTAGTTATAGGAGTTTTTATGTATTTGGTATACAAGTGCTTTCTCTGTTATATATCTTGCAAATAATTTCTTCCAATCTGTAGTTTGTCTATTTATTTTCTTTATGGTGTCTTTTAATAAACATAGTATTTTAGTGTTGATAAATCCAATTTTCATCAATAAATTTCTTTCTTGTTGTATCTTCTGGTTTTATCCAAGAAATCTTCACCTAGCCCCAGGTGATAGATATTTATATCTATTTTAGCTTTTACAGTTTGGTCTATGATCCATCTTAAATTAAATCTTGTATAAAGTGTGAGGTTAGGAGGTCAAGCTTCATTTTACTCCATATGGATATACAGTTGCTTCAGCGCCATTTGATAGAATGGCTTTTCTTTTCCCATTGACTTGATGTGACACCTTTATTGAAAACAAATTAACTATATAAATGCCATTCTATTTCTAGGCTCTCTATTCAGTTCCATTGCTCTATTTGTCTATCCTTGTACTAACACTAAACTTTGTTGATTAACTTTATACTAAATCTTAAATTTAAATAATATATGTCCTTCAGTTTTGTCCATCTTTTCTAGATTATTTGGTTATTTTAGGTCCTTTGCATTTCATATACGTTTAAAAGTCAGCCATTAATTTTTATTTTTGAAAACAGCCCAGTATTATGACTAAGATAGTACTGAAAATAAAATTTAAGGAAACTTAATAACTTAAAATTGAATTGACCAATCCATAAACATGGAATATCCATCTACCATATTATTTAGGTCTTTTATTTCTTGGTGCAGTGTTTTGTGGTTTTTCAGAGTAAAGATTTTGCATGTCTTTTGTTAAGTGTATTTCTATGCATTTTAAGTTTTTGATACTATTTTAATGCAATTGATTTTCATTTTTGTAATTATTTGTTGCTAATATAAATATAACTGAATATCATATATTAACCTTTTATACTAAAACTTTGCTAAACTTATTTATCATATTTAGGGGTTTTATTGTTGGTGTTCATTTCTTTGTTTTTTTCTAGGTTAAAAAACATTGTCTGAGAATAGAAGCAGGTTTACTTCTTTCTTTCTAGTGTGAATGCAATTTATTTATTTTGCTTATCTTATTTCACTAACTAGGTCCTCTAGTATAACATTGAATAAAACTGGTGAGAGAAGCCAGTTTTACCTTTTCATAATAGAGGAAAAATGTTTAGTATGATGTTAGCTGTAGACTTCTTGTAGATATCCTTTAACAAATGAAAGAAATTCCATTATCTTTCAATTTTTCTGAGAATTTCATAATGGCATTGAAATCTGTCATATGCTTTCTCTGCAGGTCTAGCATCATATAATTTCACTCCTTTATTCTGTTAGTATGGTGGAATTTCTTAGCTGATTGTGAAATGTGAAATTATATTCCTGGAAGAAACCTTAGTTTGTCATGATATACTACCCATTTTATATGTTGCTCAATTTGATTTACACATATCATGTTGGGTTTTTTCCGCATCAATATTATGAGAGATGTTGGTTTATAATTGTATTTTATTTTTGATAATATTTTGGTGTGGTTTTGTTTTCAAAATTGTTCTAGTCTTATGCGTTGGAAAGTGTTTCTCCTTTCTCTATTTTCTGAAGGGGTTTATGTAGAATTTGCATTAAGTCTTCTTAAGTATTTGATAGAATTCACCAGTGAAATCATTTCATTCTAGATGTGTGTGTTTGTGGAAGGGTTTGATAAGAAATTCAATTTCTTTGACAGATTTAGAGTAGTAAGATTATAAATTTTGTCTTGTGTCAGTTTCTTAAATCATTTTATAAACTGTAGAAAAATATGTATAACATAAAATTTACCATTTTAATAATTTTAAGTGAAAATTTTAGTGACCTAAGTACATTTACATTGTTGTACAACCATAGCTATCATCTTATTGCTAGAACTTTTTCATCTTCTCAAACTGAAACTCTGTACCCATTAAACAATAACTCCCCACTCTCTTCTTCCCCCAGCCCTTAGCAACTACGTTCTATTTTTTGTCTCTATGAAAGTTTGGGTACAGGGTGTTTTAAAAAATATATTAATTTTATCTAAATTATCAAATTTGTTTACATGAAGTTATTCATACTATTCTCTTTTTTCCCCTTTGAATGACTGTAAGAACTATAGTAATATTCCCCTCTTTCATTCCTGGTATTGGTAATTGTGCTTTCTCTTCTTGTTTCTTTATTTGTCTTGCTAAAGATTTATCAATTTTATAGATTTTTTTTCCAAAGATACCACTTTTGGCTTTGCTAATTTTCTCCACTCATTGTTTTTTATTCCACTGATCTTTTGTTCTTGATATCGTCTCCTTTCTACATACTTTGAGTTTTATTTGCTTGTCTTTTTTCTAAGTTTTCTAAGGTAGAGACTTAGATCACTTATATTAAGTTCTTTTTCCTTTTCTTAATACAAGCAATAAAAGTGTCCTCTCCTTCTGGGAATCCAATTGCATGTCACAGGTGTGTTAAACCAGTAAACCACTTGATATTTGGCCACAATGTCTCTGAATTTCTGTTCATTTTCTTCATTCTTTCACCTCTCTTTTCTTTAGATTAGATAGCTTCTCTTGCTGTGTCTGGAATTTCAATGGCTCTCATTTCCATCATTTTCAATCTGCTGTCAAGCTCATCCAGTGAATTTTTTTCATTTTAGTTATTGTACTATCCAGATCCATAATATTCATTTGGCTTAAAACAATATTTTCCTCTATTGAGATTCTCCATTAATGTGTCCATCATCTCCTTTAAATACTTAAATTTATTTATGATGGTTATTTAAATACTTTATTATTTGCAACATCTGAGTTTCCATAAACTGATATTCTTCTTCGATGTAGGTCATATTTTTATGTTTCTTCATGGGTCTGTTTATTTTTAATTGAATAGTGGACAACATCAGTAGTGTTTTGTAGAACTGAGTTCTGTTATGTTCCTCTGAAGAATAATTGTTATTCTGTAAACAGTTAACTTTGAGTCCATTAAGTTAATTTTCAAAACTGTTTGTCTTTTATGCTGGACAGCAGCTGGAATCTCTGTTTACTTCTTTCACGAATCCAGCTGTTGCTTTTTTTCTTTGAGTCTTCTAATGATTCCCTGTCCATGTATAGACCAGTCAACAAGGACTTTATTTGATTTAGGGCTAATTTTATGTGCAGTCTTTGGGGCCTACTGTCCTCTGTATATTCTTATTTTAAAGATTCTCCTCCTAATTTTCTGGGTATTCTGGTAGAACTCTGTGTAGGATGACTAACTGATCTGGTTTGTGTGGGGTTGGGCCTGTTTTAGCTCTGATAGTCCTGGGCAAACAGGGAAGATTGTTCACTCTCGTTCTCTAACAACATAAGCCAGTAAGACTGTGGCTTTCTGCCATGTGCACCACTTATAGTTCAGTAAATTTACTATTCATCTGTTACAGCTCATTTTTCAAGGGGGTGCTTACATCTAATTTCTGTCTGGTTTATTCAATTTTCAATAGCCTCAAATAATTATATTTTAAAATCTGTCTGAATTTAAAAGATTGTTATCTGCAAAATGGTTAGTCTGACCAGAAGCCAGAACTCCTCATATTTATTTTTCAAGAATATTTTCACCGAAGGTAGTATTCTTGGTTGACAATTATTTTCTTTTAAAACTTCATTTTTTTTAGATGCGGTCTTGCTATATTGACCAGGGTGGCCTTGAACTTTTGGGCTCAAGGCATGGTTCTGCCTCAGCCTCCCAAGTAGCTGAAGCTACAGGCACATGCCACCATGCCTAGCTTCTTTAGCACGTCAAGTAAACATTATTTCATTGTCTTTGGGTTTTCATTTGTGGTAATGATTTATCTCTCCCTCTTACTGAGATTTTTTGAGGATGGTGTGTCTATTTTCTCTATCTACTTCATGATTTCTCTTGGTCTTTGTTTTCAATGGCTTTGTGGTAATGTGCCTAGGTGTGGTTTTCTTTGTATTTATCTTGTTGGAGTTTTAATAGGTTTCTTGGTCTGTGGTTTGATGCCTTTTGTAAGGCTTGTAAAATAATTAGCCATAATTTTTTTCTAATAGTGCTTCTGCCTCATTCTTTCTCTTCTCTTTTGCTAATTTCAGTTACACAAGTTAAGCTTTTGGGCTGAATTCTTTAGGTTTCTTACACTTATTCCTGGTTCCCCATCCCCCACCCACATTCTTTTTCTCTCTGTGATTCAGCTTGGATATTTTCTATTAATCTGTCTTCAAGTTTATTGATTCTGTCTTCTGCTTTATTTCTTTGGGTTCTTTTAGAAGTGGACCCTGATATTGAATTTGAGAACAAGTTGTTCATGTAAAATGTGATCCCAGAAAACATTGGTAATGGAATGGGGAAGTGAGACAGGAGAGCAAACACAGTCAACTAAGGGTTCATTATCAAGCAAGTTCTCACTGTGAGTAACTGGAGCTTTCTTTTGCTTGGGAATGTTGAGCATCCATGTAGAATACATGCTAAGAGTTTGCCCATCTGATAGATGAAGGAGTGGAGATATTTACTAATTAGCTCTCATTAGTCATTGATTGAAGGCTGCTCCCAGGAGACACTGATTCTCTGGTTCTTCTGTGTGCATAGAGTGGGCTTCAGCATCTAGAATAAAGCCATCAAGCTGCTGGAAGTTAGGTCACTGTGTGCTACAATGATATGGCCCAAAGAAATCTGATCAGGTCATTAACGGCATTTATTACAATTTACCCATTATAACACTCAGTTATACCTATGGTACAAATTAAGTTCAATGCACTTTACCTCTGGTTTGTCCCTGTTCTAGGTTTGGCTCTCCAGAATTGAGAGACTAATGTGTTATTTTTTTTTCTCAGCCTCTAAAGACATGGGAACTTTTCACTCTGCTTTTCAGAGGTTTTTGGCTTAAATTTTTAGCCTCCCACCTTGAGTACTTTCAGAGTTTTGCAGTCATTCTGAAAGGGAACACTATGTATTTGAGGCTCTCCAACTACCTCAGGCTGGCTTCTCAGTCCTATGGCAGCAGCCTTCTGCTAGGCACCAAAACTGGATTCTTGGCCTCCAGGTATGCCCACCTGCTAGCGAAGGGAGTGGGAGATTGTCAGTGTCAATTATTATCATTCCTAGGGCTCTCATTGCTCACTCCCCAAGCAGATTTTTATCTACCAAGCATGTTAAGACTGTAGAAAATTCTCAGCTTTCCAAGAATTTGGATTAATTATTTAGCCTCGTGACATGTGAAGTTTGAGATTTCAGCTAAGGTCTTGAAAAGGAAACCTGTCATGTGTCTGAAGCCCCTCAAGTCTCCAATTGTATGAGTCTAGTATCATGTGACTTCCTAAAACTCTGCCCCTAAGAGACCCCTGTACAGGTCCCACCCCAGATTCTCAATCTGTGGCCTATGCCCAGGATCTACGAATACCTCAAGGATAGATATATTCAGCTTGGCCCTGAAAGGTTCTCCTTTCAATAGAATTTTACTTCCTTATTCCATAATCTCTGTAATTCTGATGCTTTTGAATATGTACTTTTTATAAGATCTCTGATATTTCTAGTTCATTTTAGCAGGAGCATTGCCTTTCCACTATCTACTTCATCTATTTAAAAGCGGAACTCTTTGAGTTTGATTTGCTGTTATAATTTTAGCTTCCTAGGGATAGATGCTCATTCCTCTTTTCCCTTATATGAATCCCAGGGTATACATTTCTCTCTAAGTCTGGGTTTACTGTATGGTTTTCATCTGTTGTATTTTCATTGTTATTCGGTTAGTTTTTCCTTTCCACTGTGCTTTCTCCTTTGACCCATGATTTACTAGACGTATATTGCTTAATTTCCAAATATTTGAGGATTTTTCTAGTAATTTTCTTGTTATTTATTTCTAGTTTAATGCTACTGTGAGTAGAGAATATCTTTTGTGTGATTTCGGTTCTTTGAAATCTGTTGAAATTTACTTTGTGGCTCAATGTATGTTCAATTTTGGCAAATTTTCATGTGCAGTTGAAAAGAGTGTATATTCTTTCACTGCTGGGAGGTCATACTCTACATATGTTAATTAGATCAACCTTTTAATCATATTGTTCTTTGCTTATTATTTTCTGCTTGTTTTATCAGTTGCTAAGAGAAACATATTTAAATTGCCCATTTAGTTGTACATTTGTCTTTTTCCTTTTAGTTTTGTGAATTTTGCTCTTCATATTTTGAACCTATGAAATGCATGCAAATTGGGAATTGCTGTATATTTGTGGTAGATTGATCTTTTAAACATACATTACCCCTTTTTACCTCTAGCAATGCTTTTGTTTTAAAGTCCCCTTAGCTACATCAACCTTTTAAAAATTAATGTTTGAATTAAATGTTTTTTCACCCTATTATTTTTAAGTAATTCTGTATCCTTATATTGAAGCATGTATTTAAAGCAGCTTTTGGTAGTCACTGCTGTTGTATCTAAATCTGATCTAATTACACTTTTATTTAGAGCACTTTCTTCATTTATGTTTAATTTTATAATGTATTTGGGTTTCAGCATTATAATTTACTGTTTATTTTACTTGTTTCACCTCTTTTACGCTCCATTTCCTTTCTTACTCCCTTTTGTATTATTTTTACTTTTCTAGCTTTCTTCTTTATTAGTTGTTAGTTACATTCTATTGGTGATTAACCTAGAGATCACAGTATGCATTTTTGATTTACTAAAATCTAGTATAAATGACTATTTTTAGAATTATCCAGACAATGCAAGGATTTTAGAACATCCTAGCTCCATTTAGTCCCTTTTTGTGCTATTATTGTTGCATATTTTAATTATGTCTATAACTATGTATGCTAATATTAAGATTTAATATGTAAAGAATGTAATTAATTATTTATAATTAAATCACATAACAGATAATATATTTATTAACATTTGATAAATATATTATCTGTTATTATATGATTTAATTATAAATAATATCACATATCATATATATAACCACCTAAGACATTATTATTGATGTTTTCAACAGTGAAAATTTACTTGGATTTATCTGTTTATCTTGTTTTCAAATGAAAGTTTTATTTTAAATAGTTTTAAATTTATAGAAAAGTTGAAAAGATAGTATAGAAAGTTCCACGTATATTGAACTCAATTTCCCCCATTGTTAAAAATTTACATTATTATGGTACATTTGTAACAACTAAGAAAATAGCACTGGTGCATAACTTTTAACTAATCTCCATACTTCCTTTGGATTTTATTAGTTTTCCCTAATGCTCTTTTTCTGCAACAGGACACCATATCATATTCAGCTTTCATGTCTCCTTAGCCTTCCTTGGTCCGTGACAGTCTCAGACTTCCTTTGTTTCTCCAGATTCTCAGACCTTGAGAGTTTTGAGGAGTACTGGTGTTTTATAGAATGTCCCTCAATTTTAGCTTATCTGATGTTTTTCTCATGGTTGGGGGAAGAAGACCAGAGGTGAGATGCCAGTCTTACCACATCATATCAAGGGTACATGCCATCAACATGACTCATCATTGATTATCCCTGGGCTGAGGGAGTGCTGGCCAGGTTTCTCCTCCATAAAGTAAATTTTTTTCCCCCTCTTCGTACTCTACTTTTAGGAAGCAATTCATTGAGCATGGCTTACATTTGAAACTGGAGAGGAGAGTGAATTCCACCTCCTGGAGCAGGGAGTAACCACATTAATTATTTGGAATTCCTTGGTTTATTTATTCAATAATTGGTATCAGTATTACTTCACGGATATGTATTTTACACTTGGGGTTATAATCCAATATTGTAATTTCATGTTGCTGAATTTTGTTCCAGATTTAGCTCTTAAGAACTCTTTCAGGTCAGCTCTTGAGTCATGTCCCTATGGTTTTACTTTTTTTGAGCACTTCCTTATTTTCTGGTACCACAAGATGAGCTTCAGGCCCAGCCCTAGAATCAGCCATTTCTCCAAAGATCCCTGGGTGCTTTTAGCAGAAACCAAGATTAGGGCACTGGGTATCCTCACTGTTGCTAGACCACCATAGCTCCTAGGCCCTCTCAGTAGACAGAGCTAGGAAATATATGTACACATGTATAATAACCCACATATATATTTATATACATACATGTCTGTAATTATTTCTGTGTCTCTCCATCTGTATCTATTTTGAGCCACTCAAGAGTTCGTACTGCTGTCTGCACTAATCTAAAACCACATGCTTTATTCTAGCCTCCCCCACTTTCCACACCCTGTAGCTCTAACAGTGAGAAACCTGGCTCCCACCACCTCTCTCTATTTCATTCACTCATTTGTTCAGTCCGATCACACATGTGCAGCAGGTTCAGCATTGTTAACCTATACCCCTGTGAGGAACAGCTTCACTAAGTAAAGTTCCTTATTTCTGTGTAGTTCCTTTTGTCATTAGTCTTGCAGTTTCCAATCAAAACACCATTTTGATATTTCATCATAAATATTTTGTATTAATTTTGATTTTTTAAATATTGCAATTGTAGATTATTTATCGCAAGTATGAAGATTTTTTTGAGCCCCCTTAAATTTTGCACCCAGTGGGAGTCCCTCACTGGACTTTATCTTAGTCTTGCCTTTCCAGGGACAGATCTCCATAATCCAATCAGAGATTGAAATGATTTAATATTGGAAGCTGGATTTGGTTAGTGCTCCTCTAGTTCTGGTCTACTCATTGCAGACCAGATACCTTTTACATTCTTTCTCAGATCCTATGAGTTTCACCTGTCTTTAGGGTTATTGGTTACCTGTTCAGCCCCGGCCAATACAAGGGTTACTGACTCTGAAAAAGGCATTCAAGACACATGAGTCTGCTGTGAAGTGTCTCTGGCTTCCCCTACAGCTTCTATGCACAGATATAAAGGGTGTGGAATATGGCTGTCTTGAGGCTGCTAAAGGGATTGGCGTATAATCTTGAAATGTAGGAGTTAACCCTCTATGGGGTGAACTTTTACCCTAGGGGACAAGAGATGCAAGGCACTGGCAGGAAAATTTTCAACCTACATGCCCTTGGAAGGACCGTTCAAAGACACATAGCATTTCCCGTGAAACAGAGCAGTCAGCTGTGCTTGTTGTAAAGCTCAGTGATCCACTTCCTTATATACGTTCGCATTTCTGTGCTTCACTCACCTTTCTTCCTCACTCCAGCTTCCCTGCAATTATGTTTCCTAGGAAGCATGCAAGCTTTTACTTCGGGCTCTGTATTCTAGGAAACTTGGGCCAAAGTTCTCTTATTTTTATGCTGTACTTATTTGAGATCGCAGCTGAAAACCTGAGCTGCTTAACATAGCCTCTCCTAATTGGCACATCTTGAACTCTAATTTTTGTACCTGCACCCTGGTGAGAGATGGTCAAAAGTTCTTCTCAGCTTCTCAGCTGTACCTTTCTGATCAGCTTTTCAACTAAAAAGTTCGAATTGGCAAATATCCCAAGGAGCAGGGCTGCTGAAAACTGGGCTTCCTTGACTGTGTGTGGTTGCTCATGCCTGTAATACCAGCACTTTGAAAGACCGAGGTGGGTGGATCACCTGAGTTCAGAGTTCGAGACCAGCCTGGCCAACATGGTGAAACCCTGCCTCTACTAAAGACACAAAAATTAGCCGGGCATGGTGGTGGGCACCTGTAATCCCAGCTACTTGGAGAGGTTGCAGTGAGCCGAGAGGGTGCTGTTGCACTCCAGCCTGGGCAACAAGAGTGAAACTCTGTCAAAAAAAAAAAAGAAAGAAAAGAAGAAAAGAAAGGAAGGAAGGAAGAAAATTGGGCTTCCTCCTTCTCCCCTAGATCTTGCTTCTCCAGGTCTGCCATTGCTCTTCAATGCCATCGCACAGATTAAATGAAATATTTTTGTCCTTTTCTAGTTATTTTCAGCCAGAGGCTTGGTCTTGAAAAAAGCTAACTCCCCATTCTAGGAAGCAGAACTCACAACCTATGGTTTTAACAGGAAACCGCAGGGTAATGCTGGAGAAACTGCTGTTTTCTTGCAGACTCTTACAGGCCCCAGGTCCAACAGAGAGCAAAAGGGGCCTGTCCCCTCGTGTGCCTATCTTTTTCTTTCTGTTGTTTTTTTTTCCCCTCAGTGTCTTCGTTTTCTAACATCTCTGCATGTTTGGATGTTTTGGTAGAAGGTAGCTTGAGCACATGTTTTTCCTTGCCTTATGCAATCAGGTATTTCAGCCAGAGAATTTTTATACATGCAGGAAAAATACGGGCATAGTTTAGTTGTGAGGACGATTGCAAAGGAGATGGTAGCTGCTGGGTAAATGTGAAAGGAGATTCCCGTGCTGTCTCCCATCCTATTGCCTAGGAACCTGTCTACAATTTTGGTGTCTGCCTCTGGTTCCTTTCTATAAAAGTTGACTCCATTGCTCACTGGCATAAGGATGCGTCTATTGTGCATCAGCTATTACATAGTATCGCCCTCTGGTGGTACAGAACTGTCAGCCCCTGTATTAAAGGGGTCCAGAACCTTGCTGTTACAGGCTCTTTGTCAACAAGGAAGGAGACAGAACAATAGTTTTTTTTAAAAAATGACCGCCAAATCTCACATTTTATAAGAACGAGTCCTTCCCCATTGATTTGCTGCCCTGATGAACTGGGAAACAGGTGAATTGCCCTTGTTAAAACTGTTTCTGATTTATGAGTCAATTGGTAACAGGCAAGAGGCCACTATAGCTTCTTAGATTTTTAAAAATACTTTGGAGCTGACTTTAGGTTGAGAAAGTGATTTGCCTAATTTTAAAATGGCTCTTGTATTATTCAGAGTAGGCTAACCGCTGCCAAAAATAAGCAATACATTTCAATCCTTTGCATAATAAAGTTTATGTCTTTTTTTTTTTTTTTTTTTTTTAGGACGCGGTTTCAACATGTTGGTCAGGCTGGTCTTGAACTCCCAACCTCAGATGATCTGCCCGCCTCGGCCTCCAAAGTGCTTGGATTACAGGCGTGAGCCATCATGCCCGGCCTATAAAGTTTATGTCTTACTCGTGCCCTGACCCATCATAAGTCCCCCTGGTCAGGTAACTCTCCTATGTGGCTCTCCTCCAGGTGATGTCACAGGGACACAAGTTCCTCCCATCTAATGGCGCCACCCTCCTTAGGGCCTCAGAGAATTTTTATTTACTCAGTAGATTGAAAAATGCAATCGGGGGGGTGTACAAGGGAGTGTTTATGGGCCAGATTTGGAATTTGCATCCATCACCTTGGGCATTCTATTGGCCAGATTCAGTCTTTTTTTTTTTTTTTTTTTTTTTTAGACAAAGTTTCTCTCTGTCGCCAGGCTGGAGTGCAGTGATGTGATCTTGGCTCACTGCAACCTCTGCCTCCTGGGTTCAAGCAATTCTCCTGCCTCAGCCTCCCAAGTAGCTGGGACTACAGGCACGTGCCTCCACACTCAGCTAATTTTTGTATTTTTAGTAGAGATAGGATTTCACTGTGTTGGCCAGTTGATCTCTTGACCTCGTGATCCGCCCGTCTCGGCCTCCCAAAGTGTTGGGATTAAAGGCGTAAGCCACCGCGCGCCGGCCAGAATTCAGTCTTATGACTGCACCTACCTGCAAGGGAGGCTGGGAAATGTAGTCTAGCTTGTTGCCCAGTAGGAAGATGTAAATAGTTTGTAAACAACTATCCAGTCTCTGCCACAGGTATCGTTTGTGTGGGTGCATTTCTGCCTTCTGAGATAAAGTAAAAGGAATGTCTCAGCTTCTGTCAGAGCCCTCGAACCTGCTTGGCCTTTTCATCTGCAAGTCTACTTAACTCCTGAGTTGACAGCAGCATTGGATACAGATTTTTCAGCCTCTTAAGACTAGAGGAAGATACCTTTCAATTAAAACACAGGAATATTTTTCTGGTCTTGGGGGAGGTGTACAGCCAACATTATCTTTAAGTAAGCTTTCTTTCTTTTTTGTTTCTTTAATTGAAGCATGACATAATACAGAAAAATACAAAAACAAAGTAAGTATCCAGCCCAGTGAATTTTCACTGGTTCTGTAAAGCCAAGTAATTCTCACCCAGATCAAGAAATGGAACATTACCACTGTCTTAGAAGCTGCCAGCAAAAAAGGGCAGGTGGAGTTCTCAGCGATGAGAGGAATTCAAGTGGCATTCAGTGTCTGGCCCATTATTTTGGGCTATAATGCCTCTTTTTAAAAATGTTAGCACCAAAGTTGAAGAGTGGACGAAGAGGCCTGGGGTCTGCCCTCCCCAATCCCAGCCATGGGAATTATCTTTGGCAGAGGACCTTCTTAGAGTCTCTGCTTCTGCATCTGTGCTATGGGAGGGTTGGATTAGCAAACCATTAAGGTTTCTCAACTGGAGCAATGTGGTTTCAGTACTTGCCCCAGGTCTCACAAGACGGGGTGCAGCGGGCACCTGCATGATGCATCTGGAAGGAATCCCTGGTGGAGAGAGATGGCCTAGCCCTAGGTGGTTCCCGGGCCTGCTGGAGCCCACTCCACTGAGTTCTCCAGAATAGAGTCGGTCACTGTGGCTCTGCCACAGGCAGTTTCCACCCGACTGGTGGTCAGCCTTTTTGGACTAGTCCAGGTTTTTGTGTGCTCTAAGAGGCTGCCAGAACTTGTAAGGTCAGGGAGATATAGACATGGCCAAGGGCTAAGAATATGGACTGAAACAGACTTAGGTGCCAACTCTGGCTTTACCACAGATGGTCTGTATGACATTGGATAAGTCATTCAACTTCTCTGAGACGCAATCTCCTCATCTACGAAATTTGGAGGAGATAGTTGCCTACTTCATATGTTGTTGTGTGGATGAAATGTCCTAATCCATGGCACCTAAGTGCCAATAAGACTAAGCTGTGAGTGTTGCTTTTCCATGCTTGCCCTTCAACAATGATGCTGTAAAGCTCCCCCAGGCTGCCCATGGCTGGGGCTCAAGAACCTGGAGCCTGGAATGGGGATCCAGGGGAAAACAGGTTTGCTCTGAAGCTAAACCCAGACTAGCCCCATTTATTTTCTCTCACCACTCCCATCTTTACCCTTTCTTCCCTCATACTGGAACAATTCATTTCTGACAATGGCCAGAGTCATTATCTCTAAAACTCAGAGTAATCCACTGGGAATTTAATCTGAGATCAAATAATAGCCATCCAATGTAATTCTAATTAAAGGAGATGCTTAAAACATGTAGAATACTCTTTTCCTAGCTTCTCTGTAAAGCGATGGGAAGATGAGGTTTCAGAATCCTACAAACCTGGGCTCAAGTAATGGTTCCACTACCAACTGGGTGACCCTGAGCAAATGAATTAACCTCTCTGGACTCAACTGAATTCTCACTTCTACTCTCCTTCCTTGGGCAGCCTGGAAAGCTTCCCAGACTCCCCTGCAGCTAGGGCTCTGGCTAGAAGTAAATTCCACTAGTCATGGTTCTTATGAGAGGTCTGGAAGGAAGAGCTGAAGGACACTTTCTTCCTCCCTCTGAGGTTGCTGGTAAACTTGGTTGTGGTGCATTTACAGGCAGCCAGGGAAGGTGGTCACCAGCTTCAAGGGTGGGAGAAGTAGTCATGACGGTGGGTCTGGTGGCAGCTGCAGCAGCTTCCTGATATCTCAGCTGTGTGATGTGTCCACGTATCCAACTGCTCATCATCACCCCCATGCATGTGCTCCTCCAGCCCTAACCACAATTTTATAAACATTTGATTCCCTCTATGAAAATCCCCTTTTGCTTGAAATACTTAGAGTGACTTCTGTTTCTTACACTGAACTTGACTGACACAGGGCGATAATACTACTAATTTTTCAGGATTATGAGGATTAGGCAAGCTGTTAAATGTAAAATACCTGTTGCAGAAGAAGCGCTCAGTCGATGATAGTCACTAATCATTACAGGACGACTAACAGTGTACAGAACCAGTCCTATAAATTGCATCTTGCTGCCCGCCGTGTTAGTAGGATTTTTTCCCACTTTGGTTTTTCCAAGCAGTCAGCAGGCATCTATAACAAGAAGAAAATGATCCTCGGCTAGTGTTGCTTTCGCCTTATGTTCTCACCAACAATTCATGTTGCCTTAAGAGATTAGGACTTTTTATTGCTTGCTTCACTGCCCCGCTGGCTGTCTGCACTAAAGTTACATCATGGCTGGCTGGGCGTGTCCCTCTGATGGAGTCCAGGCCTGCTGCACAGAGAGCAAGGGGGTTATTTGATCTCTTGGCTGTGGCTCTTACAAGTCCCATTGAGAGTGCTCTTACCCACAGAGTTCTGCTTTGCTAATTGTCCCAGTGTAGCCAAATAAGCACAATTACACCTAAAACAATGAGTGTTTCTTCTGGCAGGATTTGGCGTTTGGAAGAAAGCAGCCTCTACGGGGCTTATGGGTCAGCTCTGTGTATCGCCCAACCCTTCTCAGACCCTCAGAACCCCCACGACTAATGGGAACCTGCTTCTTGGTCAGGCTGATGCAGGGTCATAAGGAGACATCCCCCTGCTACCAGAGAGATTTATTACTCAGCCTGGACCAGAGTCCTGGAATACAAGAAAATCCCTCTATTTGATGTCTGTCAAGATGGGCCCGAAGCCTGGTATCTTCCCCTCTGAGTCCTGTTGCACAAACCATTTTGATGGGAAGGCAGGGAAGTTGTTCTCTCACCCCTGCCTCAGATGACTTTATTAAAAAGCCAGTTGGTACTTTTCCTATTGTGCATCCTCATTGCAGGGCTTCCAAAAAAGCAAAGTTATCCCACAAAGCCGACTCGTAAAATTATTAGACCCTGGAGAGATGCTCGGACTCAATCCCTTCCACCGGCAAAAGCTTAATGAGCGTGCAGCCCTGCCCGTGGGTTTCCACAGCACCACCGTCACCCGCGCTGGCCCGCTGCCCCGCTCACTCAAGCCTGCCTGCAGCCTCGCAACTCTAAATCCAGTCTTTGCAGCCCCCAAACTCTTCAAATTCACTTCAGCACCATGAAGTGCTCATGATGGGCCACTGAACTCAGCATTAGCAACCAGCGTTTGTTAAAAGAGAGAGAGAGAGAGAAAGAAAAAAATGAACTCTTTGAAAAGTGGCAAAAATCCCCTTCCCTTTACCCTGGGTCCCTCTCTGCTGAATGTTCTCTTTTATTGACAGCAGAGTTCTCCAGCTTCAGCGTGTGTGAGAATGATCTGGAGAAAACCACAGTGAGATTCCACTTCACACCTACTGAGATGGCTATACCCAGTGTTGCTTTGTTATAACATTGATGAGGAAAAAAAACCGATTCCTGCCTGGGGCCACTGTCTGTGTGCAGTTGGCATATTTTCCACAAATCTGTGTGAGTTTTCTCTGGCCACTTGGGTTTCCTCCCACATCCCAAAGCTATGCACATTAGGCAGAAAAAAAAAGGGAAAATAACGAGCATGGGTGAGGATGTGAAGAAACTGGAACCCTCATGCATTGTGGGTAAAATAAGAGTTCAGCCACTGTAAAAAACAGTATGGCAGTTCCTCAAAAAGTGAAACATAGAGTTACTATATGACCCAGCAATTTCACTTCTAGGTATATACATACACAAAAAAAAGGAAGACAGGGACTCAAGTAGATATTTGAACACTAATTCTCATAGCAGGATTATTTGTAATAGCCAAAGGGTGGAAATATCCCAAGTGTCCATAGATGGATAAGTGGATAAACAAAATGTAGTGTACATATATATAATAAAATATTATTCATCCGTAAAAAGAATAAAGTTTTGATGCATGATACAACGTGGGAAACTTTGAAAACATCATGCTGAGTGAATTAAACCAGAGACAAAAGAACATACATGGTATGATTCCACCCAGATGAATGTCTAGGCTAGATAAATTCACAGAGACAGAAAGTAGATTAGCGGTTACAAGGGGTGGGGGAAGAGGAAAACGTGAAGCTATACTTAATGGGGACAGGGTTTCTGTTTGGGGTGATAAAAATGTAAGCTGGCCAGGTGCAGTGGCTCACACCTGTAATCCCAACACTTTGGCAGGCTGAGGTGGGCAGATCACCTGAGGTGAGAAGTTCGAGACCAGCCTGAACAACATGGCAAAACCCTTAGCCAGGTATAGTGGTGGGTGGCTGTAATCCCAGCTGCTTGGGAGGCTGAGGCAGGAGAATCACTTGAACCCGGAAGGTGGAGGTTGCAGTGAGCTGAGATTGCCCCATCGCACTCCAGCCTGGGCAACAGAACGAGACATTGTCACACACATACAGAAAAAAAATGTTGGAAATAGTGAAGATGTTTGTGCAACAATGTGAATTGTAATCACAGCGACTTGAATATTTAAAATGGTTAAAATGACATGTTTTATGTTATATGTGTGTGTGTATATACATATATATACACATATATATGTATATATATACATGTGTGTGTGTGTGTGTGTGTGTGTGTGTATATATATATATATATATATATATAAAATCATGATTTTTTAAAAAAAGAATTACCTGAAGAGCTTATTGAGATGCTGATTCCTGGCACTTGCTACCTGATTGGTTGAGCCAGAAGCCCAGTGTAGGGCCCCAGGATGTACCTTTTTAACAAGCATCCCAAGTGTCTCTGATGTGGGTAATCCATGGCCACTTTAGAAATACAGATAGGCTGTGCCAACTGGCTTTCTTGTGTAAAACAAGGAAACAAAACAGAAATTCATGCTGCTTTCCCGAGCTTGCCTGAAAGCAGAGCACTTTCCACATTGCGAGGAGGAAGGTGTGCCACTCCATGCAGGGCTCCAGGGGTTCACTGAGTCCCAGTGAGTCCGGAGGGCACATTAGTTTATCCAGGCTGCGTCTGATTATGGCAGTCTTGGGGTTAAAGGACTAGCAGTGACTGCACAATCAACCCTGTGGCCCTGAGATTTGGGGCCTTGCAGCGGCATCTACCCATCTCCAGGGCGGCCTCAGAGCCCTGTCCTGGTTCCTTGTCCACCTGCTTTCTCCAGCCAGCCTCCTCTGCTAGGTCCAGCAAAGGCCCGAGGTGGGAGGTGACTCTGGGTTCTGGCTTTTTGTTGGAGACGGTTGTGCCTAATGAAGAGAGAGAGATGCTTCCCTCTCGCTAATATTCCCAGTGCTAGGGTCAGGTTTGTACTTCTTCCATCGATGGTATATGATCACTCTTCCAGTATTCTACTCCCACGAATCAGCATAATATATTGTGTTTTTTTAATAAGTCTTTCCTTGCATGTAAGTAAGCAAATTACTAGTAATGAGAATGTCTTGGGCAGTTACGAAACATCTGGGCTCATCTTTGAGAATGTGTGCTGGTGCCTTTTTGTTGCCTGGCAACTCAGGTATTCTTTGAGATTGGTTTGCACTTTCACCGTGAGTCCCTTAGTCACATTTTCAGAAACTATTCTAATATGTCCCATCCAGGGAAAAAGACAGAGAAGAACCTGGCCTAGAAACTCAAAGGTAAGTACAGGTCATCTTCACAAGCAAGGGAGGAAGAAGGGAGGGTCGCTCTTTCATCCCATTGACTTTTACTGAACCCGATCAGGTGCCAGACTGGACCAGCTCCTTGGGAAATGGAAGTGAACAAGACACAGCCCTTCCCTGGCCTCTACCTGCTGGATGCTGGTAGTATCCTCTCCCCCCAGCCAGAGGTTGTGAAATGCCCTCTGGGGGAGGGGCAAAATCCACTCCAGTTGAGAAACACTAAGTTAAAGCATGATGTGTCCATGTGGCGGCATAACATACTCATCAGGATAGTTTTTAGAAGTTGTTAAAGATATGTAAAAAAACCCTCACAAAATAGCACACACACAAAAGTTATACCTATAATTTTACATAGAAGAATAATACTAAAAGTATCAAATACATACACACAGTACATGGAAAGAGGTGGGAAGGAAATATAATAAAACATTGCAAGAATTAACCTGGATGGTAGGATAAATGACATGTTTCCAATTTTCTATTGTAAAAACATTTTTTTCAATAAGGATCAATGTTTTATACTTATTTTATGCATTTTTTTGCAATTTTTAAAACCAGGTGGATCTTGAACTCCTGGCCTCAAGCAAGCCTCCTGGGATGAGTCAGGAAGCCCAGTGTAGGGCCCCAGGATGTGCCTTTTTAACAAGCATCCTAAGTGTGTCTGATGTAGGTAATCCATGGCCACTGAGAATCCCAAAGCTTTGAGATTACAGGCATGAGCCACAGTGCCTAACCCAATATTTTATATTTAGTTATTTGGACATACAATGAGCCTGACCACTTATTTTAAGGAAATTTATTATTGGATATGGCAGACATACAGAAAAGTGCACAAGTCGTAAGTGTGTGGCTTAGGGGGATTTCACTATGTGGACATACCCATGCAGCCAGCAGCAAGATCAGGGGAACAACATCACAGGCGCTCCCACCTCCAGTGTCAGCTTCCAGTCGCCACCCCCGCAGGGCTGACCCAGTTCCTGATTTAAACGCCATAGATTCTGTTTGCCTATTTTTAAGCTTCATATAAATGGAATCACACAGTATGAACTCATTTGTGTCTGGCTCGCTTTGCTCAACATAGTTGGTGAGATTCACCCATGTTTTTACTGTAGGTACTTGCAGTAGAGCACGAGTGTGTATCATCTAAAAATCATAAAGCTATTTTTAAAAGACAGCAGATTTTGAAACCCTGGGACACTTTTTGCTTCCTGGGGAGCACTACACAGTCCTTCTGCTGGGACGTCGGTCCACGGCCTCCAGCCCCATCTGCTGCCCTGAAGATCCCAAAGATTCTCTTGTGCTGTTGCTTCTCCAAAACTAGGGAGGATTTGTGCCAATCCTCCTGACGCTGCTGGCTCGCCCACCATCACCAGTATTGTGTGTGGGGGCCCCTTGACAAGGAGGCCAATTAGATAAGATGGAGAAGGGGACGTGTGGGTCTCACCATGGTGTGCTGGACACAAGGCTCGTGGGAAGTGGGCACTGGGTGTCCAGGAAGGGGCTCAGATCCTTCTGAAAGGAGGGCCATCTCTTCCTGCTCCTGTGGTGACTGTTGCTGTTATGCCAGGGGCAGAGAAGCAGAAGCTCCCCTCTCAAAGATCGCTGACATCTGGCCCCTGACTCATCACATTCCTCAGCGTAAAGCACCCCATGCCCTTGTTCTCCTTGCAACAACCTTATGAGGGCGGGGGTGCGGGGGGGGCCACAGTTCTTTCCCATTTTGTGGACCACGAGGCTGAGACTGGGAAAGGTTAGCCTGCAGAGGGCACAAGCTGGGCTTTGCATCCAGGACTCCAAGACTCCCAAGCCCAAGTTCTTAGCCCTGGATATTTGCCTCTAAAGGCCACCTCCCTGCCCTTCCCATATCTGGCTGAGATTGGGAGATGGGGGTCATGACTCAGTCTCCGGTGATCGGCTCAGCCTGGCGACCCACTCCCAGTCAGCCATGTGGTCAGGCAAGTCATTATCCCAGAAGATGCTTCAGTTTGACCATCAAGTGGTCAGCTCAATACTTCCCTTCTTCTCACTCCAAGCCCCTCCTCCCAGGGCCTGCAGGAATCTCTGGAAAAATGTTCTGGAAAAAACGGAGGCATTTTTACGACTCTCTCCTCACCTAAACCTGCTGGGCCAGGACAGAGCCCAGACCCTCGGGCTCTGACCGTTATCCTACACTCTGGACCCGGGCAGCCCCCGGCTTTGATGTTGTCTTGCTAAATGTCCCTGAGTCACTGGCGGGCTCTGATCTCTCCAGCACCTAATAATTCAAAGTCTGAAGCAGTGAGCAGCTAATCAGCTGGGCAACCTTGCAGCTGCACAAGGAAGTTGAAGGGAAACGGGGTCCCTTTCATTCTTGGGGTCTCATTCTACAACCCAATGGCCCAGGCAGATAGTACTGTCCACTGGCCAGGGGATGGGGTTAATTCCTGCAAGGACCTGGGGTGAGGGTCTGCCCAGCCGAGGCAGCCAGTTGCACGGTTTGAATCATGGCTGTCCCAGCCGGGCCATCGGGTGGGAATTAAAATTTAATTTAGAAAGTCCTGTCTCTGCGGCCCTGGTGGCCGTCGTCTGGGTGATTGACTGGCTGGTTTCTTTCACCTTTGCACGTCTTGGGTTTTTACTGGCAGAGGAAATGAAGGCTGAACTGGGGCAGGAAATTCCATGTACACAGGTGTTTCTGATTAGCCCCGTGCACCTCACCCAGGGGCACAACCGGGGGCTGAGATGCCTGCATGAGTCCTGGGCCCCCCTCTGGCCTGGCAATTGTGGCAGCTTTGCATCTAGGGAAGGCTGGGCAGGGCACTCACACTGCTGCAGGGCAGACAGAGGTGCCAACCAGTGCTCCGTTGCCTGGCCCTGGGAACCCGGTGACTTTCTGCCATGGACATGAGATCACACAGCGCCCTTGGCCAGAGCCACCCCAGCCTCTGCATCTGCAGTGGGCGGCTGGTGGCACCAGGGCCTGACCTGGAGATTAGCATCACCCTGAGGTGTGTTTACACATTGTAGCCAGCGCTTCATGTGGCTGACCTGCCCCCATTTTCACATCTTCAGAGGGGCTTAGAGATCCAAAAAGCACCTCCTCCTTTACTTAAAGCGTCTCTGGAGGGGTCGTGGAGGGCAGCCCTGGGCTTGGTTCAAGATGGCCATTTGTAGTGGTGCTTTCAGAGGCTGAAGAAGTGGCTTCCTTCATCCCATAATAGCTCTATGCTGCCATAGAAGCATCCCACCATTGTCATCCACTGCGCTGGGTAAAGGCACTCAGGACTCCCTTCACACTCAGAGTGTACCTGGAGGGAGGGGCAATCCAAGAAATGCTCACAGAGACACGCCGGCTGGCTCTGGGCAAATGTCCACTCCTGCCCTGCCCACGTTGGTTTTCCCATCTGTAAAATGGGCATCATAGGAACAAACTCTGCTGGATCAGCACATGGATTAATGAGATAGTCTGCAAAACGTCAGCACATAGAGGACACACAGAGCATGCAGCTCCTGGGAACATGCTCAAGGGAATTATTCCAAAGAAAAATTATTTTATGACTACTTTGAAGTATTATATTAACCACTGCAAAAACATTTTAACCAATTAAAATGCTCATTGGTTAATTATGGAATAAGGTGTATTGTGGTGCAATAATGTGCAACGAGTAAGATCAATATGGCAAGGATGGAGCCATATGAATTGTCCTAGAAATAACTGAAGAAAACGGGTCTGTATAGCCCGATTACAACTGTGAGAAATGTGTGCCCTGAGGAAGACTGGAGGGAGATGTAAGTGAATGTTGTTTACTTAAATATATTTCAGTCATTCACATCGTTAAATGCTTATTAAAACACGAAAATTAAATAAGAGCAGAGACCGATAGGAGTATGTCTAAGTTATCAAGTTCCTACTTGGAGGCGACACCATGTCATCAGTCCAGGACAAAATGCATGTGGTCCCAAAGGCTGGAGAAAAGCCTGTGGCTGAGCTTCGCCCCGTGAGGAACAAGGAAGCAGGGTCATCAGAATGAGTGTGGCCACCACACGAGGCTCTGGGCTCAGACTGGGCATCCTGGGGATCTTGGAGGGTATGGTGCTAAGGCACTGTCATAGTCAGACCCCTCTAACAGCCTAAGGCCTCGTGTGTCCCCTTGTCCTGTTACCTGGAGAGAGGCCTGGGCTCCCAAGGAGGGGCTGGGAGTGGAGCCTCACCCACATCCTCAGGACTGAGTGAGACTCTGCTGACCCTGTTAGCCGCAGAGTAAGAGAAATGTGTTTTCATCGCTGTTACAAGTTCCCAGGCTGGGCACTGAGCAGCCCCTTTAGAAAGGACCTCTTGTTCTTAGTGAAACACAAATAAATGCCTGCTGTGTGGGGCTGTGGGAGCTGGGAGGTAGAGAGGGGCTAAATGGAGACCTCAGAGAGGTGGCTACCTTGTCCCTGGGCCCCCGCCCAGTGGGCAGCAAGGCATACAGGGGGACTGTCCCCTCTCCCTCAGCAGACAACCCATCCTTCAAGGTATGACTCCATCCCTGCCCCCCTCAGAAACCCCTTCTGACCAGTCCAGACTTTGCCAGGCTGAGCTCGGAGCCCTTCTAGAATCTGGATGTGGCCCTGGGACCCCGGAGGGCAGGAGCCAGGCCTCACCATTTCTGTGCTGCACTCGCCACAGCCCCCACACCCAAGGCTCTCAGGATGAATCTTCGTACATTCTGACTGAATTGCCGCGGATGAAAATAACGGTTGGAATAGCAGCAGTGGTTTGTGAATTTCAATTCCTCTTCTAAAACCACTTGCAGGTATTTCTGCTGCTTTCTTCCCCCTCTCCCCCCCCCACCTCTTCCTTGCCCTGCAACAGGAATTGTGAGACAGTAACGCACACTCCTTTTGCATTTGCTGCCCCTCCTGTGGTCATCGGTGTGGTTACTTCAGGGACTGAGCCTGGCTCTGACTCACCTCCCAGGCCCCCAGGTCCCAGCAAGCGCCATCAGATAGGAGGCTTGTTACCTTGGAGGGAAGGGGGCAAAAAGATGATTTCCAAACATTGTGGCCTTGGTGTTGGTCAAGCATGGTGCAGAGTCCTTCACAAGCACCCCATTTTATCCTTCCAGATACCCTGTAAGACGTATGATAGTCCTGTTTCACAGACAGAAGAAACTGAGGCTGGGAGAGGCTGAGCTCTTGCCCAAGGTCACAGAGCCAGTAAGCGATAGAACCGGGATCCAGACTTTGGCTGTCTGACTCCAAGGTCTAGGCTTCTCTTTGCTCTAAATCCCTCTGCTTAACTTCCTTTTTGTCTGAGGAATGCTAGGAAGTGCTGGTTCTGTTTCTCATCAATGGGGCCTGATGCTCCCCATGGTCTCTGGGTGTTTGCATGTCATCCCCAGAGGCAAACCTTGGGTATGCAAAGCCTCATCCCAGGGTCCAGGATGTCCAAGTCCAGCTGGAATCAGAGACCTTCTGGCCCCTCGCCCTGCCACGTGGAAATGCCATTTGTAGTGAGCTGGCTGTGGTTGGAGAGCTGCCTTTAGGTGCAGCGAGTCAAAGGACCACATGGAAATACTTTAGCCGGAGGCGGCACTGGAGCAGCCCTGGCTTGTAGCCATGAACGGCAGCAGATCCAATCACACTGAGTTCCAGGTATGCATGTTGCCAAGAAGGCAGAGGGGTGTGGAGACTGACCAGCTCCTCTGGCTCATGCAAAAGCCCCTACACGGTGCTAGGCACGTGGTGCTCAGAAAACATAGATTCCTGTTCTCCGTGAGAGGAGGGCCGTGGCCTTGTGCACTGAGTGTCCAGGTCATGGAATGTTCTACGCTCTGGCTCTCTTGGGTGGAGGGGGAAACCATGGGCTCCTGAGGTTGTATGTAAGTTGCGCATGTTCCTATGTGCAAAGAGAAGCCATAGCTAGCATTTTCTGAGGTGTCTAAGACCCACAAAAAGCTAAAGACTGTGCTACTCAAGAGCCTGTAGCAGGAATGAGTGGCTTAAGCCATTCAGCATGTCCACACATGAAAATCACCAGGGACAGCTGGCTGAGGGAGACAGGCAAGCTAGTAGAAGCAGGTGAGGAACAGGGATGGGCCCTCAGGCCAGGCCGGCTCTCTCAGCAGAATGGAGCTCCTTCCTGCTTCTCTTCCCAGCCTGACCACACAGGCTGCAGAGTGCAGGGGCCCACGTAAGGCCTTCAGGGAAGATGGCCTCCCCCAGCATCATCTGTGAACCTCATCTCCAAGCTCAGAGCTTCCTCCCAGGTGGGGTTGCCCCTTCTCAGAGCTCCAATTTCCCCATCAGCCTTGGGCCGTATATCTTCCCCTTCTTTCTACAGGCTGCTTTATAGCTTGCTGGAAACACCTTCCCTTAGCACTTCGCAGTGCATCACTTGAAAGCATCTTAACGTTAATCAATGTGATTCTTTTTTAATTTGAAGGGGCTTATTTCTCCAAATGGCTTTCCTGATCTTATAGGAGGGCACGCTCTCTAATATTAAACTTTTTCTTTAAAAAGAGCAAAAACAATGACTCACATCTGTTTGATATTTAATTCAAATTGAATGGCAGGACAGGAACAAAATTACACTGCAAAAGGCCATAAAGCGTGATGTTTAAAAGAGCCAAGCATTCCAAACCTATATGCCAGAAAATTTGAAATGACAAGGGATTGGGGGGTGTGGCCTGGGCAATGGGGTGTCTCCTAACCAGAAGCTGGAGGGGTAGTAGCCAAGCTGGGAGAAGGTGGGAGGGGGGGGAGAAAGGTCCACTTTGCACCGGCGGACTTTGTGGGGGCTGGTTTCCAGCTACATGTGAGTTTGGGGGTCTGGGATCTGAGCCCCAAGCAGAGGTCCTGGAATCCAGTGCTGGCTGCTCCAGGTTGTGGGGCGGGGTAGTGGCCTGTCTGGGGCTCTCCGAGGGGGCTGCTGGGTAACGTCGCACGCAGCCTGGGTGGCCAGCCAGGCACTGCCCTGCTCTCAGTGCCCAGGAGGCCTTGGGGTTTGGCTACAGCTCAGAGAATTGAGTTTAAAGCCCCTCTGCTGCCTTCTGATCAGTTTAGCAGAGATATCAACATCCTGCGTACCGGAGGGCAGAGAAAGGGGTGGGGCTCAGAGAACGTGTTTTCCTCCAATCTTAGAAGGAAAGCAGCCTCTGAATGCCAGGTAACTTGTCACTGCCCCTGAGCTCTGCGACAGAGGTCCTAGGAAAGAAGTGAGTGTGGCCTTTTACTTCACATTCCTTTAAAGCCAGAGGGCTGAGTCCAGGCCCAGCACAGGCACTCCAGTTGTGAACCGTGTCTGCTGATGCCTGTTAGGTGAGCTTTGACAGCGGTGCACAGTCAGAGCTTGTGGGCTGGTGTGGGCTGCCCCTCACCAAGCCCACGAAGGGAGGGGTGGAGACAAGAGAGGGATTTAGAGTAAATCAAATGCTGCGTCCCCCTGACCAGCTGAGTGGGCTTGGGCTCCCTTTCCCTCTCTGATCTTGCCTCCTCTTCTGTATCATGGAATGATTTAACATTCTCAAGGTTATCTTAAATATTTAGTATGATAAATATAAATGAATTCACTTTAAAATAGCAAAACACTGTAGTATTTCTTAGAATGGTGACGCTGACCTTTCCAGGGCTTCTGCAGAGGTACCATGCTTATTTCCAAGGCATTCATTTGTTTCTCCAGCCAGCACTTGAGCACAAGGCTCTGGAACTTTCTCCATGCCGTAGTGAGCTGGCGCTGTCTCACACTTTCATAAAAGCTGATTGTTAAATGATTAAATTATATGTAATCACGAAACTGTTAAATTTTTAATGTAACTAAGTTATGAACAATTATCTGAACTTACTATTAAATGATATTAAGTACAAAGTGAATAAATAATCAAAACTCACTGCTTCCTAATTATGTTACTATATGTTACCATATCTATGCCCTTGGGGCTATTTACACCGATTGTGTCTGTGTGGTGGGAATGCCACGTGATAATGTGCTTACTGTGCATCTCTTTCCAACTCCGCATTCAGTGATGTCATTTTGATACCTTGAAATTGACCATGGTAAGACAATTTACATCACAGACATCAGCAAACACTACAATCAGAGCTCCCCCGCTACTCAGAGAGCTGCTAAACATTTGCCAGCACAATTCTGACTATAGAGATTGGTAAAATGAAGTGTGCAGAGCTCCTGGTGACTTTCTCAGAATCGCTTGGCCATGCCGAATGTCTTTTTCAATCCAAGGCTTTCTTCATTAGACTTAGCTGTTCCAGCCTTCCCAGGAACTGCTGGCCAGGTCTTACAGCATGCATCTCTTTATCCAGAACACTCTGGCCTTCTCAGCATGCTCCCCTACCATTCATCTGGTGGGGTCGCTTCTCTGCTTCTGTTTTCCCCTGAGCTGAAGCCAAAACATTCACTCTGGTTTGTAAAGCAAGCTGAGAACCTCAAGTGGAAGTATTTTCCCTTTCTTTGTGGAGCCAAACCCACAGCTCATAATTATCATGTGGTTTTTTTCCTTTTTTTTTTTTTCTTTTAGAGATAGAGTCTCGTTCTGTGTGCCTGGAGTGCAGTGGCATGATCTCAGCTCACTGCAACCTCCGCCTCCCAGGTTCAAGCAATTCTTCTGCCTCAGCCTCCCGAGTAGCTGGGAAGACAGGCATGCGCCACCACACCCAGATAATTTTTTGTATTTTTAGTAGAGATGGGGTTTCACTATGTCGGCCAGGATGGTCTTAATCTCTTGACCTCGTGATCCGCCCACCTTGGCCTCCCAAAGTGCTGGGATTACAGGCGTGAGCCACCATGCCCAGCCCATCATGTGGTTTTCTAACCAACACTTTACCTGGGGTGCTTGACAGAGCCCAGAGGCAGGGGTGTGTGTGTGTCTGTGTGTGTGTGGGTGTATGCATGTGTATATGTATGTGTGTGCGTTTATGCATGTGTGTATGTATGCGTTTGTGTGTGTGTGTGTGTGTGTGTGCTGGGAAATGGGGAGGGGAAGAAGAAGTCAGATCACATGAGGCTTTCTGATGTTTCGACTTGAATTCTGCACAGCAACCACAGACCTGCAGGCCCAGGGGAAGAGGAACGTAAAACTGAAAGACAGAGACCCCCGAGGATTAGCTTTCCGCCTTGGCCTCCAAGAGTGTCCACAGGGGATGACCATGTGTTCCCCAGTAATGAGGCCCAGTCCTGGATCTGGAAGCCTCCAACATCAAGCTTCCAGCCTGCCTGCTTCTAATACTCCCAGGGCAGCTCTCCAAGTTTGGGAGCTCTGGACCTCATGTGTGTGTTTCTGAGTGGTGAAGGGCTGGGTGGTCGTGTCGCACTGAAGAGACGAGGCCCATCTGGAAACAGGAAACCCTGTTGGCGGGCAGCAGAGGAACGGGGTGTGGGGCCCTGCATGGCCCTGCTGGAATTTACCATGGACTTCCAGGCTCAGGGTCCCCTGGATGCTGTGGTTTCATTCACTGAGCAAGACCACTGACTATTCTCTTCTCAATCAGAGCACTTATTTATTTAAAGTGCATTTTCTCCTTTTTGTCACCAGCTGTATTGCGGTTTGCCTGAGGTTCTTCTCAGAGCTTTGCTCCCTAGTGGTCTGCTTTCACTCCACCGAAATTCTTCCTCTCAACTCTCTGTCTCCTGCCCAGAGACCCCTGACTGAGGACCTACTGTATGTAGGTGGCCGCTCATCTACAGACGTGTCCAAGATGGTTTCTGCTGCAGGCTGGGCTCTGCCGGTGGGAGGTTCTGGCCAGCTGGCGTGTGAAATGGGCCCGACCCTGCACCTGGCACACTTATGTTGTGTTTTTCATCTTCACTGAGGTGAGGGAGGTACTAATAGTATTCCCATCATATAGGTGAGGAAGAAGTGGCTTGGGAGAGGAAGTTTCCAGAGTCTGAAAGTGGAAGGCAGCGGGGCCTGTTGCCTTCCCGAGGACGGGTGTCTCTGCCCTGCCCCCTGCCTACCTTGGCGGCTGGTGTTCAAAGCAGGGCATCTGCTGAGGGATGTGTGGGCCTAGCCAGGCTGTGCCTGGCTCTTTCTGCTTCACTGTGCGGTGCTTGCCCTTCTCACTACCTCCTTACAGATGCTGAAGGTCACATAGGCTGGGGTGACAGTGATGGCAGGGATCTGTGTTTGCCCCTCACGGGTCCCTGTGTGATAGAGTCCACTGCAGTGTGAACTCCCTTCCCTGTCTCCCTACTTGGTGGCTGCCCCAGGGCCCCAAGTGAGGCTGAGGGGCATTGACATGGCATGGTCCCTCTGCTGGCCATGTGGCTGTTTGTCCTCGGGTCCATGCTCTCTCTTTATCCTCTGCTCTGTACTGTGGGGAAGTTGACCCCTGCAGCCTGCACTCTCAGCCTTGCTGGTCAGCTCACCTCTGGCTGGCTTCAGCCCATGGAGTTTAGGGGGCCGGAGAAAGAGAGAAGCCAGGGTATTCTTCCTCTGTCAGCCTCTCAGGTGGAGTCACCTCATCAGCTGCTGGCGGCAGCTGCCTCTCCTCTGGCTCCCCTCCCTCTAGGTCCCAGCTTCCGTAGGGGCCTCCACGGTATTCTAGCCCTGGGCTGGACATTCCCTACTGTGACTCCAGTAACACCCCCTCTCCGTTGCCCTCCAGCCCGGAGCCAGCAGTGTGAGCAATTCTGTTAATCTCTGAATTGCATCTCCTATTTGGCTTCTCAGTGATTCCATACCCAATTCCCTGAATTACATTGTTTGCATACGTAGACTAGTTCTTGTGTTACTGAGTGGATCCTGAATGATAGGCCTCCCCCTAAACAAGGTGACTATTTAATAGAGTCCACGTTCCCAGCCCCATCTGTAGCAAGCTCTCTGAGCAAATGACATCATGACAGCCCCGGAGCCCTCAGAGAAGCAATTATGGAAGCCTTGCGTCTGGCTGCCTGGCTGAGCTCTTTCTCCAAAGGCCCTTGCCTCTGCCTTATTCTGAAAACTCCCATCTCTATGCCCTGCCTCCACATCCTTAAAGGAAAGGGAGGCAGACATCGCAGCCCGGCCTCCTTGCAGCAGTTAGAATGCTTGGCTCGGAGCCTAAGCCCTCCTGCCGGCCTTGCTCAGGACCTGCTGCATGTGAGCTGTGTTGTCAGGTAACACGCAGGGAAGGTCGGAGAAGCAGCAGAGGTGGAAAGGGGGCCTAGAGCCTCCTCCACAGCTCCAGTCTCCGCAGGTTTTCTCCTCATTCCTGGACTGATTTGATTTGGATTCAAATCTGCTTGTTCTCAGACTCCTTCCTCGCCAAATGCCTGGAGCTGGACCCTTTGTTGCAAGTACCCCTTAAAGAGGTGGGCATGGTTGGGGAATGGAGGGCATTTCCTCTGGAAAGAAAAGGCAGAGGAACTCGTAATGGCCCAGGAGTGGTGATATCCTTGCTGGGGTGCACATTTTTGTGAAACGAGCCCCCTTGCCAAATGGCACTCTAATACTCCTTCAATTCACATGCCTAGAGAAGAAAATAATCAAACTCTTCTGTCAGGGATCACCCGGCTCCTCATATCCCCTCACTTAGGATGTTTCGTTCCCACTGGAGCATGTGATTGGAAAACAAAGGTAAATGGGAGCAACTGATTCCCGGATCTTTTTTTCCCTCAGCAGGATTAAAGCTGCCTCAGCTGTAAAGCGTTTACAAACTCTAAAGAAAGATAATAACTTCCCTTCTCACGGCCCGGTCATGGGGAGGTAATGCATGTTTCCAATCAGCTGAGAATGTACCTCAAATGGTAGGTTTTATTTCACTTTAATCCGCCTGTGAGTTCACGTGAGAGGTAAGAGGAATCACAGCCCTGCAATTCAAATAGAGTTCATTAAATTCAGCATCTCCTCTGAACTGGGCTGAGTTGTTTACTCCCGCCCCACAGTCTTGGACGGGCTTTGAGGGTCTGGGGCAGTGTCCGGCAAATGGCAGGAATGCAGGTGAGGCTGCCACCAGGAGGGTAGCTGGGGGGGAGGACCTGTTAACCTCATGGTACTGTGGCAACATCAGCCACCACTGCATGCCATGGGGTGCCACGGGGTGGATGCTGAGGAAGAGAAAACAAAGCAGAGCCGGAGAAGCTCACACAGTAGATACAGTGGAAGGCAGGTGGCCCAGCTGGCAGCCTGTTGCAGGGGGCGGTGGAGTGGCCACGTGCTGTCCACACCGCATGGGGCTTACTTGCTTCCACACACCTCTTTGCTGGCTGCAGCCTTGCTGCTCAGTGGTCAGTTGTGGAAAGAATCGGTTCTCGGTTCCCATTCCAGCTCTGCTATTTACACACTGGGAGACCTGGAAACACCCCCTTGACAAAGTCTTGCTTTACACATTTCTGTGGTGACCGTCCATTTGAAGGGGCAGGAAAATATTTCCTCAATGGCCTGCTGTGAAACTGTTAATGCCACTCCTTCTATAAAACTCACTCCTTGGGGTTAAGCATTGCCCTCTCAGTCCTTTCCTGTTGGATGGAGTGTTGGCACAGGGAGGTGGGTGTTGCTAGTGGACACGTGGATGGTGGTCTGTGTTGGCTGGCCTGCATAGCCCAGGGGTGGAGAGAGGGGTCAGACTACAGCCTATGGAGACTTGGTGGGCAACAGGCCTGGGCTCCGTCCAGCCAGCCCGACCTCTGATTGCTATCCTCAAAGCCCCTCCAGGGTCTCCTTTGCTGGGGCTGTCCCCTGTGAGCCTCTGCTGGAGACAGGAAGTGCTGAGTGAGAACTGCCTCCCTGTGAATCCATAAACCTTCCTCAGCAATCACCACACAGAATCCCAAAACTCTACTTGGGTTTGAGCTATAGAGGCTCAAGGACTCAAAGGAAGCACGAGCCTTGTTCTGCCACAGCTAGAGGGTCTGCACTGCCCCTGCTACAGGAGGCCTATAGGAGGCAGAGACATTCACCTCTACTTCCTATCTGCCCATGGCTTCGTCGCCTTCTCAACCCAGCTGGCCGTCTGACCTCCCACCACTATGGGCCTTGCCCTGTCCATGCCGGGCCTGAGGGGCTTGGCTCCGACTTTAGCACCCAAGGCAACTGCTGCCTTGACCACCCAAGCCCCACCTGTCTGTGTGTCTGTTCCTTGCTCAGTTCTGTGAAGGCCACCAGGCACACAACAGCCAACAACCCATGGCCCTTGTCTGCAAGGAGCTTGAAGTCTCACTGGGCAGACAGGCATGGAGCGAGTGCTCCGCCACTGGCCTGCCTTCCTCCTGGCTGCAGCCAGGACCGTGCTGTCTAGCACGTCTGCTGTTTCTTCCTCATGGCAGAGCCCCACATTGTGGCTGTTTATGGAGCATTTGCGTGTCTCCCTGGAGGGGAGGCCATGTCTCTCACGCACAGCTTGAGAAGATTGACATTCTTGGAAAAGCAAAGGAATGTGAGGGTTAAAATGCCTTAAAGGGCAAGGAGATGATTTCCAGATTTCCAGACAATGTCTCAAAGAATTATAGTGCTCTGGTATATGCCTGAATGTAACCAATGTAGCTCCTTTTGTGCCTGCGTGTAGACTGAGTCCATGCCTCCACATGCATTCGGCTCATCCACCAAACTGGACAATGATAGCTAACGCTGTTGACCCTTATATCTGGGTGCCTTAGATGTGGTGCCTTAAATTGACCTTCACAATGACTCTTAGGAGGTAGGTACTGTGATCTTTCCAAGTTTCTATAAGAAGAAACTGGCACAGGGAGATTCAGTCGCTTGTCCAAGATCACAGAACTAGTAAGTGGTCCGGGGACAGGGGTGAAGGATTCTAACCCAGGCAGCAGTCTGACCAGAGGGTCCTAGCTTGGAGCAGTGTTCATGGGCACTGCATGTTCGTGTTTGGTGTACGTCTGTGCATACCTGTATGTGTGCATGTGTGTGTGTGCACATGCATGCATGTTCACTCAGGTACATGGGCTGCCCTGCAGTGGGAGCTGAGAGAACGCAGTGTAGATTGTTGGGAGGAACTCACCCGCCTGCTCTGGCTGTCTGAGCAAGTGAAGGAGAGTGATATTAAGTGCGAAGACCAGGACCTGACGCCAGCCAGGGGCTGTCAGTTCCAGCTGTTAGGAGACAGTGAGGGTGGGTGCCATGGATCTGATGATTTCAGTGATTTGCTACTCAAGAGAAGTGAAGTCTCAGATGGGCAGAGCTTAACTGTCTTAAAAACTTGGTACAGGGCAAGGTGTGAGTTTCCCGGGGAGCTTGTGTGAACTGTGAACTGGTGGAGTCTGAAATGGCAAGCCAGATGTTTCCTGGCTCCCTCCCATCCTGGTCTGGCTGTCTTCCTTCAGCTGCTGTGCAGTTCATCCTGGGTCCCTGAGGGTCTCACAGATGCTTCACCCCAAAGGTCTGAGTTGCAGAGTCCCCTGTGGAAGAAGTGTGCTGCTCCCTCTCGCAGGACCCTAGCTGGGAAGCGTTTACTCCTCACTGGAGGGGAAGAGTTGCTCACTGAGGCCCTGGAGAGGGGCACTCAGGGGCAGCAGCTGGTTCCCAAGGTTCTGTGGTGGAGCCGGGTAACAGCACCCTGGGGGACTCTGGTGTTTCTCCACCAGCTCCTCTCTCCAGCCTTTGGTGTTCAGGTGCAGTCTCCAGGCCATGGCTTCTCAGGTTCTGTATGTGGGCGGCTGCTCTGTAATGCATAGGTGGCGGGGGGACCATTTTGGTCTGTGACAGATCACTGCTGCTTTTCTAATACATATGCGAAATATAAAGCCTGTTCCAAGACAGCAAACTATATCAGATCAAAGTATATTGGCTTCTCCTTGCCAGCCCTGTGAGAGCATCTCCCATTACACTAACCCTGCCTATTGGACCTTCTGATGCAAGGAACCGGTTAAAATCCCCTCCCAGTTGCCCACCAGGTCCATGGCTACAACTAAAATCCCTAGTTGAGGAATCATGGAGCAGAGCTAAGCCCTTGGGTTCGGAAGCCAGCTTACTGAGGTGTGAGTCTTCTTTAGCTCCATGTGGATGGTAAGCCCTCCTCTCTCAGGTCTCATGATAGTAGTTAACCCTTATTAAGTGTGTGCTGGGCGCCAACTGAGTGCTTTACAGGTACCACGTCCTAAGACCCTCATAACTCTAGCAGGTAGTACTATTATCTTACTCATTTTCCAGAGGGAGAAATAGAGGCAAGAGCAGACTAAATCACTTGCCCAAATCACATAGCTACTGATGGTGTGATGTTGGGCAAGATATGAAACCTTTCCAAGTTTCAGTTTCCTAATCTGTAAAGTGTGGTTAATACCATTGTCTATCGGGGATGTTATGAGCCTTAAACGGGGCAATACACATAGCACCTAGCAGAGTGCCAAGCACATAGTAGGCACTCAACAGGCAAGGCGGCTTAATAAGAGAATCTGAGCCCAGGTGGAGGGGGAGAGAAAAATACAATGACTATAGCACTAATCATAGCGGCAATCGAATAAGTAAGTCACTCCTGAATGCTGACTTTCCTGAGCACAACGTAAACTCCCTGAGGGAGTTTGCCTTATTCACTTCTGGTTCTGTTCTGTGGCTTTGCACACATCTGGCACAAAGTGGGTGCTTGGTGAAGGTTTGCTGAGCGCATGAGGAACTGTTTTGGGGTCATTCACAACATCGGACAGCCCCTTCCTGGCAGCCCGCTCTCCCTGCCTTGTGGCTGTGGTCTGAGTGTTCTTGCCTTGTCCCTGTAGGAGAGGAAGTTTCCCAAGCCAGGGCAAGCCTCGGTCTTGCCCACTGCTGTTTCCTTCATGGAGAAGATGCTCAGGACCTGTGAGTGAAGTTGGACCTCCTTGTAGCTTGCCCTGGATGCAAAATGATCTGCCTCTCGGGCAGAAAACAAATTGTTGGCAGCTGCAGACCCGGGGATTTGAGCCAGGGGAAGGGGCCATGCCCTCGGCACCTCAGATTCCCTGAAGTGTGGGGTTTGGGATCATGGTGACCATACAGATCCCTCCCTGCATCACACTGGTAAATGTTGTTTCTAAACCATGCTCTCCCCTTCTCAGCATGGCGTGGCAAGTGGCTGCTCCCCTTGTTCACTGAGAAAACCCTCCCACACTTGGCACGCCTGGCTACTAACGAGTCCCTTATTTGGAAGGACCACCCCGTACCTGTTGGTGTGTGACCCACCCTAAGCGAAATAACTGCTGGGCTGAATTCTTACACAAACCCCTACCCCATCCCCTCCTTCCTTGAAGACCTTTGTACTCAGGTCAGCCAAGGCTTTGATGCAGGAGTGACAGAGAATGGGGAGTGTGAGGATGAGGATGATGATGGGGACAATGAATTTCCAGGCAGGCCCAGCTCCCAGCTCCCAGGTCCCATCCTCAGGAAACCCTGAGCTCTGCCTGCATCCTTTCCAGAAATGTGAGTCCCACCTTTCCAATTTCCTCTTACACCTCGTCTGTATTTCCCACTCCCACCTCTGCATGACAACGTGGCCCATCTGGGGATCAGGGAATCCTATTGGGTGTGCCAGCTTAATGAAATACTTGCAGTTTATTAAACTCAGGCTTTCCTAAGCCCCGAGTGCCTGTGGGTATTTGAAAGCTGAAGGTAACCCCAAGCTACCACAAATGTAATTGTTACATGTGTCCACGCATTCCTGGTGCAACCTCAAACTCTCGCTCTTAAGCAGCACGCAAAATGAACAACATAAAGTAACTCCTACTCAGACAAGAGGGGGAAACGTGTGGAAATGCTGAGAGAGGCTCCCCAGAACCCCTCAGGGTCTCTAAAAATATATGAAGTTCCCATTACCTTGCATAGCTCTGGCCACAGAGGGTGCTTCTCCACCCCGGGCTGTTTGTTCCATGTTTGCAGAATTGGTTCATTATGAGGAAGGCAGCTGACGGGTTTTGCATGTCAACCTTGCATGATGCAGCTCAAATATTTCAAGCCCTGTTTTGACTAGCAAAGGCTTGCTCTCATGGCAGTGCTAGCAGAGTGCACCGTCTGGGAGTTCCCTCTGGAGCTGTATTTCTGTTCCTCCTCCAGGGCTTGGCTGGAGAGGGCTGTCCCAAGTCTGGGAAGGGCCGTGGAGAAACCCCAGGCAACCTGGAGTCTGCTGCCCTGAACCAGGGGGAGGCTGCTCCTGGGAGATGCCTTCCCATTCGTCAGTTTCTTCAGCCTCAGGTCTGTAAATCAGGGGTGAAGGGCTGACATGGAAATAGCAGACAAAGGCCTCCAGGGATGTGCCTTCTTCTATGCGAAGCAGCATCTGGATGCCTGAGAAGGAGACTCTGTTGACGGTGCTGAGGGGGACCTGCTCCAGGTACCTCAGCGTCAGGCCGTTGACCCACACACAGCCCTTGCGGCTCAGGGCCTTGAGGCAGAAGGCCAGAAGAGCACTGCCTTTCTCCAGGTAGGGCTCCAGGGACAGGTGACGGCGGGAGAGGTGTGGGAGCTGCAGCTGGAGGTGGTTGTCCTTTCCCCGTCCGAGCAGCAGAGGGCTGGTGTCATGCTGCAGCTGTGGTGGGACATTGGCAAAGGCAGATGGGCCCAGCATGGGGTGGTACAGGCTCACTCGCAGGACCGTGAGGGGCTTCTCCATAGAAGAAGGCCTGGGAAGATGGAACATGGACACATAGGCTCAGCTTGAGCCAGAGACCTCTGTGGCTCCCTGAGTCCAGACACACTGGCCCACCTCAGGGGCCCTGCGCCTATTCGTACAATCATTCTGCCCAAGCCAGGTTGGAGCCAAGGCAGGAATTGGTGTGGAAGGTCATGAGCTTAGTCTCTCCCATACTCTGAATAGAACATGCCACCCACTCTCTCTGAGGTTTGGATTTCTGTAGTATAGGTATGGCTGTCCTTGTCTATGAAAGGGATAAGGCATGTTGGCTTGCAGGGTGGGGTTTTGGTGATCTTTTGGTTATTTGGAGGCAATTTGGCCCTGCTTCTTGGAAAGGAAAGGGCAGACAGACCGGCTATACCTTCCTTATATCTGACAGTCACACAACAAACCCTTGCTGAGTCCTCCTTTGAGCCAAGCAGGGAACCAGTTGCTGGAGAGAAGCAGATTCAACAACGAACCCAGCCCCGACACTTGGGAGCACCCACTGGTGGAGGAGAGAGGTGCTTCTAGCTCCAGGATGTCTGGAGGGACACAGAAGCAGGATGCTTAGCCTGGCCCTGGCCACCAGAAAGGCTGCCTGGAAACCCCAGTGAAGAGTAAACACAGCTAGCAGGCTCCAAGTGGTTACTATTAGCACTTGCTGGAAGGCCACTTACGATGGCCAGCTTTGTTCCTGCATGGGTTTGAGGAAAACAATCTCCGCCATATCCACCAACACTATGTGGCCCGGGACCTGCGATCACCTTCAGCAGAACCAAGGGCTGAGCAGATTTGAATAACTAATTATGCCCTCAGGGTTTTGCTCACATTCTTTCTCTCCTAAGAATGCTTCTTGCATCCCAAACTCTGTGTCCAAATACTGCCCATGGTTCAAGGCCCTGTTCAAATGTTACCTCTCCTAGGAAACTCCCTTTCACTGCCTTTTGACTCCCATAGCAGGGAGGATCCCCCAGGACACCTGGCCAACCTTACTCCCCATTCACTCCATCTTTGCATTTCATGCCCAAGTTCTGTGGGCCATTGTCCTGTCCTTCCCCAGCTTCTCTATTCCTGTCCCTGAGGCCTCCCGAGGGCTGGGTGTGGTTGGGGCTACAGTTCATGCTGCCCCGTGTCCCACTGCCCAGTACAGATAGAGCCTGGCCACCATAAATGTCCAGGGCACATTTGCCAAGTGGCTAAATGAGAAGCCCCCCCCCGCCCCCTCACCGCACAGTAAAATCACCCAGAGAGACCACAAATGGAATGGGGTCTCAAAGGCCATGAGACAGGGAGCCTGTTGCAGGTGGCTGAAACCCAATGTCCCTCCAGGTCTTGAACCTGCTGCTCCTCCTGCCTTTTAGATGCAGTAGGTTAATGGCTGGGACCTTTTAGTCTTTTAGTGAGGGAGCCCCTCGGTGCACTCCCTTTCCCCTAAGGCACAGACACACATACACCTCTGCCCACACCCCATCTGTCTGTAGTCCTCCTTTGAGCCAAGCAGGGAACCAGCTACTGGGGAGAAGAAGATTCAAAAAAAGAAAAAGAAAGCTTTAATTATTATTATTATTTTTTGAGATGGAGTCTTTCTCTGTCACCCAGGCTGGAGTGCAGTGGCGTGATCTTGGCTCATGGTAACCTTCGCCTCCCAGGTTCAAGTGATTCTTCTGTGTCAGCCTCCTGAGTAGCTGGGATTACAGGCTCCCGCCACCACACCAGGCTAATTTTTGTATTTTCAGTAGAGATGGGGTTTCGCCACATTGGCCAGCCTGGTCTCAAATTCCTGACCTCAGGTGTTCTGCCCATTTCGGCCTCTCAAAGTGCTGGGATTATAGGCATAAGTCACCGTGCCCGGCCAGAAAGCCTTTTCTTGAGGTGTGGGATATAGACTGAGCCAAGGACAGCTGGGCTGGGCAACCATGCTCTCAGGCCTGGCTGGAGACGCGAGTTCACTTCCAGAAACTAATCTCATGGCCCAGAGACCCTGAGAGAATCCCTCAGGAAGAAAGAGTCGCTGTTGCTGTATAGCCCAACCATCCAGAGCTAGCAGAAGTCTCCCACCAAAGAGGAGCCCATCCAGCAGAGGCTGTCCTGTGTCTTTTGGATCTCAGTTGTTCTGGGCAAACAGAAACCCAAGCCTACAAATCCATCCCATGGGATGACGCAGGAGGAAGATACCCTAGAGACTGCGTGTGGGGGAGACCCTCCTCCCAGCCCCACCAGGCTTTCTCCTCTCCCATGGCTTCGAGTCCCTCTGGCTTCTACCTACCTTATTGGAGGGGACACATCTGTCTCTAGTCCCGCCGCTGTGAGCTCTTGAGAGGGAGTGGGCTGGTCTGAGTCGGACTGGGGAGGGCTCTTATGGCTGCAGTTCAGGAACATGATGTGTCAGAACACACTGCAGTTTCGTTGCGTGCTTCCTTTTTCCCTTTAGGAAAGAAAATGGAAGTGTAAGTTTTCATTGCAGAAGGCAATTCCACTGCTGGGAGGTTGAGAAATCCCAGCGTGGGGCCCCTTCTGAGATAGATGGCGTGCCTTCCTGGGTTTCAGTTCTGCCAGCCTCTCCTACCCCACCCCTAGGGACCTTATGACCTGAACCCAGGGTATCTGCAAAGTTCCTCTCCACCTCCCAGTAGGATGGGACCAAAGCAGCCCAGGCATGTTAGAAAAAGAGCCTTTTGGGACAGAGGGCTACTGGACAGGAAAGCCCTGCTGAATGTGGGGGACTGCGGAGAGCATTCTGGCTGGATAGAGGCTGACCGAGGAAACTGTAGGCAACATGGCACTTCCCTGAGGATCTCAGGAGAGGGCAGGGCCTGGGGGATGGGGAGGATGGAGGGGGCAGAAAATGAGCACTCATAGAAGATTATCTTTCCTGCAGAACAGCGAGAAGGTGGTCTCTCATGCCCACTCCCCACTGCCTGAGCCCTGCTGGTTTGCATGTAATTTGGAAGGGGTGAAGATGGTCACTGGTCCAGCACTGTGGGCTCCAGCTGCCCTGGAAGTGGGTAAATGTGAAGAGGCTAACCCTTCACATGGCCCAGCAATTCATAGTCCACCAGTGTGTTCAAATCACCTGCATTATCTCCTAGGAGTTTGATAGTTCTATATGTACATTTTTTTTTTTTTTGAGGTGGAGTCTAGCTCTGTTGTCCAGGCAGGAACACAGTGATGCAATCTCGGCTCACTGCAACCTCTGCCTCCCAGGCTCAAGCGATTCTCCTGCCTCAGCCTCCCTAGTATCTGAGATTATAGGCGCCTGCCACCACGTCCAGCTAATTTTTGTATTTTTAGTAGAGACGGAGTTTCACTGTGTTGGCCAGGCTTGTCTCAAACTCCTGACCTTGTGATCTGCCTGCCTCAGCCTCCGAAAGTGTTGGGATTACAAGCATGAGCCACTGCAACCGGCCCTATATGTACATTTTAATTTTTGTGACATGTGTAAGGTTTGTGTCTAGATTTTTTTTTTTTTTTTTTTGCTTATCAGTGTTCAGTTGTCTCAGCACCATTTTCTGAAAAGACCATTTTTCTTCTCCAGTGCTTTCTCTTGACTCCTTTGTCAAAGATTGGTTGACTATATTCATGTGGGTTTATTTCTGGGCTGTCTACCTTGTATCATTGATCTATTTGTCTATTCTTGATTGCTGCAGCTTTGTAGTAAGTCTTGAAGCTGGGTACTGTCAGTCCTGCAATTCTGTTCTTCTCTTTCAATTTTGTCTCGGCTCTTTCGAGTTGTCTCTCCACATTAGAATAAGTTTGTAAATAGCCACAAAATAACTTGCTGGGATTTCGATGAGATTGCATCAAATCTATCAATAAAGGAGGGAGAACTGACATTCTGACTGTATTGAATCTTCCTATTCATGAACATGGAATATTGCTCCAATTACTCAGTTCTTTGAATTCTTCATCATAGTTTTATGGTTTTTCTCATATAGATCTTGTACATATTTTGTTAGATTTATACAGAAATATCTCTTTTTGGATATTAATGGAAATGCCATTGTGTTTTTGATTTCAAATTCTACTTGTTCATTGTTGGCGTATAGGGAAGTAATTGATTTCATGTATTAATCTTGTATCCTTCAGTCTTCCTTTAATCATTTATTAGCTCCAGGAGGTTTTTTTTTTTTTTTTTTTTTTTTTTTCCAATTCCTTTGGATTTTCTACATGGACAATATGTCATTTGAAAACAAAGACTTCTTTTTCTTCCTTCCCAATATGTATACCTTTTTTTTTCCTTTTTTATCTTACTTCATTGGTTAAAACTTCCAGTATGATGTTGAAAAAAAATAGTGAGAGGGGACATCCTTCTCTTGTTCCTGATCTTAGCGGGAAATTTTCTGGTTTCTTTTCAGTAAGTATGACGTTAGCTGTAGGATTTTTGCGACTGTTCTTTTTCAAATTGAGGATGGTTTCCTCTATTCCCAGTTTGTTGAAGACATTTTACTCCAAAATATCTGCCAACTTAGAATTTCATACCCAGATAAAGAATCCTTCGAAAATGAAGATGATGTAAAGGCAATTTCAGACAAAAACTGCAGAATCTGTCAACAGTACACCTACTCTAAAGTACATTCTAATGTTCTTCAGGCAGAAGAAAAGAAATCCCAAATGAAAGCATAGAAATGCAGAAACAAATGAAGAGCAATGGAAATGGATTTATTCATATCAATTGAAGTGAGTATTACCTATATGAAAAATAATAATAATGACGTTTTGTTTTTTAAACTTTTGTTTTTGTTTTGGGGTTACATGTGCAGGTTTGTTACGTAGGTAAACACGTGTCATGGGAGTTTGCTGTACAGATTATTTCATCACTCAGGTATTAAGCCCAGCACCCAATAGTTAGCTTTTCTGCTCCTCTCCCCCCCCTCCTCCCACCCTCCACCCTCAAGAAGACCTCAGTGTCTGTTGTTTTCTTCTTCGTGTTCATGAGTTCTCCTCATTTAGCTCCCACTTATACATGTAGTATTTGGTTTTCTGTTCCTGTGTTAGTTTGGTAAGAATAATAGGATGATGACATTTTAAAATGTGTTTAGAATATGTGTATAATTAAAGTACGTGACAACAATAACATCAAAGGCGGAGGAGTAAAAATGTAATTATAGTGTCCCAGGGTTCTCACATTGTCCAGGATGCAGTAAAACTACAAATTTAAGGTAGACACTAATAAGTCAAAGATGTATGATATAATCTTTACGATAATCAGTAAAAGAATAATAATGTCTTAGTGACAAGCCAATAGATGGGAAGTGGAGTAATAAATTATCATTGACAATGAAGGCTGAGAGGCCTTGGAAAGGCACCATGGAATAGGGAGGACATCCAAGTAGGGAGGATGAGGACAGACCCAGACCAAGCCTGCAGCTGGGTCAATTGAAGGGGAAAAGAAGAGCTCTGGCACTGGCTCTTCTGAACAGATATTGACTCATTCCAGTAGCTCTCCTCCTGCCTTCTTCTAGGCTGAGGCACGTGGGACCCTTCAGCATGGTGGCCTTAGAGACTGTTTCTTCTAAGGGTCTCTGAGTCTGCTCCTCTCCTGGGCTACTCCTCTGCAGACATCGCTGATTACTCCTGGGCCTTTTCTGACCACCCTGAGAGCCTCAGGGCCAGGTGCTCAAATAACTGACCTGGAAGCTCAGTGACGGAAGGTGTCCAGCCAAGATTACACAGTAAATCTGTAGCACAGCCGGGTGAGGACCTAGGTGAGCTGACTCCCAGTCCTCAGACCTAGCCACAATACACCTCCATGGTCCAGATAGCTTGACAGTTATGCCACATACTGCCTCTGGGTCATACTTTGGGTCCAGTGTTACGGGTCTGGAAACAAGCATGGCTCCTGGTTCCTCAATAGCAAGTCAAGCAGAGACGTGGAGGTCTGGTGGAAGAGAGGCAGTGAGGGGTAGCGCTAGCCCCCCGAGCCACAAGATGTTTGTTAGCAGACCAGGCAAGACAGGTGACTGAAGCTCAGTGAAGTCTCCACTGTGGTCTTTGCATCTCTCTAATTGCCTTTTCTGGTATCCTTTCCCCATGCCCTGTAACCTGGCTCTTCCTGGTATTGGGGAAGGGTGGGGGAGCAAAGCTCAGATCACTGAGAAAATCCTCTTCTGACACATCTTGGAAACTTGCTACAACTCCTTCTCTAGAAATCTAGGGAAGACAGTAGTAACCTAAAGGAGTGGTTCCAAGAGCGTGCCAGACCTGCTGCTTGCCCTGTGTGGGAGAACAGTCAAGTGCAGGCGAGGCAGCTAGAATGACCGAAAACCCAAATGGCCACTCACTCCAAGGCGGGAGAGAAGCCATGTGCAGGGTAGGCAGCTGGACTCGGTCCCAGGCCTCTTGCTGGCACCACACCCCTACTCAGTGCACTGATAGGCATGAATGACCGAAAATCTGAATGGTCACTCCAAGGCACTACAAGGGCTACAAAGACACATGGAGGAGGCTGAGCCTACTGAGCGAAGGTGGCTGGCCATGCTCCAGAGCCTTTCCTCTCATCAGTCTCCCTGGTCCAAAGACCACCTGGCCTGCTCAGTGTCCCTAAACCCTGGGCAAGGGCCACCTCTTTGGGACTCCAGTCTCGGCAAGACCTCAGTGATCCTCAGTTATTCCTGCCCACCAGTAGAATAAGGTAGTGGGAAGAAACCTGGCAGGGGGTTTGTTGTCCCTAGATATGTGACCTCAGGCAAGTCCTACCTCCTCCTTCAGCCTTAGTTTCCCTCCCACTGCCTTAGTTTCCCTCCCACTGCCTTCTGTTGCAATCATGAGTCATGAGGGGAAGGCTATGTCCATTCTCACAGCCCTGGCATGGGAGGGTGACTGGGCAAAGGAGATGTGTTCATGGTGCCTGTGTCCTTAATAACCTGAGTCACAGCAGTTTCCAACAAGAAAGAGAACTGAAACAACCAGGGAATTCCCTGGCAAGGAGAAGTCCTGCCCAGGCTGCATATTTCAGAAGCCAGGAGGAATGCCCCAGGTTTGTAGGAAGGAGTCTGCATACACAGTGCTGGTTGTTGGCTTTCTGGAGGTAGAGAGAGGAGCTGGAAGTCTCACGAAGGGAGAGTGAGAGCCCAGAAGAGCGAGAGCCGGGGCAGTGTCGGTTTCACTCAGCCTGGTCCCCTTGGCTAGGACAGCCTCTGGTTGGGCGTAGGGATCCTGGGGCGTATTACATTAGTCAGCAAATGTCCATCATGTGCTCAGGGAGGACTCAGGACTAGAACGATTGCCTCCCCAGGAACCCCCTGAAACTCTCACCTCTAGGGCTTTCTCCAACATTAGCCCAGTGAGGCTTCTGTTACCAGGCTGACTCAGATCTGAGGCTTGGCTCCTACACATAACAACTGTGTAGCCTCAAGCAAGTCAGGCAGCCTCTCTGCACCTCAGTTTTCTGCTCTGTAAAATGGGGACGCACTGCTGTTGTTGTGAGGACTAAATAAGAAATGTGGAAAGTGCCAAGCACATGGTGAGAATCGATAAGTGAGAACCGCTCTTGGTAGAACCTTTGACGGCAGAGTAGAAAATGTACCCTGAGGACAGGAGCTGTCAGCGGAGACTAGCAACGGTACACACAAAACTGCAATTTTCACACAGCTCCAGTTTTTGCTTAAAATAAGCATGGCTTTAGAGTTGAATTCCTAATGTGCACGAGTTTCCCATAAATTCCATTTTAGATTACAATAAAGTAAAAGGAAGTCTCCAGGTTATTGCTGGGACGTGTTTCCTTGATGTCCAAGAAGGCTCTCCGTCTCACAGGTGAGCAAGCTGGGGGTCAGAGCAGGTTGTTGACTTGCTCAAGGTCATCCTTCTGGGAAGTTTCAGAACCAGGATTTGAACACAGTCTCTGAAGTCCATGAAGCTTTCAGGGCTCAAAGGTAGGGTGTCTGCAGAGTCCAGCTGCCTGGCCTTCTCAGAAAGCGTGCTCCAGCTAGCTGGTCAGCAATGACACAGCGGAGACAGCCTGGTTCCAGCCCCAGCAAGCTAATGCGGCCGGCTGGAATGTGCGGAGTCCAGATGGCCTGTGGTCACCAGGTGGCAGCATCCCTAAACGGTGATCCTTTCTTGGGCCCAAGAGGGAGGACAGTTTGAAATGTTGGGGAAGCTATGGCAGGAGGCAGGGGGGTCCTCCCTTCTCTGACCCAAAATACCCTGAATGGACCCCAGGTGAATCTACAGCCAATCCCCCCTCCCACTCATAATGAACATGGAGCTAAAAGAAGGAGTCAGAGCTGAGGCAGGGGAAACAGCCATGGCAGTCACAGGTGCCGGGACAGAAGGCTCAGAGAGGTGAAGTGACCCGCCCGAGGATGCAGATTGCATGCCTGCAGAGCAAGGATGCGCAGCCACTACCTGTCACATCCTCCCCAGAGAGAGGGGCTCAGTGGGGAAATGCACCCCAAGGCTCAGCCCAGGCTGACCTGGTGCATAGGAGGCTCTCAGCATGTGGATGAAGCTGTTGCCACTGTGACTTTAAGGACAAAACACCACACCCTGCTCCAACCAGGCCCTCAGGGAAGAGAAAGAGCCTTGGTAACTCATAGGGATGGGGGTTGCCATACACAGGACTGTGGACCTCAGGAGGAGCACCAGCCCACCAGGGATGGGACGGGTCACCAGGGATGGCCTCCTGCAGGAGGAGAAGCCGGTACTGGCTCCTGCAGGTGGTTGGGAGTTGGCCAGCTGGCACTGCTGGGATGTGGGATGGTGCCTGGTGGAGGGAGGTCCTGCTTCTGGAAATGGCTCTGCCTTGCTGCCCTTGCCTAGTAAGAATGGGCACAACAGTCAGGGTGTGTTTGAATTTGAAAACAACAGTAAAGTCCCACTTAGTGACTCCTTGCTGTGTTCTGGCAAAACCCTTTTAGGAGTTACCCTGTTGAATACCCACTACAACTCCAAGATTGATTCTGGTAGTAATCTTGTTTCACAAATAAGAAAACCGAGGCACAGCTAGGCAGCTTACTCAGGATAATCCCGGTATTAAGTGGTAGAGCTGTGTCTCAAACCCAGAGTTGATCCCCCAAATCCTTATCCTCAACTCCTGTGCTCCACAGCCACCTTAAGGGGCAAGCCCTTTCCCCACCTCCTTCTGCTGATGGGGCCGGGGTGGTGATCACTTGGGCTTTGACCAGCTCTACCAGGCTCTGGCCTGAGCCCCGGCGGGGAAGCATATGACTATTGAGGTGGCGCTTACTGCTTCATACTGATGCATTCTCCTCCAGAGTGCTGGCTGGGCCTCCTTGCAGAGGTGGGGCTGGCCAGCAGGACCTGTGTGGCCTCCACCTGCCAAGGAGGCAGGGGTGGTGCTGGGAGGAATCCCTAGGAGCTGCTGCCATCCTGGTCCAGGCTCCCTTTCTTATTCTAGGCTTTGTTACTAAGCCCCATTTCATTATAGTGCCAAATTGCTAATCTATGTCAATTTCACTATCAATAAATGTCAAGTCCAATAATGACTGGAGCCCTGACTGATGCCTGGGGTGGGCCTGGGGGAGAGGATGCCTGAGAATTATCACAGGAATGCCTGGTTTTTACTTTGGGTTGTGGAAGTCAGGCCACAGGAAACTGGTGCCTTTTAGCCCGGCAATGAGCTCATACCTCCTTTTGTCTACTGAGCTAAAGGGGGAGACCCTCAGGCTGCCTGAGAAGCAGGAGCTTGGGAGAGGGGGAGGCATCCTAGCACCCTGCCCTGTGGGTGTTTTCCTCTACCTTTACCCACAGCACCCAGATCAGCAGAGGGGCCAGAGGGCAGGAAGGGAGTCCTCACTGGGAGCCCAGCTCCGCCTCCTCCATGGAAGATACTTTGTGGCAAGTGGCTTTACCTCTCTGGGTCTCAGTTTCCTCAACTACAGAATGGAGATAATTGTGCCTGCACAGCCTCCGTTGCCCTATAGCCAACATCTCCATTAAACACTTTGAAAGGGGTCTGCTTTCCCTTGGTCAAAAGGATTTGCAAAGAGCTTTTTTCTTTTTCAGCCAAAAATTTGGACTGAAGAAACAGCTTGGGTTTGTTTAAAGGACACTGCTGGCCAGGAAAGATGGCCTCAACACAACGTAACACACACGAAACATGGGCTTTCGGTTTTAATTAAGTAAGGTGAAGCCTGGCATTAGTGCATTTTACTAAAATTTAGGAATAAGGCGTATTCTGGAATTAGTGTCTTCAAAGGCAGAGTTCTAACATACTATGCAAGCAATCCCTTCGTGTGGGGGAGTTAGGTGGTTCCATGCCTATAAGTACTGGGTACAGATCTGACAGCAGGAGGAGAAGAAACAACTGTCCCTCTACAAATAGTACATTTTTGTTTCAATTATGGTAAAATATACATAATATCACCTTTACCATTTTAACAATGTTTAAGTGTGCAGCTTAATGGTATTAAGTGCATTTGCATTATTTTGCAATCTCGAGAAGTTTTTCTTACCCATTAAACAACTTGCCACGGCCCCCACTTCTGGTGACTACCATTCTGCTTTCTATGAGTTTGACTACTCCAGATACCTCAGGCAACAAAAGTGAAAAACAGATGAATAGGACTTTATCAAAATTAAAGACTTTTGCATCCAAGGACAAAATCAACAGAGTGAAAAGGCACCTACCTATGGAATAGGAGAAAATAGGTAATAGATTTTATATGTAAAATATAATTGGAATCATACAGTATTTGTCCTTTTGTGACTGGTTTATTTCACTTAGCAGAACATCTTTAAGGTTCACCCATAGTGTAGCAGGTATCAGAATTTCATTTCTTTTCAAGACTTGATAATATTCCACTGTATGTATGGACCACATTTTGCTTATCCTTTCATCCATTGATGGACACTTGGGCTGCTTCTGCCTTTTGGTTATCGTGAATAATATACACATGGGTATACAAATATCTGTTTGAGTTTGAGTCCCTGCTTTCAGTTCTTTCGGGTATATATCCATAAGTGGAATTATTGGATCATATGGTAATTCTATTATTAGTTTTTTGAGGACTTTGGGAGGCCAAGGTGGGCAGATCACTTAAGCTCAGGAGTTCGAGACTAGGCTGGGCAACATGGTAAAATCCCCCTCTACAAAAAAATAAATATAAAAGTTTGCCGGGCATGGTAGCCTGTGCCTGCAGTCCCAGCTACCCAGAAGGGGCCGAGGCAGGAGGATCACTTGAGTCAAGGCTGCAGTGAGCCGAGATCATGCCACTGCACTCCAGCCAGTGACAAAGTGAGACACTGTCTCAAAAAAAAAGTTTTGTTTCTGTGTAAGTAAAAAAAAGAAAAAAAAATTTTTTTTCTATAATGGCTGCAGCATTTTACAGCCCCACCAACCATGCATAAGGGTTCCAACTTCTCGACATCCTCATCAACACTTGTTATTTTCTGTTTTTATTTTTTGGATAGTATCCTAATGGAGGTAAGGTGATATCTGATTGTGGTTTAGATTTCCATTTCCCTAATGATCAGTGATGTTGAACATCTTTTTATATGCTTGCTGGCAATCGCACATCTTCTTTGGAGAAATATCTATTCAAGTCCTTTACCTATTTTCTAATTAGGTTATTTTGTTATTGTTTTTGAGCTGGAGGAGTTCTTTAGATATTTCGAGTATTAATCCTTTATCAGATACGTAATTTACAAATATTTTCTCCTATTCCATTGGTTGCCTTTTAACTATGCTGATTGTGTCCTTTGATGTACAAAGGTTTTTAATTTGGATAAAGTCCTATTTGTCTATTTTTAACTTTTTTTTATCTGTGCTTTTGGTGTCATTTTTAGCCAGGGAATTATGGCTAAGTATAATGTCATGAAGCTTTTCCCTCTGTGTTTTCTTCTAAGAGGTTTATGGTTTCAGGCCTTTAATGCATTTTGAGATAATTTTTGTTTATGGTGCAAGGTAAGTGCTATGGTATGAATGTTTGGGGGTCCCCCCCCCCCCAAATTCATATGTTGAAATCTTAACCCCCAAGGTGATGGTAGTGTTGATAGGAGGTGGAGTCTTTAGAAGTGATTAGATTAGTGCCATCATAAAGGAGACCACAGGGAGCTTGCTGGTCCTCTACCCTCTGAGACCGCACTGAGGAGTTGCCATCTCTGAGCCAGAAAGCTGGCCCTCACCAGAAACAAAATCTTCCAGTATTTTTATCTTCTTTCCTTCTTTCAGCTCCAGAGACTGGGACGGCAGAGACAGGAAGACAAGCTAGGTGACAGAGGTCTTTGTTTTCCTGTCTCTGCCGTTCTCAGCCTCCGGAGCTGTAGGAAATAAATTTCTCTTGTCTCTAAGTCACCCAATCTATGGGAGTCCACATGGACTAAGTAAAGGTGCAGCTTCCAGTTTCCCTACACATAGTTATCTTAAGATTTATAACTGGGGATCACAATTTACCATATTTGACTATATTTGGTTGAGTAGAATATTTTACATACCTTGGCTACAATGCAAAATAAAAAGCATTCAAATTCACCTTGCAGGTTTTGTTAATTTTATATTTCCATCTTTATATTGTTTAATAGGTATGCTCTTTAGCAGTCCACACTCAGCACTGTGGGTTGTCTGTAACAATATAAATCTCAGAGAAGTGTTAATGAGAGGATTGATGAATCATCTATGCCATGAGCTCTCTGCCAGGCTTGGATTCTGCCATTTCCTGCCCGTGAGCTGGATTCTGTGCCACTCGCTCGCTGAACTTTCCCAAGTATTCCTGGTGTCGCACATTTTGAGGGCAAGGGTCATGTGATTGTTCTGCTCCCCCCACCACCATGGGCTTCTACATAAAGCTGTGACCACATCATCACCACTAAACACTGCTTCTAATGAGTCTGGGTCGAGACTCAGAGCCCATGAGCAAAGTTCCAAGTTCCCAATATGGTAGATGCACAAAACCCAGGGGGTCCAAAGCATTTCTGGAGTTTGTATCTGCTCATCATTTAAAACTCTTTCCAGAAGGCCGATTCGTTACCAGGCTGGCTAATACCCACAGGAACACTAGCTCCACTGCGTGGGAACTTGAGGGGCCTGTGCTGACCACGCCAGTGTCCACCACCTCCCACTGCCTCTAACACCTTTAAGCCATCTCCTGAATCTGGACTAGTCGTCGCGAGCTGGAGGCTTCCTCAGAAGAACCCTAAAATCAAGAGGGATTCTGGTGACAAGAAAAATAGTCTAACCCAGCCTCACAGCTGTGAGCCTCCAGTGCGCCCCAGGAAGCTGCCGTCACCGTGGGTAGCACAATCTGGTTTGATTTTGCCAAAACAAAGGAAAGTCCCTCTAGCACTTTGCTTTGCAAATTGAATAGCCTGCTTTTAATTCCCCTATACCAGTTAAATAAAAATTGAAATTTAAAATCCAGTGAATGACAGAAACCTCACTTTGGAGTGGATGACAGATCCCATATGACCTGGAGTCTAGGGTAGTGAAGTGAGACGCTGGGACCTTCCAGGGAGTGGCGACTTTGGTGGTAGGCTCCCTAGGCTTTGGGGCTCCTGGGCCACCCCCTTGTGTACATGTGCTCTGAACCCATGGGACTAATAGCTGACCATGAACAGAATAGCAGCGGGGCAGGAGCCCGATGCTTGCCCGATTTCAGCTTCAAAACTCTGCCCCACATGCCTCTAAAGCCAAATTCCTGTGTGTTTATTTGTGTTTCTCGTGGGGCTCATGGATCTCTTCCCAAGGAGGAGGCTGGGCCCAGAGCGACCCCGGCTTCCTCTGCACCCAGCCCTGGGTGGCTCTGCACCAGTAGGACAAGACCCATGGGAGGAGTCCTGGTGAGCTGCCAAGACACACCTGGGGGTGGAGGAGGGCTTCCTGGAGGAGCTGATGCCAATGGAGGGTCTTGAAGAACCAGTAGGAGTGGCTAAGTTGATAAGGAGAAGAGGGCATTCCAAGAGGGGAAACTGCCCGCGCAAAGGAGCAGAAGCGTGAGAGAGCCAGCGAAACCACAGGGAGCTGGATCAGGCTGCTTCTTCCTAAGCTGCTGCAGAGGCACTGGGGTTTCTACTGTCATAGCCCCGGGCCCTCCTCGCTCTTCCCTCCCAGTCTCTCCCCTGACTCTACCAAAGCCCTAGAAGCTGGATGATATGGCATGTTGATCTTCATCACCTGGTTTGTTTTCCTGTCTCTGCTGTCCTGCTGAGTGTCCCACATCTTAGGGCACAGCCACAGCCCTTCATAAAAAATATGCAGTCTCTGCCCTCAGGACGGGGGGAGGCCATAAAAGTAAGGAGGCCAAGTGTCCAGCTGTAAGCTCGAGACGTGTCACATCCAGAGAACCTGAAGCCCAGGTCTTTGGGAGGCAGCGTGGCTCAGTGGCCAAGATCGTGGGCTGTGGGGTCAGGGAGACTGAGTTCGAATCCCAGCACCACCACTCATGAGCCAAATGAATTGGGCAAGTCATTTCTCCTCAGGGAGCCTCAGTTTCTCATTTGTAAAATGTTGAGGGGAATAAAGATTAAATAAGACTGTGTTTCTAAAGCACAGAACGTGGAGGCTGCTAAGTGAGGGTTTAATCCATTTATGCCCGAGGTTTCAGTTTTTAAAATTTTTGCAATGAGACATTGGCAATGGCCTTGAGCAGTAGGATGTAGAGAACTCCCACATGCTTAGCATTCCAATAATGGAACACTAGGCATAAGTGGGTCAATAGTAGGTTGGTACAAATGTAATTCTGGTTTTGCCATTACTTTCACTGGCAAAAACTGCCATTACATTTGCACCAACCTAATAACTATCCACTACTGTGGTCTGTATTGACTGACTGACTGCACCTGGGTGAAGAGAGGCAAAGTGGCAATCTACTATTTTGTCTTTTCTAGATTCATTACATTATTTCGTTTTACTAAATTTTTCTCTACATATTCTGTCTTTCTCCCTCTCTCTGTTGTAATGAAGACTTGGATCTCAAGCAGTGGCTTAAACAAGGGTCATCTAACAGGCCAGGTGTAAGCAGCCCAAGGCTCCAGTGGCAGCTCCACAGTGTCGGCACCCAGGCTCCTTCCGCCTTGTCTCTCTGCCGAGCCTTGCCCTGGCCCATGTGGCCTCACGTGGCTCAGTCCTACCATATCCACATCCAAACGGGGGAAGGCGCAGCGGGCAAGCTTGGAGCACATCCTTTCCTTTGGAAGACCCATCCTGGAAATTGCCCAATCCCTTTTGCTTTCATCCTGTCGTCCTGGTCTCAGTGAATGGCTAGTCCTGGCTCTCAGGGTGGCTGGGAGCTGTGTGCTCAGTGACAAAAAGGAAGATTCTATTATTATAGGAGAAGGGGGACACAGATATTGAAAGACAACCAAGTCTCCTTTTCCCAACCCAACTGCAAACTCTTCAAGGGTTGGAAAGACTTCTCAGGCGTGCTCCTCACCCCACTGGGCTCCCCAGCTGCAGATTTGTTCACCGAGAGAGAGATGGATTGCTGAGTTGGCTCCACAGAATTGCTGCATAAGAAGCGCCATGGTCAGCCCTCCACGTCCTCAGAACGCACAACAAAAGCCAAGAGCCAAGGACAGCAGCATGGGGCTAGGTGCTGCTGTGGGGAAGATGTCCCTGAGAGAGAAGACTGGGAACTGGAGAAGCAGGTCACCAGCAATTGAGGGTTGGCTGATGGACAGCCTTTGGGGTACAGAAAAAGGGATGGCTAGAGGGAGGGAATTTAGTTTCTAAGATTTTGTAATTTTTACAATCATAATATGCTCTGAACGTTTTAGTTGTGTTCTGTGATTCAGACTTCCAAGACGAAAAGCTTTGTTTGTTTGATTTTTATGTCCCATTCTGAAAAGTAACATATTCACATAGTTCACATATATTTTTCAAAATAAAAAGTAGAGAGGAAAGCCTCTCTCTCACCCCTCCCCACAGGTCACTGCTACAGTGGTGTCCTGTGTATCCTTCCAGAGAGTCTTTATGTGAGTATAAGCGTACATGAATCTATATACCAACCACCCTACTGCGTCCCAACACTGTCTGCTGCCTTGCTGTGTGAAGGCGTCCTTAAGGCCAGCAGCTCCCGCTCTCCCCCAGCAGTTTCTCACTTTTAACAGTTTTCTCCGTGTCCTATGATATTTCACAAAACCAACCTGAGCCATGACAATACGTATTTCATACCCTTCGTGTGTCAGATTTTTCACATATGCTTTACAAATGTGCGTCTTCATTTGGAATCGAATGTTGAGGGGAAATATGTCTTTTCCACATGGCCACTACTATAATATAAAAAGCGTTTTCCTCCTCCCTCTGCCCCAGGGGGGATCTATATCATGAAAATGGAAACATGATGAGAAAATGAGCAATCCTGCCTACAGACTTCTCTCCAAGTAGTTTTCCAGAAGCTCCCTGGGACTGTGTCACCTCATGAACTGTAAATCACGAGCTGGGCCTGGGGAACTTGTTACCCAATGGTTCACTGAGTGACATTGGCTATCTTTTTTTTTGTTGGCCATTGACCTGAAGGGTCTCTGCTGTGTACGAGTTGGGAACCTATCTCAGAACCTGTCATTGGTGTTTGGCCTTTGGTTGTCTGCCTGAGATCGCTGGCCCTGGCATGGGATGGGCATATACTTCACTATGGACCCATCTGTAGCAAGAAGTGGCTGGTAGAGCTGCAGAGGTTCTAATCGAGGCCCGGGGCCATTTGCAGGTAAGTTCTACTGCTAATGGGATTGCCACAGACCATGGAATGCCTCCAACACCTTTAAACCAAGCCTGGGGGCTCTCAGCTCAACCTTGGCAAGCCTTAAGTGTGTCTTCAGTGTAAGCCATGATCTGGTCAGCCTGGAAACAGAGAACCCTGGCTGGAATGCAAGGGCCAGTGCTTGATAAATGCCACCCTTAATCTGCCTTCCCTTCCCCCATCCCCTGCTGTCTTCTACTCCCCGACCCCAACACACCCACACGTTAGTGGCCAGTATGACTTGGAGAACCTGATTTTCCCCTAGTCTCGTCTCTCAGATAACTTTTTAAAAGCTCCTAGGTCTTACTCTAAGACAAGAAGGTATGTCATCATGAGTGCTAGGGGGCACTGTTGGGCAACTTTTGTGCACTCGGAAATTGGCTGCATGTGTGTTTTCAGAGGACAGGATGCTCGGTGGGGACAGCTGTCCCCACCCTCCGTCAGCTCTCAGAGACTCAGCATAGTTGCTTCCCAGCAGGGCCAGAGCTGCCTCCATGCCACCTCTTCAGCCTGATGGCTCTCGGAGGCATTAACTCTGCCTATCTCAGCTCATGGGGGAGAACTGCCCTGGGAGATGTGAGTAGAGCTGCCTTCCCTCTTCCCTTTCTCATTCTTTTTTTTTTTTTTTTTTTGAGATGGAGTTTCACTCTTGCTGCCCAGGCTGGAGTTCAATGGCACTATCTTGGCTCACTGCAACCTCCGCCTCCCAAGTTCAAGTGATTCTCCTGCCTCAGCCTCCTGAGTAGCTGGGATTACAGGCGCCTGCCACCACTCCTGGCTAATTTTGTATTTTTAGTAGAGATGGGGTTTCTTCATGTTGGCCAGGCTGGTCTTGAACTCCTGACCTCAAGTGATCCGCCTGCCTTGGCCTCCCAAAGTGCTGGGATTATAGGCATGAGCCACCGCGCCTGGCCCCCTCTCTCATTCTTTAGTTCACAACCATTAGGCCTGGATGTTTCTTTAGATAGAAGCTGAGTTTCTGCCCGTCCTCCAACAACAGCACCCAGGAAAACCAAGGACACAAGTTTTTATTCAATTCTGGTATTTGCTCTCATTGTTGGAATGATGACTGTCACAACTCTATTATTTGTTGGAAGCGTTTGTGGCAAACGTGCAGTTGCATTGGAATTCAACTGAGTTCTGATGTTTTAACTTGGGAGAATCAAATTCCCCCATGGATCCTGCAGGGAAAGTGGTCCTAATGTTCAGATCGGGCACCCCAGTCAAGCTGGCAGCCACCTGGACTTGGCACTTTCTGCCTCAGTGGGTCCTATCCACAAAGAAGAAACTAGCAGCTACAATGGGCCACACGGTATGGCATTTTATACACTTTGTCCACGTTGTAACACTTTAAAATGAGAAGCCTGAAAATAAAACCCTCAATTTGGCCAGGCGCAGTGGCTCACGCCTGTAATCCCAGCACTTTGGGAGGCCAAGGCGGGCGGATCACGAGGTCAAGAGATCCAGACCATCCTGGTCAACATAGTGAAACCCCATCTCTACCAAAAATACAAAAAAATTAGCTAGGCGTGGTGGCACGCGTGCCTGTAGTCCCAGCTACTCGGGAGGCTGAGGCAGGAGAATTGCTTGAACCCGGGCGGCGGAGGTTGCAGTGAGCCGAGGTCGCGCCACTGCACTCCAGCCTGGCGCCTGGTGACGGAGTAAGACTCTGTCTCAAAAAAAAAAAAAAAAAAAAACCCTCAATTTGCAGCTTCAGTTGAGAAGTCAGGAGGTGAGGCTGGCCTGGGCTGGGGTTCACGCAGGACACCCGTCTGCTAGTGCATGTGCTGTCCTTGGAATGAGCTGGGCGCTCCGTCCGCTTCACCTCAGTCCCCCCAGGTCTGCTCCACATATTTCTGTTCTAGGCTGCTGTAAGCCTTTGAGTTTGCAGTTTTTTTTGCGAGGTATGGTAACCTTCAGTTGGCCAAAATGTGATTTTTTTCCTTAGGACATGAGCCCCACAGAACCAAATGACAGAAATCACACAAAGGATCCACAGTCTACAGTGAGTTGGGGTGTGGGGCAGACAGCCTGGGTTGCTGGTGCTAGTTCCAGACAGACTGGAGAGCTCAGGGTCTCTCTGCTGGGGCAAATCTCTCTGCCCCATCTTCCCATGGCCTTCTCCTCCGAGTGTGAAATCTCCCGCCACCTTCCTGTCACAAGGATGCCGCTGTTGTATTTAGGGTCAACCCAGATAATCTAGGCTAATCTCCCCCACCTCAAAAGCCTTAATTTGATCACATATTTTGCCATAGAAGGTGATATTCACAGGTTCCAGGGTTAGGAAGTGGGTGTGTCTTTGGGCCATTCCTCAGCCTTCCTTCAGGGGAGCTTGCATTCTAGAGACAGCCCAGAAAGGAAGGAGGAAACAAATAGGAGTGGTGAGCATGTAGCTGTGGTGGGGGCTGACTGTGCATTCAGAAACCCCCTGGGGAGATTCTGGTTCATCGGAGGCTGAAGGAAGTAAGGCAGCAGCCCCAGAGGTCCTGAGCGCAAATGCCCTGAAAGCAGCAGCCTTGGCTAGCAAGGGAACTGCCTGCAAGTGAAGGGGAAAGCAGTAACAGAAAGCTGGAAACCAGGCGGGACAGACAGTCCTTGCAGGGCCTTTTAGGCTCTGGTAGAGGGTTTGGATTCTATTCCAAGACAATTAAGGAGCTGTTGAAGGATGCCGGCAGTAGTGGGATGTGAGCCACTGAGGATGGTGCCTGAGGTGGGGCAAGGCTAACAGATGCCCCTTACTGAGGGATCTCCCCCCTGCAGAGGTAAGGGTGGCATGGGAGGATTCCTCCCTGGCTCATCACTGCGTGGTTACAGGCCTTGCCGACCCCAGGTGCCCCTTATGCTGGGCACCTCCCATGCTGCAGAAAACTCGACACCCAGGTTTGTAACAGGGTGTTCCAGCCAAGACTTGGACTCCAGCATGTTTGAAAACTCAGATTCTGTGCTTTTACCTCTCTGGGCAATGCTGCCTACTTGAAGCTTTAAGAAGCCACATTGCCTGAGTTTGAATCTGGAGACAGACATTTAACTATGTGAATGTGGGGGAGCCCCATAACCTCTGCGCACTTATTTTCCTCCTCTATAAAATGCAGGCAAAATGGTGACCGCCTTGCAGTGTTGTTGGGAACAGGTGAAGGGATAACTGGGCACACCGCTTAGTGCAGGATCCTGGACTAGAAACAGAAAATCAGTGTTAACCATTGTCATTTTTTTCAATTTTACTTTATTGTCTTGAGACAGTTTCATTCTGTTGCCCAAGCTGGAGTACAGTGGCGTGATCACAGGTCACTGCAGCCTTGACTTCTGGGGCTCAAGCCATCCTCCCACCTCAGCCTTCCAAGTAGCTGAGACGGAAGGCACACATCACCACACCTGGCTAATTTTTGTTTCTTTTTTTTTTTTTTTTTTTTTTATAGAGACGAACCTATGTTGCCAGACTGGTCTCAAAATTCTGGCCTCAAGTGATCCTCTTCTTACCTCAGCCTCCCAAAGTGCTGGGATTATTATACACCTGAGCCACCATGCCAAGCCCATTAGATTTTTAGTTTCTGTAGGAGGCATCTTTGAGAGCAGGCTATTCTTTGTGTTTTGAAAAAGAAAAAAAAAAAGTAGTAGGGCATTTGATTTTATGTAGAAAAAGCTGCAGCTCTGGCATGAAGAGGTTCCAGGCAACAAAATAAAAACACTTGAGAGTTTTATTTTGTAGAATCACAGCAAAGGTTGTCTTCACTCAGGGCAGAAACGTGAGGAATTGCAGAAATAGAAAGGAAGGGATTTTCTTCGCAGAGCCTCAGAAAGCTGGAGGTGTGTGGCGTTGGAGAAGGGGGCCATAAGGTTGGGGCTGTCCCTCTTTGAGGGGGATGCTAACCCCTGTGTGGGCTGTGGCTTTAGGACTTTGAGCCTGGTCGCACCCAGGAGCTAGTTTGCAGGTTTCCATCATGCTCTGTTGTTCCCCTCCTAGCATTCTCCCAGTCAAGTTTGGTCTTACTTTGCTTTAAGATGCCGGAGCAGCCTGACCACGTGTGAGCCGAGGCCTTCTGGGGAGGATGGGGCCTGGGAGAGCTTGTTACGGATGGTGAGAGATCACCCGAGAAAGGAGAGTGGGACGCTTGAGTCAGGAGGTGGGATGAGGGAATGGCAGCCGCCAGGATTTGAGGGGGTGGGCAAGCTCAACCTGTTCATTCCCAGAGCCACAGAGGGAGGGGGAGCTGGATGAAAGTTGGCCATGCTATGACCAAGGAGGATGAAGGCTGGGTCTCTCCTGCTGCCGGACACTAAAGGGCAGCCGGACCTTTGGGAACAGTGGGTGTCTGGCATCTGAGTTACATCCTTACAGGGCTATCCTCTCATGGTACTATCATGGGGATTGCTTTGCAGATGGGGAAGCTAAGGCGCTGAGAGGGTAACTTGCTCGCAGTCACACAGCTGTTAAGTGGCAGAGCTGGCATATCCACTGGGTCTGTCTAACCCAGCGCCTGCTGGTCTCCCAGGGAGCAGACCTTTGTCCCACTTCTGCAGTAACTGCAGTCATTGGCTCCTGCTTAAAGCCTCCCAATACAGAGAATGCTGGGGAAATCCCTTTTCCGGGAGAAGCTGGTGAAAGACAAGACCCCTTCCTGGATATTCTGAGCACAATTCAGGACTTGCTAATCACTCCTGGGCCCCACCTTTCTCTTCTCAGGGAAGCGGCCAAGTTTACCGGTGATCGCGAGGTGATTGCAAAGCGGTCGAGAGTGGATCCGGATCAGCGTCGCAAACAGCGCACGGGCGGGCCGGAGGGGGCCCATCCCGTCGCGGGGCCAAGGCCTTTCCTGCCAGTCTGACGAACTGCCAGTAGATGGCGCTTTGAGCCCGTTCTCGGGCCCCCTCCACGCCCTGGATCCGCCGTCAGCGCTTGTGCCTGACTCCCCCGGAAGCGCCTGCGCTTTCAGAGCAAGAGCTCCTTTTGCGCTGCTCCAGTGCTGCATTTAACAGACGCTTGTGGCGCACCTGCTGAGTACCGGGGCCAGTCCTGTGTGCCGGGTGTTCAGCCTTCCTAGGAGAGGATATACAAGGCCAGCGCAAGGCCATTGCCACTCAATGTGACCGCAACTAGAACGGGAGAGCACTTGATTTCTGGACTGGGTGGCCTTGCGCCCTTGTGGGAAGAACGCTAGAGCTAGGGTTCTCGCAGGGCTGTGTCTCTGAGGACTAGGCCCCACCAAGCACACAGGTGGTGCTCAAGAAATGAATGGGAGTAGATGAGGGCATTCTGGAGGCTGCATGGAGAGTTAGGGCCTGCCGCAGCAGCAGCACCAGCAGTGGGGGATGGCAGCAGCGGGGTGGTTTCCCAGGGACTTGTTCTTTCCCCGTTCCACCTGTAGGCTCTGCGGAGTTTAACGACGAAGCTCAGCCGGGGCACCTTCTCTGGAAGCTGGGCGCCCTAGCTCTGAAGGCGTCCACTGCAGCCAGGCCTCAGGGCTGGCCTCCGGCCTCTGCGGGGAGCTTCAGCTGCAGGCAGCCCCCAGAGGAAGCAGGGGCGGCAGGGGATGAGTGGAGGGGGGTGGGGTCGCCAAAAGGGGGAAAGGGGGAGGTGCTGTCTGCATTCAGCACCTATCAGGTGGCTGGCACCTTACTGAGCCTGAGCGCTGTCTCCTACGCTGTCCTCACAGCAACCCTTTCAAGAGACGTTCTCTTCCTGGTTGGGCATATGGGATAATGGAGGCTCAGAGGAGGCAAATCTCAGGCATGAGATGAGTGTGGCCCATCAGGAGAAGCTGAGCTGTGGGCACATGGAGTAGGGTGCCTGGGGAAGACCAGGTCAGGCCCCCTCCTTTGCTGGAGATAGACAGGGGCCTCTCTATCACTTGTGAACATATCAGTGCAGGGAAGCCTTCCACAGCAGGAGCGAACACCCTCCCAGAGTCAGGCCAGCTTCTGAGCTCAGACACTGCCAGGCTACACCCGACTGAAGCTCCCAAGACTGGCTCTCGTTTCCCAGCAGAATGCCTGGCTACCCAGGATCATGGCCTCCAGGGACCACAGGACACAGGGTGCCGAGGGTAGGATGGGGAGGAGGGTCAGCAGGAGGCCTCCTCTTAGGACCTGCAGTGCTTCCGGGCTTCACATAGGGTCATCCACCTTGGAAGGCTTCTGCGATGCCATTGGCCTGGTTCCTGGTTGAAGTACTGTGAACAGCCTGATTGAAGTACTGTGAACAGCTCAAGTCAACCAATGATGACTGCAACCCACCCCATCTCTAAACTCCACTCCCAAGAAACTTCTCAAAAAAGGCACACCCGGCTACTTGAATACTCTCCTAGGCACACTTCATCCCCCTTTTTCCTTTTTTTTCTTCCTTCAAATAGTTCATTATTTTGCACGGAGATTTTTCTTTTCTTTGACTATTTTTTTCATATATAACCTGATAAAAGGGCTACCGTTATTTCAGAATATATTCTGGGCCCTATTCTGTGCTCAATTACACACCATCTATAGTTGATTTTCATGAAATTTAAATAACAAAGAGGGACGCTTATGTCATTTCTTCCTTATAAAAATACACCCTTGAAATCCACTCGCACTGGAAAGCTGCAGCCTGTCTGCTGTTTAACAGCTTGTGTGTCCGGGGGTACGCGCTACCTCATTAGACGTGCATGCAGAGGGAGGAGTGTCTGAGTAATAAGAGATAAATTTCACTCACTGTCCCCAAGTGGAAACAGACTGCCCAGAATGCCAAAGTATGTCCTTCAGTGCTCAGCAGCATCTGCTGGTCTCTGCAACACTGACAGCCGTGGCGAGCTGACAGGGCATCAGAGAGGCATCCTGTGGGCCATGGATTTAAAAAGGGTGTGTGTCTGGAGGGACCTGGAGTGGGGGCTGCCAGTGGACCGGCAGGAACACCCAGTGGCAAGACATTAAAAACCCAAACTGCGCCTACCCCTCCTGAGCCCCTGACGGCGGTCAGCACCTCCGGGTCTGCATGTCTCATAGCCCAGGCAAAGGGAGAATGGGAATCCTTCAAGGCTTGACCAAAGTCTTAGGAATCAAGATGGGGGCTAAGAAGCAAGAGGGACCCTGTGATGGCGCTACTGTTGGAACTATGGGGTGATGCTATTTAACATCTAACTCTAAGTTCCCCTCTTCTGGGTTGTGTTCTCCATGTGGGGTTCAGCAGAGGGGAGCAGAGGGCATGTGTCCTGATGGGGGGCTGCCCAGGGCTGCTGAGAGCACAGGTATCTGGACTTGGGAGTGTGTATGTATGGGTAGGGAGGGAGATTCTGCCCCAGACCTTAGCCTTCAGATGCCCTACATCCGAGAGCTACTGCCTCTCACCCTCCGGGATGGACTTTCCACAGAGGAATTAAGGTGGTTTGCTCCAGTTTGTAATGTCAGGGCTCTGCCAGTGGGCCCACTCCCCTGTAGCCTCCATTCACAAAGTAGGAAGACTTGGTTAGGAGTGTGAATTTCACAAGAACTTCCTGCCTCTGGGCCTCCCCCTCAAAGAAGCCAAGGCAGAACGGAACACCCACAGTCACAGGAGCCACTCAGTGGCACCTTAGGGCCTGGACATGACCCAAGGCAGCTTGGTTTTCATTCACAGGAACTCCCCCACCTCCTTGGGCCCAGCCTATGATCCTAACCATGTTGGGTTGGGGTCTGGTTCTCCTAAGGGTCCTCAAAAGCATCTTGGAGGAGGTGGAACTTGGGTTGGGCCGTGAAGGGTTTGGCACCTAAGACGACATACTGGAGATGTGTAAGGTGAGAAACAGTGTGAGCAAAGGCCAGGAAGTGAGGTAGCAGGACTCCAGTTCGGAAGAGAAGGTGGCTGTGGCAGCTACATTTGGAATGGATGGTTAGGAATGTCTCCCAGAATTTTAAATCGGGGTGAATATATGTGATGTTGTAGGATTGGGGAAACTAATTCTACAACAACCCTTAACCACTAACCGTTGTTATAATTATTGTTCAGGTGTGGGCTGAAGTAATATGGGCAGTGTGTGGGCAGCCCAAAAGCCTTGTACTACCTGGACCCAGAGCTGAACAAGAATTATAACAATAGTTAGTGGTTAAGGGTGCAGCCTCCTTTAAATCAACTAGGAGGGTGAAAACATCAAAATGAAATACAAACAGAAGCAAATAAACCCAATTTGTATTTCCAAGGAACAGAATAACCATACTAAAGGGAGAAAAGAAACCCCAAGTAACTGTTGGGCCCAATACTTTGACTACATACCCTCAGTGTAAATGCAAAGAAATCTGCACACCAATATTGAACTCTACGTAAAAGGTGTGCCTTCACAGTGGGTATATAGCCATATACTATGTATTGTAGGATTGAGCAAATGAATGAATATATTAAAGTCGCAAATAGTGAACCAAGGAAGGTTAGGAATAATTCTACGGCATTGGATTGAAGCTGTAAGATTGGAGATATGCCCATACACACACAGATACATACACACACACACACACACACACACACACACACACACACGTATATATACATATACACATACATGTATTTCTTAGCTTAGTATAATGGAATGGTCTAGAAACAATAAAACCACAGTAGCAATGAGCACACTTACTCGGATTACAGTTTCTAATACCATCGACAAATGAAAAGAACCAGGGTTCCTTGTAGGCTGTCTGGTTTCAGGGCTGGAACAGGAAAAGTACAAGTTGAACCTGCAGCATCTTGTTACATCAGAGAATAAGGGAGTGTGCAAAAAAGGATGGTGGCATGAAAGGATGGGAAAACCAGCTTGAAGAGGATCCCAAGGCCACATCTGGAACAATTTAAACATCAAAATAAATAATGGTAGTAAAGGACTGTAACTCAGTCAATAAAAGAAGAATCTATGAGTTCAAACTGGCATAAATAAATTAATAATCAATCCATGACTAGAAGGGAAAGCATTTCTTCATAGTAAAATGCCAACTAATAAATGCAGAAGGAATGATGGAATTCAAAAATCACCAATTTGCAAACATTAAGTTATTAAATAATAATATTATTTGTGAAATCAATTATTGATTCAGGCAAAATCATCAATGAATGCTAAAATGAATGGGTGAAAGTTCGATGAGGACCAGGGTATTTGTGGTCTCAAAATGTCTTTCCACTTATTAGTTACAAAAAAAATAGTAGCTTTACAGTGGAGAGTCCAGGCAGACTCTCCCTTAACTAAATGATCAAAATTAACATCCCCAACATGGAACAATTCAGCATCGAGTACCTTCTGATACAATACACATCGCTTCTTAGGTACTCCTGTCCAAACATATAACCTGAATGTCATTAGGAGGAAAGAAAAGAAAAGTCATCTTGATGAGGATTAGGAACATTACACAAAATAATTGGTCTGTACTTCCCCAAAATGTCAAGGTCATAAAAACGAAGAAAGGCTGAAGAACTAATCCAAGTGAACGGAGATTAAAGAGATGACAGAAAATTATTTTATCACCAAGACAAGAGAATGGGAGGTAGGAGATAGGACAGCCTCCAATCCAATTGGAGCATTCTGAATTAGATTCTGGCCTGGGGGGAAGTAGCTGTGAAGGACATGACCAGGACGGTGGGATGGATAATGTTGAATGTGGACCAGGTGTGAGATGATAGCATTGTGTCCGCACGTGTTAAATAGCCTGATTTTGATCGTAATACTAAGTTATGTTAAAGAACGCCCTTTCTCAGGAAACCCACACTGAAGTATTAGGGCTGGTGTCATGCTGTCTGCAGCTTCCTCTCACATAGTTCGGTTTTCCAAATTGGGCATCTGTCTGTCTGTCGGGAAATAAAATGATAAAGCACAGGCAGGGTAATGTGAACAACTGTGTATTTGGGAATCTGGGTATTTAGGAATTCTTTTTACTACTCTTAAAGTGTTTTTGAAAGTTCAAAATTACTAAAATAATAAGTTACCAAAAAGAAAATCCATAACCTGTACACATTTGTGTGGGCTCTTAAATTGCTATGGAGATAGTGATATCTGCCTTTGAATGAAGGAGGTTGGGAGGAAATGCCCGGCATTTTGTTAGACCTTAGTAAAGGACATGGATTCTTATTACTAACGTCTACTTTCACTTATAATTATTGATAAGGAAGGAGGGCTCACTTCTTTGTCCTTCTTTTGGATCAGGGAATTTGTGCTATGCTCCTGGTCATGTATTGGGCCCCTGTCCCGCTCCCTGTGCCCGTGTCCCAGTTCCTCATCACTGGTCCTAAGGTCAGCAGAACTGAGTCTTTGATGTCCTGGAGTCTCTGGGCGAACATCCCAGGAACCGAGAATAAGGCTGAAATTCTCCCTGACGCATCATTTGCAGATGCTTTGGGGAGTATCTGAGAGGTCCACTCTCCAATGAGAACTTAGCAACTGACCAATAAATTTACCAGAGAATGGTGTGGAGATGTTTAAAGGTGAAGACTGTTCTAAATGTCTAAGTAAGTGGGCAGAGCAGGAGGCTGGTGTTAGACGCCCAGATGCCCCACATTCTGCTCTACCTAGCACAAGCTGTAGAAACTGGCCAGTCATTGGCTTTACAGTTTCCTTGCCCTCCCTGGCCTTCTTGCCTAGCAGAGCCTCCAGAGAGCCAGGCCCCAATTCAACAAGGTCAGTGGTTTCACCCTCGCAGCCCGGCATCTCTTGACCCACCGTTTTCAGTCTACCTTTGCCTCTGGGTTGGGCGACCCCACTCTAGCTGCCAGTTATCTCAATACTCTTCAGCCCAGGGGTTCTAAAGTGTGTTACAAGAACCCCTGGGGAGAGGGTCCCTAGGATCCTCTAAGGTGGTTTGTACAGTTCTTGTTTTTTCAGCTACATATCTGTGTGAGATTGGCTCATCGTGTACCTCAACAACATAGCAGAACAGCTTGAATGCAGAAGCAGATGGTATGAATCTCTCTGTTGTAGTCTAGGAAGCCATTTATTTCAAGTGATTTGCAAGAACATAAAGCAATGTCACTCTTCTCACTAATTTTTTGTTTTGCAAACTCTGTTTTTCATAAAAATTTTATATGTTAACATACAATGGTGTTATTATTTTAAAATAAATATTTTTCTTTTGATTTCTAAAAAAAAGTAAATATCGATAGATGCAATTCACAAAAACAAACGCTCTCCAGTATCCTCAGTAGTTTTTAAGAGATCAAAATGTTTGAAAACTGCCACGCTAGCCCCTGACAGTGTTTTAATAAGAATAGGCTATGGGACCAGGCGTGGTGGCTCATGCCTGAAATCCCAGTGTTTTGGGAGTCTGAAGCAAGAGGATCACTTGAGCTCAGGAGTTTGAGACCAGCCTGGGCAACATAGTGAGACCTTTCTCTACTAAATAATTTTAAAAAATTAGCCAGGTGTTGTGGTAGCATGTGCCTTTAGTCCCAGTTACTAGTGGGGCTGAGGTGGGAGAATTGTTTGAGCCCAGGAGGTCGAGGCTGCAGTGAGCCCTGATTATGCTGCTATACTCCAGCCTAGAGTAATAGGCTGGAAATTCTACCTCAAAAAAAGAAGAAGAAAGAAGAAGAAGGAGGAGGAGGAGAAGAGGACAAGGAGGAGGGGGAGTGGACTAGGCTATGTGGCAGTAATAACCCCAAATCCTAGTGGCTGAATACACAAAGAATATTCTCTTGCTCATGACATATGTCCACCGTGGATTGGTGAAGGGCCATCTTCCACTTTTTCCCTCAGGGAACTGGGCTGAATGACAATATGTTCTCTGGAGCATATTTGGGTCACTGTGTCCATATTGTGAGTCACTGTGACAGAGGGGAAGGACAGCTAGAGAGTCTCACACTAGCCATCAGTGCTGCAGCCTAGAAGTGGCAGGGATCACTTGGACTCAGCTCACTGGCCTTTCGTAGCCTCATGGCTCTGCTTAACTGCAGGTGGGGTAGAATATGAGCCTCTCGCTGGTCAGTGCCCTGAAAGAAGAACTGGTAGTGGCTGAGCACCAGTGGTCTCTGCTGCTCCCCAGTTTGGAGTTTTTCATAGCACCTATTGCTTTCTGACAGCCATATTAGTCTTATCAGCTATCTACTAACTGCTCTCTGCTATGTAAGTTCTTCTTGGGCAGGTTCCTTGTCTCTTGTTCCTTTCTCTGTCCTCAGTGCCTAGAACTGAGTCTGGTCAAAAATGAATGGGGTAAGGGTGCTGACTCCTGGTCTCTCTGGATGGTTGAAGGCTCAAATAGGGCTGCATCTCGAAGTGCTTCCTGGCCCTGCATTGCAGGATGTGTAGTAAGTAAGCACAGAGGGCTCCTTTCATCCAGATACACTGGGCATAATTCTAGATGCTGGTGCTGGCCAAAGCCAGGTGTACCTGGAGAGTCTGTGCCTGCAGGTGGAGACTTGGTCCAGACTCCCACGATGAGGACCAGGGGTGCAGCCCATTCACGGGGGAGGGCAGGCCTGTATTTGGCAGGTCAGAGCTCCCTTTTCTCCTAGCCAGTTGCAGCTGTGGGCAAAGCCTGGGTTGCAGCTTCTGTGAGGGATACTGGAGAACCAGCCCTGGAGGCTCCTGCAGAAATGGCCACACGTGCATGGACGCAGGTGCACTCCGTTAGCTCTGCAGCCCTGCCCTTTGCCTCCAGAATGCTGGTCTTATCAGCCAGTCCCCCTGGATCCTAACATCTGATGTGGGTTGGGTTGGGGGTGGCATTTCTAATAGAGAACTCAGCCTGGTCGGGAGTGGGGTGAAGGTCCACATAATTCAGTAGGTGTAGTTGACCCTTGAAAGAGGGTGCAGTGCTAGGCCCAGGGCAGAGGCAACAGCACTAGTTGGTCAATCTGCTCCAAGAGGCCCTGAGGCAGAAAACATTTTTGGATTTTTATGCTCCTCATTGGAGGAACTGACTCAGACTTAAGGAAGATTCCCGAGCAGGGGCAATTCACTTACTTCCCTCAGGCTCTGGTGATTTCTGCACCCTTGTGATACAAGTAACCTTTTTTCCCAAACCACGGGCCCTGTGGCCAGACACAATATTTTTGTTTTATTTCCAGGACAGGAGAGGTAGTTTGGATGATAAAATGCTGTGATTTCTGGACTGTGCAGAGCAGAGAGTTCATGGACAGAAAATTAGGATGGGGGGCGGTTGCTAATATTTCAAACCATCTCTATGCCACTGCAGAGTCTGAACGCAGACAATTCATTTCAATTCTGGTTCCCTCTTTAACCACATGGCATCAGATGCTGACTATTCAGAAAATCCCCGAATCTTAGAGAACTTGGCTAACGAAGCTTGAAAAATTAAGTGCAAGTGTCCACTACTTTGCCTAAACACATGTGAGAATAATTGTGATAATAAAAACCAAAAAGAGCTGGATCATTAATGCAACTTTAGCCAACCTGGGAAAAGAAAAAGACCAGAGCAGGCAGGCTTTGATGGAGACCTCAGCCGAGTGGAATGCGAACCCAAACCAGCTTCAGTAACCAGTCTAGTGTCACAGGGAACCCAGGGTTTGTATCATGCATAATCCTAAATTAAAGCAAACCAGAACAACTAGGACCTGAATTCAAAATGAATCCAAGCATCCATTTTCTAAGGCTATTAGAAGTCATCATCAATATGGTCTTTAAATAACATCTGCTGGGGACTGAGCTGATATTTCCTTCATGTGGAGCTTCCAGACTTGAGATACAAAGAAAAAAACAAGATAAAACAATAAAATTAAACACACAATTACCATATGATATAGCAGCTCTATTTCTGAGAATATTCTCAAAAGAATTGAAAGCAGGAACTGGAACAGATATTTGTATACCCATGTTCTTAGTACTTTTATTCACGATAGCCAAAAGGTGGGAGCAACCCACTTGTCCATCGACAGATGAATGGATAGACAAAATGTGGTATATCCATACAATTGAATTTTACACAGCCTTAAAAAGGAAAAAAACTCTGACACATGCCACAACATGGATGAACCTAGAGAACATTATGCTGGTTAAATAAGTCGGTCACAGAGGACACATACTTTATGATTCCACTTATACAAGGTTAATAGAGTGTCAAATCCATGGAGACCGAAACAGAATGGTGGGTGCCAGGGCCTGGGGAAAATTGGCAATAAAGAGTTAGTGTTTAATGGTTGCAGAATTTCAGTTTGGAAAGATGAGAAAGTTCTGGAGACGGATAGTGGTGATGGTTACACAACAATGTGAATGTGCTTAAATGCCTTTAAAGTGACACTTAAAAATGGTTAAAATAGCTGTGCGTGGTGAGGGAACGATCCAAGATGGCCGAATAGGAATAGCTCTGGAGTATAGTTCCCAGTGAGAATGCAGAGGGTGAGTGATCACCTCATTTCCAAATGACTCTTTACTGCCCACAGACTAGGAGATTCCCGGGCAGAGAAGCACCATGAGTCTCTGGCATGGCTGAAACAGCCAGTGCAGAGGGTCTCCACACAAAAACTCACACAAATCTGGTGGCAGTTTCAACTGGCGCTTGGAACGCCTGGCAGACAGAGTTGCCTATTCAATTGAAAAAAAGGGGGCTGAACAGGCAGCCAGGTGATCTGGCTCGCCGGGTCCTGCCCCAACAAAGAACAGCAATCTGAAACGCTCTGCATTGAGAGTTTCACAGCAAGTGCAGCTGGACCCAGGATGGTCCAGCTCTGTAGGGGGAAGGGCATCCACCATTACTGAGGCAGTCCACCTCTACCTAGGCAGTCTGCCATTACTGAGGCAGTCCACCATTACCAAGGCAGTCCACCATTACTGAGGCAATCTGTCATTACTGAGGCAATCCGCCATTACTGAGGCAGTCTGCCATTACAGAGACAGTCTGCCATTACTGAGGCAGTTCTAACAATACCTCTATAAACAAAACCACAAGGAAGTTCACACAGCAATTGGGCAGAGCCCACGGCAGCTCAGCAATGCCTCTACTGGCAGACTGTGACTAGGCTACCTCCTCGCCAAGCAGGGCATCTCTGAAAAAAGGCAGCAGCACATCAGGAACTTATAAAGCCCCACCGTCCCAGGACAGAGCACCTGGGAAAAAAAGGCAATTATGAGTTCTGCTGCAGCAGACTTAAACATACCTGCCCAGCAGCTCTGAACAGAACAATGGAGCTCACAGCTCAGCACTTGAGCTCCTATAAGGGACAGACTGTCTCCTCAAGCAACTCCCCATCCCCCATATATCTAAAGAGACACCCCATAAAGGAGAGCTCAGGCTGACATCTGGCAGGTATCCTTCTGGGACAAAGACAACAGAAAAATAAACTGGCAGCAACCCTTACTGTTTTTCAGCCGCTGCAGGTGATCCCCAGGCAAGCAGGGTCTGGAGTGGACCTCCAGCAGTCCTACAGCAGACGGGCCTGACTGTTAGAAGGAAAACTAAACAACAGACAGAAATAACTTCATCATCAACAAAAAGGAAGTCCACTCAGAGACCCCATCTGAAGTCACCAACTACAAAGACCACAGGTAGATAAATCAACAAAGATGGGAAGAAACCAGTGCGAAAAAGATGAAAACACCCAAAACCAGAATGCCACTCCTCCAAGGGATCACAACTCCTCACCAGCAAGGGAACGAGGCTGGATGGAGAATGAGTCTGATGAACTGACAGAAACAGGCTTCAGAAAGTGGGTACTAAGAAACTTCTCTGAGCTAAAAGAACATGTTCTAACCCAATGCAAAGAAACTAAGAACCTTGAAAAAAGGTTTGACAAAATGTTAACGAGAATAAACAGCTTAGAAAAGAATATAAATGAATTGATGGAGCTGAAAAATGCAACATGAGAACTTCACGAAGCATACACAAGTTTCAATACGGAATCGACCAAGCAGAAGAAAGGATATCAGAGATTGAAGATCAACTCAATGAAATAAAATGAGAAGGCAAGATTAGAGAAAAAAGAGTAAAAAGAAATGAACAAAGCCTCCAAGAAATATGGGATTATGTGAAAAGACCTAATCTACGTTTGATAGGTGTACCTGAATGTGATGGAGAGAATGAATCCAAGCTGGAAAACACTCTTCAGGATATTATCCAGGAGAACTTCCCCAACCTAGCAAGGCAGGTCAATATTCAAGTCCAGAAAATACAGAGAACACCACAAAGATATTCCTCGAGAAGAGCAACCCCAAGGCACATAATCATAAGATTCACCAGGTTTGAAATGAAGGAAAAAATGCTAAGGGCAGCCAGAGAGACAGGTCAGGTTACCCACAAAGGGAAGCCCATCAGACTCACAGTGGATCTCTCAGCAGAAACCCTACAAGTCAGACAAGAGTTGGGGCCAATATTCAACATCCTTAAAGAAAAGAACTTTCAACCTACAATTTCATATGCAGCCAAACTAAGCTTCACAAGCAAAGGAGAAATAAAATCCTTTATGAACAAGCAATTGCTTAGAGATTTCATCACCACCAGGCCTGCCTTACAAGAGCTCCTGAAAGAAGCACTAAACATAGAAAGGAACAACCAGTACCAGCCACTCTAATAACATATGAAATGGTAAAGAGCATCGACACAATGAAGAAATTGTGTCAACTAATGGGCAAAACAACCAGCTAGAATCAAAATGGCAGGATCAATTTCACACATAACAATATTAACCTTAAATGTAAATGGGCTAAATGTCCCAATCAAAAGGCACAGACTGGCAAATTGGATAAAAAGTCACAACCCATCAGTGTGCTGTATCCAGGAAACCCATCTCATGTGCAAGGATACACATAGGCTCAAAATAAAGGGATGGAGGAAGATTTACCAAGCAAATGGAGAGCAAAAAAAAGCAGGAGTTGCAATCCTAGTCTCTGATAAAATAGACTTTAAACCAACAAAGATCAAAAGAGACAAAGAAGGGCATTACATAATGGTAAAAGGAGTAAAAGGATCAATGCAACATGAAGAGCTAAGGATCCTAAATATATATGCAACCAATACAGGAGCACCCAGATACATAAAGCAAGTTCTTAACTACCTACAAAGAGACTAGACTCCCACACAATAATAGTGGGAGACTTTAACACGCCACTGTCAATATTAGACAGATCAACGAGACAGAAAATTAACATGGAAATCCAGGACTTGAACTCAGACCTGGATCAAGCAAATCTAATAGACATTTACAGAACTCTCCACCCCAAATCCACAGAATATACATTCTTCTGAGCACCACATCACACCTACTCTAAAATTGACCACATAATTGGAAGTAAATCACTCCTCGGCAAATGCAAAAGAGCAGAAATCATAACAAACAGTCTCTCAACCACAGTGCAATCAAATTAGAACTCAGGATTAACAAACTAACTCAGAACCACACAGCTTCATGGAAACTGAACAACTGGCTCTTGAATGTTGACTGGATAAACAATGAAATGAAGGCAGAAATAAAGATGTTCTTTGAAACCAATCAGAATGAAGACACGATGTACCAGAATCTCTGGGACACATTTAAAGCACGTCTAGAGGAAAATTTATAGCAGTAATTGCCCACATGAGAAGCAAGGAAAGATCTAAAATTGACACCCTTTCATCAAAATTGAAAGAGCTAGAGGAACAAGATCAGAAAAACTCAAAGGCTAGCAGAACAAGAAATAACTAAGATCAGAGCAGAACTGAATGAGATAGAGACACAAAAAAACCTTCAGAAATTAATAAATCCAGGAGCTGGTTTTTTGAAAAGATGAAAAAACAAAAGAGACAGACCACTAGCCAGATTAATAAAAAAGAAAAGAGAGAATAATCAAATAGATGCAATAAAAAATGATAAAGGGGATATCACCACTGATTCCACAGAAATACAAACTACCATCAGAGATTCCTACAAACAACTCTATGCACATAAACCAGTAAACCTGGAAGAAATGGATAAATTCCTGGACACTTGCACCCTCCCAAGCCTAAACCAAGAAGAAGTTGAAACCCTGAATAGACCAATAACAAGGGCTGAAGTTGAGGCAGAAATTAATAGCCTACCAAACAAAAAAAGCCCAGGTTCAGATGGGTTTACAGCTGAATTCTACCTGATGTACAAAGAAGACCTGGTACCACTCCTTCTGAAACTATTCCAAACAATACGAAAAGAGGGAATCCTTCCCAAATCATTTTATGAGACCAACATCATCCTGATACCAAAACCTGGCAGAGACTCAACAAGGAAAGAAAACTTCAGGCCAATATCCATGATGAACATTGATGTAAAAATATTCAATAAAATACTGACAAACTGATTGCAACAGCACATCAAAAATCTTATCCATCACAATCCAGTAGGCTTCATCCTGGGGATGCAAGGCTGGTTCAACATATGCAAGTCTATAAATGCAATTCACCACATAAACAGAACCAAAGACAAAAACCACATGATTATCTCAATAGATGCAGAGAAAGCCTTCAACAAAATTCAACAGCCCTTTATGCTAAAAACTCTCAATAAACAAGGTATCGATGGAACGTATCTCAAAATAATAAAAGCTATTTACGACAAACTCACAACCAGTATCATACCGAATGGGCAAAAACTGGAAGCATTCCCTTTGAAATCTGGCACTAGACAAGGATGTCCTCTCTCACCACTCCTATTCAATATATTATTGGAAGTTCTAGCCAGAGCAATCAGGCAAGAAAAAGAAATAAAGCGTATTCAATTAGGAAAGGAGGAAGTCAAGTTGTCTCTATTTGCAGACGACATGATTGTATATCTAGAAGACCCCATCGTCTCAGCCCAAAATCTCCTGAAACTGATAAGCAACTTCAGCAAAGTCTCAGGATACAAAATCAATGTGCAAAAATCACAAGCATTCCTATACACCAATAACAGACTTAAAGACAGCCAAATCAAGAACCAACTGCCATTCACAATTGCTACAAAGAGAATAAAATACCTAGGAATACAACTAACAAAGGATGTAAAGGACCTCTTCAAGGAGAACTACAAACTACTGCTCAAGGAAATAAGAGAGGACACAAACAGATGGAAAAACCTTCCATGCTCGTGGTTAGGAAGAATCAATATTGTGAAAATGGCCATACTGCCCAACGTAATTTATAGATTCAACACTATCCCCATCAAGCTACCAATGACCTTCTTCACAGAACTGGAAAAAACCACCTTAAACTTCATATGGAACCAAAATAGAGCCGGCATAGCCAAGTCAATTCTAAGCAAAAAGAACAAAGCTGGAGGCATCAGGCTACCTGACTTCAAACTGTACTGCAAGGCTACAGTAATCAAAACAGCTTGGTACTGGTACCAAAACAGATATAGACCAATGGAACAGAACAGAGGCCTTGGAGGCAACACAGCACATCTACAACCATCTGATCTTTGACAAACCTGACAAAAACAAGCAATGGGGAAGGATTCTCTGCTTAATAAATGGTCTTGGGAAAACTGGCTAGCCATGTGCAGAAAGCAGAAACTGGACCCCTTCCTGACACCTTACACTAAAATTAACTCCAGATGGATTAAAGACTTAAACATAAGACCTAACATCATAAAAACCCAGAAGAAAACCTAGGTAAATCTTTCAGGACATAGGCATAGGCAAGGACTTCATGACTAAAACACCAAAAGCATTGGCAACAAAAGCCAAAATAGACAAATGGGATCTAATTAGACTCCAGAGCTTCTGCACAGCAAAAGAAACAATCATTAGAGTGAACCAGCAACCAACAGAATGGGAAAAAATTTTTGCAATCTACCCATCTGACAAAGGGCTAATATCCAGAATCTACAAAGAACTAAAACAGATTTACAAGAAAAAAAAAACCCATTCAAAAGTGGAGAAGGAAATGAACAGACACTTTTCAAAGAAGACATATATGAGGCCAACAAACATATGAAAAAATGCTCATCATCACTGGTCATTAGAGAAATGCAAATCAAAACTACATTGAGATACCATCTCACTCCAGTTAGAATGGCGATCATTAAAAAATCTGGAGACAATAGATACTGGAGAGGATGTGGAGAAATAGGAATGCTTTTACACTGTTGGTGGGAATGTAAATTAGTTCAACCATTGTGGAAGACAGTGTGACGATTCCTCAAGGATCTAGAAATAGAAATTCCATTTGACCCAGCAATCCCATTACTGGGTATATATCCAAAGGATTATAAATAGTTTTATTATAAAGACATAGGCACACGTATGTTCATTATGGCACTGTTTACAATAGTATAGACCTGGAACCAACCCAAATGCCCATCGATGATAGACTAGACAAGGAAAATGTGACACATATATACCATGGAATACTATGCAGCCATAAAAAATGATGAGTTTGTGTCCTTTGTAGGGACATGGATGAATCTGGAAACCATCATTCTTAGCAAACTGACGCAAGAACAGAAAATCAAACACCACATGTTCTCACTCATAGGCGGATGTTGAACAATGAGAACACAGGGGCACAGGGGAGGGGGATCATCACACACTGGGGTCTGTTGCGGGGGACTAGGGGAGGGACAGCGGGGTGTAGGGAGTTGAGGAGGGATAACATGGGGAGAAATGCCAGATATATGTGACGGGGATGGAGGCAGCAAACCACATTGCCATATAGGTACCTATGCAGCAATCAATCCTGCATGTTCTGCACATGTACCCCAGAACCTAAAGTGCAATAAAATACATATATATATATATATATATATATATATATATATATATATATAGCTGTGCATGGTGGCTCACACCTATAATCCCAGCACTCTGGGAGGCTGAGGCGGGTGAACCACCTGAAGTCAGCAGTTCAAGACCAGCCTGACCAACATGGAGAAACCCCGTCTCTACTAAAAATTCAAAATTAGCCAAGCATGGTGGTGTATGGCTGTATTCTCAGCTACTTGGGAGGCTGAGACAGGAGAATCGCTTGAACCCAGGAGGCAGAGTTTGCAGTGAGCCGAGATCGCGCCATTGTACTCCAGCCTGGGCAACAAGGGTGAAATTGTGTCTTAAAAAAAAAATGATTAAAATAGTAAATTTTACATTATGTATATTTTACCACAATAAAACAAAACAACAACAGGAGTGTGCCCCATGGTTCTTGGTCTGTAGAGATTCTTTGTGAGGGAGGCACTGAGCTGCTTTGAATGTCCTGGAGCGGGATCCTGTGACACGAGCCCAGGAGCTTCAGGGGCCATCTGATGGCTCTGCAGGGCATGGCAGAGAAATCCAATAAGGGTGAATGTGGGCTTTCTTTCACCTTCTTGGGTAGAGTGGCCAACTCCCCCATCAGATGGCCACGGACCAGCCTGGAGGGGGAACAAAGCCAGGAGGGTAATTTAAAGGTACCCCGTCCTCTCCCTCCAGGGGCAGCCCCTACCATTGTACTGAGTTCCCCACTTCTTTTTCTACCAGGATCCACCAATCATAAATATGCACAAATAACTGAGGCCCAAATCCTTTCCCAGTTCTGCAGTGGGGCTCCCCAGCACTTGGGACAAGAAGAAAATTTGGAGGCAGGAACTCAGACGAATCGGGCAGAACTTACATTTCCAACTGTGCAAGACACCTCCCTGGAACTCACAGCAGCCATCATAATTATCACTTGCAAAAGGGGTCTTATCACATAACAGCTTTCTCACTCCTCAGGGGACGGGGGTGGGGCCCAGTCTCAACCGCAGGGACTTGTGTCTTCATTCATTATTTCCCAAACAAGTCAGTAGAAAATTGAGGTTTCTGAGCAATTTGTAGATTAATAACCACTGGAGACGTGGGTCCTTATAACCTCACCAAGCGAAAAAGTAAGACCCTCCCCTCTCTCCTTCTCTTGAATAAGGGCCTACAGTAGGTATCTTGAGAAGAAAAAAAAGAGAAAAGCAGAAACGTAAGTAACCTTTCCCTTTCCAGCAGAGCAACTCCACTTGCAGCCCCACCGCCCAGCAACTCCTGGATTAATCTTTCTTTCTTTCTTTCTTTCTTTCTTTTCTTTTTTTCCTTTTTCTACTCAATGGATTGTGGTCAAGGCCATTGTAACGTGAGCAGTGCCTCGGAGGGGGATTGGCCGAGGGGGCTGTGAGGGGCCCCTTTCACAGAGGGCTAATTGCGTTTCAGACCACCAGTATTCGGGAGCTACAGATGTCTTCCTTCATTTGCCTAGGCAGTACAATTGGACCCATCTGTTGCATTTATTCCGCTGGCTCCCCTGCCCGCCCCCTGCCTACCCCCCCACCCCCCTCGCCACCCCTCCTCCCCTCCCTTCCCTTGTCTGCTGAGCCTAAATTGAAAACTCATCAAAATGTAATCCAAGAGCAGTTTGGCTGCCTAGTCGCTGAGAAGGGGCTCGGTGGGAATAAAGGCCCCCGCCACTTTTACACATGGGCCAGAGCCCGGGGAGCCGGGTCACAGGCAGCCTTAGGGGGGAAAGTGAGAAGTTAGCTGGCAGATGGGCTACTCCACGCGGCCCTATAACCTGATGCCTCCGAAGAGGGGCCCTAGCAACGGGCTGGCCCAGGCCGGAGGACGCCGCTGCCCTGGAGGTGGCGACCCTACCTCGAAGGCCTCGCCCCTGGCCCGAGGTTTCAAACGGAGCTGGGGCCAGGGCTCATCACTCTCTGACCCCCATCTGCCCTCTCGAGCTCAAAGGGATTTCCAAGGCAGAGAGGGCAGGGACTGCGTGGCCTTGCAAGGGTTGGAGAATGTGGCACTCGGGAAAGCCGGCTGCCTGGCCCGGGGTACCCCCCCTCCTACCATGCCCAGGCCTGCCCTCTGTTCACTCCTCCCTGGCTGCAGGCTCACACCCTTTCCTGCACCTCCTCCTCTTTCTCTCATGCAGGCCATGAACTCTAGAAGGTAGGGCACCTTTTCGATGCCCCAGGCTCTAAGTCTGGTTGTGGGGCAGGCTTTGGGGCTCTGCGCTTGCCATCAGTACAAGCCCAGGCTGCAGTCTCTTTTGGGGCCCCTTTCTGACATCTGCCCCAGTGTAGCCAGGAATGGGCCTATCGACCCCCAGAACAGCAGATGGCTGCAGCTTCCAACTTGTCTGCAGATGACTTCTGGGAAAGGGCACACTTCCGGCGATCATGATGTTTTAGGATCAATAGGCTTGGAGGAGCAGCTATGGTAAGATTTCATTGAATTGGGTGCCTATGAGGGCTTTGACACCTCCTCGTTGCTGAAGTGTTGTGAGTGCGGGTTGTTTTTTTTTTTTTTTAACTTCTTTTTACTGAAATCTACAGTTAAAAAAAAATTCATAGAACCCAGTATAAACACACACACACAAAATGAAAGGCAAAAGTTCATAAATACTTCCTCTCACTCTATGCAATGTCCTTTGATATTTTCTATTCTGATATTTTGTTTTATTTCATTCCAATGCTTAAAATGCTGATCATCTTGATCTGTTAAATTGCTTTCACAACCTACAGAAGCAGCAGTTCTCAACACCCACAGGCATCAGAACCCAATCTTGAAATGCATAGAAGAGCAGGCTCCTGGGCCATCTCAGAGAGTTGGGATAAGCGGTGCTGGGGTGAGGCCCAGGAACAGGCGTCTGTGACAGTGCTCCCCCAACCCTTCAGGGGATTCTGTTGCGCTTTGAGAAACTGCTGCTTCCAATGTGCTCAGTGGTGTCAAGCCCACAGTCTGAACTGGAAACAACAATAGGTTGACCATGGTGGTTAGCTCAAGATGGGGTGTTCCCAGATCGCCTCCTCCCCTCTACCTCCCTACCATCCTTAATTAAATCCTCACCCAGTGAGAGTGTGGACGTCAGGCCTGGCTTGGCTAGCTTTTAATTGAAGTGTTAATTTGCTGCTACAGAGAGTAAGGGTACTGCAGTTCTGGAGCCTTCATTTGCTGCCATCCTAAGCTGATTAGCTTTGTGGGGGCGGGTGGTGGTGATGGGGGGAGTGGTACAAGCCATCAGCAGGGGGAGCTAGCTGGGCCAGAATCAGGTCTTGGAACTGCCTTTGCAGACAGAGGGCGGGCCAGGGCCAAAACCTCTGCACCTGCCTCATTCTGCCCACCAGCCACCAGGCAAACACCTGCCCCAATGGGCCTCCAAGGCATTGACCTGGTTTTTGTATCCCCTCCCCTCCATCTCGGTGACAAAGAACCATCTTCATCTGTGACTCTTCTGCTCACACACCATTGTCTAAAGAGGAGCAATCAGTTCCTCAACTTGATGCTCAAGGGCCCCCAGGAGTGGCCCCAAGAGCCCCTCCTGGGGCTCTCCTCTTCACCCTCCCTTCATCCAAGCCAGGCTAGGCTGTTTCCAAGCCCCAGTTGTGCTGTGTGTCTCCCCCTGCCAGTCCTGGCCCCTTGATCTGATGTGCTTCCACCTGGAATGCCCTTGCTGAATTGTGCCAGTCATGAACCTGGCTTTGACTTCAAGAACAGCAGAGTCCTAGGGCTCCTATGATGACCTCTCTCCCTCTCTTCTCTGTCTGTCTGTATCTCAGCTTTGCTTGCTCCCCTCCGTTCTGGTTTCGTGCTCATATGAAGGCGAGATGGTTATTATCCATTCCAGGCTTACATTCTATGAGCTAAACGACCCCAGCAAAAACAGAGTGTGGATTTCTCCTTAGTTCTAGAAAACAACCTGAAATAGAGTCTAATCATTCAGCTCGAGTCTCTTATACATTCAACTTAGCATACATGTAAGGACTCCAATATTTTCTCAGAAGTGAAATTGTGGGATTCTGGGAAAGCTCATTTCTAGCATATCCAACATTCTCTGTGAACACTTGTGCCTCATAGAAGCTAGTGAGGTCTCTACAGCCCCATGAAATGCACAGTTGTCTAGGTGTCTAGGATAAGCTCTGAAAGAACCTCATGCATGGGTTCTCAAGGATCCTAGATTTGACACTGCCTTTGTTAAAGTTTGCTTAAATCTTGTATCTCTTAGTGCATCAATAGCCAACTGAAATAGCAGCTCACTTGCCAGGTGGCATTTTTAGTTGGCAGTTAGGATGAGACTGGCCCACCCTGACCACTGGAGTTCAGAGCCAGCAGACTGCCTAGCTAGTGCGTGATTTAAGAGATGTGCGTGGGTGTTTCTCTTGAGTTGTTTTTTGGTCACAATAATAATGGCTAACATTTATCAAACACATACCACGTGCCAGGTACTATGCATTAGTCCTCACAACAACCCTTTGAGGTAGATGCCATCATTATCCCCAATTTATACATGAGAAAATGGAGGCACAGGGAGATAAAGCAGCTTGCCCAGGGTCACCTAGCTAGAAAGCAAAGATGGGTTGACTCCCGGGTCTAGGTGTGTTATCACTATGCATTGTAAAAACAGCAGCAGCAACGGTGATAGCGGCTGTGTGGCCTCTCGATATTTCTGGCTTTTGGTTGGCTGTGAGAATGAATGCAGTCTTACTTGGTGTTCTCCTCTTTCTTTGTAGCAGGGCAGCTTCCAGGCAGCTTGTGGCAGGAACAATGCAGGTGTCTACCCAGTGCAGGCTTTCACATTTCTCATGGTGCCCAAGTGGCTTCAAGGAGAAATTCAGCACTTGGACCACCTGACTTTATGTCAGCTTTATATTACATCATTTTCCCACTTTCCAGCCATAGCACTTTCTTACTGGCCCCCAAACATGATACCCGTGGGTATCCTTAGAAAATAGACCACAAAAACGTAAGTGCTAACATTTCATTGGAAATTCAATCCCAGGAAAGCAGGGTGTGTGAGTGCTTGTGGGGTGTGAGTGTGCGGACATGAGTGGGTGAGTGCTTGTGGGGGGTGAGTGTGCAGACATGAATGTTTGTGAGTGCTTGGGTGTGAGAGTATGTGAGTGTGTGTAAAGTTTGAGGAGGTGGAGCGGTGACAGATGATGCCCACGTCTGGAGTGTGGCTGTAACAAGGACAGTTTGAGTGGTAAGAGGTCACTGGAGTCACTCGGGGTCTGCAATTGTGATCAGCTCTTCAGGGTGAGAACTGGTTGTCTGACCAGATACTGAGATCTTCAGAGGCAAGGCCCAGCAGAGGGGAAGACAGCGCCTGGGTCACTGTGGCTGTTACCATCATCACTGTCATCATCTTTGGTCAGCTGTGGGCTGGGAGGGGGGCACTGGGATGTGGCATCTGGTGGCTTGGAGAGTTATTGCTTCACGTGTTTGCTCCTGGATGTGGAAACACATCCCGGGCAGATCAAGGACAGGAGCTGGGCCCGAGCCAGGCCTCAGGCAAGAACTGTGGGTCAAGGTGCCAGTGCCTGTGCTCCGGTGGGGTATCTAACAGTCGCTAGGAAACCAGGTCGGCCTCTGCCCAACGGAAAGCTCTCTGCGTGGAGGGCCAGGCGCTGGGGCCTGGTCTCCTGGTGCCCCGGGGATAATAAGGACTTCAGAAAGGACAGCCCCGACTCAGGGCTCAAAGAGGCTTTAGTTCCTTGTTTGGCGGCTTAAAAAGGCAAACAGAAGCTTTTCTCCTTTGGGGATCAATGTGAATCCCAGAAAATCCCATTATTTCCCTTTGAGATCAGTGGCCTGCTCTTGAGGGCATTCTCTTCCCCCAAGGCAACAAGCCCTCTCCTCACCCTGTGCGAGCATCCTGTCCGTGAGTGGCCCCATAGGTGAGGGGGTGGAAACGGGCTACAGGTGAACCCCAGCTTGCTTACAGCTGTCTCCTCACCCCTTAGTCCACCCTGACCCCTCCATAGCCCTAGGAGCAGGGAGTTGTATGTAGAGGTGAGACGGAGTTGGGGACAAAGCCACTAGAAAAAATGTTTTTCCATCTCTCCTTTTCTAGGAAGTCATTTTCGACCTCAGAAGATGGCTGAGAGGTCCTGCTTCTCTAGGCTGCTGCCTCATTTGGGATCTGCATCTGGGCTGCCACTTCCCACCAGGATTCTTGGCAGGTGGGACACATATGATCATGGGAGGATGCGCACGATGGTGGGAGATGACATTTACTGAGCTTTTACTTGGTACCTAGCACTGGCTAAGCTCCCTTAATGTGTTTAAGAACTCTATGAGGAGGGCATTATTATTATCTCCATTTTGCAGATGAGGAGACTGAGGCATGGACAGGTCAAGTCACTGACCCAAGGACATCCATGGTAGGTGGGAGAGCCCTGCGTGGTTCATAGGATGCTGAGGAATCAGCCCTGAAATGTCAGGCTTTCTAGGAAGTTGCCCCTATTGGGCCTCTGTTTAGATTAAAAAACAAAACAAAACAAAACAAAACAAAAAACAAAAATCCCTCCAGTTTAATTTTTCCAAAAGAGAAAATCGATGGAGCATGCCTGACCACTTATCCATATTGACCACCAACAGCCAGCTTCCTCCTTTCCAAAATCTGCATCCCAAACTCATCTATCCTGTGTGTGCTGAGCGCTAAGCCAGGGCCCAGGGGAAGAGCAACCAAGCAGAGATCACTCCTTGCTATGTGCCGGGCCTGTGACAAATGCTTTCCAAAACCCCTGGCCTTCATAATCCTTACCATTTGGCGATCAGAACAGACCCTGCTGGTCTGTGATGGAGCAATGAGTGGGGTGAGCCCCAAATGAGGAAATAGGGTCTCAGAGCAAGGGCCAGTGTCTTGCCTAAATAATGCAGAGTCTAGACAGGAACGAGGATAGTCTGACTTGGAAACTCATGTTTTGACCCACTGAGGTTCCCACACAGCTTGATGACATCTCCTGTGCATTGCCTTTTTTTTTTTTTGCCTGGCTGGCTGCCCCATTCTCAGTGGTGCTTCTGAAAGGGACAGGTTTCCTTGAAGTGACTTCTAAGTGGGTGAGATGTTGGCAACAAGGCCTTCTCTGTCACTTCTAATTCAGATGAATGTGGGTGTGGTGTACTGGGAAGCTCAGAGGCCCATGCACTCTGTTTTCTGAACCCTATTTGACTTTGAGACACTCACACACACAGAGGCACAGGACATGCAGCCCCTATGCGGGAGTCTCTTGGAGATGTGCTTTAATGCAGAGAGAAGTCTTTCATTAGCATTGAAATAGGTGCTCCAGAGAGCACTTGAAAGCTGTTTGCTCTTTTAAGTAGGCTGACTCCCCCAGCTCTCTGGAGCCTGCACAGTGGCTGGCCTTATGCCTTTCCTAGAGGAGCCCGCTGCAGACTGGGATGTGGGGTTTTCAAGCAGCTGCTCCTCTCATCATTCCCAGGAGCATTTTGCACATCCCAGCTGTGGGTTTTGATCCAGGGAATGTGAACAGAGGGGCCCCTGTGGAGCCCGGGCCTGGCCCAGCTTGTCCCTCCTGCAGTTGTCCTACCCAGGGTGACCACCTCTCTCCCTCTGGGCTTCCCTTCACTCAGGCAGGACTGATCAGCTTAAAGAGGCTGTGTCCCTGCTGGGCCTCTTGGCCTCTCTGTCCTCCCAGGTGGCCTCTGGGCAGACTGATGCCGGATTTGCACTTACTTAGCCTGGAGAAGAAGTTGGGGACCGATGGCCAGAGATCAAAGGTTAAGAGGGGTTAAGCCTTCACCCCAGAAGGTCACTCATCAGGCCTGAGACAAGTATCTCACAGGTATTTTCCTGAAACCTAGAGCAGAGGTAGGCCTTCGGGGAATGTTCATCCACTTACAGTCACACGACTGAATGACAGGGATATGTTTGAGAAATGAGTTGTTAGGTGAGTTTATGGTTGTGCAGAATCATAGAGAGAACTTAAAGCCTAGATGGTATATATGCTTTTACTTATATATATTTTTATATGGAAAACCAAATGTTCCAGCACCATTACTGATAATCAATCATCTCTCCTACTTGATCTGCAATGTCAATATCAGGTGCCATACATCAGAATTCTATATGTGCTCCATTATCATCTTATGAGACCACTATTATATATGCATGGTCTATTGTTGACTGAAAACATTGTTGTGCAGTGCCTGACTGTACTAAGGAAATACCATCCTCCTGGTATAGACGATCCATACCCCAGATTTTGTGCAAGTAACTGCTTCCTGGGGCCTCTGTTTCCCCATCTTTCCAATGAGGGGTTTGGACTTGACTGATTGACAATGTATGGCAGATAGTTCATTATCTTGATCAATTAAAGCCCTTAAATATATTTCTATTCTCAGGCAATGAGAGGAAGTTAGGCTAGACAAGACAGATAAAAGGCAGACAAGACAGTTGGCCTTGATCAGAATTCCTAAGAGGGGTTGTAACATCTTTTCCTGGGAATCTTGGTGATCAGAGCAGACCCTGCTGGTCTGTGATGGAGCAGTGAGAAGGGTGAGCCCCAAACTGAGCCTCAGCTCCTTCCCATCTGCCCACCTTCCTTTCCCCTTCACAGGAGGCTATGGTAAGTGAATGGTTTTGATTCAGAGGAGCCTGATTCATCAAGCCTGATCCAAGCTCAAGGGAGCTGGTTTGTCCTGAGCACATGGTAGAGTTCCATCCAGTGGGAATGGGTGGGACATTTTTCTACCTGCTTGCCTCTCAGCCAGGGGCAGTGCTATGGTGCACCGGTCAGGATGGTGGCATCCCAGTGTCTGCCAGCTGTGCAGCCCAGAGGTATAGGCTTCATGCAGAATGGACACACCAAATGTGGCCAGCTGCCCAAAGCATCAACCAAGGCTGCACCTTTGATGGGCATTGTGTGAGCAAGACCCGGCGGAGAAGTAAATTGAGGGGGAGAGAAATTTCACAGACTGTCCTTTTCTCCTACAGGGGTTTTCTGTTCCCATTCAAAGCAGTGCTCAAACCATCTCTCCAAGGCACTTGGGTCAAGGCCACAGGCTCTTCCAGGACTCTGGAGGAGTCCCATTTTGGTGGGTCAAAGGGAGGCAGCTGGTCTGGGGAAGGGACACCTGATGTTGACGAGGGGGTACTGAGGACCTGTTGGGGCTTCATAGCATGGCTCTGGAGTCAGGAGAAATGAGGGTTAATCCCAGGCTCCATTTCTGGCTGTGAAGCTTGGACAAATGACTTAACTTGTCTGTGGCTCACCCCGTCAGATCTACACACCGGGGTAATAATGGAGCGTCCGTGAGCAGGCGCGTGAAAACACATAGCGAGCGCCGGCAGCATAAGTGCTCAATAAGTGACAAGTGATGCTACAAATAACAAGAGGGGGGCCAGGCATTGAAGGAATATGACGTTCAAACTGATTACTCCACTCTGAGTACCACCTGTTACTTTTTGTGGCCTTTGATCTAATCAACAGCCCCATGGAGGGGGAACTGCTGCTGTCCCCATTCTACAAAGGAGCCCACTGAGGCTTGAAGTGGGCTTGGGTTTGAGCCAAACCTTGGATTCAGAGCCTTAGGCTTACCCTGACCTTGGGCCTTGGGCACGGTGCTTCACAAGGGCAGAAGGCTGTGCCTACTTTCATCCGTGAAAAGGGTGGAGAGGCTGGAGGAATGCCCATGTTCCCTGGAGAAAGAATTGGAAAGAGGTGAAAACTGAATATATGTACAGGCAGAGTCTTGCTCTGCCACCCAGGCTAGAGTGCAGTGGTGCAATCTCAGCTCAGTGCAACCTCCACCTCCCAGGTCAAGCGATTCTCCTGCCTCAGCCTTCCTTGTAGCTGGGATTACAGGCATCCGCCACCATGCCTGGCTAATTTTTGTATTTTTAGTAGAGACGGGGTTTCACCGTCTTGGCCAGGCTAGTCTTGAACTCCTGACCTCGTGATCCACCCGCCTCAGCCTCCCAGAGTGCTGGGATTACAGGCATCAGCCACCATGCATGGCTGAAAATGGAAGATTTTAAAGACAGAAGAAGCTGTTGCTCTCGTAGCCTGGCTCCTGGCTGCATACCTGGCCAGGACACAGAGAGGGTTTTAGGACCTGCCAAGGCCCAGGGCACAAACCACAGAAAGTGGATCCAAATGGGTGGGCTCAGCAGCCTCTCGGTTGGGTGGGGGCTTTTGAGACTGAGTGGGTGGGGGTGGGGCCCACACTGTCCCCTCTCCCAGCACGGATGGATGTGGCGATCAGGAACAGATGGCAGTCCCCTGAGAGGCAAATGGGAAGAGAGGAGAAACCACGGCCTCATTGACAGGAGAAGGGTCAGACTAGGAGCAAAGCTCAGGAAGAGAGATACTTCACTCCTGGGCATCTCTATCATTGGAGGCCTTGCCCCACTTCTCCCCTGGAGCAGCCTGGGGTCCCCAGTAAAGGTGGCACTGGCAGGACAGACAGGACAAATGGGTCAGAGCTGCCCAGTGGTTGTGTGCAAGGGCTGCGGATGGCAGAGCTATCTCACCCTGGGGGACCTTAGACAAGCCCTCTGTCCATGAAGCAGATGAAGCAGATGACAGTGCCCACCACAGGGAGCCTTGGGTCCAGGGATATTCAACTCGCATCACCTAGGTCAGGGCTGGAGTTTTCCTGCCCACTTCTCCTCCCCCGAGACTGAGTTTTTCAGGAATCTCACTGTCATTGTGGGGGATATTGAGGCCCACAAAGGGGAAAAGAGTTTTCTTACTATTAGTCTTATGGAATGTCTATGGGAGTATCTGAGGGCTCTGGAGCCTAAATCAGGAGTTTTAACGAAGTGAATTGGGGTTGGGTGGTGTGTGTGTGTGTGTGTGTGTGTGTGTGTGTGTGTGTGTTGGGTTGCTCAGGTTGGCCTGGGAGGTTTGATGGCAAGGAGTGGATGGATGACACTTGGCATAGGCGATGCTGGGCACTGGGGTGGTCCTGAGCCTACAGCTAAAAGGAAAAAAAAATCTCCAGTCAGCTTTGTGAGTTACTGCGAGCTGTCCCTAGAGGCAGAGTCTCCCCCACTCCTCCAAGAGCCCTGTGGTGGTCTCCTCAGAACTCAGGCACAATCTCTGGGAAGTCCATCTCAGGAGCCCTGGACCCCTGCAGATGGGCCTCCTCTTCCCTCCCACTGTCCCATCTTCTCTGAGGGGTGGAAGGAAGGAGCCAGAGACAACAGATGCTCCATGACCTGGCCTGTGACAGGCTGAGCTACCAGGCGATCCTGCTCTGCTTCCCCACCGCAGCTGCACTAAATGGGGCTGCACTGAGGGAATGGGGGATGAGGGCCTTGCCAGTCTGCCTGAAAGGATGGGGATGGGGGTGAGGTGTGAGTAGTGGCCACAGACCCAAAGGACCAGCCACATAATAAACGGGGACCTTTCAGCTTTGCACTCCATGGCCCGGAACCCCAAGCGAAGTTTGCAAAGAAAACTCTAAGCCTTTAAAACATCTTACTGAACATCACCCCACATGACAATAAAAATAAAATGCCTCCAGATCCCACATTAAATTAAATTTATATAGAACTATAGAAGGTAGTGGATTTAAACTTGACTAGTTAACCATGTTATATTAGAGGCATTTACTTCAATGCTTATTAATCTCACTTTTGCCGTGTTTTGTTTGTTTTTACAGCCAGTAATGTTTTCTCAAGTCTCAAACCTTTCCTTAGGTCCCAGAGAAAAAGCCCGCGGCTTTGTGCTTGTGTTTTGCGGGGTGGTGGCTGTGGGTGGCGTTCGGTGGGTGACGGCCTGTCCCCCTCCGCCAGCCTCCTCAGGTCCTTCGGGAGGCGCCAGATTGTGTGGGCGGTGTCGCCTGGGGACGGTGGGATGGGGCTCCCACTCGGCCGAGGGCAGAAGCGCCTTCTTGGCTGTCTAGGGAAGCTCCACCAGAGTGGCCTCCTCCCTCCCCCCAGGCCGGGGAGGAGGCCGCGGAGGGCTCTGCCATTGGAGAGGCTTTCATCTCTTTGTTTTTAACAGTGATTAACCCGTCCCGGGCGCGCTCCGAGAGTGGCTCCTGGCAGCGCAGGGGGAGGGGAGAGGAGGGCCGGGCAAGGGGAAGGGATGGAGGGGGGCCTTGGGCTTTGTTGCTTTTAGGGGAACTCTGCTGCCATAGCAATGGGCCTTTCTATGGCCTGACTTTGATTTCGATTCATTGAAAGAGCCTGTCTGCCCAGTCTCGCGAGTGCAGAGGGCGTTCCGTCTTCTCCAGCCTAGCCCCGCACCCCTCGCAGTGGGGAGGGTAGGACGCAGCAGCAGGGCCAGGATCGCCGGGCCTGCAGGTGGTGGAGGTGGAGGTGGAGGAGCCCGGGACTTAATTTTGGGTACACCTCACCCCTCCTACGGTCCCCCAAGATGGGCGCCTGGCCTTGCGCGCCTGTTCCCTGGGATAACCTTCGTCTCCCCCGGGCGTCGGGGACTGGAGGGAGGCGAGCGGTCCAGCCCTTGTCCGGCCGGAGAGAGGCCGGGGCACCTGCCTGTCGTTCCACCTCTGCATGCATTTCACACTTTCTATCCTGTTAGGCGTCCGCACTCCTATGCCAATGAGGACTCCCCTTCCCACCCCTGCTTTTTTTATGTCATGTGGATTTAATCTAGTTAGACGATTTTATGCTTAAAATTGCATTGTTAACAGCAATTGTTTAAAAGCAGGCCGAGAGCGAGGGCGCCCAATCTTTGAACCGGTCGGGTTTTGCATGCCTCCGCTCCGCGCCCGTGGATCGCTGCACGAAATCGTCCAGCGCAGGGCGGGGAGGGGAGAGACACAAAACAATTCTCGGGCTTTCTCGCTACTGAGCCTTCGAGGACGTTTCCCCGAGCGCAAACAGATGCAAATGTCTCTGCAAACATTGCACAAAGCTATTCAGAGAGAGGCAGCCTCTCGAGGCCTCAATAGCCTTTTAAACCTAGTCCAATTGCCCCCAAGCAGAGGTAAAGGGTCCACATGCATTTTTTCACTTGGCTGGAAGTGGGGCGGAGGAGGCGAGGGCCTTGGGGAGAAGGGTCTGAGGGCTGCTCTGGTTCAGCGGTTCGTGCCATCGACCCCAGCTGCAGCGTGCGGAAGACCGGTAGGAGGGTGCGGTGGCCCAGGGCACTACGAGCTTCGGGCTGGGCGGGGACCGCGGTGCAGCCGAAGCTGGTGCCGCTGGAATGCGCGCACCGGAGAGGACCCGGGGCTTTTCAGGCCCACAAAGGCCGCCCTAAATCGCGAGGCGCACAATAGCAGGAAAGGGCGCACTCAGACCCTACTGGAACGCAGTAGATTCACACCCCCTCCGAGGGGACTAATAAGCTTTTAACTAAAGCGCTCCGCTCCGCGGTCAGAGCGGGCGTGCGCCTGCTGGCCCCTCCGGGTACGCAGACTCAGTCTTCCGCGACCCTTGGAGGCCCAAGGGCAGCCGCTGAGCTGAGGGCCAGGCATTTTCTTTCAAGAACTTCGCCAGCAGAGGAGGCGAAGCCGGTGCGGTCCTTAATGCACTCAAAACTCAAGTGGAGCTCGAGACCCTGGAGGTTCGGCATTTCCTAGCAGTTCGGAAAAGGATGTCGGGACCTTTAGACTCCAGGCGGGGCGAGGTGGAAGCTCTGGTAAAAGATGCCAGCGTAGGCGCGGACTTAGCTGTGGCCAAGCCGCCGCCACCTCCAGTTCAGGGCTGGGGCCTTCTTTCCAGTCGCCGCACGCGGCAGGTCCTCTGGACCCCCTGGAGGCCGAGCCAGAGCAGGCACGAGCGCTGAGGGCCGGGAAACGCCCCTTCTACCTTCGCCCTCTTCCCTGCGCTGGGAGACCTACTTCCATGCCACCCACATTTGCTGAAGCCTCTCGGGGTTCTGCCTGCACCCACCTTCTGGCCTGGTGGTCTTAAGGACAGAAATCAAGCTGTACATAGCCCCAGAGATCCACCCACCCTTCCATCCCGGTTAAGCAATAGTCGGTCTAAGGCAGTTGCTGGGGTAGGGAAGAAGTCGCCTCACAAAGGACGGTGAATGTTTGGGCTCCAGAGGCAGCCTGGAGGTGTCTTCTAATCTGCTTGCGGCTGTCATTCCTGAGTCCCCAAACTTTACCTTAAGGGCAAGGGATATATTTCACTCCCCACAGGAAGTGGCCCATGGAAAGTGTTCCCCCAGTGTCAGTGGAATAGATGAGTGAGTGATGTGGTGCTCTGGGCAGGGGAAGTCTCCCAAGCGCTCAGCAGTGATTTACTTTGAGTCTTGGGTGCCAAGGAAGAAGTCTCCTAGCTTCTGGTAGTAGATCCCAGCTCCAGACGCGATCCAGGCGCTCCTCTGTTAGGGCCCGAGTTTCGTGTGCGGCCACAGAGCTTTCCCCAGCTCAAACGCCCAATGTCATGCTACTGTGGTTATCCCCATCTTTCGGATGAGCACATCCAGGTTCGAAGTTGCCGTCGCCTGCCAAACAGTGGCAGGGCCAGGTTTTGAACCTTGGCAGTTGATTCCTAGGGTCGATTATGAATTTCTTACAAATCGAGCTTCTTTATTCTCTAACCCCACCCCCACCTGCAGCTTTGGGAGACCATTTCTCCAGGCTGGGGGACGCAGCCTGCCTCCCAAGAGGCGCGTTCCTGTCGCCTCAGGCAGGTGCAGGCCGGGCGGGCGCGTGGGGCGGGGCAGGGGCGTTATCCTCCTGACCGACAAGGGCCGCACATCTGTTTATCTCCGAAGCGGCGCTGGATTGGATTTCTCGATGTTTATCTCCCACGGAGGAGCAGCTCGCTGGGGCTGCAGAGAGCGCAGCTGCCGGCTGGGCAGTGATTGACAGGTCGGTAGCAGGGCCTCCCGCCCCTCCTCCGTCTGGGGGGGGGCGCTTGGCTGCCCACCGCCCACCCCATCCTAGAGCGCTGCAGGTGATGTTGCCGGCGGCCAGGTGCCTCTGAGTTCCTCCGCGCTCAGGCCTCCTCCTCATTAGGGACTACTTAGCTGGGCCAGAGAGACTGCAGTGTTGACTTAGTGAGGCAGTCTAGGGCGGGGGGTGGGGAGCGGGGGAGGTGGCCAGTGAAAAGATGGATGAAATCCTAATGAGTCCATATCCTAACCTGTTAGGGAGGCAGCCTAGGGGAACCGAGGGAAGGCCCTCGGAAGTGCCCTCTGCTCTCAAGAATGCCTGTGGCTAAAGGGGGAGCCTTAGTACTGGGAGAGGGAGCTTCCAGGCCACGAGTAGGGCTGTTTCAGGAGGCTGTGAGGTCACAGGAAACCCAGAGTTGGATGTTTGTCTACCTTCCTTAGCTATCCCACTACCCAAACCAGGTGACCGCCCCACTTTCTTCTCCATCACTGTGGTCTGTACTTATGTACACACCCACCTGACATGGTTGTGTGTTTGGTGAACCTGGGCTCCTGCCGGTAGAGCTGGAGGCTGAAGTAGTGTGCAGGCAACTCTTGTTGCTGGCTAGGACTACTGGAACTTTGAGGAGGTAGGCTGAACCATGGTGTTGCAACTATTGTTCATAAGGCACCTAGGATCATGAGAAAAGGCATTTGGATTTTGATCTTTTTCATGCTGGGCCCCTACTGTTGTCCTGGTTTATTACATGAATGTCAGCATATGTTGGTGACTTTAATTCTCCCTGCCCCAGTGACTGCCTTAGAAATGTGACATGTCCCTGTAAAGCTTTCATTCAGTGCCCTCACTGCAGCCAACATTCAACTGCCCATTTTTCACTTTCCAGCCCACTTCAGAGTGGGCTGGATACCCTTTGTGCTCCTGATGCTAAGGGACAGGCAAGCATGTTTTATCCCTTGCAATGGTGGTCTGGGGTCTAGGAGTGACTGGAGACGGGACACTCAGGAACAATCTGAGCAGGGCATACTCTACTTTGCCACTTGCTGTGGACTCAAACTCTATAGAGGACATTGGTTGGTCTTACGTACATGCTGGCCTGGCAGTGTGGATGGGCCTGTATCTTCAGTGATGAGATACAGGTGCCTGGATTTATCATTTCACCTAGATTATAGAGAGCTGGCTAATGGCAATAACCCCACAATAAACTGACATGTCATTTTGGTGGGTGAATGGATGCTGGCTGGCCCCACTTGGGACAAATATCCCCCTCCTCGGGCAGAATGGGCACCGACTCTGTGTGTGGGCAGGAGGGCCGTAGATTGTTCCAGAGTGCCAAGAAGTACAGCCTCCCGGAAGTGAAGCAGGAGCTGGTGTGGGCAGCCTCCAGTGTCCTTCTAGCTCTGTGCTCTACTGAACATTTAATGTCAGGTAGGGTGGGTGGTCCATGAACGCTACCATGTTAGTTTCTTCACTTTTTATGTTGTCCTACAGGAGCAGAGCATGGCTCTTATGAATGTTTATCAACTCAGAAACCACAGCTTCCATGGAGGGCCACCAGCAACAAAACTGGTTCTGATACAGCGAGAAATGAGACAGCCCAAGGCTGCAGTGCATTCTGCTGCGTGTGTATTTATCTTTTCCATAAGCTGCGCTGCACTCGAGCATGGTTCTCCCTGGCTGGGACCTCTGCTGGGAGACCAGAGGGACAGGGAAGGTCTTATTAGTACCCTATTTCTTGCTCATGAGTCACGATGAGGCTATCATAAAACAAAGCCTGTTTTGAGAAATGACTAGCTTTGGCCAATTCAGGCTTCAAGAGTTGAAATGTTTCCCTTTTGCGAGTTAGAGTGGCTCCTGCTAGCAGTGGCCATTAACGTTGGTGTCTACCAAGACAGAGGCCCAAGCAGGCCAGGGCAGGCGTGACTCTGTCTTCCCAACCATCACACACAGGTGGAACTTAATCCATGATTCCCATGACTTCTGAAACATGTCTTCATGTTTTGTTTTAGAAGAGACCTTAATGGCCTCTTACCAAGAAGAGGCTTAAAAGTTTTTCCCTCTAAGAACCAGGTCCTTAACATCTTGAGGTGAAGAGTCAGGAATGGGAGGAATTTAACTGCCCAGAGTTGCTGGCAGCTGCGAGGGGAGAGCCTGGAGCCTTGACTGAGAAACAGGCTCCACAGAGGCTTCACTGAAGAGAGGAGAGCAGATCATGAGGCTGGAAAGACGGGCTTGGGGAAGGACTGAGGAGTCAGTGCATAGCCCCTCTGTCCTCTGGAGCCTTGAGAATATTTGCTTTTAGAGAGAGATAAATGGAGATTATCCCAGGCACACCCCTAAGCCCTGCCAGGAGCTGAAGCCAGGACTTAAAGCATCCTGTGTGAAGGGCCCTGGGCAGTGCCCTGGAGAATCCTGGCAGAGGCTCCCCCCTCTCTGGTTATTGGCTCAGCTCTCCACACACTGCTAGTCCTTCTATCATTTAGGCCACAGCATTGTGCTGGCTGTGGCTACTCCCTGTTCTCCATCCCGTTGTAACAGACGCTTTTTAGACCAAGTCTTTTGAGTTGGAACAAGATAACAAAGGCTGGCCCTCCAAGGAGAGGCTTCTCTTTCTAAATATTTACCCTGCTGCCCTGATTAATCATTAAGACTTCCTTTGTGTGGGGCTCACAGGCACAAGTCATTGACCCCCAGCCCACCGTGCTTGACATGGCCAGTGGTTCAAGCCTCCCCTTCCTTCCCCTGTCTCCTTTAGGGGTAAAGATGTGGAGGCTCGAACCACTTCTCCCTTCTGGCCTTCTGGAGAGGCCCCAGGCCAGCCACTGGTTGGCAACACTCAAAAGGTGCCTCTGACAGTTCAGGTTTATTTTCTTTCTTTCTTTTACATGGTCAAAGGATATTTGAAGATTGAGACGAAAATTTACCAAGCATTTTAGGAGCCCATTCCAAGGCAGCTCACATTCCTTCAACAAATGTTGATTGAGTACGTGCGTGAGGTGAGCCTTGCCTTTCCTTCCAGAGTCCTTAGAACCCAGCATGAGCCTCATACACCAGAGGTGCTTAGAAAAACAAAGAGAATCACAGAGCAGCCATGGGAGGAAGTAATCAGATAGAGAGGAGACTCCTTGAATACCCTAGCAAACTCTACTTCTCAGAGTTTTACTGCGTAGGATTCTGACGTAATGTCCTAAGCAGGTTTAGCTTTAGGTGTCTATAGAAGATATTTTCTGGAAAACTGCATAAGTTAGGTTGTTGTAAATTGGAACCTTGGAATTGCCCCAGACTCCTAGAAATGGGATAAGAGGTGCGAGAGTCCTTATCCAAGTGGTTAAAACATTCGTTGTCTGTCTGTTTCCGTGGGTCAGAAGGTTGGAAATGGTTTAGCTGTGGGGTCTGTTGTGGGGTGTCTCATGTGGTTACAGTCAAGACGTCAGCTGAGGCTGCAAACTTTTGAAGGGGTGACTGGGAATGGAGAAGCTGCTCCCAAGATGGCATGCTCACACTGAAGGCAGTTGGTGCTGGCTGTTGGGGGAGGGCCTCAGTTCCTCACTTTGTGGACCTCTTCATTGGGCTGCTTGAGTGTTCTCAAGACATGGCAGCCACCTGGCTGCCCCCTAAAGCAAGTGTCCCAACAGGGGCAAGGAAAATGCTGCAATGTCCTTTCTGACCCAGCCTTGGAAGTCATAGCCTATCGTTTCTGCAACATCCTTGTATTAGTTCATTTTCATGCTAAAGACATACCTGAGACTGGGAAGAAAAAGAGGTTTAATTGAACTTAGAGTTCCACATGGCTGGGGAGGCCTCAGAATCATGGTGGGAGACAAAAGGCACTTCTTACATGGCAGTAGCAAGAGAAAAATGAGGAAACAGCAAAAGCAGAAACCCCCGATAAACCCATTGGATCTCGTGAGACTTTTTAACAATCACGAGAATAGCGCAGGAAGACTGGCCCACAAGATTCATTTACCTCCCCCTGGGTCCCTCCCCACAACACATGGGAATTCTGGGAGATACAATTCAAGTTGAGATTTGGGTGGAGCCACGGTCAGACCATATCAATCCTGCTGGTCAGCCCTGATCAGCATGGGAGGGCGATACAGAAGGGCATGAATGCTGGGCAGGGAGGATGGCAGGGGTGGTCTTAGAGGCTGTCTACTGCACCTTTTAACATGGCATATATTTTCTTGTTTGTTCTATTTATTGTTCACTGTTTTTCTTTCACTACTGTTTGAGAGCAGGATTCTTTGTCTTCTTTGTTTCCCAAGTTTCTAGAATAGTGCCTACCACATAGAAGGCATGAAATAGATATTTATTGAATTGCATTCATCGCATTAATTTGAATTGAATTATTTCTAAACAAAAGTCTGACTGGAAGGGGGTGGGGGAAGTAGTAATTTGTGCTTCTGACGTGTGTTGTAAACCAAAGAATCTACTGCCCCTTATTGCTACTTATTAAATATGTACAGTATTTGCTATGTTGGTCTTTTATTTTTAAAATAAGGCACTCTTGTATTGGAAGGTACCTATTAAGCAAGATTTATAGGAACATAATCCTGTCCTTCTACTCTATAGGAAATAAAATAAGAGGGATCTTTTAAAACTTTCTATTTCTTAGTTTCCTCATCTGAAAAATAGAATATTGCCGGCTATTTCCTAGGGTGTTTTTAAGGATGAAATGAGATAAGGATTGAAAGTTAAGTAGATCTCATACAGTAAGCACTCAAAAAATAAACTCTATCAGTCAATTTTAGAGGTCTCTGATTCAGGAAACAGGCTGTGAGAAAGGTGGGGAAATCCTCTCTGGAGATTTTAGGACTGCCTGGATAATGCATCGGGCATGTTGTCCTGTGCTAAAGGTATGTCAATAACACCCACGCTGAGGCTCCTGCTGATGTGGATGACTGGAAACAACCTGGATGCCATCTAGGAATCTTCCTGGACAACCTGGGGAAATTTTGGGATTCACTTGCTAACTCAAGAGCACGTGTAGGCCGGGCGCTGTGGCTCACGCCTGTAATCCCAGCTCTTAGGGAGGCAGAGGCGGGAGGATAGCTTGAGCCCAGGAGTTCGAGACCTGCCTGGGCAATATAGCGAGACCCCGTTCTCCACAAAAAGGAAAAAACAAAAAAAAAAAAAAAAAAAAAAAAAAAAAAAAAAGAGCACGTGTAGCAGGCCATCGTTTGAGATCCTATAGGTTCTGGTCCTGGACTTGCAGAGATGATAGAAGTGCAATCTCTGGCCTAGGGGACTCACTGTCTTTAGGGAAAGACAGATAGCTACTCATTCTGATATGGTGGTCAGTGCAGTTGTAGAAATGGGTCCCTGGACCCTTGGCTCAGCGTTCAGCTAGGACCAGGCATGCTGCCTCTTTGGGACTTTGGTGCAAGGTGTCCCCCAAAGCTTTCACTCCCAAGCATGGATGTTGGTGCAGAGACAGCATTATAAATGGGGTGATATAAGCTCAGTTTTAGGATTGGGTAAGAGTTGGGAGCGTAAGTGATAGGATGCAGGGAAGGGTATGTCCCAGCAGAGGAAACGGCTTGCAAGCATGACATGGGGTAGGAAGAGGGAGCATGTGGAAGTCATAAACACAGATGAAGCTGAAGGTACAGAGGAGGTGAATGGTCTGGAATTTTATCCTGTAGGATTTTCATTCTGTACCCCTAGAGAGAGCTAAACAAAGATTGAGGGTGTCAGACTTGGATTTTAAAACCCACTGGTGGCCTTCTGGAGGACAGACCAGAATGGGTGAGACTGGAGGCAGGAGATGAGAGGAGAAACTGGTGCAGAGACCCTGTAGCCGTGGGTAGAAATCATGAATTGCAGGACTCCATTAGGCATGACCCAGGGACCCTCCCAGTCTCATCTGGAAGAAGAATCTAAGGTTTCTTCCCTGAGGGTCTGCCCCAGCTACTGCCAATGGAGGGAGTCCTTGCAGGATCACCCCACTATTCAAAAGTGGGAAACAAGGGAAGCAGGGATTTTGGTTCAATGACTGCACCTGCTTTCTCCTACTGGAGGGGGAGGACACCCATTTCAGAAGAGTGGTCCACAACCCCCTCTTTTCTCCTTTATCCCATTTGAAATGCTACTGAAGCCTTTACAATGACCCTGTACTTACTCCCAGCATTTATTTTTATGCCTGACTCATTGTACACTTGGGATAAAGACTATGGTTACATGATTCATTTCTTCTGGAAACCATGGCCTAGGACCCACCTCCTCCACAAAACATAGCACAGGGTCTAGCTTTTTTAGCAGGACCCAGTTAGTAGATGACATTGGCAAATGAATTCAAGCACTGCTTTCAAACCCTTTCTGCAGAGAAGGTGTGCGCACACATTTCCACATACGTGTACACACGTGGGCATGCCTCCCTGCCCCCCCAAGCTATTTTCCAGAATAGGATTTAACAGATCAGTCTCCACCCCATTCCCTCCCCACCCTGGGTTCATGACCAGGGAAGCAAAGATGAGTTGAGTGCTTTTTCTTTTGAGTCAAATGACTCAGATCTCAGTTAAAGGGAGACACATCTGTCATGCTCAGCCTGGGGACTTTGGGACAGGTCTCTGGGGCCAGCCTGCAAATCTTGAACTAACTCACTCCCTTTGATGGGTGATAGGGAATCCTTCACCTGACCATGCAGGGACAGAGGGGACCCTGGGTCTCCTGTGCATCCTCCCTCCACTGCTGGGCCCCTCCCTGGTGCTGGGTGCTCACTGTAGGGATCCTCATTTCCCACTCCGTGTGTGAGGCAGAGGCAGGGGACAAGTGTCAGGTTTTTGTGGTGGAGAAAATCTGGCAGTCCTGAATTTATTCCTGAATCAACCATCTGCTAAGTGTGTTCTCCAGGAGTATGATACATTTTTTAAAGCAGTAGGGGAGGTGAGTGGGTGAAGAACTGGTGATTCCTTCTCCACCTCTTCCTTGCTGTTCTTGGAGCCATGCAGAGAGGGGCCTTGGCATCCTGAGGCAGCATGCACCTGGGAGTCAGATCCAGTCTCAGGTCTGGCTCTGCCACTTTCCTGACCCTGCCCTTTAGTCTGTTTCCATCATGAAATGGGACAAACATATGCATGCTGTTCACCTGAGGACCCAAGGAGTCACTGTATGCACAAGGTCTTATAAACGTAGAGTGACTTGAGACTGCCATTTGTTGATGGTACTGAAGCAGAACCTGAGAACCAGTGTTCAGCTAGGACCAGGCATGCTGCTGCTTTGGGACTTTGGTGCAAGGTGTCCCCCACAGCTTTCACTCCCAAGCATGGATGGCAGGGAAGCTGGGATGCAGCTTTGGAAGCTGACCTTTGGTTATCAATTAATTAAAATTCACTGATTGCTAAAGGGGCGGGGGAAGGGAAGGGACGAGCTGGCACCTGCTCTAATGGGGTGGGTGAGTGTGTCCCCTGCCCCCAGCTGCAGCATCCTGGCTTGGCCTCAGAGTCTGACAAATGTCTTTTCTCATAGAAGAAAGGAAGGAGAGCAGGGAGCAAGGCTTCAAGCTGAGCCACAGAAGGGAGTACAAGGTTGAATCAGATGACCCCACCTGCTCTTTCCCACCCCTTTGTAAATACTTCAGATCCCAGAAGAAAAGGAGCATTTTCCCCAGGAAAAGTAACCAACCATTCTGGTTTACCCAGGACTGAGGGGGATTCCTGGGATGCAGGAGTTTCAGTGTTGAAACAGGGGCAGTTCCAGGTGAACCAGGATGGCAGGTCACTCTCCCCCGCAAGGTAACTGCCTCCAGATAGTTTATTACTGCTGAATTGATTGCTCAGCTGGTCCTTTTATTTACTACAGGAGAAGCAACTTTTCTCCCCCTCCCACCCCCACCCCTAGGAGCAGCAGAACAAGGAAACCTCATTTCATCTTAGATTTCTGCATTGCCAGCACTGTGATTGGTATCAAGGAATGGATGATGGATGAAGCATGTTCTTTGATTAACTGAAGGTGATCTACATAGGTCATGGTGAGATGTGTTGGAAGATATAAGGCCCATTAAATGCATAATTCATGTGAAAATGGTGAGCTCAAAGGATGTCCATCCAGCTCTGCCTGAAAATAAATCTGAGGTAAAATGGATATGTGTTTGTAGCCAGTAATTTTGGTATTTGAGGGTTGTAAATGCATGTGACCAGGGCTGTGTGTTATGATGGGAAAGGCCTGGATTTGGCAAGTGGATCCTTATTTGAGTATTTGCTCTTCTACTTATTCACTTTTACCTCAGGCAAGTATTTCACTGTCCCCCAGCCTTAGTGTTCATATCTGCAAAATGGGTAACATACTTACCACAAAGTTGCTTTGACGATTAAATGTCACACCACCTATAAAGTGCTTGGCATGTAGGCACAGTGGCTCACACCTGTAATCCCAACACTTTGAGAAGCCAAGGTGGGCGGATCACTTGAGGTTGGGAGTTCGATACCAGCCTGGCCAACATGGTGAAACCCTGTCTCTACTAAAAATATAAAAATTAGCTGGGCACGGTAGCAGGCACCTGTAATCCCAGCTACTCAGGAGGCTAAGGCAGGAGAATCGCTTGAACCTGGGAGGTGGAGGTTGCATTGAGCTGAGATCGTGCCACTGCACTCCAGCCTGGCCGAAAAAGGGAGACTGTGCCTCAAAAGTAAATAAATAAATAAGTAACTAAATAAATAAATAGAATAAAGTGCCTGGCATGATCCCTGAACATAGTAGAGACTTGACACCAGGAAATCCCTCAATTCTCTAGGGATCTTAACTTTTGCTTTGCTTATACATGCTTTTCTAGCTTTTTGTTCTTAGCATATTTTATAATATTTGTTTCATGCAGTGGAACACACATAAGATATACATAAGTTACAACACAAAACAAGCACCCAGAAACTTATCACCCAACCTAAGATCTAGAGCAGGGCTCCCCCAGTCCCCCAGGTCATGGGCCTATACTGGTCTATGGCCTGTTAGGAACCAGACCACACAGCAAGAAGTGAGTGGTTGAAGCTTCATCTGGATTTATAGCGCCCCCATCACTCGCAATGCTTCCTGAGCTCCGCCTCCTGTCAGATCAGTGGCAGCATTAGATTCTCCTAGGAGTGCGAACCCTATTGTGAACTGCACACATGAGGGATCTAGGTTGTGTGCTTCTTATAAGAATCTAATGCCTGATGATCTGTCACTGTCCAGTTGCAGGGAAGCAAGCTCAGGGCGCCCACTGATTCTACATTACGGTAAGTTGTATAATTATTTCATTATAGATTACAATGTAATAATAATAGAAATAAAGTGCACAATACATGTAATGCTCTTGAATCACCCTGAAACCAACCCCCGCCTCTGGTCTGTAGAAACATTTTCATCCACGAACCTGGTCCCTGGTGCCAAAATGGTTGGGGACCATTGATGTAGGGCATTCATTTTCCAGGGCTGCCGTAACAACTACCACAAACTGGGTGTCTAAAAACAACAGAAATTTATTCTCTCACAGTTCTAGCCAGAAGTCCAAAATCAGGGTGCCAGCAGGGCTCAACTCCCTCCAAAGGCTCTGGGGAGGGATCCTTTCTTGCTTCTCCCAGATTCTGGTGGTTCCTGGCATTCTTGTGGAAACATAACTCCAACCTTTGCCTCTGTCTCTGGCCTTCTTTCGTATGTCTGTGTCTAAAACCTTCTGCTTCTATTTCTTAAAAGAACACCAGTCATTTTACTTAGAGCTCACCCTACATTAATTACAACTACAAAGACTCTATCTGCAAATAAGGTCACATTCCCAGTACTAGGGGTTCAGACTTGGAAATATCTTTTTGGGGACACTCTTAAACCGACTATGATCATCATTACCAATGGGTATCTCTCTGCCCCTGCTTTTTCCATTAATGTTATATTTCTTAAGAGTCACTCGTGTTGATATAAGTAGCTGTAGTTCATTCATGCTTAATACTCTGCTGGGTACTGGTACTCCGGTGCATTTATCCATTCTCCTGAAAATGGACATTCAAGTTATTTCCACTTCGAGTCATCATAAACAATGCTTCTTTATCTCCTGGTGCTCAAGTACAAAAGTTTATCTAGAATATAAGACTAGGAATTGAATTGCCGCACCCAGGGTAATAGACGAATAGCATTTTGTAGGATCATGTTGAATTGTTTTCTAAAGTGATTATATCAATTTGCATTCCCATAAGTCAAGTACAAGATGTTCAAAATGATTTTTAGTCCAGGAAATGTAAACACTTCAGGATTTGTCTTCTCTGTGGCGAAGAGCTTTAAATGATAAAATCTCATCTCTCCTGATTTCTTCTCTATAGCAGGTTTTTTCTGGTGGGTCTCTGCTCACAGAGAGAAAGTGCTAGACCCTGAAGTCTCACCTGCTTCTGGCTGCTTAGGCCCTACCTGCTCCACAAATCCATCTTAATGGGTCATTAGAGGTGCCTGGAAACTGTAATTATGGTATAGCATTTCACAGGCTTACAATTGAGGGCTGTGTTTTCTAGTTGCCCAAGTGAAGTCTATTGTGGATGATGCATCTCAGAGAGTTTGCACCCAATATAGTCAATAATGAATATAAAAAGGTGCTTGCTTCTAGCACGAGGGACCTCTTACTGTGAGGGGAGTGATATAGGCATCCCCTAATTGGTTGAAATGACATGTATCAAGGCTGGCGGAGTGGAAGGTATGCTGATACCCCATGAGAGTCAAAGTAAAATGGTGTATTCTGGGGGGCTTTTTCTGCAGAGAGAAGGGGTACAAAACACCATTTGTCCCAGTTAGATCACAGAGATCTCACTACAGGGACAGAATATGAGCACAATAAAGGGTCCTAATAAATCCTCCTGACTGATAGGGAAACTGAGACCCAGAGAGAAGATGTAATCAGCTCCTGCTGTAAATGTCGGGCCTTAGGGAGAGCTGCATCTTGTTTTGAAAGCCTAGCTAGTTGTCTTAGCTTGTCTTCTCTGAAAGCAGAACCTGGATCAGGGATTCTTGAGCAAGTTATTTATTAAATGAGTGCTTCCAGGTAAGACCTATACAGGATATGTCAGGGGAAGAAGCTGGGCAAAGTTGTGGGTTCAGCCGATGTCCAGCTTTAGTCTGATCTTTTTTTGTTTTGTTTTTTGTCCTCCAGAGAAACCCAAAAAGAAGGCTGATCTTATAGGAAGCTTTAGAGTATGAATAGCACCTTGAGATTGTTCACCATGTACCCTCATTTGTGGGTCATTGGCTGCAGGCTGCCCTGAGGGAATGGAGTAACCACCCATGCGTTCCCTTGCTTCTGCAGCTGAAGGCAATTCTGTTAGCAGCCAATACTCACAGCAGCTGATGCAATTATTATTTGGGTTGGGGAATGGTGTGTGGTCAGGGGGATGAGGATTTGCTTTGTGCAGATTCTACTGATCACCGTCTAATACCAACTCATGCTTTTGACATCACCTCCATGAGAGTGGGGATCAGAAATGCAGAACTAGGGAATTCAGACAAATGCGCTTCATCTCCCCTTTCCTTTTTTTTGGGACAGAGTCTCACACTGTGGCCTGGGCTGGAGTGCAATGCCATGATCTCGGCTCACTGCAGCCTCTGCCTCCCGGGTTCAAGCGATTCTCTTGCCTCAGCCTCCCAAGTAGCTGGGACTCTAGGAGTGTGCCACCATGCACGCTAGTTTTTAGTAGAGATGGGGTTTCATTATGTTGGCCAGACCGATCTCAAACTCCTGACCTCATGATCTGCCCACCTTGGCCTCCTAAAGTGCTGGGATTATAGGCGTCAGATACCACACCTGGCCCATCTCCCCCTTCTTTCAGAATATGTCACCTCCTGTCTGCAGCAGACGAGATGGTGACACTCTGTTGGTGCATACCTTATTACACTGCCTTGCCTCCAGAAGCTCCACCCATTTTTCTCTTTCTCTTGGGCCAGGAAGGTCCCTGGAAGAACTCTCTCTCTCTAAATTGTGGGGGGAGATGCAAGCAGGCAGGGCCTCTCTCTTTGGGGGTCTTTTGGGACCTTGGTAGGATGTGGCTAGGGCAACAGCTGAGACTCTTACAGAATTCAGGAAAACAGAAACTACTCCCAGGTTGTCAAACATAGGGAAAAGTTACCAGGGGAAGGGTGACGCAGAATAAGTGGGGGACTGGAGCTATTTCGATTTGGATGCAGATGATCTCTTTGGCCCACAGGCTGTTAAGTTACTTGGGTGGAAAAGGATATAAGCACACCAGAGGCAAGAACCAGAAGGTGTTAGTCCACCCCTCACCTCACACCTATTTCATCTCCTCTGTTTCTCTTTTCCTGACTTTGCATCCCTTACCAAGAGGCCTGAAAGGGCAGATGGGCAGGAACCGTGGTCATCCTGCAGGAGATGACATCAGACTGTAGAGAGGGGCGGTGGTTGGGATTCAAAGGAAAACATGCTGTTGCTGTGATTCCTGTTCAGAGGATGACATCTCTTTCCAAGAGGGTCCCCAGCAGAGTGTGGCAACAGAGGAAGAAGGCAAGTTAGTCTCTCTCCCCTTCCCATCCTGTTGGTGTCTTTCAGCTCTGCCGCTGGCTTTGCTCACAACAGCTGCTGAAGCCAGTTGCTTCATCCCACATTTCTACACCCCCTCCTTCTCCACAGCCATCTGCTAGAGCACCTTTGTTTGCAGAGAACTCAACCTGCATCCTACAATGAAGCTTTCTATTCTGACTCTGGGAAACTCTTGGGTGCAAATCAGGAGCATTTAAACTAATATTTATGAAGCTGTCATCATCTGGACTGGCTGCACTGGTGCCTGCAAAAGCCTGGGATGTCCCCCTCGTAAATGCTGCTAACATTCAACTCAGTAGACTTCCCAGAACTTACAGCTCTGATGTGGCAAGGCTGTCAGGACACTTCCAGAGCAGCAGCTGGAGAAACCCTGTTCAGGGTGGGTGCAAAAGTCTATACCCTGGGTGTTGTTGTGACCACAGGGAAGGAAGAGGAACAGCAAGGGCTTTGGCCTTCTTAATCATCAGCCTTCAATTTCAGGAGTCACCTGCGACCACAGATTTTCTGGGTGGGAAACCCCTATTGAATGCTACCGTGGGAAACTCATTATGCTAGGTGAACTAGGAGGTTAATTGTCATGTGGGGGGGGGTTGTGTGAATCATGGGAGAGAATGTGGGGGAGGCACGTTGGACCTCCTCAAGCCCATGGGAGGGCAAGCAGGTGGTGTGTGAGCTCATGGCTGGTGCCAGCTACTCGACCTGACCTGGTCATGTCCTTGGTCACCACCCTCAGGGGCTGGCCTCAATGGGATGGGCTGGCCCTGTCATCATTTTCCTTTTTCTTTCTCTCAGAAACATAGCCTTCTTAGTCAAAAATGAGCTTGAGGCCAGGCGCGGTGACTCGTGGTTGTAATCCCAACACTTTTGGAGGCCAAGGCAGGTGAGTCACTTGAGGTCAGCAGTTCGAGACAAGCCTGGACAACATGATGAAACCCCCGTCTCTACTAAAAATACAAAAATTAGCTGGATGTGGTGGTGGGTGCCTGTAAGCCCAGGTACTTGGGAGGCTGAGGCAGGAGAATTGCTTGAACCCGGGAGGCAGAGGTTGCAGTGAGCTGAGATTGTGTCACTGCACTCCAGGCTAGGTGACAGAGTGAGACTCCATCTCAAAAAAAAAAAAAAAAAAAAAAAAAGCATGAAATCTTATTAAAAGAAAGATATATCCAAAGAGATCTATGTTAAAAGAAGTAATAGACCTAAATATAAAAGTTAAAATTGTAAATTTTCCTGAAGAAACCTGAATATTTGCAATTTGGTATAGACACATATATCCTAGATATGAAACAAAAGTTTGAATGATAAAATAAAAAAGGTAACTTGGAATTCATAAAAATTAAAACTTTCTGCTCTTCAAAAGATCCTGTTAAGAAAATGAGGCCGGGCATAGTGACTGGCACCTGTAATCCCAGCACGTTGGAAAGCCGAGGCGAGCAGATCACTTGAGCCCAGGAGTTCAAGACCAGCCTGGACAACATGGCGAAACCCCATCTCTACTAAAAATACAAATATTAGCCAGGTCTGGTGGTGGGCACCTGTAATCCCAGCTACTCAGGTGGCTGAGGGGGATGAGAATCACCTTAGCCCAGTAGGTTGAGGCTGCAGTCAGCTGTGATTGTGCCACTGCTCTCCAACCTGGAGGACACAGTGAGACCCTGTCTTGAAAAATGAAAAAAATAAAATAAAATGAGAAGACAAGCCACAGAATGGAAAGTAATGATTGTGACAAGTATGTCTGACAAAAGAGCTGCATCTAGAATACATAAATGGCCTTTTCAACTTATCATAAGAATACAAAAATCTACAAATAGACAAAGGAAAAAAAAGTAAGTGGCAGGAATTAACTGTGATAAAAATTAATAATACGTAACATGAATTTTGTTTCAGAAATATATTTCACTAGTACTTTGATTTTTTTCTTTTCTGTTATCTCTCTCATAGTTGTGTTTGGGATTAATGACTATCTACCACATATGACGCATTAATCTGATTGTATAAATGGGCAAAGAACTTGAACAGGCACTTTACAAAAGAAGATACATATAAATGGTCAATAAGCAGAGAAAAGAATACTCAACATCATCAGTCATGATGGAAAGGGAAATTAAAACCATAATGAAATGCCACCACATACACACTAGAAAGGCTAATGTTAAAAAGAATGTGACTATCAAGTCTGGGCAAGTATTTGGAGCAATTATATTTCTCATGTACTGCTGACAGGAGTGTAAAATGGAAGACAGTTTGGCAGTTTCTAGCAAAGGAAAATATACACTTATTATATGGCTGAAGAATTCCACTCTTGGGTATTTTCCCAAGATAAATGAAAATATATGTCCACTCAAAGCTACTCGGGAGGCTGAGGCAGGGGGAATCACTTGAACCCGGGAGGCAGAGGTTGCAGTGAGCCGAGATCATACCACTGCACTCCATCCTGGGCAACAGAGCAAGACTCCATCTCAAAAAAAAAAAGAGTTATAAATGAGTGTTCATAGCAACCTTATTCACAAGAACTCTAAACCAGAAACCACCCGATGTCCACCAGCAGGTGATGGATAAACAAATTGTAATATGTACATATAATGGAATGCTACTCAGCAAATAAGAGTGTGAATTACTGATGTACATGATATGACTAAATCTTCAAAAATTATGCTGCTTGAAAGATGCACAGAAAAGCACACATCGTGTGATTCCACTTATATGAAAATCCAGAACCAATGAAACTAAAGTGGCAGAAAACAAATCAGTGGGCAGCTGGAGCCAGGGGAGGAGGAGAATTGAATGAAAGGGGATGTGAGGGCATTTTCTGGGGCAATAGAAAGGCTCTACGTCTTGGCAGTGATAGTTGTTAAATGGGTATATTGATTTGCAAATTATCAACAAACTGACACTTAACACGTGTGCATTTTATTGCCTGTAAATTATACCTCAGTAAAGTTATTTTGATGCAAAGAGGAATGTGATACTTTAGGGTGATGGAATTAAAGATAATTTTTACTTTAGTCTTTATGCTTTTCTATATTTCTAAGTTCTCCAGAGTAATCTTGTCACTTTCCTTAAAAAACAAAAACAAAAACATTGCCAATGTAAAAATGTTCCCTCTGTCTTGGAAGCCTCAGCTTTGGAAGACTAGCCAGTGCCTCAGTTGGAATGAATGATTCCCCCCTGTTCTAGGTGCTCATTGCCCTTGTTGGTGTCACTGCTTAAGCCATTGCATTTGGCCTTGGGCTAGTGTCACTACCTGTAGTTCGTTCCTTGTCCTGTGGGCACCCAGTAGTATGAGGGTTGGGCCTAGCACAGAGCTCCAAACATGGTAGACAACTATTCAGTGTTTGCAGATTAAACTGGGATTTGTCAGACTCTTTGGGTGGTGGCGGGGAGGTCTTGCATTGTTTAAGGGCTGTCATGACATGTATAAAGCAGGGCCTAGAGCACTGAGAGCTTCAAGTCCAAGCTCTGCCAATTACTATCCACATAACCTCTGACAAGCCCCATGAACTTTCTGAGACTCAGTATCCTTTCTTCAAAGGTACCCCGTCGTTCCCTGCTGCGAGACCTGAGTAGCATAGTGTTTGGCACACAGTAAGTATTCAGTTAGCACTGGCTGCTATTGTAATTATCATGGTTATAGCAAATAATAGTATAAATTGAGGGGGACTGCCCAGATGGGAAAGTACTAAGAAATACACAGGAAGGGCACGATGGCTCTTGCCTGTAATCCCAGCACTTTGGGAGGCCAAGGCAGGGAGATAGATCTCTTGAGCTCAGGAGTTCAAGACCAGCTTGGGCAACATAGTGAAACCCCATCTCTAAGAAAAAAAAAAACAAAATTAGGCATGGTGGCATGTACTTGTAGTCCCAGATACTCAGGAGACTGAGGTGGGAGGATGGCTTGAGCCGCAGAGACAGAGGTTGCAGTGAGCCGAGATTGCACCACTGCACTCCAGCCTGGGCAACAAAGCAAGACCATCTCAAAAAAAAAAAAAAGTAAAATAAAGAAAATAAAAGAACAACAACAGAAAAAGAAATATATAGGTAAATGGAGCTAAAGTTTTTTCCCCCTGGGAATGACTGTCATTCCAATTAGTGGATATGTCATATCAGTCTTTAAAGGCCAAACGAGGGTACATGTGGACACGAAGATGGGAATAGTAAACATTGGGAATTGCGAAAGAGGGGAAGGAGGGAGGCAAATTAGGGTTGAAACACTGCCCGTCAGGTACTGTGTTCACTACCTGGGCGACAAGATCGTTAGAGCCCAAACCTCAGCATCACACAATATACCCAAGTAGCAAGCCTGCACATGCAACCCCTAAATCTAAAATAGTTAATTAATTAATGTACGTTATTTTGTGCTAAAAAAGTAAAAAAGAAAGGCTAATTGGAAATTAATTTTCTTTCACATGAATGGTTTTTGAGAAAGTCAAAACCATTTCCCAAAGAAGCAGACGTCCCAAAAGGAGTTTGGATTTTGCTGGCTGTGCTCTTCATTCAGGTATCAGGTGGCAGCCGGGGCTTGGTCTGAAGGAGGCTGGCTTTCTCTGAGTGTTTGCTGGAGCCGGGCTGACACAGATCTGATAGAGGTTGTCAGATCTCTGAAGAACAATCGACTTTCTAAGCAGAGCCCCTTCTCTGAGCCTCCCGGTGCTGCGTTACATTTGTAAATGCCAGCGCGCTGCTAAGCACGTCCCCGTGAATAGAAATGTTTTGATGTTTTGTTTTTGGTCGGAGATTGAAGTCCAGTGTCTTGGGACCAGTGACTTCGGCTGACCTTCCTGCTACATGGACAGGGCTAAATTTCAACCCCTGGAGGCTTCTGCACACAAAACCTCATGCCTCGCAAGGGCAGGTGCAAGGAAACCCGGCGGAAATCTGAAATCTTCGCCGCTTCAGAGACCCGAGCGCACTTCTGTCAGAGGAATTAGGTTTCACAAGCCCCTTTTTTATGTAGAAAGCATATTATTAGGGGAATCTGGCAGGGTGACTTATTAAAAACTACTGCCTATAGGAGAGAGAAAGCCATAATGCCTCAGGACATTCAAGGGTTAATGGTGTGACTTTTCTTTCTTTCTTTTTTTTTCTTGCCAGAAGAGTTGATTTTTAATTATGTGTATATACAAACTTCTCTGTTTTAACATTCAACATATTCAAGATAATTCTAGAAAGCTGCTATAGCTGATTTATAAAACAAAATGATTTAGGCTTAGAGAGAAATAGGGACAGACAGTTTTATGTAGTCTCTCCCTATCTACCCTCGCCCATAGCATCACCCAGTTTCTGCTTTAATGGCAGGAATTAAGAAGTCATTTTTTATGGCTTTTAAGCACTCGAATGCTTTAGAACCCCCTTGAGAATGTTAGTGAACAGGTTGCCTTCGATTTGAATCTTGGTAAAGATTTAGCTATATAATGCTGCATCCAACACCTGGTATTCATTAATTCATTCCACAAATCTGAGGGACTCCTAGGCTTCTTATTGCTCCCCCGGTGACCAAGACCTCAGCCATGAGCTCCAGCTCCCTTTGCCGTGCCCTGCCACTCCCGCTGGTGCTGCTGTCACTGCCAGGGCTGCCGCCCTCCTCCATGGTTGGAGCCACACCGCTACCACTGGCTCTGCTGTCCGCTGAGGATTTGGGTGGTCGGATGAGTCTCTGACTTTTATTTCTAATAACTCTTGTGGTATCTTTGCAAGAGAATTGCTTGGCCAGAGTGACTGACTTCTAGATGGAGATGACTCTCATATTTTAGGTCTTGCTGGTTTTGGAAAACATGTTTTCCCCAAAACTTGTATTGCTGTTTTGAAATCAGGAGAGACCTTATATGTCAAATGTTTTGATTAAGCATCTTTATAAAACCTGTAACTTCATGCTCTCACCATTTCTGAACTACTGTTGACATCTCTCTCTAATTCCTCCAAACTTGGCTTTTTTTTTTTTTTTTTTTTTTAACACAGCTAGTAATTGAATCATCTTGATCATGTGGATGTAGTTTGCAGTCTCTTTCCCCCCAACCTTTTATTCAAGCTATATAGTTTATTTAGTTGTAATAACTGCTTTTTGCAGGTAACATTTTTCATGATGCTATTCTGCTCTTCTCTATTGAGTAATTCCTCTGCGTTTGAGTACTTAGGGATTTGTTGTAGTTGTTATAAATGGATTTTTTGTTGATTTTTGTTTATTGAGGTTTTCTTTTCTCTTTTCGTATTTCCTTTAGTTGCATTATGAAAGGCAGCCGTGGGAGGTGTCTGATATTTGCAAGAACTCTCCAGTCATCCAGCCCTGCCGCTTTCCCTCTCCTTTTAAAACCTCTAGACTCGACGCACACCTGCGAGGTCTTCCTCGGCCCCTCCTCTGATGTCTGGAAGAGCCCATGACACATCAGCGGCCATGCATCGCCCATCATCATGGGAGACTCCTGCTTTTGTTCTTTGGACAATCTCCATGAGGGGTTTTTCAGGAAGAGCCCATGTCAACTGAACTCAGTTGGGTGTTACAGAAGCTCTGCTCTCTGAAAAAAGCACACTCCATGCCATCTGTAATTTTGGTAAATACTCCTTTTCTGGACAGTCACGCTACCTAAACTATTCATTTATTTATTTATTTCAGCAAGTGGCCGCCTTATGGACGACAGTTGCCGAGGTGAAAGAAGCTCATGGTGTGGGATCGAGCACCTTCTCCAGTGTGGTCATCCTTGTTACCGCAGCTGATAGGATCTGATGGGAAGAGCTCAGCTGTGCCCACTATCATTTTGACAGGAGGCATCCTTGTAACTTCATGGAGCCCCACATGGTCTGGCTCCTGCCTCTCTGTCATCACCTCCTCCCTCTCCTCCTCCTCGCTGGCTCCAACCACACTGACTTCCTCCCTGTGCCAATCATTCCTTTTGCTTGGAGTGCTTGTCCCGCTGATCTCAGCAACAGTGATTCTCATCACTCCAGTGTCAGCTTAGGGGTCGCTCTTCCGAGAGGCCTCTCCTGACCATGCCTTCTAAAGTAGTTCCCATTCGCTCTAGCACGTTTTTTCTTTAAACTTTCGCAGAGCATTTTTCACTAATGATAGTTTTCTTGTTCACTTACTTGTTTGCTGACTCTCTCTCCCAGCAATTGATAAGCCCGGTGAAAGCAGGGGTCCTGTCTATCTCTCTTCCCCCAAACCACAGAACAGAGCCAGGCACATAGTAGGCATTCAACAAATGTTTGTTACATAGGTGGATGGATCATTTGCTCAATGAGCACTTATAAAATGCTCTTGGTAGACATTATGGAATTCAGAAATTTGAAGCCAGGTACACAGTAGGTTGTCACCAATGCTGTTGCCAGCATGGTTTTCTTGCAGATCAGTGGTCAGCTGAGGGAGACCAGACCCACTCTCCTGGCCATTTCCTTGTATTGCCTCTCGGTCAGTGGCAGCCACAGCTCTGCATAAGACACTGTAAGGATGTTTAGGACACAGTGCCCTGTGCAAAGAGAGTACTCATTTACACACATTTATTCGTTTTATTCACTTAAGCAGTACTCACATAGTACTGTCAAGAATTCTGAATCTGAGACTTTATCCTACTGGCAAGCTAACAAGTTCACCTGCCACCATTTCATGCTGATAGAAGACAGGAGACTCTTAGGTGAGAGACAAAGGATAGTTTATCACTCACAGCAATTGCAGAGTATTAGCATCTTTGTAGTGCTTCCTCAAGCCCTGACTTCCATAGAGTGACACAAAGAGGGCTTGATGACACCTGCATGCTCAGTGAGTTACATGAGGGGGAGCCCTGAACTTAGGGAACCTACTATAATGGACAGTCTGTCTGCCCTTCGCTCTGGAGGGAGGCACCATCTCATCCTCCAGAGCTGTTTGATATGCATGTCTTTGAAAGGGTAGTCCAGTGCAAAGAGCAGTCAGTGGGTCTGCTCACAAGATAAGCAGAAATGCTTGAGACCTGTGAAGAATTGCCTCGCAATAAGAAGCCTAGGAGTCCCTCAGATGTGTGGAATGAATTAATGAATACCAGGTGTTGGATGCAGCATTATATAGCTAAATAAGACATGGTTTCTGTCATTAGAGTTCATGTCTTCTTGCTGGGGGAATGAATTGGTAGGGAGGTACAGTGGGTGGTTAAGTGCTTGTGCCCTGGGTTCGGATGCCTTGATTTAAATCCTGCCTCCACCACATTGCATAGCTTTGGAGCCCTGGCCTTGGATTCCTCATCCCTAAAATGGAGATAAGAGGGTTATTGTGATTATATAAACCAAGTAATTCAAAGTGCTTGGCTTAGTGTCCAATCACTGGTAAGTATCCAAGTAAATGTTAATTACTAGGTTGAAGTATACAAAATTACCATTTCTGCAGTTAAATACTAGCAATTTAATATGATTCAACTTAGTCGTATTCCCACTATTATTAATCTTTTTCTTGCTTACGCTTTATGATATGTAAAGAATTGTGATGTGGAGGTGTACTCTGTGTCACGGGAGGCAAGCCTGGAGAGGCAGAAAGTATCTAAGGAAAAGAAATGGACTTGGAACCAGATGTGGCTCTGAGCCCCACCTTCTCATTAACCTTGTGACCTTGGGTGAGCCACTTAACCTCCGAGCCCCTTGACTCATCTGTGCTACAGATACAATAATCCCTTCTACTTCACTGGACACTGAGAAGCTAATGTCAGATGATGGAAGTGAAATTGCTTTCTAACCTGGAAGACACTATACTCATGTGCTCATGCTCAGGATGGAGAATTCTTGAAGGCAGTGTGATTTGAGTCTGGGCTTGAACCACACTATCACTAGGCATCACATAATATCCCTCTTGAGTCCTCCAATCACAATTTTACATTTGAAGTATAGCATCGGTCACTACACTTAAGTTGCTGTGTTAGAATCAAGTTACATCAGTCAGGTTTGTGTTCAAGGTCTACAGCCTTCAGCAGGGTAGGGACCATCTGGTGACCACAGAAAGATCATTTCATTACAAAGGGTAATTGGCTTGCAGCTGAATCAGTCAATAGCTAACATTTATCAAGCTCCTTCAATGAGCCACGCCTAGTTTTAGCTCTTTGCAAGAATTGCTTCTCACCGAAACCTTGAAAATCCTTATAATATAGGCGGGCACTATCATTATCCCCCATTTTAGAGATGAGAAGACTGAGGCAAAAATGAAGTTAAAATTAGAAAATGGCAGAACTGGACTGGTCCAGTTCCCTTTCAAGTTCTCTTTTAAGACACACAGTTGTTTGAGTATTAACATCATTACATTGCCTGAGCACCCTCAGTAAAAGAATTACCAACACTTAGTTGTCCCCATACAAGGGAGGCAGATCCCAAAGCCATCTTGCTGGAGCAGCTATAGTTGTTTAAGCTGCTACGGTTGCACGGTCATGTGCTACATAAGGACATTCTAGTCAATGATGGACCTATATATGGTGGTCCCATAAGATTATAATACTGTTTCTTATTTTATTTTTTTGAGATGGAGTCTTGCTCTGTCACCAAGGTTGGAGTGCAGTGGCACAATGTAGGCTCACTGCAACCTCCGCCTCCTGGGTTCAAGTGATTCTTCTGCCTCAACCTCCCAAGTAGCTTGGACTACAGGTGCCCGCCACTACACCTGGCTAATTGTCTGTATTTTTAGCAGAGATGAGGTTTCACTATCTTGGCAAGGCTGGTCTTGAACTCCTAACCTCGTGATGATCCACTCACCTCAGCCTCCCAAAGTGCTGGGATTACAGTCATGAGTCACTGCACCTGGCCTATAATACTGTATCTTTACTGTACATTTTCTATGTTTAGATATACAAATATTGACCACTGTGTTACAATTGCCTACAGTATTCAGTACAGTAACATGCACATGTACAGGTTTGTTCCTAGGAGCTGTAGGAAATACTATGCAGCCTAGGTGTGCAGTAGACTATACCATCTAGGTTTGCTTTATAAAAGTCCTCCAATGTTCATGCAACAACGAAATGGCCTAAGGATGTGTTTCTCAGAACTTATCCCAGTTCAGTGATATAAGACTGACCTTGCTGATGGAAGTTCTGCTCCTCCCACAAGCAGCCGGGAAAGCCAAGTGGTGCCCGGGACTTGAAGGCTGTTGGAATAGATCCATCCCTTTATCTCTGTACACTGCTGTATACACCACTGAAAAAGTAAGAACTTTGGTTTTCTTTTGCAGACATCCTCTGTGGTATGAAAAATAATGCTCAACTTGTTTGCTTTCCCCATAGTTTTTGAGCCCATGCTCAAAAAAAGAAACAGTGGTTTGAAGAACAGAGTTTCTTTCTCATTCTTGTAATAGTCCAAGAAGAACATTCCAGGCTGCCTGGTGGTTCTGTTCCATGTGGTCATTCAGGAATGCAGGGTCCTTCTAAGTTGATCCACTATTCCCTAGGGCAGTGCTTCTCAAACTGTATGTGGTAAAGGACTAATTTCTTTTTTTGTAAAAAGTAATAAAAATGAATTTCTGAAAAAAGAAAGGAAAACCTCAAGGACACAAAATACAAACCTACACTATTTTATTATCAGATATAACAGCCATAATATTACTTAGCTGTAAAAGTTACTAACTATACCCTCTCAATTTGTGCACTTACATCTTTGTGGACTGGTGCTAGAAACCCTTTGAGAAGGACTGGTCTGAAGCTTTGCCATCAGCCCCATGGTTGAAGCTGGGTTGCCATCATGTTCAGGTGACAGTCATGGGAAAAAAGAATAGAGGTTGGAGGAGGCCACATAACACCGCATGATTATTTTTTAAATTTTTAGTCAGGCTAATTGAGGTATAATTTACATAAAATAAAATTCCCTTTCAAGATGCACAGTGGTATGAGTATTGACAAATCGTGAAATTACTAAGACATAAAACAATGGAAATGTTCCTCCAAAATTCTCTCTTGCTCCCTTTTAAATTAATCTCCTCCTCTTCTTGTTTCTGGAAATCGCTAATCTTGTTTCAGCCCCTATAGTTGTGTGTTTTCCAAATACCATGTAAATGGAATCATACTGTATTTAGCAGTTTGAGTCTGCCTTTTTTAAAACCTAGGATGTGCTTTTGAGATTCATTCATGTTTTTGTATGTGTCAAGTAATTGATTTTAATTAGATATACCACAATTTCTTTATCTATTATGTTGATGGACACCTGGGCTCACCCAGGATAGTATGAATAAAGGTGATGTTATCACTTGCATGGAGGTCTTTGTGTTAACATATTTTATTTTCTCTTATGTCAGTACCTAAGAGTGCCATTTCAGTGCCATATGGTAAATGTATAACTTCATAAGAAACTGTCAAACTATTCCAAAGTGGGAATAGTGCTCTCACCAGGAATGCATGAGAGTTTGAATTGCTCTGCATTGCAAGCAGCACTTGCTCTTGTCAGATGTTTCTAAGAATTATCTGGTTGTGATATCTCATTGTTGTCTGAACTTGCATTTCCCCTAATGACGAATTGTGTTGAGCATGTTTTCATGTGTCCATTTGCCAACCTTATCTTTTCTTTGGAGGAGAGTTTTAATTTTTTTGCCAAATTTTAAATTGGGTTGATTGGGGTTTTTGTTGTTGTTGATTTGTAAGAGTTTTTTTATATATTCTGGATACCAGTCCTTTATTAGAACATGTTTTGTCAATATTTTCTCCCAGTCTATGGCTTATCTTTTAACTTCCTTAACAATGTATTTTGAAGAGCAGACATTTAAAATTTTTGATAAAATATAATTTATCAATTTTTTTCTTTTATGGTTCATTATTATTATTATTATTATTGAGACAGAATCTTGCTCCATCACCCAGGCTGGAGTGCAGTGGCATGATCATAGCTCACTGTACCCTTGAATTCCTGGGCTCAAGCGATCCTTCCACCTTAGCCTCCCAAGTAGCTAGGACTAGATGCATGTGTCACCACACCTAATTTTTATTCTAATGTATTGTATTGTCAGGGTCTCACTATGTTGCCCAGGTTCTTCTGTGTTTTATTTAAAAACTGGCTGCCTAACCCCAGGTGGCAATGATTTTTCCAATGTTTTCCTGTATAAGTTTTGCAGTTTTAAGTCTTACATTTTGATAGTTTTGTCTATGGTGTGAAATATAAGTTAAGGTTTGTTTTTATTTCATATGGCTATCCAGTGATATTTTAGCATTATTTGTTGTAAACACTGTCTTTTCTCAGTTGAATTACCTTGGTATCTTTGCCTAAAATCAATTGGCCACAGATGTGTGTGTTTATTTCAGGATTGTTTATTTGGTTTCCTGTATCTCTGAGACTACCCTTTCACAAATACCACACCATCTTGAAATCAGGTGATGTGCATCATCCAACGTTTTTCTTGCTTTCTAAAACTGTATCTATAGATGGTCATGACTTTTGTTTCTTTTTCTTGATTTATTCCACTGGCAAAACCTTCAACATAATGTTGGATAAGAGTGATGAGAGCAAACTTCCTTGTCTTGTTCTTGATTTTAGTGGGAAAACATTCAGTCTTGAAGTATGATATGAGTTGAAGATTTTTCATACGTCATTTATCCTGTTGATAACAATTTCTAGTTTTTCGAGAGATTTTTGTCATGCATAGATGCTGAATTTTATCAGATGATTTTTCTGTATCTGTTGTAGTGATTATGTTGTGTTTCTCTTTTAGTCTGTTGATAGGATATGCATTACATTAATTAATTTCAAATGTTAAACCAAATTTGCATTCTTAGGATAAACTCCACTTAGCCATGGTACATTTAACCTTTTATATATTGCTGGATTTGATTTACTGCTATTTTGTTGAGGATTTATATATATATGTTCTTGAAGAACATCATTTATAGCTTTTTTAACTTATAATATCTTGGCCTGGTTTTGATATGAGGATAATGGTGGCTTCATAAATTAGTTAAGAATGCTTTTTCCTCCTCCTATTTTCTGGAGTAATTTCTATAGAATTTATATAATTTCTTCCTTAAGTGTTTGATATATTCTACAGACTGAATTGTGTCTCCCCAACCCCAATTTGTATGTTAAAGTCTGAACTCCTAATGTGGCTGTATTTAGAGCTTGGGCCTATAAGGGAATAATTAATGTTAAATGAGGTCATAAGGGTATTGGCCCCAGTCTGATAAAATTAATGTCCTTTTGAGACCCAGAGAGCATCAATCTTTCCCTCTCTCTCCCTCTCTTTCTCTCTTTCTTCACAAACACACCGAGAAAAGGCCATGTGAGGACATAGTGAGAAGATGGCCATCTGCAAACCAGGAAAAGCAACATCACCAGAAACTGAATCAGTCAGAACCTTGATCTTGAACTTCTAGCTTTGCTTTCAGAACTTTTAGAACATAAATTTGTCTGAAGTCACTTAGCTTATGGTATCTTGCTGTAGCAGCTCATGCTGATTAATACGATAGATGTCTTCAGTGAAGCCATCTGGGCCTGGAATTTTCTTTATGGGAAGTATTGAACACAAATTTCTCATTCAGATTACGGATTTCTCTAGATTAAGCTCTTGTAGTCTTTGTTTTTCAAGAAATTTCTTCATTTCATTTAAGTCATCAAATGTATTGAGATAAAGCTCTTTAGAATATTTTCTTATTATCTTTATAAGGTCACATGACCTGCAATAATGTTTCTGCTTCCATTCTGGATACTGATAATTTATATCTTCTCTCTTTTATTAGTTAGTTTGGTTAGAAGTTTATCAACTTTGTTGATTATTTTTTAAAAACCAACTTTTGGTTCTGTAAAATTTTTCTGGGGTGTTCTGTTTCCAATTTCATTGAAGTTTGCTCTTGCCTTAATTTGTCAATCTTTCTGCTAGCTCTTGAGTCAAATTTTCTTTGCTTTTCCATTTTCTTAAGAAGAAATCTAAATGACTGAGTCCAAATCTTTCTTGTTTTCTAATAAAGCAATTATTAATGCTATACATTTTCCCCAAAGTACTGTTTTAGCAACTTTCCTTGAATTCTGGCAAGTATTTTCATGTTTTCATTTTTGTTCAATCAAAAATATTTTCAGATTTTTCTTGTGACTTTCTCCTTAATGAGTGGGTTATTTAGGAGTGTGTTGTTTAATTTCTAATTATTTGGATTTTTTTGAGATTTTTTTTCTGCTATAAATTTCAAGTTTGATTCTACTGTGTCAGAGACTACTTTGTATGACTTGAATTTGTTTTAATTTCTTGATATGGCTGTATGGTCCAGAATATGTCTATCCTGGTGAATATGTTATGTGTGCTTGAGAGAAATATATTCTGCTGTTGTTGGGTGAAGTGTTCTACAAATGTCAATTAGATTACGTTAGTTATAGTGTTGTTCAGATCTTCTATATTCCTTACTGCTTTTCTGTCTACTTTCTCTATAGATTACTGAGATGCTGAAAAATGGGCCTTGAAGTCTCTGTAGTTGTGGATTTATCTATTTGTTATTTCAATTCTATAAGTTTATAAATGTATTTTGAAGGTTCATTGTTAAGTGCGTACACATTTAGGATTGTATATCTTCACGGTGAATTGTCCCCTTTTTCATTATATAATGTCCCAGATATTAATTATAGCCATTTTATCTTCTTTCAGTTAGTATTTGCATGGTATACCTTTTTTTCTTTCCTCTCCTTTTAATCTATGTATAACTTCATATTTGAAGTGAATTTCTTGTAGATAGCATATAAGTGGGTCTTGCTTTTTTGTCCAGTGTGATAATCTTTGCAATTTACATTTAATATAATTATTGATGTGATTGAATTGAAATCTTCCATCCTCTTAATTGTTTTTTGTCTTGTCTGTTCTTCGTACTTTTCTCCTCTTCTTTTACCATCTACTTTTAGATTTTTTAATTATTCCTTTTTATTTCCGCTATTGGCTTATCAGTCACACCTCTTTACATTTTTGGTTTACAATATACATTGTTAACTTACGTGAGTCTACCTTCAAAGAATATTATGCCACTTTGTATAAAGTGAAACAATCTTACAAGACTATACTTTTGATTCCTCCCTCTTATTCTTTGAAATATTTTTGCCATATACTTTACTTTTACATGTGCTATAAGCCCCATATATATTGCTATTCATTTGGTTTTATACAGTCAATTTAAAGTGACTTAAAATAAAGGGAAAAAAGGGGTCTTTTACATTTATTTTTACCATTTCATTTATTCTATTTCTTTGTATAGATTCAAGTTTTCATCTGACATCAAAGTTTTATATATATACCAAATTGTTCATAAAAATTCTCACATGGTCACTCAATACAACGCTTCAGCTCTAGTCACCAAATGTGTGCAGGAATTTCTCCCCACCAGCAGAAAACTCCGTAGCAGATTCTCCAGTGGACACAGTTGAGTTTCCTCTTAATTCAGTTCTCACACTGTTTACCTGGAGATCCCACAAGTTGAGGGATGAGTTCCACAAGACTGCCCCCACTTCAGATGGCAATCACAAGCGAGGTTGTGACCTGTACTTCTACCGGACTGGCTATAAATCGGGGTTCCCACAACTCCATCCTTGGGTTTGATTAATTTGCTAGAACAGCTCATAGGACTGGAGGAAATCCTAGATAACTGGTTTATTATAAAGGATATTACAAAGGATACTGATGAAAATCAGATGGGAAAGATGCGTAGGGTGAGGTATGGGAAAAGGAGTGTAGAACTTCCATGCCCTCTCCAGGTGCACCACCCTCCAGGAGACTCCATGTGTTCAGCTAACCAGAAGCCAATCCAAACCCTGTCCTTTTGGGTTTTTTACGGCGTATTTATTACATAGACATGATTATGACGTTATTGGCCATTAGCGATCAGCTCACCCTTTAGCCCCTTTTCCCTCCCTGGAGGTTGGTGGGTGGGTCTGAAAGTCCTGATGCTGTGCTCATACTTTGGTCTTTCTGGTGACTAGCTCCTATCTTGAAGCTGTGTAGGGGCTGCTAGCCACTAGTCATCTCATTAGCATTCAAAAGACACTCTTATTTCTCTGTAGATAACAAGGGTTTCAGGAAACTGGAACAAAGACCAAACATGTATTTAACAATATCATGAAACTACTTCTTCCCCAAGATCTTTCCTTAAAATGTCTTGTAGCACAGGTCTACTGGCAATAAAGTTTCACTGCTTTTGTTTGTCTGAAAAAGGTCCTTATTTTCATTCAGTTTGGAAAGGGATCTTTTTCTGGGGTGGGTATAGAATTCTGGATTCACAGTCATTTTCTTTCAGCACATTATGGTATCACTCTGTTGTCTTTTGGCTTGCATAATTACTGATGATAAAAGTGTCACATTTGTTATCTTTATTCATTTGTATGCAATGTGTCCTTTTTTTCCTTTGGTTACCCTCAAGATTTTTGCTTTATCTTTGGTTTTCAGTAGTTTGACTACAATTACAATCCGTCAAAATTTCTGTTTTGTTTTGTTTGAGAAAGGTCTTGCTCTGTTATCTAGGCTAGAGTACAGTGGCACAATCATAGCTCACTGCAGTCTTGAAATCCTGGGCTCAACCAATCTTTCTGCCTCAGCCTCCCAAAGTAGGACTACAGGCATGTGCCACTGTGCTAGTCCGTTTTTGCATAGTTATAAATAAACACCTAAGACTGGGTAATTTATAAAGAAAAGCGATTTATTTTGGCTCATGGTTCTGCAGACTATACAGGAAGCATGGTGCTGGTATCTGCTTCTGGTGAGCCCTCATGAAGCTTATAATCATGGTAGAAGGTGAAGGAGGAAGCAGTGCATTACATGGTGAGAATGGGAGGAAGAGAGAGAGTAGGGACGTGCCACACTCTTTTAAGCAACCAGATCTCACATGAACTCATTCGTTACTGTGAGGATGGCACCAAGCCATTCATGAGAAATCTGCCCACATGACCTAAGCACTTCCTACTGGGCCCCACCTCCAACATTGGGGATTACATTTCAACATGAAATTTGGAGGGAACAGACATCCAACCCATTAACCACCACACTTTAAGTTCGTTTGCTTATTTTTTAACTTATTGTGCTTGAAGTTTCTCTGAGATTGTTGCATCTGTGCTGTGAAGTCTTTCATTACTTTTAGAAAATTCCAAACCATTATCTATTCAAATATTTCTTCTGGTCTGTTCCTTCTTTCTTCTCCTTCTGGGACTCTGATTACATGTATGTTAAACTATTTTCTATTTTCCCACATTTTTTCAATGCTCTGCTCTGAAGTCCCCTCTTCCCCACTCTTTTTCTCTTTGTGTTTCTGTTTCGATAAAGTCTGTTGACCTGTCTTCAAGGTTATAATCTTTCCTCAGCTTTCCAGGTTACTGCTGAACTCATTAAATACAGTTTTTATCTTGGATATTCTATTTTATTTACTAGCATGTTAATATAACTCTTTCTTATAGTTTCAATTTCTCCACTGAAATTCCCCTTCTGTTCAAACATGTCCATCATTTCCAACAGATTCTTAACATATTTATCAAGGCTATTTTAAATTTCCTATTTGAAAATTCTAACATCTAGGCTTAACATCTAGGCTCTATCTGAGTCTGGATCTGTTGATTACTTTATCTCTTGGGGAGTAGGTTGTTTCTTATTCTTTTTGTGTGTGTCTCGTGATTTTTTATCAATGCCAAACATCATGGGTAGAGAAATAGTAGAGCTTGAGGCATAGTGTTATGACTGGACATGCCACCATTTCTGTTTGCAGTTAATATGTAAGGGGGTGGGTGAAGTCAATTTAGTCAGGAGTTGAGCTTAGTTTGCATTTTCTTCTTGTTACTATTATCTTCGGTGGGATTAGTTTATTCCCATGCTGCTATGAAGAACTGCCCAAGACTGCATAATTTATAAAGGAGAGGTTTAACTGACGCAGTTTCACATGACTAGGGAGGCCTCAGGAAACTTACAATCAGGGTGGGAGGGGAAGCCAGTACGTCTTTCTTCACATGGCAGCAGAAGAGAGAAATGCCAAGCAAAGGGGGTAAAAGCCCCTTACGAAACCATCAGATTTCATTAGAATTCACTCACTATTATGAGAACAGCATGGGGAAACTCCCCTATAATCTCATTACCTGCCATGAGGTCCTGCCCCCAACAAATGGGGATTACAATTTGAATTACAATTTAGGATGAGATTTTGAGTGACAACACAGGCAAACCATATCTTTCCACCTCAGTCCCTCCCAAATCTCATGTCCTCAGATTTTAAAACACAATCATGTCCTTCCGACAGTAGGCCCCCAAAGTCTTAACTCATTCCAGTATTAACCCAAAAGTCAAAGTCCACAGTCTCATTTGAGACAAGGCAAGTCCCTTCTGCCTATGAGCCTGTAAAGTCAAAAGCAAGTTAGCTAGTCCCTAGATACAATGGGGGTACAGGCACTGGATAAATACATCCATTCCAAATGGGAGGCGTTGGCCAAACAACGGGGCTACAGGCCCCATGCAAGTTCGAAATACAATAGGGCAGTCATTAAACCTTAAGGCTTCAAAATCTCCTCCTTTGACTCTATGTCTCACATGCAGGTCACGTTGATGCAAGAGGTGGTCTCCTATGGCCTTGGGCAGCTCTGCCCCTGTGACTTTGCAGGGTACAGCCCCCTCCCAGCTGCTTTCACAGGCTGGCATTGAGTGCTTGTGGCTCTTACAGGCACACAATGCAAGCTATTAGTGGATTCACCATTCTGAGGCCTGGAGGACAGTGGCCCTCTTCTCAAAGCTCCACTAGGCAGTGCCCCAGTGGGGACTCTGTGTGTGGACTCTGACCCCACATTTTCCTTTTACACTGCCCTAACAGAAGGTCTCCATGAGGGCTCCCCCGCCCCCTGAGAGCAAACTTCTTCCTGGACATCCAGGTGTTTCCATACATCCTCTGATCCTCTAGGTAGATGAAAGTTTCCAAATCTCAATTCTTGACTTCTGTGCACCCACAGGCTCAACACCACATGGAAAACCCGAAGGCTTGCACCCTCTGAAGTAATTTCCTGTGCTGTACTTTGGCCCCTTTTAGCCATGGTTGGAGCTGAAGCAGCTGGGATGCAGGGCACTATGTCCCAAGGCTGTACAGAGCAGGGGGCCCTGGGCCCAGCTAACAAAACCATTTTCTTTCCTAGGCCTCTGAGCCTGTGATGAGAGGGGCTGCTGTGAAGGTCTCTGACATGCTCTGGAGACATTTTCCCATTGTCTTGGTGATTAACATTTGCCTCCTCATTACTTATGCAAATTTCTGAAGAAAGCTTGAGTTTCTCCCAAGAAAATGGGTTTTTCTTTCTATCACATGGTCAGGCTGCAAATTTTCCAAACTTTTATGCCCTGCTTCCTCTTGAACGCTTTTCTGCTTAGAAATTTATTCTGCCAAATATCCTAAATCATCTCTTTCAAGTTCAAAGTTCCATAAATCTCTAAGGCAGGGGCAAAAAGCTGCCCGCCAATCTCTGCTAAAGCATAGCAAGAGTGACCTTTACTCCAGTTCCTGACAAGTTCCTCATCTTCATCTGAGACTACCTTAGCCTGGACTTCATTGTATATATCACTATCAGCATTTTGGTCAAAGTCATTCAACAAGTCTCTAGGAGGTTCCAAAGTTTCCCCATTTTCCTGTCTTCTTCTGAGCTCTCCAAACTGCTCCAACCTTTGCCTGTTACCCAGTTCCAAAGTTGCTTCCACATTTTCAGGTATCTTTACATAGGTGTCCTACTCCTGGTACCACTTTACTGTATTAGTGCAATATTGGGGTTCAGGGGTTCAGGGTGCCTTCAGCATTCTTGAGAGGATGTTTCTCCAGGTTCTTGGTCCCCTGCCCTCTCGAGAATGAGAGAGGGGACCACAGCACAGTGCACAGTAAATGCCGGACTCAAAAGTGTTTGTAGAAAGTGATTTATTTAGAGAGAGAAAAAGCTAGCTCTCACACTAAGTGAGAAAATCCAGAAAGATGGAATCCAGGAGAGGAAAGCAGCTTCCACACTGAGTGGAAGGGAATAGAGAGAGATGGAGTTTAGGAGGGGAAGACAGGCTTCCATGAGAGTGTGGAAGGGGACTCCAGAGGGAAAATGCAGGATAGAGAAAGATGGCTTCCACGAAGGGAGTGTTGGTAGAAGGGAACCCAAACATGGAGTCCCCGAGGGCTATGGAAGAAGGAAACTTTTAACCTGGGAGGAACTCCCACCTTCTCCAAGATGCCAGTCCAATGAAAGGAGTTCCTTAGAACTTCCGCTGGAGTGATTGACTCTTAGTTTCTTCCCGCGTCCACAAAATTCAAACATAAACTGTTAAATCTCCCGGATGGAGAGAGGGGGAGGGGGCATGGTGCTGGAAAGTTCTTGCCCTTAAAATTACGCCCCCTTATGGACCCGGAAAGAGAACATATTCCCTCATTAGTCTGTTCTCACACTGCTATGAAAAACTACCTGAGACTGAGTAATTTATAAAGGAAAGAGGTTTAATTAACTCACAGCTCTGCATTGCTGGGGAGGCCTCAGGATACTTACAATCATGGTGGAATGAGAACTAAACATGTCATTCTTCACATGGTGGCAGGAGAGAGAAGGGCCAATTGAAGGGGGGAAAAGCCGCTTACAAAACCATTATATCTCATGAGAACTCACTCACTATCATAAGAACAGCATGGGGGAACTGCCCCGTTATTTAAGCACATCCCATGAGGTTACACCCCTAACATATCAGGATTATAATTTGGATTACAAATCAGGATGAGATTTTGGGTGGGGCAAAGCCAAAGCATATCAAGTGCACCACAGGCTTTCAATGCCCTCAGCAGTGGACTGTTACTATGTTCTTTTATTGGAGTGGGATGAGGGGGGATGTCAGAGGATTTGTTTTTGTTCATTTTCCCTCAGCTTTCAGCTATTTTTGGCTGCCTGTGCCCCAGGGGGGCAGCTCTATCTACACTCTTGTTCCTCTTCCAGCACTAGACTGATATTGCTTATTAATTACTTAATGTTAGGCTCAGAACAGCATCCAGCCTCAGGCTTTGGGAAGACCTTTGCATCTTGGCTTCATAGTTGAAGATTTTCAGCACCATACCTGCCTGACAGGCAAACCCTATTTTGGTTGTTCTTAGGAAGGAAGGAAGAAATTTCCTGTTTCTCTCCCTTCAGAGTAGCAGACTTTGTTTGGTATTGGTACAGGATCCCTAAGTTTCCCCCAAGAAATAGGGTGTTTGCCTCTACTTCTCCTCTAGCAGCAATTGATCTTTGCCTTTGTCCTGATATTGAGATAATTTTCTCCACCTCTACCAGAAGATTTTTGTGGATTTTGTTTCTATTTCTCTGCAGAAGCAATAGATATATGCCTGTATTCTAGGAAAGATAGTTCCCCTTCTTCCATGGCTTAATGTCTGCTTTAAGGATAGAAGTCTCTGGGAAAATGAGTGAGGTTTGTGCCTATTCCCAAGCAGAACTCACTTCCTGAACTCCTTTACCACCAGAGGAACTTCCTCTACTCTTCTTCTCTGACGTGATCTTTCTTGTGAATACCTGATGGAGGCCCATGGATGTAGGTGTGCACTCCTCTGTTCCAAACTGACTCCATAGTCCACACTTTGTGTTTAACATTTTATTAAAATTTTAGCTGATTTCTTCTTACCTACCTTCTCTTGTGTTTTGCCCAAGGTGAAACAGTCAACATGCCCCGTCTCTCCTGGGGGTCAGGTGGGGCTTCCCATCTTTGTAATTCAATCACTTTGTGACCTCAGCTTTCTGATTGGCTCAAGAAATGTTATGATTTTGTACATTATCTGGATTTTCTTATTTTAGAGTAAGAGTGATGTTCTTTGAGCTTCTTACATTTTACATGAAAGTTCAAGTTTCCACAATTGTCTTAAAGTCCCCCGTTTCAGAAATGGCTCACATTTCCACTCATGACCCAGTGAAAAGATCCAGTCACATGGTCATGCCTAATTGCAAAGGATTCTGGGAAATGTAGTCTAGTCATGTGCCATAGAAGAAGTAAGGAAGGGATTTCAGTGAATAACCAGCAGCCTCAGTCCCCAGGCTCCAAACAAGTGAAATCTAAAATAATTCTGGGGTTGGGCACTGTGGCTCATGCCTGTAATCTCAGCACTTTAGGAAGCTGAGGCAGGAGGCTTGCTTAAGCTCAAGAGTTTGGGACCATCCTGGGCAACATAACAAGACTCCATCTCTAAAAAAAAAAATTAGCCATGTGGGGTGGCATGCCCCTGTAGTCCCAGCTACTTGATAGGCTGAGGTGGGAGGATCACTTGAGCCTGGGAAGTGGAGGCTGCAGTAAGCTGTGATCACGCCACTGCACTCCCAGCAGATAGACCACGTCTCAAAAACAAAAGCAAAACAAAGCAAAAATGATTCTGGGCTTGGAACAATTACGAATCACTGGCTCCATTCTTGGTGTTAGCCCTGTTGAGATGGTAAGGAATCTGAAGAGAACAAGGTGCTCTGGGCACCTCTGAGTTGGCTGTGGCTGAAACAAAAGTGAGTGATGAGTTCTTTGGCCTCCTTCCTGATCGATGGCTGCTTCTCTACTGTACCTCTCCCCCTCCCATACCTGCAGGGCTGTCTGCCTGTAGAATTATAGCCTTCTCCTGTAAGGGAAATTGGCTGGGACCACATGAAAGATCTAATACAGTCAACTTACTTCTCTTTGGCTTGAACCACCTGTAAGCCCTCCCAAGGAAGACTGGGAGCTATTTCAATGATTCTCCAGTCAAGTTGTGAACTGCACGAAAGCACTGCATAAGGGGGACTATTAGAGGCTCTTAGAGGACTTGGACCTGCTTCCTGGGCTTAAGAAACCTCAAGTCCCTTAGCAACTGATATGTTCACAGTATATGCAATAATCAGGAAGGTGACTGAGTGATAAGTGCCCAGAGTTCAATGGAATGACTACATTTGCCTAGGCTATCTGCGGAGGCTTCACAAAGCAGATGGCATTGGAGCTGCAGTTTGAAGGATGAATGAGGGCCTGGGGTGAGCCAGATAGGAGACAAGTGGATAGAAGACATAGAGTAATGAAAGGCCCTGCTGTGTTTGGGGGGTGGTGAGAGGGCTCTTGTGGTCTAGGCCTGGGCGATATGGAGCGGGTGGATGAGTATACAAGCCGAGGCATCTGGATTTAGTTCTAGGAAGAGCCAGGTATGGTTATTTGGTACAGCATGTTTTGATCAGATTTCTTTGAGGAAAAGGCTATGAACAGATTTCAGATATGCACTATCTTGTGTTTTGGAATCTCCTAGAAGCAGACCTTGACATGAGGAATTGAGCAGGTACTTCTCATTTGGGGCTCAGGCTGAAGGGGGGGGCAACATAGTTTGAATGTTGTCCCCTCCAAATCTCAGGTTGGAATGTAATCCCCAGTGTTGGAAGTGGGGCCTGGTAGGAAGTGTTTGGATCAGGGGGGTGGAGCCCTCACAAATGTCTTGGTGCTGTCCTCACAGTAATGAGTGTGTTCTCGCTCTGAATTCATGTGAGATCTGATTGTTTAAAAGTGTGTGGCACCTCCTTTTCACTCTCTTGCTCACATTCTCTCTTGTTCTCTCTCTCACCACATAATGGATCTGCTGCCGCTTTGCCTTCTGCCTTGAGTTAAAACTCCCTGAGGCTTCACCAGAAACCGAGCAGATGCTGGTGCCGTGCTTTGTGTACAGTCTGCAGAACTGTGAGCCAATTAAACCTCTTTTCGTTATAAATTATTCAGCCTCAGGTATTCCTTTATGGTGATGCAAAATGAACAGACACAGGCGGCCACTTTCTCAGTCCTGCTGCCCTCATGCAGAAAGCAGAGTCTGGAGAAAGCAGAGGTGGAGGCAAAAACTGTATAAACGCAAGGAAAGCATCTGCTTGGATGTGGCATAGCTTATGTGTACTTACAAACCATTGGCCAAAGCCAGTCCCATGACAAAGGCCAAAGTCACTGGGACAGGAAGGACTATCAGCCTACGTAGGAGTGCACAGTAAAATTGAGGGGAAGGAACCAACAATTGTGAACAATAGTACAATCTACCAAGCTCACATGCTGGCTGTGCAGGAGGTGTTCAGTTTGTGTTGAGATGAGTTTAACCAATAAAAGCAAGCAGGTATGATTAAGGACCAAGTGCAGTTCTTTAGACAGAATGAAGATCAAATCTGAGTCAACTAACCAGTGTATACTCTGGCTCTCCTGTTTTGCTTATATCTCAGAGTTGAGACCACTTTGGCATAATCTGGATGCATGTTTCCCCTTACTCTCAAGACCAGAAGATGACATCTGTCAATGACACAATGGTCTTCATCTGAACAAGATGGTGAACTTAGAAGACAAATAGTACCCTGACATAAAGGATGGCATAAGCTCAGCTATCTAAAACCCCAACATCTAGTTTTAGCATCCTGCCTTCAGGGTTTCCTGGCTCATGGTCATCAGCCCAGCAAGCAGCAGGTAAGCTCAGTGCTTCAGCTGAGAGTTTGTCCTGAGCTTCTCTGGGAACTGACAGCTCCTAAGGAGAGATATACTTAGGCATAGTATTGACTTCTGGCCATTGCAGACAACTGGTAAAACTTACCAGGAGCATTTCCTAGGCTAAAATCTTCACCATCAGTCTCTTTGGTGTTGAACTTTGTGACCTTAATTTCCTGCTTGGCTGAGGTTGAAGCAACTACATACATATTTTCTAAAAAAAAGTCTAGGATGGGTAAGATGTGAGGGGCTTTCTGGACAGATGTGGATTGGTGGAGACTGATTTTTCACAAGACGATGCCACCAGGTTCTTAGCTCTGTTGGTGCTGCAAACTGATACCCCAGGTCCTTGCCAGAGAACTCACCCTTAAGCCGTCTCAGGCTAGCTCTCTCCTCCCTCAGTGAGAGGAGCAGGGTGAATGTGCCCTTTTCCTCATTCAGCCAAAGGCCCTAGGATGGCAACTGTGGCCCTGTCTCCTGCTACGATCCAGCTTCCTCCTGGGTTAGACTGGGGATCAAAGCTAAGCTTATGGCCCATGATGCTTTTCACTCAGCTTCACTTCATTTTTATTCCTTGAGAGATAATTGAAGCAGCAGCAGGAGCACTAATGCCAGTTTACCTAGGTTCGAATCCCAGCTTCATGAGTTACTAGCTGCGTAATCTTAGGTAAGGTCTTTGATTGTGCCTCACTTCCCTCCTCTGTAAAACGGAGATAATATTACCAACTTCATGGTAATATTATTCATTCTTCATGGGTGGAAGAATGAAATAAGTTATTATGTGTGGTTTGTCTGGAGTAGTGCACAGAACACAGAGTAAGTGCTATGTAAGTGCTAGCTAGGGTGGTAATGATGGAATGGTAATACTGAGGGCATTGGCCGTTACACCACAAGTCCCTTCCCCAACCCTTGCCATGAATTTTCTTTTAGCCACTTCTTTTTGGTCCTAATTCAAACAAAGTTATGGTTCTCTTGAGCACCAGCCTGTGTTTAGCTCATGGACACTTATTTGGTTTGGCTGCGTCCCCACCCAAATCTCATCTTGAATTCCTATGTGTTGTGGGAGGGACCCAGTGGCAGGTAAGGTCTTTCGTGTGCTGTTCTCGTGATAGTGAGCAAGTCTCGTGAGATCTGATAGTTAGTGTAAGGAGTTGTTTTCCTGCACAAGCTCTCTTTGCTTGCTGCCATCCATGTAAGATGTGACTTGCTCCTCCTCGCCTTCCGCCATGATTGTGAGGCTTCCCAGCCATGTGGAACTGTAAGTCCAGTTAAATCTTTTTATTTTAAAAATAGCCCAGTCTCAAGTATGTCTTTATCAGCAGCATGAAAGTGGATTAATACAGACCTGGAAACTCACGTTTCTATCTTTGTTTTAGATACTAAAATGAGCATTTTAGGCAAAATCAGCCATTTGTAGAGGGCTTTCTGTGATAGGTCCTGTATCAACATTGCTCCTAATTAAAGTCCTTGAGGCCATCCTTGATTCCTCTCTTTCTTTCATGCTCAACAACAAATCTTGGTGTTTCTATCTTCAAAGTGTATCCTGGTTCTGACCACTTTTCACCAACTTTGTGCTATATACTCCTTTCTTCAGGACGAATGGTCAGATGCTTAGTTAGGTCCCTGATTCTGCCCTGGCCTCAGCATCTATCATCCATATAACAACCAGTGTGGCCTTAAAAATATAAGGCAATTCATAGCATGTCTTTGCTTTCAGCCCTCCAATCCCCTTGAGAAAAAAACCCTGAAGTCCTCATAATAGTTTACGAGGTTCACTGTGATTTGACTGTGCACCTCATCTGTATTAGTCAGTTTTCATGTTGCTGATGCAGACATACCAGAGACTGGACAATTTACAAAAGAAAGGGGTTTAATTGGACTTACAGTTCCACATGGATGGGGAGGCCTCACAATCATGATGAAAAGCAAGGAGGAGCAAGTCACCTCTTACATAGATGGCAGCAGACGAAAGAGAGAGAGCTTGTGCAGGGGAACTCCTCTTTTTGAAACCATCAGATCTCATGAGACTTATTCACTATCATAGGAACAGAAAAGACTTGCCCCCATGATTCAATTATCTCCCCACTGGGTCCCACCCACAACATGTGGGAATTCAAGATGAGATTTTGGCGGGGACACAGCCAAATCATATCATTATCTCTCAGTCTATCCTTGCCCACAGCATGCCCACTGTTCCAGCCATGCCAGCCTCCTTGCTGCCCCTCTAATACACTGCTGGCCAGGGCTTTCCCCTTGCTGGGCCTTCTCCCCTCACCTGAGATATTGCCATGACGTCCCCCACTCCCTGTCTTCATTCAGTCCTTTGCTTAAAGGTAACCACATTTAAATACCTTCCTTGACTATCTTTTCTAAAAGAGCAACCATTCTCCCACCCTGGCATTCCACAGCCACATTCTTTTGCTTTATTTTTACTCCTCAGAACTTACTGCAATCTTTCATAAATTTATTTTCCCCTTTCCCCCACTAGAATGAAAGCTCCTTTGGGCCAAGAACTTTGTCTGTCCTGGTTACTCCAGTGCCTAGAAAGGTGCTCAGCACATAGTAGGGGCTTGATAAAGAGTCATTAAAGAAATAAGAGAATGGGTGGAATCTTCATTTTATTAGTTTATCCTGATCTTCCCTTCCCTGCTTTCACACAGGCTTGGAAGAAGTATATACAAATATATATGTTGTCTGGGTATGGTGGCTCTCACCTGTAATCCCAGCACTTTGGGAGGCCAAGAGAGGTGGATTGCCTGAGGTCAGGAGTTCAAGAACAGCCTGGCCAACATGGCAAAACCCTGTCTCTATTAAAAGTACAAAAAATTAGCCAGGCGTGGTGGTGCGTGTCTGTAATCTCAGCTACTTGGGAGGCTGAGGCAGGACAATTGCTTGAACCTGGGAGGTGGAGGTTGCAGTGAGCCAAGATCATGTCATTGCACTCCAGTCTGGGCAACAGAGTGAGGCTCTGTCTCAAAAACAAAAACAAAACCATATGTTAAACCAGGGCAAAAATAAATTTAGAGGTTGAGGTAGAGAATGAAGAAGCTTTCTAAAGATTATGTGGAGGATAGAGACATGGCTGTCGGCAGGGAGGTCTATGTTCTATAATTGTTTAGTATATTTTAGTAACCTGCCTGCTCTTCTTTACCACCCCCCCCCCCCCCCACCATCTGACCCCCATCCCACCCCCTACCTTCACAGGTGTCTGTAGATGAATGAGAATTTGTTGCAGGAAGAAAGAGGTCCCTGAGGTGGGGATAAGCACTTTTAATCACTTTCCTTCTTTTCCCCCTGTTTGAGAATTCTAAGAGCTGCACATATATGCTTACTTCCTCAGAAGAATAGTATTAACTGGCAGGGGTAGAGATGTTCCCCAACCAGCAATGTTGTTAAAGACTGTTCTTGTTGGAAAGGTGCTCTGGGGCCTACATCTTGAGTTGTGAGCCTATTGTGGCAACGAACTTGAGGATACAGTTTGCTCTGTTCAGTCTCAGTGGGAATGGTCTTTCCCCCTGCTTTCAGTGCTGCCCATAGGCTAGCTGTATGAGACAAAGCTCCTGCTCCAGCTGTTTGCGAATGCTTGGACACTAATCAGGACACAATCTGTTGTTCTCTTCCCCTGTCCCAGACACGTGCGCCTATGTTACGGCTGGACTCTCCTCTCCATAGAAGACTTGCCCTTCTTGAACCTGGCCTGGGCCCTTCAGAAAGCTAGAGGGAGTCACTTCAAGCATCCTATGCATGGGAGAGCGGAAAATCTGATGCAGACCATTTTGCTGTTTGCGCTAGGAAAATAGAAAACACAAAGCTAGTCAAGTGGATCAATTCTGAGACAGACAATAGAGACCCTGGGTTGGGATATTTCAGAGACACAACTTTTTCCTTAGAGCTTTTAGAAGAAGCAGTTTGAAGATTTTCTTGGATGACTTTGTCTCTCTGGTGGCAATTAGAGAAGGCATTCAGCTTTCCAGAACCTTCTGCAAAGTAGCCTTTGTATCTGAAGCAGGGTGCCTTCCCAATGGCTAGGCTTAGGGATGCCTTCAGGGACCTAGTGTGTGGATCTGTGGTTCCAACTCACCATGATGACATGCGAGGAAGGAAAATGCTTCCATAAGTAGAACCTGCTGTCAGTGGCTGTACTCTGGCCCTCTGCTTCTATATGCCTCCTACACGAATATAATTTATCCATCAATATCATTCACTCTACCAGCTTTGTGTTCAGGACTCATTTTCCTGAGCCCATTCCCACCTTCCCCCGTACCCTTGCCACTAAATCATTATATTCAGGAAGAGAAGAACCCAGTGGAAAAAAAGACCTGTTTTTTTGTTTGTGTGTGTGTGTGTGTTTTAGACAGGGTCTCTGTCATCCAGGTTGGAATGCAGTAGCACCATCAGGGCTCACTGCAGCCTCTGCCTCCCTGGGCTCAGGCGATCCTCCCTCCTCAGCCTCCTGGGTAGCTGGGACCACAGGTGCGCATCACTGTGCTGGCTAATTTTTGTGTTTTTGATAGAGAGGAGGTTTCACCATGTTGTCCACACTGGTCTCGAACTCCTGAGCTCAAGTGATCCACATGCCTGGGCCTCCCAAAGTGCTGGGATTATACATGTGAGCCACAGTGCTGGCGGAGATCTGGTCTGAACAACATAGGGTAACTTGTGAGCTGAGGAAATGTCAGTAAAAGCATTTTAGGAACTACCTCTTGTAATTACCCACATTCTAAAAATTTAAAACAAAAACTGCTACTAGCTGATGCTGTTAGCTAATTGTAAGACAACAGACAAACACACTGCAGCCAGAAAAATCCCCACTGAGTTTGGGCAGCTGATTTCTCTAGCATCAAATGAAAGCTTTAGCTATTGCCCCTGAGGCCTGGCTGAGCAAGCCCTGCACCCGAGCCCTCCCTCTGTGTGCCTCCCCCCACCACTGTGGGCCACAGAGGGTGTTAAGTGTGTGTGTGTGTGTGTGTGTGTGTGGGTGGGTGTGGATGGGTGGGTGGGTGTGTTGGGGGGGATGGGGGCTGAGGAGAATGCAGGCACCCCAGCTCACAATCTTAGGCAGCTACAAACCCCACTCAGGACACCAGACCAGCATAATTCATCCCACACCTCACAGCCAGGGTGAATCCAGACTCAATGGAAAACAGTTTGGAGGCATTGTTTACAAATTAATTTCCCCCTCTAAATAGGCTGTTATAAGAGTGGACCCTTCTGCTTGCCTAGCCTAGGCCCACCTGTCACTTCGACTTCCTAACCAGTGGTCACACTGTATTGATCTTTTTAATCCCCTCTCTTTGAAACACAGAGCCAGCTGATGTGGAGCTCCTCAAAAGAAAGCCTCTCCCACTGCCTCTACCTCAACAGGTAGCTGCGGATCCGGGGCTAATTCCCTACTAAAAAGTCTTAATTGGCTTATGGGGAGCCTGAAAGATCTCCCTTGTGTTTACAAGGTGAAAGGAAATGATGGATCCCAAAAGCCCTAGTCTGTCTTTATCCATTTCTTGGTGGAAATCAGGTGCATTTTATTTTTTAACTGCTTTTGAAACGGGACTGGAGGCTTTGGAGGTGAGCGGGGGATAGTGTTTCACTTTAGTGGTTGAGCCACCAGGGAAAAGCAAGAAAAGCCCCAGAGACACCAATATTAGGCAAGAAACTTGGTGACTTAGTTTTTTTCTTAGTTTTTATTTACATGAAGCATCTGCAGTACAAACGTAAACTTTGATAGCTCATAATAGAATAAACTCTTTATGTACAAAAATACATTTTCATATGAATGAAGCATCTTGAATAAATTAAAGTACTCTCCAGCCCGGTGCCTGAATAGCTAAGCAAGAGTCTCCAGTTCTTCCTAGAGCGAGCCTGCAGTGGTGGGGGTCGGGATCCATAATGCATGAAGCCCACTCCTTGTCTCTCCTTTTTAAGCCTTTTCATTGTATTGTCAGCCGGCTCAAACCGAATTTTCATGCTCGTTTTTCTTCATTAGAGTTCTACAAATTGTAAAATTGACTTTTCACCTCGTCTTCAGGGGCTGATCTGTCCCTTTTCTAAATCACACTGAAGTGGTGGCTAGGGTCAGTTCTGAGCCAGCCACAAAGGAGGTTTTGTGGAGTTCAGAAAGTGCAAAGGAAAGGCAGTCTAGGGACGGGCAGGAGGGGCCCGGGCTGAGGGCTGGAGAAACAGACCAAGAGGCAGCCGCAGCGAGGTTGCGGCGACCTAAAAAAGCGGCTCAGGTATCCCCCGACCCCTTTAAAGCTCCCGCTTCCTCCCACCGCCTGGAGAAGGGGTCCCGAGGAGGCGGCAGCTGGGGCCCCATCTATTGCCTGCTGACTAGGGGGAGGGGGAAGGTAACGGTGTCTACAAAGGGCCTAGTGGTAAGGGATGAAACAAGGCGTCGTGTGGAGCAAGTCTGGGCAGGCCTGGGAAGGAGAAAACGGGGGTCGCCAGAGCCGTAGGTGAAGTCTTCGGAGGCGGCGGGGCTGCTGGGGTCAGAGAGCGGGGAGGCGGCGGCGGCGCTGGGAGAGGCGGCAGCACCTGAGCCCCAGGACTCCGCGTCGCTGGCGGGGCTTGGGGGTCCTGGCAGGCAGGGGACGCACTGCGGTGGCAGGAGGCGCTCCCGGGCACCGCTTCCGGGGAGCCCTTGATCCGCCAGGCGCAGTGTCTCGGCCAGAGCCCAGATGTAGTTGTAGGCGAAGCGCAGCGTCTCGATCTTGGTGAGCTTGGTGTCGTCGGGGAACGAGGGCAGCACGCTGCGCAGTGCGTCCAGCGCCGCGTTCAAGTTGTGCATGCGGTTGCGCTCGCGATCGTTGGCCTTGACGCGCCGGCTCCTGCGCAGCGAGTGCAGCAGCGCCTCGGAGCGCACCCGCGCCCGGCCGCGGCGCCGCCGCCGCTCCTGCTCCTCGTCCTGTGCCATTGGAACCTCCGACGATCGGGAGATACTGGGCGCGGCCCTGCGGACCGGCGCGGACAGCCCCGAGGCGGAGGCTGGCGGTTGGAGCCTGGCACAGTCTTCCTCATCGGTGAGGAAGCCGGACAGGTCACTGCTGCTGCTGCTGGCGCAGTCGAGGTCGGAGATGCAGTTCTCCAGAGGGGCTGGCATCGTTGCGCTGTGCAGGACCGACGGAAGGATAGAAAGGCGCTCAGAGCGCTGCAGCCCGGACTGAGGGCAGGGCCGCCAGGGCGCACTTACGTTCCCAACGGCCTGGGATTGTTACTCTGTGCCAGCTGCGGGCGCGAGAGCCTGGAAGGGCTCAGGGACGCACGGGGAACTTGGCCTCGCCTGCTCGCCTCGCCTGCAGGGGCCACGCGCCCGGCCGGTCTCCCGAGTGATGTCGCCGGCGATCAGATCAGCTCGTGTGAGCACCGAGTGTGGCACACGACCGGCCTCAGGACCCCTTAAGTATCCGGCGCAACAATGGGCGCCCCCCTCCCTTGCCACCTCCGCCCCCGCGGCAGCCCGGGTGAATGGAGCGAGGCGGCAGGTCATCCCCCGTGCGGCGCCCGGGTATTTGCATAATTTATGCTCGCGGGAGGCGGCCCCCGCCCCTCCCCCCACCCCGGAGTGTGCCCGTAATTACCGCCGGCCAATCGGCGGCGTCGCGCGGCCCCGGGAGTCTGCTCGGGCTAAGCTGGCCGGGGCGTCTCCAGGCAGTGAAACGGAGGCGGGGGCTGCGGGCGATTAGCGGCGGAGGCACGCTCCTCTCGGGGCGGGCTAGGCGCCCCTCGCTGGGGTGGGATGGGGAGGCGGGGCGCGATCGCGAAAGTGTGAGCCGCCCAGTGAGTAGTGGAGACCTGGAGGGGATTTGGAGCCTGGGTTCGCATCCCATCTCCAGCTGCTGAGTGTTCTTTGGACGGGTAATTTTACTTCTCTGAGCCTCGCTTTCCCCATCTGTAAAATTAGACACAAGTTTACCTGTGGAGGGTGATCGGAGATCATGTTTGTGGGACACTAAATACGCAGCACCTGCTGAACAGGGTGCAAACCATTTTCAAATAGACTGGAGAGAGACCATACCAGAGCCAAGGGAGCAGGGCAAGGATAAGTGTCGCTGCTCTGTCGAGATTGATGAAGAAACGGGAAGGACTCTTTTGACCTTCATCTGGGGGAGTACAGAGAGGAGAGTGGAAAGAGAATTGGGTGATTTCCCAGGATGCCTTGAGTCTTGGTTTCACCCTTCCCTTTTTCCCCTTCCCTTCTCCACCCTCCTCCACACCTCTGCCCCCAACAGTCACCCCAAGATTCTTAAGGTAACAGAAGCATGAGACTCCTTTTCTCTGGTGTTCCTGAGACCTTGCCCGCCCTATGCCCCGAGAATTCCGTTGCTCACCGTCTCTTGGAGCCCTGCTTGCAGCCTCTGTGGCCCTTTTCAGGGCGAGCCAGCCAGGGGATCCAGCTTCTCTGGCGGGAGAGAGAGCTGGCCCATGGCGGGCAGCAGGTGCACAGTGGAACCCCTTTCCTCCAAACCTCTTCCCACCTTTGGTGTCTTAAGCTCGCCTATTCCAGCAGGTCTTCCCTCTGCATGTCAGGAGTCACTTTTCTCTGGTGGCCTACACTCACCCAGGAGCAACAGAGGCCCAGACGTTGCCCAACTTTGTCTTGGGGGATAATAGTAAGGAACAGCACTGGGTTATAGGATGAGGGATTAAAAACAAAATGAGCAGCTTTCAGCAAAGTGCCAGCCCCCTCCCCCTGATCTCCAGGTGGTAGCCTCAGGTGGGAAGCCTGGCCTGCTGCCCTGGGAGCCTAGCTGACTCTGTGTGGGGGGGAATTGGCCTCTTTGTGGAAGGGGGCTGTGGAGAGGCAATGCCCACCTTGGCTCACTGACCAGCACTTGCCTTCTGGCTCAGGGGACTCTTCCCAGCTGTCCCCTTTCCCCACTGCACCCTGCAAGTACCCCTGACCTAGGCAGAAGGCTAGGACACAGTGATATATAAGGGCTTGAGATTTATTAGAAGTCACAGAAAGTGGTTTCAACCAGCTCACTCAGGAAAGGGCAGTTGTTGGCTGAATACCAGGGCATCTCAAGAACCCAAGGGCTCCAAGAGCATGTGTGAACCAGCAGGAGCACCAGGGTCCTCTCTCTGCCCCCGGCCTCTACTTCTCTGCCCACGTCAGCTTCCTTTCTTTGGACTGCCACAACAAAATTGCACAAACTGGGTGACTTAAGGCAAAGAAGTTCATTCTCTTACAGTTCAAGAGGCCAGAAGTCTGTAATTAAGATGTTGGCAGGGATGGCTCCTTTTTGGAGACTCTGAGGGAAAATCTGTTCCATGCCTCTCTCCCAGCTTCTGGTGGTGGCTCCTGGCCATCTTGGCTGTTCATTCATTGATTGGCAACTGCGTCCCTCCAATCTCTGCCTCCTTCTCCACGTGGCCTTGCCCTCTGTGTCTTTTCCTTCTTTGTCTCTCACAGGGACACTTGTCATTGGATTTAGAGCCCAGCTAATCCAGGATGATTTAATCTTGCAACACTTGCCTTAATTATATCTGCAAATAAGGTCCTATTCTGAGGTTCTGGGTGGACAAATCTAATGGAAATAGAATTCACTATTTCAACTCGCTGCAACAAACACTTTTCCAAATTCCTGGAGGAGAGAATTGGTTTGGCCAGTGTTACTTTTTTGGCTGACAGGTACCTGAAGAGCTTTCCTGTTGAGAAATTTGAATGCATCAGAACCCCTTCCCTATTCCTAGCAATTGGGGTGTGGCCATATGATTTTAGTACAGGCAATTGGCTGCCCCACTTGGAATTTAGGCTCAGAGCTGGTGACATCCAGAGTTCACTTGTTTCATGGCAACAACCCAGAAAAGCCAGTGACCAGTGGTGAAGGAGGTGGCCAGGAACCAGCGGACGTCTTGACTGAACTCTTCCCAGGGCCTGCGCTGCCTGCTTTCTGAGCCTGGTTCTCCAGCCTTCCTTTCGTTAGTGGGGCTTTTCCGCTTCAGATGGCCAGGATTAGTGTCTGTGGTTTCATAAATAAAACGCCAAGTGAAATCCTCAGGTTGCTGAAGCATAGAGACTTCTGCTTGTGTTATTTTGAAGTAATTCATTGGCTATGTTGATTGCCTGTGCTGGGCCAGGCACTGTGCTAGACACTGGGGTAACAGGAATGATAAACCTGGCTGATGAGGATCATGGGCTCTGAGTCTTGTAAGCCAGGGTTCAGTGCCAGCAGAATCTTTGGAGATTATTCATCTTTCCACTGCACCTCATACATGGGAAACTGAGGTGGGAGATGGGGAGGTCTTTTATCAGGTTACCTCAAGGATCACTGGTGGTCAAATTAGGCCAGACTCAGGAGTCCTTTCAGCCCCTACTCCATGTTCCTCCATCACCATCATCAACAAATACACACTGACAGCCCTGCATGCCGCCCTGCACCAGGGGCTCTGTGGAGTGTGAAGCAGGCCGATGGTCCTCAAGGAGAGGAGATGTGGCATTAGGACTAGAGAGGTGTTGAGGGCCTACTAAGGGAGTAGATCTGAAGAGCGTTGTGCACCTCCCAAAGGGCAGGCTTCTTGGCAGAGGGGGACTTGCAAAAACCTTGAATGCTGGATGGCATGCAAATAGACAATCTAGGTGAAAGAGAGGGCTGGGGGTTACTATAGTGGCTATGTGGGGGCTGGTCTGGAGGATAGGGTTTCTGGGTGGACCCAGTGGAAAGAGGGTAAGGGGGCAGTTGTGGTGGCCCTTGAATGGGCATGGTGGCCTTCCTTGTTCCATTCCGTTTCCTCCTCCTCTTGCTGCTGTCTCTGAGCAGGGCTGTTAAAGTTCTTCCAGTCATTCACTGTATAAGGACATCTGCTCGAGGGGCAAGTAAGGGCTGAAATCCAGCCTCTCTGCTGCCCACCAAACCATGCACCTGACATGGCCTACACCTGCCCAGAGAGGACACCATGTCAAATATGTCCAGAGGCACCTTGTGAGCCAGCAGTGGGTCTGTGCCTTCTCCTGCCATGCTCCCTTCCTTTTCCTGAACCTTAGAGAGCTGAGCAGGCAAGCATCCAAGCCTTGCCCTGCCTGCTCCTGGCTCTTGGGCAGGGCATGCCGCGGTTCCTTCTTGGCTGTTAGTGCCTACCTCTTGTGCTTTTTTATAAGTACATCTGCAGGGGCCCTCCTATAAGTGATCTACTGAGGATGGGGCTGAGCCCTGGAAGGATGAGAATGAAGGGGTAGCTTGAGGGGCCCAGAGCCTCTCCTTAAGAGAAAAAGGCCAGGCCACATTCAGAAGGATGTGCATGCTTGCCAGGGAAGATGAAAGTTTCTCCCGCTCCTTGAAGCCTTCCAAGCCTAGTACATGAGCATATCTGTGGAAACGGTCATTCTCAGAAGGTTATAGAATAGAAGGTTATGTGGGCATGTAATAAATCCAACCACAGCAGGCGCTGCCATGGTGAGCACCGCACCAGGTTTTCTGCCTGATGTGTGGAGACATCCAGCTGCCAATCTGCTGGGGGAGCAGGGGAGGGTAGGCCAGGCAGATGTTCCAAGGGACTAAGGATTAAGCCAGAGTTTCTTACACTGCGATCACCTGGGGTAGCAGTGATGGTGGGGTCCCCCCCACCCCATACCCCTGGAATTGGAATCTCTGCAGCAATTGCTGAAGTCATATTGACTGATACCCAGAGCCAATTTATTGACACTAGAATTGATATCTTGCATTAGCAACCACTCTTCTCTCCTGTGCTTGCCTCAACCCTTGAAGCGGGTCAGGTACATTTATGTGACCACCAAGAGGTGCTCCAAGGGCACCCCTGTTCCAGGCAGCCCTAGGGATCTGACTCAGGACCCCAGTGGGATGAGCAGGGAGGTGATTTTACTTCATTATCAGGAAGACCTTTCTGGCCTCAACACACCGATGAAGAAACAGCTTTCTTGAGAGATGAGAGGAGGGACTCTCAGAGTGGAGCAAGGCGTTGGATGCTTCCAGGGTCTTAAGAGACTTGGTTTATTATTATTTTTCTAAATAAAGGCCAAAATAGGGGAGAAATGGTGGTAAATTATAAAAGTTTACATATACTAAATCAATGTGGTTAACAAATAAAAATACAAAGGAATCTGTGCTGTTCACAAGGCAGTTTCAGGATTTTAAAGTGACCATCAAAATTATAGTGCCTGTAGGCATGGAGATCCAGGGATGGTTCAGACTGGAATTCATGGTGGAGCATCTTCCCCCACTTTCTCAGTGTCTCAGAGACTATGTGTATGACTTTATTTGGAGTTAGTGTCCACAGCCTTCCAGCCCTTTTGTGGATGCAAGGCTGAGCCAAACAGCCTCCTTGTTGGTTCTCAGAAACCCTTCAACCTGGGGTTGAACAAATGAAATTTTAGACATGCAGTAACCGGAACTAGTGGGAGAGGTTAGTCCTGTCATAAGAAGTACTGAGATGATAATCTGAAGGGGCTAGGGGTAGGGGACACCATCACATTTCACACTTTTCTTCCTAAATTGTTTTAGCTCAGACAGATTATTCTCTGTCCCATCCAATCAGTTAGACAGAATGTTAATTTCAAGAGTGCTGTGGCACTTACATGTAGACCTGAGTTTTGTGGGGTTTCAAAGCAAAGTTGTTTTGTTTTTTACAGTACACGTGAACTCTCAGCTGCAGCTTATGACAGGAGAGGTGAATGTTGTGGGCACCTTACTCAGCCACTCACGTACTGGGGACAGGGGAGTCAGTGCACTGCACCAAGTTTATGAGGCCACTGGGCAACGCTGATATTTCCAGCGGCATCCTTGATAGGAAATTTTACTCAAAGTGGTGTTGCGGAGAGGGCCACCTTTATAAACAAGACGGCTTGATTTCGATGATGATGTTCTTTCTGAAGCTATCTGGAGGGGGGTTGCATTGGTTTCGTGGGTGGCATTTCAGAAAGAAAATGTTGTAATCTTTATAGAAAAAACAAAGGAAAAAAAAGGTGCAGTTTCTCAGTAGGAAGGGATGAAGGATGAGCTCAGACACAGAGCTTGCAGGTTCCTTCCAGTGCATCAGGGACACCTAAAGATGTGCAGCAGTTGGGTTTCCCGCATAAGAGAAGAAGGGTGGGGCTGGAAAAGAGAAACAATTCCCTATTTTCTTTACTGATGACCCATGACAGTTGTGGAAGGGGGGCAAAGGGAGGGGGGGGAAATGAGGCAGGAGTGGGGAAACAGAGGGGTCTTTCAGTGACAGAGCAAGGAAAATGGCAAATTATCCATGGTTTCTAGAAATCCGTGGAGGCCCCCTTGGCCCCTGCCCTGCTAAATACAGTGCCGTCTGTATGCATTTCCCAATTCAGAGATGTCGGCTTGAATATTCCTCAGCATTGTCTGCTGATGGGTTCGGTGGAGTGCAATCTGCCTGCAAGTGGGATGAGTCCTGGGCTCCAGGGGAAGCCCTGGCGCACGTCTCCTTTATTCTGTGCTGTGTCCAAAATGCCTCCCCAGGTGACACCGGGCAATTCTGCAGCCAAACATATTATTTCCACAAGCATCTGTGAAGTCTGATTGGGGTTCTCTAGCCTGCACTGGTGTAGGGGGACAGCATGGGCTTGGGCTGGCCAAAGTTGGAAGTGCGTTTGTGGTTAGGGCCAGTCTTGGGTGAAACAATGTCCTTTTTGTGCCCAAAGGCGAGTGAAGGAGGTGACGGGGGTGTGCACGCTTGTGCAGGGAGGGCCCATGAAGGAGGGTGCAGGCCCTGAACTGAAAAGGGGACAGGTGGAGGTGATTGCCCCTTCCCTCCTTGGCAGTGAGGCCTGGAGTCATTTTCACATCAGCTACTAGAAGCTGCAGATCCTTCCAGACCCACCTCCAAAGCCTCTGAGTTTGGCTATCTTAGAGTTCTTGAAGTTAAATTTCTGGGCTCAGATAAAAACAAAACCCAAACCATCGCCCCACTGTTGCTGTCACTGGGTTTAGCTCCCCCACAGCTAGGCTGCACCTGCCACAGGAAGTTGCTAAAGCTAGGGTGAATTTTCCTGAGCGGTTTAATTTTGCCAGCTTCATGTTTTTGAATTCTTAAGAAGGTCTTTAGTAGAGATTAAAAACACATCCCCCTTCCCATCCCTGGATGATTGTGGGTCAAGTGTGGGAAAACTGTGGAGGGTGTTTTCTTCTGTGTGTACAAAAGAAGTCACAGTGAAATGTATCCTAATGGAATCTGACTATTGGTTTATGGAAAGAATTCAGAAATTAACACAAAAATTGCTAAGTGTTTTCTTTTGCTTTTCTCTAACACTCAGCTACATAAATTCATGTTGGGTTCAAACACAAATGCATTTTGTTTGTAGTAATTAAAATGTTTTAATGAGACAACCATAAAATCCACCATTAATTATTTTATTTCAAACACTTCTGCCTTCTTTTGAACCAGGTCTATTTAGAAATAGTTTAGAGAGTAGCCTGCAGTTTTATTCTTTCCTCTGCATTATACACAGGAGTGGAGAAGTCATTTATAAATAATTACACAATGTTTTGGGTCTTTGGGCTTGTATAATATATCAAAGCGATTAGTACACTTATTGTTCCATTGTAAATGCTTTTTTTCTCCTTTCAGTTTCACTTGCCTTGTCTTCTAGCTAAACCTTTTTCGGGAAATCTTTTGTCTTCTTCATTCTTTTTGCTTGTTACAGTCCAGGAGCATTCTTCTTATTCAAACACTCGCAGCAGGGGCAAAGAAAGCGACTTCGGCCGCATCTTAAGTTTTACCATAACTTTCTGGCATTTTCTTTTCTTCCAGTTTTCCCAGACTACCTAGGGGCAGTGAAGAATTATAACATACATGAATTATTAGTACTCCCCCTCGAGTTAAAGGGGGAGGAAAGCGCCTCATTTTCTATGCCCCCAAGGGACAGACCAAGCGGGCGGCCTCTAAACAAAGTATTTATTACTTTGCATCTCTTTGGGACGCCGGCCGCGCCCCCACCCTCGCCGCCACCGCTTCGGTTTCGCTCCGGCCGGGGAGAGCCGATGTTTCTGGATTTCTTTTATGGAGCCACAAATAAAGGCTCCCCGGGCTGGAAGAAGGGGGTTCCCCTCCACCAGAAGTCTTGAGCCAGCGACCCTCGCGCTGTGGCTCTTCCTTCGGCGGGGGCCTCGGAGAGCCCGGAAGGGCGCTCAGGGGGACGCGTGGGCACCGCCGCGTGGGCGCCCTGACTCAGCGCCCGCGTGGAGCGAGAGCCGGGACTCGGGACCTGCAGGTTCCGGTTCCTCGGTGGGGTCGGCTCGCCACCGGAGCCGCGTGAGGGGATTAGGGCCGCACGAGAGGCGACCGCGCCGCGGCCTCCAGCCACGTGAGCACCGACACGGCTTCAAACGTCCCCCAACGCACTAATCCTTGTTATCCGACTGGACGACCGCAGCCGTGCCGGCACCCGGCCTGCCTCCTCCGCCTGGCTGTGGGCGAGGAGTGCGCCTGGCTCCGAAGCCCCTGGCACGGATTTGGGGCCAACGATGACGATTTATCCCACCACAGCCACATTCCTGGGACCCCCGGGGCACGGTCCTACAGTCCTTGGTGACCACTGCGCCTGCATGCAAGCAGTGGGAAAGTTGTTGCACTTAGAACACTGCCACCGCAGCCGGGCGCGGTGCTCACGTCTGTAATCCCAGCACTTTGGGAGGTTGAGGCGGGCGAATCACCTGAGGTCAGGAGTTCGAGACCAGCCAGACCAACAGGGTGAAACCCCCGTCTCTGCTTAAAAAAAAAAAAATTATCTGGGTGTGGTGGCGCGCGCCTGTAGTCCCAGCTACTCGGGAGGCTGAGGGCAGGAGAACTGCTTGAACCCGGGAGGTGGAGGTTGCAGCGCCACTGGACTCCAGCCTGGGCAACAGAGAAAAAGAAAGAAAAGAAGAGAAAAGAAAACTGCCACCGCACCCAAGAGCTGTGATGGAGAATAAGGATGAATTCTGGAGGGAAATCCGGCAATACGGGCATTGGCACTAAAATAGGATTTTCCTTAAGGAAACAACAAAGATGGCTGGAAGAATGGAGTATGAGGGAAGAAGTCCACTGGAGAGGCGCAGATAGTTCCCTCTGGGCGCCTTCCGAGGCTGGGAGGGCATTCAGGCCCCCGCCCCTTCCCGCCACAATCTGTCGGGACCGGCCGCGTTTCCATAGGAAGGGTCGCGCCGGCGCCTTGGGAGCGCTGAATGGTCGCTCGCGGTCGGGCGGGCGCGCACGCCCCGCAGCCCGGGCTGGATTTGGCCGCATTTGCATAGCAGGTGCTGATGCTTGTGCATTCTTACTTAAAGAAGTTTTAATATGGGATAAATTACCAGGAACTAAGGGCTGACGTGGGCGGGAAAAAGGAACGGTGTCGCCAGCCAGTGTTCTCGCCGCCTCCTGGCCTGGAAGGAGAGGAGGGGCAAGGAGAGAAATGCGAAGTGAGATTCGATTTTAAAAGTCGTCTCCTTAAGAAGCTACAGCCTCTTCCCCTATCGCCCCTAAAGGAGCAAAGAGAAGACAGGAGGGAACTTTAATCAACCCCGATTTTAAAATCTGTTTTGCCGCGAGTAAACCAGTAATCCCAGGGATAGTAATACGATTAACCAGAGAAGATCTTTGAGTCAGAAAGTCTGGCCGAGTTTAAAATGTTAATCCTGGCCCTAATCCGCCCGGTTGGCGGGGTAGAGTGTTGCACCAGGAGGAGAGATTGTGTTTTCTTCCCCTGCCCTTAAAGAAACATCCGCGAGGCTCCGCACCAGCCTATTTCTAGATCAGAAGGATTCCTTCCCTGGAGTGCGCTCCCAGGGCTGGCGGCCTCAGGGCCACAGGGGGCCAGGGCGTGCTCTGCACAGGCAAACCAGGGCCCTGTGGCTGCCTGGGAATGGCGCTGGCCTCCGGGTTAATTCCAAGTGTTTGGAATCTTGCAAAGGCTTGGAGCAAAGTGGAGTTTGAAAGTGGTGGGATTTTGAAGAGATAGAGGCTGGGGTGGCTTTCTTGGCCCTGCCTCCAAAATTCCCTTTGAACTGAACACATGTGTATCCTCAGGGACAACCTGGTTTTTAAGGTTTTCAGGGTCTTGTGGACTGGGAAAGGGGAATGGCAACCTCACACTCCAGCTGCCAGAGTGTGGGTCTGCTTATTGGCTTCATGGGAGAAATGTCTGGTCTGGGGATCCCTGAGAAGTCTCCAAATACTTGGGGTCCTGCAAGGGGGCCCGCGTAAAAGAGGTGGACTTAGCATGAGCACTGCTACCCCAGGGTCTCCATACTGACATGCTGTCAGACTTCTGGGGCCAACAAGCCACCTGCTGTTGCTGAGGCTCTTAATTCCTTTGGCCTCTGGCACAGGACCCTTCCTCCTCCCCCTCCTGGGCCCACACACCGCTTTTTAGGGTTCAGCCTTCTCTGATCGCTGGTGGTTCCTCTCTCTGGCCCAGTTGGACAACATTTTGGGGCGAGTTCGCACCTGGATCCTGCGGCAGACCTCTGACTTGCCCAAAGTGCTTCCCAACATGCCTGTTTTCCCTGGAAGGCAGTGTGAGATGCCCAAATGGACCATATGGTTTGGAGCGAGAGCCTTGGAGCCTACAGACAATGGGGAAGTGAGAGGCCCAGGTCAGTGGCGGAGCTCGAGAGGCTGCAAACCTCCCTTTCAGCCTAATGAAGCTGTTGTCTGGGGGTAATGATGCAAATGCCTGGGCCCTTTCTTGCCTGTGATAGTCTAGAACGTGATTTGTCATACAATCTGAATCTTTGGGAGGACTTTAGACAGAACCTCCCCCCAAAGATGGGAGATGAGCCATATGTGCACTTTGCATCTGAAGTGGAGGTGGGGGAGGGGGGAGGGGGAGGCCCCGCCCACCGCGACTTCCCTGAAGGACAGCGTTCTGGCTGGGGACTGACAGCCATGAGGACTAGGACGTAGACCCGGATGAGCCTAGGGCTGCCTGACCCTGGGGGCTCATGAGTGGGTGCAGTGCCACAACCTCTAATCACAAATTAGCAGTGTGTGTTGGAAAAATGTATGAACGATCTGGATATGCTGAGTGGGGTGGTCGTTGCTGCCCCTGCATTCTTTGTATCCTATGCTGGGATAGAGAGGACAGAGAGGACATTCTGAAAGAAATACTTAATGGCAATGCTTACATTTCACTGCGCTGAGTGCCCCGCTGATGCTAACTGGGGCCGGGATGAACGCCTTACGGACTATTCTGAAGCAGAAATAGTAAAAGAAAAGCAGGGACCAGGTGACAGACAGCAAGGTCTGGGGCAGGTGGGGACGAGCGAGAGGGGAAGATACAAACCCAGGTTAGGCGGATAGAAGGAAAGTGGCAAAGCAGCTGCAGTATGAGAAGAGGAAGGCCAGCATTGCTCCTTATATAAGGAAGAGAAGCAATTCCCCATTGCAGCCCCAGCTCTGGGCACTGTGAGCTCACCTGAAGTCTGGGAACAAAAGGACATTACTCATTATCAATCTAAGTCAGCCAGGTCACAGTGGAATGAATCAATCCAATAGCCCTCTTCTGGGGAGTGGGAGGAATGCAATAAGAGAAGCACCAGCGCCCCACCATGACTGGAACCGGAATTGCAATGACAGTGAGTGCTGGGGAAAATGTGTCTATGGGTGGAGTCTACAAAGATGACCCCTCCACATCTGCCCACAGATACCCCTTCCTCTTCTGCACCACCCTCTTCTGCACCCTCATTGCCTGGCAGTGCCTAGCTTTCTCCAGACGCCTGTTTGCATAAGCATGGGGAGTGCCCAGGGCCAGGGTGCTCACCTTCTTACTTCTTGACTTCATCATCATCACCATCATCATTCATATCCTTTGAGTGCAGTTGATGCTCAGAGGATATTTGTGGAGGGGAATGGCTTTGTGCATGGGCACCAAGTGTTCATGCTGCATGGGTGCTGACATGGTGTGGATACATGCGTGCACATACATAGCCCTTCCTCACCTTGAGGGGGAGAAGGGCATGGGGAGTTGGGTTGCACGACTTCTCCAGGATTACTCCACCTCCTGTAACCTGAGAGTTGGCCCACAGGTTGGCACCAGCAGCCCAGGCTCTCTCTGAGTGCTCAGCCCTTGGCTAGAAGAGGGCTTTCTGGATGGGTGTTTGTTCACCCATTCTGTGGTGGTGTAACTTTAGGAGATAAAAGTGGAGGGGAATGGGAAATGGAGGCACCATAATTCGAGGAGGCGAGGTCCCTAATTACCCCTGCTGGCGGTGGGCGTCGGGCAGGGGCAGATCGGAGCCACGCCTTTGCTGCTTCGGATCACTCCCATGGCCACAGTAAGTTGTCGCCAAGCTCTGCCAAAGTCCTGGCCACATGATGCTCTTCTGCTCCCTCAGACGCCCCCACTGAGGGAGAGAGAAGGGAGGAGTAGCTCGCGGTGACAATACCAGCTCTCAAAACCACAAGCTGCTCACTGCAACACCTGCTACCACCAAGAAAGAGGCGTCCTGGCGTGGGGAGCTGGGAGGTGGCTCTCTTAGGGTTCAGCGCAGGGTGTGGTGGGGGGGCTGGGAACCCAGCAGGACCAAATTTCCTGCTAATTTGAGGGCTACGCAGAAAACTTTGTTTAGAAAACAGGAATCTTTCTAGAACATCCCAGTCTTCCTTCTTTCTGGCTTTAACAAGTATGTCTCAGGTGCCTGTGTGCATGAGCACCAGGAGTGCCCAGTGTCCGTCCGTCCCTTACTTCCTGACTCCATCATTAGCTTCACCATATTTGTGTAAAAACTATTTGTGAACTAGTTTTGTGAGGGAGACATTCAGCTAAGCCCTCAGTATGTGGGATTTTATTAAATCCATACACAAACATGCGACTGGTGTATTTTTGTCTGCCTTTTAAATATGGGGGAGACTGAGGCTCAAGGAGGTTAAGACTCATGTCCAAGATCACAGGGCCAGCAAGCAGCAGAGCCAGGGATGGACCTCGGGGCTCTCTGGCTTCAGTGCCCATGATCTTGACCATTCACCATCCTTCTCCTTCTTTATGTGAACACACGCTCTGTGGCCAGCTGCAGCAAGTGCTGGGGCTGTGGGGATGGAAACCAGGAGGGCAGCCCTCAGCTGTGGAGGTGGGTGGGGCTCTGTGGAGAAGGTGGAGAAGGTCTGTGCTTGTCTGCAGGTTGGCTGCCCTTGTGGGGAAGGGCCTGACTATGAGCACACAGGAAACTTTGTTGGGTTTGGAACTGGTCTCTGTTCCTGTCATCTTGGTGAGAATTGGGAGGCCTGGGTTCCCTCTGCTACCTGGAGAAACCCCTTTTTAAGCCTCATCTTCTGAATCTCAAAAAGTGATGATGGGAGTGGGAGGTGGAGGGGTATAAGGCATCCTCCAGAGCCTTGGAGAGCAGCTGGAGATCTCCAGGATCCTAGGAGCAGCACTGCCCTCACCTGAGATCTTGGGGGAGTCAACTCCGTGTGTGTATTAAATTATCTGCTCTCCAATCTGGTTTCCGTACGCACACAGTAGACCGAGTTTATGAGGGGCCCAGAGAACTAAAGCTGGCAGCTTCTCTAAGCATTGGAGGGAACAGTCTGTGTGGTGTTCATGGTTCTAGAGTTTGTGGGCTGTCCTGAGCGTCTTGTCTCTATGTTCTTGCAGAACTCAGCATGACCTTGGCACCAAGAGATCCTCTGTTGCATATGTTCATTGATTCAGAAGTTGTTCATTCTGTTCTTTCATTCATTCATTGCCATGTGGTTTAGTCAACTTTTTCTGGGAAAAAGACACTTAAATTCTCCCCTAAAACCCTTCAAAGGTTTTCTATTACACTTAGAATAAAATACCTCTGTGCCTTTATTCTTTAAGTGTGGTTAACAAGGCTCTGGATCACCTGAGCCCTGCCCACCTGGGAGGAAGGTGGTATATCAGCCTCCTCTCCGGGTCCTCCCTCCTCTGCCCTCTGAGCTCAGCACACTGGCCTTCTCTGCATCCTTCACACTCCCCGGGGCTTTGCACTTGTGCTTCCTCCTTCTGGAGAGCTCCCTGCGTTGTTCCTTCTCAGCCCCCAGGTCTGGTCTCAGAGGTCCTCCTGATCCTAGCCTAAGCCACCCTTCTGGCCCCAGCAGTCACCTCCGTTGCATCACACTATCTCCTCCAGCACGTTAGGTGGGAGCAGTTTTTCGATTTGCTTACCTGTTCCTTGTCTGCGTCTCTGACTAAACAGAGGTGGCAGTACCTTGTTTAGCTTATTACCCCCATTGTCAATGTCTAGAACAACGCTGGCCGCAGGAGAGGTGCTCAATATGCTTTGTCATTGAATGCGGACATGGATTGAATGTGTTTAAATGATAAAGTGACTGCCCTGCCATGACTTATGGAAGCTGGGAAGCTCCAGAAAATCCGTCTGAAGGTGAGAAGGAAGCATGTGTGAGTGATTCAGCTCCACATTTGTGAAGCTGTTGTGCTTCTAAGTGGGGTGTGTCCAAAGTGAATGTGGGGGCACGAGGACCTTTTCTGACTTGGTGGACAGAACATGGAAGGCCTGACTTCCATAGGGTGATTTTGTGTCCAGCATGCACCCATGGAACTCTCTGAATCACATCGTGTGTGCTCAGAGGAGACCTCTGCACCTGCCAGAGTAAAAATGTCTCTTTGTTATGAAAGACAGCCAGGCAGGCAGCTCCTCACAATGTAGGAACGGACTTGGGCAGGGTTTCCAGTCCACATTAGGATGCTCACCAGGGCCAGGGAAGAGGAGGGCCTCCTCAGAGCGAGAGGGCAGAGAGCAGTGGCTGAGTGCTGGACACACCTGGGTCACAGCCATCAGCAGCGAGAGCCCTGGAGCTGGGAGTGCCACTTGGGAGCACACCTCCGTCATTCCCAGGAAGCACCCCAAGGTATACTTGGGGGGGGGGGGGAGTGTGAGGGGCTCTGGCCCCGATCCCAAGTCCTCAGCAGCCCTCTGAGTTAATCCTTAGACTTCGCACTTAGACTTAGACTTAGCACTCTAAGTCCTAGCTCTCCCCCCGAGCACTGGTGGTGGGTTAGTTGAGGGCTGGTGGGAGAAGATCCCACTTCTACCCTCAGAGAGGTGGCAGTCGGCCTGGGGGAGTGGAACAGGAGCATGCCAAGCAGCTGGTGAACAGGATTCAAGTGCAGCTCCGCTTACACGTGGCCATTCATTCGCCTGACACCCGCCAGTCACTGATGTACCTCCCAGGGGCCAGGGACACTGTGTGCAGTGCTGGGAAACCAGAGGAAACTTCATACAGCTGCCGTCTGGAGTTCACATCCCCATGGGAAAACAGACCCCAGTCACATAAATACACACTTCTGATCACAGCAAATGGCAGCGAGTGCTAAATATACAGGGTGCCATTGTGGGGAAAATCAGGAGAGACCTACCTCAGCTGGGGTGGCAGGGAAAACTCTGAGATGACCTTGAAGCTGAGATCTTGAAGGATGAGAAGGAACCAGCCATGGGGTGAGCTAGAGGGAGAGCATTCCAAGCCAAGCACTAGCAGGTGCAGACTCTGGAGCAGGTATGAGCTTTTAGTGTGGGAAGAACTGTGGAGGACCAGTGGATATTAAGAAAGCCTTCAGGCTGGGCACGGTGGCTCACACCTGCAATCTCAGCACTTTGGAGGGCCGAGGCGGGTGGATCACCTGAGGTCCGGAGTTCAAGACCAGCCCTGCCAACATGGCGAGACGCCATCTCTACTAAAAATATAAAAATTAGCGGGGTGTGGTGGTGGGCACCTGTAATCCCAGCTACTCAAGAGGCTGAGGCACGAGAATCACTTGAACCCAGGAGGCAGAGGTTGCAGAGTGAGACTCGGTCTCCAAAAAAAAAAGAAAGAAAGAAAGCCTCCAGGAGCAGGATGCAGACACCTTTGAACAGACAATGCACAGCCACATAACATGGACAAGAACACGTGTCTACTAAGCACTTACCATGTGCTTGCCTAGCTCTGTGCAGATGTTGCACACAGCACCTCATTTCCTCCTCATGCTGACTCCACAAGGTGTGCGCTCTTATACTCCTGATTGTGTTGAGGGCAATGGAAGCTCAGACAGGCGAAGTCAGTTGCCAGAGGTCATTGGGAGGTGGCATCAAGTTTTGAACATAAGTCTGATTCAAAAGGCCAAGTTCATAACCCCTAGGTGATCTTGTCTCCCCGTATACAGGGAGACGATACAAACTGCCACACACCTGCTCGATGCAATAGGACGGAGGAGAGGTGATGCTAGAGAAAATTGCAATGAGGACCTTGGGCTGTTGGAGGGATGGTGTATAGAGCTGTGTGGACAATTATACAAACCAAAGTCATCACTGAAGCCACACCCCACCGTCAGGAGCTTGCTCTCTCAGGAGGCGCCGTGCAGTAGAGCTAGTGGCCTTAGCTGTCCAGAGGTGGAGAGCATCGCCACCTGTTGGTCGAAAAGGGTATGGTCGCACAACAACTTCCGTTGATCTGTCACCAATGAAGTGTTCATTGATCACCCATTAGGTACAGGACCCACAGTACTGGCCTGTATGTGAAAGATTGTGGGAAGAGGAGCGGGATGAGAGGTGGGGGGAATGCAGGAGAACTTGGAAGCATAGCTCTGCCTCGCAGAATGGAGCGGGGTGAGTTGGAGCCTGGGCCACCCACTTCCATCCTTTCTCGTGGTGCCTAAAGAGCTGTGAAAATAAACTGAAGGTGGAGTGTGGAAGAAGTGAGGGACCTGGATTGACCTGAGAAGCTTAGACAAGCTCCATCAAACAGGCAAAACCCTAGCAAGCAAGGACTTGGAAAAGCAAAATGGGATTTCTGCACACCTGTGAAATGATGTCTGTACAAGCTATTTGCTGCAATGCTATTTGAAATATAAAAGTTGGGAATGGCCCATGTGTCCATCAGTAGAGGTGTGGTAGCATGAAGCACATTACGTCCATGTAAAGGAATGCTGTGTAGCTGTAAAAAATGAGCGGGCTCTTGATGCATTGATATGGAAAAGTCTCCAAGGTGTATTGAAAGAGCAACAACACAGCCGTTTCTCTCCACCTTGATTCCAAAGAGGTGGTTTTGCTGCTTCTTTTACAGGAGGAGAGGTCACAGTCTGGTTGGGAGGGTCCCCTGATCTTCCGCCCATACCCTGCCTCCATCATCTGCCACTGACTCAGGTCTGGCCCTGTCTATCCATATGAGCAGCAGCTACTGCACTTCTGGTGCAGAGAGTGGGGTTGGAACCCTGCCCTCAGTTCCCATGAAACTCAGCTACCTGTCATTACACAGGGCATGATGCGGGGGAGCCTCTTGGGCTATTGCTCCTGCTCCCCAGCTCTCATCACTAGGCTGTATTTACCTATATGTGAAATGAGAGGATTGGGCAAGGTGACCCGCTGGAGGCCTTCCAGAATTTGGTCCCTACAACTTTGGTGTTGAACACTTTAGAAAACTTATGACATGTCTCAGAGAATAGAGTCCAGTGATATTGCGGTGGGTGTGGCCTCCCCCTCTTCTGTTACGGTAAGAATGGCCTCCCTCCGGGCCTCAGCTAGAGAGAGTGTGGCTCCATGGAGAGAGTATTAGATGGGGGTGGGGACAGAGGGGGTGCTAGTCTGTGACTTTGCCCCTTCTGGACCTCAGCATCTTTATCTGTCACCAGGAGGTGGATGGACAGGGCCCTCCCCAGCCCTGCCTTTGTTAGAGGCCTCCCTGGTTCTGTGGTGGCAGGTCTTCTAGCTCAGCTGCCCCTGGCCAGCCTCTCTCCCCTCGGCCTCCCAAATGAGCTTGCTAACATTTGTCGTGGGAATGAGCTGGAACTCTGCATCTGTGCAAGTGTCCTGCTGATTAGCTGGTTACTCAGTAAGCGTTCCATAAAGGGAGGCCAGGAGATGCAGCAGGGATGGGCTATAATTGAAACTTTAACATTATCTCCAGGGAATTGGTGTATAAATAAAAATGACAGGCTGGAGAGAAGCCAGGTATCATGTATCTTTAAATTGGCCTCTGTTCTAGACCACACCATATTATGAATTAATATTTTTAAAAACACTGACAAAATCTCATGGATCCTGTGGCAAAATCTCATTATTTTTGCAGGAGTTCAAATCATTTATTGATTGCACGTAGACTAGAGATGTTGTAACATTTTGCTTTGGCATTTTGTTCTCTTGAGGACCTCAGCGGATGGGCGTGGTTGTTGTCTGAGGGCCATTGACGAGCTCTCTCCTAACCAGTGGGCCCAGCTGCTGGGGATCTTCTAGAAGTTGATACACACTATGATCCCAGGTGGGACTCTGGCTAAACTTCCTCACCAGGCACAGCATTGAAAGGGAGTGAAGGAGGAGGAAGCGAAGGTGTCCCATGAACCTGTAGGTAACCTCTTTATTTGGAGCATTTCCAAACCCTGCATTCACTCTGGAAATCATTTGCCACTTCTAGGGAGCTGTTTGAGCAGCCACGAGGTGGAGCTCACTGCCTGCCTCCCAAGGGCTCCTCTTCATTCCGGGAAGCCTTTTCCAGAGGGGGAGGGCTGGGAGGTGGAAAGAAAAGCGCCCAGAGGGCAGCTCGCCACCTTTCCATGCCCCTGTTCCTTGATGAGGATTGTAGAATCTCTGCCTTGAAGGAAATCTCTCCTTGACACTCAAAACAGATCCTTGCCTTTCTGCCAAGTTAGCAGGGTTTTCTTTCTTCTTTCCATCCTTCCTTCTCCTTCCCTCTCTGCCTGCCTGCCTTCCTTCCTTCCTTCCTTCCTTCCTTCCTTCCTTCCTTCCTTCCTTCTTGGTAACTGAAGCTTGGAGAGGGTGGGTGCCTTGTTCTCAGAGCCAATCTGGGGCAGTGTCCAGCTCCCAAGTCTACAGTTTCTCCTAGTATGAGTTTCTCTTTGTGTTAAGGTGGCTTTGGTATTTTCCTCAATGGATCGCTACATTGCATGATTCCACAAGGCATCTTTTTTTTTTTTTGCAAATGGTGCTCCCTGAGGTCATGTAAACATGGCGATCAGAGTTATTGTCCTGCCAAATGGAGAACTCTGTACTTAGCAGATACTCTAAATACGTAAAGAAAGAAAATTACCGCTATTAAAAAAGACCTGCTTCCTTTTAAAAAAGAAGTATAAGCACAGGAATAAAAACCAGCCAATATGAAAGGGAGTATAATTAACAGAAAGTCAGGCCAGGTACGGTGGCTCACGCCTGTAATCCCAGCACTTTGGGAGGCCAAGGTAGGAAGATTGCTTGAGCCCAGGACTTCCAGAAAGAAAGTCTCTCTGCTGATTCAGCTGTCTTCCCTGGAGGCAACCAGTTACTCTGGGGCTCCTCCAGAAATGCATAGGCTTGAATGTGCATAGAATTGTGGGTGCTTTTCACTTTATTTATTTATTTATTTATTTTTGAGACAAGAGTCTCACTCTGTCGCCCAGGCTGGAGTGCAATGGCGTGATCTTGGCTCACTGCAATCTCTGTCTCCCGGGTTCCAGCGATTCTTCTGCCTTAGCCTCCGAAGTAGCTGGGATTACAGGTGTGCACCACTGCACCCAGCTGATTTTTGTGTTTTTAGAAGATACGCGGGTTTCACCATGTTGGCCAGGCTGGTCTCAAACTCCTGATCCCAGATGATCCATCTGCCTCGGCCTCCCAAAGTGCTGGGATTACAGGCGTAAGACACCATGCCTGGCCTGCTTTATTTTATTTTATTATTTTTTTGCAAAACAATTGACAGCATATTATTCTGGCTATAGAGTACCTCCAGGGCTCCTCTCTACCCTTCACACCCCTGCACCGTGCCCCTGAATGCAGATCCAAGTGGACTTCACTGGGTGACTCCCTCACCCTCTTCTCTCAGGCGGGTTGACTTCCTGGTTTTTGTGCTGTGAATTTTACTCGTATGGCTGATTTCAAGCTACCAACAATGTAATAACTAGCTCACCAAATGACACTGACATGAAACAGTCGGCTCTCACAGGCTGCTGGAGCTGGCCCCAGAATATCATGGCCTGTCCTTTATTAAATGATCTTGAATTGCCCTCCTTGAGCATATCATCCATATTTCCTGCCAGGATTCTGACTGATACACCAAATGCACAGTTCTGCACCTTAACAATATGTCTCAAGGACCCTTACATATTAGAACTATCAGATCCACCTTGTTTCTCTTAGTGGCTGAATAATTTTCCATTGGGTAATTCTTTATTTTTTTGAGACGGAGACTTGCTCTGTCTTCCAGGCTGGAGCACGGTGGTGTGATCTCGGCTCACTGTGACCTCCGTCTCCCAGGTTCAGTTCAAGTGATTCTCCTGCCCCGGCTTCCATGTAGCTGGGATTACAGGCATGTGCCACCATACCTGGCTAATATTTTTGTATTTTTAGTAGAGATGGGGTTTCACCACGTTGGCTAGGCTGATCTCTAACTCCTGACCTCAAGTGATCCACCTGCCTTGGCCTCCCAAAGTGCTGGGATTACAGGTGTGAGCCTGGGATTACAGGTGGGTGCCCAGCCCATTGGGTAAATTTACAATTTATTTAACCATTTCACTATGAATGTGCATTTAAATGTTGCCAGTCTTTTGCTATTGCAAGTGTATAATGAATCTCCTCATTCATATGCCACGTTAAATATGTGCATATAATTAGAGATAAATTCCTAGAATTAGAATTTCTAGGTGGAAGAGATTTGCATTTAAAACTTGGTAAGTGTTGCCAGATTCCCCCTCCAGTCAAGATTGTACCAATTTGCCAGAAATGGTGAGTGAAAATACCTCTCTGCGCTACCTTCCCCAATATATTGTAGATGTTGACCATTTAAACCAACCAGGCTAAAAGCAAAGCCTGCCTAAGTGGGGACTGTCATCCTCAGAGGGTATGCCCTGATTTGTTTTGAGGGGAGGATAAACCGACTCATGGCTCCCTTCCTTCTTCAGAGACTGCGGGGGAGAGAAGAGAGCCAAAGACTGTGAAGTTAAAAAAGATGCTTTAAGATTATGTGTCAGTGGTCTTTAGCTTGACGATATCTGGAAAGGTTACTGGTTTTGAAATGATACTTTTCACAATGTGCTCTGGAAAGCAGAGGAGAAAGGCAAAAAGAACCAGGTTGATGAAGCTAAGGAGGCAAGGGGAATTCTGCATTTCTGAGAAAGTGGTCAGGGACCTTGGGTTTAGGACAGGTGGAGAGGGGGAGCTCCTAGTTTACTGATCTGGTTCCCCATGGATAAATATTTCCAGTGACTCCATTACAGCAAGCAGTGCTGCCCTGATGTCCCTGTATGTGTCTGCTCATCTACTGAATAAAATATACCTTCCTTCCTTCCCTCCTTCCTCCCCCTCCTCTTCCCCCGCTTTCCCTCCCTCCCTCCCTTCTTCCCTCCCTCCTTTTCTTCCTTCCTTTTTTTTCCTTCCTTCCTTCCTTCTTTTTTTGTTCTTGACTGGGGTTTTGCTCTGTTGCCCAGGCTGGAGTGCAGTGGTGCCATCGCAGCTCACTGCAGCCTTGACCACCTGAGCTCAAGTGATCCTCCCACCCCAGCCTCCTGAGTAGCTGGGACCACAGGAGTGTGCCACCATGCCTGGCTAACTTTTTAAATTTTTTTACAGAGACAGGGTTTCCCTATGTTGCCCAGGCTGGTCTTGAACTCCTGGGGGGCATATTCATTTTTTTGGGAGACATTGATTAGAACTGAGCAATATTTTTTAATATGAAATTTTATTTTTGAAAAGCAATTATTCAACTGGATTTTAAAACTTTGAGTTGTCAAATTTTTATTAGTAGGCTTTATTTTTAAGAATAGTTTTACATTTACAGAAAAATTGAGCAGATAGTACATAGAGTTCCCATATCTCCCCCAGTGTAGTTTCCTCTATTATTAACATCTTTTTTTTTTTTTTTTTGAGATGGAGTCTTGCTCTGTCATCCAAGTTGGAGTGCAATGGTGTGATCTTGGCTCCCTGCAATCTCCACCTTCCGGGTTTGAGCAATTCTCCTGCCTCAGCCTCCCATGTACCTGGGATTTACTGGTGTGCACTGCCACCCACAGCTAATTTTTGTATTTTTAGTACAAAAATTATGTACTATGTTGGCCAGGTTTCACTATGTTGGCCAGGCTGGTTTCGAACTCATGACCTCAGGTAATCCACCTGCCTCAGCCTCCCAAAGTGCTGGTATTACAGGTATGAGTCACCGCACCTGGCCTTATCAACATCTTACTTTAGCATGGCACATTTGTTATAATTAAGGAACCAGTATCGAGACATTATTATTATTATTTTGAGGCAGAGTCTCACCCTGCTGCCCAGGCTGGAGTGCAGTGGCATGATCTCAGTTCACTGCAACCTCTGTCTGACGTGTTCAAGCGATGCTCCTGCCTCAGCCTCCTGAGTAGCTGGGATTACAGGTGCCTGCCACCTTGCCTGGCTAACTTTTGTATTTTTAGTAGACATGGGGTTTCACCATGTTGGCCAGGCTGGTCTCTAACTCCTGACCTCAGGTGATCTGCCTGCCTCGGCATCCCAAAGTGTTGGGATTACAGGCGTGAGCCTCTGTGCCCAGCTGATACGTTATTATTAACCGAATTCCACAGTTATTCCCGTTTCTTTAGTTTTCACCAATGTCAATTTTCTGTTCCAGGATCCCATCCTCGAATCACATTGTATTTAGTCATCATGCTCCCCTCTTTCCATGTGTCCTAACCCCAAGGTCCCTGACCACTTTCTCAGAAACTCAGAATTCCCCTTGCCTCATTAGTTTCATCAACCTGGTTTTTTGTTTTCGAATTTCTCCTCTGCCTTCCAGAGCACATTGTGAAAAGTATCATTTCAAAACCAGTAACCTTTCCAGATACTGTCAAGCTAAAGGCTCCTCTTGGCTGTCGAAGTTTCTGACTTTCTCTGCTTTTGATGACTGTGACAGCTTTGAGGAGTACTGATCAGGAATTTTGTACAGTGCTGGAAATGGGCATTTTAAATGATAACATATTGTGTCAAACTATCTTACACAATACCTGGACCAACACTACATTTGGATCTCAGGATTCCCCAGCTGGGTTTTTGTGTGCAATCGGTAGGTGACTGGAGTAATAAAGAATAGAGTCTGGAGTTTCATTTTATCTGGGGGAAATTGGTCAGAGGACATTTATTTGGGAGCAGCCCATCTGGGTGGGTCAACTGAAAGCTTCTTGAAGAGGAGGAGAAACATTTCCTACCTCAACATCAGTCTGACCTACAGACTCGTGGTTCTTCTCATTAGCTGAGCCCATGCTTTGGAGAAGAGTAGGGGTGCAGGATGTTGGGGCAAAGAGAATTCATCTGGAGGCTGGCAGCTTTGGCTTGACTCCTCACTTTGCTGATCCTCTGTTAGCTGTGTGGTTCTTTAGAGCCTCAGAGCTCTAGGTTCCTCGTCTGCAGAATAGGGACAAGAATTCCTACTATCTGGAAAGTGGAGGATTTCATGAAATAGTAACATATTTCAGGTTGGGTCTGGCATATTTTAGCTGCTCTAGAAATGCTAGTTTTGATGATGATGGTGATGACATGATGATGATTGGCCCAGAGAGGAATTCCAGGCCCAGAGAAGGCAAGAGGTCTTTGCTTTTAGAAGCTGCTTATTCTTCATTGTGCTGGAAACACTTCCTTTCTTATCTGGGAGAGCATATCGGGAGAATGGAGGCACCTAAGTCTGCTTTTGGCTTTTCTTTTGGATAAATGTGCTCTTTTAGGACAAGCATTAAACTCACTTCCACAGAGTGGTTTCTTCAGAAACCTGACTGTATTAGTCTGTTCTCAAGCTGCTAATAAAGACATACCTGAGACTGGGTAATTTATGAAGAAAAAGGTTTAATGGACTCACAGTTCCACATGTCTGGGGAAGCCTCACAATCGTGGAGGAAGATGGGGAGGAGCAAAGGCATTTCTTACATGACAGCAGGCAAGACAGCGTGTGCATGGGAACTGCTCTGTATAAAACCACCAGGTCTGGTGAGATTTGTTCACTATCACGAGAACAGCATGGGAAAATCCCATCCCCATGATTCAATTAACTCCCACCAGGTCCTTCCCACAACACACGAGGATTACGGGAACTACAATTCAAGATGAGATTTGGGTGGCGACACAGCCAAACCATATCACTGCCTTGCACCTTATTTTTGAGGAATGCAGTTGAGGCTTGCTTGTGAAACTACAATGCATCAATTTATTTGATTTCCAGGCACTTGAATTAAAAAAAAATTCTGAGTGTATTGAGTTTTTTCAAAAATGAACATCTTAATATTCTAAAAAACAGGCTGATTCTACTAGAATGGGGTAGAAAATGGGAACTGCTCAATTACTCATGAAAATCTTCCACCAACAGTTTCTGAACTCGAAGGAACAACCTTGCGATGTGGAGGAGAAAATGGATCCAACGTTTTTTCCGGGGATTAAAAGTGAGTCGGAAATTGCCAGGACTTGGGAGAAAAAGGCTCTTGTTGAGTTCCCCTTTGAATCACCGAGTCCCTTTCTCTCAGAGTGCTAAGTGTTGAGATGCAGCGTCCTTACTGCCTAGAAACCCAACAAAGACTGGCTTGGTGGCTGCTTTCAGGTTTCAGTTCTATGTAGAATTTTAACCATGAAAAGATACAAAGATTGGTTTCTTCTCAGTCCTTAACTGAACACCACAAAGGGGGACAATTAGAGGGGCGCTGGACTACTGTCTCTCAACAGCTGTGCTGCTGCTGTTTGGAATCTTGGGACCCCAGGAGCCACATGGGGTACACCATCCTAGCCCCCTCTATTCCTAGTGCTCAGAAACGCACCACTGACTCAGCCCTCCAGGGGCGGAGCTTGCTGGGCGCTGGGGGAGGCTGCCTGCTGTGGTGGAGAGAGGATGGATCTTTATTTAGCTTTGTAGCCTGGTGTCACTGACTTGTTGGGTGTCCTAATCTGTAAAATGGAATAATAATGCCCGGATTGAAGGCCCATTATTAGGATGAAGTGAGATAATCAGGGATACTGTTGGCATAGAGTATGAAGGCAATAACGGTAGCCATTCATATATCATAGTTGTTCTCTCAATTGTACCCCACCCTTGATTTATAGTGCAGATATCCTTCCGCCCATCTTTCAAAGCCCTTCTCTGTCCACTATCCCAGACCATCCCCAGCTCCCTATACTCTGCTCCGACAGAGCAGGTCTCCATGGTTTCCCCTGTTCATCTGCTGGTTACATATGTGACTAAGCGGCTATGCTCCTGACCTTGAGCAAACTTCTCGATCTTCCTTAGAAATGGAAAGGGATTCTGACATCTTCCCCCGAGGGATCATTGCCAAGGAAAAATTAGACAATGGAAACCAAGTACCTAGCCCAGGGCCTGGTCCCTGGTAGATGCTGAATAAACCCCCTTCCTCTGCCGCAGCCTAGAACGTGAGCAAGAAAGGACATCTGAACAAACAAAGCAGGTCCCACAAAGGCCATGCCGTGACTCTACGCATAACTCGGGAGGCTCTCTCAGCAGCTCACCTGGGTCACAGTGTGCAGCAGAGTGAGCGTGTATCTAGACTTTGCACTCAGACTACTAGGTTCAAATCCTTTGTCTGCCACTTTCATCAAAAAGTTATACATTTCTCTAAGCCCTAGATTACTTGCTTAAAAAAGGATTGTAAAAAATTTACCTAACATTTAAATGATTCCAGGATTAAATGTCAGGAAGCATGTAAAACAGCCCATAATCAAAACTCAGTAAATTATTATTGGTGTTCACCAAATATTGGAATAAATGTTTTTATAGTTTTCACATGAATAGTTTCACTAGCTATATATATTTAATAAAATTGTGTACTATAATATACTTAATTGTATCCCAACCTTTGAGTATTCAGTTTCATTTTACTTTTATTTATTTATTTTTACCTATGGTAAATGATGCTTCAATGAACATCTCCATGCAGGTATCAATTTCTTCCGCTGAAATTCTTCCCTTAGGATAGACTCCTAGAAATGGGATTGTTCACTTAAAAGACTTATTCAGCAATTCCTGAAGATATTTCCATAATACCACACTGGAAAGAGTGGCTGCAGAGGGTTATTTGATAATACAAAACACCCAGAAAGGGTTCTGTTATGCTCAGCAATCACTCCTAATGGAAATCTTTCTTTCATGCTAGCTTTTTATTTCACTGCATTAGGTTCAAATCCATGGCTTTAAACCTTGTTACATTATTTGCTTATTTACATTTTTGAATCCAGTGGGGGCTGTTATTCACAGTTACTTGTTTTTTTAAAGTCTTGTTAATGATACAGTTGATATAAAGTTATTTATTTTTTGCAACGGGGCTTTACCCATTTTTTCTTTTTTGCTTTTATTTATTAGAGTGAGGGGGCTTGACTCTAACTTAGGCAAAACCAGAATGAGTTGGCTCCTATAAATTGAGAAAGGCTGTACAAGTTAGGCAAAGCGAGATCCAGGGACTAACCCATATGGTCTTAGTCCCATCACTCCATTTCTCTGCTCTGATTCCTTCCATGTGTTGGCTTTGATTTCTGGCAGGTTTTCTTCACAGGACCTCAAAACAGACTTCTGGTTGTCTGAGTCCAAGTCTTTACGGCTTGGGACCCAAAGAGATAAGAGGTCTCTTTCTCCAGCTTACACCTAGTAAATCTTATGAAGTCTCTGATTGGCTTTCTTGGGTCAGGTGTCCACATCTGAGCCAATCAATGTGCTGGGGGAAGGATCCTGGACTCTGATTGGCCAAATTGGGTCATGTGCACCGAGGTCCTGCTGCCAGCATCAGAGGTCATGGGATCATGATTTAAAGCTCCCTTGCGCTCCACGGGAAAGAGAAGGATTCTGGGATGAAGAGGAAGGTGAGTTACCAGGCTTCTCTGGACGTCATTGTCTTCTGTGAAACGGAGATTACAGCAGTGCCCACTTCTCAGGCTGGTTATGCAGGTTACATAAAACAATGTGCTTGTCACTCTGCCTGGTATGGAGTAGGTTTCATTAAGTGTTAGCTTTGAGGACAGCCACGATAGTCACACCTACTATTAAGTAAATCTGATTAATGTAAAGGCACTTAACCTGGGCATGGTAACCCTCTAGCCCTGTAGCTTTTGAAACGGGAGGAGTGTTACCAAGTGGCATTCCAAATGTCTTCCTAGAAATGTTGGAAAATCCCTAATCCTTCCTGGGCACTGTGCCTGACACAAGGCAAGAGCCTCTTTCTCTTTTTCATTTTTATCTTTTCCTCGTCTTCAGGCCAGTCCTGATCTCTGCCCTGTGGCTACTTTTTTTAACCTACCTGTAATTATCAGTGGCTACCAATTACCCGGCCCCCAATTGTGGGAAAAAAAGGGAAACCGTGGGTTCCTGGGGCTCGATCAATCCCTCCCAGAGGTACATGCCCAATCAGAGGGAAGCAGGAATGGGCGAGATGTTTCCCGCGGGGGCCTGAGGAGGTGAGTTGTTGACTGCATTTTCTACCTTTGAGAGGAGTGCCAGCCTTGAGGGTGGTGTGTTATGTTCTCAGATTCAATGCAGGGCAGCCCACGTGACTCAGTTGCTCTCACAGTGCAGCAAGATCTAAGATCTATAACGATCTTCTCCCCCTTCCTGCTTTAACATCTCTGAAATCAAAATATGCCTTCTAATAAGCATGTATATTGTAGGTAGTGGATTACCAGCCCTCCACAGCCCCACACCTACTTCCATCTTATAATAAATTGATGCTGTTTCCTATCATCAGTGGTGTCATACAACTGAGAAATATAGTAATGTGCATGCTAAGGGCCTGTAAGTACTCAGGGACTGTACCAAGCATTTATGTGCATGATTAGGCTTAGTCCTTCTAACTACCCTGCGAGACAGGCCCAGCTATCTTCATTTAACTACTAGAGAAACTGAGTCTGCAAGCGGGACTTTGGTGAAAGTTGCATGGTTTGTAAGTGTGGCAAGCCAGGATTCAAACCTAGGCAGCTCTTTCTGATTCCAGAGCCGTGCTGTTATGTGATACGTTATAGTTTCCTTGTTAGTTTCGAGGGTTAGATCTTGCAGCGGGAGAGCATTCTACTTTGGTTTTTATGATCAATAACCGGGTCAAAAGGGGAAGCCCCTTTGTTCCACCCTGCCTTCCCCTCCCCATGCCACCCACCTCAGGCGCCAAGCGGCGCGCAAGTTGTGAAGCCACCACGAGATGGCGCTTTTGATCTTTCTCCTTAATGTGAGCTCTGGGCCGGGACTGCCTTTCCCTGGTCTTCCTGTTAACCCACAGAGATGTGTTTAGTGGAGCTGCTGCTTGATGGTTTTCAGCAGAATTAAAGCCTTGCAGCCTGCTGGAAAAGGAACAGGTCATAGTTGGGGTTGGACGCCATGAGGGGGAGTGTGCATGGAAAAGCTGTCTGGACAGAAGAAGTCTGTTCAGCACCCAGATGGTCGTTGGAAACCAGTGGTGGTGTTTGGTCATTTCATAGTAAGCCTCTTCTCCTTAGGCTGATTCCTCAGTATAAAAGTTCTATGAGTTCACTCAAGAATCTGTTTGAAAAAGAGTGAGCTAGGAATTTCAGTGTCCCTTCAAGAGCTTTTAGGGAATCTCAAGTCAGAGGCTTCCTGAACCTTCTCCTTCCCCACCACACAGCCGCCTGCACTGAGGAGGGCTGCTGTGGGGTGGGGAATGTGAGGGATGCCTTGGGGAGAGTCCACCTGCTGGGCTCCGGGATGTACCCAGGAGTGGGAGGGACACAGGACCACCCTTCAGGTCATCTTTCCAATGACTCCGATGAATGAATGACACAATTTTAGGGCTGGCATGTCCCGGGTGTTGAGGAGGGGGGGGTCCCAGACATGCCCTTGACCATGTGTGGATGATAACATTTCCTAATGATTCACAGAGTCAAATATATGCTCTAAAAGAAGAACCTGCACATCAGGGCTCAGTTCCAAGAAGCATTCTCCCAGCTCACTAGCCCCAAGTGACCACTTTCCTTGCTCTCCCCTCCTCCCAGCAGTTGTAAAACACATATTCTGTGCCAGGTGCTCACCAGGGGCTGGGAATTCTGAAACAAATCTATTCGCTATTGTTAGGGAACCCACAGCCTTGTTGAAGAGACAGACGTATCTAGAAAAATGCAGTTTAATGTGGTAATGCTGAGAAGTGGTAAAATAGTGAGGCTCAGACAGGCCTGGGTTGAAATCCTGGCTTGGCTGTCTGGTAGCTGGGTATCTTTATGCAAGTGATTGAATCTCCATCAGACTCAGTTTTCTTATGTATAAGACAAGGATGGTAGTATCAATGTCATTGGGCTGATGTGAAGATTAAATGAGAACTTGTGTAAGGCACCTTGCCCCAAGCTTAACCCAGGGGAGATGCACACGTCTCATTGATCTCCTTATCCTCTAAGGGATTTGCAAACATTTTTATACACTGGGTGATAGAATGTGAATTCCAAATACTTCCCAAAGGTTGGAGTGACAGGGGAATAAACCAGTAAGATTAATTGGGGCACATGTAAAGTGGTGCCCCAATTTACATGTGCCCCAATTAATCTTACTGGTTTATTCCTTGTCACTCCAACCTTTGGGAAGTATTTGGGCTAGCTTCAAAGGCTCAATTGCCCCAGCGTAAGATTGAAGTGGAGATACGTGTGGCATGGAATTCTGCTCTTGTGTGATAAGGCCTTGGGGGCCAATTAAATGCCTACTTAATGGATGTGACTGGGTGGCTGAGAACATGATCAGGCTTAGATGGCGTGAATAAAAACACTGTGTCCAGGACAAAGAAAATGAGCCACAGCCACACAGTAGGTGGTTTGGGAGGGTGACCTGGAAGGCAGGGAACTGGAAGCCATCACCTAGAATGCCTGAGAGGACAACAGGGTTAGCCTGGGAGGTCAGGTGTGTCCCAGCATGGCCGCTGCCTTCTGAACATCTCAAGGCTGGCACCTGGAATAGGCATTGTGCTACCTCTGTGTAGCTCTGGGGGAGGGAACTCAGGAAGCATCTTTTACTGTCCTGATTTAATCTTAACACTTTTTAGCATGTGGACTCTTCCAATGATAGAGCGAGCTGCTTTTTGAGCTGTGAGGCTCTTGTTACTGGAAATATTCAAGCCACCTGGGTGTCCTACCTGGGATCCTCTAAGACAGGAATTACTCACACAGGGCCCAAGGAGCCATAAGGATGACATCAGGGGAATTCAAGAATCTCCTGAAATGATTTGCAAAATATACTGTGCTTTTTTTTTTTTTCAGGGGAAGGGAATCATATTTTTCATCAGCTTTTCAAGGGGGCCCAGAGTTCAAAAGCAGTTACAAATTTTACAGCTTCAAAGAAATTTTTCTAGTGGATATAAGGTGGGACTAGATTCTAAGGTATTTTTTTTCCCCTAGGTTTAAGATTCTTTGGATTGTGGAATACATTTTTGGAGGAACATGAATTTATTATTATTCACTGTGTGCTTGTTATATGCTACACAAAGTGTTACGTATTCTATTTGAATTATCTCATTTAGTGTCTCAAAAAATTCTTTGAAATAAAGCACTATTATTATTCTTATTTTGCAGGTGATAAAATAGGCATGGAAATTTGCCAAGGTCACAGAAGGTTTCAGATTCCTCTTTGGTAAGTAAGTGCTTCAAGTTTGACCTTTTTATGCCTGATAAATGTTATGTCGGCTGGGCATGGTGGCTCAAGCCTGTAATCCTAGCACTTTGGGAGTCTGAGGCAGGTGAATCGTTTGAGATCAGGCATTCAAGACCAGCCTGGCCAAAATGGTGAAACCCCATCTCTACTAAAAATACAAAAGTTAGCTGAGCATGGTGACATGTGCCTGTAATCCTTGGGAGGCTGAGGCAGGAGAATCGCTTGAACCCAAGAGGCAGAGGTTGCAGTGAGCTGAGATCGTGTCATTGCACTCCAGCCTGGGTGACAGAGCAATATTTCGTCTCGAGGAGAAAAAAATTAATGTTAATCCAGGTAAGTTAATCCAGGTTTTATAGGATATGAAACTAAAGTCTCCCTTGGACATTTTAAAGGCAGATGGTAATAACAATAGCAATAATCATAACAAACAACTACCATTTATTTACTGCTTACTTTCTGTGTTGAGACATTTATCTCATGTAATACTCACTATAGCTGTGAAGTTGAAACTGGCAGAAATTAGTTTGCCCATAGGCCACTAGACTTTGAAGGAGAGGGGTGAGGACAGCTCTGTAGATACCTGGGGGTGGACATCGGGCTGGGGGGTCTGGGCCCCTTCTGTGTATTTGTTCCCATGAGGAGCCACTGGAATGTTTCCAGGGAAATACAGAAAACCCCTAGCATCTGGAGTGGGTGAGCATCCAGGTAAGACAGTGGCAGCTGGACATTTCCTGAAACCCCAGGACTAATGCGCTGGCGCTGGGCTAAACACAGAGAGGAAGATGGAGGCAGTAAACCTGAAGGGTTCAGGGGCCACCCCAGAGCTGTCCTGGCTCCAGGCCAGGTGGCTCAGAGAGGCTGTGACACCAGCAGGGACCCCATGGCCTGCATCTTAGGCCTGTGCCCTCTCTCCCACCCCAGCTCCTTCAGGCTCAGGAAGGGGGAGAAAGTGAGCAGCCTTTTGGTGGGCTAACACTCCAGACTTGACCAAAACCTTCAGTCCTTGGTAAGATGGGGGAGGGAGCTGCACCTGTGAGTCTCAGGTAAGGATCCCCCAGGCTTCTCAGTATGCTTCAGCCTTCTCCAGCCTCCTTGAATTGGAATAGGATGTCAAAGGCCCATATCCCATTACCACTCCTCTGAAGTAGCTAATCCCCCACTTAAAGCGCATGCCAACCACATTGTCAAGGAAAGATTTGCCTCAGTCCTCTTGGAAGTTCAGCTGCTTGGCTGACTTTTGTTTTCTTGAAACCAGAACCTGATGCTTAAATTGTCTGGGGAATCTCATATGGGCAGACACATGGAGAGCGGGGACAGTAATTTTTATTCCGTTCTTCATTCAACAGTTGAGTCTCCAAAATACCTGGTGCCTCCCAGGGAACAATCCAACAAAATCAGATCCAACTTTGGTCTAGAGGGAAGGCAGGCCAAGCCGGAATAGAGGATTGTAGGGTACTTTATGGGGTTAAAGAGTTACCATAACTTCTAAAGGGCCCAGACTCACTTGGGAGTTGGTGATCCAAGAGGAGAGGTTGACTGATGATTGTTTCTTTGACGTCGTACGATTGCACACCCCCACCTACTTTTCTGCTAGGCCCTGTCGGTGGGGGTGATTATACAGTACATCAACCATACTTGGACTCTTTCGAGAGTGAAAGGGAACATTCTTCATAATTGCATTGGGTCAACTACCATAAACCAGGACTGTCTCAAGCCAACCAGAATATATGGTCATCCAACCTAGGAGTGTCCCAGACTTTTAACACTGCCCAGGACTACTTAGCTTCTCTAAACCTTAAGTTCTTCACCTGTAAAATGGGGCTAGTAATGGAGCTCTGGCGAGAAGGCAAGTGTAGCTGTTGTTATTGTGTAGATTAAACTTTGCCACCCCTCAGACCATGTGGAATCAGTAGGACTGGTACCCTAGTAGCCATAAAAGAATTGAAGGATATGCTTTATCTCGTCATTTTCTTGGCTTATGAAATTTTTTTTTGGCTGTGCCAATGTGAATACTTAACTCTGTCTTTGTAGGCCATTATTTCTGGAGAAAAAAAAAACTTTGTGATTTAGAAACGATTCTTGTGTGAGGGCTGCCTTTAAATAACAATGGGTTGAAAGAAAGAGCCTGTTGCTTCCCCATCCCGTTGCTCTGGGGGGAGTAACTTTGAATATTAGAGAGTCTCATCTGCATCTAATTAGACATGCCTACCACTCATCCTGGAATATCAACTCTGTCCTCATTGTGAAATGGGGCAGATTATTTGAAATACAGCTTTGAACTGATTTTCTACCCAACGGAAAATGATTTTGCTTCTAACCAAAACGTTGAGTTGAACTTGATGACCTCATGGCCATTTTGCATCCTCATTGTATTTGGTGTTGGGGGAAACCCCCTGCTGCTTCTCTGCTCAAGTGGAATTTGTGTCTACCAAATGGGAGCTGGAGCAGCCATTTCACAACTCCGGGGCTCCCTTTCTGGATCAGGGGGGAGAGGCCCTAGAATAGCATGTGACTTCTGCAGGCTCCTGCCTGTAGGAGACAGAACTAGACACCAGCAGAACAAACCTGGCTGAGGCTGGTTGTTCGTGGGGCCCAGGTTAACTGGATGATGAATCTCCATTTGATAAATAGGGGGTCAGCCCCAAGCCCGAGCACGAGAGCACAGTGGAGCACCCTGCAGGCTGGGGTGGACAGGAACTGTAAGACACTGCATACTTCAGAGAGCAGACAGTCTCCTTGGAGCCAGACACACGTGGGTTTGAATCCTGTCTCTTTCACCTGCCAGCTGTGTGAATATGAGTGATGTGTTTATCTCACTGAGCCTTGGTTTCCTCATCTGTAAAATGGAGCTTCAATAGAACACCCCCATGTGGTCATTACCAGGATTCAGTGAAATATGTATGTAAGGTATGTAAGGCCCTCCAAAGAGGATCTGGCTCACAGTGGCAATAATTACACCGGTCCTTGTCTCTGTCCTCATGCAGCCTCAGGGAACTTGGAGAGCCCTTGGCTGAGGCACCCGGACTCTTGGCTGCCCTCTGGCAGTGACACTGAGCGCAGACTTGGATGGAGGAAGCTGGGAAATGCTACTTTGACAGCAAGAAAATAGTTTAGGGTTTTAGTGCTTTCTTGAAAACCTCCAAGAATATCCATGGAACTTTTCAAAAACAGAAGGAGAAGAAAATACCCCAGGGGCTCTAAAAGCAGCATGGTGTCTTCCTTGAGGTCAAGCAGGAAAGGTTGTGTGAGCTTCCTTGGCCTTGAGATTCCAGAGGCCCCCATCGCAGTGTCCTGGCAGGACAGGCAGGAGGTGGTGACCCAGGAGAGAAGGGAGCTGGGCGAGAGGGGGAGTGGAGACTGAGGCTGGGGCTGGGCTCTGTGGACATGCATCTGGGGCATGGCTGATGCTCCCGGGCCTCCTCCAGATCCCCCAGCATTCTCTACTTCTCTGTTTTTGGTGCTCTGCTGTGGCTATCCCATCTCATCACACATGGACATGGCGGCCACAGGCCATGTCAGAGGCAGTATGGAATCAGCACTTTTTTTTTTTTTTTTTTTTTGCCTGATAATGACTTGCAATCTGCCATGAGCCTTCCCAAGACAGACAGAGGTCTTGATCAGGGGTCTCCTCCTCTGAGCCTGGGTGAGGCATCTGCCCCTTTGGGGTTGCCCCAGAGCCTGCCATGAGTCCATCTGGCAGTCAGACCAACAGGCAATTTCAGGCAGCTTCTTTGCCTCCCCTCGTAGACTGAGTTACTGGAAGGGCCATCTCCAACATGCAGCACAGAGCAGACGTTTAATCATGAAACAGTAGCTGGGTGAATGAATGGTTGAACTCTGTCCTTGATAAAGGAGCACAGCCGATCACACCTCTGTTCCCCATGGTGCCCAGCACAGTTCGCACATAGCGGCAGCTCAAGAATGCGTGAAGAAAGCGTGTTCTCAGGGATCTCCCTATGATCCTAATATTAATTAAACTGTGTTTGAGTACCTCGTAAGTGCTATCATAGATTCTGCGAGATTTTTACAAAGGAGCATATGACACAGCCCCTGTTTCTGAGAAGGGCCTCTTCTTAGATGCTCAGGTTAAAATAAAACTGTTAAATTGTAGTGCAAGTTATGTAATAATTCAGGACCAAAATGAGTCCCCCATATGGGTATTAGAGTTGATACTGGAGGCAGGGTCTGCTTCATGGGCTTGTGGCATTTGAGTCGTACAGAGGGTGTCTGGAGAGGGCCCCATGCTTGGTTTAATGCCCTGCTGTGGCCATATAGAAATTCTTAATAATTTTTGAACAAGGGGCCCTGCATCATTTTTTTTTTGCACCTGGCCCTGCAAATTACGTAGTCAGTCCTAGGGTGACTAGGAGAAGCTCCAGGTGGAGGAGATCGGAGAGGGCTCAGTAAGGTGGAGTCATCGAGCTGCAGGGCTGGGCTGGAGCGCTCTGAGGACACAGCCATGCTGGTGTCAGCCCACCGCAGCACCAGGCCTGCTCAGAATGAGCCTGTGGGAAGTCAGGGGCAATGGCATTTGGTTCCAAAACAAGCCTAGCTGTGAGGAGGTAGTGGCTCCTGAGGAGGCGGGGCCTGCATGTGGGCCGGGCCTGCCCCGTGTGCAGAGAATAAGCTCACTCTTATCCAGGGGAAACCTGTGAAACCCAGGAATGCAGGATCCACTCTGAAAGGCCACCTGGCCTCGTTTTGCTGCACTAAGATTCCTCTCTTTTCTGGAAGGTGGCATGTGGACACCCCATAGGGATAGTGGGAGACCCAGAGGAAAAAACGTACAGGAAAGAGGTCTGTAACCCCGGGAAAGAAGATTCTTCCCCCGGAGCCTCGCCCAGTTCCGGGTGCCTGTGGATTCTCATCTGGTGTTTCGTGAAGTGTTTAAGCTCAGAATCTATTCTCAGTGGTCGGGCTAATCCCTGCCTGCTGGAGGAAAGGGCCCAAGCTCTCCCCTGGAAGCATAGCCCAGCCTCTGTTCTCCTTGGACCCCACCTCCGTAGGGAATGGAGACATTTACACACAGCCTCTCCACCCTTTCTGCTCTTTGACCGACTGAGGCTTGAGTTCCAGGACTCTCTCTACTCTCCTAAGCAAAGCGCTTCGCTTGTCTGGGCACCTGCAGCATAGCACATCGTGGGAGCACAGATAGAGCATGCAGGGCCAGTGCTTGGGTGAGTGCCCGGATCAGTGGCTGGCCCGCTGTGAGGTGACACTGTTACTGTTACTAATGATCCAATCTGTGACTTGGGACGTCAGAGAAGGGAGGGACCATCCAGGCCAGCAGAGTTGGAAGAGGGTGGCCTAGCTCTAGAGCCACAGGCAGGTCGAGGAGAACCCCAGCAAGGACAGGGAGTGTGTGTGGCTTGTTCACAAGCAGTACCCGTGCCCTGTACTGTCTTGGAGCGGCTTTTGTGCTGGGGGGCTGGGGCTCTTCAGCCAGCTTTGTACACTGCCCTTCCCTTCTGAGGCTCCACTGGTGCTGCTCTGAGGCTGGGCAGGGTTTGGGGATCCCAGCAACAGGCTCAGCCTCTGCTCTGCCTTGCCCTGGCATACACTGTCTTATGGGGCTCTCCCACTCTGTTCTGTCTGTTGGTATTGGGGTTTCCCTGTCCAGTCTACCTCCTTTCTCTGTAATGAATGGAAAGGCAGGACTGCTCCGGGCATTCATGGTCTCCAGTTCACTGTGGCCTCAGCCCGCCCCTCCTCTACCCTTCAGCAGAAAGGCTGCCAGGCCCAGCCATTGCAGGGTGTGATGAGTGGTCGCTTTGTGACTTTGGGCAACTTTTTTAACCTCTCTGATCTTCAGTTTCCTCAGGAATGCATGTGGTGTAATTTGGAGCTGCCAGGAGGAAATAAGATGGTGATGAAAGCATTTGCGGCAGCACCTTGCTAGGGCCATGCTAGGACAGGGTACTTGCTGGGTGTCCTCATCATTGTGTGCAGAGCCAGCGTGTCAGGAAGCTGTCTGGGGAGGTGAAGGGGACATGGCTGACTGGCTCCCAGTTGCAAGTGTAGCAGACAGGGTGGAGGCATGTCCCCCTGAGCAGTCCTGCTGGGTGTGGAGAACCCAGGGAGGGCAGAGAGGCCTGTTTCAGGGCCTGGCTGACTTAGGATACAGTGAGATGCAGGGCTGTAGGTAGTTGGTACAAAGTGCAAAGTGGCTGGCCTGGTGTTACGCTTATTAAATAGCTTCTGGCTGGGCATGGTGGCTTACACCTGTAACCCCAGCATTTTGAGAGGCTGTGGCGGGAGGAGGATCACTTGAGTCCAGGAGTCTGAGACTGGCCTGGGCAACATAGGGAGACCCCGTCTTGCCAGGCATGGTGGTATGTACCTGTCATCACAGCTACTTGGGATACTGAGGTAGGAGGATCCCTTGAGGTCAGGATCCTTCGAGGCTGCAGTGAGCTGTGATTGTGCCACTGCACTCCAGCCTGGGTGACAGAGGGAAACCCTGTCTCAGGGGGAAAAAAAAAGGCTTCCATTACCATGTGCTCACCATGCCCTGGTATCCTACTAAGTGCTTGACATGGGCTTACCTCGTGCAGTCCCTAGAAGCGCCATGAGGTGTGCCTTACTGTCCGCCTGTCCACCTGGCAGGAACAGAAACAGCTGCAGTACTCCCAGGCGTGGTTCCCAGATGCCCAGCTCCAGAGTCCCACAGCCTCCCGGGCAAGCATTTCCCACCTCCCCGAGTCTCCCTGGTGTCTCGGGGCCCTGGACCCAGGCCATCTTGACTGGCCCCATCTACTATCTTCTCTAAGTGGGAGAATATGAGTGTGATGTGATCATCTCACTGAGCCCTGGTTTCCTCATCTGTAAAATAGAGCGTCAATAGAATCACCCCTTTGTGGTTGTTACCAGGATTTAATGAGATAGAGCATGTAAGGCTCTCCACACTGGGTCTGGCTTGCAGCAGGCAATAATTACACCAGTCCTCCGTTGTCACCGTCCTCATGTAGCCCCAGGGAACTTGGAGAGCCCTTGGCTGAGGCTCCGAGGCTCTTTGCTGCCCTCTGGTGGTGAGGCTCAGCGCGGTCTTGCGCGGAGGAGGCTGGAATGGTGATCCTCCAGTTCCGTGTGCTCCAACCTGCCCGCTGGGATAAACCTGCTCAGGTGTAGGAAAGCCTCAAGGCTTGGCTTCTTGGCTTCCCGACTGTAATGACAGCCCCACACATTCCACAGAAGTGATGGTGTTGACAGGTATTTGGGAAATATCAGTTTTCTTTCCCCAACATCTTTGTATGTTTTCAGGACATGGCAAACCTTTTATTGCCATCCCAGGTTAATTAAATAGGAAAAAGGCAGCAGTCTAGAATGTTGGTACATTTCAAATATATTTTATTACTTTCCATCTTAGAAAGAATATGAAACCTGCATGCAACGCTAATGGTTTCTGACATGTATGTAGCATATAACACAGCAGTACAATGCAGTGCATACTGGGGGGTGGGCAGAGTGTGGAAGGGGTGTTCTTAAGGGTATATGTACAGAGGAAAGGGCACATGGCCATCTTAGCTTTAGAAAGAGGACTGCACTGTTTAACACTGAAGAATTACATGGGGGAGTCACAAATATATTGCTTTAGTACTGCATGTTCCATTGCGGCGAGGGGAAAGAAACATGCTTTGAAAATTTTCCCTTGTCAACAGAATGTGTCTGTAGTTGTGTACTGTGCATGTATTCATATATTTTTAAGTTTTCTCCTAAGGTTTTCGCTGACGGTGTTGGGAACCTCACATGCTTCTGAAGCATTAAAGATTGAACCCTGTGAACTTTTCAGAAACCCTCAGGTTGGGAAAGACCCCACAACTTCTTTAAGAATCATTTGCCTCGCCGTCACAGGCTCTTGGAAATGTTTCCCAGAGTGTGTAAAAATTAACCAGGGGGGGAATGAAGCACATTTTTTTCTGGCAACCAAACTTGAGTTCCTCAAAGAACGGATGCAGAGAGACCTGCTCCTGCTTGCCCAGCTACAGGGGCCACTGCAGAGTCACACTGAGGCTGTGACCGGCCATAAGCCCAGGAGAGCCCGTGGCAGCTGTGCCGAGGCTCCAGGACCTCTGAGCGGAAGCTTCCCAAGCTAGGAACGGAGCAAGCAACACGGCAATGAATTGTGTCCACCAAGCTCATTGTTCCTCCCGGGCGCTTATAAAGCTCAGATGTATAGTGACGTATGGACAAATACAGAAAAAGCCTTTTTTTCAAAAGGAAAGGCATGAGTTTTCCCCTTTTCGATAAAAAGCAGCCTGTGATGAAGTCTGGAGCACAAGAGAGATGGGTCTCACATCTGGAAGCCTTTCGCACGCAGCTATAAAATGTAGAAACTGATCCTTGGTAAAAAGTGCTTCATAACAATATATAATTTGTGTCTTATGTCTGTGAGAAAGAAAGGCTTTTTTTTTTTTTTTTTTTTTTTAAATCTGCAAAGTCCTTTGCACAAGTCTCCCAACTGGTCTGGAGTTTTCCTATCGGAGGTTTTTCACCCTATTCTTCGTAGACCCTGGGGGAGAAAAAAAACACACACATGTAAGTGGCTCAGGACATGAGGCAGGCAGTTCACAAGCTGCTGGCTAGGTGGCTTCATTCATGTCTGGTCTGCAGGGAGTGCCCTTGCTCCAGGACTGCAGGAACCCCTGGGGGATGTGGGAGGGACCCTTCTGAGGATGTGGCCCCAGGGGCCATGAAAACGCACACCACTGTGGCTCTGTCCTTTCCAACCATCTGCAATCTCACCTCTGCAATGTCATTCTGTCCTCAGAGGCCCATGGAGCAAACCCGCTTTCCATGTGAGGAAACTGAGGCACCTCAGGCTTAAGATTTGCCCAGTGGCCATTGGCTGTTAGTGGCAGTAATGCAGTCTTTCTCTCGCATGGTGGGCTCTCCCGCACCTCCTTGTTCCTTTCCAAGTCTGTACTCAGCCTCTCTATTTAGGGAAAATAGCAAGGGTGGGAAGCATTCTCTCCCTTGACTTAGGCTTGTATATTTCTTTGTATTTTGCCCAAAGAGTGCATGTCCTCTAGAAGAATGCTGGCTCTAGAAGCTGCTGTCTGGAGTCAGAAGAGGTGGTCGGTGGGGCTGGGGCCGTGGCGCGGGAGGCCTGTGCCCCTCGGTCCCCCGCTTCTGGCCACACTGCCTCATCTCTACTGGTTCCCAAGCCCACCTTCCCCTCACCTCGCAAGCTGTTTCCAGTTAGATATTTTGCTGTCTTCTAGTTCTGCTCCATGGTGGCCCTGGGGCCATACTTTACACTCAGCTTATCACTTCTCTATCTCATTCTTGATTTCTGAGTAAGACCACCGAATTATGCGTTGAAATAAAATGCCTGACTCGGCTGCTTCCTGTGGCGGCCAGAGCTCTGGTCTCTGAAGTGCTCAGAGCTCCCCTGTGTGGTCCCCCGTGGGCCTGAGCCCACCGTATACCCTTCTCCTTCCTCCACCCTAGGTTCAGTGTTTTCTCTCTCTCTCTCTCTGCAAAGAGAACTTCAAACACTTCCTTTGTCACTGTTCTACATTCATTAAGATATTTTCAACTTTTTTCACGTGAGAGAAGGCCTGGTAACTGAGAGGCTCTCATTGCTTTTATTATTGGAATTTTTGGGGATAAAAAAGCAGGGCCACGTTTAGACCTGTGTGTGCTACCTTTTCCAGGCTGCAGCTCAGGCGGAGGGGGAGGAACAAGGTGAGCTAAAGGTTTGAGCATCCCCCAGCAGTCAGACCAAGATGTCCTCAGCCTCTTCCGTAACCTGCTCATGGGGTTAGCCTTGTGCCCGTTTTGATGACACAGGGCCTGGAGGGTGACAGAGAGTGGACTGGGCAGTTCTGGCTTTTGCCACATGAGCCGCCTGGTTTGACCAGAAAGAGGGCTTCATTCCCATCAGATTTATAGAAAATAATTTCTCACTCTCATCACTTTCTATTTCAAGCAACTGCAGATGAAGCTGTTTTGCAGGCAGCAAAAAAGGCTCAGGTACAGGGGTTGAGCCCGCGTGTCAGCTGTGGGAGAGCTGATCGCAGGGCTGAGCTTGGGGTAGCACGGCTGGGCCGGGTGATGAGAAGGCAATGCAGGCACCCACTGTGGCTGCACCTTTCACTCTGTGAGGGCAGCTCATGGGGTAGCACCAGGAGGCCTGGTTTGCTGTCCTGGCTTTGCCCTGTGCTCCCAGGCAAGTCACCCCTCTCTCCCATTTAGCCTTGATTTCCCCCCTCTGCAGCAAGGGGTACTGGCTTTAGCTCCTGGGGAAGTCACCTGCATGCGTGCATTCGTGTGTGTGTGTGTGTGTGCGCGCGTGTGCGTGCAGTTCCTGATCATGCTATGCAGGTTAAGGTGTAAAGACTCTGAGTATTGGAGGAGTGAGGCAGGACAGGCTACCTTCGCATGGTACCAGGGAGCTAGGAACTGGGTTCCCCTTCCGAGGCCTGACATACCAGGAGACCAGAGCTGGGAAGCCACCTTCTGACTTTGGGGAAACAGTGCCCAGTAAGCACAGGGCTGATTCAGGGCGCAGATGCTCTTAGCACTGCTGCCCTCCCTGGTTAACAGTGGCTCTGATTTTGAAGAGCCAAACCCATGGTGCCTTTTAGCACCTGCAAAGGAAGGAGTTTATCAGGTTTCTGGGCAGCAGTGGGTGTGGGGCACCTTGGAGAAGAGAACATGTTTTTGGCAAGGATCATCCTCAGCGCATCGTGGTTTTATAGCTAATATACACAGTCACCTAAGTGGTCCCATTCCACCCCTCTGAAGTGCTCAGAGGCAGCCATGCCAGTGCTCACCTTGTTATTTAACAACTTACATAATTTAAATAAAAAGAGGAATTAAGATTATAATGCAAATGTAAGAGTGAGACAGACTTTAGTTTACAAAATGACAAACCTGACATGCTCACAGATGTACAAGTGATGCATAGCTAGCTTTGTTAAGTGGTGAGTTCCTCGTCCCTGGGGGTATGTAAACAGTGTCTGAGTATCTGCTTGCTGTGGATGTTGTGGTGGGTGTTCACATATTAGATGGGGTTAGATGACCTGGTTTGGGGGGCTGGGTCCCCTCCCACAGCTGGGTCTGATGGGAAGGAAGGTGAGTGGGGGCGGCGCGTACCTGCGCTTCTCATTCCAGGCGTTGTACCACTTGATGAAGCGCTTGGTGCTCTGCAGCTTGGGGTGCAGGCAGTGCTCTTGACCTCGGTACCTGGACACGCTCTTGGTGGTGATGCTGAAATGGAGCAGGATGAGGTGGAGGATTGAGGAGCCTGAATAACATGTTGCCCCCTCATGTGGCCTGTGGGTGGCCCTGGGCAGAATCAGGTCCCTTAGAGACTGTTGTTTCCTCCCTCCTCTCAAGGGAGCCTACTTATGTGCTCACTCCCTGGCTGGCTCTTTGGAAGGTTCTGGGTGTCCCTTATTCTCCGACTCCATATTTGGGCCTAACCCTATGTGGAGTGAGCAGCCCTCACTTTTCCCCTCGAAGCCCTGAGAGTCTGGGTTGGTCTCTCTCCCACCCCCAACCTCATGCAGTGTCTTGTCTCCAGGGCTCAGGCCTCTTTTGGGGAACAAAGGTCAGAGGACTCTTCCAGCCCTTCTGAGCCTGGGATCAGGAGTAGAGAAAGCTAACGCCAGCAAGGTGCATGTGCCAAGACCTCTGTCCTTGGATTTGAGGAGCTCATGGTAGGGCTGAGACATGTCCTGCAGACACTCTGCTTTCTGTCTCCTCAACCCCAGTTCCCTGACCCACCGCAGATTGCCCTGGGGCTGGACATCTCCTGATCCTGAGGCAAAGTCTTGTTGGCCTTGTGTGACGTCCCAGGTATCTCACCCCTGAGCAGAAAAGCAAGACCTCTCTTCTGCACAGCCTGAAGATCTCAGGCCTCTATCAGCCAATATCCCGACACCCAGCAGAAGCCTAGCCATGTGGTAGAGGAGCAGGTGTTGTGCAGACTGTAGGTGCCTGGGACTGAATCTTAAGTTTGGCTGTGGGACCTTGGGAAACCTCTCTGAATCCAGTTTGGCCATCTGTAAAATGGGTACAATAATAGGACTATCTCAGGGGGTTACTGGGATGGTTAAAAGATACAGTCTTACAAAGTGCCCAGGACCTGGTAGATGCACAGTTAATAGCGCTTATAGTTACTGTTATTAGTCATCGTCATGAAAGAGGAAGTGGCCGAGGGGAAGGAGTAGCCTTGCTGTGTGGGCTCCAGCCTGGTGGGTGGGCAAGCCTGCTGCTCAGAACTTCTGAGCCCCTCTCATCCAGGGCTGGGCCCCAGGGCTGACAGGAGGTAGGGGGAATGAGGGACCACCTAGGGTATTTAGAAAAGTGCAAGGTGAGAGGCGAGGATGCCACTTCTTGAGGGGTCACAGCCAAGCAAGCTATGATGGTAGCCTGGGGTGCTGGGATAGGCTTGGAGGGCAAAGAGGGGAGACTGGAAGTGAGAGTGGACAGAGTGAGAAGAGAGGGACAGAGATCAGCTAGTTCCCCACTGTTACCAAATGGAAAGTGTCAGGGCTTATGGGCTAAGTTCTAGAAGGGGGCAGGATTGTCATGATGTCAGTCTCCCAATTGATGGGGAAAGAAAATCAGATCTTGCCACCAGAATGTGGCATAATGTTCCTGGGCAACCTGTTCTCTTCCCTTTTCCATGCTCTGGGTTTCTGGGGTCCCCACTAGGGCCTAATTTCCCAGGCTGGGTCTTTCTGCTGATGACAGGTGACGGTTCCTGCCTTGACTGGACCCCTCTGTGACCCAGGTCATCCTGTAGCCTTGAGCACAGGCCAGGCTTCAGAGTGAACTCTGGCTGTCTCCCCCACTGTACCCAGTCACCCTGCAGGAATTTAGCAAATGCTTTTCTCTTTCTGCCTACAGGCTGCTTTTGCATTCTGAAGGAAAGGACAGGCAACGCCTGATAAAAACCCTTTTCTCAGTGAGGTCAACGTTCAGGCTGCCCATCCCAAATCCTGAAGGTCAGGGAGAACAGGAAGGGATGCTCAGCCCTCCCACTGTAGTGCTCAAATGCCACGTCATAATGCTGGGATTATGAAAATTGGTTGTGGAGGACAGACAAGGGGATCTGTGACTACAGCAACTATCAGAAATTCTGAGTTCTGTGACCCTCTCTTCCACAGTTCTGGGAGGTGTAAGGGCTTTGGTGAGAGCTCCACGGACCTATGACACAAATTGCCCTTTCTAGAGTCCAGATTCTTCTGGATCCTTCTGGGTACAAGGGCTCCCACTTGCAAAGTGGACCTCTCCCCCGCTGCCCCTGCCCCAACCCCAGCCTCAGCAAAGATTTCTGGGTGACTCAGGGTGAGCTGGAAAACTTGCTTTTGTTCAGCCTTTGTGGCTGAAAACCTGCTTTGGCAAAAGTGCTGGCCCCTCATCTGATCCGGAGAGTTTTAGGATTGTGGATGGGGAGAGGAGTCCCCCAGCCCTCAGGGATGGAGTGGCAGGCTCTGGGGGTGGGGTGGAGGTTTAGTAGAGGGTGATTGGATTGTGTGCTGATCTCCTGATGCCCCTGCAAGTTTCCACAAGGCTCCAGAAGCCTTTCACGCACTTGCCTAGCCAGAGTTTCCCTCTGTCTGTGGAAAAGTTTAGCCAGGAAAAGAGCAAGCCTATTTACTGAGGGCTCTGTCTTTTCTGGTATCACTGCATCCTTTACCCTGCTTTCTTCCCCTGCAAAGTCTCAGATACCCGCTTGGTGTATGGAGCATATTTCAGCTCTTAGACGAGTGAGATTTAACTTGCAATTCCCCCCTGTCATTAGCCCCCAACCTGGAAGCCTTGAGGAGCCTGGAGCTCCTTTGCCAGCTCATTTGACACTTGGCCCCCACCCAAAAGGATTTTTGGGTGTTTTTTTGAATTTGGTCTGCAAGACAAGGGGTAAGGACAAGGGAGTTAATTTAGGTGCCTGTGAAGGAAGACAGTGGGATCAGCTCAGGCCCAGTGGCTTTCTGGATTCCCCTAACTTCAGCCTGACTGTGTAGCCCCTAGTCGGGGTATGTAGGGTGCTGGGTTGGGGTGTGCCCTGCTTTCACAGATACTGTGTGACGGTCTTTGCACCTGCAGGGGCCAGCTGGTGGAAGGCACTTGCCCAGACTGAGAATAAAGTGCATCCTGTTTTGGGGGGAGGGGAAGAGGGGGACAATGATGTGTGGCAAATATTTGGTGGCCGCTTTGCCAAGAGCTCCCTTCCTGGCCAAGAGCGTATTGATGAGGAAGCAGGGTGCTGGCCTCAAGTGGTTAACTGGGAAGGCAGAGGAGCAAGAAACTCAGTGTTCTCTCACTCTGCCCCAGTTTTTCCAACATTGCCCACATCCCCCACCAAGCAGGGCTCCAGCCGTGTGGCACGTTAACCCCAGCAGAGTACTTTCTGCAGGACTGCTCAGTATCCGGGAGCCACAAGGAGTACAGACCGTCAGGGAAGCCCGTGGAGCGTTCTCAAAATGAAATCTCTAGGAGCCAAAAACTGGCTGTCCACTGGTCTCTGACGGGAACAATGTTCTGAAGGAGGCCAGAGTTTAAGATGTGTTTGCATTAATACTCTGTCCAGTGACAGAAGGCAGCACGCCTCACAGTTTGGGTGTGAGTATGTTTTGAGTGATTTCAATCTAGGTTTTCTGAGTTGGCACAAGGGAGCCCTTTAACCCTCCATGGCTCTAGCAGAGTGGGTGGCCCGTGGGACAAATAGTGAGATAACTCATTTGAATCCTAGCAAGGGTGAACTTGGAAGCGCTGTTCCCGAGCGGGACCGTGACCCCCTTTCCCCACAGTCTTCCAGTGTCTCGCCAGCGTCCTAAGGACTTGCTGGGCAATTACAAAAGCTTTTCCAGGGCCTTGACAAAGTCAGAGAGAAACGTTTGTTAGCCCGACCCAGGCCCAGGCTGTGCCCTGTCATCGGGGTGAGAGCAGTGCGTACCCCCTCAAGGTGAGGAGCAAGAACTCACATAACCATCTTCTCCTCGCAGTGCGGGTACTTTGGCTTCATTTCCAGCTTCTTCACGTCGCTGTAGCGGATCTTCGGTCCCTTCCGGGAGCACTTGCATTTGGACCCTGTGGGAGATCGCGGGGCGACCGCTTACTTGCGCGCGTTGCGGGGTGGGGGGAATCGCCTGCTTCTCAACCACCTATGGTGCCCACCCAGACCCCCTCCCCCCTCGCCCCGGGATCCCAGGATGCCTAGAAGTTGGCGCTTGGGTTCCCCAGGACAGAAGGAGCCGAGACGGCGACAAGGGGAGCTCCCCGCACTCACCATCCACGCGCGCAGTGTACAGCGCCAGGAGCAGCAGCAGCAGCGCGGCCGCCAGGAGCCTCATGCTGACCAGAGGGGCGCGGCGCGGGAGCAGGGACATGGGGAGGGCGATGGCCTGTCGGTGCGGCGTCCCGGAGACGCCACCTGGCTCTGCTCGGCTTTCTCTTCCCGGGGTGCGCCTCCCGGCTCGGCTGGCTCCGGCTGCGCCGTCAGTGGATGTCCGGGGCTGTCTGTAGCAGTGCGCTGTGCGCTGCGCTCTGCGCTCGGCTCTGCGCTCTCTCCACAGCTTCCCTCCGCCCGCCCTGGCCTCTTTTAAATCCGCTCCAGCCCTCGCAGCGAGCGAGCTCATTAATATGCAGCACCACTCGGTGACTCACTGAGATTTCTCAACGTGGTGAGGGGAGGAGACCTTCCCAGCCCGCCCGTCGCCCCCCCCCCGGGAAAGGACCGCAATCGCAGCGGCGCACACCCGAGGCCACGCGCACACGCACACACATCCACTATCCTCTCGCTCACACAACACGCCTCCTTCGCACATTTACACACCCAGACCACAGCGCACATACACTTCCAGCGTCCCGCTCTGTCTTTGGGGAGCCCAGACAGTAGAGAGGCTGCTGAAGGGCACTCCTTTTCTGAATCGCGTGCTTCCCTCTCTGGCCAGGCGGGCCAACTGTTCTGACCCGCCCGGAGACCCAGGCCCAGGGCCCAGATCCTCAAAGAAGACCTGAAAGGGTTTTGGAGCAGGTGCCAAGTGTGAGTGCCTGCAGGCCTGACTCCCCAGGGTCCTCTGCTGGGCCAGCAGCCCTGGCGGCCAGAGCACAAGGCCAGCTCTGGACAGGGGCTTGTCATAGACTGTACAGCAGCAAAGTCATTGACTGTGGTCACTGGAACTGACTCAAAGAGGGTATGTGTGTGTGGGCGGGGGCGGGGGCGGGTATTGGGGAGGGAGTTTGGTTACTCCCAAAGAAAAGCTCCTTAAAGTGGGTCAGTGGCCTGGTGGCTTGTGAGTGTCTGGGTGGGTGGGGAGAACCAGGAAGAGTCCTCACTCTCACACTACTCTCCAAAGCCAGGCAGAGAGACCTAATAGGGAGCGATGGCCACCATCTGGATGAAGGCCTTCCCGTGTTCTAGACTTTGTGCCAGGATGCGAGGTGTAGTGGTGTGAGCCCAGCCCTGGTGGCAGAACTCCCTCCTCACTCCTCACCAGCACAAGTGACTTCACTGCCGTCAGCTTTTGTTTCGTTTCGTCCTTTGTAAAGTGCAGATCATCACAGTGTTTCTGATAGGGGGGGTGGCTGTGGGAGAACTATGGAAATCATACATATAGTCAGTGCCCAGGAAATGTGACTTATTGGCACCATCATTTTATATGTAATTTATCTATTATTTTGATTCTTACAAATTGGTACTTTTCTTCCAAGTTGGCACTTTCCATTTCTTTATTTGACAGGTGTGGAAACATGCTCTGAGAGAAGAAATAACTTTCCCAAGGTCACAGAGCCAGGGAGTAGGTGACGAGGGCAGGGGGAGTCCTCAGTATATGTGGCTGCAGAACTGGGACTCCTGTCCCTGGGCCACTCTGTTGCTTTGAGACCTGTCTGCCCTTCACTTCTTGCTGCCTTGACAGACTCAGAGACAGGAGGTGAATCATCTCAAGCTCTTGGAGTCCCTGGGCTTGGCTCTCAGGATAGAGCTCATCCAGCTCTGTGCCATCAGCCTGGCAGCTCCCTGGAGGCAAAAATGCCCAGAGGGCTCCTGGATGATGGGGACAGTCTGCTGAGGGGTGCAATGGGAAGAATCTGCATCATCTGTTCCCAGCTATAGAGCACCTGCTGCTTCAAGAAGAAGCCGAGCCATGAAAAGCAAGCAGCGCCTATGTGTGCTGTTGTGCCTATATTTAAAGCAAAGCCAATAGCTGGACATTTGCACATTTTCCCAGAAAAATCAGAAAACACAAGCAGAAGAGAACACAAGCATTTTCACCCAGAGATCTACACCAAGATGCTAGCTGTGTTATCTTCCCAAACCATCCTCTCTTTGCTTTGCGTGCACATACACACACGGGATCAGGCTGCATGTACTCTCCAATAACCTGCTTGCCGTACCTATTGGCATATTGTGAACATCGTTCCATGTGGCTAATCTTGCTACAGTAATAGCTCTCTTAATGGTTTCATTTGAGCCTGGGTAGTATAATGGCTAAGAGGTTGGTGTCTGGAGTCAGCCTGCCGGAGTATGCATCCTAAGTACTAGCTGTGTGACTTTGGGCAAATACCTTAACTCTTTTTGGTACTGGTTTCCTCATCTGTGAGATGGAGATGATAATAATACGTACAGCATAGGCAGAATTAAATGAGATGGTGCATATAATGCTTTTGATGTGGTCCCTAGCACAGAGTGAGTGTTTGATATGTGCTGACTATTGTGGTTAGCGTGATTTAGAGGCAGAGTACTCCATTGTACAGATGTGCTCGAATTAATTTGACTACTCCTTGCTGGATGTTTGGATTGTTTTCAATCTTATCCTCTTACAACCAATGCTGTTTGACAAAGATTCTTGTAGCTCCATTTTGGGGTAGGTTTTAGTACATTGGATCAGGTCTCAGAAATAGAATCACAGGGCCCTGGCAATGACCATTTTAAGACTTTTCATAGAAATTGCCAATTGCCTTCCAAAAAAATACATTTTATGCTGCAAAGGAATTTCTTAAATACCAAGGTTTCCTAGAGCATGTAATGTATTATTTTTTTATTAACAATTTTATTTCTAACATGTTTGTTTCAAGAATATGTTGACTGATTAACTGGTATCTAACAGCGCCAGCAATCATGGGCACTGAGTTTTCACAGGAAAAAGTAGTTGGCTCTAGAAATATGGACCAAAGTTCTCCAGCTTCCTAGGCTGGACCAGGGGGTCAGACATCCCAGTGTTTTGTCCTGAGTTATACTCCTCAGTCTGTGTATGCGGATATCTGGTTTACAGAAGGCAGCCACTGTGCAAGCAGAGCTGAGCCCTTGCTTGTGTGAGTTCTTCTGGAACCATGGTACAGGAAAGGATGCGGCCCCTGCTGCCAGCAGGTCTGTGGGTGGTGCTGCCCCACTGGGTGAGGGAGGGGGCTTGGCCCCTGACACACCTTCGGGGCACAGACTCTCTGGTGAGCCCAAGCTGAGGGTCTCTGAGCAGGTGGGTATGGGTGAGGTCATTCTTTGCACAGTGGCACTGCCTGCTTCAAGGAGGTCCCTAGGGTACAGTGAAGGATATATGCCCTGCCTGCATGTGTGCATGCATGTGTGTGCATGTGTGTGTGCAGCTGTCAACACATCAATGGTCATACTGGGTTCTACAGAAGAGGTAGATGTGAAGTGTTGGGGGCACAGAGGAGGGAGGAAGTGGAAACAGCACAGCACTCCTTGAGGGAGTGGAAATTTTGCTGAGATGCCCAGGGATTTGCTTATTTCTTCTCTTTACACTTATTGAGCACCCATGGTGTGCCAGGCTTTGTGCAAGGTGCTAGGGGTTTGAGGTAAGCCGAGGTAGCTGTGTGCCTGTTCCCAGGCAGCTCAGAGTCTAGTGGGGGAAGGCAGACATTAACTATACAACCACAGAGATGAGTATGAAACTCCTGCAGAGGTCGGTGTCCTGGAGGGTGGCTAGTGATAGGAGACTCATCAGGGGATCTGACGGGATAGCGAGGTGGGGACTGATTCTTGGAGGAAGGACCGATTCTTAGAGATGAAAGATGGAAAGGAATTAACCAGTGACCACAGGAGGGAGGCCACTCCTGCCCCTTCATGGTCCCTACTGCTCACACAGTGATCTCCTGGAGGAATTCATTGCTCCTCATCTCATGAAGAGTCCAAGCCAAGTCCTCAACAGTGCACACCCCATTATGACCAGCCCCTGCCATGCTCCCCAAAGGCTGTGCTCAGGCTGCTCTGCCTTGTCTTATCTTCAAACATCCAAGCCTGTTCCCACCTCAGGGCCTTTGTGCTCACTGGCCCCTCTACCTGCAGTGCTCCTCCCTGGGGGCTGACAGGCACCCCTCTTCTCTTCACTGAGCCTCGGCTCCAATAGTCACCGTCCAGATCCAATCACACGAGCACACCCCCAACAACAGTCCCTCGCCGTGTTGCCACTGGTTTTACTTCATTCATTGTATGTGCAGCAACTTCAGATTGTTCATTTTCATGTTTTTTGGGGGGTGCATTGTGGATGATCTGTCTGTGTCCGTGGGTCTCTGTCTTGCTCATCCTCAGTGTCGACAGCAGTGGTTGGCACCTAGCAGGGGCTCACTCGTATCTGTGGTGTAAATAAAGACATATTTCAGGCAAAAGCCCAGCGTGTCAGAGTATTGCCAAATCTAAGCTAGACAGACAGGTTGCATGTGAGAAAGTGTGTGTATGGGTGTGTTTGTGTGCTGGTGTGTTTGTGTGTGTGCAGGGGGTATGTAGGGGTGACCATGGGGAGTCCATATTCCCAGGGAGGCCAGTTTCTCCTCAGGGCATTTGTTTTAGAGATGAAGTCTCTGGGAGGAGGAGGCAGTGATAGCAGGAGTGTGGCTTTCCAGGAAATCCCACAAGTGTCTGGTGGGCACTACCTCCTTGGTCTGCTGAGAAGGGGTCTTGACCGGTCAAGGCTGGTTTCCTGCCCTGGGAGCTGGGAGCCAGGCCAATTCCTACCCCCATACTTTTAGTTCTTTTAGTTCTTTTCATGACTGATCTTCTTTCAGAAGAGGAGTCCTTTTTATTTCCCTGGCAGGACAGGAATCCTGGAATTCAGCACTGGTAGGGCCTGAGTACACTGGTACACTGGCTTTCATTGTATATATGAGGAAACTGAGGCCCAGCAATGGAGTTGATAGCACACAAGGTCACCTTGTGCATTAACGTTAGCCAGGGCTCCTGTCTCTGTGTCCTGTACCTAGCTACTTAGGCCACAGCAAGGTCCTGGGCTCCAGTAACCTGTCTGGTCCCATCACCACTCATGACATGGTGGGTCACCCCAAAACCCCTGCTTCCATGGTATTGTGTGGCTGCTGGCTCTGAGTCTAAGCCTGGCGGGTGCCTCGCCCTCTCCAGCTCCTCCCTCTGCCTGTCACCTGCAGCCTGTGGAGTCTGGGCAGCCAGCTGCCTCCTCTGTGGCTCTCCTTTAGTTACAGCCCTGAATGCTGACCCCTTCCCTGGCCATGCTCTGGGATGAAGGAGATTGAAAGGCCAAGGTTCCCAAGAACAATCTCTGGTTTTGTTCTTTACACTGGGAATATTTTAGGATCCTGAGTAACTTAAGTCCAGAGGAAATGATGCAGGGGGCAGACAGGCAGTATCGGATTAGGCTCAAAGCAGCCCCGAGGCAGTGGGGGCGGGGGCTCTGTTCCTCAGATGGGTTACATGGGGCACTGCAAGATTCCCCCGAACATGGGAGAAAACGCTTGCAGCAAATACGACAAACCAACACGTAGCATTTATTCCACCTTCTGTTCACCCCACAACGCTCCCTTACAGACAAGCATCTATACTATATTAAGAACACATGCAACGATGTTTCTAAAGAGGGCCCTAACATATAAATGAGAAAGGACATCAAAGGACAATTAGGAGAAAAGGAAAAGCAATTAATCAATTCGTCAAGAACCTGCGCCCTCATTAGCAATCAAGGCAAAGCACAGCAGTGCTGCAGCATCACGCATTTTGGTTTTGGTCCTACTCAGTGAGGAAATGCTATTTGAAATAGCAACATCCAAAGCTGATAATGTCAAAGTGAGGAAGCCTTACTTAAGCATCACTGGTGGGACTATCAATTGGTACAAAATTTGGGGAAGTCATATTTGTAGTATGGTATCCAGGGTGTTTGAAGTAAACCATTTCATCTTATTAACCACTTCAGAAATCTGTTTAAAATTCTCATAATGGAGAAACACCACATGCAAAGGTAGTCCTTGTTAAAAATAAAGATTTAACCTAAATGCCCAGCAATGGGGGGATTGAGTAAATAGTGAAAGCTCTAAATTCGTGGAGTAAATGCTTACGCAGTAAGTAGAAAAAACACAAGGTTGTGTAAACACTGTGATTACAAGTATGCAAAATGGTAACCTCTGTATAAAGTTTGGGAAGAAGCGATACAAGCATCATTCTCTTAGAGTGGTGAAATGTTGGGCGTTGCTGAAAAGCTTCTCTCCTTGCTTTCCAGTTTTCGAATGTTCTTGTTACAACAGCAGCTCAGGAACAGTTGATTCAGTGAGGGCTTGGGCAGCCTCAAACCTCACTGAGCAGACCTTGGTGATATGCGGTGTAGCTGGCACCGCAGAGAGGCAAGGAGAGTCCTTGGAGGCTTGGGTGAGTCCCATGGTGAGGGTCCAGGCCCATCTTTAGAGCTGTCCCTCTCTGTTTGGCACAGGGGACGAGCCACCCACCCCAGCTGGCTTCACCTGTCCTCATTCTTCCCTGCCCTGCCTCTTGCCTCTCACCAGTCCTGTTCCATGTTTGCAGCAGAGTCCTAAGTCTCTGTGCAGGCACCGCCAAGTTCTGTTTCCTTGGCTAGGCTGGTTGCTTTTGTTTCCCTTCCTGAATCTGCAAAGACGTCATTTTACAGGGAAGCCCTCCTTGACTGCACACATCTACCCGACTCCCCCTCCGGCCCTGGGGTAGGAGAGACATCTGCTGTCTGCGTGGCCTGTAGACCCCTTTCTCTCCAGTGCCGCTCCTCACACTTGCAAAGGCTCCTATGAGGTCTTCCCTCAGCTCCATGATCCTCTGAGGTTGCTCTGCGTGTTTCTTATTAATTCCGGTTCCACAGCATGAGCACAGGGCCAGGCGCATGGTAGGTGCTCAATGAAGAAATGATTGAGTGCAGGATGAATGAATTAATGTGGACCACAGTTTATCACAGTCCAGCTCGTTACAGAGTCAGACTTCCTGGTTTAGAATCCTAGTCTACCTAGTCCTTCTGCTTCCTCATCTGTAAAAAGAGGATGATAATAATAATAAATAACAAGGCTGTGATAAAGATTACATGAGCTGATATAGAACAAACATGATGCACAGTGTCTTGTCACATACCAGGTATTCCATAGATGTTCATTCTTGTTTCATGATTATTAAGTCTCCTAGACTCACCCCCCTCATCTGTGGGTTGGCGTGGCTAACTTCTTTTGGTTTATATTTATTAAATGCTTATAGAATGCTTACTGTGTCTCAAGGACTGTTCTAAGTGGCATACAAATATTAATTTATTTAATTTTCATAACCACCACATGAAGTAGGTTATCTCCGTTTTACAGATGAGGAAACTGTGGCAGAAAGAAGGTTAAGTTGCCCAAAATAACTAGCAAGTGGCAGAACTGAGATTCGAACCCAGGCAGCCTGACTCTGGAGTCCTACACTGCACGGCCATACGCTGCCTCCCAGGAGGATGGTAGGGGCGCTGCCCGCCTTTGCCCAGGTGTCACCACCGCCTTCCTGTCTGCCTGCTGCTGCCACCTGGCCCTCAGTTCTTCTCTCTGGAGGACATCCCAGAGTTCCCAACCAACTAGGATTGTCAAATTTAACAAACAAAAAATATAAAATTCCCATACAATATTTGGGGCATACTTATACTAAAAATTATTCCTTGTATATCTGAAATTCAGATTTAACTGGTGGCCTGTATTTTAACTGGCAACCCTACATCCAGTACCAGAGGGTGGTAAAGTGGTGGTCCAAGGAGTTTTCTGCAGTGATCTGAGACACACAGACATGGAGCCCTCAGGGTCTGTCATGGGCAGAGTGTGGGGAGAGAAAGGCTAGGCGCACTGCTAAACTCTCCTAGGGCACAGTGGGCACTCGTGCTCTGATAGGGAAGCAGGGATTGGGAGGATGGTTCAGGCAGAGGCAACAGCTTAAACAACTGCTCTGGGATGGGGAAGGTCAAGGGAACTGTAGGATTTTAATGGAGCCCTGTGTGTGTAGGGAAGGGATCTAGGCAGAGGAGGGAAGGGGGATAGGGCTGAATATGTAGATCAGCCCCAAATTGTGCAGGGCCCTGGGCAGCTGAGGAGTTTGGGCTTCATCACCTGGATTATAAGGAGCTGCTGGAGAATTTCAAGCAGGGTTGTGTGATTCACTTTTGCCTTCTGAGAAGATCTGTCTGGCTGTTGGATGCAGGAAGGATGGCAGAAAGGGAGTTAGGAGGCAAGAGAACCTTGGTTCAGGGAAGTTCTTGCCAAAAGTCAGGGCTTTTTTTTTTTTTTTTTTTGAGACAGAGTCTTGCTCTGTCACTCAAGTTGGAGTACTGTGGTATGATCTCACCTCATTGCAACCTCTGCCTCCCAGGCTCAAGTGATCCTCACACCTCAGCCTCCCAAGCAGCTGGGACTACAGGCGCATGCCACGACCCTTGGCTAGTTTTTAAATTTTCCTGTAGAGATGGGGGTCTCACTACGTTGCCCTGTTGGGTCTTGAATTTCTGAGCTCAAGCAGTCTGCCCATCTAAGACTCCTAAATTGCTGGGATTACAGGCGTGAGCCACCATGCCTGGTCTTTCATAAAAGTTTGTCTCCTTATTTCTGAAAGTCTTTGCCTTCTGAAAAAATGTAACGCAGAGATGGAAAAGAAAAAGTTCTCAGTCTTGTTTGCTGTCAAGAGGAGGTGTTTGTGATATTGGTGTTTTATTTTTACCAATGCTTCTGTCAGTGAGGTCTCTAGCACAGCAGAAGGAAGAAAGTAATTGGGTCTGGGGTGAGAAGATTGTGATATATTTGCTTTTAATGAGTCTCTGGCAGCTCATGAAGGAGAACAGGGTCCAAGGTGTTGCTCAGAGGATTTACCTGCCAGGTAAACACTAGCCTTCATGAGTCTTCTATGAAGAAAACTTTTTAAGCAACCATCTGAGATATGTTGCAATTTGCTTTCTTAGCAACTAGTTATTACCTCTGAACATGACCAGGTTCTTAATGGTGAGCGATTTACAGCCATAAAAGAATTGTCATAAACAGCTCCCCGGAGCCAAGAGCGAGGCCCAGATTTTAAGCACATAATGGAATCATATCAAAAGCAAGGAGGGGCGGCAGGAACTATAAATCCTGGAAGTGCAAAATCTGTCCATTGTGAAACTTGTGCTGAAGGGAAACCAGATGTGGATGCTGGAGAGAGAGGGCAGGAGGGAAAGTGTGGTGTGGGGACACTGAGAACAGGTCCCTGTGTAAAGCTAGATGTCCTGCTGTGTGTTGGCAGAGGCCCGAATTCTAGAGGCTCAGAACCATGGAAAGGAGGGTGGGTTTGCTCCTGGTGCTGTGGCTGGTAGTCCAGTGTCCAAGGCAGAGGCCAGAGAGTTAAGGTTCTTGTAGCTGCTGGACTTTCAGCTGGACTAACAGAAGAATTGTACAAGTTTTTCCTGAATTTTTGTCTTTGAAGACACAACATGGGGGCAGTTCTTTAAACATGTATTTGAGCTATCACAAAGAGACTAAATTTGTTTATCCTGTGGGGGGGAAAAGCCACTAACACATGGTGACATCCATTTGGATTGGGATGAAAAGCATGATTATCCAAGTTGCCATCCTTGGCCTGAAATGAGGGGGCTTTATTTGATTCTGGTAAGCACAATCCTCTGTAAACACCAAGTCAAGCACTTGCTGAGTGCCTGCTCTGTGCCGGGGTTGCAGGGCTGCAGGGGCTGCGGGCCAGCGGCTCGGCAGGATGTCTGCAGGCCAGAGGGGCCCTGCCAGCAAGCTGAGAGAATACTTCAAATGAGTTACTGATGTGAAGATTCCAGGTGAGCGGCTGTAAGGCGGTCCCATCCAGGTCGGGGATCGGGAGCACTTTCAGGAAGCAGGTAGCGGAAACAGACCTTGATGGCTGAGGAAGACTGCTCAGGTAGAGAGGGGTGAGTAAAGGTGACCGGCAGGGACGGAGCAGCTGAGGTCAGCCTGAGGTCAGAATGCGTGTGATGAGTCAGGGACTGGCTGGGTTGATGGGAGGTAGAGTATACGCAGGGAGTATGGGCAGCAAGGGGGTGTTGCGGACAGCCTTGAGTGCTGCGTAGGAACTCATCATTAATTTAACTGGAAAATTGGATTTGGTGTCTAGGTCTGTTTGAAGCCATTTCAACTCACCTTTCTCAAACAAACAAACAAGCAAAAACAAGCAAAGAACCAAACAAATGATACCATTCTGAAAACAGTACAGTAGCACTGAAGAGAAAAAAGGGGCACACAGAACCTTCCATCCTTCCCAGAACCAGCCCAGGCTGTGCCCATGCACAGGAACTTTCACACAATGACAGTCACGCTGTATAATGCTGTGTACACATCTTTCTTTGGTGCTCACTATTTCATAAACACTCCCACCTCTATATAATCCCCCACTTTAAATGCCTAGGGAGGTTTAAAAGGTCCTGGGGTGGCCAGGTGCAGTGGCTCACGCATGTAATCCCAGCACTTTGGGAGGCCGAGGTGGGCGAATCACGAGGTCAAGAGATCCAGGCCATCCTGGCCAACATGGTGAAACCTTGTCTCTACTAAAAATACAAAAATTAGCCGGGCGTGGTGGCCTGCACCTGTAGTCCCAGCTACTCAGGAGGCCGAGGCGGGAGAATCACTTGAACCTGGGAGGTGGGGGTTGCAGTGAGCTGAGATTGCGCTACTGCACTCCAGCCTGGTGACAGAGTGAGACTTCTTCTAGCAACAACAACAACAAAAGGTCCTGAGGTGAAATACAGACTTTGTGAACAACTTCCAGCTTAGTGATTTTAAATTTGGGGTTCTCAAAGAGTTTCTCTAGTTTATACTCGCAGTGGCTTGGGAAGCCCTTAGGCCTTGCTCCCCCATTTCCCTCAACCACATGCTACCATAGTGCGACGAAAGGGAACTGTGTCATGGTTGTCACCATCTGCCCAGTCCCTGATAGGTGACTGGGCTGACACCAGGCACTGGGCTCAGTTTTGTAGGGGCTCCAGGTTAATTTTCCAAGTCAGTATGCTGAAAGGCCAAGACCCTGCAATATCAGCTTATCAAAGTTAGTTTCTAGTAACTACTGGTAACATTTATGGGCCTCTGCGTCTTGCTGAGTGTGCCCGTTTTCAGTGTATTTGGTGGTTGACACATTCTCGCATACTTTGAATTTGGGATGTTCCTTGTGGTATTGCAAAAAGGGAAGATTTTAAGGATGCATTTTATTTATTTATTTAATTAAATTTATTTATTTATTTATTTATTTAATTTTGAGATGGAATCTTACTCTGTCACCCAGGATGAAGTGCAATGGCATGATCTCGGCTCACTGCAACCTCCACCTCCTTGGTTCAAGCGATTCTCCTGCCTCAGCAGGTTTCACCAAGTTGCCCAGGCTGATCTTGAACTCCTGACCTCAGGTGATCCACCTGCCTTGGCCTCTCAAAGTGCTGAGATTATTATAGGCGTGAGCCACCACGCCTGGCCTAAAGATACATTTTAAATCCAGTCTGTTGGCTTTCCTTATGAGGTAAATTCCCAGATTTGTTTTTTTTCCTTTGTTTAAGATGCAGAGAAAAACACAGATTCCTGGTAGTTCCTGGGAATAGGGATTTGGGATGTTCTTGCTCAGGGCTCCCTGTACGTATCCCATATCCTTGGTAAGATAAAGCCCTTTTAAGGATAGGGTTTTCCTTGTGCATATAGGGCCTCTAACATGGGAAGTCCATGTGAACTGACTCCCAGGGAACTGCACCTCCCTCTTCTCCCTCTCCCCATCAATGTGCAGAGGAACACCCTCTGAGCCAAGGCTGCCTGGGTTGCAGGGGAGAGAAGTGAAGATCTGGAGGAGGACCTTTCCCACGCCATCTCTGCCCATGGGCCCCGGGCCATGGCCAGCCTGCAGGGCCTGGGAACTCTGCATGGCCCCTGAGTGCCTTTGCTCTGTGTTTGGGCCTGTAAAACTGCTTGGAGCCCCCAAGAACGCACCACACTCCTCTTGCAAAATCACCCTTTATTTGTCGTTGTTTTTTTTTTAATGAAGGCACCTAGTTTCCTTAAGCTCAGGGCTTCTCAGAGGGCTGGGGGCTGAGCTAGTGGAGGAGAACAGAGACCTGCTGGGGGGACCGTAAAGCTTGAACGTTCCAGGGCCGCTGCTGGCCCACCCCCACCCTGACACCTGGGCTGGGGTTATGTTGCTCCCTGTCCTGCGAAGCGGGTGGGAGGCTTTGGAGAAAAGACAATGGGCTAGCTTTGTGAGACCTGAGATCCAGACGTGCCATGGCTCTCAGGCAGGGCAGCCTAAAGAGGGCACTGCTGCAGGCATATGTGTGCTTTACAGATGCCATCTCTTTGAGTTCTCCACCCAGCCCAACATGCAGCACATGCCCATTGGCGATGAGAATAAATGACTTCGGAAGTCACCCAGTCTGTGCGCAGAGCTGGCCGTGAACTCTCACCCCTCCCGACTCCAAGTCCCCTGTACCACCACAGCATCATCCTGCCTCTCAGCCTCCAGGGTGTCTGGGTGATGAGGGCTGCCTTTTCTCCAAAGCTTTCCCCTCACTGCAGGGTGCCTGTGACTCCACTATTAGGCTGCACTTCTCTGGGGTCCCTACACCCCCATGATAATGCAAGTGCAAAGCATTGGAAGGTCACACAATGTCCCCACAGACATTCCTATGCCACTCTGGGGGGTAGGCATTCTGATCCCCGTTTAGGGTGTAAAGAAACTGAGGCCTAGAGCAGAGAAGGGACTTACTCAGGGCACAGGGGGTGGGGAGCATTTGTTTAGTTGTTTGGCTGATGTCTAGAATACTACCTGGTGTGTCACTTAGGTGTTTGTGGGATGGTCCTTTTGTGCCATGGAGCATGACTCAGGACCTGGAGGCAGGAGCATGGGCCTACACCATCTGTCATAGCTGCCTCCTGGGCCCACCTCCAATTTCAGTGGTAGCTGTGTTGTACAGTTCTGATTCACCTCTCCCTGCCTCAACCCACCTGAGCGTTCCATGTACGCTGCTTTCTTCTGCAGAGCTTGCTTCAGCTATGCAGCTCCCGTCGCCTTTCCTCAAACACAGCCTGGAGATGTGGAAGGGGCTTTGGGTGGCCAGAGTGTACACCTCGGGGGAAGAGCCCAGCCAATGGGGGAGTGGGAGCTGGTGAATGACTGTTCTGGCCCTGCCTTTCAAGGAGCGGTTCTGGGAGTCAATTGCATGCTTTCAGAGACCCTGGCAAAATGGGGGCCCTGTTGCCTATACTGTGACCTTGAAACTCACCTTACCTTTTCTCCTTTTAGTCTCTCTCTCCCTGCTCCCTCTCTCCTGCTTCCTGGGGTTTCTCCCAAATAGATCACTCAGGTTCTTTGAGGGGAGAACATAAGCAAGCAGCTTCTTGGCTGAGCCTGCCACTAACTCTTCAGGGGCAGTGAGGAACTCCTGGGACCAGAGACCTGCAGTATTAAAGGCCTTTGAGAACCACCCAGCTCTGCTTGGTTCGAGTGGGGAAACTGACGCCAAGCTGGAGGACTGGCTGGCCGAAGGTCCCTTAGTGCCAAGGCAGAACTAGAGATTACCATCCTCGCTCTGAGGCAAGGATCCAGGGTGAGAAGAGGCTCTAGGCCTGTCCCCTGGGTATGGTGGAGTGGTGGCAGGAGAAGAAACATGAGCTGATGTGCAGCACACCTACTAAGTGCTGAGCCCTTCACCCCCTGTGGCCTCTTTAGGGAGGTGTGATGAAGCCTGGGCTGCCAGGAACAGGTGTTGTCTGCTGCTTCGGGAGTGATCTTCTGCTCCTAAACATCTTGACTTTGTTCTGTCTCTGAAAGTTCATTATGAGTTGTTCATGCCTTTGGAACGTAGTGAGTGTTCATCAGACTAGTGCCAGCACTGTAGCTCTAGAATGCATGTGCAACAGGTGTCACTGGCAAATGCACACCACTGTAGAGCAGGGCATGTTAAGAGCTCAGCTGGCAGTGCCTAAGGAAATAGCTCATGAAAGGGTAAGTCTCTTGGAAAAGGAAAGTGGCAGGGTGTGACTTACTGGAAAAGGAGGAGGGGAAGGCAAGTTAGGAATGAGGGGAGTGCGTGTGTGTATGTGAGAGAGAGAGAGAGAGAGAGAGAAGAGAGAGAGAGACAGTGAGAGAGCACCACATGTGTGTCCTGAAATGGTCTAGAGATGGCCCTGAGAGGCAGGAAGGTAAAGTGCGCTGGGAACTCTGGAGAGAGCTGGTTCCCATGCAGGTACCAGAGAGTGAAAAACAGACATCTGGGGCTTCCAGAAGCTCTGAAACCACCAAAAGCATCAATGCTTTAAGGCTGAATTCTCAAGCCCGGTGAGGAAGAGAGAGTGCAGTGTGGGGTAGAACTTGGGAGGGAGAGATGCTCAGTATAAACATTCTATAACTAACTGATATAAATATCATTGGCTTCTCTGAACCACCACTCAAGCTCCTGGAGCTCTGGCACCTGTCAGGGGAAATCCCTGACCAGAGCTCAGCAGGACCCACTCCCGGCTCCCTGACTCCTGTTGAATAGTGAGGGCTCAGGTCTGAGGGCTCAGAGCACACTGTCCAGGCTCTCAAGGTTGTATTGCATTGCTCCCCCCGCCACACTCCTTTTTTCTGATTGACCAGCCCCTCATTTCTAGTCATGGCTGATGGAGTCTTCAGTGTCCTCCACTCCTGAGGTCAGAAGCCAGGGTTTCTTGATCTTGGAATCTGGTAGGGCTATGGGCATGGTAGGGCCTCAGGAAGATGCTGAGCATGGACTTCTTGTTCCTGCAGAGGCTCACCTACAGCTGGTTCCCTGTGCCGTGACCCACAGCCAGCCACAGGCACAACGCATGTGTCTTAACCTCGGGTCAACACTCAATGGGTATTTAGTGTGTCTAGCCTCTGGCAGATCCAATCAGAATAGGAGATAAAAAAAGGGGGCTTTGATGGATCTGGAAAGCAATTCCATTTAATTAAGCAGCATTTGAAGTTGATTAAGCCACATCTGTGGTTTCCAGCGCCATAGACAAAGTTCCAAGGGTTTCTCCGAGGAGGCAGATGGAGGACAGCACCTTCAGGGACTGACTGATAAGCTAGAACCATGGCATGTCTGTGGAACCTGGCATCCAGGGCTTTGAGGAGTAGTCCCCTACTCCAGATATTTTTTTGTTAGATCTTGTACTTAGATTATGGATCTTAGATATATAATCGATGTCCCTTTGAAGTCTGATCATAGCGTCAGTTGTAATTAACAAACTAAATGATAGACAAATGTTCTGAAACGGGAGGAAGAGTTAATGAGGATGTTATTGTTCTTTTTGGAATCATAGCTGGGAGAAAGGTTGGAGTCAAGGTTTGCTAACTTCTGGGACCAGTCCCCCGTCACTGGCTGGATGGGACTGAACGCTTTGTGACCACAGGAACTGCATCATCTTGTTTACCTGGCACAGTGTGTGATACACAGCAGGGGCTCACTGAATAATTACAGAATGAATGAATACTCCCCTGAGAGGTTGCCCTAGGTGAGAACACGAGGCTCAGTGAAGAGCAAAAGAAGCTCTGTCAAACACTGTGACTTTAGCGGTCAAGGAGTCAGAGGGCTGCCACCATCACTTCTTCTTCAGTTTCTGAGAACCTGAGTATAAAAATCAGCTCTTTTGAAGCTTTGGTGTTTGCTGGGATCGGCATCTGTTTAGTTATAGAAGTGCTCTTTATTTAAATTTCCCTTGAGAGAAAGTGGCTTCAGTTGGGGATACACAGATAGAACCAGAGGCTTGGTGAAACCTGACACATCCCTGACCCCCAAGTCCCATTACAATCTAGAACACAGTAAGAGACTGCATGGTGTGGTGGGAAATCTGGGGCTTTGGCGCCAGAGAACGCTAGCTCCAAATCCTGCTGTCTCACTGTCTGGCTGTGTGACTTTGGGGCAGGACACGTAACCTCGCTCTCAGTTTCCTAATCTGTAAAATGGAGCCAGGTCAGTACCCTCATAGGATGACTGTGAAGATTGCATTAGACCTATCCCAGAGGGGTCTGGACTGTGTGTGGGGGGGGTAATGGTCGAACTCAACCTAGCCCTAACTGTTCTTCCTCTTGGTTGACCCCCAAGGGGAAGAGCAAAAGCGGAGCAGCAGGCAGCAAGGATGTCATTGTTGCCAAAGCGGTCAGTGAAAGGGAGTGGGTGAATACAAAACCAGGCCACCCCTCAGCTGCTCTCACAGCATCACTGCTTGGAGGGTGCCCAGATCCCTCGTGTGCATAGCACTTAACGGCGTGAAGAGCATCTTCACACACGGGTTCAGGTAGCCTTGTTGTCCTCCTGTTAGGCAGGAGGTCCAACAATCATGATGCACATTCACAGGTAAAGAAACTGAGGTGCAGTGAGGGAAAGGAACTCAGATGGAACCAGAAGCTTGGTCTGTCAACCCCTAGTCCAGGGAAGCAGGCCTCAGCCTCATGGATCTGAGGCTAGGACTAGGGCACTGTCTCAGGCCTCATTTCTAAATAGTCCCCGGTCCACCATAAGAGTAGACAGGGCTGCATGAGAGTGGAGCCCTCCATCTTTAGGCAGTGTCGTTCTGGTGAACCCCCCGCTCCCTCACCCGGCTCCACTCTCAAGCAACCCCTGTCACTTGCTCTGTTTGGAGACAAGATTTTATGGGCGGGGCTATGGGGTTGCTTTCCTAAATCCTTGGGCATTGCCATTCCCACTGTATGTCCCTGGAGTTGTGGGACTTGATGATTCTACCCAATCACATGGGCTCCAGGAGGTCAGAGCTGCCGAGGGCCCCACACTGGATGGAAAGTTATTGATGGACAGGCACCACCAACCAGGAACACAGAGCTTCCAATGGACAGATACCGCTCACCATGGACACAGGCGCACCTATCCAGGGAACTCTCCTTTGGCAAGTTAGAAAAGCTGTCATGTCTGTCACCTTGAAAACTTTGGAGTTTTGCTGGGTAGATATAACATTCATGTTTGTGGGACTGTTGTGTTGTGGCAGAAAGGAGCAGGAGGAGAGAGCAGGAGCTTTGAATTGAGATGGATGTGGGCATACCTCCTAGCTCTGTCTCTTCTTAGGTGTGTGACCTCTCTGAGACTCCATTTCTTCATCTGTAAATTAAATGTAATTATTATTATATGTATCTCGTAGTGATATTGTGAAGATTGCATGAAGACATGGCACTCTTGTTTTGGCAGCCTCCAAATGCCCACAGGACAGCCTTTGGGAGACAGCTCTGCTTTAATGTGGTGCGGCGTCATGGTTGGGGGTGCTGTTGGCAGTGGGCTGAAACCCAGCTCTGCCACTGACTAGTTGTGTGACCTTGGGTGAGAGATGCTGAGTAAGCATCTGTATGACTCAGTCATCCTTTGAAGAAAGAGCCAGTAGAAGGTTGTGAGGAGACAATGCAGGGAAAAGCCCTAGCATAGTGCCTAGCACATTAGGCAGGGCTGTTAACCCCAGACAGAGGGTCAGTGACTTGCTCAAGGTCACACTTAAACTTATAAGGTTGCTCTGAGGATTAAATGAGTTAACGTATTAATATTTACGGCTCGTAGCGTAGTGCCAGGCACATATCTATATCTCTAGCTCACTAGATTCAATGCAGGAAACAGAAACCAAGTTGCAGATCTGAGCAAGAAGGGATTGGATACAGGGAATGAAGTACTACAAAATCATGGGAAGGGCTGATGGGGTGGCCACTGACGGGCCTCTGGGAGGATTCCCAGGACGATTCAGAAGTAACCCTCCAGGGTAGGGGTGCCTGCCTCCGACACTGGAATTAAGAGCTCAGGACTCATTCTTGCAGTTGGGACACAGGTACCACAAAACTGGAATCCAGGCCACACTTGCTGCTGCAGTTCCACTAGGACGCTGCAGAATGGCCACTGGAGCCAGCTGCGAAGGACCCTGCTTGTCGATAGAAACAATCAAAGGAGAGGCGAGGATGGTGTGAGTGCACCCAATTGGTGGCACCTAGTTCACATTCTAAACTTTAGCTGCAAAAGAGTCTGGGAGTCTGGGAAATGTGTGTAGCTTTCCAAAGTCCCCACCTAGCTGGGCGCAGTGGCTCATACCTGTAATCCCAGCACTTTGGGAGGCAGAGGTGGGCGGATCACCTGAGGTCAGGAATTCGAGACCAGCCTGGCCAACATGGTGAAACCCTTGTCTCTACTAAAACACAAAAATTAGCTGGGCGTGGTGGTGTGTACCTGTAATCCCAGCTACTCGGGAGGCTGAGGCAGGAGAATCACTTGAACCCAGGAGGCGGAGGTTGTAGTGAGCTGAGATTGCACCACTGCCTTCGGCCTGGGCAACAGAGCAAGACTCTGTCTCAAAACAAAACAAAACAAACAAACAAACAAAAAACACAAAGTCTCCAATTAGGAGAGTAGAATGGAGATGGAAAGAACCAGTCCAAAAGAATTCAACGCAAAGTGCTACCCATTAGGATGACTGCTAGTGATCAAAAAATGTGGCATAATTATTATCATCGTTATTGCTATGCTGGCTTTTCCTAGGCAGCCTGGCTTCAGGAGGACTCACACATTTGGTTGTTCCCTGTAAAACAATGTTAAGGATTTCCTTCTGCCTTAGGGGCTTCCCTTGCCCAGTGCTTCTTCCTGTTGCATCAGCTCATTTAACAGCATCATCAGTTCTCCCTCCACCATATTGCCTGTGCCAGGAACTTGGACTACTCTGACTTGTTCTCTTTCATTACCAACATGCTCACCCAACCACTCAGCAAGCTTTGTATAGCTTCTACAATGGCACACTGTTAACTGAAGCATCATGAGATTCATCAATTTGAAAAGGAGAATTTCATTTCTTATAAAGGGTTGCAGCCTGCAGGCTGGCTACCCTGCAGACTGGGAAGCATGGCCTCTGGCAGAAGCTGGAAGCAGGCGCTTAAAAGAAGGGAAGAGTGAGGCAGGATTTTATGCTGACCAGGTTGGCTAAGTGTACGTATTCAATAGGTTAAAGGAGGAGCTATGAATATTCATAAAGTGTAGTAAGTGAACATGCATGTTGTATACATCCCATGTTCACTTTGGGGTGGAGTCTTAACATTTAAATGCATTAAAATTAGGCTCTGTCCATCTAAAGTGAAATGGAGGACACATGGGCATCCTGCGTGCAGCCTCTGTAAACTAGCCAGAACCGTTCTGTGGTCAGTGGTCTCTTATCAGGCAGGAATGCTCCTCAGTTGCTGTGTCAAAACAGCAAAAGTAGAGGGGGAGTGCAGCCAGGCTGGATTCTGTTTAACTCTTAGAAAAGAAAGTCTAATTGTGGTGAGTGAGGGAGGGGGTATAATGAGGTGTGTCTGACCTTCCTTCCCATCATGGCCAGGAACTCAGTATTTTAAGGCTTCTCTGGGGTTGTCTTGGCCAAGATCGTGGTTCATTCAGTTGGTCGGGGCGCTTAGGATTTTGTCTTTGTTTTTAAATACCAACTAATCCCTCCGCCCATTGCCACAGCTCTGTCAAGTCTTCATCACACTCTTGGAGCTGGACAGCATGGCTGCCTTCTCCCTGGCCTCCCAGCTTCCGAGCTTATGCTCACCTGGATGGTCATGCTTGCTTCTCATTTTAGGGGCCACTGTCTGATTCTGTGGCTGTGCACATCCCTCCCAGGCTGTCTGAGTTGGTATCCTTAGAGCAGGTGGATATTGGAGTGCCCCCCCCCCCCCCCTCCTGTCAGATTCTGATGGGGAATCTTTGGGGGTTTGCTGTAATCAGGTCACCCATTGTTCCCCTTTCTCTTCTTCCTTGGCCATACACAGGCGGGGAGCTACTGTGCCATATTGGGGTCTGCAGGTAGCCCAGCCCTTTATCAATCACTGGGGCATTTCTAGAAAAATTGGAAGCAGGAGTGGGCTACTGGGGAAACCAAGGCTTGGAGTTGTGAGACCCAGAGAGCACTGCCTGTGTGAATGGCTACTCCAGCTGCATATTTCTTCCACCTGAACTCCTGACCACAGACCAGCCCAGTAAGTTGCTTGTTCTTCCTTCCTCCCTCCCTTATTTCCTTCCTTCCTTCTCTTGTCCATTTTATCCAGCCAGTGTTTCTTGGTGCCACTTTTGGCCTGATCCTGTGCAAGGAGCTGGCATGCAGGAGGAGCAGCCTTAGTTCTGGCCTCCAGCACTCCCAGGCTTGTCCAGGATGGGGCTGTCTCCCCAGAAGCCTTGTAAAACTTTAAAAATTTGGGGGATGTCAGCACATGGCAATGACCTCGGGAAGAGGAATCTATTCCTGTCTGTCCCTGCCATAACGTATCTAAGGAAAAAAAAAATTTGTATTTCTACACACTCCACCCTCCCTTGGCCAACCGCATTGGGTCTCAATATCTCACTCATCACTTTTGCTGTGTTTGAGTTGTCAAGGATACTTCTGCTGGCCTCATTACAGCTTTTCATGCTGGGAACTGTGTCTTTGGGTGTGGTTTTTGATTGATTAAAAGTAGGTTAAAGTAATAAGGTAGATGGAGGCGCTTCTGGGGGCCTTCACAGCTCTGATGCTGATGGCTGAGACATTCCAAAGGAACAGCTTGGAGAGCAGATGAATAATGTGGTCCTCCTGCTCCCTGTGGGCAAGCCCCCTCATCCCTACATTCTCGGCTGCTCACTGCCCAAGCCCAAGGATGTAGATTTGTGGATCTGAGGATCCATAAGTCAGGGACAGCAGTGCTGGAGTCCTTTGAGGGGGGTGTACCCTGGGACCTAGCTCGACTTTTCCACCAAATGGCTGGGTTGAGAGGGAACACCTCTTCTGTTCTCCTGCACAGAATTGTGCCCAAGTTGTCTCTCTGACAAACCTTTCTCTGGCTCCCACCCTTTTGTAGTCCTCACTTCTGTATCTTTGTTCCTCCTGCTTGGAAGGCCTCCTCCTTCAGGGGACTGCATTTATTTTTCATTATTGTATCCTCAGCACCAAGCACAGTGCCTGGCACCTAGTAGTTGCTCAAGTGTTTTTCGACTAACTGACTGACTAAATGGATGAATGAACAAACTAAAAACTAATCCTTCCCCGGCTTCACAGAGTTGGTCACATAAGTGGGAAGTCAAAACACAAACCACAGAAGAAGGAACTGGAGAGGGAAGCGCTGACCACTGCGGGGAGGAAGTGGCAAGGGAAGTTCTGACTGCTGAGGTCACCCCATCCACGGGGTCACCCCGTCTGTGAGGCCACTCCTTCTGTTAGACAAGTAAGCCATTTAATGGCTGTTTTGTGATAATAACCTCTGCCTGCCTCCTGTCCTTGCAGCTCTCTGGTTGGCAGCCATGTAAGAACACTTCGCATAGTGTTTTGTGTACAGAAATCCTGATGAGGCAGGACAGGTCTCCCAGCAGGCCCAGCCCTGCCTCTAGAGGTTGCCACTGCGGAGGGCTGCCTCTTCCCACAGGTACCTCCTGCTGCCATCCTGAGGAATCTGGCCTTTCCTTAATTCTCACCTTCCTGGACATCTCTGCAACCTTCCAGGGAAATGTTCTTGTATGCTTGGGCAGCTCATGTGTACTTGAAGAACTTGTCTTCACCTTGTCTACAGCTCCTAGGAGAAAGTGTGGCTGTTTCCTCTTTCCACCTTGACTGGAACCCGTGAGTCACACAGTGTCTGAAGAAACTCCCTTTCCTCCCCCAAGCTTTCAACTTCCTTTCAGCTTTCTCTGGTGGGTCCCACTCCGTTGCTTCCCTGGTGTCTCCAGCCAGACTGCAGGGACAGTGAGCTGCTCATCTGGACTTCTCGCCCTCAGCCTCTGCCCTGTCTGATCTATTCACCCCCCAATAGCTGCCAAAGTGAAGGCCTGGCTGAGCCAAAAAAAACTGCATTCTTGAATTCCTGGGGAGGTCACGCGTGCAAGCTTTGATGTCAGAAGACTGGAGTTCAAATCCAGCAGTGTGCTCCCTTGCTCAGTGACTCTGGGTGGTCACTTAATGTTTCTGGGCCTCGGTTTCTTCTTTTTATAAAACATGGTTAACAATGTCTACTCCATAGGTTTCTAGTGAGGAATAACTTCAATGTCAGTCACTAGTGCAGTGCCTGCCACTTAGTAGGAGCTCAAAGAGGATTAGTGCACCTGTCTCTGGCACATGCTAGGCATCGTTCCAGAAACTTCCTATCTCTTAATTGTTTGTAAATAGTGTGTACAGAAGCAGAGCCCACAGCCAATACAGTGAGCCTCTAATGTGGACAGAATCAGCTCTGATGAACAAAATAGGATAACTTGTGTTTGGATTCCTATGTGCTTGTATGTGCTGCTAAAGGAATTGAGAACCCTCAGTGAGGCTGACATTTCCCTCACAAATGTGCTCACCAATGTGCTTTCCCCAAACCATTTATGAAAAGCCCCCAGAGATTCCGCATCAATTCAATGAGAATTCACCACAGGTGAGTGGACTTCTGCAGACCTGGGATGGACCTGGCTTCCAGGTGGCTTCCTCCCCTGCCCTATTCCCCATAAATGGGCTTATATACAATGGTTTGTTCATCTCTACTCCCTGGAGCTTTTGAGTTACGGGATTAGGAATTCTAGTAACTAAGTAGGTTTAGTTAAATTAAGTAGAATATTTGTTTTTTTGTTCTTATGGCAAAACATTGCCACCGGGGGTTTTGTGGCCACCATCAGTCCTCGCGTGCAGTTTTTCTGAATAAAGAGGCATTCCACCAGACGTCTGTCGATCTGTTGGTCAGTTACACAAACTCATACCTCACTGTCAGTCCATCGGCCCTCACACCAGCAGGCCATTGCTATAGAGACTGAAACAGCTGAAGCGTGTACACCTGTGGAACCTGAAGAAACCTGGGGGAACCTGTGTGCACGTCAGTTCCCTTGGTGGGGTCTCCACTGACCAAATCAGATAGGCTCAGAGGGAAAACAGAAAAGTCACTCCCAGGCCTCCAGCCCAGGCCGACATTCTAGTTGAGACTAATGTTCCAGAAGTTCCCCTTTTTGCCTGTCTCAGCCATACATTTATCTAGTTCCTTCTGTCCCTCCAGGCTCCTGAGGCCATGCTGGAGTCCTCTTAGGAATTCCAGACACCAGCTCCCAAACCCTGCACCTGCACCCTGCAGCCTCACAGCTGCAGTGGGATTGCTTTCTGAAGATGCTTTTAAGAGGTTGAAGGTAAATGACTTCAGGCAGATGATTAGCCTAATTAAGCTTAATGCCTCCCGCAATTACCATGCTGGCTTTGAGGAGTGTCCCATTCCTCCCTTTCAGCCCGAGGGCTGAGCAGAAATCCTGATGAGGCAGGACAGGTCTCCCAACAGGCCCAGCCCTGCCTCTAGTCACATCCCTCTGACGGTCCCTCCCAGGGTTTGGTGCTGGGGTTGGGGTACACGCCAGCTCGGAGCCCTGGGGAGCCTGACCTCAAGTGCAGGCCTGGTGGTGACAGCCAGTTTCCTGCCTGCTTCACTTAGAGCCCAAGGAAGGGGATTCAGAAACAGGGTGTGTCAGCCTTGGGGGCAGGACACAGCTCCCCAGACTTACTTGCTGAAAGGAGAAGGTGTTCCTTTAGCAATGAGATGCTCTTGGTTCTCTGGAGTGCGAGAGAGGCCTCCCAGTCCCTACAAGGCTCTGTGACCATGATCAGGCACATTCTGTCACCTCCTCTGGAAGTGGTGGGGGGAAGTGGAGGGTGATGAGGTCTCTAACCTCTGCCAGGATCAGGCCTTGTGGGTGTTTCCTCTGCCCCCTTCCCAGGCCAGTGAAATGAGTGCAGGGGAAAGCAGACAATGTGGAAAATGAGCAAAGAAATAAAACAAACAGCCTTGACTTATTGAGCCCTTGCTGGGTGCTAAGTTCGTTGACATGAATGGTCTCATTTAATCCTCACAGTAACCCTGCGTGATGGGTTCTGTTATTATGCCCTCTGTGCAGATGAGAAAACAGAGGTTTAGCAAGCTATAAGAAACCTCAGAGTCAACCTCAACCCGTATGACTCCAGAATCTGTCCTTTCCATCCTCGTGGATGAGGCACAGGTAGATATTTAACTACATGAACAAGTAAATTAAAAACAAAACCCGATGAAAAGCAGCCTATACTTTACCCAGCCCTGGGCCAGCCTGGGCCAGGTGCTTGATAGGCATCTCTCTGTGTCTTTAATCCTCGCAGACATCCTGTCAGGCAGGTATAAGTGCCCCATTTTATTAATGAGAAGTTAAGTGCAGATAAATTGAGCCTTTCCTGAGTAAGTGGAGAACCAGCAAGTCCTGAGGCACCGAGGATTGGGGAGGCCAGGGATCAGAACACCTGCAGCCAATGGCTCCTTGCTCTTTTGATGGATATTTCTTTGGCAGTTTTAGCCTCTGGTTCCCTATGAATAGTCTGTTTTAGTGGGTCCCACCCCAATCTTGTAGTCAACAGTTGAGATAACTGATGTTTGGGAAGAAGGTTTTTCCTATAATAGATACAAAAGTAACTCAGAGAGCTGGAGCGACTTTGACTAGAGGGGACTTTGAGGTCTTAAATTCAGTATTGCCCCAATCACAGGAGACCAGACTAGAATATTATGGGTCATAAAAGGTCAGGTATCCAAAGTCCACAGCAGCAGCCCAGCGAGGTGGTCAAGAGCATGGCCTTTGGAGTGAGACTGCCAGGCGTGAACTCCAGCTCTGCCACTCGCCTGCTCTGTGGTCCCTCAGTGTTTCCACCTGTAAGTGGGCAATAATAACACTCATCTCATAGCCTGCTGTGGGGGAGTTACGTGCTTATGAAGCACTTAGCACAGTGTCTGGTACAGAGTAAGTGCTGGGTGGGTGTTCATGAAATATAAACATTGAATGTCATTGAAAAATGCTTTTAAGTAATTTTGGATATAAACTGTAAGCTGCAAAATTATATACATTATGCTTCTATTTTTTTATGTGTATGCATTTATACAAATTTTAATAATGGCTATCTCTATGTTATGGAATTTTGGATAATTTTTATTTCTTTCTTTATAACCTTCTCTATTTTCTACAAGGAGCAAGAATTACTTTATAATTTTAAAAATACAAAACAAAGACTTCTCTTTCATGCTGGGGTCCAGCCCCTATTCCCATTATGAGATTAATTCTAAATGATGAGTACTGTGTTCCTTTGAAAGGCTGGGAGGTCTTGTAGGGAAATGTCCCAAGGCTTTGCATCTTCTGAGCATGAGGATGTGGCTGGGAGGGTTTGTGTCTTGACTGTTTGACTATCTTGTCCACAGTGAGCATGGCTAGGAAGAACCTCTGGGTGTGGTCTGCCTTTTCTAGGGTCTCATTTCTCCTGGATTGTTCCTAGCTCCTGCAGAAATGCTGCAGATATCCATATAAACAGTGGACACTCTTGATTTAGCTTACCTTAGGTACTTATTTTTCAGAAATGAGAACATTTAACATCTTCTTCACTACCTCTACCACTGCTTGACTTTCTTGCTGGGAGTTTGGCTATTTTGAAATGCATATCTTTGGTAGTGAACTTGGTAGTGAACTTGGAAATTGTCATAAGTTTGGTATCATTGTAAAGTCTCTGACTGGGTGAGATATTTCTGCACTATCGTGGATCCTGGGAAAATGTTTATTTTATCACAGTACCAGAGATGAGCAGAGAAATATCTGTGGTGTCAGAGAAAATACAAGTTTTGGGTAGATGGACTTCTGGCTGGGAAAGGTATCGTCCAAGAGAAGTTTGCTGGTCGAAGCCAGCATTTTACATGTTACCTATTATTTTCAAATTTAAGACTTAGCATATTTGAGTACCCCAAATGGGCTAGATTCTTTCCTAAGAATTGCCACGGCAGTGACTGGGAGAACAATTTCAGCCCTAGGGGAAAGAAAAAAAATCTGGCCTTTCAGCAAAGGTGAACTGGCTCAAAAATCCTAAGACTGTATTTGTATTGACATGAAACTAAGTCAGGCCTGGGCCTGCTTCTGGACAGAGACCCAGCTATTCGGACTGGCTCCTGCTCTACCAGGCTTACATTTTTCTTCCACATAAAATGTCTGCATTGTCAGGGAGTTTGTCTGAGGTGTAGGGCTATCTTGACAAGATAGAGGAGTATGTTAACTTGGGTCAAACCTGAAGTTAATTTGAGACCCCAGAAATGATAATAGTTTACTAGGATCTGACTATTTCAACTTTTTATTTTAAGTAGTTGAGAAGCATTGATCTGCTGACAAGTTATATCACATTTTGAATCCTCTAAGTGGACAGACAAGTCCAGGTCACTGAGTGACCGTGCTGTGTCTGTGGCAGGCTCTTTTCATCCTCACCGCAGCCCTGTCAGCCAGAAGCATTGTCGAGTCTGTTTCACAGGTAAGAAACCAAAGACTGGGGAAGGTCAGTGGCTTGGCTGTGGGTCCCTGTCTAACGAGTGGCAGACCCTGAACTAGCCCCCAGCTCTTTTGTCTCTGAAACACTCAGGATCCATTGTTATCCCTGGTACACAGAATATGCTTTCTTCCAGGGCCAGTGAAACTTGCCAGCAAGGGAGTTCTTTGGAAAAATAGCATCACTGCTTGAGGTGCCTTTGTATTTGTGGCCTCTGAACAAACCTCCCCAACCATAAATAAGAGGTTTTCCAGGCCAGCGAAGCTGCTTTGAACGTGTATTTCGTTTGCTTCTATAGTTCCAAGGAACAATAAAATGGCTAAAATTACCACCGTGGCAATGAATTAGAATTCCTTGCTGGAGAAGCCTGTAATTCTCTTCTGTTCCCTGCGTTCTCCCCTTCTTCACCATGTGTCCTGCCTTGACTGTTCATGGACTCATCTGACCCTCAGACACTCTCACCCAGGGGACTTGGCCTAGACCCCAGGACCTCTCAGTGTCCACTGAGTTGACACATTTCCTTCTCCTTCTCATGCCTGATGGCTGCCCTTCCAAAGGCACTGCTTCTGAGAAGCTGAAGTTCTTGAATTCACCGTATTCACTGGTTTGGGTTAGAATGTTCTCCAGCCCCTTTCCTTCCCCTATGTTCTTGCACTGCTGCCCGTGAATTATCAGTAGCAAAAATAGTGAACATCAAAGGTTGAATTTAATGATGACCTACTTATCAAGTTCCCGTAAATACAGCTGATCTCCAATCAAAGGAGACCAACTCATTTCCATGCATGCATGCGTGTGTGCACCCATCCATCCTTCATCTACCTACTCATGGAATTTCAGCACTTGCTTGTGCCAGAGGCTGTGTTAAGAGGTGAGGTATAACAGCGAGGAAGACAGTCCTGAATCTTACCTCTAGGAGGAGAGATCCTCCCAAATTAGCTCTAGAATGAGATGTGCTTCAATCAGAAAAGTGTAGGGTGCATGTTCTGTTGGTGATTGCCTTTAGAAGAAAAGCGTGCATGCATCTCTGAGGGTGTATGTTTTCCTGCTTCTATATGAGCCCACTGGAAATTGTGTTAGGGAAAAAGAAATTTCTTTAGCTCAGGATTTCTTAGGAAATCGTGATTTGTTAGTTCCTATTGGAAGTTCATCTTGTTGACTTCAAAAGGGGCCCATTTTTACTTTGGTAGGTATGTAAATCAGCACTCACCAACAGTGGAAGCAGGAGGTAGAACTGGCTTCTTTACGGGGCTGAAGTCAGGAGATTTGAGTTGTTGTTCCACTTCCGCCACTAAGTTCTGTGGGATCTGGAGCAAGTCTCCTTACATTATTCTGCCTCTGTGTCTTCAGTCCTAAAGTGCAGACTATACTTGTTTTCATAGTTCTTAAGAATATTATACTGATATGAACATGTGTGAGAATTTTTAAATAAATGCAAAGCAGTGGAAGAAATGTACTTGAGTGAGTCTTTTGACAAATGGTCCAAGCTCAGAGATGTGTTCACAGCTGTTAGGACCAGCACACTTGTTGCCTTAGTTAGAGTGACATACACCTGGTTTGCCCAGACAGTCCTGATTCATACCTGAAGTCCTGACACAAGTATTAAGACTGATCCTTTTTTATGCTCAAGACTGTCTTGATTTGGAGGAGAAATCATATGGTTTTCTTCCTGTAGAGGACATGAACTAAGCAGGACACTAACCTCTGTCTGAGTGGCGCAAGTTCTGTCATGTTTTAGGTTCATCAGATGATGGTTGTCAGAATGGGACCAGCACCAGCCCGAAGATCAGTTCCTGAGTATGCGTAGCTCAAGTTAGAAGTGAGGAGCTGCTGTCTAGGCAGTGTTCCTTTTCTCTCCATGAAGGATGACTCCACATTTAACCTAGAGTGTCTCCAGATGAGCCAGCTAATGAGGTGGTTCCCAGAAAGCTGGGTCCATTGGAGGAAGGGCAGATTTCTATGTGGGACTGCACCTGTCTTCTCCCCCTTACAGCCATGGCTCTGCAGTTACAGGGCACATGCTGGAGCACACAGGTCAGTCATACCTGGAGGTATAGTAACTTGATGAGGTTGCTGCACCGTGGCCAACACGATGACTGATGGAAGTGTGTAGACTAAGCAGGAAATGGAAGGTGCCTTCTTCCATCCCTACCCTCCCTCTTCTCTCAAGGCTGGCCAAGCTAGAGTGAGAGGAAATTAGTGAATTGTCCATGGTGCCCAAGGCCCCTGACATCTGTCAAATGTGAGAGGGATAGTTTGTGTTCCTTGCCAGACTTGCTGCTTCTTTGGGTGACCTGGGACATAACCTTAGATCTTAATGGAAGGAAAGAGCATGAGAGGGTCTTGGCCCTTTATTCATGGATATCTGCCACGTTGGGCTCCTATTGGAAAACAACAGCTGGTGCTTTGGAAGCTGAGCTTTAACTGGAATGACCTGGTATTTCCTGGAGGTGGAAGGGGCCTGGGTGTTGGAGTCCCAGTGTCTGAGTTGTAAATCTGGCTCACCACTGACCCACTCTGTGGCTTTGTGCTTCTTCCCCAAACTGTTTTTCCGTCTGTAAATTTGGGGTTAGTTTTTACCCCAGTGATCTCATATCATCTCATCTATCCCTCACTCAGGAGGTTAAGGAGATTTGTGAAGTCACAGGTTACTTTATTTACTCACTGAGTATACACTGAGCACCTATCATGGGGCAGCATGTGGAGGGTGGCAGGATTACAAGTGACTGAGACAATCACAGCCTTGGCCTTCATAAAGCTGCTGTTTCATGAGGAGAGATTAATGGTGAACCACTAAATAAACTGGCAAAGAAAATAGTTAGATTGCACTTTAAATGTATGAAGAAAACATACAGGTTCTGAGATACATACAGGCACCTGAGTGAGGGAAGGGGGTACTGTTCAGACGAGGTGACTGGAGAAGACCTATCTCCGAGGGTGACCTTTATACAGAGACCTGAACATGACCAGACAGCTGTGCAGAGCTGCAGAACCATGTTCCAGACAGAGGGACGCAGAATGAGTTCCACTGCCATCTCTGGCAGGTGGTTTACAAATCTTCCTTACAAGGATCATGGGAAATAACCTGAGCCCACCGAGTTACAGGTTAACCCATGCCCAAGGTAGATAAGTGGAAAAAGCAAGGTGCAGAACAAGCTGCACGACTTACCATCTGTATAAAAGAGGCTGTGTATACATTCATATATGCTTGTACATTTGTAGCTATCTCTAGAAGGATATACCAGAAATTGATGGTTATAGGTAAGAAGGGGAGTCTTGGGGCCGATGGTAAAACAGAGACTCATTTTTAATTTCATATCTGTTTTTACTGTTTGATATTTTTAAACACACGCATATATTACTTTAGAATAAGCTCACTTTTATAAAAATATGTATACTTATTTAAAGTAAATGTTTGTAGGCCATTTGGTAGCAAAAGAAAGATATATGGGAGTGTGGGTGTGTGTGGGATTTTCCAGGTGCCAGGAAAACAAGCCAGGTCTGGAACTAAGCCGTGCCTGGGGCCAGCTTCAGCATGGAGAGCCCAGGAAAGGGGGGCACTATGACCCCCTTAATCCACCCACGCATGCACAGACATATTTCCATGGCCTTTCTTCTCACTGCACATGACAGGGTGCCAACTTCCCCCTCTTTTATGCTTCTACCTAAACTCAGTAAATGTGTTTATTTGGGCTTGAAAAATCACAGCCCCAACTCTCATACATGTGCTGACTTTTAATATACTTACTTATGTGCACGTTCAATTTTTTTGCAGGATTAACCCCTAGAGCTCCTAGCATAGAGCCTCATGTCTCCTGTAGTATCAGTGCCTTAATATGTGGAACATATATAACAAGTATTTACTTGCCTTAATAGGTTATTTATTTTTCCTTTTCCACGTTCTTTCCAGGGTAGTGAAGACACCAATAGCAATAATTTCATCAGATATTAGGATGAAAACTTCTAGTGAGTTTATAGAAAGCCAACTGAATTATGGTGAAATGAGGTGTCGCGTTAATTGAATCTTCTGTTTTACTGTCTTGTTTACTCCCTTTCTGTTGTTGAACTTCTGAAAGCATGATTATGTTTACTTTCCTGCCTAATGCTTCAGCCACTTGGAATCCTCTCCTCTCCAGAACAGAGCTGACAACCACAGAATAAAAGGAAAAGTTTAGTGAACAGGTAAAATCATCCAAGGTTTACCATGTAATAAGACTTTAATCTTACTCATATAGAAATTGCTCTCTCAGAGCTTATTCTCACTTAATATATAACGTGTAATGTATAGAAGCTTTCTACTTTTAGAAATTCTACTTTTAATAAGTAGATTTTTCTAATTTATATGTTTACAGAAATTTAGAAGGGTAGAGGAATAGGCAGATACTTTGACGTTAGCAAGACATGACAGCCTACTAGCATAGAAAAGACATAAAAAGCAGAAACTCAATTTCAAAAAACAGTGTTGGGGGATGGGTTAATTAACAAGGATGGGAGAGTTCCATGTGTCTGGAAACATTATGTAATAGGTGTACAATCAACGATTCTGAATCTTCAATGTAAATTGTGTTCTAAATCTGTTTAAAGAAGACAGAAGCCAAGCAGTAAATTTTAGAAAGATTGGTGAAAATCAGAAATGGTTAAAAAATTTAAATGCTATGGTGCAAAGAATATTTTCTTAACATGGAGAAGAACAATTGTCAGGCCAGGGTGAGGTGGCTCATGCCTGTAATCCCAGAACTTTGGGAGTCTGAGGCAGGCAGATCACTTGAGGCCAGGAGTTCAAGAGCAGCCTGGCCAACATGGAGAAACCCTGTTTCTACTAAAAATATAAAAATTAGCTGTGTGTGATAGGGCACACCTGTAATCTTAGCTACTAGGGAGGCTGAGGCATGAGAATTGCTTGAAACTGGGAGGTGGAGGTTGCAGTGCGCTGACATTGCACGTCTCCACTCCAACCTGGGTGACAGAGTGAGACTCTGTCTCAAAAAATCACAAACAAACAAACAACCCCACTTGTCTATACTAATGTTGACTGTTAAGTCAACATTGTAGAAAATAGGGAAAGAATAGAGACATTTCTATTAAAACCAACAATATGATAAGAATGTTCTCCCTTACTCCAGCCTCTACGACTTAAATATTATTTCATGCAATAAGGCTTGGAACCCGACAAAAGACACAGCTATTGAAAAGAAGAAACGAAATTATCATTATTTAAAAACGATGTAGTTACCTTCCAAGAAAACTTAAGAATATTGATAGAAATATTATTAGCATTAATAAGAGAATTCATTAAGATGCCCAGGCAGCATGAATGCTTTATATGCTGTGGCTTTCCTATGTATCAATATTAACCACTTAGAAAATGCTATAATACAAAAAATTTCATTTTAATTGTCTAACACATAAAATAGCTAGAATAAGCAGAATAAAAAATAAGTTGGACAAATTTTAAAAATTATAAGACATTGCTGAAAGTCATTGCAGATTATTTGAATCAGTTGAAAAGAATACCATGTTTGTGAATTGGAAGACTGCATGTTTTCTAATTGATACCTACTGTTTTACATATTTATGGGATACATGTGATACTTTGTTGAATGCATAGAATGTATAATGATAAAATCAGGGTTGTTGGGGTATCTGTCACTTTGAGGATTTATCATTTCTCTGTGTTGGAAACATTTCAAGTTCTCTCTTCCAGTTACTCTGACTATACAATTTATTGTTGTTAACTCTGCTATTGAACATGAGAACTTATAACTTCTGTTTATCTGTATGGTCTGACCCCATTGACCCACCTTTTTCATCTCTTCACCCCTGCCCTGCCACATACACACCCTTCCAAGCCTCTGGTATCTATCATTCTACTCTCTATTTCCAAGAGATCAACATATTTAGCTCCCACATACGAGTGAGAACAATGTGTTATTTGTCTTTCTGTGTCTGCCTTATTTCACTCAATGTAATGACTTCCAGTTCCACCTATGTTGCTGCAACTTACAGGATTTCATTCTTTTGTATAGCTGAATAGGATTCCATCTTCTTCACGTATTTGTGGTTTGCACACATGTGGTTTAGTATATCATATTTTCTTTATGCATTTGGACCTTAGGTTGGTTCCATATCTTGGTTATTGTGAATAGTGCTGCAATAAACATGGGAGTACATATGTCCCTTTGATATACTGATTTCTTTTCCTTTGGATGAATATCCAATAGTTGGATTGCTGCATCATACGAAAATTTTATTTTCAGTTTTTTTGAGAAATCTTCGTACTGGTTTCCATAGTGTTTATGTTCCCACAAACAGTGTATGAGTACCCTTTTCTCCACATCCTCACCAGCATCTGTTATTTTTTGTTTTCTTAATGATAGCCATCTAACTGGTCTAAGAACATATCTCTTGTGGTTTTGACTTGCATTGCCCTGGTGTTTAGTGATGCTGATCATTTTTTCATATACCTGTTGTCTATTTGTATGGATTTTTTGGGGAAATGTCTATGTAAGTCCTTTGCCCACTTTTTAATGGAATTATTTATTTGTTTGCTTGTTTTTTGAAGCTGAGTTGTTTGAGTTTCTTATATATTCTAGACATTAGTCCGTTTTTGGATGAATACTTTGCAAATATTTTATCCAATTTTAACAGATTATCTCTTCACTCTGTTGATTGTTTACTGTGCAGAAGCTTTTAAGTTTATCATAATTTCATTTGTCTATTTTTGTTTTTGTTGCCTGCACTTTTGAGGTCTTAGCTATAAAATCTTTGCATATGACCAAAGTCCTGAAGTGTTTTCCCTATGTTTTCTTCAAGCAGTTTTATAGTTTCAGGTCTTATGTTTAAGTCTTACTTAATCTTGAGTTGATTTTTGTACATGGTGAGAAAGGAGTCTGCTTTCATTCTTCTGGATATCCAGTCTGTGGATCTATGGATATCCACTCTTCCTACCACCATTTACTGAGGAGGGTATACTTTCCCCAGTGTAAACACTTGGCACCTTTGTTGAAAACCAGTGGCTGTAAATATACGGATTTATTTTTGGATTCTCAATTCTGTTCCATTGGTCTATGTGTCTGTTTTTATAGCAATACCATGCTATTTTGATTACTATAGCCTTGTAATATATTTTGAAGTTAGGTGGTGTGATGCCTCCAGCTTTGTTTCTTTTACTCCGGAATTCTTTGGCTACTCAGGCTCTTTTTGATTTTTAGGATTGTTTTCATATGAATTTTAGGATTTTGATATGAATTTTTAGGATTCTTTTGATATCAATTTTAGGATTGTTTTTTCTATTTATGTGAAAAATGACGTTGTTATTTTGATGGTGATTGCATTGAATCTGTAGATTGCTTTTGGCAGAATGGTCATATTAACAATATTAATTCTTCTAATTCATGATCCTGGGATGTCTTTCTATTTGTTGTGTCTTCTGTAATTTCTTTCACTAGTGTTTTGTAGTTTTCATTGTGGAGATCTTTCACCTCTTTTGTTAATTTTATTTGTAGGTATTTTATATGTTTGTAGCTATTGAAAATATGTTGTCTTCTTGATTTCTTTCTTAACTAGTTCCTTGGTATATTGAAACACTACTGATGTTTGTGTATTGGTTTGTTACTCTACAACATTACTGAATTTATCAGACTTAAGATTTTTTGGTGAGTCTTTTCTAAATATAATATTATATTATCTTTAAACAAGGACAATTGACTTTCTCGTTTCCAGTTTAGATGTCGTTTATTTCTTTCTCTTGCCTGATTGCTTTGGCTAGGACTACCAGTACTGTGTTGAATAGGAGTGGCAAAAATGGGCATCCTTGTCCTTCCCACAATTCAGTATGCTGTTAGCTGTGGATTTGTCATGTATGACCTTTATTATGTTGAGTTATATTCCTTCAAATGCTTAATTTATTGAGAGTTTTACCCATGTAGGGATGTTGAATTTTATTAAATGCTTTTGCTTCACCTGTTCAGATGATCACATTTTTCCCCCCTTTATTCTGTTGATGTGATTTGCCACATGTTTGATTTGTGTATATTGAACCATCCTTGAATCCCTGGGATAAATCTCACTTGATCATGGTTGATATAGTTTAGATTTGTGCCCCTGCCCAGATCCCCAGTGTTGGAGTAGGGCCCTGGAGTGAGGTGATTGGAACATGGGGGCAGATTTCATTCTTTCTGTTCTTGTGATAGTGAGTTCTCATGAGATCTTTTTGTTTAAAAAGGTGTAGCACCTCCCCCTTCTCTTTCCTCCTTCTGCTCCAGTCATTTAAGATGTGCCTGCTTTCTCTTCACCCTCTGCCATCACTGTAAGTTTCCTGAGACCTCCCAAGTCATGCTCCCTGTGCAGCCTGAAGAACTGTGAGTCAATTAAACATCTTTTCTTTATAAATTACCCAGTCTTGGATTTTTCTTTATGGCAGAGTGAGCACAAACTAATATAGAAAATTGGTACTGAGAAGTAGGGCATTGCTATAAAGATACCTGAAAATGTGGAAGCAACTTTGGAACTGGGTAATGGGCAGAGGTTAGAACAGTTTGGAGGGCTCAGAAGAAAGTAGGAAGATGAGGGAAAGTTTGGAACTTCCCAGAGACTTGTTGAACAGTTGTGAACAAAATGCTGATAGTGATATGGACAGTGAATGCCAGGCTGATTAGGTCTCAGATGGAGGTGAGGAACTTAATGGGAACTGGAGCAAAGGTCACTTTTGTTATGTGTTAGCAAAGAGCTTGGCAGCATTGTGCGCCTGCTCTAGGAATCTGAGGAATTTCAAACATGAGAATGATGATTTAGGGTATCCAATGGAAGAAATTTCTAAGGAGCAAATCATTCAAGATATGGCCTGGCTGCTTCTAATAGCATATGCTGACATACATGAGCAAAGAAATGACCTGAAACTAGAATTTGTATTTAAAAGGGAAGCAGAGGGTAAAAGTTTTGGAAAATTTGCAGCCTGGCCATGTGGTAGAGAAATAAAACCCATTTCTGGGGAGGAATTCAAACCAGCTGCAGAAATTTGCATAACTGAAAGGAAGGCAAGTATTAGCAGCTAAGACAATGGGAAAAAGTTGCTGAAGGCATTCAAGAGACCTTTGAGGCAGACCCTCCCATCACAGGCCAAGAGGCTTAGGAGGGAAGAATTGTTTTATGGGCCAGCCCATAAAACCCTCAAAGGGGCCCAGGTACTTGGGCTGCTGCTTCAGGAGATGCAAGCCATAAGCCTTGGATGCTTCCACTTGGTATTAAGCCTGTGGGTGCACAGAGTGCAAGAGTTGAGGATTGGGAGCCTCTGCATAGGTTTCAGAAGATGTATGGAAAAGCCTAGATGTCTAGGCAGAAGTCTGTTGAAGGGGCAGAGCCCTCATGGAGAACCTCTACTATGGCAATATAGAGGGGGAAATGTGGGGTTGGAGCTCTCACACAGAGTCTCCACTGGAGCACTGCCTAGTGGGGCTGTGAAAGGAGTTCCTTCACCTTCCAGACCCAGGAATGGTAGCCATACTGACAGCTTGTACCGTGTACATGGAAAAGCTGCAGACACTCAGTGACAACCCTTGAGAGCAGCCATGGTGGCTGAGCCCTGCAAAGCCACAGAAACAGAGCTGCCCAAGGCCTTGGGAACATACCCCTTGCATCTGTGTAGCCTGGATATGAGACATGGAGTCAAAGGAGATTATTTTGGAGCTCTAAGATTCAATGATTTCCCTGGTGGGTTTCAAACTTGCATGAGGCCTCTAGCCCCTTTCTTTTTGCTGATTTCTCCCTTTTGGAATGGGAGTACTTACCCAATGCCCGTACCCCCGTTGTATCTTGGAAGTAACTAACTTGTTTTTAATTTTACAGGCTTATAGGCAGAAGAGACTTGGCTTGTCTCAGAAGAGACTTTGGACTGCGGACTTATGAGTTAATGCTGAAATGAGTCAAGATTTGGGGAACTGTTGAAAAGGGATTCTTGTATTTTGCAATGTGGGGAGAACACGAGATTTGAGAGGGCTCAGGAGTGGAATGATCTGGTTTGGATTTGTGGGAGAACAAACTAATACAATGGTGTATTACTTTTTTGTGTGCTGTTGGATTTGGTTTGCTAGTATTTTTAAAATAAATTTTATTTCTACATTCGTCAGGGATATGGCTGTGGTTTACTTTTTTGTTGTGTCCTTATCTGGTTTTGGTATCAGGGTAATGGTGGCCTCATAGAATGAATTGGGAAAAATTTCCTCTTTTTAATTTTTTGGAATAGTTAGAGGATAATTGGTGTTATTTCTTCTTTGAAAGTTTGGTAGAATTAATCAGCGAAGCCATCCAATCCTAAACTATTCTTTGTTGAGAGAATTTTTATTACTGATTGAATCTCATTATTTATTACTGGTCTGTTCAGGTTTTCTATTTCTTTCAGATTCAATCTTGGTAGGCTGTGTATTTCAAGGAATTTATCCATATCCTCTAGGTATTCTAGTTTGTCAATGTATAGTTGTTCATAATATTCTCTGATGATCTTTTGTATTTCTGTGATAACAGTTTTAACGTCTCCTTTTTTATTTCTGATTTTGTTTATTGGGGCATTCTCTTTTCTTCTAGATTACTGTAGCAAGTGGTATATCAATTTTTTTATATTTTTTAAGAAAATGACTTTTTATTTCATTTACTGTTTGTGTTTTTAAAGTCTCTATTTTGTTTAGTTCTGCTCTTTATTATTTCTTTCCTTCTATTAATTTTGGGTTTGGTTTTCATTTTTGGTTCCTTGAGGTTTAGTATTAGATTATTTGAAGTCTTTCTACTTTTTTGAGATACTTGTTTATTGCTGTAAACTTCCCTCTTAGCACTGGTTTTGATATATCCTGTAGGTTTTAGTGTGTTGTGTTTTGACTTTCATTTCAACAACTTTTTTGATTTTCTCTTAAAGATAGTTGATATGATTTTGATTTTAAAAAAGTTTTTTGAGACTTGTTTTGTGCACTAATGTATGATTTATTATTTAGAATGTTTTGTGTGCTGATAAGGAGAATGTGTATTCTGTAACTGTTGGGTGAAATGTTCTTTAAATTTCTCTTGGTTCCATTTGGTCTAAATGCAGTTTAAATTCAGTGTTTCTTTGCTAATTTTCTGTTTAGATGATATGTTTAATGTTTAGAGTGGGATTTGATGTCCCCAAGTATTATTGTATTGATGTCTATCTCTCCCTTTAGATCCAATAATATTTGCTTCAAATATCTGTGTGCCCCAGTGCTGGGTGGATATATATTTAGAATTGTGATATCCTATCCTCTTACTGAATTAATCCCTTTATAGTACAATGACCTTCTTTGTCTGTTTTTACTGTTTTGACTTAAAGTCTGTTTTATCTGATATAACTATAGCTATTCCTACTCACTTTTGGTTTCCAGTTGCATGGAATATCTTATTCCATTCCCTTATTTTCAGTCTATCTGTGTCCTTATAGGTGAGATGAGTTTTTAGGAGGCAGAAAATAGTTGAATCATTTTTTTCTTTTTTATCTTTCAGCCAATCTATATCTTTTAAGTGTAAAGGTAATTTGTTTACATTTAAGGTTATTTTTGATATGTGAGGGCTTATTCCTGTCATTTAAAAATTGATTTCTGGTTGTTTTGTATGTCTTTTGTTCCTTTCTTTGTCTCTTAGTGTTTATCATTGTGGTTTGGTGCTATTCTGTAGTGGTTACATTTGAGTTTTTCTCTTCCTTGTTTGTATGTTTTCTCTCCCGGTGGCTTTTATGTTTTCATGATGGTAGTTACTGTTCTTTCTCCTCTGGATGCAGGACCCTTTCAAGCATTTCTTGTAGAGCTGATCCACTGGTGATGAATTTCCTCAGCGTTTGCTTCTCTGGGAAAGACTTACTTTCTCCTTCGTTTATGAAAGATGATTTTTCTGGGTATGGTATAGTTGAGTGGTAGTTTCTTTCTTTTAGCACTTTGACTATATTATACCATTCACTTCTGGCCAGTAAAGTTTCTTCTGAGAAGTCTTCTGTTAGTCTGATAGGGATTCATTTGTAAATAACTAGATGCCTTTCTTTTGCTGTTTTTAGAATTTCCTCTGTCTTTGACTTTCAACAGTTTCACTAAAATATGCCATGGTAAAAAACCTTTTGAATTTTGTTTATTTTGGGGGAAATATGAACTTCCTCTATTTGAATGACTAAATCTCTGGCTAGACTTGAGGTATTTTCATCTTTTGTTTTATTTCACATGTTTTCTAACTCTTTTGTTTCCTTTTCAAAACACCTGTCTTCAAGTTTTGAGATTCTTTGTTCTGTTTGATTTAATCTATTGTCAGAGCTTTCAAATTATTTTGTATTTCATTTAGTGAGTTCTTCAGTTCCAGAATTTCCATTTGGTTCTGTTTTTGTGATTTCTAGCTTTTTGGTAAATTTTTCATTTATATCTTAAATTATTTTTCTGAATTCTCTTGTCTCTCACTGAACTTCTTTAGTATCATTATTTTGAATTCTTTATCTGGGATTTCACAAATTTCTTTTTGATTGGGATCTGTTGGTGGAAAGTTATTGTGTTCCTTTGGCAGTATCGTGTTTCCTTTCTTTTTCATGTTTCTTGTGTCCTTATGTTGATATCTGCACCTATAGTGTCACGGTGTCACAGTCACTTCTTCTAATGTTTTCATTTTGCTTTTATAGGGGAGAACTCTTTCCTGAAGATGTGTCTATGCTGTTGGTTGGGTAGGGTACTTTGGCTTTGATTCTGGGTGTGTTCAGTAGTGTAGTCTCTATATGATTTCTTAGCTGTAAATAGTGTCAATGGTGTCTATGATTTTCTCAGTGGCTTAGGGTATGGTTGTTAGTGGAGGTTATGGTGAAGATTTTTTGGGGGACTGGGATACCAAGTGGGCCATACTTTGGGCACCTGAGGTGGTAGCATTTGGCTGAGCATGCCTGTCCTTGGGTCCCAAGTGATGTTCACTGGACTTGGTGTTAGTCCAGGCAGGCCCCTCCTTGGACCTCCATGTGCTTTGTTTGGGTGCCAGAAATGGCAACAGAAATAGGTTGCATGGGTAGGTGGGTTCTTGTGCCCATGGGCAACAGGAACAGTATGAGCAATGGCAGTAGCAGTGGCCAAACAACCTTCTGGGACCCCAGCAGTCCATGTTTATGTTGGTGTGGCTCTGACAGCTTGGACAGGTAGGTCCCCAGAGCCAAAGGTGATGCATATGGGTGGCTTCCCACTATGGTGGTGGCAGTAAGTTTAGTGGACCTGACTTCAGACCCAGAAGGAGTCCTCAGATGTCACTGGTGGTGGGCTGGGCTGGGCAATCCCCAGGCCCCTGGATGGTATGCTTGGGTGTTGTGGGGGATGGAGCAGGGCTGGGTGGACCTCCCTTCAGGCCCCCCATTGGTGTATGCAGGTGCTGACTTTAGTAGTCAGGGGCAGGGTGATTCGCAAGCTGTAAGCATGCTCAGGTCAGGGAGCCGTGTCTGTGTTGTAGTCCTGCTACTGGGGAGGGCAGGGTTGCTTTTTCTGGAGGCACCCAAGATAGGAAGATTTCACAGGGGGTTGCAATCTTTGCTTATACTTCAGCCCTGCAGCAGCCTGCAGGTGGTAATTGCAGGCAGGGGAATTTGTCCTTAGGCATGCGAAAATGCATGGCCACCCCTTTGCTTGGGGAGTGGGGTTGTTGCTCCTGACTCTCATCTCAGCCAAGTGGCAGGACAGGACACAGTCTAGTGGGAGCTAGGCTCTCAAAATGGCACCATGCTGCAGCTGCTTAGGATTCCAAGGTGTGTGAGACCCAGTGTGAGCTCCCTCTCTAGAGCAGTGCAGTCTCCAGGGGGCTCTGTATGTCAGACTTGGGGCTGTGAGGGTTGAGGGCCTCTCCCATGGCTAGGATTGTAGGTGTGTGGTGGGAATCTGGACTGCTGGAGGCTGCTCTCTTACCCTTTTCCCACATTAGGGAGCCTCTCGACTCACAGCCAATCCCAGCTAAGCAGACTGCCTCACTTCCTTCTCCTTCCAGGTGATCTATTCTAAGTTCAATTATCTACATACTGTTTTGGTTCCTCTTTGTGTAAGATGCATTTAGTCAGGCATCTTGAAGTCCCTTCTAGGACTGCGTATTTTGAATGTACGTGACACAGGGGCTGCATGCTGCTAAGAGGAAGAGTGCTGTAGTTAACTGGATCCAAGTGCCAGCTTTACTACTTACAGGATGTGTAAGCTTGGTCAAATTGTTAAGTATCTCTGGGTCTCAACTTTCCCATCTACAAGGGTTTTGTGAGTTAATATGTGTAAAGGGCCTAGAGCAGTGCCTGTTACATGAAAATGGCTCAATAGATATTAGCTGTCATTTTGATACTAATTTCTCTAGATTACGTTTTCAGTTTATGGACTATCAAGCAAAATTCTAAAAGGATTTTTGGGAGAAATGTTACAAAGATTATCTGATAATTAACAAATTGGTAAGAATGATCAAGAAAATTTTGAAAAATAGGAGTTGTAGGGATATTTCTATGTCCAGCTATGTGTATTCCAAGGCCTTAATAATAATAACATAATAGTTCTGATACAAAAATTGAAAGACAAATCAACAGAATAGAATAAAGCCTAAGACAGATCCAAGTGGGATATAGGAATGTAGTTTGTTATTCAACATTTTACAGCAATTGGTAAGGAAGGGTCATTTGATAAATATGCTGAGGCAATTCATCCATTACTAAAAAAAATTAGGTTCTTTCACTCTATCAGTGTTTTTCAAAGGTGTTCACAGGCATCAGAATTCCTTGGAGTACTTCTTAAAATTTAGGTTCCCAAGCTCCACCCCAGTGTGCAGAGTAGGGTACTTAGTTCCCATTAAAGTGTGGGAACTGCTGTCACATGCTATACATTAAAATACATTCCAGATGAATTAAACAATAAATGTCAAAATTACCCTCTTAAAACCAGAAGATAATGTAAAGGAATATCATAAACATGAATTATCTTTCATGTTTATGTAAGATCTTGTATAGTTCAATAAGAAGAATATGAAAGCATGATAGAAAAAAGGGCAAAGGATATGAATAACCAAACCATAAAAGAAGAAAGGAGAAGGGCAGTAAGCATATGGAAAAATGCCAGGCTTCACTAACATTCAAAAAATGCACAATAAAACAATATATCATTTTTCATATTTCAAGAGGAAAAGTACTTGAAGAATGAGAAGATCCGGCAATGCTGAGGACACAGTGAAATGGGCACTTTGATATTCAGGGAATGGCTGGGTACTTTGAACCAGCTTTCTGAAATGCTTTGTATCAAGAGCCTGAAAAATATGCATACCTAGGGGCCAGCCAGTCATCTTCTATGAATTTATCCTGAAGAAGATTCAGAGATTCACATATAGACTTATATACATGCAGATATTTGTTGTAGCATTATTTTAATAGAAAAAATTGGAAACAGCTGAAATGTCCAACAATATGGTAACAGTTAACTACATCATGGTTCATCCATATGATGACTACTCTGTGGGCATCAGAAATCATGTTTTTGAAGAATCCTGTCATTAAATGACATGAGAAAATATTCGTAATGTATTAAGTGAAAACACCAGGATATATGCTATATGTAGCATGATTCCTTTTTTTAATTAAAAATAATCAGAGACATAAAGAAAAGATGGAAAGAAGAAAAATATATGTTAATGGTCTTTATTTACATCTGGATGATTAGATTTGAGCATTTTTTATGTTCTTTATATGTTTTTTACTTTCCAACTTCGTGTGATGTACATGTATTACATTTTTAATGATAAAATGTTAATTAAAATATAGTAAAACAGACAGGACTGCTCAAGAGATTCTGTAATAAATATTACCTTAAAATGGTAATAAAGACTGTGTTTCTGGATTCAATAGAAAGATCAATGAAGCTGAATGGCTACATTAGAATCTGATCATGTGAGAAGCAGGGGCCATGAGGATGGATGTGCAGGATGAGGGCTGAAGATGCGGGGGCTTGCAGGGCACCAGAGCTTCTCAGAGCAGCTGAAACCCCTTCTGAGTCACCCTTCACTGCAGACTCCCCAGACTGGGTGCAAATGAAACCTGCGTGCTAAAGCCCTGCTCCATTGTACTAGCTACCTATAAACATGCTGCTCCAGCAAAGGTGGATGGCGCTTGGACAGCCCTTCTGGGTTTGTTGCTTTGAAAGGAAGACTTTTAGTGTAAAAAGACTTTAGTAATAAGAGTTTGCTCTTGGGAAGCCCTGAGGTTGCTGATACAATTACCTGGCTAAGCTTTGTCTCCTCTTAACTCCCCATTTCAGTGCCTCACCTAGCTGCAGGATCCTGTTTGCTTGCTGGCCAAGACAGCTGGTGGGAAATTCTGAAGACAGTGTTCCCCCACCGGCACGGTGCTCAAGGCTCTTGGCCATCCCAAATGGATGATAGCATCTTCCTGAGGATACCAACATGTCTGGGGAAGGTTAGTCTCAGGCAGGTTTGGAAAAGCAGTGGAAGGCTCACAGGTGTTGGAGCCATATAAACTGGGTATAGACTCCTCCTGCTGTTCAAACATGAAGGCGCCACCTGACCTCAGGCTTGTTCCTTCACTTCAGTAGTCTGAGCCCCAGGATCCCCTTCTATAAACAGGTTCCCCGGCCGGGTGCGGTGGCTCACGCCTGTAATCCCAGCACTTTGGGAGGCCGAGGCGGGTGGATCATGAGGTCAAGAGATGGAGACCATCCTGGTCAACATGGTGAAACCCCATCTCTACTAAAAATACAAAAAACATTAGCTGGGCATGGTGGCGCACGCCTGTAGTCCCAGCTACTCAGGAGGCTAAGGCAGGAGAATTGCTTGAACCCAGGAGGCGGAGGTTGCAGTGAGCCAAGATCGCGCCTTTGCACTCCAGCCTGGGTAACAAGAGCGAAACTCCATCTCAAAAAAAAAAAAAAAAAGCAGGTTCCCCATTGGTAATAGTACCTTAAGGGGCCACGTGAGACTTAAATAAGCAAATGTATGCAAGTGTTTATCCCAGCCTTACACAGAGGAGGCACCCAGGAAATCACATTTATCATTATTGTGGCCTTTCTGTTTTCCCTAACCTTGCAGAAGAAGGTTAGCTCTTACTTAACGGTGTGTGGTGCCAGGCGCCGTACAAAATGTGCCTGGCACCTGTGCAGCAAGACTTCCGGGAACACAGGCTGTCGTCATTATCATTGCTGTTGCTGTTGGTATGGCCTCTGTCCCCCCAGGCAACCCATGAAGAATAGGAAGGCTCTCCAGCCTCACCTTGCCAGACCTTACAGCTCTTGGGTCTCTGTGAGAAAGGGCTCCCTGTGCTGCTTCTCTTGCTGGCAGGAGCGGCTCTGGGGATGGAAAGCATGTGGGTGGGAGCCGGGGTGGGTGTGGTTGTTCCCTGAAATGAGCACAAAGCCTGGCTTTGCCTTTCTGTCTTCTGCCTTCCAGTGTTTGCAGCTTCTGCTCGCTGTCATCTCCTTAGCTGCATGCTCGTGAGTTGCCGGGCAGGGTGGATGAGGCGTCCTGAGAACCTAGGAACCGCAGTGCAGTGATGGGGTGGGGCGGAGTGTTGATACTCTGTCCCAGAGCATCTAGAGGCCGGCAGGGCAAACTAGGGCCACCTGCAAGTGGGACACGCAGGACCCAATGGAGAGGCAAAAAGATTTTAGGTTCTATACAAACTTTTAGAAATGTCAATTGTTTTGTGTTTGTTTTAGTGGGTGTTAAGAAAAAGAAAATGCATTAAATGAGTAACTAAGTTTAAGTAAAAGTCATTTTCATGTTAATATGGAAGAGAAATATAAAATAAATAATAGTGTAGATGGTAAATAGATCATGGCACAAAAAAATGCAGCAATGGTGTGAAAATGACTGTTTGGCAAATGCTGTTCCAGGGAAACTGGGATTCTTTGCCCGCCTCTTGTAAAGTGAATATGCCTTGATGATTGGTCTGTTTTTAATGTGTCATCTTAAATGAGTAGTAGCAAGGTGGGGAACCCCTTCAATTAGTTCAAACTCAGAGGAGCTTTATCAAAAGTCGATACTTGTTTGGGTGTTTGAGTCTGTAGATACATGGAAAAGACAGTGATTGTTCTTGGCTGGTGCAGCTGGCTTGGCGTTTTCTTGGCTGGATCAGATGATGGAGGAGATTGCTTTCATGTCTGTGGCCAACAGGTCAGATTTGTGGAACACTGTCCATCCCAGTCAGGTGACACAGCATTGCTAATACAATGAAGTGATGTGGTTTTCTTCTCTTTGCATGAACTGAGTTGTGGAATGTCACTGTGCCAGGCCTGGGACTGGCGACACATTCTGATTCCTGTCCTTGTGGGGCTCTCTGTCCACAGGAGAGATGAGCTATGTGCTCAGAGGTCCTCACTGTCTTTTATTCAAGACAAGGGCCATAGCAGCCATGGCGATCAGAAGAAGGAGGGGTTTCCCCAATTTGGGGAAGGATGCAGCCCTGGTCGGTGAGGATGAGATGAGGAAAGGCCTCCCAGAAGAAGCGACGGTTAACCTGGTCCCTGAAGGGAAGGGTTTTCTGGGTGGGGGAAGAGCCCTGCAGGAGGAGGAAAGGCATAGGTGCAGGCACAGAGGCCCCACAGCACAACAGTGTCCCTGCTATGTGCTGTGAAGATGGAGGGGCCCTTAGAGCAGAGGAGGGAGGGGCATGGAGTGGAGGGGTGGGGGACAGCAGAGATGTGGCTGGCAAGATGGGCAGTCCCTCCTTGGGACTGGAGGAGGTCACAATTCCTCACTAGACAAGTTCACCAGAGGTGAACTTGTTTCTAGAGCTCTTGGTCAGGGTCCTTTTCATCCACACCTAGATGGCTGCACTCCCACAGACTCTGTGGGACATGACATGGCCCTCCAGCTCTCTGAGATGTGGGACATGGATTGGCAGAGCCCAATGTGGATTGCCCACCTCTGCAGTCTCACTCGGGTGTTAGCTCTGGGGCTTAAGATTTAGTTCCCTGTTGGTATGCATCTGCTCCCAAGATCCCTCATGGCAGGCTTGTGGTATCTGGGGGTTCTGGGTGTTGTTAAGGCTTTCAGGGGGTGCCCCCCACATAGAACAGGGGGAAGAAGGTCATTGATAGGAGAAACAAGAATGCAGGAGACAAACCTCCCTAGACTCTCTCCTCTAGTATTGGCTGTGATGACCACCATGAAGGAGACCCTCAGAGTCCCACTGGGTCAGCCTTCACATCCTGGTGAGGGCCAGGAGTGGGCACATTCTGGGAATGCAGCCAGTTCAGTAACTCTCTCTCGTAGGTATCTCCAGGCCCCGAGAAAGAATTCCTTTAGGTGAGCTGAGTGGTCACCACTGCCCCATCTCCTGTTTGGGCACCGCTTGTGTTCTCCAAAAGTCAATGGCAGGCCCTAAAACCCAGGCTGAACCTGATGGAGCAAACCTCAGGACAATGGGGTAGGGTAGTGGTGGGGCTAGGCCAACTCAGGATGGTGAGGCTGGGATGCCAGGGGCCTGAGGCTACCTGGCCACTCCTGCCTGCCCTCACCAGCCCTTTTCCATTCTCTGATGAACGTTTGGACAAGGTGGGTGGCAATGAGCTTATTTAAAGTGTCAAATTCCTGAGGCAGATGCTCAAGTATAAACAATGCTTTTCCACACCCAGCTGTTTTTTCTGCAAAGTGGAATTTCTTCCATGTTGTCCTATAAACATCCACGGGTGCGTGAGCTCTGCTTAAATGTCAGAGTCAATTGTTCCCAGCATTACTGGCTCCCAGGTTTTAAAGTGTGTTTCTGGTGAACAGTGGCTTTTTAATGTTAGAACGTTGGGACTTCAAGCCAAAGCCTTGGCTTATCCAGGGGAAAAAAAAGAATCCATTTTAAGGAGAACTTTGGGGAAATATCCAGAGAATTCCAGCATGCATGTGTGTACATAAGAGTGTGTGTGTGTGTGTGTGTGTGTGTGTGCGTGTGTACTCGTGCGTGTGTGTGTTTCTGCAAAGCAGGCTTCCTAATTCCTCTCTAATGTGGACGAAACCACTTTGGTACTTCTCTTCAGAATGAATTGGAGGGTCATGCCCAGATCTATGCCTCCAAACAAGTTCTGAGAGTTCAGGTCAACTATATGACCCTGAAAGAGCTGACTTTATGGGCCCATTGGAATGTGGGGGGATGGGGGGTGAGAGCTGGGAGTTCCAAATTTCCCTGGGCCTATTGCTAAGTTTGGGTGATTTTTGCCTGCACTGCCCTCAATCCCAGATTGGCCAGGCCAGACCTTCCGGTGCTCCTCGATCAGGGACTGACCATCCAGGGTCCAGCTGGCCACTCACCTGGGCCTGCTGGTTACCTTCTGGCAACAGACCTATAGAAGTTGTCCCACTTATGGCCTGGCCCAGCATAGGAGGTAGGAGAAGCCTAGGGAGAAAGGAGCCCATTTGTGAAAAAAAAGGAGAGCCCAGGATCATACAGAGGGAGGGGAGGTGCTCATTGTGGGAGAAATGAAAGCGGAGTGTTGGTCCTTGGACTGCTGGTCTCAGACCCATGTCAGCCCCTGCTCTGTCTGCTCCATGGGGTCGTGACTGCTAAAGCTACATTTTCAGGCCCCCTTGCCTCTGGCTTCTGGCTATGTTGGGCCAATGGGAGGCCCCAGTGGGAGAATGGAGGGTGGCAGGGAGGAGAGAAACCAGGGTATTTCTCCATGTGTCTGTTTGGGGCAGTGTCTAGGACAATGGCTACATCCCCACTGTGGCTCTGTTATCCACGGGCAGCCTCTCTCTCTCTCTTTGTGGGCCCAGGTCATGACTATGGTTGCCTCCTGGGCTCTAGTAATGCCACCTCTTTCCTTTGACCTATCACCTTAGAAGTGGTAGCATATTCCTGCTAGTGCTGAGCTCTGGCTGGCCCCCTGTTTCCCTGTGTGGTCTTTCTGCTCTTCCAATACTCTGGAACTTGTTCTTTGTCTTAAAAGCCTTCTATGAAGGTACTTAATGGTTTTTTGACCCGGGCCCTGACTGGTACAAGGACTCTCCTTCCCTTCTCCTCATTGCCCTTCCTTTCTTTCTCTCCCATCTCCATGTGTTGAGGAGTCAATGTTTGCTGCAGTGAGCTGGTGGTGGTATAGGCACCCAGTCCTATTATTACTACATTGTGCATGTACAGTATATTTTAGTGTTCATATTAGGAGGGGGAGGGCATCATCAAATGCCCTCCCATGGTCACTCCTGTCACGGTGGGACCTGAAAGTTATTCCTTTACCCACCTCCCTCTTTTAACATTTGTGGAGCAACTCCTCTCAGCAGAAAGACTCTATGCACTGTTGGGAGTGGGGACTGGGGCCTGAGATGAGGGAGATAGGCCCTGTCCACCATAAACCCCAGGCCCACTGAGATTGCTGAGGCACGCACAGAAGTGAGGGTGATGTGAGGCACCACCTGAGGAGGGTGGCTCAGGGAAGTGTGGAAAGGGAAGCCTCCTTTGACAGAACAAATTAGGTTTCTCTTCTGGAGAAGGTGGCATTTGGCTGGGTTTTGAAGAATGGGTAGGATGTGGGGGAGGTGATTGTAGGGTTGTTACTCATGAAAGACATTCTGGGGTTAGAGGTGGAGTCTAAGACTCCCAATTTCTCTGAATAACTGCAAATTTCCCAAATGCCCATCTGTGTCTTAGTAAAGACTTCCAAAACCTTTTCATGGAGGTACAGTAACTACAGAAGGGGGTCAATCCATACCCCAAGGAGCCTGGGGAGAATCCTTCAGAGGTTTTAGGCAAACACAGACTATCTCGAAGGTCCCTGTCTAAGGCTGGGTTATTTTCTGATGGACTCTACTTGGGATTTAAGGGACTTTCCATATATCTGCTTTTGGAGAGGGGAAAAGGTAAGCTGTTGGAGGAGAGAAGAACAGAAGAGGGGTAAGATCAAGTTTGGGTCCCAGAGGTCTTCTGGGGAGATTGTCCCAGTGGATCTGGTTTAGTGTAAGGCAGCCTGAGAGTATGGGACCAAAGGGAGGTGACATTGGGCAGATTTATATCAATCAGTGGATGGCAGCCTCTTTAGCAGTCCCTGTCTCTGCATGACCTGTCTCAGAGGATGGAAATGCCTTCATGGCACCCAGGAATATGGCAGACATGGGACAAACAGAAGGGGGAACCTCTCTCCTTCTTTGTTCCCACCTGTCCTCCCTCCCTCCTACTTTGGAGGGATGTCAGAGGCGTCATTACCAAGATGGAGGGTGGGATTTGAAATATATTGTGGATTTAATAATGGAGATTTGTGGGATTTCATCTTGCATGCCTCAGCCCCCTGAGGCCACCCCATGTCCAGATGAGCATATGTGTGAAGACAAGGATATATGTCCATAGCACTGGGGCCAGGAAGCTGCAGCTGGTGCTAGGTTAATTTCCAGAATTAGGCTGCGGACCCTTTTCATAAGTTCCCCAACAATTAGAATAGCCATTAAACTGTGACTTTTTAAGGAGGAGAAATTGCATTATAGATCCAATTTTGCCTTGGGCTGCTGTGGATCATTTCACAGAAATTCAGGGTTGGAATGGCCCTGAAGGGTCATCCAGTGCCAGAATCTCCACCATTATAGCCCTTTTCTTTTTTTTTTTCTTTCTTTTTTAGCAACCCAGCTTAAAGAAAGAAAGAAGGAAAAAAAAAAAGCCCTGCTAGATGTTGGATGTATAGCCAAACACCTGGGTTGGGATCTGAATGCAGAAAACAGGCATGGAATGCCAGGAATGCAGCACCCGTGGCTAAGCTGTGGCCTCCCAGGTCAGTATGGGCTCTGAGCACAGGACCCCACAGTGCCCCACTTTGCTGGTTGCCTCTGAGGGGCAGCTGGATACACAGGGGTTGGGGGTGGTTGTCAGCCTGGTGTTATAAATGATCATGGGCTTTGGAGCACAGAGACCTGGCCTCTAATCCCAAGAGACCCTGGGAGGTGGGGGGTGGAATGTGGAGAGAGGAAGTAAGAGATGGAAGGGAAAGAAGCCGATAAAAGGTGTGTTAACTAGCAGGCTGGCGCTGTGGGCACCTGAGGAGGCATCAGGCCCAAGAGCTCTGGGAGACTGTGTGAAATGTGATCAGAGTTACCACAACCAAGGGGTGAGTGATCTGGGGCATTGATTTTTCAATTCCCCATCCATCATGGGTGGAGGGCTGCTCTCAGTGGTGGGGGGTGTTAACTCCTCAGCACTTCTGGCCTGCTCTGCACATGGTCTGAGTGGGCCCGCTGGCCAGAGAAAACCCTAGGGCAGAGACTATCAGAAGCCTGCTGAAAGCAGTTGGAAGCCATAGGCTTGACATGAGAATGATGAGTCAAGGAGGAATGGGCAAGGCACCAGCAGTGACTGCCACAAGACCCCAGACACTCATGATCTGATCAGTCCATCCGTGTGCACCTGCCGGGAACCCAGTGGATGATCCCCTTCACATCCACAAGGAGGATTTGTTCTTACCCACAGCTTAGGAAGGGATCATGCATATGCCAAGAAATGGACAGCTCAGCTAGAATATGGGAGGTCACTGAGAGTGCTGGGGAGGCAGGCTATAGTCTTTCTGCTGATGTGGAACCTGTATGTGCTGGAGGGTACCCCTGGGCTCAGCAAACTCTCTTAGACACATGGGCTTGGCTGGCTTCTTTCTGCCTCTGCTGTAATCCCAGGAGGCCTCCTTGAAAGATTTCTTTTGCTGCTTTTTCTAAGAAAAATCTCTTCTTTAACTTTGAGACTTGAGCACTCAGCCCCATGAGGGGAGTTTGGAGAAAACTGCCATAGCCGTGCTCATTCTCATGGGGATGAGGAAACCAAGACTCCAGTAAAAATAGGCAGAGCCTTGACTTGAGCATCCAGGGATGGGGACCTCGGGATAAAGCCAATGGATTGAATTTTAGAAACTAAACATTCCTCTTCTTCTGGTGGTCAGGGTGGAAGGATAAGAGGTGAGAGCAGGGAAAGATTGTTACACTGGGCCCTTTTTTTTTTTTTTGAGATGTCATGCTCTGTCTCCCAGGCTGGAGTGCAGTGGAATGATCTTGGCTCACTGCAACCTTCGCCTCCCAGGTTCAAGTAATTCTCCTGCCTGAGCCTCCTGAGTAATTGGGATTACAGACGCCTGCCATCAAGCCGGCTAATTTTTGTATTTTTAGCAGAGATGGGGTTTCACCACGTTGGCCAGGATGGTCTTGAACCTCTGACCTCAAGTGATCTGCCTGCCTTGGCCTCGCAAAGGGCTGGGATTACAGGCATGAGCCACTGCGCCTGGCCTTAGGCTGAGCACTATTCTAATGAGCACATCCCAGATACTTAGCAATAACGCTCTTGGACCTGGGCCTGGTCTGAAGCTGGCAGCGTCATGTCTACGCTGTTGTACAAGATAGAAGGCAGGGAATATGCCAGAACCTTTGAGTCCGTCTTGCATCAACCCTGAACTTCTAGCAGAAAGCCTCCACTTGGAGGCATGCACGTTTTTCCTTTGGAGAGATCGTTTTGTGGCTAGCTTTATGCTGATCAAAGGTCAGCTGTGCTGAGCGTGGAGTTCTTCAGGTAGCATTTTGGGCACGGTTTGGTTAGGAGAATAGAGACTGGAAAATGAGAAAGGGAAATAGTCTGCAAGAGGGGCTTCCTCATTCAAAGTGTTGATTGGCTCTGCGTTTCTTGTGGTGGGATTTCCTTCAATGGACTGATGTGTTTCCTGGGAAGTGGGCTCGGAGTGCCCAGGTTATGCTCCAACTTTTGTGTCCAAGATATGGAGATGGAGCCATGGCTTGTGCCTTTGAGATATTGGCAGCCTTTGATCTCCACACGGCTCCCATCTGTTTGGCAGCTCAAGAATTGTTCTGTGCAACTGGCACTATGATAGTTCTCATTTTAGAAATGTTTCAGGCCTACTTAATGCTCTGGGAGGGCAAATTCAAAGCTGAAAGCCCCAGGGTGACCCAGCAAATGCCTAATTTTCCAGAACTAATCTGTCCTGCTCGACTTGTCCCCTTTCCTCTCTCCGGATCAGCATAACTGTCAAAGTCATTCTCACGTTGTGCAAAATGACAACAGCAATCGCGGATGAATGGACGGGGCTCCTCCAGAGAGGAGAATCTGTTTTGAGGGTGATTCATTTAAAATGTTGTTCGATGAGGCTGCTTTGCGGTTTATCCCTATATGGAGGACAGCCACATGATTTAAAGAGTTTCTCAATCTCACCTTTAGTGTAAATTTCAATGGCCATAACTTCCTATGGAATAGTTTTGCTCTTTATCTAAAACACTGCTGCTTTTGAAGTCCATCCCAGGGAAGGGGGAGGTCTCTGAGCCAATGTCAGCCCTTGGTGTATGATTTAGACACCTCCTGCTTAGAGGCAAGTGCCTCCATGCTGTGTTTCTTCAGAGCCCCTCCACCTATGTGGTTCTTGGCCTCCTGAGGATGAGGATGAACGAGGTGTGTAAGGGTAACTTCAGTGTGACCACACATGTGGCTTGACTGTCTTGCAGCATCCTCTGGAGGCCGGATCCATGGCAACAGCATGAGCTAACAGGATGACCGGGTCATAAGAGGCTCTGTCGGCCGTACTGCAATGCATAGGCTTTGTCTTGAGGGACATGGGGAGTCACCAAAAGGTTTCATGCAGGAACAAGGCAAGGAACGTTGCTGTCTTAGAAGGCTGACTCAGGCTTCTGTGTGGAGGATGGATTAGAGAAGGGAACCTGGAGGCACAGCGACCCGTTAGGAGGCAGATGTGTTTACCCAGGTGGGAGCAGGAGTGGTAGCCTGGACTCGAGAAGGGGCAGATGGAATGTCAAAGAGAGGAAAAGTCCAGAAATACCTAGGAGGTAAACTTCAGCATGCTCAGGGATTGATTGTGAAGTACAGAGGATTTTCTCTGTTGTGAAAAATAGAGAAGAGCCTGGGCAGAATGGTAGGAAGAACATTCAAACCCATGTTTTGAACTATTTTTTAAATCGTCATTTCCCAGATAATGTCATTATACTAATTTGAAAGGGAGCAATCCAATTCATTTTCTATTTGTGGTTGCCAGCCCCATGAATACTTAATGGTTTTGGATTACAAAGGCTCCATCAGTGGCTCTCACGCCCCTGTCAGTAGGACTGGAGGGCGAGGAGAGGCCGGTGTTGAGGTATTGATAGGCTGTGTACCTCCTCATGTGTCTCCTGCTTCAATAGCGTCTATTTTGAGCTGAGTTTTTTGTGAAGCTCCGGCAGGGTGAGGAAAATGAGCATCTCCTGCTTCCACGGCTGGCTGTCACAGTTCAAGAAATGATCCATTGTGACAAATGGCAACGGCTTCAGGTTATGTGGGTGGCCTGCAGCCCTAAGACGGGCAATTATCTCTGCAGTTTAATAATGATGGCAAGTAGAGGAGGGCAGCCGATCTGCGCAAGGGGAAGACGACAGACTGTGGACGGAAATTGTTTTTATAGATTTCTTTTAAGAAAGTGGGCTGTACAGTTTATTCACACACAACGCCCATGAGAAAGGTGGCTGGGCTGGAAGAACTGTGTACTTGAGGCATAGTGAAACTCATCACAGACATTGCTAGGAAGGAATTGTGCCCCGCCCCGCATCACTCATATGTTGAAGCTCTAACCCCCAATGTAACTGTATTTGGAGATACAGCTTTCAGGAGGTAACTAAGGTAACTGAGGTCATAAGGATGGGGTCCTAATTCAATAGGGTTGGTGGCCTTATAAAAAGAGGAAGATCTCCCTCTGCCCTGCTCTCGGTGCACACACCAGGAAAGGCCATGTGAGTGCACAGCAAGAAGGCAGTCCTCTACAAGCCAGGAAGAGAGCCCTCTCCAGAACCATGCTGTCTCTTGATTTTGGACTTCCAGCCTCCATAACTGTCAGAAAATACATTTCTGTTGTTTAAGACACACATTTTACTGTGGCAACCCAAGCAGACTATGGTAGACATGTAGCTGTGAGGATGATCTAATAGTGTCTCATCTCAACCAAACAGTCCACTCTCGTGGTACAAAGTTGAGAACTGGCAGTGAAAACTAATTTTTCTGCATTTAGATTTTTAATTGAATGGAGAGAGAGACTGATTTTCCTTTTCTTGCGTCAGTGATGTGGCAAATATCTTGTTTGCTCAGTTTTAAAATCTGCATAAACACTATGAGCTTTAAAAAAATTTTAAGACTTAATTAAAATCTCATATTGGCAAATGGCTAACATATTCCTCACGTAACTTCTGAATTCTCTTGGTATCAGGGAGGGTACATGCATTTCTCCCAGAGTTTGAGCTATTTTCAGAGACTAAGTTAGAATTGGGCAAGGCCAAGTGATTCTTCCATTTCTGTTGCTGTGCTGTGGGGGTATCTTGCCCACGGCTCTATCTTCGCCAGTCCTATTTGCTCTCCAAACACAAGGTAAGAAGGTAGAGCCAATCTAGCCTTGTGTAGGTGATATGGGGTACTGTTTGTGCTTGGCCTGTGGGCTATGCTGCCTTCTCATGAGGGATGTGGTGGACGCTTCTGTTAACCGCCAAGGAGACGATGCTGGCACGGGGTCCATCCTGCAACCTAGTGTACCCTGCCAAGTGTAAATAGCAGGCGTCTCTTCCAAATCACCTAGGAGAAACCACTCAGGAGGGAAGGGCGAAATACCTTCTGAGTTGTGAGCCAGGGAGTGAAAGTCCTGGCCAATGACCAATCAAAATGGAGCCATAGGGCTCCTATGATATGTCCATATCATGTTGAGCTCAAAGCCATGGAAGGACACTAGAGAAAGAGAAGGCCTGGGCTCCGCCTTCCAGCAGCTCAGGATTTCCCTGAGGAAACAAGACAAGCCCAAAGAGAGGATCATAAAAGACTGACTTGCATTGGGAGATTTTTGAGAAGGGAAAGCAGTGATTTGGGCTTCAGTGGTGTCCTGGATGGATGACATAGTTGACACCTGAGTTTGGAAAGGCCTTCTGGAGGAGAGGAGCTTGTTTGGACCCTCAAAAGGAGATGAAGTCTGACAGGCCCAAGACAGGGCTCCAATGGCTGCTACATTTGTTTGCTCACTAGGCAAATACTTTTGAAGAATCTGCTGCATACCAGGCCTGGGCTGTGCCACCGTGTTAAGAAGAAACCAAGTAGCCATAGCCACACGGGGGAGAGTCATTTCTTCAGGGATGATGGGGTTCTAAAGACCAAGAACTCTGGAGCCAGATGAATTCCTTATTCCCGGGAGGAAGCCGAGTGTCCCCCAGGCAGCAAGTGCTGCTGTTGCTGCAGCTTTGTTTTATGACAACTGCTGATTGCCTCCGTCTGTGTCTCCTCTGACTCCATGTACCCATCCTTCTTCTCAGTGGCCCCCCCCATGTCTCTGTTCCGCATGGGAACAGGATTCCTGGGGCTGGCCTCTGAAGGTGCCCTCTGTCTGCAGGAAAACTCTAGTGATTGTGACCCTGCCCTCTGGCCTCTGTGGGTGTACCAGCGTGTGGAATCCAGGGCTGTTCCACAACTGCAGTGGAGCTGGTGGAACATTCTCCTGCCACAGATCAGGAAATCATCTCAAGGCATCTGCCAGCGCAGGGCTCTGAGAGGGATTGCTTGCCAGATGCTGAAGCTGCATTTATTGAGCTGGGGTCTGGTTGTAACGGTAGTGTTGGATCCAGACTTCAGCTAAGTCCGTAATTAAACAGGTAGGGTGGCCAGACCTGGGAACCTGGCAGTGATACCACCACCAACAGCAACAATCCCAGGCATGGGACCTCTGTCTCCAGCTGGGATAAGAGATGTTTTGAAAACTTGGTGCTAGAGGAGCCTTAGAAGTTATCTTACCAGATGTCTTGAGATGATGTTTTAGGGCAGGATTTCATCTACAGATTTTCGTAATACTGGTCATTTAGCCTTGAATGAATCAGTGGTGTGCTGGTAAATGTTTAACAAGTGGCTCTCTGGAGAGAGTAAAAAACGTCTTGATTTGCGGTTTGTCAGTTTCCATGGTATAAATAGTCCCACCATGGCTGGTTTCAATTTACCAACACAATATCCATGAATGCAGAATTGGGAAGAGACACTAACAGCCAGCTCTCACGAGAAAGTATGAGCCAGATCCTGCATGCAGCTACTTGAACGGGATACCGTTAAGTGATGGGAAACCCACTAGATTGGTACAGTTCATTCCAGTCATCCTTCCTTCTGTCTGGGGTTTGTCAGATTTCATACCTCTTTGAGGACCAAAGTAAGCCCATCCTGAAGCAAATGTCAGAAAATTATAACCAGCCAGAATCTGTCATTCTTTCCTAGTAATGAGTATTCCCCCAACTCCCCATACCCATTTCTGGTTCCTGTTTCTACAGATATTTAAAGAAGGAGGGACTTTAGGATTAGAGATGAATGATTCTTGTAAAAAAGAGTAATGATTGTTTACTGGTCTTGGATAATAATCTTCTACTGACCCCCCAGATTGCGCACATATAGGTCACTCCAGATCTAGCTCGTTACATTTCCAGATAACTTCACTCGACAATCACAGTAAAGAATCTACCTTGTGCAGGCATTATGCTGGGCACTGTGGGGAAACAGTGAGTGAGGCACAGTTTCAGCTCTCAGGTGGCTCATTGTTTACTGAGCGAGAGACACGTCAGCCAAGACTCTCAAGTGTTTTGTTCTGTGAGAGAGGGGCAGAGATGTGCTTGGAGGTCTCCAGTTGCAGATAGGTCACTTCTGACTGGATGGTCAAAGAAGATGATAGTCATTTGTAAATTTCTACAGTGTTTGTGGTTTGCTATCTCTGGTGTCCCTGCTATGGAAAGGGACCAATTTGTGTGTCTGACTTCTAAGAGCAGAGAACACTTTCCCCATGAAGCTCTGGGTGGCTTCTGTCACACACATGTCTGCAGAAATATGCCCATGTTGCAGCGACAGGCAGGAGGTTGAACAGCACCATCGTTAGTGCTGATCAATAGCTGGGCATGTGGAATGGAATAAGCCCATCGTTCTGTTTTAGAAACATCCTGTGTAGCAACACGCACAGTAGTCAAAGTCTTTAGGTATTGGACTCTGGTGCCAACTTTCAACTTCCATTACCTCGAGGTTGAGTAACACCATATTCACACACCGGAAAACGTGTGGGCTATTGCTAGCCAAGCTAGGCCATGTTGTGCATCTCTGCTGAAGTGTGGTCTGCTTCCCATGGGACTCAGGAGGAATTCTCCAACTTCTGTGCTGCCTTGGTACAGAGGGATAGAGAGGAAGAGTGGATATCCATTAGGAGTAGGGTGGAAATAGAAAAGATGACCTTTAAAAGCCAGCTGCTGTGAACAAACACAGCTACTCTCACCAGTGAATGGCATTTGTTTAATAGTCATTTAGATTTGGAGCTGATATGTGCAGTGAATTAAACTGACCCTGTCTCTGACCTTCAGAGTTTATGATTTATCACCAATGTGGTCAACACAAATCACCAAGTAAAATTTCTGTCACATGCTGGTTCTGAAAATAGTGAAACGACCCACACAGTAAACCATACCTTTCTGTTGGAGTTGAACCAGAGGAGGAAGGTTGTGTAAAGAGGTGGATGCTGCCGAAATCCCAGGATTTCCAGATTAGATCAACTAATTAATTAATTCTCTTCTCTCTCCTCTTCTTCCCACCATCCCCCACATGCCTCCCACTTCTTGGAAAGGAAAGTTCAAGCAGGCATACAGGAACACAAAGAGGAGAAAGATGTTACCAACTTCAAGAGCTTCCGGGTCTGAAGTCAGTCAGAGAAAGATTGTTGAGGGGTTCATTTATTCATGGCCCCTAACTCCTTAGTGTTTTCATGCTAGAGATCAAGATGAGGAGCATAGCAATTTTATTTAATCCAGGAGAATTCTTCTTTGTCAAATGTATTTTCCATCAGGAGAGACATGCAGTGGGGCTGAAAGCTCTGGTAGACAGCAAAGCCCCCGAAAATCCCTTTCACAAGCAGCAGAGACTGACCAGTTACAAGGCGGGTTAAAGGACTCACTCAACCCCTGTTCTTTGTTAAGGTGGCATCCTCAGCCTCCTGTCAATTTTTGGGAAACTAGTCGGAGACTCTGCTGACTGAGCATGCCACACAGACAAGGCCTGCACTGGATGTTTGGGCTGCATTTATTGTTGTAGCTCAAGTACCTTGCTTCCTGGCATCAGAAAAGCCCAAATCTAGATCAAGAATGAGGATGTTTTTCGTCACTTACTCTGTTTCACCAATTTTTCAGATATACTTTTCTCCGTATTTTCCACATTTTAACATCTATAAAATTAATGGCATTGTGTGATTACTGTCAGCCAGGGAACAGCTGTGGCATAGTTGTCATCATCTATGCATGTGAAGACCTGATCTTAGCTATTGATATATTCGCTGCAATTGTGCTTTGAAGTTGTATGCATTTTGGTTCTACATACGTTAAGTTTAATTGACATTTTTAATGTTTTAAAAGAGATTGCACTATGATATTGAAAAAAGAGTAGAAGTATGTAAAACTGATCTTAGTGAAACAAATATTAATAGTTGCCACTGGAGAAATAACCAAAATTCTGTATTTTCTTGCAGAACATCAAGTACTGTGTGAAAATATGGCTTAAACTTTAATGTGCCAACGAATCGAATCACCTGGGAATATTATTAAAAATATTTGGTAGCTCGGGGGAGGATAACACCCAGGTGATATCAGTGCTTCAGGTCCAGAACGCAGTTTGAGTAACAAGGCTTCACAAGACGGAAACAAAGAAGTTAGCCACAAGTAGATAAAACTGTGCTCATCTTGTTTTTGAGTTGCATGCAGTGCATTGTGTATCACTTGCTAAGTCATGCTACTAAAGGAAAGAGAAAGGCCAAATCCCCAGGGATAGGATGAAAGAAATTTTAGAGCAATAATGGTGTGATTGATTTCATGTGTCTCACATAGTTATCGAGAAGGTATCATGTCATAGTTTAATTTAGATACCAAATATAATGTCTTACTGATCAATTAGCCTCAGATTTAATAAAAAACCATACTCTGCATACATCATTATTTTTATATAAATCATGGTGCACTAGTTTCAGCTCTATATGGACCTTTCCTCTGCATCTTCTTGTCAAGAAAGCCAATGACAAGGTACTATGTTCTCAAAAAACCCAGCAAAACAAAACACAATCGTAAATATAAATGACTCTGATTTCTTTCAAATTTTTGCTCTCACCTTCTTCTTCTAACTAAATGGATTAAATGCCACATTTTAAACTGAATTTTCAGTGAAAGGCCTTAAGTAGTATCAGTCTCATAGCTATGCTGTTTGATCAACCAACCAGCTAAAATAGGAAAAATATGGGGCCCAAAAAATGATGTTCAGATACCAACAACTATGAAAAGTACATGCAATATGCTCCTTCAGGCAACAGTTACTCAGCAAGCCAGGGCTGTTAACTACCAATTTTGTCTTTATAATGGTTCTAAGATCATCAGAAGTAACTTTTGTGCATAAAGGGCTATAGTACAACTAGGGAGATGCCAGACAATGAAAATTTTCAGTCTCCAGGCTCTTATGTGTTGTTCAGAAAGCTTTATATTCCACAAACCAGCTTTAAAAAAATAAAATATAGCAATCACCAGCTTTAAAAAAAAATAAAATCTAGCAAATCAAAATTGACAGATGAGGCAGAAATCAGAGTCTGGAGATGCTGTGGGGTAGGATATTGTAGAGGACAATTGTTCAGAAATTTAAATAGGAGTCATTGGATTCTTGGCTGAGGGCTGCAGTGTTTGTGTATAGGCAGAGTGGCTGCTCAGGGTCTGAGACCTTAATACAAATGTAAGAGGTCTCCAAGAGCTCAAAGATGAATTATGGTCAAGCCAGAATGAAGAGAACTCAATAAGCATCTCAAACATTCAGTTATTACCCTGGAAAGGTCATGTAATAGGAATAAGCATAATGCTCTAGAGTAAGGTTCATACCCTGAGACTAAGGAAAAAGAAACAAAACCCAAACTAGATCAGTTCTAACAAAGAATAAAATCAAACTCAACAATATCAAGAGGACCCACCAATGAAAAATATCTTTTAGAATAAACAGCAATAGTCTTTAAAGGATGACAACATTATTCAAATTCCCAAACAGTGGAGACAATGTCAGGATACAAAAAAAATTACTAGACATAGGAAGAAGCAGTAAAATGTGATTACTAGTCAAGAAAAAGTAAAAACCACAAGGCAACCCAGATGTTGTAATTAGCAGACAAGGATTTAAAAACCTTACTATAAATATGTCCAAGAACTTAAAGGAAAAGATGGGCTTGATGAGGAAACAGATGAAAACTGTAAAAACAAACTGAATGGAAATTTTAAATTAAAAAGCACAATATCGAAAATGAAAAATTCCTTGGATTAGAACAACAGGAGATTGGAGACTGCAGAAGAAAGGGCCAGTGAATTGGAAGAGAGAACAATGAAAATGTTTCAGTCTGAAGAACAGAGAAAAGGAAGAGTTAAAAATTGAACAGAGAATCATATCCTATGGGAAAATAGCAAGCAATCTAACATATGGGCAATCGGAGGTCTTTAAGGATAAGAGAATGGGGCAGAAAAAATGAAATAATGGGCTCAAAAGTTATCAGATTTTTTGGAAAACATCAGCTTCAGAAGATGAGCAAACCCCAAGCAGGATTCATTTAAAAGAACTCATAGCAAAGGACATTATAGTCACCTGCTGAAAACAAATGAAAAAGAAGAAAAACTTCCACATGATATAATACCTGACAAAAATACGGAAGAGGAAACCAAAGACCAATATCCCTCTGAATATAGACAAACATGAAGAATCCTTAACACACTTTAAGGAAATTGAACCCAGAAAGATATACAAAGTGTTGTACTAGTTATGACCAACTGGAATTTATCTCAGAAATAGAAGCTTGGTTTACCATTTAAAAATTAATAATCCTAAGTCACTATGATTAGAAGAACAAAAAAGAAAAACCATATGATCATCTTAATAAATACAGGAAAAGCACTTGACAAAAATTCAACACCCATTCATGATCAAAATTCTCAGAAAACTAGGAATAGAAGGGAGCTGTCTCAATCTGATAAAAGGCATCTATGAAAAATCTACAGCAAACATCATACTTAATCATTCAGGACTGAACATTTTTCCCCTAAGATCGGGAATAAGACAAGGGTGTCTGTATTCATCATTTCTATTCCACTTGGCATTGGAAGTCTAGCCACTGAAATGGAGCAAGAAGAAATTAAAGACATAGACACTGGGAAGAAATAGAACTATCTTTATTCACAAGCAGTGTGATATTGTATGTAGGAAATTTTGAAGAATCTACAGAAAAAAAATACCAGAATTAATCAAATAAATATAGCAACATTGCAGGTCAACATACACGATTAATCAGAAGCTTGGTGTGGGATATGGAAAGTCTGAAATGTCAGGTTGGCAGTTGGATTTGAAATCCAGGGTTTAAGGAAGAGGCCTGTCATGGAGAAATAAATGTAGAAATAAATTTTAGAAGATATTTATGACCTTTGGATGAATGAAATCCCCTAAGGAATCAGGATGGAGAGGGAAGAAGAGAGGTCCAAGGACTGAGAGTCCTTAAGTGCAGAGACTCTTCTAAGTTTCACGTAGTTGGCTCTTTCTCTGCGTCCTGATTGTGAGAGGAGGAACTTGTGGTGTAGAGTCAGTAGAAATCAATATTTCCTCCAAGGGACTCTCATTTGAACAACGACAATAGGCTCCCAGTGGGTGCTGGAACTCTCGCTTACATAGTCGGTTCTCATTACTACTAACTGACACTCTTTAATTAGCATTAGTGATGACCTCTTTGGATAGCTGTAGGGCAGAATTGGTCGCTTCTGGCCAAGGAGAGGGGTCGTATGAATCTTCTTTCCCTTGCTTACCCAACAGGAGGCATTTCTGTGATAAATTCCAGGGCTGTTTCTTTCTTTGGCTTTTTATTGTGCTTTGGCATCTCATCTAGTCCATGTACAGCATTTGTCTCTGGGGCTCTGTGGAGACAGGCATGCTCTGATACATCACCATCATCTGCATCATCCCCATCATCCTGTGCTGCCAGCCCCAGAGTGCTCACGTCGATGTCTCACTCCTCTTCCACCCCCCAGACCCAGGAATATGCTGGGCATTTCATATAGCCTCAGGCTATTGACGACTACTGTAATATATAGAGCCAGATGGCTTTACATATTTCTCTGAAGACAGAGCATAGCTTGTCTTTGCTAAGATCTTATCTCTTTAATGAGCAGAGGTAGTATACTTAAGGCCTTTCTCCAATGCTGCGGATATGCCAAATCTACTGGGAAGTTTGCTTAGTTTTCATAAATCAAACTGGTTTTGACCTTCATACACTTGGGGGCCAGTTCCGACATTTATTGATGCTGGCTGTCACACTGGTGTTTGGTTTTCTCTTCTCACAGGGAAGGTACCTTTGTTTAGAGGGAAGCTTCTTGGATGGTGCCGATTGCTAGGGCCAGAGGGCTGCTCTTAAGGCAAAGGTAGAGCTTGGGATGAAGTGGTGTTGCTCTCAAGTGGGAGGTGTGAGAGGTAGCAGGGCTCTGGAAAGGAGCCCTTGGGGATGGAGCAAGTTGTTACCTGGGAGAACCCAGGGCTGCCCTATTGTGGGCAGCCCCTGGCCCGTGGGGTGGGACCCAAACCCCTTAGGTGGCTTGCTTGGCTCTGCTGGCTATAAGAGGTCTTCAGCATGGTTCCCCAAAGAGCCTGGTAGAAACAGATATATTTGCAATTTGCATTCTAAACAAGCTGTTTGGAATAAATATGCTGGCTACATTGTTTTCTTGGCTCTTTTTCACTGGTTAATAATGTGTTATTTTTTTGGAAATAGCTCTTTCTCTGTTGGCTTGAAAGATGAATCCAAGGGAAATGTTGTGTTGGATTCTGTGCTAATCTTTCAAAACAACACGTGTGCAAGAGTGGTTTGGTCAAACCTGGCTACAGTCTCATAGAAACTCATAGCGAGTGGATCCAGACAAAGGGGAACTGAGGATGAGATGAAAATTCTGGGGGGCATGTCCTGACTCAAATGTGGCTCCTGATGGCTACTTGCTAAAGAGTAGAGAGAAAAGGGCGCAGGGTCAGATGGTATCCACAGAACTGAGCATGTCACTTATGGCTTCTGCAAAGGAACTGAGAGACCATCTCACACACAGGCTCCGAGGGAGAGAACCCAGGCTCAGTGGGAGCCAGGGCAGCAACAACACAAGTCCTAAACCCCTGGCACACAGGAAGGCAGAGAACGTCAGCAGTCTGGGGTGCGCTGAATAGACTCAGCCCCCAGCATGTATGTGAGCCATCCCGTCACCCGGACTGTGGCGTGTCCTTGCTGGACACGATGTATTGTTCTGAAACAGGTTCTTTTTACAGCCACAGCTGCTTGATTATGTTTTTGAGTTGCTTCCTGACGTGCAGTGGGGGAAAAAGCTGAGAACAGCTGCAGCCTCAGTGAGAATGAGGCCAGATTCCTTGTGTGTTTTCAGCCCTGCCCAGTTTGGGGCTAAACACACAAGACCCTGTGAAGAGAAGGCTGAGTTGAGTTTCTAGGCCCTTCTCTAGTGACCAGTTCAGAATGTCAGTCAGCCACACTTGCAGGAAGAGCCTCTGGGCTGGAAGTAAGGGTGGAACAAGAATTGGTTCTCGATGCCAAGGTGGTCCCATCACTGCACAGAACAGCATCTCCCATCTAGCCTGTCTTTCATGGACCTTGCTCTCCTGCAATGCTGATGAAGGGGTGACTTGCCCCTCTGCCCCACTCAGAGAGGTCAGGACAGACGCCACCTCAGCCTTCACAGAGTTAACTCTCCCAATGGAAAGTCCAGTCCTTTCAGCCAACATTTCTGGGGCATCTGGTCATGCCAAAAACCATGTTCTTTCTGTGGGGCAATCTCGTTCTTGGCCTTGGGGAGCTCCCAGGTTAGTGAGCAGCAACCCCACTGACTCACACAGGTTCTCAGAGCAGCTACCAACATTTACGGCAATAACATGTGGCAGATATTTTCACCAGCACCGTCAACATTTAATCCTCCCCACAACTCCATGTGTTTGGGGCTATAATTATCATCTCATTTTGCAGATGAGGAGACTAAGGCTTAGAGAGCTAGGTAACTTGACCAAGGCCGCCGCTAGTAAAAGGAAGAGCTGGGATTAAAACTCCAGAGCCCGCACTGTTTATTAGAGCCAGGGGATGGATCTCAGAGAAAAGAGATACTTTAATCTAGTTTTTAAGATAAGCATTTGATATTACACACTGTGCTATGGAGGGGCCAAGGAGGTTATTCTAATAAAGAGATTAGAGAAGGCTCTTTGGAGAAGATGATTCATGAGACAGACTTTGGAAGACAAATGGAATTTCAGCAAGTTGCAGATGGGGAGGAAAAAACCCCGGTAAGAGGGCAAAAGTGTCAGAACCGAGCAGGGCATGTTTGGGCTGAGAAGCTTAATATGGTGGGGAACCTGGGACGTGTGACAGCTGGTGGCGGAAGATGACACAGGACAGCTAAAATTCTGGAGTCTGACTTTGTGAAGCAGACAGTACAGCCATGAGGGTTTGGGGCAGTCATGTTTCTGATCTGAGTTGTGATTGATGGTGACATCTGATGAACCCCAGGTGCACATGTCTCTAGGCTCCCTGGAGCAGTGCCACCTGCTAATATTAATGAAAATAGCCAGCATCTGTTCTAAATGTCTGCATCACTGCTATCATTCCAGAGGTTTTATATTCATTATCGTTAGTTTTTATCACAGCCTTGCAAAGCGGATAAGAAAACTGAAGCTCAGAGAGGTTAAGTCACCTCTCTGAGGCCACCTGGCTAATGAATGATGGAGGTAGGAGTCAGACCCAGACTTGTGTGATTCCAAAGCCATGCTCTTTGCACAACACCTGGGATGTTTCCCCCGGAGATTAGAAATGAAATGAAGACCATTTTATCTGCTCATCTTCATGCCCAGGAGATCACTTTCCCAGGTGTAAGTTGACGGTGAGGCTGTCATGTAGTACTGATTTTACCTGCAGGGAAGGACCTTCCACCAAGGCCTTCCATTGCCATCACTGTGGACTTCTGAGCTGGGCTTGCTTACAGCGGAAGGCACTCACCAGAGGGCAGTCTCTGAAGGGAGAACTCCAGGAGAATCTCTTGTATTCAGAGGCAAGGGGGGATTCGCTTCCCCTGTCCTCTGCTTCATCTGCCCCCATTTTAAAACAGCCAGAGGCTCTGCAAGGCTTCCTCTGCACGGCTCATGTGCACGCCAATTTGGAATGAAACCAACTCTCAGCCAATTAAATGGTGTACGGGAGCGTTGATATAATTCCAAGAGTAAGGACTTGTGGACAGTTTTTCCTTTGGTTGTTTGCCTCTTTCTCATTGCGTTTGAGTTTACAGATGTGAAGCCACAGCTGGTTTCCTCCTTTCCATGAGGGCCCTTTGATAGCCAGTCAATTGAGTTTCCATTGTTATTTTTCACAGGTCTAATAGCTGTTGGCAACCACTTTGTGTTATTTTGTTCACATAATTATTCACTGAGCATGAAATACCCCTGAGCAACCATCAGCGTCTCAGCTGTGGCCTTGCTAGCTGGCATCACCACTAGGAAGTGGTTAAAACCTTGAGGACGAAATGGGGATTTCTTCTAATGAAGTTGATTCAGCCACTAAGAGCAAAGCCTGACACACATGTTGAGTTCTGATTCACTCCGAGTTGCTGTGACATGGTTGCCCAAGTGCCCTGAGTTCTGCCAAGTCTGTGATCATAACTCTTCTTAGAAAAGTGTTTTTAGGGAAGACAGATCAGCCTGGTCTCTGCTGCCCATGATTGAATTTGAGGGCAGAGACTATTGGACCCCACATAAAACCTGTTCCTTCCTGCCTGGGGCTGGTCTGTTCTTCAGCGGCTCATATTTTACTAGCAACTGCTAAGAACTCATAGTTCCAGCACCCAGAAAAGCATAGATACCCAAAAGAGAAAACTCAAAGACTTTCATCTGCTCTCTGCCTGTGTAGGCTCATGTGCTGTTAGGAGAGAGAGAATGTAGAACTTCTCCCTGTATCTCATAATTTGAACTACAATTGCTGGCAGTGAAGTTTAGGGCCAAGGGAGGAGTAAAGAGAGTAGGGACAAGGGATTGCATTGATGGGCATGACCAGGCAATGCGCTGGCCATAGGAACTCATGCTTAATGAGAGACTTGGGAATAGCTGCCAGTTTGTATGAAAAAGAGCCCTGGGAGGTGTTTTGAGTCTTGGAAAAAAAATCTTATAAATAGAAGAAAGAATTTTCCCTTAGTAAGCTTCTCAGGATTAGGTTCCAAGGCTCTAGAGGAGGGAATAGGAAAGAACTTAATTTCCCGCTGGAAGGATTTGCACACTGTAGGGGAGGGGCGTTGGTGGCATTCTCACTGAGGACACTGGCACATGGAGGAAGAGCCCTCTCCAGCCAGCCTCAGCTCTGGAGGGAGTTCAGGAGACTCAGCATGTGTTTGAGGAACCTTATGGCAAAGCACTCATTTTTATTTAGACTTGGATTTCCATTTAGCAAGTTGATCCAATAGTCCCTCTATACATGAGGTTGTATAGGTGGTTGCCTGGTCTCTGTTCCTCCAAATTCTGGTGACCTCTGAGCCACCACCTGCTGGCTGCCTAGACTCAGGATGTCTACAGCTTTGGCCTCAGTTTCCTTAGTTTATAGTCTCCATAAAGTTTTTGGAAGGATTTGATGATCTAATGCATGTAAAGTACTGATTATATGTATATACTCATGTAAAGTACTGATTATATGTATATACTCATGCAAAGTACTGATTATATGTATATACTCATGTAAAGTACTGATTATATGTATATACTCATTATATATATGTAATAATTTCCCATTTTATATATATGCACACATTTATAATTTAATGGAAAGGACATTATGCTAAGTGAAATATACCAGGCACAGAAAGACAAACATGACATCATCTCGCTGATATGTGGAGTCTAAAAGAATTGAACTCATAGAATCAGAAGTAGAATGGTAGTTGCCAGTGGCTAGGGAGTAGGGAAAATGGGGAGATGTTGATCTAAGGTTTTAAAGTTTTACTTTATAAATCTGGATGAGTTCTGGAGATCATGGTGACTATAGCTGATAATACTACATTGTATACTTGAAATTTGCTAAGAGAGTGAAAAATGTTCTCATCACCCAAAAAGGTAATTATATGAGATGCTGGATATGTTCATTAGGTCAATTGTGGTCATAATTTCGCAATGTATACCTATATCAGCATATTATGTTGTACACCGAAAATATATACAGTTTTTTTGTCAATTATACTGTACCTCAATAAAGCTAGAAATAAATAAATAAATGAGTTTCAAGGAAACTTAAAAAATCTCAGACACCAACACTGGTACTTTATATTAACTAAATTCTAGATTTGATTTGGATTTTGTTAGGTTTTTCTAGTAGTGTCCTTATTCTGTTCCTTGATCCAATCCAGGGTACCACATTACATTTAGACTTATTTTTATTATCCTCCTCCTTTTGTTCTGTAAGAATCCCGAGGACAGGAGTCATGCCCTCTCTTATCTCAAGCACAGCACAGTCATGCACCGTGCCATGGCACAACCAGAGCTTGGGGACGTTATCAGTAGCTTTGCTCTATAAACATCTTGTCCTTAAATCTCTGTAATCTGGGGAGATCATCAGGGCCTAGGCTGGCAGTCCTCAGTGCTCCACCCACCCTCAGCCCCCAGCCTCCTGGAGGACAGAGCCAGGGCATGTGCAGAGGAGGCCTCCTGGGCTCTGGGGCACAGGAGCACATGAAGTCTTTGCACTGTGCTCCTGGCAGAGAAGGACAGGTCACTTTCTGTTTTTCTGAGGCTCTTGAGCCAGGCTTTGGGCCTTCCCCACCATCCCAAGCCAGTGCCAGTCCAGTGCTTTCTGCAGAACAGGCCCTGTGGCAGGAACCCCTGGGGCCCTAGCTCTCTTTGTAACATGACTCCTTGGAGCTTAGGCCTCCTCTCTGGGAGCCCTGCTTCGAAATTCCACCACTGAGCTTTAGAAGGAGATTTGTTTCATTTCCTGCCTGGGGTCTGTGCTGGTAGAGAGAGGAAGGTGGTGGCCTTAGGAGCGTAGGGCCTCCTGGTATCTTCTGGTTTTGCACTAGACCCTTCCTCTCTGGGCTCAGGACTGTGTGGCCTGCGACGAGAGGCTTCAACAGGGAGCTTCATTCTGGGGTCCACTGAGAGTCTTATGAAGGGTAGGTAGCCCCAAGTTCCAAATTAGTGCAGACCCTGGAGGAGAGTTTGACGTGAAGATCTTCAGCACTGGCTAGAGAGGGCTGGTTTTTGTCATTCTTTACCAGGACCTGCTCTTGGGCTGCCTCTCAGGTCTGGTCCTTTCACCTGGAGTCACGCTGCAGTCTGGCAGTTTCAGGTCCTGGGCCTTGGAGTTGTGTGGCAGATGCTTTCAACACCCCAAGTCCCAGGGCACTCCTATCAGGCAGCCAGCCTGCCTGGCGATGGAGCCTGGCTGATGAGCAAGAATGCGCACTTAACACACATTCCTACTCCAGACCTTAAGTACATTAATATTTTGAAACCTCAAATCAGTTTGTTCTCTTAAAAACTAGAACCACATGCCCTCAGAAGCATTGTGCTGATGGGCTCTGATTCTTCTGTTCATGAAATGGGAATCGCAGGCCGTGGAGGCAGGAGACCTGTGCTGCAGCACAGCTGTAGCACTATGTGCCATGTGAGCCTGGGCAGGTCCCTAACCCCTAAGGCCTCAGTTTCTCTAGCTTAGGGGCCTACCAGCTCTGAGGGTTTACTATCCTAGGGGGAACAGAGAGACTGAAGTTGACTGGTTTATAGGAAAGTTTATTTGAAATCCATGAGGGCCTATGATTGCTTGTAAATGTTTAAAATGCATTTTTTGTAAGTCTAAACACAGGCAAAATGACAAGAATGTAAACAGTGCTTAGAAAGGCCCTTTTTCCTGGTGCCTATGGATGAGAATCACAGTAAAAGCATGGAAAAGGCAGGAGAAGACAAGGCATGAGCTGGTCATCGTGCCCCTGGGGGCCTGGAGGACTTCTCTGTGGCTGCCCAGAACTGGGACAAGCCAGCGGCCTGGACACCAGTTATGGCAGCAGTTCCTTAGTTCTCTCCCAGGAACAAGGGCTTGGAGCTTGCAGCCTTAACTTCCCAGCTTCCCTCTGGGAGGGCCCTGCAGACTTCCTGTTGCCAGCTTTGGATTCTTGTTGGAGCCAGGCGACTGAGTGATGAGGTCCCAGCTAACCAATTTACGGGAAGATTGAGTAGAGACAATAGCGGGAACCCTGCCCTGTGCGTGGCCCTTCCCCTGAGGTGCTTGGCATCCACAGCATCCACAGAAATCACTAGGTGTGGGGCCTTGTGGGATAAGATTACTTTAGGGTGGAAAAGAGTTCTATGGTTAATAACACAAATTGGAAAAAAAAATGGTGTAAATGATCAACCTGGTGTCAGTTGGCTAGGGCACCCCTCGTGAGGGGACATGAGTCTATCAGGCTTTATTCTTTTCTTCATCAAGTGTTGATTGAGTGTCTAACCCATCCCAGGTACTGGGTGGGTACCTGACTTGGTGGTGACTATATCCCGGCGGGGTAGAAGGAACATCGAACAGGCAAACCACAGGTGAAAAAGGGGTAACAAATGGCAGACAGGGTGCTCTGATGAGAGTGGCCAGTGACTCAGATGGGGTGTCAGGGAAGAATTTTCTGGGATAGTGCCTTTACTCTGAGACCAGAAGGGTTAGGAGGAGCCAGTGTATCAAGGGTGGAGGGAAAGGAATCCCCAGGCGACATAACAGCACAGGCTAAGGCTCTAAAACCGGGAAGGGCTGGGCTCAGGCTGCACAGAGTGCTTTGAATGAGTGAGGGAATTCAGGCATTGAAGATGCACATGCAGGGTTTCTTTGACTGTGTGTCCTGGGTAATAGGGGGTGGCTTTGGGGTTAGGATGATCATGGGGATAAAGATGCAAACAGGACTATGTTTGTACCCATCAGAGACCTTGGAATGTACATACCCTAGATTAAGCACAGCACCTATGCACTGAAATGCCAGACTCTTGGCTAAGAAACTGAAAACCACGGCTCCCTAGGCACTTGTGGAAAGACAGTGAATTAATGCAGCCTTTCCTACATCCACCCACTTCCCCTGCCAGCCATCGTCAGAGGCCATTCTCATCGTTTGCTCTTCTCTTATGATCATTGATATTTTCCCAAAATATATATTATTTTATTTCCTGCAGTGTCGTTTCTTTATGTGGCCCATAACTATCTGAGGAGAAAGTGGACAGGAGACCCAGCTCCAGTGCCAGAAACTCTGTGAAGCCTTGTCCGACTTCAAGGTCCTTGCTGAGGCCCGTGTCCTCTGTGCTTGCGTCAGCTTGGTTCTCTAGGCCACACGCTGTAGACCATGGCTACTCAAAGTGTAGCAGTGGTTCTGACCACTTTGGCAAATTCAGATGCTCTGGGCTCTCCCTAAACCATCTGAATCAGAATCTGCATTTTAAGAAGGTCCCAGGGTGATCCCCATGCTCATGACCTTACTCTGACTGTTTGAGAAGCAGGACCTTACTCCCTGTTTGAGAAGCAGAACCTTACTCTGACTTCTCCAGTGGTAGAACTCTGCTCTCCCAAAGGGGAAGGTGAGGTGAGCTCTTAGGGGAAGAGCCCAGCTGCCCCCCTCTTGAAGCTGAGTTGGGAAGGATAGTGACCATTTCAGCAGGGACTCAGTACATGTCTGGTTTGACTTATTTGGAGGTGCTGTGAACAAAATTTGCAAAGGGGGAAAGAAGAGAAGAGAGAACATTGATGAACACTTCATCTAGGGTCTCGAGAATCTTGGAGAAGGCTGTGGATCTCTCGGAATGCTCTTTGTCCAAGGCAGTTTTCACTTTGTGAGTCCTGACCTATGATGTTTATGAAATCATGACCACCACTTAAAAATATTGCAAGATTGAGAGTGCAGTGACCGGATGTGACCAATCTTTTCCTTGACCTCAAATCCCAAAGACTCCAGACTGGCTGTTTGTTTCTCCCTTTCAAAAAGCCTCGCTTACAAAGGGCAAAGGTCAGAGAGAGCAAACTTATGAACTAGCACTAACATATATTAAGGACTGCGCCTCTCCTCCCTTCTCCTCCCTTTCCTTGACGGGTACACTCTGAAGCTCACTTAGTTATGAGAATGGAGGGACATTGCCAGCATTCAAGAGGTCAGAGCTGTGGCAACAGTGATTGAGGATGATGCTTCCTTCACATGGAGTGGGAGAGAGCCTCCAGACACAGTGAGTTCCCAGGAACCAGCTGGGGTCATCAGGAGGGTGCTGCCTTGGAGAAGGATGACTCCAGGACAAGGGATGACCCTGAACGTAAAGTGCAGTCACTGGTGGAGTGGAGCTAAAAAAACCTCTTTCTTTCAAAGCAACTGATTGTTATTAAGCACCTACTGTTAGTTCAACCCTGGCCAGGTTCCAGGGGAATGGGAGAAGGTGCTTATTTCAATGTCAGGACTGCAGGGTTTGTTTTTTAAGGGTTGTTTGCTTAGAGTCAAACAGAACTGAGAACATCTAGTCCCTACCTTTGGATAGAGCTTGTTGTCGTGTGTGTGTGTGTGTGTGTGTGTGTGTGTGTGTGTGTGTGTGTTAGGGGGAATGGGGGGTATGGGCAGAATGGGAAGAGGAGCTCATTTCCTGCTTCCTGATTCCTACTGGCCTGTTTCTCGATCAAGAGCTTTGTTTGTTAAGTTTATTCACAGAATAATGTACATATATTGGCCTATTCCCTGCCTTCCTCTCTGGCCCCACTGCCTGATACCCCTACACCCACACCAGTTATCAATGTATTGCCATCCAGCTCCAGATCTACCCTTATTTTCCTGCTTGTTGATAATGGAGGTGGGCTCTGTAAATATTTTTCCCTTGCCAGCTGGCAGGATGTAAGTCTTCTTGACAAAGGGCATTGGAGGGACACTCGAGAGAGAAGGGGTTTCCCCTTCCTGATCCCCATGTGCCTGGTCCACCAGGCTCCTACAGACATGCTTTCTCTAGGCTTTGGTCCTGGGAGCATGTAGTTTCTGCTATGCCAGGCTCATGCAGTGAACTCCTTTTCCCAGTGCCCGGCTCCCTGTAGAGGGGCTTTTTGAACTCCTACAGAGACTCACAGCCTCCTCCTTCCCAACCATGTCCTCTGGCAACCTTCCAGTGGAATGCCACACTCATTCTTGTGAATAGCTTCCCCCAGGACTCCCTCAGGTGACTGTACAGTGAGTTTCCAGGCATGCCGTCTCCCTGTGGACACCCCTCCCCTGACACCCTAGAAGGCAGATTCCCAGCAAGTCCCACCAGCAAGTCATCTTCCTTCGTTACTTCTTTCTCATCTAGTAGGCCATGGCTGTCCCCCTCTCCAAGATATTAATCTCAGCCCTAGTGGGAGGAAGGGCTCTTCTGTGGGCACCAATCTCGGTCCTAGGGGTAGTAGCTGCTACCTATATCTGCTGTTTTTATATTCTTTAGCTCTTACCAGTCATTATTCTACTCCTTTATTAATAACTCTTCATAATAAACTTTTTTTCTGTTTGAAAATCACTGTGTGGTTTCTTTGTCCTGATTGGACCCTGTGGGCAGAACTTTGAGGAGTGCCTTTGCTTGTCCACTAGTGTGAAATGAAAGATAGTGTGGATCTACATAGATTTGTATGTAGTTGCTAAAGGTTTGGCTGGAGAGACAGGAACTTGGAAGGAGCACGGTTGGAAGTTTAGTGATAATGAAGTCTGGGGAAGATGTCTATGGATGAATCTCTCTTAGAATGGGCACAAATGGTGATGATATGTATGTCCTGTGTGAATGCCCAAAGGACATCCTTACTGTAGAAGAGGTTAATAATAAAGTGGACAAAATAACATGCTCAGGAGCTATCAGTCAGCCTCTTTCTCAGCCACCCTAGTGCTTGCTCAATGGGTCCATGAACAAAGAAGCCAAGTTGGCAGGGATGGAGGCTATGCAGGGGCTTAACAGGATGGGCTTCCCCTTATAAATGTTGTACTAATATTATAGCTGGGTGCCTAACCTAGGCAGAGACTAAACACTGAGCCGCTGATATGACACCACTTCCTGGGGGTGAGTAGACAGTCACCTGGTGGCAGAGTGATTACAATAGACTTTTTCTATTATGAAGGAGGTGGAGATTTGTCACCACGAGAAGATATGTATTCTAGAAATTGACTTATCTTCTTTGCACATGATGCTTCTGCCAGTACCATCATCCATGGATTCACAAAATGCCTATCCACCATTACGGCATTCTCCATAGCATTGCTTCTGATCCAGGAACCCACTTCTCAGCAAAGAGAGTGCTGCCATGGATTAATGCCTTGGAATTAACTGGTCTCACCATATACCCCATTAACTGGAGGTGGCAGGGCTAAATGAAAGGTACATTCACTTACAGAAGACTCAGTTGCAGCACCATTTGGGATTAAACACTCTGAAAGGATTGGGTTCTGTCTTAAAGGACACAGTATATGCTTTGAGTCAGAGACCATAATATGGCACGATCTCCCCATAGTCCAAATACAGGGGTCTGGGAACCAAGGGATATAAATAGAGTTGCATCTCTTACTATTATGTTTAGTAATCCATGCACAGAATTTTAGCCTTGCACAGGAGCTACAACTATGATTTCATTAAACTGAAAGAAGGATCAGGTCATTTTGGGTTTAAAGACTGATGGTCTGAATATGTCTTCAAAATTCATGTGTTGGAAATTTAATCTCAAATGCAACAGTGTTGGGAAGTAGGGCCTGATGAAAGGTGTTTAGGTCATGAGGCCTCCACCTTCATGAATAGATTAACACCATTACAAAAGAGCTTGTTGGGGTGGGTTCATGCCCTTCCACTCTTCTGCCATGTGAGAACACAGCATTCATCCTCTCTTGCCCTTCCACCTTCCACCATAGGAAGACACAGCAAAAAGGCCCACACAAGATGCTGGCACCTAGATCTTGGACTTTCCAGCCTCAAGAACTGTGAGAAATAAATTTCTGTTTTTTATAAATTACCCGGTTTCAGGTATCTATTTATGATGCACAAATAGACCAGGACAAAGCCACTGAATCAACAGGCAGAAAAGTTACTCTACTGGTTGAAGTGATTGATCCTGATTTCGTGATTGGATTGCAGCTATATAAAGGGGGCAAGAGAGACTCTTTCTGGAACCCAGGAGATTCTGTGGATCACCTCTTAGTACTTCCATACCTACTAGTAAAGGTTAGATAGAGAACTACAGTAACCAAAATACAGGCAGGTAACTGAGGACTCAGACCCTTCAGGAATTAAGGTTTTGGTCACTCTACCAGGTAAAGACCCCAGCCCGCTCGAGGTCCTGACTGAGCATGGGGAAGCACAGATTGGTCAGTAGAAGAAGGAAGCCATAGATATCAATTACAACCTCAAGACCAGTGACAGAGAAGAGGATTGTACCATTCTGCATGTTTTCTCTAGAGGAGGAGGAGGAGACTGCAGGCTAGTTGAGATACAAAGAGACAGAGGAAGGTAGAAGACTTGTGCGTGAGATAGACCAGTCTCCACTCCCCATAAGCTTCCCTTGGAAGATAAAGGAGCTGAAAGCAGTAAAGGCGAAACCAGTAGGCCATGTCCATGATGGGTGGCTGGAGAAGGAATACCTCATTGACAGGGGGTATTTCCTTGCAGGATCCAACCTCCAGGACTGAGTTCCAGGAACTGTATAGGCAGAAACAGCCATGGAGCAAGCATATACTCAGGGTCTCATAGGGAACTTTGTTCTCTCTGGGGCTGGATAGCTTTGGATGGTGGTGAGGGTAGCAGCAGGGCTAACCTAGGACCTGCCAGGTGAAGCCCCTGTTTTCTTAGTGGCAGTGGCAGCCAGAGAGCCATAGCCTGCTTATGAAACAGCCACCAGTGGGACCCAATTGTGTTATTTTCGGCAGGAGAGAGAATTCATGGGCAACCATCTAGGGTCAAGGAGGTTCCAAAATTGTGGGGATGGGTTACTAGGTACAATAGTGCAGGGAGCCTGGATTTCTGGGCCCATAGATTATGGCAGTGGGAGAAATGGCATAATGTATGGGTTGCTGGTTTAAAACTGAAACTGCAGCCTGTTGGAGAGCCCCCAATCTTGCAAGGTGTAGTCTCGCAACCAGCCATAGCTAAGGGCTCAGGAGATGATTCCAATATTCTATAAGGCCAGATGGTTCTGGGACATAGAGTTTATATCAGTTAGGGTTCAGACAGGGAAGGAGAACCATTATGAGTGAAATGGAATGAAAAATTTCTTTAGGGAATTCAAGCTAATGTAAGTATGGGAACTGGTGAAGAAGTCCACGGAAAGCTGTTTTCTCTGCATCTCATGGTGGGCCTGAAATTGTTATAGGTTATGGAGCTACAACTAAGGAAGAAACACCGAACATAAAGTGAGTAGGGCAAGGACAAACGAGTCTGTGGTGATGGCTGATTTTATATATCAACTTGGCCGTGCTACAAGTAACCAGGTATTTCATCAAACACAAATCTAGCTGTGATTAACATCTGCAGTCAGTTGACTTTACGTAAAGGTGATTATCCTTCATGATCTGGGTGGGTCCAATCATCAAAGGCCTTAAGAGCAGAAACTGGGGTTTCCCAGAGAAGAAGAAAGTCTGCCTGTGGCCTGCAGCATCAGCGGCTGCTGGAGTTTCCAGTTCTCCCACGTAGACTGCGGGAACTCGGCCTGCCCCACTCCTGTGTGTATTCCTAGCAGCGCCGAGCATAAGGCTTGGCCCAGAGTGGATGTTCAATAAATATTTCCTGTATTGAAACGACATCCATCTGTCGGAGTCAGCGTGAACAGAGCTGTGCCTTGGGGCAGAGGCGGAGCTGGGGGACCTAGCAGGGCCTTTCCTGTCCTTAGGTCCTATGACATTGAGTGGGAAGCACTCCAGATTGTGAATAGGTTGTTGGGAGACAAAGCGGGAAGGGGAATCTGAGATCTGTAAAGTAAAAACGAAAATTTAGGGGGAGTGCTGGAAGAGATGCAACTTCAGGGGAATATTCCAAAACTTCGGCTTGGCTGTAAGTGCTTGCTGCAGGTGAGAACTTATGTTGGCTGTTTTGAGGGTCCAGGCGCTTTTCTTAAGTGCTTCCTGTGTACTAACTCATTTCACCCTCACAAGGACCCCATGAGATAAGTACTATTCTGTGCTCCCTACTTAAGGATGAGAAAACGGAGGAACAAAGAGGTTAAGTAGCTAGAAAAAGGATTCATTTCTCCCCCCTGGAGGGCGTCTTCTCCAGGCAGGCCCCTTAGTCAGTGAGAAGTGGTCCTTTTGTCTATCGTGTCTAATTCAGCCCGGCGCTCCACTGGATTGTATCTTCCAGAGTTTGCCAAGAAAGTCCCCACAGGGCTGAGTGAGTTTTCTATCCTCTCAGGACCCGTGGTGCTCTACATCAGCTCTGGTGGTCTTCAGTGTGGGGGACAGATTTCTGTGCAAATCTTTTCACTCAGAGCTGCAGGGTTGGCTTTGTGGCCACATGTGCGATACATAAAGTTTGTGTTTTCCATAGGACTTGGTTTCCAGAGTGTTTTGGCCTGAGCACTACAGGCTTTCAAGAATTTCAGCCGAAGAATGCTATCCACAGATTGCTCAGCTACGTACGTCCTCCCCACGGCTGTGAAGTTTGGCTTGGGTGTTCTATTATTGCTCTGGGATCAGATTTTGGAATTTTATTAATATTAATATTCTTTTCTGCAAGGATTTGGAAGCGGGGTCTGGAGCAATACTGGTTTCTCCAGGTTCATCATTATTCTCCGCTGACATGGATGATTGCCCTCTTTCTGTCAATTTTGACCCCGTTTGCCACGTTGACTCATGTCTTTCTTATCCTGAGGGCTGGTCCTTGTGCCGTGCATGGAAAAGGAGTAGGACTATAGGTGAAGGAATATGTTTAGAAGAGCTATAAATTTGCAGTTGCCACATTAGTTGGGGTTAGAACGCTCTGTTTACATTAATTTTTCTAAACTAAAATAAGCTCGGCTTCAAGACTGGGGGATTTGATTTTGTCTCTTTTGGGACTCCTTCTCTGATGCCCCCCCTACCCTGGGTTGTGAAAGTTCTGAGGACCACATTGGCCAGCATACTGGGGAAGGTGTTCTGGTCCTCACCTCACACTGGCCACCCTGATGTGCTAATTGTCCAGTCTGACATGGTCTGGCTAGGGTAGCTTTGCTATTTTTATAACCAGCTTGAACACAAGATCATTGCAAGAGCTGAAATCCCTGGGTCCTGGGTCCTGCCTTGAATGTCTGCTAGCTTCCTGCTATCCTCCCAGGACACTGGACCTTGCTAATTATGAAACCCCTGAGACACCATCTTTTCCTTGTGCTGGGGATTGTGCCCCTCTCTGTTACAGGTTGTATTGTATCCCCTCCAAAATGGATATGTTGAAATCCTAACTCCTAGTGCCTCAGAATGTGACCTTATTTGGAAATGGGGTAATTGCAGATGTAATTAGTTAAATTAAGATGAGGTCATTCTGGAGTAGAGTAGCCCCCCCCTCCTTTTTTTAATCAGAAGGGAAGAAGAGATGAGCAGGGAGAAGGACATGTGATAACAAAGGCAGAGGTGGGAGTTATCCACCTGCAAGCCAAGGAACACTTGGGACTGCCACTGCCAGCAAACCACTGGAAGCTGGGAAGAGGCCAGGAAGAATCCCCCCCACATGTTTCTGAGGGACCAAGGCACTGCAGACACCTTGATTTGAACTTCTTGCCTTTAAAATAGTGAGACAATAATATGCTGTCTTAAGCCACCCAGTAGCTTGATACTTTGTTATGGGAGCCCAAGGAAACAAGTATACCCTCTATCTCAGGGTGAGCAGCTTGCCTGTCCCTCCACCCTCCAGGAGCACCCAGTATAACCCCCTCTTCAATGGGCATCTGAACGGGCGCTCACAATATTGGGTACCCTTCTCAGAGGATGAGGGTTGGAAAGGTGATGCTGAGACCAGCCACTTTTCTTCAACCCTGTAATTTAGTTCTATCACCATTCAGTTCCAAGCAGAGCCAAATCATAGATAGCAGGTGACCAGGGCCAGAGAGAGTTTGGAGCCAACATCCAAATACACAAATTTTCCTTTCAGTTTGCTCTTCTGCTGCAGAGACCAAGGTGAGACCCTGGTTTGGTGAAAGATGTTTCTCAGAATGCTGTAGAACAGGGCTTTCTGTGGGAAATGAAAACTTACAAAAGTCAAATGTTTGTGAAATGCAAACTCTTGCATATTTTTATGGCACATGGCAGCCATAACCAGGACATGAGCTATGGGATAAAGGAAACCAACAGTTATCCCTTGTTCTTTACGTATACAGAGAGTAATGTTGCTTTTGGCAGTGATCAGGGTGGCAATTATCAGTTACAGACCACTGTTCAAAGTGACTGGGAGATGGGAGTCCCAAGTGAGTTCTCTTGATCCTCATTTTACAGAGTTCCCTCTAGCATGACAGGCCCTACTGCGCTCTGAATAAATAGCTGCTGACTGTGTGTATCTGGTCTAAATTCACTGGGCAGGAGTGTCAGCAGCACTTGCCAACCTGCCTTTGCCATGGGTAGGTTGCTGCGGGTGACAGCCAACTGGAAGAACGTGTTAGCCTGATGAACTGACCTCCAGGGACTTCCTCTCTTCACTGTAGACCCTTCTGATCTTTTACAAAAACTTCAAATTCAAATGACCTGAGCCAACCATTGGCTTTGATCATTGGGTAGCACACAACACACACACACTCATGTATATACTCATACACACACACACAGGCACCACACACAAGAGCTTTGGGGCTCATTCTTAATCCGTTAGCTGCATGTTTTTACAGACTGTTAGTGGACATTACCTTATCTATATTGATAGTAACAAACAATCACATAATTCCCGAAGAGCAGGATTCTGGTTTGGCATTTTCCTGTTAAAGGTCAACTCTGGCCAAAAGGATGCTCTTCTCCTCCTGCTGCAGCCTGGGAGACCAGAATCCTCACATTTTGTTCTTTTCCACTAACAGAAGGAAATAACTTTGAACTGGCTCACAGGCAGGCTGTGTTTGTGGGGAGATATGTGTGTATGTGTGTGTGTGTTTGTTTGTGTGTATGTATCTGTGTCTGTGTGTTCTAAGCTGGAATTCAGGAACTAAGTAGCATTAGATGTTTGTATCCATTTGTTCTCACGTTGCTATACAGAACTACCTGACTCTGGGTGATTTGTAAAGAAAAGAGATTTAATTGGCTTGTAGTTCCATAGGCTGTTCAGGAAGCATGGCTTGGGAAGCCTCAGGAAACTTACAATAATGCCAGGAGGCAAAAGGGAAACAAGCACATCTTCACGTGGTGGCAGTAGAGAGAAAGCAAAGGGAGAAGTGCCATACACCTTAAAACAACCAGATCTCGTGAGAACTCACCCACTATCATGAGAATAGCAAGGGGGAAATCTGCCCTATGATCTAAGCCCTTCCTACCAGGTCCCTCCTCCAACATTGGGAATTATAATTCGACATGAGATTTGGGTGGGGACATAGAGCCAAAACACATCATTCTGCCCCCTGGCCACTCCAAAATCTCATGTCTTCTCACATTTCAAAACACAATCTTGCCTTCCCAGCAATCCCCCCAGTCTTAACTCATTAAATCAAAAGTTCAGGTCCAAAGTCTCATCTGAGACAAGGCAAGTCCCTTCTCCCTAGCATGTATAATAAAAAACAAGTTAATTACTTCCAAGATACAATGGAGGTGCAGGCATAGAGTAAATGCTCCCATTCCAAAATGGAGAAATTGGTCAGAACAAAGGGGCTACAGGCCCCATGTAAGTCTGAAACTCAGCAAGGTAGTCATTAAATCTTAAAGCCCTAGAATAATATCCTTTGACTTCTTGTCTCACATCCAGGCCACAATGATGCAAAGGTTGGGCTCCCCAAGGCCTTGGGCATCTCCACCCCTGTGACACTGCAGGGTACAGCTCTCTCAGCTGTTTAATGGGCTGGCATTGACTGCCTGCAGCTTTTGCAGGCCCATGGTGCTAGCTGTCGGTGGATCTACGCTTCTGGGGTCTGGAGGATGGCAGCCCCTCTTCCTCCACTATGCAGTGCCCCAATGGGGACTCTCTGCAGGGGCTCCAACCCCACATGTCTCCTCTATACTGCCCTAGTAGAGGTTCTCCATGAGGGTTCTACCCCTGCAGCACACTTCTGCCTAGACATCCAGGCATTTCCATACATCCTTTGAAATCTAGGTGGAGGCTAGATTTCAAACCTCGGCTCTTGCCTTCTGCATACCTGCAGGCCCAATACTCCATGGAAGCTGCAAAGGTTTGGGGCTTACACTCTATCAAGCAACAGCTTGAGCTATACCTTGGACCCTTTTTAGCCATAGCTGGAACTGGAGTGGCTGGGACACAAGGCACCATGTCCTCAGGCTGTACAGAGCAGTGGAGCCCTGGCCCTGGTCCACAAAACCATTTTTCCTTTTACATCTCCAGGCCTGTGATGGGAGGGGCTGCCACTAAGGTCTCTGAAATGCCTTGGAGGCATTTTCCTCATTATCTTGGCTGTTAACATTTGGCTCTTTTTTACACATGCAAATTTCTGCAGCCTTGAATTTTTACCAGAAAATGGGTTTTTCTTTTTACCACATGGTTGGTCTGCAAATTTTCTGAACTTTCATGCTCTGCTTCCTTTTTAAATATAAATTCTAGTTTTACGTCATTTCTTTGTTATGAAAATGCATGTAGGCTTTTAAAAGCACTCAGGCCACATCCTGAATGCTTTTCTGCTTAGAAATTTTTTTCCACCAGATAGCATAAATCATCTCTCAAAGTTTCATAGATATCTAAAGCAGGGGCACAATGCTGCCAATCTCTTTGCTAAAGCATAGCAAGAGGGACCTTTACTACAGTTCTCAGTAAGTTCCTCATCTTCATCTGAGATCTAATCAGCCTGCCTATCTTTGTCCATATCACTATCAGCATTTTGGTCAAAACCATTCAACAAGTCCCTAGGAAATTCCAAACCTTTCCTCTTCTTCCTGTCTTCTTCTGAGCCCTCCAAAGTCTTCCAACCTCTGCCCATTATCCAGTTCCAAAGTTGCTTTGACATTTTCAGGTATCTTTCTAGCAATGCCTAACTCCTGGTACCAATTTTCTGGTATTAGTCTGTTCTCACACTGCTATAAAGAACTACCTGAGACTTGGTGATTTATAAAGAAGAGAGATTTAATTGACTCACAGTTCTGCAGGGTGTACAGGAAGCATGCCTAGGGAAGCTTCAGGAAACTTACAATCATGGCAGAAGGTGAAGAGGAAGCAAGCACATCTTCACATGGCAGCAGGAGAGAGAGAGAGTGGAGGGGGAAGTGCTACATGCTTTTAAAAGCCAGATAACATGAGAACTCACTCACTATCATAAGAACAGCAAGAGGGAAATATGCCCCTGTGATCCAATTGCCTCCCACCAGGTCCCTCCCCTAACATTGGGAATTACAGTTCAACATGAGATTTGGGTGGGGGAGGCACAGCCAAACCATATCAATGTTGAAGCACAGATGGCTTTGGTACATAGCTGCACTTGGTATCGGATGCCTCCACTCATTCCTTGGGCCTTTCATTGTGCATACATAAAAGTTGGCTCATCTAGTGGTGCTCTAAGCTTGGAAGTTTCAGCTGTGGAGGCGTTGTTTTTTAAATTAAAATCCTTTTGAGATTCACATGCAGTTGTAAAAAAATAATACAGAGATATCCTCTGCACACTTTGCCTAGCTTGCCCCATGATAACATCTTGCAAAACCATAGTGAAATATCACAACCAGAATATCAATGATGATACAATCAAGATACAGAACAGTTCCATAACCACCATGATCTGCCCCCACCCAACTCTGTCCCTAGCCCCTGGCAACCACTAATCTGTTCTTCATTCCTATGCTTTTGAAAGACATAGTATTCATCAGGTCAATCTTGGTGAAGCTGACTTTATTCCTCACCAATGTCCTAAGCCCTCTGCCATTTAGATATATAAAGAAGCTGTTCTCTGTGCTGTTTACAAGGTCAGCATCATGGTGGATAACTGTGCAGACTCCAGAGGCAGTTTATTTAGGTTTGAATTCTACCTATCAAAATTACTAGCTGTGTGACCTAAGACAAGTTACCTAACATCTCTGTGCTTCAGGGTTTTTTTTTTTTTTTTGTATGTGAAATGGGGATGATAGAAAATGGACTCAGCTGAGAAGATTGTTAAAGGATTAACTGAGTTAATAGATCTAAAGTATGAAGAACAGTGCTTCTCGAGCTTTTGTGTCATACAAATTATCTGGGTCTTGTTAAAATGCAGCTTCTGATTCAGCAGTTGGGGTCTGAGATGCTGCATGTCTAACAAGCCCCTGGGTGCTGCTCCTGCTGGTCCACAGCCCACATTCTGAGCAGCAGAGACTCAGAACAGTGCCAGGCCAGAGTAAGCACTCAGTAATTGTTGGCTGTGTTTTCTCAGTACGAGTCTGAAGTTATGTTGGACAGAACCCAAAGTAGTGAACCTAAGTTTCATGGCTCAGACTCTGGAATGCCCCTCACTTTGTCAGTAGCAGGGCTAGACTGGACCTCTGAGAATGAGGCAGACAGTCAGCCCTAAAGGAAATGGGTGAGAGTGCGGATGGTGCCCTTGTCCCAAATCTCTATCATAGTGCTGCTTCCTACAGGAAGAGGCAGGCCTCAGGAGTTCCCTAGCTCCCTCACCAGCTTCCTGTCTGCCTCCAGGACAGCAGTTGCCTCTCTTCCTTCACCGGGGCAGGCACACGTGGAGAGAGAGCAGCCACAAACAGATGAGAGAAGCAAGAACACCTGTGCCCAGGTAGCTGGGAGCAGCTCTAAATTGCCAAAGCTTGGCCTGCTCTTATGACGTCAGTGACAGTAATGGGACTGACAACTGTGCCCAGGGAGCAGTTCTACAATGTACCTTTATGGAATCTTTGCGTCCTAGGTTGCCATGGTTACCAGACCTGAGCCAGCAGCCTGGGAAAGGTGAGCAAGGTAGGATTTTTCTAAGACAGTTGCAAAGCCACCTTCCAGGCATCCAATCCCACAAAAAAACACAGCCTCCTTGCAAAAATACACGTGGCGCATCAGTGTATAAAGCTGAAAGCCTCGCTCCTTTTCTTCTTCCCCCGGTCCTTTTCTCAAGGAGTAAACCCTATCAACAGACCGGTGTGTGGCTGTCTACTACTTTCCCTAGGGGTGCATATTATACGTTCATATAGAAACAATAATGAATCACACTATGCACATTGCCTCACCGCTTCAACTTGCTCTTTTCACTTCAGAATAAATCCTGGACTTTTAAGTTTTTTGACCATATTAACCTGGGGACCTGCCTCGTTATTCTTAACAGCTACACCCTACAGTATGGATATGCCACAGTATAGTTGACTCATGCTTCACTGATGAACATTTAGTTTATGTCCAAGTTTTTGCAATAGACATTCTCAAGGATAGGTGCCCGAGAGTGGCATCACCAGAGCAAAAGGTAAATGCATATACATTTTTGATAGGTGGTACCCTACAAAAAGATCAGACGCCCCACTATTAACCTTCCACTGGCAATGCATACAAATCCCTTCCACACACCCACCCCTGCTGTGGCGAGCTATTAGCAAGCTTTTTGATTTCTGTCAGACTGCTAGGGCTGGTTTCAAGTTGCATTTCTCTAAGCATCAGAATGGTGGAGCATCTCTTCTGATGTTTATTTGCCATCTGCATCTCATGAAATCAGGTTCCTAGTAACCCCCTGGCCAGGATATGCTGCCTGCCCAGCTCAGATCACCACTGAGAGCTTCACAGGAGGAGGTAAGCAGTATTTATTTGTTTAACTTAAAGACTTTGCTGCAGAAGCAGTCACTGCAGTCCCCAGAGGGCCTACAGCTCATGTTAGAAGAAAGAGAAAGCTTCCATGTGACCCCAGACTCTCTGTTCTGGTAACTGTTAGTCATCATTCTGTGTCTGTGATGGTGTAACCTCCCGCTAGTCCCTGTGTCCAAATAAGAGGCCCATCTGTGGGTCTGCATGGTCCTAATTTAATGTGATGCAGCCAATGGAAAGAGCCCTGAGCCTGGGGCCAGCAGACCTGAGTTCAAATCCTGGCTCTTCCTGTTGAAGGCAGGGGGTGAGCGTCCCCCTGGCTCTCCTCCTCCTCATTCTCTTTGCCATCTTGCAGCTTTTACCTGCCTTTCCCTGTCCTCAGGTCCCTTGGGAGCAAAGCATGCACCCTTGGTTCTCTGACACTGCTGTTGCCAGCTCCTTTCGCAGTTCTGTCACCACTCTTTCCCTCCTGTCTTTGAAGGGTCCTTGTCTCAGTGTCCTCCAATTCCTCCTCTATACGTTCCAGATACATTTCAATAGCACGCACTAGGGTGGCTTCAGTGTCATCTCCACCCAGCTGGCTCCCAGGCAGGAGCTCTCTCCTGGGTTCCAGCTCACATTCTCCCCTGCCTTTGGAGCAATTCCACGTGGTGCCTTGTGCCCAGGAATACTCACAATGTTCACATCCCAATGTGTTTCACCCTAAAGCTGATCCTTTGTGCTGTGTCTTAGTCACTCAAGCCAAAGACCTCAAGAGTCGGCCCTTGGGTCCTCCCTCTCTGTTGCTAGGAACTTTTCCACAACATACCATTGCTCACTGAATAAAATTTAGGTTCTTTGGATTTTGCCCCAACTGAATTTCCTAATTTTCCTCCTCTGAGTTCCCCACATGTGTCCTACATTCAGGTCAAATCAAGCTATTTACAATTCCTCCCATAACCATACTTTCTGATCTCTGCGCTTAGAATAGACTTTCTCAACCTTGGCGTTATTGACATGTTGAGCCAGATACTTTTTTGTTGAGGGGGGCTGTTTTGCGTATTGCAGGATGTTTAGTAGCATCCCTGACCTCTACCCAGTGGTATCACCCCGCCCCCAGTCATAACAACTAAAAGTGTCTCTAGACATTACCAAAGGTCCAATCCCTGGGGGACAAAATCACACCCTGGTAAGAACCATGCTCTAAAGTCGTATCATATTGTTTCATCTGCACGGAAATCCTTCTTCCATATCTCTTCATCCCTGATTTGTAATATAGTGATACATTTGAAAAAGCAAATTATAGAAAAGTATACACCATGATTGTTGTGTGTGCCAGTGAATGAGCACTGGAACAGGTATGCAAAACAGAACATAGTTATGTAAGCTGTGTTTCTGTGGGCTACTCTTGTGTGGGCTTTAAAACGTGGCTACTTTTTACAGGACCAGACTGCATTTGGTTATCTCTCACCTCCACCTGGTATTGCAAGATTCTGGCCCCAGAAATTCCTGGGAGCCCTTTATCTCCTGTGGCCTCACAAAAAAGTCTCATGACAGACAAGTGCCCCTCCTATGGAATCTACCCTGGCCTCAGACACCTGTCAGGCTGGGTGATGCCCATACATGAGCCACCTGCCAGACACTGATGTCCTCCACTAGGCACATGGGTCCTTGGGGTCTTGATGTGGCAATTACATCTGTGGGAACCCTCATAGTGCCAGTCTCTTTGTGTACTCTGCAGTCAAGATTCAGCCCTTGGATCCTCCCTCTTAGTTGCTAGGAATTTTTCCATGACATCCCATTGCCCACTGAATAAAATTCAGGTTCTTTAGTTCTCTGCAGAACCGTGGACATGTGATTTTAGTAAAACTGCTCTTGCCACTTACATAGAAACCCATGGAAGGCTGGACTGGGCCTCAAATCCAGGAGACGGATACGGTGACAGACTCATCATTCTGACCACCTTGGCTTTGCCACTGATCCAGCACGTCATGCCTGACTCTGTCCCGGCAGGTTCCCATATCTCTTGGACAAATGGACCCTGGCGACCTACCCCCAGCTTTCTAGCCCAAACATGTCTGCATGCTATTGGTGAGCAAAGACAGATCTAGAATGGACCCTCTGTTATAATGGAAAGCAGGATTATGAATTATTTTTATTTCAATAGCTTTTACGGTACAAGTGGTTTTTGGTTACATGAATGAATTGTATAGTGGTGAAGTCAGATTTTAGTGCACCCTTCACCCAAGTAGTGTACATTGTACCCAGTATGTAGTTTTTTATTCCTCACCCCCCAACCTCCCCCTCCTGAGTCTCTGTAGTCCATTATATCACTGTTTGCCTTTGCATACCCATAGCTTGGTTCCCACTTATAAATGAAAACACACAGTGTTTGATTTTCCATTCCTGAGCTATTTCACCTAACATAATGGCCTCCAGCTCCATTTAAGTTGCTGCAAAAGATACATATTTTTTTAATGGCTAAGTAGTATTACATGGTATGTATAAACCATGTTTGTTAAATCCACTCATTGGTCGATGGGTGCTTAGGTTGGTTCCATATTTTTGCAATTGTGAATTGTGCTGCATTAAACATACATATGCAAGTGTCTTTTTGATATACTGACTTATTTTCCTTTGGGTAGATACCCAGTAGTGGGATTGCTGGATTGAATGGTAGATACCCAGTAGTGGGATTGCTGGATTGAATTGAATTGCTGGATTGAATTTAATTCTTTAAGAAATCTCCATACTGCTTTCCACAGAGGTTGTACTAATTTACATTCCCATCAGCAGTGTATGATCATTTCATTTTCATCACATCCATGCCAACACCTATTGTTTCTTACATTTTATTAATGGCCATTCTTGCAAGAGTAAGGTGGTATCTCACTGTAGTTTTAATTTGGATTTTCCTGATGGTTAGTGATGTTGAGCATGTTTTTCTTATGTTCATTGGCTATTTGTATATCTTATTTTGAGAAATGTCTGTTCTTGTCATTTGCCTACTTTTTGATGGGATTATTTGTTTTTTTTTTCTTGCTGATTTGAGTTCCTTATATATTCTGGATACCAGTCCTTTGTCGAATGCATAGATGGCAAATATTTTCTCCCATTCTGTGCATTGTCTGCTTACTCTGATGTTTAGTTCTTTTCCTTTACAAAAGCTTCTTAGTTTACTAGGTTTCATTTATTTAGTTTTGGGTTTTTTTTTTTTTTTTGCATTTGCTTTTGGGGTCTTAGTCATGAATTCTTTGCCAATGCCCAGAATAGTTTTTACTAGATTATCTTCTAGAATTTTTAGGGTTTCAGATCTTAGATTTAAGCCTCTGATCCATCTTGAGTTGATTTTTGTATAAGGTGAGAGAGGGGGATCCAGTTTTATTCTTCTCCATGTGGCTAGCCAGTTTTCCCAGCACCATTTATTAAATAAGGTGTCCTTTCCCCAATTTATGTTTTTGTATGCTTTGATAAAGGACTTTTTGATACTAAATTTTCTTAAACACTCTTGTTAAGAAAGTGTTAAAAAAAACTTTTGAAAAAGAAATCTGCTTCATCCTTGAGTCCTGCCTCCAAGATTTCTGAGCTTCCATGAGGCCTGTCTGCTTCCAATATGATAAAATGTTGGCTCTCTCTCTCTCCTTCCAAGTCCCACACTTTGGCCCTCTCATGGGCCCGTTCATAGGTCTGCTCTGTAGAGTACTTATTTGGGTACTTTTTTCCTCCCTCTCTCTCTAATGTGGCCTCTCCTTGAAGACATAGTGCCTTAAACCCACTGTGAGCACTGTCACTGTTAGGTGAAACTCCAGCATGTGATTTGACTCCTTGAACATACAATGGTCATCCTGTGCCATGATCTAGTGACAGAGGTGAATTGTCTGTAATGCAAAGTCCTTCCATGGACCATCCAGGACACCGGGATCCTGACCAGCTCTGCCACCATTCACTGAGACCCCGGCCAACTCTCGTAACTTCATGTCTCAGTGTCCCATCCACAAAGTGGGGGGAAAGAGCCCCTACCCCAGGGATCTGGTGAGACTATGTAGAGGAAAACTTCTCCATTTATTAGAGGGCTATTTTTAATAATATGTACATTTTAGACCAGGAAATAGTGATGTGGTTTTTCAGTAAAATACCCCAGATATCTGCTGTCTTCAGATATCTTTCACATAAAAAGCTTATGTTCAGGAAGAACTCTGCAGGCTAGAGTAAGGATTGAAACCCAGTTCTAATCACTACTAGCCTACATCCTTCTGCTCTTCAGATGTTTTCCTGTAGTCTTGGGGGAACTTCTAGAAGCAGGTACCAACTTATAGCCATAGCTGAAAACTAGGACCCTCACTTTGGGACATGAAGTCTCTAGGAAGATTTGGGAAAAGCTTTGATTTCTAATAGAAGCCTGTGGTTCAGGCATGACAGAGAGAGAGAGAGAGAGAGACAGAGAGAGAGAGAGAGTGAGTTTGGGGGAAGGAAATCTTGTAATTTAGGAACCCAGTTGAGTAAGGAATCTGAGGATCATAGTTGCTGCTTATTTAGAAAAGGAAAGCTATTTTCCTCCCCATACCTTGCTCATTTTGGAGGACCAAGGGCATAGGGTGGTAACTTTGGGGAAAGGAGGAAGGATATTCGATAGGAATAATGGCCTACTCATCCAAAATTACAGGAATAAGGTTTACCATGAACAGATTTCCCAGAATACAGAGTATTAGCCCTATGAGCAGATTTTGAAAAAGTATAATCATTTGGGAAGGGAATGTTTCTAATGGGTGTGCATCTTCTCTGACTTTTTAAAAGGAGTACATGGAATGGCATTTGTTTTTCCCATATTTCAGCTTTATTCACTTGCTCCCTGGGCTCTAGCCAATCTACTGTTCCATGTTCTGGAACATGCCTGTACTTTTCCATTTCTGAGTCTGTGCTGCCCTGGTCTCTATGCACCTGTACCTATGCATCTTCAGCTATGTATTTAAAAGCACTGCTTGGCATTGTGAAATGGGATATACAAAATGGCACCACTCTGGTTCAGAGCTCTAAAATGGAGTTAGAAGGCCATTCTAAGAAGGACTGCCTGCATGTCCTGCAAACTGACAAAACAGAACAGGAACTTGCTTTGAACCTTTGAAGTGGCCAAACTACAATGGCCACAACATCCTGGTTGAAACAGCTGGATGACCAAAACATCAGTTTGAAACAGCTGAATTTCAAACAGCAACTGAGTTGATGCAACCCCTGAACAGTAACAACCAATGAGCTATGGACTCATTTGCTAAGCCAGGTGCCTCCACCAAGAATAATTCTTTCAAAACAACTCATGTAACCACCCTTATCTTTCTTGTGATTTTCTCTCAAAAACTCCTATTCCCTTCCCTCTCCTTGGAATATAATTTGGCTTTGAGCTGAATCTGTGTCTCTCAAATTGCAATTCCTATGACTCCAATAAATATCTTGTCTTACTGCTTTGCTGTCTTTTTTTTTTGCCTCTTCTTGGTTGATGGCATCTAGCATACACAGTTGGCGCCAAATAAATACCTTTTTGTGGTCGTTCAGGTCCTAAAAAATCCTGTCATTTGAAAGTTCCATCCAGTTGGTGAAACACTTTCATTGTTTCTTTTCAAACAGTAATGTTTTCACAGGCATTCAGGAGGAAAAAAACTGTTCACTCACTCTACAAACATTGCATCACTTCCTACTTTGACCCAGGCATGACACCTTAGTCTCACCTGTGGAGCTAAGTGCATGGGCTTTGTGACTGCTCTTTCCTGAGTATATAATCTATTTAGAAATTTCTGGGGTGTGAAGACATAGTCCTGGACTCTCTGAAAGTTGTAGCAGCCAGTGCAAGAGTCCACTGGAAGAGCTGTCCAGGGCCAAGAAAGGGCTTCATTCACACTCCAAGATGTCATAATACTTAATAAGCAATCTTGAATGGCGGTTCAGTTAATTCCTAATCTCATGTTTAAAATCTCAACTAATAAATATTGGTACTACAAGAAGGCCAGAGATTTCATCATAATGACCAAATGATCAAAACTCAGGATCCTATAAGCTGAGACGTTTAAGACTTATGGTTTGAAAATGAATATGAGCTATGTATACATGCAGCAAAGTTAAATGTAACCTTACATCCATGAAATACATCTAGAAAGGTGAAGTTAAAAAAGTAGCGACAACCTGCCACCTTCTAATTTCTGAAATGTCTTCTTGCAAGTATCAGTCTAGTCCTGCTCTGGTTACATCCAGTTGTCAGTGACTTGAGTTTATTAGCAGCTACTTGGTGCTATTTGATATACTTATACCAAATCACTTTAGTCAATTAGAAGGCATTTATTGAGCCCCTACATGGGCCTGGCATAGTGGAACATGGGCATGTATAAAGCACTGACATTGTCCTTGAAGAACTCACTGTTTAGTGTGAGACACACAAATATATGAAAAGTGACATCATAACCTAGAACATCAATCACGGCTGCCACCTCTGACCTGTAGACTTGCACAGAGCAGCAAAGAGGGGATGAAGAATTGAAGTCAGAAAGTTCTTTAGGAGTTTTGTTCCCTAAGCCTGCAACACAGGATAATTAGCTTGTCTTCCTTGCTTTCATCCAGGAATAGATAATGCAAAGATTAAACAAAGCAATTTAACACAATAGGTATACAATGAGCATCAGCTCTGGGAGGGGCTCTCTGGGAAAGGCAAAGATGAAATATCCATGGTGTGTGACTTCAAAGATGTCATAGCTCAGTGAGGAAGGGAAGACAAGTGCTTGGGTTATTTTAATAAAAGAGAATGTCAGTAATAGTAATAATGACAGCTGTCCTTCAGTGAGCACTCAGGATGTGCTAGGCACAGTGCTAAGTTTTTGTCATACACACACACCACACCTGTTCTGTGATGTCAATGCACTTGTCATGTTTTACCTTTGAAGAAACAGGCCGTGAGAGGCCAGTTATCCTAGGCACATGGCCTAGGATATGTGCCTAGGATAGTATGGCCTTCAAGGAACCTATCTGAGATCTAATTCCGGACCTGTCTTCTCCCCAGCCTGAGCATTCAGCCTGTGTCATGCATCCTTGGAAGAGAGGCGCCCTGGGGGCTGGAGGTGGGAGAAGACACTTCCGGATAGGGGCTGCCTTCTTGGGTTCTCCCACCAGCAGACTCTGAGACAAGGATTTGAGTGCAAGTAGCTTTTTGGGAGGTGATGCTGGGAAGCACCAGTCTGGGGGAGGGATGTGAAAGAGAAGGGAAGGGAGGGAACCCAAGCAGGAATACATACTCAAGCAAACTACCTCTGTGGGCAACTGGATGTCACTTCCACTGGGGAGCTCAGTGTGACAACATAGACCATGGTTCAGAGTTATCCTAACTGAGTGGTGAAGAAGCTGGGGGATTTTATCACCATGCCCACCATCTGTCATTACCTGAGGGCCGCTTCTAAGAGCCTTAACCCTTAGGAACTCTGGCTTACTTGTGTGCTGTCAAAGAATGTGCCCCTCAGCTAGCAAAAAGCCATCCAGTAGGAAGACTCTGAGTTCTCAATGAACAGCCTCAAGCACAGAGGTGAGTGCACTGCTCTAGGTATGTCTCAGAGTCTGTGGTCCCTGGACCATGGTACCCCAAGGCTGAGGGATGAGATGGCAACGCAAGTCTCCGCTCCCCTCCAGTGCTGGGAGGCAGCATGCTGTGCTTGAGCTTGGAGCCCCAATTATTAACTTCTTTCCAGAATTAGAGGTCTCCAGGCTCCACGGTGGTGAGTTCAAGCCTAGCAGAGAGCAACTTTCTGCCCATAAATAGGCATAGGTACTTTGCAGACCTTCCCTTGATGACTGGAATGATGTCCGGGCAATTTAGGGATCAATTAACTGAAAGTTTCTTAGCAAACTGCTGTAGAAGCCTTTGTAGGTGAGTTTTTCAAGTCACCCCAGATTTCATGGCAGTAGACCTGAATTTGTCTTAGCTTTGCCACTTACAAAGCTCTGTGACTTTGGAGAGTCCCTTAACTTTTTTGAGTCTCAGGTGTGAAAAGGAACTACCAAGTAGGCCAGCCTTTCTGGTTTATTGACTGGCTAGCAGGTAGCGCCTGTCACCGAGCACAGAGCTAGGGGGCTTTCTGAGGAACATGGGGAAGTGATCCATTGTGCAATCTCTTTTCAGTTTTTGAATAGAGCTGCTGGCTGGAGGCCTCCCAGATCTGGTTCTAGAACTCCCTGCTGCAGTCTTTTCCAGGGATGGACACAGAGTGGAAGGTTGGAGCATGGGCTTTGCAACCAGCAGACTGGGCTAGAGTCCTGGTTCTGCTGCTCACTGGCTGTATCACTCTAGGCAAATCACTTAATCATTTTGAGCCTCAGTTCACTCAGTTGTAGTATGAAGCTAGTTAACTCAATTCCTGTTAGTATGGTGAGAATTAAATCAGATAGTGCATGTTAAGTGCTTTGCGCTGCGTGCAGTAAATTTTAGCCTCTCGTTATCATCGCTTTGCCCTGATGGGTCTCACTTCGTAGGTAAAGCCAGGAGGAAGCATTTAAGGTTTTGCGAGTCTCCTGGAAGAAGTACTGACGTCATGGAAGCAGATGCTCTTTGCCTGTCTTTGTTCTCTTCCACAATTAGACATATCAGATTCGAAAGAGACATTGTCTCATACTAATGAATAGATTAATAGCCTCCCTCCCCAGATGTAGGAGACTTTATCAGCCTCTTGAAATGTTGATGAAGTCTCAGAAAAGGGAGTTTCACGAAGCCACACCTAAATAAATGATTCATCCCTAGTATACCTGAGCCTCACTCTTGGTGAGAGGTTGGAGCCTGCAGCCATGGCACAGATGAATGGCTTGGGAGTCAGTGTTGGGGCACATGAAGTGGATGCCCAGGGGCTAGCTCCTAGCCAGCTGTGTGGGGAAAGATGAAAAACCCAACTCTAACATCAGAGAGTGGAGTAAGGGCTGAAGGAGCTAGAAAAAAGAAAAGGAATGCTTTTTAAGCTTGGGCTCAAACTTGCAATTCACAGGTGTGCCCGGGCAAGTCCAGACCTGGAGCTGGGAAGCTTTTCACTGATGAGCTGATGGACACTGTGCTAGCCTTTTTTCTTTATGCAGGAGGCTCTCTAGAAGGCTGGCCATGGTGCCTTGGCTGAATCTTTTCTGGCCTGGTATTGGCCTTTAGATTTGCACATCATCAGTTCCATTTCTCGCTCTGGTTTGGGGTACAGACCGGTTACATCAATGTGCTGTATGTGAGAGGTTCCTCTTTGTCTTTCCAAAGAAACCCAACCAAGAGTCTGCTTCCTTTATCCCTGAATGCATATCCCAGCTGGCTGATGTTGGGGGCAGGCCTGTTAACCAGCAGAGGGTCGCTGCTCCCATCTGGTGGGGAGCCCTGCGCCATTAGCATTTGATGAAACTGACACTTTCTCACTTTCCCTGTAGGAGCTTAGCAGCCTATAGAGGAAACAGAACTTATTTAGCAGAAAGATGTTTCCAAAAAATTGAGAAGAGCATCAGAGCCTTTTAACAAACACAAGGCCATTTCATTTTTATTCTTCTTTCATAATAGAATTTGACCTACCATGAAATGAACTACTTTAAAAATTATCTACCAACTCATACAACAGAAGGCATTAAGTTCCCCCTACTCCCCCACCCCCCACCCAGAATTAACTTTTTAATTTTAGAGATGATAGAAGAAGAACACTGAGACCAAAGTATTCAGCATTTCAAGAGAAGCCCCCCATCCCTGGTCTGGCCAATTTGTAGGAACTGGCCTTCCCAGAGGGATTGGACGTCTGAGCAAAGCCAACCATTAGCTTCCAAATTGATTTTCAAACCAAAATTGGAACAGTTCTCAAATGCTCCCAGGATTTGGGGCTATTAATACAGAAGAACAATAAGAAGGAAAAAGTGAGTGTGTAAGAGGTGATTTATGACTGAAAGGAAGTTGCAGCCTCGGAAACTTATATGTAACCCAATCACAGACCCCTCTGGAGATGTTCCAGGGAAGAGATGGAGAATGTAAAGGGAGAAGGTTTCCGAGGGATATTAAAGGTTATAAAAGGAGGTGATGTGGGCTTTGGGCCTGAAATGAGCAAGTGAGGAGCTGATCATGTTGAACGTCTCATAACCACAGCAGGTTTTTGTGCAGCTGTCATCGGTGCCTAGACACCCCATGAGCCTTTCCTTTTATTCATTTCTTACCATTAGTCCATCACCAAGCAGGTTAAATGGCAGGAAGAGAGTGTCCCCACCAGAGTGTGAGACTGTGACCGCTGCTCAAACCCATGGTCTCATTTTAGGTGTCAAGTCTTCAACAGTCAAGGTCGCAGTTCTAGCTGCTATTCGGTAAGACCAGCCATGGCCAAGTTGAAGTGGAGGTTCACAGGGAAGTGTGGTTGGGCAGCCAGATCCTGGCCAGGTGTTCTGAAAATGAACACGTAACATCCCCCTGTTTTTTTCATAGTTTCTACAAAAGTTATTATTTACAGTTTTATTGGGGTGGAATTGATATTCAAGAAATTGTACATATTTAGAGTGTGCAACTCGATGAGCTTAGACAAATGTATAGGCCAGTGAAATCACAACTACAATCAAGATAACAAATGTATCCATCACTACCAACAGATTGCTCAGGCCCTTGTAAATCCCTTCCTCCCTCCCTCTTAACCCTGTGCTTCACCCCCAGGCACACAATGATTTGGTTTCTGTCAATATAGATTAATTTGCATTTTCTAGAATTTTTAATAAATGGGATCATTCAGTATATATCTGTTTATCTGGCTTCTTTCAGCATAATTATTTTGATATTAATATTCATCCATGCTGTTGCACATATCAATAGTTATCCCTTTTGAGTAGTATTCCATTGTATGGATATATCACAATGTGTTTTTTAATTCATCTGTTTATGGGCATTTGGGTTATTTCCAATTTAGGGCTATTACAAATAAAGCTGTTATGCACGTTTATGCATAAATCTTTGTGTGAAAATGTATTTTGATTCCTCTTTGGGTAAATGCCTAGGAGTAGAATGACTAAGTTGCATGGTAGATGTATGGTTAACTTTCCAAATAGCTGCTAAGCTATTGTCCAAAGTGACTATGCTTTATTGTATTCTCACCAGAAATGTCTCTGAGAGTGTCAGTTCCTGCACTGCTAACACTTGATATGGGCATTTTAATTTTAGCCATTCTTGTGAAAGTGCAGTGGTTTCTCATTGTAATTTTCACTTGTATTTCTCTAACTACTAATATTATTGAATATATTTTCATTCACTTGACATTTGGATATCTTCTTTGATACATCTGTTCAAATACTTTCTTATTTTTTAAACCAGATTGTTTGTCTTCTTATTGCTGAGTTGCAAGAGTTCTTTACATATTTTTGGTACAAGTTTTTTGTCAGATGTTTTGCAATTATTTTCTGAGTCTGTGGCATGCCTTTATATTTCCATGGATGTCTTTTAATGAGCAAATATTTAAATTTTGATGAAGCCCAATGTATTGTGTATTTTTAATGGTTTGTGTTTTTTGCATTATATTTAAGAAATCCTTGCCAATTCCAAAGTCATTTAGATTTTTCTCTAAGATTTTCTTCTACAAGTTCCATAGTTTTAGCTCTTCTTACATTTGGGTTTATTATCTGTTTCAAGTCATTTTTTATGTATGGTGTGAGGTAAGATGTGGTAAGAGTCAAGGGTTTTTTTTTTTTTTTCTCTCTTTTAACTCATGGTATCTGATTGTTCTTGCAGAAGTTGTTCTAAGGCTATCCCTTCTCCATTGAATTGTCTTGGTACCTTGGTCAAAAATCCATCAACTATATGTCTGTTGGTCTATAGCTAGACTTTCTTTTATGTTTCATTTGTTAATATATCTATCTTTGTGTGATCCACAATGTCTTGCTTACTGTAACTTTATTTTTAATTTTAAAAGTATTTTAATTGATTTATAATATTTGTATATACTTATGGGGTACCTGTGATATTTTGTTACATGCACAGATTATATAATAATCAAGTCAGGGTATTTGAGGTGTCCATCACCTCAAGTATTTATCACTTCTATGTGTTGGGAATATTTCTAGTCCTCTCTTCTAGCTTTTTTGAAATATACAATATTTTGTTAACTATAGTTACCCTACTCTGCTATTGAACATTAGATTTTACTTCTTCTATCTAACTGTATGTCTGTACCCATTAACCAATCTCTCTTTATCACCTCCTACCCACACACCCTTCCCAGACTCTGGTATCTATCATTCTATTCTTTACCTCCATGAGATCAACTATTTTAGCTCTCACATATGAGTAAGAACATATAATGACTGTCTTTCTGTGCCTCATTTACTTCACTTAACATAATGACCTCCAGTTCTGACCATGTTGCTGTGAATGACACAATTTTATTCTTTTTTATGGATGAATAGTATTTCATTATGTATATATACCACCTTTTCTTTATCCATTTGTCTGTTGATGGACACTTAGGTTGATTCCATATCTTGGCTATTGTGAATAGTACTGCAATAAACATGCATGTGCAGGTATCCCTTTGATATACGGTTTTCTTTCCTTTTGGATAAATAGCAAGTAATGGGATTGCTGGATGATATGGTCATTCCATTTTAGTGAGTTTTTTTAGAAATATATTTGTTTTCCATAGTGGTTGTACCAATTTACATTCCACCAACAGGGTGTAAGAGTTGATTTCTCTGCATCCCCGCCAGCATCTGTTACTTTTTGTCTTTTTAATAATAGCTGTTCTAACTGGGGTAAGATGATACCTCATTGTGGCTTTGATTTGTGTTTCCCTAATGATTAGTGATGTTAAACATTTATTCATATACCTGTTGTCCATTGTATGTCTTCTTTTGAGAAATATCTATTCATGTCCTTTGCCACTTTTTAATGGAATTATTTGTTTCTTGCTGAGTTGAGCTCTTTGTATATTGTAGACATTAGTCCCTTGTTAGATGAATAGTTTAAAAATATTTTCTCCCATTTTGACAAGTTGTCTCTTTACTCTGTTACTTGTTTGCTGTGCAGAAGCTTTTTACTTTGTTATAGTCCCATTTGTCTATTTTTATTTTTGTTACCTGTGCTTTTGAGGTCTTAGCCATAAAACCTTTGCCCTGCATATGGATATCCAATCTTCTCAGCACCATTTACTAAAGAGAGTGTCCTTTCACCAATGTATGTTCTTGGTACTTTTGCTGAAAATCAATTGCTGTAAATATGTGGACTTAATCTGTCCCATTGGTCTACATGTTTGTTTTTATACTAATACCATGCTATTTTGGTTACTATAACCTTGTAATATGTTTTAAAGTCAGGTGATGTGATGCCTCTAGCTTTGTTTCTTTTGCTCAAGACTGCTTTTGGCTATTTGAACTCTTTTTTGTTGTTGTTGTTTCATATGAATTTTAAGACTATGTTTTATAATTCTGCCAAAAGTGACAATTGTATTTTGATAGAGATTTCATTAAATCTGTAGATTGCTTTGGGCAATATGGTCATTTTAATGATATTAATTCTTCTGATTCATGAGCATGGAATATGTTTCCATTTGTTTGTGTCCTCTTTAATTTATTTAAATCAGTGCTTCATAGTTTTCCTTGTAGTGATCTTTCAATTCCTAGGCATTTTAGTTTATTTTTTTTGTAGCTATTACACATTGACTTGCCTTATTGATTTATTTCTTAGTTTATTTTTGGTGAATAAAGATGCCACTGATTTTTGTATGTTGATTTTATATCCTGCAACATTACTGAATTTATTACATCTAAGAGTTTTTTGGTGGACTCTTCAATTTCTAGATATAGGATTGTATCATCTGCAAAGAGGGTATCTCTTGTCATTGGTCTGTTCAGGTTTTCTATTAATATTTCTTCTTGACCCAATCTTAGTATGCCACATGTGTCTAGACATTGTCTGTTTCCTCTAGGTTTTCTAGTTTATCAGTGTATAGTTGCTTTAATAGTTTCTGATGATCTTTTGTATTTCTGTGGTTCAATTGTAATGTCTCCTTTTTATTTTCTGATTTTATTTATTTGAATCTTCTCTATTTTTTGTTGGTCACTCTAACTATGGGTTTATCAATTTTATCTTTTCAAAAAGTCAACTTTTCACTGACCCCTGTTTTGCTCTCTATTTCATTTAGTTCTGTTCTGATCTTTATTATGTATTTTCTTCTACTAATTTTAGGTTTGGTTTGTTTTTACTTTTTTAGTTTCTTGAGGTGCATCATTGGACTGTTCATTTGGATTTTTTTTCTTTCTGATGTACATGTTCATTGCTATAAGCTTTCCTCTTAACACTGCTTTTGCAATATCCCATTGGTTTTGATATGTTGTGTTTCAATTGTCATTTGTTTCAAGAAATTATTTGACTTCCTTCCTTATTCCTCCTTGATCCAGTGGTTATTCAGAGCATATTGTTTAATTTCCATGTATTTGTACAGTTTCCAAAGTTCCTCTTATTATTGATTTCTAGGTTTACTTTATTGTAGTCTAAGAAAACTTGATATAATTTTGACTTTTAAAAATTTGTTGAGATTTTTTTGTGTCTTAACACATGGTCCATCATTGGGAATGTTCCACATGCTGATGAGAAGACTGTGTACTCTGTAGCTGGTGGATGAAATGTTCTGTAAATATCTGTTATATCCATTTGGTCTAATGTGCAGTTTTGATTCAATGTTTCTTTGTTGACTTTCTGTCTAGCTCATCTATCTAGTGCTAACAATAGAGTGCTGAACTCCCCCCACTATTACTGTTTTTGAGTGTATCTCTTTCTTTAGATCTAGTAATATTTTCTTTATAAATATGAATGCTCTAGTGTCAGGTGCACAAATATTTAGGATTGTCATATTCTCTTGCTGGATTGGTTCCTTTATCATGAATATTTTTTTTTACCCTTTTGACTTAAATCTGTTTTATCAGACATAAGTAAAGCTACTCTTGCTCACTTTTGGTTTCTGTTTGCATGAAATATCTGTTTCTATGACATTACTTTTGGTTTATATGTGTCTGTTCAGGTAAACTGCATTTTTTTTTTGTAAGCAGCATACACTTGGATCGTGTTTTTTGAATCCATTCAGCCAGTTTATATTTTTTTAAGTGGAGAATTTAATGCATTTACTAAAGATTATTGTTGATATGTGAAGTTTTGTTCCTATCATATTGTTAATTGTTGTCTGGTTGTTTTGTGTATTTTTGTTCCTTTTTTTTTCTCTTATTGATTGTCTTTGTGGTTTGCTGATTTTCTGTGGTGGTACCATTTGAGTCTTTTTCTCATTTGTGTGTTTGCTTTACCAGTGAATGCTATATTTTCATGATGGCAAATGTCATTCTTCACTTCCAGGTTTAGGACTGTCTTGAGCATTTCTTGTAAGACTGGAGTAGTGGTGCTGAATTCCCTCAGCATTTGCGTATCTGGGAAAGGTTTTATTTGTCCTTCGTTTGTGAAGGATAATTGTACTGCTACAGTGTTGTTGAGTGCATTGCTGTCAGCACTTTGACTCTATCATCCCATTATTTCCTGGCCTACAACGTTTCTGCTGAGAAGTCTGCTGCTGGTTTGATGAAACCTCCTTTATTGATGACTAGGCTCTTTTCTCTTGCTGTTTTTAGAATTTTCTCTTTAGAAACTTTAGATAGTTTGACTATAATGTGTCATGGAGAAGAACTTTTTGCATTGTATCTATTTAGGGGTCACTGAGCCTCCTGTATTCAGTTGTCTAAATTTCTTGCTAGACTTAGGAAGTTTTCATCTATTATTTTGTAGAATAGGTTTTCTATCCCTTTTTTTTTCTTCACCTTTGGGACACCAAAATTTCAAATATTTGTTCACTTTATGGTGTCACATATGTCACATAAGCTTTGCTCATTCTTTTTTACTTTTTTCTTCAGTTTTGCCTGACTGCGTTATTTCAAGAGATCTGTCTTCAAGTTCTGAAATTCTTTTATTCTGATTAATCTAGTCTATTCTTGAAACTTTCCAATGTATTTTGCATTTTGTTTAATGATTTCATAAGTTCCAGAATTTGTGTTTGGTTCTTTTTAATAATATCTACTTCTTTGGTAAAATTCTCATTCACATCCTGAGTTTTTTTTTTATTTTGATTTATTTGTATTGTTTTTCTGTATTCTCTTGTATCTCACTGAGCTGCTTTAATATCATTATTTTGAACTACTTATATGGGATTTCATAACTTTCTTTTGATTGAGATCTGTGCTGAAGAATTACTGTGTTCCTTTGGAGGTATAATATTTCCTTTTTGTTTTCACATTTCCTGTGTACTTACATTGATATCTGCACATCTGGTGTCACAGTCACTTTCTCCAATTTTTCCAATTTGCTTTTTGGGGTAATTATTCCTGAAGCAGTATCCACGATGGTGGTGGTAGCAGCTGAACTTCAGCTCTGCTACTGGGGGAGGGCAAGATTACTTTCGTGGCAGAAACCATATGCAGGTGGCTGAGGGTCATGCATTTTGCTTATTTTTTAGACCTGGCTGTGTTAGCCTGTATTGTCATCTGCTGCAGGAAGGGGAGTTTTCCCTCAGGGCACATGAAAACGCACAGTGACTTTGCTCCTGGGGCCAGTGGGGTCTTTGCCAAAGACCTGTGCTTCAGGCCAGGTACCCGGCCAAGGTAGTGGCTGTGGGCTGGGAAAGTCAATGGGGTTCAAGAGATGTGGAGCTACAGAGGCTCTTGGGCCCCCAGGCAAGATGCACTCTGCTGGAGCTGGGCTGTCAATATAGTGCCTTGCTGTAGCTGCTTAGGTCTTAAGGGTGAGTTTGGGATCTAGAGTAAGCTTTGTCTGTGGAGCAATGCCTTCACATGATCTCCAGGTACACCCTGTAGGTTAGTCTAGGGGCCCACGAAAGTCTTGGAGCCTTCCCATGGCTAGGATGCAGGCATCTACAGTGGGCACGTGGACCTCTGGGAGCCACTCACTTACCCTTTTCTTGCACTGGGAAGCCTCTCCAAGCTCCCAGTCAATCCCAGCCAAGTAGGATGCCTCACTTACTTTTCCTCTTGCTTTAGGTATTTCTTGTCACTACTCTATTGAATTCAGGTGTTCTTTCTTAGATGGTCCATTTGAAGTGTGACTATCTACTAACTATTTTGGTTCTTTATGAAGGAGGTGGGGTACCAGATGCCTCTAGTTAGCCATCTTGAAGCCCTTCTCCAGTGACTGTTACCTTATACTACATCTTGAAACCAGATGGTGTACGTTCTCTGATATTGTTCTTTTTCAGTGTTGTTTTGGCTAGCACAGATACTTTGCATTTTCATACAAATTTGACTTGCTAATTTCCAGCCGCCAAAATTCTGTTGACATTTTGATTAGTCTTACAATACATTTATGGGTGTATTTGTGATAAAATTTAGATGATTTTCAGTCATATATTAGTCTGTTTCATACTGCTTTGAAAAAATACCTGAGCCTGGGTAATTCATAAAGAAAAAGTGGTTTAATGGACTCCACATGGCTGGGGAGGCCTCACAATCATGGCAGAAGGCAATGAAAGAGTAAAGGCATGTCTTACATGGCAGCAGGCAAGAGAGCACGTACGGGGGAACTGCCCTTTATCAGACCATCAGATCTCATGAGACTTATTCACGATCACAAGAACAGCATGAGAAAAACCCACCCCTATGATTCAATTACCTCCCACCAAGTCCCTCCCATGACATATGGAGATTATGGGAACTACGTTTCATGATGCGATTTGGGTGGGGACACAGCCAAACCATTTCAAGTCATTATTTCTTTAAGCAGTTTTTTGTCCATCCTCTCCCTTTACTTCTGAAACTCCAATTATATGTATAGTAGGCCATTTAGAGTTGTCTCATAGCCCACTGGTATTCTCTATAGTTTTTTTGTCTTTTTCCTTTCTGTGTTTCATTTTAAATAGTTTCTACTGCTGTCTTCAAGTTCACAGTTTTCTTTTCTTTAGCAGTATCTAATTTGCTGTTAACTTCATCCAATGTATTCTTCATTTCAGACATTGTATTTTTTACATCTACAAATTCAGTTGGGTCTTTTTCATCTTACATGCCTCTCCTTAACATTTTACTTTCCTCTGTCTTCTAGAACACAGAGAATGGAATGGTAATAACCTTTTAAATGTTCTTGTTTATTCATTCTATCATGTGTATTATTTCCATGTGTTTCTTTTGATTGATTTTTCTCCTGATATGTGTAGTATTATTTGCTTCTTTGCAATATGGTAATTTTAATTGCATGTCAGACATTGTTGGTTTTACTGTGTTGTATGCTGGATATTTTTGTATTCTTTTAAATATTCTTAAGCTTTATTCTGAGATTCATTTAAGCTACTTGGAAACAATTTAATTCTTTTGCAGCTTACTTTTAAAGCTTTGTTATTCAAAGCCAGAGCAGTCTCTAGTCTAGGACTAATTTTTTCCATTAATGAGGCAATGCCCTCTGAATGTGCTACCTGATGTCCCTAAGATACTGCCCCTAAGTATCTTTATAATGAGGTTCTTCCACTCTGGCATAGGAACATAAACTATTCCTGGCTCTATATGGTAATTGATGATTGTTTTATATATTCTTTTCTGGTAGATTTTTCCTGGACTCAAGTAGTTTCTTCCCATGCATGTGATGATCAATACTCAGCTAAAGACTTGAGATTCTACAAATGTCTGGAGCTCTCTCTGTGCAATTCTCTCCTCTCTGGTACTCTGCCCCATAAATCTTAGCTTCCTTTGCCTCCCAAAATTCTTAACTTAGGGAGGTTTCTGGGCTCTGCTTGGATTCCCCCCTCTCTGCTAAGGCCTGGAAACTGTAGGCAGGCAATAATCTGGGGTAACATATAGGGCTCACCTTGTTAGTTTCCCTTCTCTTGGGGACCACATCTCTGAGGCCTGTAGTCTGACGTCTGAAAACTGTGGTTTTATATATTTTGTATGATTTTTTGTTGTTGCTTAGGGAAGCAGGGTAAATCTAATTCCTCTTACTCCATCATTTCTAGTGTCATTCTTAGTCAAGGCAATTTCTTAGTACTTCTCAACTTGGCCGAGGATAAGGTAAGATAGGTATGAGTGTGTGTGCATGTGTTTAAATTTGCATGTATATATGTGATAAATATATGTGTGTGTGTGCATACCTATGTGTGAGCACATGTATGTTCATATGCTTGCATACCTATGTGCCTTTCCTTGAAGGATGTAAAGAGAATTAGCTAGTCACCACAATACTTTCTCTATGTGCAAGGCATTCTTTCAGGATGTATGCCAATCACATTTCTTTACGGGGAAGAAGAAGAGGAAAAAGCGCTGCTGGGTGGGTCTTTGAGCTAACAATCCTTGAGAGATAAGAGGTACAATCAACTGAAAATGTAATTCAAGTCCCCCAAATGGCCAGGCAAATATTCTTTCTAAAAATAAATAGCAGGTAATAATTCAATCTGGGGGGAGGGAATGAGAAAACGATACCTTACACTGGCACAGTGTTTTATAGTTTTTAAAATGTAATTCTACCCACGGTCTCACTGGGAGGCATAACGTATCTTTATTGTTATTATGATTATTACTAATCAGGATTTATCAAGTCTGCTTATGAGAACTTATTTTATGGCTGAATGAAGAGGGTAGAAGGGATTCATGTCACTGGTTGGCTGTGGCTGTTTCTAAGATCTGAATCCTACTGGGGAAGCCTCTGAAGGGTGGAAAAGAATAACTCTGCACTGCTAACACTGCTTCCATTTGCGGCATCAATCTCAACCCTCCATTGACCTGACCATGCCTCCAGATAACATACATAACAGAATGAAAATGGATAAAATACTATTGGTTTAATCCATATTGGCCATGGAATGGGGTGGGAGGAGGGCAGGGGGGCAGAAAGTGCTGGGAATGAGGAGACCTCTAATATATGGAAATGAGTCAGACCTTGTAAATGCATTTTATGGTGTGGCAAGGACCAAAATTGTTGCATCATATGTTTACTGGACCCCCGGGGCATGTGAGAGCTGGAAAGTTCCAATCCCAATCTCGTCTTTTGCTAACTGGCATTCTTGCTGACTCAGCAATTCTTGAGAAATAACCCTGATCCCTCTTGGCATGTTTCAATTCTATATTTGCAAATGGCATAAGGAATAAATTTCTAAAGTAAGATCTTGGCGAGTTGGGGGAGGCAGAAATTCTGATTTGGAGGGAGCATCTAGAAAGCACAGCTTCCCAGGAATGGACCTGATAGGAGGGTCATCCTCATGATCATCAAACTGCTCATGGCTAGAGGACAAATCCATCTTACACTTTCCAGTCTTTCTAATGGAATGTGGGTTAACACTGAAAGCCTGAGGTTCTTTCACAGTGCCTGGACTTTGGGAATAATCCCATGGAGCACCCAGGAGTGGACGCTCTGTTGGAATAATTTCCCATGCCCAGCTTAGCTTGGATCTAGAATGTCCCTGTGAGTTTTGAAATGGACAAGATGTAGCATTCTCCCTGCAATGTCGGCAGGCCATGTGGTAACTATGAACTCTGGTTTCAGTACTGTGATTTTAGGATATCAGCCTGGCAGAGACTTCAGGCTGAATGCTGGTGATATCTAAGGGCTGGAAGAGACTCATTCGGCTTTCTTGAACATCTTCCACCTTCACTTTTTAAAGGCATTATTACTTTTTTATTTATTTTTAATAGATCACATATGTTCATGATATAAATTTCAAAAACACAAAATGAGAAAACCATGAGCAGTTTTCCTTCTTCTCCTGACCCTCAACAACTAAGTTCTCAGAATTAACCAATATTCCAGATTCTTGCATGTCTTTCTGGGTGTATTTGCACAACTAACAGGTATGTCAATGTGCAGTTCTTTAATTTTTACTCCCTTCCCCCCCACTTTTTTTTCTCCACAAATGGTAGAAATAGTAGGTTATTTCTATGGACCTAGACTGGGAGATGAAGATTTGTAGGTCAGGAATTTTCCTGGGGAGTGCCCTCAGGATCAACATCTGCAAGGAAGAGAAGGAAGCAGGATTGAGCAGAGGGAGGGAGTCAATTGTATTGCAGTCTCGACAGAGGCCGCCACCAGCCCCGTAGGGAGCTGACATAGCCCTTCAGAGTTGTCCCAATTTGGGTTGGAGAGGATCAGGCCATTGAATGTGGGCATAATTTTTCAAAGACCACTCTCTTCAGCCATGGGTAACTCCTGGAGAAGGACTTGGCTGTCAGCCACCAACACTCACAGCAGCTGGGGGATCTGGTTGGGCCAGCATCCACCCCAGCAGCACATGTATGTTGCTTTTTTCACTTTACAGTAGATCCTGAGAATTGTTTCACATCACTGCATAAACTTCCTTATTCCATTTCTAATGGCTGCAGAGTGTTCCATTGTGTGCGTATAGCATATTTTACATGGTCAGTTCCCCATTGATGGACATTTGGTTTACTATCATTCTTTTGCAATTATATCCAGTTCTGCAGTGTAGATTTATCTCTTTATACACATGCAAGTAGTCAGCTTGCGGTGCCAAGACTAGGTGCACTTTTCATTTGGAAGCTATTATCCAATCCGTCCACTGAGGCTGTATCAGTTTACACTTTCATGAGCAGTGTATGAGCTTGTCTGGTTTCCTGATCTTTGCCTGCACTATATTATCAAAAATTTTAATTTTTCCCAATCTGAAAGGTTAAAAATGGCATCTTGTGGTAGTTTCAGTTTGAATTTCTCTTTTTATGTGTAAGATTGAGAATCTTTTTGTTATGTCAAAAGCAATTTGCGTCTTTGTTTTTTTCTGCAAACTTTTTGATTATAGCCTTTATCCGCTTATCTTTTAGGTTTTTGGCAATTCTCTTGTGGATTTTATTGAAATTATATATCTTTTTATATATTACGAAATTTTATATATTTTGAAAAATTTTGAAAAATGTTACGTATTATAAAAATTAGACTTTTATAGTAGAAATTGACAAGTTAACTCTTTATCTTTGGTAGGAAGAAGAAGCTGTTCTATATGTAAGGACTTTTTTTTGAGACAGAGTTTCGCTCTAGTTGCCCAGGCTGGAGTGCAGTGGTGCGATCTTGGCTCATTGCAACCTCTGCCTCCTGGGTTGAAGCGATTCTCGTGCCTCAACCTCCTGAGTAGCTGGGATTACAGGCGCGTGCCACCACACCCAGCTATTTTTTGTATTCTTAGTAGAGACAGGGTTTCACTATGTAGGCCAGGCTGGTCTTGAACTCCTGACCTCAGGTGATCGGCCTGCCTCAGACTCCCAGAGTGCTGGGATTACAGGTGTGAGCCACTGCACCCAGCCTGTGTAAGGACCTTTTAAGGAGTAGGTTCTGTGGCATTTCTGATTCCTACACATGACCTGTGTTCTTCCATCCACCACTGAATCCACATGCTGGAACTGAAACCAGTTGCAGCTGTTCTGCCTTCAGTGGTGTGTGCCCTACTTTAGCCCAGTAAGTCCTGCAGATTCCCTGGGGATTTTTGACCTGGCGTTCCTGTTCAGTGGACTTGTTGCCCCAGGCACAGCGGCCCCTCCATGTCCCATCTTCTGTCTCTCAGAGTGTCTGCTGCTGGAGCTGTAACACAGTCTGTAACTTGGTCCATATGAGGCCAGAGCAAGCTGAACTTGGATGGAGCTTCTTAGAGAGTGTCCTCTCTATTATCATGGTAATGCAGTTGGGCAGCCCTGGGTTCAAATCTTCCCATCACCACTTAACCATCTCATCTTGGACACGTTAGTTAATCTCTCTGAGGTGAAATTCTTCATCTCTGTATTTTTCCCATTAGGGAAAATTAACAGGCATTTCTGTGGGTTGTAGAGAGGATTAAACTATGTCCAAACTGCTCAGAAACGAGTTCTTTTTGTCCCTCAGCTCCCTGGCCTCTACCTTGCTGTTTGCACTCCAGCCACACTGAGTGTCTTCTAATTCCTTGGATAACTGTACTTGGGCTAATGCCCATTTATCTTGTAAATCTCAAGGTAGTCTTCTCAGGGAAGCCTTCTCTGACTCCCCTGCTCCCCGTATGGTGGAGCTTCCGTGCTCCACCCTGGCACACTATAGTACTTCATGCTCCTCATTTGCTGTGAACCTATCTGCTCAGACTGAGCATGCCATCGGGGCAGGGGCACTGCATCTCCACTCGGTGCTCAGTCCAGAACCTCACATATATTTAGCAGGCACCAGTGAAGTTCTACTGGAAGACAGATGGATGGCTGGATGAACAGCTGGGTAGAAGAATGGATACATGGAAAAGGGAAGGAAGGAAGAATGGAAGGAATGGATGGATAGAGGGAATGAAAGAATAGAAGGATATAAGTATGGAAGGATGCATGGATGGATGGAAGAATAGATAGATGAACTGATGGACAGATTAAGAGTTTAGGTTATCATCGGACATTCTGGGAAGAGCTTTCTTTATTTCTTAAGGCAATGACTTGCTAACTTCAAAGAAAGGGAAAGTGTGTGTATGTGGTTTTTTTTATTTCCACAGAGCAGCAGAATCCTGATATGAACAACCTAATGTCCTCTTAGCACAACCCAGACCATGATAATTTTTTTAAAAAATCCACTAAGTGGCTTATTGGCTTGACTCATCCAGGATTTCCATGCCCAAAGAGCATGAAGCTGTGTGCTCTTCTGTGTCTTGATGTTCTCACTCTGAGTGCTCAGGAAATGAGGGAAACTTAAATAATTCTGACATTAAAGAATCTATTTACTCTTCAAAAAGGTTACCTACAGATGGAGTGAGAAGGTGAGCACTTTACCACCTATATGTTTGGAAAATCATTAGGTATTTTTTCTTTTTTTGTAAAAGCCAGTCATAATGTATCAAAAGCTTAATCCTCTAAGATTTTACAGTGGCACTTAGAATTGCAGTATTTATACATACAAAATGCTCCATTTATCTGCCAAGTTAAGAAACATGGGGTTCCAGACAAATGAGATTTCTGTATAACTGAGGCCTGATATTTAAATATTCATTTTCTTTTTCTAACACTACTGTTGTGACTCGAAGCATTTCTGAAATCTTTTATAATTTCCTTTATGTCAATTCAGGTCAAGTCTTTTTTATGTTGCTATTTCAATAAAGATACATTCCCTTCCCTCCTTAGTAAATAGCACCTTAGACACAAGTTCTCGGGTTGTCATTGTAAATAGACATTGTTTTCCTAGATTCGTGTATTCGGTAATGTTCTCAGGGCTCTTGCAGAGTGAAATGGCCTCTGACTGTTCTGTTTTTACCAATAATTCTTCTCCTCTCCATGTTTATTGCATGGCTTTACTTGTGTCTGTCTTTGTCCTGAGTGTGGCTTACTGCATATGGGCTTTCTGATAACTACTTATTTTTCTGGGGTCTTTTTCCCAATTATTTTTAAATCGTGGTAAAATATACATGATATAAAACCATATTAACCGTTTTAAGTCTACAGCTCAGTGGTATTAAATACTGGACACTCATTAATGTTTTGTAGCCATCTCCTCCATTCATCTTCAGAACTCATTCATCTTGTAAAACTGAAGCTCTGTATCCATTAAACAATAGCTCCCCATCACCCGTCCCCTAGCCCCAGCAACCGCCAGTCTAGTTTCTGTCCGTGTGGTTTTCACTACTCTGAGTACCTCCTACAAGTGTGATCATACCATATTTGTCTTTTTGTGACTGGCTTATCTCACTTAGCATTATTCCCACAAGATTAATCCAAGTTGTAGCCTGTGTCAGGAGTTCCTCCCTTTTTAAGGCTGAATAATATTCCATCGTAAGTCTGTGTCACATTTTGCTTATCCATCCATCCACCAGTGGATATTTGGATTGCTTCCATGTTTCTCTAGGCTTTTTGTACAGTCTCTGTGGACACAGTTGAATCGTTGACTTTATTGGCCTTCTGATCCCTAGATAATCCAGATATTTCTGTAAGAGATTTTGACTTGGGATCCAAAGTGCTCCTTGTGTTTCAACTGCATGAATGTCTGTGAAGAAGTTCATTAACACTGAAGAAGCCTGCCATGGAATGATCTATTGCAGCTTAGACACACACACACACACACACACACACACACACACACAGCATGGAAAGCAATTGCAAAAGAATTGATTCCATTAGGGAACATGGAGATTGCTATCCAGGGAATATTCATTGGAACATTCACATTCCCTATAAACATGCTGAAAAAACAAAGGCTAAAACACCAACACTCTGTGAAAAGCCAACACTCATCCCATGCAATGGGATTCAGTGGAAAAGCAGTCCTTGAAGGCTGGGTTGGGCATGAGTCCGTAGAGATGCAATTCCAGCTGCCATGGTGCAGACTGAGTGGTAATGGGGTAGTGGAGAGATGCTTTCACCAGCAGCTGCCCCCACCTCTGCTTGGCTGAGCCCTCACTGGGAGTCAATGTCAACGGGAGCCAATGGGATCATGGCCAACCATAGGATGAAATAATAATAATAGCTATCATTCTTTGAACGCTTATTATGTTTCAACTCTTTGCATATGTTTCTCAGTGCATCCTCACAACAGTCTTATAAGATAATATTATTACTTCTGCCTTACAAATTAGTAAAGTAAGACAGGTTAATTAAGAAGATCAAGGCTACACAGCTAGCAAGTTTGTCCAGCTTCAGAATCTGCGAGCCTAACCACCATGCTCTGCAGCTTCTGATCATGGGTTTGCATGAAATCAATGAGATCAGCCAAATACTCTCCTGATGGCCTTTGGCAGCAAGGAACTGGGTGCCTCAGACCATCTTGGACCTATCAGTCCCTTCCGTTTTTTAGGGAGGCCTCATCCAAGTCTTAAGAGGGAATCTACAGGCACTCTCTTAACTGTAATCCTTGAGAACTGGAGGACCTGCTGTGGTTCTCCATATAATAGACCCTCCTTCTACTGCCTATGGTTGTGGGGAAGGAATCAGAGAATTGGTCAATCAAGGTTTGTGCTCAATATGGATCCTCCCAAGTGAGGGAACACTAGCACTTGGTGACAGCATACATGTATTGTTGAATAGGTGTCTAACCTAAAGGAAAGGGCCTTGAGAGCTGGACATGCAAGCTCAAACCCTATATCAGTGAGTCCTATGGTTGCCTTTTCAAAGATCTATTTTGTGCATTCACACATTTGGATCTACACAGGTTGAGGATAGCAGGTGGTTCTTGCTTGGAAACTTGAAGGTCTCAGAACTCCATTGTGCCAACTCATTTCCTTGTTGGTAAAGAGGAGAGATGAGTTTGAAAGTGCCCGCCTCCGTAATGCTGAATTGTGCAAGATATTTCCCGAAAATAGCTTACAAGAGCAACCCAGCTATGCTATTAGAGGAAAACTGATCCTCCCATCATGGAAATGAAGATATGATTTTATTCAAATTGGCAAATATGAACCCAGTTTATTTTTACAAAAATGCCTTAAGACATAGCTGCGGTCCTTGGGGAGTTTGTGTCTGCCTGGGGACTTAGGGATGAGGATCAGGCAAGGAAGGAGAAGAGAAAGGGCCACTGAGGAAAGAGCACTTATTTCGGTCAGCCAGACATGTGCATTTGAACTAGGGTAACTAACTGCCTCAGTTTACCTTGGGCTGGGGGGTTTCCTAGGATGCAGGACTTTCAGTGCTAAAACCAGGATGATCCCAGACAAACCAAGACAAATCATTGACCCCCAAAATTAGTCCACCTCCCTGTCCCTCCATTTCCTCATCTGCAAAATGGGAGATAACAACAAACTCTTCAAGCTCATGTATGGGAGAAGTGAATGTGGGAAGTCTCAATGCATGTGGCACTTGGAGCATCGGTGTAGGAATACTTTAATATATTATGGAGGGATGAGAATCACATGGAGCTGTGGAACGTTCCGGAAGACAAAGGCAGCATGAGCCAAAGCAAGTTGGGGAAGGCTGCATGAAGGGAAGAGTGCTCCAGAGGGGCTGTGAAGAATGAACAAGGCTGGGTCTGAGATTGTTGGAGGAGGTTTGATTGTCTTGGAATAAAACATGAGTGATTCTAGAAATAACTTCTTCCCCTGCTACAAGCCACTTGTGTTTTGCAGGGTTTAGCTACTGCTCTGCTATGATTTGCAACCCCCACCTGTCCCTGCTTTTCCTTGGGATTCACTTATGCTGTGGCATCAGCTGAGCCCTCCCTTCCCAAAACACCTGCTCATTAACTGGCCACCCCGCCCCCTCCCCATGAGAGGTGTCTGGTGAGCCAGGATTAGGGAAACTTAAGCTCAGAGAGGTTAAGTGACTTGCCAAGAATCACCCAGCAGATCAATTTTGGATCCAGAAACAGGAACCAGATGTCCACACCTTACTTCGTGCTGGCTTTGGAAGGTGGAGTGTGGGGCCCAAGAGGTCCCAACAGAAAGGCTGAGCTCCTCTGGGAGAGACCAAGAATTCCAAAGCTGTCCTGTAATTCATGGTCAGAATTTCTCCCAAAGTGTGTCTTCAGGGAAGGCATTTCTTATAAAAATCAGCTTTGAGGATCCCCCCACTGAGTTTGGAAGTTTTACATGTGAATTTCTGACGTGTCGTTCAGGAAAAGATGCCACACCAAGTGAAATTAATTAATTAAGGATTTGGCACAAGCTGTATCAAGTATCAAGTAATGAGCTTTCCGTTTCTAGTCACACATTCAGTGCTTCTCGATTCAGCCAAAATTGGCAAGAGTCAAGCTGGTTATTAAAGCAAAACCTGGAAAAGGCAATTAAGCACTCCCAGGGTTAAAAGGTTGGATCCAGTGGAAATACGAGTCATAAATTTTACTCACAGATAGACCTGCTACTCAGAGGCTGTAGCTCTCAAACACAGACACAGATGAGGAGGAAGGCTCCTAGCTCAGGGCTGGGTGGTAAAAGGCACGAATTGTGTGGGGAGTCCTTCCTGGGAACCCAGTCCCATGCTCTGTCCTGCTTCAGCAGGAGGAGGGAAGGTGGTCAGGGTCTCAAGGGCAGCTTGGTGTTGCTCTACATGCTTCCCTGGAGGTGCCAGGCTCTGCGTGGGGCATGTTGTGTGTGCCTCTTCTTGGGCATTTAGAAATAGTCTGAAACACCATCCCAGCTTGCCCAGGACTGAGGGGTATCCTGGGATGCAGGGCTTTTCTGTACTATAACTGGAAGAGTCCCAGGAAAACCGGGACGAGACGGTCACTCTATAAATGACCTTGCTCTTTTTGCAAGATTCCTTATTACCTGCCCCCAAGTTTTGCAAGATTACTAAACCCAAAAGTGCTAGATTTCAACTTTGTGCCTGCACTTCTAGAAGTGTAAAGCAGCAATCACATACTCCCCTCCGCCTGGGGTTGTGTGAGGCTTAAGTGAGATGAGGCAGATGAGTGCTGAGCACAGGGCATGGACTCTAACATAGTTGCGGAGCAGCTGCAGAGCCCAGGTAACATCCGGCCCTTGCTTAAGTGTGGCTGATGTCAGCAGCCATCCACTCAACGCTGCAGCAGCCCAGAAACATGGCTCAGAGAAGTCCAGAGTCCTGCCCAAGATCTACTTGAGTTGTGTTCTTCAAGCTAACAAATCTTTAAAAAAGAGGCAGGCAGTAGCTCACCTTAGCTCTTTGTCTGGTAGCGGGCTTCATTTTGGAGGAGCCAACAAGGAGGGCCAGTGTTTCACAGAGAATCAAATGCGCTGCCCTGGGAATGACTTGGTCAGTTTTCTGATTACACTTATTTTGAATAATCTGCATTATGCAGGTGGAAAATAGACAATGCAGATGGGTTATGGATTTGTTAAGGGGGCTCTTTCAGTGTTGAAGAAGTTGATCCCACTTTGTCCTCTCAGAGCTGCTATTACGAAGTGCCCCAGACAGAAGAGAAGCCGTGGGGAAGACAGGGAATGCCATCTTTGAGAGCTTAGAGGAGCCATCCTCTTGCATGTCTGAATCTCGTTGGAAAAAGTTACACAGCAGAGTATCTCACTCCAAATTTACATGCAATGCAGCCATCCATGGTGATGCTGTTTCTGCTAATAATCTAGCAATTAAAATAGAATGAGGCTGCTAATTAAACCTGCCACTCAACTAAGAGATGAATATTTGTTTTCCAGTGAAGCTGGATTTGATCCTGGCTGCCTTCCACTGAAGCTGAAGACTGAAAATTTGGATTAGAATATAAGGCCCAATGAGCAAAGGTCCTCTAAGTGCTTTAAATTTTCCTCCTTTGAAGATGAAATCTTAATACCAGTTAAGATCAAATTAAATGCTCAAAACAAATTATCTTAAATTTCCAAAGTATTTGTGTTTGGGATGCATTTTCATCGGTTCCCTCATTCAATGTACTTTTCCCTTGTTTGATTCCAGTTGTGAGTGGAATTCTAATAATTTAAGATGTCCATGGTCTTTATAAAATTTAAACTGTCTTCACATTTATATTTATATGCAGGGATCTAAAGGCTGCATAGTCTACTGTGGCAAATGCTGACAGCGGAGTCCGGGTTGGAAACCTGTTTCAGCTGCTATACAGGTAGGGAATTTTGCATCAGGTCAAAGAGAGTAATGGGTCAGGTCTGAGTAGGCTGAGCAGTTCTTGGTAGAGGCTGTCCTGTGAACCCCTCACTGAAGGGGACTGATTGAAATATGGTGACTTGTTCTACCTAGTGACTCAGTAACCTCTGAGAGGCTCAGCTACAAAGGAGAGGAGGATGTGGTGGTATACCAGGTCTCTCTCATGTATCGAGACTTGCCAACCTTGGGTAGGACGGACGTGTACCTCCACAATCTTCTCCTGTGCTCAGGGCAGACATCAGTAGTCCATCACTTCACTCTTTACTGTTGAGGCAAGACAGACTCTGAAGCCCTGTTACCGCCTGACACCACCAGTGTCAAGCAGCCACTACCAATTGAATGGAATTGACACCAAAGTGAAATGTAGCTGCCCTCCTGGCTTTGCAGCAGCCTGTCTGGGCACCTACCATGGGAGAAAGGAGGGGGTCTGAGAGAACAGAGGAGGAAGGGCTGTCGGGGAGCAACTGTCCATAACCTGAATGAGGCCCGCCAGGTCCCCTGCCCCTCACAGTGTGTGAGGGTGTATGAAGTGATGGGCCTCTCCAGCCTCCCAGACAAGCCATAAGCCTCTCAGACCCTTTGTCCTGCAGATTTCTGGAGTCAGCAGAATGGAACATTCTGGAGGAAAAAAAAAAACATTTCCTTACCAAGTGGTTTAGGAGATACACTTGAAAGGCTGCGATGAGGGTGTGCCTGGTGAGCTCTAGGCCTGCAGCCCACCTTTTCCACCCTGCCAGGGTGTCTTCCCAGACAGAGTGTCTCACAGGAAGCCAAACAGCCACACAGTGGACAAGAACGAATGGCTGGACCTGCACAGAGACTGGGAGGGACTTTAAAGAAGACTCCTGGCTTCTAGATGAAACGCCACGGGTCTCCTGGGCGGCCTGGTGTGCTATATTAACTATTTTTATTGAACCGCTGAGTACACAGATGTGTCCCGCCCACACAGGCTTCCAGAGGCCCCATGCTAGCCGCAGGCTCTGTGAAGGGAGGGCTGTGGAGGTTAAAGCCATTTGAACAGTCTTCACCTTGAGGTACATGGAGATGAAACCAGCTCCCTGTTAGAAATATCTAAGCATCCTTTAAAGCTTAGATATTTAGGGGTGGCTCCCAGAAGTGGCTGCAAACAGTATTATTAAAATAAGAACTCTGTCAGCTCCCATTGCTCTACTTTGCCTTTTGCTCCCTGAAAATTCATTAGCCACCTGGCAGCCAGATTGATGATTTTATTTATTTATTTGTTTACTTTTTTTTTTTTTTTTGAGATAGAATCTTGCTCTGTTGCCCAGGCTAGAGTGTAAGGGCATGATCTTGGCTCACTGCAATCTCTGGCTCCCGGGTTCAAGCAATTCTCCTGCCTCAACGTCTCGAGTAGCTGGGACTACAGGTGCCCACCACCACGCCTGGCCAATTTTTGTATTTTTAGTAGAGACAGGGTTTCACCATGTTGGCCAGGCTGGTCTCGAACTCCTGACCTCAGGTGATCCACCCACTTAAGCCTCCCAAAGTGCGGAGATTACACCACACCCAGCCTAGATGGATGATTTTAGAATTTAATTCTTCAAAGTCTTCCCAAGCCACTGAGTGTGAAATCCTAGCTCCTCACTGAGATGACATTCAGGCTGGGCATGAGCCGGCCGCATGGGCATCACTCACTTCTCCTGGCAGCCCTGGGCTTTGCATTCATATCTTCCTGCTCCTGAAAGCATCAACCTTGTTCCTGCCTCAGGCAACTGCACTCGCTAGTCTCTCTGCCTGTACCCCTCTTCCCTGGATACTTCTTGTTGGGTGGCTGCTCCTGTCATTCATGAATCAACTCCAAGTTCCCTCTGCAGAGACCTTCCCTGACCATCCAGTGTAAGGTAGTGGACTTCCATTCCTCCAAAGTCATTCTGTGCCTTTGCCCTGCTCTGTCTTCGCAGCCATCTGAAATTCTTGTGCTATTTATGTTTTTCTTGCTTATTGTCAGTCTCCTCTACAAGTATGTAAGATCTATGAGAGCAAATCTGGTGCCTGGCACAGGGTCTGTTCTCAGTAAGAATTTGACAACAAAAGAACTTTGCTGGGTGTGCTGGGACCAGATAATTGTTTTCTTTCCCTGCCTTTTCCCAGCATGCTTTGCAGATGGCAGGTTGCAATGGGCATGGCCCCAGCCCTCCTGCGTTTGGTATGCCAAAGTGATGCATGCACAGGCCACAGTGGCCCTTCTCCCTTCAGCGCCTGCTCAACACTGAGAATGCACTGCTTCCCACCCACGGGGACCTCTCTCTGGCTGGCCCCCCACCTCGGGCAGCTGTGCTGGCACCTTCCTCCCACCGCCTGTGCTGGAGGCGGCTGTGTTTCCTCTTGGACCCCAGCCGGAGGACAGAGGCTCCTGGGAGTCTCTCCTCTGATGCTGGCCACATGTTTTTGCTCCTGCCCCAACCTTCTGTCCAGGATATGGACTCTTGGGTTCAGAAGTAAACAAATTCCCAGCAGCTCTGGGATGGGAGGGAGGTCAGCTCTTAATCTTAGTCAACTTGGCAAGAGAGAAAATGTGAAAGTCTCTCCAAAAGCAGGATGTTTGCCCCTTCACAGCCGAGACAGCCCGTCCTAACCCAGGAAGACACAAGTCTGCAGCCTCTACCACCTGCCACAACTTAGGGCAAATCCTGCTGCACGTTGACCTCTCTGAGCCTCAGTGTCATCATCCACGAATAGCATGGGCAATGGCATTAAAGCCCAAGGGTGACTGTGGAAAGTAAACAATGCAGCACATGCACAGAAAGTGCCTGGCACAGGCTCAGTGTCATACATCTGGGAATGCCAGGAAGTGTCAGCAGAACACATTGCAGCAAGACCACCAGGTAGGGACCAGATTGATTTGGTGCGCAGGGGATGAGCTAAAGAGGAGTGGGACAGAGTCCTCCCTTCTGCTCCCAATTGAGGGCAAGCTGGGGACATGGGTCATCTAGGGACCACTGTAATGCCAAACTTGGTGGTTCTGTCAGGATGTTAGGTGCTCTGAGTAAGCAGGATCATTTATCTTGGATCCCCTGTGTGAAATTCTGTGCCAGACTCACAGTAGGTGTGAAGGAAGAGAGAGACAGTCCTGGAAGTGAATTCCAGAAGGGCAGGGATGCTCAGTGAATGCTGGGTGAGTGAGTGAATGAATGAATGAATGATTAAATCTAGAATCATGGTCTCCTTGGCTCCCTGTTCTCCCTACTAGGGACTTCCCTACTTGCCTATATAACTCCGCATAATGAAACTAGGACAAGTCTTGGATTGTCACTGGAAGCAGGTTTTAACCTTGGAGGAGACCCATCTGGGAGATTCTGCTACATTGTCCCAGTTCCTATTGAGGCTTCATTCACTCTTTCCCTGTGTACCTGTGGGAGGCCACCAGGTATGCTCAGGGCTAGCCTGGGTCTTCCATACCAGGGAACAGCTCCAGCCAGGCCTTTCCACCTCCTGCCAATCATTGTGGCCAGTGAAGCCACAGGGGAGCTGGGTATAAATGGAAGGAGACAGGAGATGGGGCTGGAACGGGGCCCCTGGGGATGAGGCACTGGACAATTAAGATCTCATCTCCCAATGTTTACCTCAAGGAGAAAAGAAAGGTAACAGAAGGATAATTGAATTTTTTTAAGAAGAGAAAGAAGCAGAATGCCTAAGTGTGTAAAAAGCTCTATTTAAATTTCTTCTCTGTAGCATATACTCTAACCTATAATTATGGTTTTGAAAAAAGGATAATTATGAAAATTTCTGGGCTCATTAAAGACATACAATTGACATCCAAAATTATTTGAGTTAGAAATGATGCTGGAATGAGTCTCTTTAAGAGACCCAGAGGGAAGGAACTTTGCTTTTTAAAACTCTAAGTTCCAGATTAACCCTGAGTGTCACAGGTCACCTCAGGTAACGGTTCCCTCCGAAGGAGAGAGGCGACACAGAGGCTGCCCTTCCACAGTGCCAGCTTGGCTCGGCTCAGCTCAGCTCTGCAAGAGTTGTTGGACTTGGTAGGTGGTGATATTCTGGGACTCCCCCACACAGGGTGGTCACTGCTCCTTGGGTCAAGGGCTGTCTGAGAGCCCTGCTGGCTGTGTGTTTTTGCTGGCGCATGACCATGGCATATCCTTTCTCTTTTTGAGGAGTTAGACCAGTGGGGGTGTGCCCAGCTGGAAAACTTCCGTTGCCAGAGACTGGACCCTGTCCTTCTGTAAGCCCCAGCTTCACCCTCTCTTCCCCTGTGCCAGTGACATGATAAGAGTACCAGCTCCTATCTAACAGGAAGGTAGACAAGCTGTATGTCAGATGTGTCAGCAGAGCCAGCGGCATTGAGGTTGCAGGCAAGTGCCTCCTGGAGAGATAGGACATGCCAGCAGCCTTCTACCAGGGCCCAAAAGAGAGCTGTCCCTGGAGTATTCCCAGAGTGATAGGAACACATCAGCCTTCTACCAGGGCCCAAAGAGAGCTGTCCCTGGAGTATTCCCAGAGTGATAGGAACACATCAGCCTTCTACCAGGGCCCAAAAGAGAGCTGTCCCTGGTGTATTCCCAGAGTGATAGGAACACATCAGCAGGCTCCTGGCGGCCAGGTGAGCTGCCAGGGTCAGGCTCTCTAAAACTGGGCTACAGGCATTTATTCCCATGATCATGACCTCCAAGGGCCTCTCCTTCAAGCCTCGTGAGAAACCCATCCCCCTCACAGCCTCCCATTGCCTCTGGCCTAGGCTGCCACCTCACCCTGCCTTGGACCTGACACCCCAGCTGTCCAGATTGTCACTGGGTCATGCCAGGGACTCTAACGTCTGCAGCAATCAGGCCTTGCCCCCTTTAGGACTGTCTGTATCTACCTGTGAGGAGCTGCCTAAACCATATTATCTATCAAGTTGTCAAGCCAGGGAAGCCCCTAAGAACCAGCTGGGCTTCAGGGAGCAAGGGTCACCTGACATCATCAGTGCTGTCTCCTAATGGTGGCCCTAAGGCCCTGGGCTCGGACCTGCTGTGGTTCTCATGGTTACTGCAAGGTCACACCGTGGTGATCTGAGTTAGTAACATGCAGCTTAGTGCCCCACGGTTGGACACAGGGCAGTCAACTTAGCTTTTTCTTTGTCTGGTGGTTCTTAAGCCAGCTATCTGTGGCCTGTGGTCAGTCAGCAGAATTATGTGGATGGGTCAAAGCCATGACTCAACAAAAGCCCTTCCTTAGAACTGATACTATCTTCAGCCTGAAGCTTAAGCAAAGTCAGATCCTATAAAGAACCTGAGTGTTTCTGATGGCTCTGAGCAAGCAGGACAGTTTTTAAAAATAATAATAATTTGAGATGGATCATAAGCCTAAATGTAATACCCAGAATCAAAACGCTTCTTGGAAAAAAGATACTGGAAAGTATATCTTTATAGTCTTGGGGTAAGCAAAGATTTCTTAGGTAGGCTACAAAAGGCACTGGCTATAAAAAGAAAGAAGAATAAATTGGTCATCAACAGTAAAAGTTTCTGGTTTTCATCATCAAAACCCACCAATAAATAAATAAGTCATTTGAAATACATATATTTGAAATGCATACATCTGATAAAGGAATTATATCCAGAATATATATTTTTAAACTTCTATAGATCAGAAAAAAAGGACAAACAAGTTAATTTAAAAAATGAAAACAGAGATCTCACCAAGAAAGATATGTGAATGGCCAGTGTGCACATGAAAAAATGCCCAAGATCATTAGTCATCAGGGAAACACAACTCAAACCCACCGTAAAATGTTAATTCACACCCAATAGAACGACGAAAATAAAAAGGACAGGTAACACCAAATGTTGGTGAGGGTATGGAGTGGATGGAACTCTCATACAATACTGGTGAGAACATAAGTGATACAAGCACTTTGGAAAACAGTTTGGCAGTATATCTATAATATGACCCACTGATTTGATTTCTAATTATTTACCACAGAGAATAAAGATATATGTCCATACAGAGACTTGCACAGGAATATTTACAGAGAACTTTAAAATAGCTGAAAGCTAGAAACAAACCAAGTGCTCAGCAACAGGATAATGGATTTTTGAAAGTGATGTATACGTTACAATGGAATACTATGCAACAAGGAGAAAAAGCAAACTACTAACACCTGCAACGATATGGATGAAACCCCCCAAAACCACACTGGGAAAAAAAAAAAGACAGACATAGAAGAATGAACCCAGGATATACATGATATGATTCCACTTATGTGAAGTACTAGAATAAACACAACTTATCTACAATGATGGAACTCAGAAAAGGTTGCCTCTGGGAGCAAGGAGGCAGAGCTTGACTGAGAAAAGGCATGAGGGAACTTCCAGGGTGACTGGAGACCAGGTGTGTACAATTGTCAACACTCATTCATCAGCTGGAACATTTGGGATCTGTGCATTTCATTTTATATAACATGTTCTATATTTCATAACTTGATTTGAAAAACCATGTCAATAGCCAGCCTGGACTAAAGACTCCCTCTGGGCAGCACAGTGATGGACTGCCGAGTGAGGTTCTCAGGCATGCTCACAGTCACCTGATGGATAGGTGTTGAGAGAGGAGCTTCTCCCATCCAAGTACTAACCAGGCCTGACTCTGCTTAGCTTCTGAGATCAGACAAGCTCGGGCGTGTCCAGGATGGTATGGCTGTAGATGAGAGAGGAGCTTCTTAGTCATACAGCATGCATTATTATCTGGTTCTTTAATATCCAGTCTGTTATTACCCTTTCCAGTGCTCCCTTAAAGCTTGTGCCAAAAGCTATCATGACCCCCTGTTTTTACTCGTGAGGAGATGGAGTCTCTGAGGGATTACAAAGCCACCGAATGGTGGAGACAGAACCTCACCTCTGTACCCAAGGCCTTATTCCCTCTAATTCTGTCTGCCCTTCATTTTGTAATCTCTGGGTGTCCACCAGCATTTGACACATAGCCTTGCAGGCCTGCACTTAGAAAATGGTATTGGGCCAGGTATGGTGGCTCATGCCTGTAATCTCAGCACTTTGGGAGGCCAAGGTGGGTCACCTGAGGTCAGGAGTTTGAGACCAGCCTGGCCAACATGGCAAAACCTCATCTCTACTAAAAATACAAAAATTAACCTAGCATGGTGGTATGTGCCTGTAATCCCAGCTACTTGGGAGGCTGAGACAGGAGAATCACTTGAACTCAGGAGGCAGACTTTGCAGTAGCTAAGACATGCCATTGCACTCTAGTCTGGGTGACAGAGCAAGACTCTGTCTCAAAAAAAAGAAAAGAAAAGAAAGGTATTGGACTGAAAATGTGGATCCCAGTCATTGCCAAATATTGAGTGAATCCCTGCTAAACATCAAATGCTATGCTATTGGCCGAAGACAGCAATGAAGGAGGGTGCCCAGCCTCCAGAGCCCACCACCAGGAGAGGCCCTCATGGGCAGACATCTGGTGGCCCCTGCGTGTTTGCTGTCCCTGGTGCTCCTCCCTGACTGTCTCCGGCCCTAAGGCCCAGGCTTGGGTTTTATATTCCGTGGCCCCGGTTGTAAATACTCTTCTCGATGGCGCAGGAACCCTCCTTCTTCACGGGCGTTCTGTTGGAGAGAGAATTCTGAAGTTCTCTTAGGCTACGGGTGCCTACGTGGCCTCTGCATGGCTCCCCATGTCTGGGGATGTAGCAGGAGTGCACCTGCCATTAACAACACAGTGGATGCCACAGGTGCACATGCTCTGAGGCCCGCCAGGCCTGCCTCTGCTCCCAGCTTCTAAGGCAGATTTGGTGCAAGTTGAGGCATGACAGGGTCTCATAAATCACAGGGGTCCTGGGACATGGGGGAGTTCACTTTCCCGCCTTGAAATCAGCACACAGCTCTGCTGGACCCCATCCTGGCTACAGATCTGGAAATGGGCCATCCTCCACTGTCGTCTGCACCGAGTACCTGGGGACTCGCAGCTCTCCCCCCACTCCCAGAGTATCGTCAGCCACTAGTTCCAGTGGTAATGGACAGAGTCGCACCAGTCTTCCTCAGAGTGTGGGCTGTCAGGCCTCCAGTCAACAACCCCAGAGACTGATGCTCAGCCTGCCTGCCCTGGTCCACTTGGCCCAGGCTGTGTACCACCTGCTTTCCTCTTATCATCTCTGATTAGTGGGAACCAAAACCTCAGTGACATGGCTGGTGATGGCTTCATCTAGGTCACATGCTAAGGTTCAACACCCTGTTCTCACCCTCCTCGTTACCAAAGTTAGCCAGATTGCCTAATCGAGGGGAACTGGTGACCTCTTGGGAGCAGTATTTTGAGGAACATAACCCCCTACCCCCATACACACACCTTGAACACTGAATTGCACATTGCAAAGCTTTTGCTGTGCATTTTCTCATTCATTCCCAGTGTCATCCTGTAACACAGCAAAGGACTGTCCCTCCCACTTTTAAGAAGGAGACAGGCCCCAAAACTCATGGTAGTATAGGCCATGGCCTGTGGTGGTGTCAGAGCTGGCAGACTCGATAGACAGTCCATGCTCCATGTTCCCTCAGGAGATCCTCATGTGGTTCAGATCTGAGCATTCCTCACACGTGGCCGGATGGGCTATATGGGGTGTATCCTTGGGTGCCCTTGAGATGGAACCCAGCAAGATCAATGCAGAAGCAGTCTGGCCCCTGCCAGCCTGTCCTCCACGTGGAAACAAGGGTGATTGTTTCATTCTAAAAAATTAATCTGACCATGTCACTCTGTTGCTTAATGTCCTTATTGTGTGCCCAGGCACTGGGCTCCATGCTTTATATATTTATCTCTTTAATCTTGCAACAATCCTAAGACGTAGGTGTTAGGATGTTTAAGCACGGATGAGAAAGATGAGCCTGGAGATACTGCATTTACTAACCTGCTGGAAATCATAAGAATTGCAAGGGTGGGACTTTGGCTACAAAGTCTGTACACTGAGCCACCTCGTGCACTGCTTCCTGCTTTTTCATTTTTCTCTCTTTAACTTATCTGTAGTGGCTTCAATAACATCCTCCCGGAAGATGTGTCCAAATCCCAATGCCTGGTACCTGTAAATGTGACCTTATTTGCAAATGGGTTTTTGGAGATTGTAACCAAGATGAGGTCATGCTGGGTTAAGGTGGGCCCTATATCCAATACCAGTGTCCTTATTAGCAGGCCATGTGAAGACACAGAGACACGGGGAACACTCCATGTGATGACAGAGGCAGGGACGGGAGTGATGTATCTATAAGCCAAGGAAGCCCAGGGATTGCCAGCACCCATCAGAAGCTGGGGAAGAGGCAACAGCGGATTCTTTCCTGGGACCTTCAGAGTGAACACAGCCTGCCAATCCCTTGATTTTGGATTTCCGGCCTTCCAGTTGTGAGATAACAAATTTCTATTGTTTTAAGCCACAGGCAAAGTTTATGGTACTTTGTTATGACATCTCCAGAAAAGCGATGGACCATCTTATTCTTATAGTTGGGAGAATCTGGACCATGCCTGGTACTGTGTCCTCCTGAAAAGATTCTGAGAAGTCCCAAAGCCAGGAAGCCTGTACAGTATTGTTAAATCATGTGTTTCCCAAACAGGTTTGACCTTGAGATCCCATTCTCACAAAACACATGTTAGCGTGGTGTGAAGCTGGGGCTTCTTAGGAGCACCCTTTGAGAAAGGCTGTTCAACACCAGACTGGCCTCCTTCATGGCTAACACAGGACCAGAAAGGACTCATGCACAGCACCCTCTTCTGAAAAACACCTTCTTTTTGATTGACTGTACTGGAGCTTATTCGTCATCTCTGACAGCCCTTTTGCACTCTCATCAGTGCTGGAAAATAAAAGGCCTCAAGAAATTTAATAATTATAGAAATGGCCGTGAAAATGCCATTCACTGTGAGCAGTGAACAAGATGGTAATATTTAATAACAGACAGGGGCCCACAGGCAAATAGCAGAGGCAGATGCACAGGCTTGTGTTGTTTTGTCTAAAGTGGGAAAGACAGAAGTCTGAAATGTGGAGCCACTCTGTGGGAATTCCACATTAGCTTCTGCAGAGGAATTACCCCAAAGGCAAACCTGAAATGTTCAATCACTACTCAGGGATGCTTCAGCATGCCTCCATCTCTGAGCCAAGAATGTCTCAGAGACAACCCCACAAGGCAGCCCAGTGAGGCCTTCCTTTTGTTTGCAGACGAAGGGTGAGAAGCTGCCTTTTCTTACCCTCTGAGGTTGCAGATACCAAGGCCATACACTTACTTAGTTTGCAAGGAGCTGTTCCGCACCTGGCCCTGCTGTGTTCTAACAGCGTGGGCATTTTAAAAGAAGCTCAGGTAACATACCTGGCATCCTGCTGCCCAGTTTTCCCCACCACCTGTCTCTGCCTGGTTAACCTCTCAGCAAAAATATCACTTCCTCCAGGAAGCCTTCCTTGACTCTCCAGCCTACTCCATTCTCCTGCTTTACTCTCTCACCAGGAATGCTATATGTCCTCCTGTGAGAGCCTCTTCCTTTAAGGTACTGACTGACACCACACAGTGGCTTGTTCAGTGACTGGCCCTGCCAGGCCATGGGCTCTGTGAGGACTGGATGGTCATGTTTACCACTATGTGCCCAGCACACAGCATGAATAGACATCTGCCCTCTTCTCCAGTGCCTATTCAGTCTCCACTGCCTCGCCCATCAGCATCCTTTTCCTGCGTGCTGGCCCCCTGGGATCTGGGGGAAAGGACAGTGGAATCATGAGCACCCTCTCAGTTCTCTGCACGATGCCAGACTCAGTGTTTGGTGTTTACAGCAGGCTTACATTCTCGCAAAGATTTCCACCCTGAGGTACAACAAATATCTGTGTCAATTTGGACCATTCAGTTTGTGTTCTGGCTGTCACATTCCATTTTGAACCTGGCTTGAAGTTATGAAGAAAGCAAAGTTTTCAGTGGTGGGTTCATGCACTGTTCTGGACTGAGGAGGCTCAGGCGGCGAGAGGAGCCTCTAGCTGGAGGATGTCGAGACCAGGAGGAGGGCTCTTTGCTATGGAGCAAATTCCCTGAATGTGCATATTGGTGGCAAATCAGACTAAAAACAAGGCAGTTTTCTTCACCAGTTTGGCTTCTCAGTTATACCAGATGCCCCAGCCCTGGGGCTGACTTTAACTTGGGCTTTGAGGCTTCAGACTTTTCAAAGATCTTTCTTATGCATCAGCAGCATAGATACTTTTGTTGAATATTGAGTAGGGATGTGACAACATCCCCATCTTAAAGGACAGAAAGCTGAGGCCCAGAGATGTGTGGTCCTTTGACTAAACTCAGACTTGAGATTTCTAACTTCCAGACCAGTGCTATTTGGCCAGTTACTTTATGGGACACAGGTAAGGGTCAGATTGGATCACAATTAACTAGCTTTATTATTTGTTCGTTTAATATTCACTGTATTCCAGGAAGTATGTTGAGAGCCTTACATGCATGATCTCATTTAATCTGTCTAGTAAGTCTTGGGGGGTAGATACTATTTCCATTTTACGGACAAGGAAACTGAGGGACAGCAAGGTTAAATAACTTGCCCAGCATAACATGTTAATAAGTGACAGGACCAGGATTCAAATCCTGTGCTGATTGATGGCCAGTGATAAAGCTGTGTTCTCAGTTGACTTTTCTAGAAGCTTCTACAAATGTCTAGGTAGTTCCTGGCATTAGGCAGACTGCAGTGTGTGCTCTGGGTTCATGGTGCACATCCAGCGATGTCTCTGACTGCATTCAGGTGTCAGGGGCTGAGAGGACTGCTGAGGACAGTCTCTGATACAGGTGGGCGTCGTCGGGATGGCTAAATGGGGCTTCAGGGGTGCCAGGAGACCTCTTGGCTGAGCAAAGATGACCTGGGACACAGAGGTCCCAGTGTCTCTTGGGCCCACTATCTCTTGGGCCCTGACTCTTGCTTGCTAGGCTCTGAAATCCCCTGTTGACATGACCCCTGTCCTCCCTGCAGGCCTGTGCTCAGAGCTCTCAGTCCTGGGCCCCTTTATTCAGAGCTCCATTCAGGCCTGCATTTTTGAGATTGACTCACAGAGAGCAGCAGTCCTTGTGGCCTCTCTAGCTCAGCGCAGAGCAAGCAGCTGCCTTCATGGCAGTCCCAGTGCTGCTGTCACTGTTGATAAATGGGAAGGCTGGTTCTGCCACCTAGTCACGTGAGGCCTGGGGCATGCTACGGAGCTTCTCAGAGCTTTGATTTCCTCATCTATAAAGTGAGGATAGTAACATTTGTCTCATGAGTCATTGTGAGGTGGCAATGAACTAATATATGCAAGGTGATTAGCACATCATAAATATTCCATAAGTATTAAATGATGGCAGCAATGATGATGACAAAGCATGAGGTATGTTTCCAGCAGGTTTCAATTTCATGCTAGACCGTGCACTAACATTATTTAGTGCCTACGTAAGTGGTAACCTTGCTTGGAAGAACAGATGACAACATAAAACTACCTGTATATAGTTGGCTGGCGTCAACCTTACGGTTTGTTATATCTGGGCTCTGGACCTTAAAAACGGTGTAAGTTTGAGCAAGTTACTCAGCCTCTCTGAGTCCATCCGCTCAGAAGAAATTCACCTGCAGCATGAGGACTGGGTGTTTGTTCCCAGGAGACGGAACTAAGCCTTCCCAGGTCATCAGGGATGTCCAGCTCCTGAGGGGTGACTGGTCCCCACAGCAAAGTCTCCCTCTGGCCACGCTGGCAGGGTGGCAGAGGCTGTTCTTGAGGGCGAGCTGGCCTGGCTGAGCACAGACTGGTTTGTAAAGCGGCTGTCCCACCTTTGTTCTCAAGAGTCTGTCACCTGTAACTGCTTTCTTTGAACTGGGCTGTCTCTTCCCGGCTGCTCTTCTGGTCATCAGCCTAACCCTTTCTTTTCAAAGACAGCCTCTTCTCTGTGAGAAGGTGCCCAGCCTTTGAGGCTGCCCCACCCTGCCCATTACACCTGGCACCTGGGTAAACATGGCCTTTCTGCCAACCACTTCCCCAAGACAGGGCCTGACTTTGGGCTGGGCAGCCGGGAGGGAGATGTTTGTCATGAGCCTCCAGGACTCCTGGTGACTTGTGCCAGGCCCTGGGTTACAAAAGTGGTTTACATTTTCTCTACCCTCGAGTTGGGTGTGGGAGGTACCACACAACAAGAGCGGATCTCAGTACTCAGGCGAGCTTCGAATCAAATCCTGGCACTGCGGGTCACTGCTGTGTGTTTGGGTAAGACACTTTAACCTCAGGTCCCCCCATCTTTAAGCTGGTTAACAATATTACCCACCTCAAAGGACTGATGGGATAAGATGCACTTGGCACAGGGCCTGGCACATAAGAAATATTCAATATTTATCAGCCATCATCACCGCATTGCCGTTCTTTCTCAAGAAGCTTCCAGTTGTTATGGAGGCATGAGCCCAGTGCTCCAGTATGGCAGGTACTGGACGTAGTGTGAGCACGGAGAAGGGGGCACCCGGACGCCCAGGAGGTACCGCTAGGATGAAATGTGAAGAGGGAGCCCCCTGGGAGGACCAGAGGGATAAGGGGCACATCTCCTTCCTCCAGCCACTGATGTACAGACAGGTCTCATCTCCCCATCTGGGTCTGCTTGACAGGCGGGCTGTGACACATGTCATGAAGAGCTGAGGACGCTGTCAGGAGTGGTGGGTGAGGGTAGCAGCTTCTCTTGGCTTCAGTGATTGGGAAAATCCAGGGAGAACCAGAGTTCATGAAGGATTCTAAGAACAGCTGCTTGTTATCCACATGACCCAGGTAGAGGAAAGCACAAAGAAGACCTGGAAAATGCAGGAGGTGAGGGTGTGGGTGTGCAGGGAGTGGGTGAGTGGGCTTTGAGAAGGGGCCCTTCCAGTGAGGTGTGAGGAAGCCAGGGCTGGGTGGGGGATAGGCGGCAGGGACCCCGTGTGCTGCAGGAGCAGTGGGGGTGGGGTGGGAATCTGTCCAGGGAAGCTCCCAGGGTCCTTTATTCACCTCTGTTGGGCATGGCCCTGTGTTTGGAGATTGAACTCATGACCTGTGGGCTACTGAAGGAGGGCATGTCCCTAGGGCCTGACCCCATCTGATGAGCCAGCTCTGTAGCCCGAAAAGGAGGCTCTGTGGGGGATCAGCTCCCGCTGCCCCTCTGGCATCATCTCTCATTCCCACACCTCTGCTTTCTCCCTGTAGTTCCTCCCTCAGGTGCTTCCTTCTCAGCACTCAGCGTCTCTCTTCACCCCAGCCACCTTTTCCTTACCCCTCCATACAATCTGTCAGCAAATCCTCTACCTCCAAAACATGTCCCAAGTCTGACAGCCTCTTCTGTCTCCTCTGCCACCAACATGACCCAAGCTGTCTTCACCTCCTGCCTCACAACTGCCATCGTCTCTGATCTGGTGCCACAGCCACCACCCTTGCTCCTGAATGTCTCCTCTCTTCACCAAAAACCAAAAACCAAAGTGTCTGTGGCATTTCTTCCCCTCCACTCAGAGCAAAATCCAAACTCCCACTGAGTGTGCAGCTGCCTTCGTGATCTGCCCTGCCCAGATCCTTCCTCCTGCTTAATGCACTTAGGCTGCTTTGGCCTCCTTGTTCTTTTCAGACTCCCGCCGCCCCTCGCCTAACCCCACTGCCCCCCGCTGCCCACCATGCACACTGCTGCCCCAGGGCCTTTGCACCTGCTGTTCCATCTGCCTGGAACACTTTCCCAGCTACTCTGTCACTGACTCTCTTTGCTCAGGTCCTTGCTCCATTGTCACTCTTCAGAGAGGCCACCTGTGACCCCCTTAGCAGAAGCAGCCTCCCTCCCTCTTTCCTATCCTCCTGTCTTATTCCCTTATGCCCCTCATCAGCCTGAAATGACCTCAAGTATTTGTTTATGTGTTGTTCATTTGTTCATGTGTTGATTGTCTCTTTCCCTCAGCTTGTCTGTGAGTGCATGTAGCTAGGGAGCATGACTGTCTTATTGATTGCTGGACTCTGGTGCCTGGCATGGGACAGGCTTTGAGGTAGGAGAACCGTAAATATGTGTATATGAGTTGAGGGATGGATGGATGGATGGATGGATGGATGAGTTGGCTAGTTGAGGCCTCGGTGCCTGGAGCTGAGTGTGGCAGAGGAGGGAGAAGCCTGGGCAGCTGGGTCCCTCGGGCTGGGACATTCGTTCCCCTGTTGGCTCTAAGCCGCTGTGGCATGCACTCTTTAGCCTTGCAGGCAGCAGGGATCTGGGATAGGGATATAGATTCTATCCATGAACCCCTTTTTGTTTCCTAACTTTTTATTATAGAAACTTTTAAACATCAGCAAAAATAGAGAGAATAGCATAAATCCTACCCGTGTACCCATCACTCAGCTTTAACAATGAGCAGCTCCTGGAAAATCTTGTTTATCTATTCTATACCCCACTTCACCCTGCAAGAGTTATTCTGGAGCAAATCTGTGGGCCCCTCTTTCATGCAGAGAGCTCAGAAATACTTCCCAGCAAGTGTTTTCTGCAGGCTCTCAGCATCTCTCTCTCCCCCATGTTTCCTGAGTCCTCAGGTGCTCTGTCTTCTCCCTGAGTTAAAGGATCTGTAAATATATTACCATTAAGCTACAAATGTCTGAGATTTGCATGGTCACTGCAATGGTGCATTCATCCAAATTCTCTATGTTAATGGTGGAATGTCAGGCCCCACCCTGGTCAGGCAGAGATGACCCAGCCATCCCAGAGCAAGCCTGGACCACATCTGGGTTTGAGCCTATAACATTGCTGTCATGGTGCCCTGCAGAGAGTGGGGCAAGGGCAATGGAAGAAATGGTTGCTGTGAGCTGGTCAAGACCTGAGTTGGGCCTGGTTTGGGGAGAGCCCACCTGTCTTCGGAATCATTCTTCATAACTTCTGGTGGAAGAACACATTTGAGAGAGAATGAGTGAGCGAGTACCATGAATCCTAGTGGGGCAGGGCAGGGCAGGGCAGACACTGCTTTTGAGAACCGGGCTGGCTCTCATCACTGTCATGGCTAGATGGGCTCTCTTTCCTTGTAGAATGTAATATTTGCTTTGCTTAAAGTTGATAAAATGCCATTGTATTGGTAGTGTTTTTATTTAGGTTGCTTGACTGTCCTGCCAAGGTGATTTTATTATTATAAAATGTGGAAAACTCCATTTGAAGAGGAAAATAATATAAAACAGATTTTGGTTCACATACAAAAATTTGTCGGAAAATTGAGATCTCAATCCATAACTCTTCATGACAGTAAAACAAAGACCCCTGCCCCCTCCCAAGGCATCCAGCCCCTGGGCCCACACCAGCTCCCTGCACTGCCTTGTCCTGCTGCCCACTGAGTAGCAGAGCCTGAGAACTGGCCTGCCCCTGGGAAGGAGCCGGCATTGGCCCAGACTCCCTAGCCATGGGCTTTTGGGCCAATTACTCCAACCCCACCCAAGTCCTAGGCGGACACTCTGGCCAGATTCCCCACTGAATTTTGTGGGAATAATTTTGTGGGAAGAGCCCGGCTGAAGGCCAGTTCTTAACCCACACAGGTCCTAGCTTGCAACCTTTAGGGAGCAGAATCAGCCAGAGAGCCTGATACAAATCTAAATTCTTACGCCCCACCCCAAAGGTTCGGACTCAGCACAGAAAGGGTAAGGCCTTGGAATCTGCATTTTAGTAAGCTAACTCTGGTGCTTTTGAAGCAAGGCGCCCTGGACCACATCCCACAGGCACTGCTGCGCTGAGAAGCACAGTGCAATGTTTAAAGGGCAGGGTTATTGGAGTTTGAAATCTTGAGTTTGAATCTTGGCTTGCTATGTTACTTAACCTTTCTGAACTTTAGTTTTCTCCTTTTAATGTAGATAGTAATTATATCTACATCATATGCTTCCTATGGGTTATATAAGATAATGCCTTATGAGTTGAGCACAGTGCCAGGAACATTGTAAGTACTTGGTTCATGTTGACTGCTTTATTACTATTATTTTCCATCATTCCTCAACTGCACATCTGTCCCCTACCCCCACATTTCTCAAGAATATTATCACCTAGGTCGTTGGGTTTTTAAAAAGGCTCAAATAGACAACATTTACCAGTTCCCGTGGTGTAAATTCTCCTGTCATGGTCATTTTAAAGCTCACAACGTGATGACATTGAACACCAAGTTGGGAAGACATGTGCACAGTTGGCCAATATGAGCTGGTAAAAGCTGGCTCTGGCATACCACCAGGAAGTCCCGTTTCACTGTGAGGCCCCAAGTCTGTCGCTGCTGCCTTGGCTGAGGCTGGTAAACACAGAGATGGCTGTGAGCAGAAAGTCTGATGTAACTCTACCTCCTGCTGCAAAGGGCAGCTGGTTTTTGCACAGCTTTGCAGTCTGTATGTACTCACAGCTGATGCAGGAAATGGGACTTGTAGCCTCAATTACTGTCATTGGGAACCTAGAGCAGAAATTGTTATCAAAGGGGAGAGATGACTCCAGCTCGCTAATATTTACCATTTGCCATGGATCACATGAAAGGGTGTGATGCCTCTGAAGCCACTGCCGTCTCTGTTGCTGGTTCTGGTTTTGTTCTGTCTTGTTTTGATCACCAACAAAGGCAGGCTTATGTCATGAAACAAGTGTGGGTCTTGGAGCCAGACTGTCTGGGATAAATCCCAGCGCTGCTACATAACATGATTTTTGTGACTTTGAGCAAGTTACCTGACCTTTCTGGAACACAGTTTGCTCGTCTGTGCAAATGGGCATATTAGTGAATGCATTGCAGTATTTTGAAATTAGACATAACATAGGTCATGTGCATAGGAAAAGGCCTGGAAGAGAAAAGAAACTCAGTGAATGGAACCTCAACCTATGACTATTCCTGGGAAGAAGGTGCTGCCCAAATGGCTTTTCTGACATCTTTTATCCAGGTGTTTAGATGCACACTGAGAACCCAGCCTCATTTGTATAGGAGAGAAGAGTGGACAGTTTTACAACACCAAGTTTCAAGTTTTATTTCCTCCTTAAAGTAATTTTTTTCTACATAAGGAAATAGTAAGTTCTTTCCTGAAAACCCACCATGTGGATTTTTTTAACCAAAATTGGACGACATATTTGGGAAGCTTTGATTTGAAATATAAGTTGAATGGTTATATGGCACTTAGAAGCCTGACCACAAAATAGGGAAAGCTCCAAGATGGCAGAGCCACAAAAAGGGAAGAGGTTGAATCCCCAAGTTCCCATTTGAGGAGAGCAGTGCAAGCAAGTTGTCTGACCAGAAATATTCATTGCAGACTTTTTGTGAGCGAGAAATAAACCTCTTCTGCATGAAACCATTGAGATTTGAGATATTTCTGCTGCATTAGCTAACATTAGGCAACCTTGACTAATACATCACACAAGCACCATGCACTTTGGGAAGCTTGGGAATCACTCAAAGAGACAGTCGGTCATATTCCAGAGCAGCTCAGCCAAGGCACAAGAGGTGTCCCTAAGTTACTGCACTTGTCTTAGGCATACCAGCAGCAGCAAGAAGACGGGGGAAACCATCCGTAGCTACAAATATAAACCTCAGCCGATGGGATAAGAATTGCAAGCCTCTCCAGGGGCTGCTTCACAAGTTGCTTTTGGCCTCATGGGTATGCCGGTGGGTTCTCAGGAGTGCCATGTGATCTGCTAGACTCATGTTATTTGGAGGCAAGGGAAAGCTTCAGTGCTAAGGCCATTAGACAAACCTCTTTTCATTCACTTCATCCTTCTCCCATCCCATAGGCCCAGCAACATATAGGACCTGCTTGTACATAAAAAAAAATGGAAGACTACTTTCAAGTTGCTACTGACCCCAAAGTCTTCCCAGCACATAAAATCTGTTGTCCTTTTGTGCCCGCTCCTCCGTGCCTGGACTGTATTTTTCAGTTACTGGGGTTGGCACCCATGATTGCTGATGTCTCCTGCACCCTCATTCTCTCCTGTTTGTTGATTGCCTAGCCCTGTTGGGTCTTCCTATGCAGGTTCTCACCCGGATCCCTCTTCCTAAGGGCCACAGCTGCCGCTTTCATGGGCCTCAGAACTTCTTCAGCGGGGCTCCTGTAGCCATCTCTTCACTGGCCTCCCTGCCTCTAGCATCTCCCTCCCACCTCCCCACACCCAGGGATCCTGCAGGCTGCATTCTTAAGTCCCTCTGAAGCACAGTTCTCCCAACTTCTTGCAAGTCTGCTTGAAAACTTCCCACGTCTTTGTTGGCCTTGACCCTGAATTGTCGATGATTTTCTAATGGAATCAGAGCATCCTTTGTTTCAAAGTTTTCTCATTGTTTTCTTTCCGTGGGATTGTAGAAAACATCTCCCGCCAGGCACACCCCTACTGTTTTTGTGAAAATTGTAGGCTGCAAATAACTGCTTAAGTCAACTGCCAGACGAGGTACTCTCTTCACAGGGAAAATTCCAGCTGTTGAACAAATTTATGAGCTTTATTTTTGGAGCAAAGAATTCATCAAGTGAAGAACAGAATCTTCCAGGTGCTCCAACTCTACTGCCATCATAAAGTGGGAGTATGTCCCTGAGTGGTCTGTGTCATTCAAGGTCAAATTTATGACCCTAATACTTACTAACTCCCTCTTGCTGGTGACTTCCTTGGGCCCTTTCTGCAGCCTTACAGCAGAAACTTTGGAGAATACACAGAGAGAAACAAATACAAGAGACAAGGGAGAGGGTCTGAGGAAGAGATCAGTCCCCAGCTGGCTTCCCCTGAGACCTGACTGTGCTCCCTGCCTCAGGCTCCATGAGTTGATACCTCATCATGAGGATACTTCTGGCTTATGCCTGGTTATTCCTTCAATCCAGTCTCAACTGAGGCTCACCAAAAGATCAGCTTCCTCCCCTTGAATGCTTGTGGGGGAGAAGAGAGTACTCTTAATGAAGAACCCAAGCTTTGTGCTCAGACCACATCTGCCCCTTACACTTGGGGCAACCTGCCTTTCCACAAAGCATTCCAGACATGACCGAGGAGCACATGAAGTGTGTTTTCTTGTTCCCTTCTTCAAAATCCATTTCCCTCAAATGCCCGTGTCTCACTCTGCAAAGCAGCTATGCATGTATGGACCGTCCTCTGTAGCCACCTTTCAGGGAGGCCCTCTATGCCAGAACTTGCCCAGTCTCAGGCATCCCAAACCCAAACTTATCCATCCTTTGTTCCCCTTCTGCCAAATTCTGCAATCAGCTGATCTGATAAACCAACTTACATTTTGGGTTGAATGAACAGTGATTGCTCAGCATTAACCTAAGGACTTGCTCTGCAATCTGTGTTCCCCAGGCCAGTAGCAGCGCCATCACCCGAGAGCTTGTTGGAAATGCGGAATCTCAGGCCCAGCCCAGACCTTCTGAATAGCAACCTGCATTTTAACAAGATCCTCAGGAGATTCAAATGCACATAAAATTCAGAGAAGCACTCACCTCATGTATATTTTGCTCTTTTCAGCAGTATAATGGCTTTCAATGCTAGGCATTTCATGTTAATGATGCTGGTAGTTTGGTATTTCATACTTTTACAAAACTTTTTCATGACTATGAACCTGTGTGGTTACCAAAGCAGCTAGACTGAGTTCTCGGAGGCACCAGGGGCCTTTCTGAAGTTTCCCAGCACCCCTGCTGAGGCTTGGCATTGGAAAATTGTTTAATTAATAGCTGAACAAATAAATAAACAGAACCCCCGAAAGAGACAGAACAGGAGACATTATATATTTTGCACATGAAGAAACTAAGGCTCAAATAGGTCAAGACTGGCTCTGTATAGCTTATAAGTGGCAGGACTGATGCTCCAACCCCAGGCTTCCCACTTTGCATCTCCAAGTGACTGACGTTAGTTCTTATGGTGAGGAGGCTTTTTGGAGCTCTGTAGCAGACAGATTTGAGCGTTCCTCCCTCCCCCCATCATAGCATGAAAAACCAGTTTCAAATTCTAAAGCAAGACTTGAGTTTGTGTGGAATGACCCTCCTGCTCTGGCAGGGCAGAGAATCCCATGCACGTTGCACAGCCTCACTGGGAGCCTCCCTCCTGCACTGGCTGCAGGCCCTTTGTCCCCGGGACATCATCCCCTTGAGGAGCCTCCATTGGGTTGGTTGTGGTGGGAAACCATGCAGGGAGCTATTCCAGGAGATGGGAACACCTGCTTCTCATCCCCTGTGAGCGAGAGGAAGCAGCCGCAAAGGCTGGAGCAGGAGTGCGGGTGAGATGCAAGGCAGGGCTTATTGATAATGCTTTCCGGGTTGTGAGGCTTATGAAGTTAGAACCATCTACCCCTGCCCACCCCGCCTCCACCATTCCCCGGGGGCACTGGGCTCCAGCTATCCACCTGGATCTGGTTAGGTGTGGCCAGAGTGCAGAGAGGCACATCGGCTGAGGGGTTCGCATGCCCCAGAGGGGGAGGCCGTTGGGTGGGCAGTGTAAAGGAAGGGCAGGGAGGTCTGAGCGGGGAAACCCTGGACCACAGGAATGCGCCTAGCCTCCCTGGAGATCCACTGTAAAGACAGAAGCAGATGAGGGTTTTGCTGGTCCACAAATTCCTCCAGCCCCAGCCCTCACCTTGGAAAAGACGGGCTCCAGATGTCTCTTCCCATGCAGTGCCCTCTCTGCCCTACAGTCCTGGCCCATCCTCCAGTGATGTCCTGCAGTCCATTCGATGTGGTGCCCGCTGGAAGCTCCACCCACTGTATTTGGCTTGCAATGGAAGCCAACAGTGGTGAGGCCACTCAGGGCATGGGCAGTTTGGAGGGAATGGGGTCCATGGTGTATCACCTTCCCTTGCACCTTGACCCACACTTTGACTTAGGTGTCCTGGCTGTGAAAATCAGGTGGACAAAGTTCATAATGTTAGTGTTACTTAATACTGAGCATTTCCTATTCCAGCCACTCTTCTAAACACTACAGACATTACATCATTTGACCTCCAGCCCGATCCTGGGAGACAGAAGGGCCATTATTATCCCATTCCACAGATGGAGCAAAGGAGACACAAAATGGCCAAGTACTTGCCCAAAGTCACACACTGGCGAGTAGAAGAGCCCTATGGTCCTGTGCAGAGCAGTAAGAAGACCTATGCAAAGGTGACACACAGACCATTCTGTTCAGTGCCCTGGTCTCTGGCCTGGGGTCTGTGGGCGAGGATGTGGAGAAAGGATGCTAAGGGCGGACTGGTGAGTCTGAGCTTTACCCTGTAACAAAGGGGAGGCCCTGGAGGGGGAGGAAAGAATCTGTCCCATGGTTCAGGTAAGCATTTTTGGGGCCCCATTGGAAAGGCAGGAGACAGGAGGCCTGGAGGCCCCAAGGAGGCAATTGCAGCAGGGCAAATATGAGGAGGTGAGGGCTGCACTGGGGCAGAGATAGTGAGGCCAATGGGCCACTTACAAAAAACCAGCAGAGGTGCAGTGGATCGAATTTGGCTGCTGATTCGATATTTATAATGCGTTCCTTGTCTAGGCTGGGGCTTCTGGTGCAGAATGGGCACATTTCTGTGTCTTCTCTGCATGAGCTGTGTGAGTCATTATGGCAGGGGATGAGGTGAGTGGGGACTTCGTTCAGGTTTCTGGCATTTGACCCAGTGGCCCCAACCCTAGTCAGGGTGGTACAGCTCTCCCCAGCAAGCCTGATGACATAGTGGGTGTGCCTTAGGATGGCTCCTATTGACTTCAGTGGCCTTTCCCACCCCACCCCTCTCCCAGCATAGCCTGAGCCATTGTCCCTTTGTGGACTGTTACAGATACTTGTAGCTGCTGGGTGGACTGCTGCCCAGGAGGGGTTGGGAGGCTGTGACTGGCCAGAGGTGACTTCACTTCACAGGACTCTCTCCAGGGCCCCAGGAAATGGGTAGAATGTTTGGGCACTAGAGTGTTGGCAGGCCAAAGGCCATTTGTAGGAGAAAACAAATTTCTTAAATTACTAATCCGTTAGCTCTATGCTAATTCCTCCTGAAAGAAAACCTTCAACTTGGATAACACTGCCTTTTCTCTCTTGGAACCACTTGTTCCTATAATTAGGAAGCAGTGCCTCATTAAAGCCGTTTCCTGTATTATAAAGCTGAAGACCTGTCTTGACCAAGGTGTGGCTTTCTGAGGCTAAAATCAGCTTGACATGCCCATGCTGTGATGTAATCCTGTTTCTCTGGGCTGCGGGGCTCCGCTTTGTATTTCCTGGCTTTTACTTGGAACAAGTAGGTTCCTGTGAGATTTGGTTCTTTTATTTCTAGCACTAATAACTGCCAGTTAACCAGAAGTGCAGTTTCCAAGGGTTTGCTTTTCAAGGCTTTGTGATGCCTGTAGTTTGGACACCTTGTCACCTGGTGGTGTGTTCCTACCTTGTGAAAAATTCTCACTGTTGACAAAGCGTTTTGGCTGAACCATCCTCCTTTCCTCAAGACGGAGGCTGCTTCCTACAGGAAAAAGTCAACCTCATGCTTATCTGGTCTGGGACAGCCAGCAGGATCCCCGTCAGGGGAGAAGCAACACTTAGCACAATTATTGAGAAAACTGGGAGAGAACTGCTCCAGTCCACCACCTGCTCCACTGGGCACGTGGCTGCTGCATTGGCTTAGAAAGTTGTGTTTTCTTTTTATCAACACATTTATATGGGCCAGCAGGTGCATGGCTATCTGGGTTTCAAGAAGAAGGTGAGCCTATTGCTGACCTAAGCTCCCTGGGAATCTCGGGCTTCCCAAGAGATTGGGGTAGATAAACCTCCTCAGAGGGACCGGACATGCTCTGCTCTCACTGGGGATCATTTCCTGCACCTTAGTGTGAACAAGCGTGCCTCTTCTCCACCTCCCTTAGTAGACACCTGGCCTTGTTTCCTCTTCAACAGGTTTCAGGCATCTGTCAGCCAGTGTCAGGTAAAGAAAGGACTCTTGTCCAACAAAGAGTCTTCCTAATAAAAAGGCAGTCCCTATTCTATCTATGTAAAAGGTCAATGAAGGGCAAGGCAGTGTGTTTGAAGTCTTAAAATACAAACACAGGATTTGGGTTGTGGAAAGCTCTGGACTAGGAAGGATGGCCTTTGAGACCATTTATCCCAAGCTCCTGCCAGCATAGCCCTCCCTCCATAGCAGTGTCTCTCAGCCTTTCTTCTTTATAGCTCCTGAAGGAGCCTACTTAGAAATGTTTCCCCTAATCACTCCTTTCCGTAAAATTATAATACCACAAACACATTGTATACCTGTTTATGTACTATGGGCCTTTGGAGGGCATAACTATTATAATAGTTAAGATTTTTTGCAGCCCCCAAGCATGACATTTTGTCCTGTTGGGGCTAATCTCACCCTCCTTGAGAAAGTGTGTCCTCTAGCATATGCCTGATCAGTAGCTGTCCAGCTTTGGGCAGATATCACTAGCATTAGGGAGCTCACTACCTGCTCCTCTTCAGGGCAGCCAGGTCCATTCACAGGTCGCCAGCTCTGGCAAGAAACTAGTCTCCTGCAGGTCCTTCCCACTGGTCCTCTTCCTGCTTCCTGCATTCACAGAAAGCACCTTGCCTACTCCTCTGCCCTGTCAACCCATGAGCAGATTGTGAGGAATCACCAATGCCACACCTGTGCCCTGCTTGCAAGTGTCACTGCAGGCTGCCTTGTGCCAGGGCCAGTCCACCCCAGAGCAGATGCTGAGATCTTTGTGGGTAATGTAGTGGGCTGAATTTGTACCCAATACAGAAATGTTGTTTTAATCACTCCTAATCCCATCACTCAAGCAAATCAACTGCTTTTGTGGCAAAATCATGGTGGATCCTGGTCACATGATCATCTCCTCCAATCTATTGCACAGAGGTACCAGGGTAGAAAAAAAGGGAAAAGAGGAACATAAGCTAGGCCTGGGAACTGCTGAACAAAAATGGGGAGTGGAGCAGGGTGGTGAAAGTAAGGGAGAAGCGGGCACTTTGGAGTTCTGGTGGTGGAGGAGGGTGGATGTGGTGGAAGTCTCTGGCTAGACCTTGTAACCCTGGATTCTGGCCCTCCCTCTGACACTGACCTGTGAAATCCTAGCATTCCTGAGTATATCAAGAGCGCAGACGATACTTAAAGGATGGGGTGCTCTTAGGGTAGGTAGCAGAGGGACACCTGACTAGAGAGCTCTGAGCTCCTATTCCTTTATTTATTTATTTATTTTTGAGGTGGAATCTCACTGTGTCGCCCAGGCTGGAGTGCAGTGGTGCGATCTCGGCTCACTGCAACCTCAGCCTCCTGGGTTCAAGCAATTCTCCTGCCTCAGCCTCTGGAGTAGCTAGAACTACAGGAGTGCACCCCCCACGCCCGGCTAATTTTTGTATTTTCCATAGAGACAGGATTTCACCATGTTGGCCAGGCTGGTCTCGAACCCCTGACCTCAAGTGATCTGCCTGCCTTGGCCTTCCAAAGTGCTGAGATTACAGGTGTGAACCACCACACCCGGCCTCCCATTCACTTTTTAACTGGAGTCGTTCCACTTGTGTCTGATTACACTTTGGACCTACATAAGATTGATTTTCAAAGGATGCCACAGCTGAAACTGTGTAAAAGCTACCAGCTAGATAGTCTGAGCACTGCATAATTTAAATAGATTCCTGCTCTCCAGAAGCTACTGTAAGAGCTGAGAGGGCTAGAGGGGGACAGTTCCTGCAGGAGGAGGAGACTTCTCAAGGGGTGCAGGTCAGGGGGAGGGAGAGGGCAGCAAAGAAGAACTGTGTGTCCACAGCAGGCTGCTGACAGCCCTGCTCAGTGGCTGGGAGGGTGCCAGAGCTCTGGGAAGATGAACCTGGCCTCAGCCCAAGGAGGATGGGGTTGTGATGCCCTGGAATTCTTCTTTGATTATTTTAAGATGTGCTTTGGTGACAACCATGTTGCTGAAAACCAGAAATGACCAGCAGAGAGGGCACTGAGCCCAGGTACGTAGGGCCTGGGGGCCCCTCTTGGCTTCCCCAAGGCTGCTCCACAGCAGCCCTGAGAGTTTAGTCTAAAGGGCTCTCTGGACTCCACGTTGTTGTGAAATTGTATACTGTGGTTTTTGCCATTGTTGTCAACAATTTCAGAAGGCCCAGAACAGAAAAAATTTTAAATGAAATGTCTTCTGAATCTATGCAGAAATATGCTGAGCAGTTATGGGTCGGGAATCCGTTCTTCTCTTGGCTTTCTTTGAAATCTGTAACATTTACTTGTGCCTGCTCTATCTGAAAGCAGCGCTTTGACAGGCTGTTTGGGTGACTGTCTCTCTGATGGTTCAACTATCTGAGGTTCCGTACTACCTACCCCAAGCTTCTTACACTATTAGCAGCACTTTGGGCAAACTTCTAGGCAGTTTGATTGTGTAACCTGACTGGCTGAGGGACCTATGAATGTGTGTGTTTGTAGCAAAAGGCATTTGCCTGCAATTTTTATTTTCTTTCTCTTTCCAGACACCTTGCCACATATTTACATTTTTTATTATGGTCAACAGGCAGGAACATGGTGTGGAATTGAATCTCATTCTGTCATCTGCAAGGATGTGTGGCCTTGGATCTTAGACAAGCTACTAATTTCTTTGGAGACACTGTTTCCTCGCTGGTGAAGGGGAATTACTAATGGTGCTTTCTTTACAGTATTATGAGGGTTGAATTGAATAATACATGTAAAGCTTTCAGAACAGTGTCAGGACTGTAGTGAGGTCCCATGCTTGAAACAGCAGCAGTAATGACTGTAAGGTATATTGTTGAGTTGAAATGAGGAAACTGAGGCTAGCATAAGAAAATGAAAATTTGATTTATTTAGCTCTTGGGCGAGGTTTTATGGTTCAGGTAAGGGCCAGAGAAGTTGCACTTAACTTTTTAGGGCAAGGGGTTTTATAAGGAGTGAAGGTATTTGATTGGATATAGGGGAGACAAAGCATAAGGCACTGATATTGGGACCTAGGAAGGAGAGTGAAGGCAGTTATTATTGGTAGGTAGGCAGGATTTTTGGTGAGTGGGCCGTTTTGGGGAAGAATGACCTAAATGGGACAAAGAGTTATTGGGCAGGGTTTGGTGTGGCTTTTTGAAATTTTTGGGCGGGGTTTTTTAGCGGGGGCTAGGTGTTGGGTGCAGAGTGGTGACGTAATTTCCTATTGCTGGGAAGGATGGGCGTGTTTAGGTTTCTGGCGAGGCAACAGGCCTTACAATGACCCCATCATTGTCTGGACAGTCAGGGGATCTTACAGGGTGCTCTGGAATGCCAGCCTTGTCCTCCCTGTCCCTGGTGTCTGGCCAGGTTGACCTCAGCTCAGCCGTGATGGGCACAGGCTTTTCACCTCATTTAGCTTTTCCCAGGCAGAGTCCATAGGCCATTAAGAGGGACTGAAGATCTCTGCTCTGGCTGCTCATGAGGGGGTCACCCCCCAGATAGGGCCAAACCACATGGCTTGATCTTCCTGCATGACTGCTTTGCTCACTAGAGAGTCCCTGCCCTTCTTTGGAGAGGCCTGTGTGGCAGGTATCTTCTTATTGAGGAAAGAACTAGCCCTTGTGGGTGGCTACCTAAGGGCTCAAGGCTTCCTGACGCATGAGGCTTCTAGCAAGCTCAATTCCATGGTCTGGTGCCCCAGACTCTGTATTTGCTCTTAAGTCTCTTAACTTTCCCAATGCACTGATAACCTTGATGACAAAGCTCAACGATGGGTTTTTGTTGACTAATGAATTCACTATTCTTTCAGCTACTAGAAATTTGTAAAAATCCCCATTCAGTGGGAGCTGAAGCCATTCGGAATGGTATCAAGTGGGAGAGAGTCTTCTCTCTCTCTCTCTCTCTCTCTCCCCTCTCTCTCTCTCTCTCTCACACACACACACACACACACACACACACACAGAATGTGAAAATGTGGAGGGGGCAGCTCTAGGGATGTCTGAGGTACATGCATTCCCCCTGCAATATTTTTTATTTAAATAGGGCACAAACCATAGTGTGACAACTGGAGTCCTCTTTTTCCCACTAAAAAAAAAAAAGACACAAACCACACTGTAAAACCATAACAGAAATGTTGCTTTAATCACTCCTAATCCCATCACTCAAGCAAATCAACTGTTTTTAATCTTCTCTTCCAGAGCCTGACTAAGCAGACATGTTTCTAAACAACTATAATCATAACACAGTTTTGCATTCTGTTTCTCCCTTATATCTTAACCCTTGCCCTGCAGTCTTCATAGGCATCATTTTTAATGGCTCACTCAATTCCATCAAGTGGGGCTTCTGGAATTTACTTACCATCCCCCCTAGATGACTATTACATAATTTCCTGAAAGAGCCCAAATTAGCTGGGAAGCAAACATCTAGGTGATTTCTATAATTTCTCAATGTTGTTGAGCTCTAGAAATACCTGGCCTTAGAAAGCTTCTTGGAAAAGATACATTGCTGATCCAAGACTGGAGCTCTTCTCTACTTATTTAAATAAATGTCCTTTTTTTTCCTAAGGAGGCTCAAGTCCGGATCCCTTGCACACACAGTTTTGTCTTTTCAACAGCACAACCAGAGATCATTGCTTTCAATGATGTTTTTCAATGGGAATTCAATCTGTGCTCCGTCTTGTCACCACCATCGCCAGCATCATCATGATCATCTTTCTAAGAGCTGCCGTTTATTGAGCATTTTCCCTGTGCCAGGCACTCTAAATATTATTTTTGCATCCTTATTTTGTTTAATCCCATTAGTTGTCACTGTTATCGTCCTCAGTTACAGATGAGGAAACTGAGGCTCGAGATGGTGAAGTGGCTTGTCCAAAGTCTAATGGCTCTTAAATGTCAGAGGCTGCCTGCCTCCTTCCATCCCACAACCCCTTGGAGCTTCCTTATGTATGAGTGAACCCCTGTGCCACCCAGCTCCTTGAACAAGGGCCTTTCTGCAGGGTGGAGTTTGGTCTAAATCTCTCAAGATGGGCTGCTGGACCCAAGGTGCCTTCCTCACAGTGCATCTCTCTTTGGGTAGAAAAGCCAGCCTTCCTCCACCCTACAGGAACCCTGGACAGGACAGTGTGTGCCTGGTTGACATGGGAACTGAGAGGCCTGTGTCTGGCAGAAGTTGGGGCCCAGAGACAGGAAAAACCTTGCCTAAGGTCATAGGGTGAGTCATTGGCCCAGACAGGCTCTCACCTTGGTCTCCTGAACTATGACCAGGGTTCTGTCCTCCTCATTGGGAGATGATTTCAATGGATCGTATCTGAAATTGGAGAGGCTTTAGAGCTGGCCAACAGCTCTGCCCTTGGAACAGGCTGCTGCAGTCACATAACCAGAGAGCTCAGGGCAGACACTGGAAAGAAGGCAGTGACTGGTGCCCAGTGTGGTGAACAGAGGTGAAGAAACAGTACAGAGTTGAGTGTGTGAGGCACACAGCCCAGGGCCCAGCCCAGCTTTGGCTACTGGCCTGCCTGGTCAGGCTTATCACAGGAGCTCCTGCCAAAGGGATTTCCTAAAAGGAAAAGGCATTTTGCTCTTTTGAGTCTTCCATAAGCGGTAAAAATCCTGGGAGGGACCTTCAAGATGACCATACCTTTCCTGGGCAAGAACAGAGACTGCTACAGGAACAGAGACAGCTTCTGCTACTCATTCTTTCAACAGGTACTTATTGAAGCTTTCTGTGTCAGGTAATGGGGTTAACTGAAGGAATAAGACAGACAAGCTTTCTAGCTTTGTGAAACGTCTATCTCAACAGGGATAATAAACTAGTCAACAAGCAAGATACTTCCTGAAGACAAGTGATGGGAAGGAGACAATCTGGGAGGTGTGGCAGACTGTGGCTGGAGTGGGGAGTGGTCAGGTGTTAGGAACAGATGCTCGGTGCCACAAGAAAAATCAGCACTGAGACAAAGAGCTCTCAGCAAGGTAATTTTACTTTCTGCAGAAAGGGTGCTCCTGTTAGCTATCTTGCTATGAGAGTGCAACGAACAAAGGAAAACATATTTATCCTTTATGCATTTGGGGGTGGTCTTTACTACTGTGTCTGATCTCTGTTGGCTGGAGCCAGAGCTCACAGTCTAAACTAAAACTTGACTGGCTAACAACTTAAAACTTCTCTAAACAAGTAAAAGCAATGGAGAACAGAAGAAAAGAGGAAGTCTAAATAAGGAAGGGACAGGAAGTTGCTTGCAAAAGGACTTAGAAAAGTAATAACATAAATATCTTGGTTAAAGCACAAGGACATAGAATGTACTTATTCCTTTATATCTGAAGTTACATAGGATAGGGCTTAACAAAGAGTCACTAGCAAAAAGCAAGAGGGATTTGAAGAAAGTTAGTCTTTAAAAGAGACTATTATTTCTAACGTTTATTATTATTATTCTTTAACCAGAAAGGAAACTTTGACGTGGAATTTTTCTACTTCCTACAACAGGGATGGCTCTTCCGAGGAACTGCAGATCTGTGGCAGAGCACACAGGCAGGCAAAACAGCACATGCAAAGTTCCCGAGGTGGGAAACAGCTCTGTGAGTTTCAGGGACAGAAAGGAGGATGAAGGGACAGATTTTATTCTAGGTTCAGCATTAGCACCTTTTAGAGTAAGAGGATTCCTAACCTGCATCACTCAAATAGCCTCCTTCTCCTTCCTCAAGTTACGTGTTTAGGCTGTATTCCTCTTTTGCCTCTACAGTCATTACTGTTTCCCCTCGTGGGCTCCTGTGTTGGCATACAGCAGTGGGAGGTGTTAGCTGTAGCTCTAGGGAAAGCAGTAGCTATTCTAAATGCCACGATCCCTCCAAACTTTCAGACCTCTCCATCTGATGGCGTGTTTACATCTCAGATAGCTGTGTCCTCATCAGAGGCAGTTAACAGATCAAAATAGCATTTCCTGGACCTTGCAAAGTGACAAATCATGTTATGTTTACCTTTTGGATACTTGGAGGAATGCTAGGGTTTGTAAAAAATCCTTCTGTGGTTATTTAATTGGAGGAAGCTACTCTTGCTAAAGGCTCTTAGCTAAACACGCCATTAGTGCCAGGAGGGACAGCCTGACAAGCCGTGCCTACTCACTGGCTGGTTGCTGATGGACACTGGTTGACTCGAAGATCTCCCTGTGAAGAGACAGTGTGACTGTTGTGGTACTGATCCAGGTGTGCACTGCACTGAAGACTGTAGCCGGAGTCTGGCCCTGCCAGGCCAGCAGCGCCTGACTGCACACTGCCCAGCCTCTGGGTGCTGGCTCTAAGAGAGCCCCTGCATGAAGTTCAGGCTCCCCTCTTGCCATCCCCATGCCTTGATGGCTACTGACAAAGTAAGGGAGGGAGTGCCCTCAAGGGCTCAGAGAGGACTGATGAGCTATTTGGGGACTGCCTGCCAACACCACCCCGTGGCCCTGACTTGCTTACCCAGGTGCTACCTGAAGTAAACAATTCATGATGACTCCCTCACCCTATCTGGGTCCTCTGTGGAATTGGAGGCCTCTGATGAAGCCCCAGACGTGTAGCAGCAGGGCCATGTCTGCCAGTTTTCTGGGGACAGTCTCATGCTGTATCCTTTTTATTTTAATTAAGCTTTTGAGGTCATCGTAGGTTCACATGCAGTTATAATGCTCTGGAGCTCCATCCAGGTTGTTGAACGTGTCAATGGTGTGTTCCTTTTTTTGCTCAGTAGTACTCCATGGTGCGCATGTACCACAGTCTGTTTAGCCTTTCACCCACTGAAGGACGTCTGGGTTACCGCCAGTTTTTCGCTACTATGAATAAAGTTGCTATAAATATTGATGTACAGATTTTAGTGTGAATGTCTTCATTTCTCTAGAATAAATGCCCAGAAGTACAATTGTTGGGTTCTCCGGTAGTTGCATGTTTGGTTTTTTTGAGAAACTGTTTTCTAGCGTAATTGTACTATTTTATATTTTCACCAGCAACGTATGAGTGATCCAGTTTCTATAGATCCTCGCCAGCATTTACTGTCACTATTTTTAATTTTAGCCTTTCTGACAGGAGTGTAGTGCTCATCTCTTTGTAATTTTAATTTGCATTTCCCCCAATGGCTAAAGATGTTGTACATCTTTTCATGTGTGCATTGGTTGTCTGTATATCCTCTTTGGAGAGATGGCTCTTCTTGTCTTTTGTGTAGTTTTTGATTGGACTGGTTTTTTTTTTTACTATTACATACACATATATAGCCTATATAGCTTATATATGTGTAATAGGCTATATATAAGCTTATATAGGCTATATATAAGCTATATATATGTGTGTGTAATAGCAAAAAAAAGATACATATATGTGTGTGTGACAATAAAAAAACCTAACACTCCAATTAAAATACATGTGCATACACATACACACACACACAGTCTAAATTCTAGTCTTTTGTCAGATATGCGGTTTGCAGATATTTTCTCGTGCTCTATAAGCTTGCTTTTTAATACTCCTAGCAGGGTCTTTTTCAGAGCAAAAGATTTTAATTTCGATAAAGTCAAGTTTATCAGTTTTTCCTTTTATGGATCTTGCTTTTGAGGTCAAGTTGAAAAACTCTGTCTAGCCTAGTTCCTAAAGGTTTTCTCCTATTTTTTTTCTAAAAGTTTTATAGTGTTTCATTTTACATTTAGGTTCATGAGCCATTTTTAGTTAATTTACATATAAAGAGTGAGATTTGGGTCAAAGGTTTTTTATTCACATATTTTCAATTGTTCCAACATCATTTATTGAAAAGACTGACTATCTTCTCTCTATGGATCTGTGTTTGCACTTTTGGAAAAAGTCAGTTGTACATATTTGTGTGAGTCCCATTTTGGGGTTCCCGCTTCTATTTCACTGATCTATGTGTGTGTCTCTCTGCCAATACCAGTCTTGATTGCTGTAGCTATAAAAGTAAGTCTTGAAATGAGGGAGAGTGATTTTTCCCATTTTATTTTAGCAATTCCAGTTTCTTGTTTTTTTGCTTTTCCAAATTTTAGAATAATCTTGCCTATATCTACAAAATAATTTGCTGGGATTTTGATAGGAATTTTGTGTTCTGTGTTTTAAAAGAATGTGACTTTCTATAGCTAGTATGTATTTTGTATTTTTAATAGGTTGAACATTTAAAAATAGCACAAATGAACGAAACACATCTGTAAGTCTATCACAATGTATACAACCTGTATAGACTGTTTTAGAATCATCTTTCACCTAACGTATAAGTGAATATGATGACTCTTTCCGTGGCGATAAACACATTTCTGTGTTGTAATTTTAAACTGTTTCATGCTATTCTCTTGTGTGGATACAGCATCAGTTATGACTAATCCCTCATTGTTGCATACTTAACAGTGTCTCCTTTCAAAATTTCTTGTGTATTTACTTTTTCCTGTTATAGACAAACTGTGATAAATATCTTAAAACCATGTCTCTGAAAACATACTCAATTATTTCCTTAAGAAAAACTTATTTGAGTGAAATTGCTGGTGGCTTCTTGATTCCTCTGTTTTTCTGATGTCACATGAAGATCCAGTTCCTTGAACTGAAACTAGCATTTGGTTATCAGCTCAGGCCACTTTCTATCTCTGACTTGCCTGTTACCTCGGTTTCATCCTCTTGGAATTTTCCCTGAACACACACACACACACACACACACACACACACACACACACACACACACCCCAAGGCTTGGAAAGAGGAGTTTAGAGGAGTTAAAGCAGATGAGAGCTCTGCATTCTCTACAACTCTCTGTTCTTAACATCTTCTTTGAGGCTCTTTCTGTAGTTAAGAGCTCTGTGTCCTATTGCTAACCCCAGATGCAAAACAGGTGGGAAATGGGTCCTGTGCTTTACTCTTTTTAGAAGATTTCCCCACACCCCTTCCATGTGCCCGGTGATTCTCTGGGGCTGCCCTTCCTTTCTGGAAGGAGGTACATGGGGCCCTACTGCAGAACTTCCACTCCCATTGTCACTGAGGCCCTCTCACCACCCTGAATAGCACGTGACTCTTTTAAGAAAATTCTTTAAGGGCTTCAAAGAGTAATAGGATAGTTTTCTGGGATGCTTGTTAAAATTCTTGAATATGTTTAAGGGATTTACATTTTCAAAGAGAAAATGTTTTGTTTGATGTTGAGAAAAGATTTTTTTTCTTTTTTTCCATCCCTGGGAATTTAAATAATTTGCTTGACTTTCTAGTGGAAAGACCGCAGTGTTCTTACATTCTGAATGTGGCATTTGTTAGATTTATCCATGATTGATTGCAGGGAAAATGTGTGTAAATGATTTTGCAATACATTTTTAAACCAAGGATCATCTGTAAGTTGTCAGCCTAGAAAAGTGCCATCTTGCTTGCATAGGGAAATTTTATTTCTTTGAAGGAAACAGTCACCCAAAATGAAAAATATCAGTTTTTTTATTTTTAATTTTTTAAATAATTTATTTATTTTACTTTAGGTGCATACTATATCTGGCATTTCTCCCCATGTTATCCCTTCTCACCCTCCCCTCCCTCCCCCACCCCCCCAGTGTCTCTCCCCCTATCCCTCCACTGTTCCCTGTGTGTGATGCTCCTCTCCCTGAGTCCACATGTTCTCGTTGTTCAACACCTACCTATGAGTGAGAACATACAGTGCTTAGCTTTCTGTTCTTGGGTCAGTTTGCTGAGAATGATGGTTTCCAGATTCATCCAAGTCCCTACAAAGGACACGAACTCATCGTTTTTTATGGCTGCGTAGTATTCCATGGTGTATATGTACCACATTTTCTTTGTCCAGTGTATCATTGATGAGCATTTGGGTTGGTTCCAGGTCTTTGCTATTGTACACAGGGCTGCAATGAACATACATGTGCATGTGTCATTATAGTAGAACGATTTATAGTTCTTTGGGTATATACCCAATAGTGGGATTACTGGGTCAAATGGAATTTCTATGTCTAGATCCTTGAGAAATCGCCACACTGTCTTCCACCATGGTTGAACTAATTTACACTCCCACAACTGTGTAAGAGTGTTTCTATTTCTCCACATCCTCTCCAGCATCTGTCGTCTCCCGATTTTTTAATGATCGCCATTCTAACTGGCGTGAGATGATATCTCAGTGTGGTTTTGATTTGCATTTCTCTAATGACCAGTGGTGATGAGCATTTTTTCATATGTTTGTTGGCCTCATATATGTCCTCTTTTAAAAGTGTCTGTTCATATCCTTTGCCCACTTTTGAATGGGGTTGTTTTTTCTTGTATATCTGTTTTCGTTCTTTGTAGATTCTGGATATTAGCCCTTTGTCAGAAGGGTAGATTGCAAAAATTTTTTTGCCAGTCTGTGTCTTTTGATTGGGGCATTTAGGCCGTTTACATTCAATGTTAATATTGTTATGTGTGAATTTGATCCTGCCATTTTGTTACTGGCTGGTTTTCTTTCTCATTAGTTGACTCATTTTCTTCATTGCATTTTTGGTCTTTGCCAACTGGTTTACTTTTGCAGTGACTGGTACTTGTTCCTTTCCATGCTTAGTGTTTCTTTCAGGAGCTCTTGTAGGGCAGGTCTGGTGGTGACAAAATCTCTCAATAATTGCTTGTCCTTAAAGGATTTTATTTCTCCTTCACTTATGAAGCTTAGTTTGGCTGGATATGAGATTCTGGGTTGAAAGTTCTTTTCTTTAAGGCTGTTGAATATTGGCCCCCACTCTCTTCTGGCTTATAGAGTTTCTGCCGAGAGATCTGCTGTGAGTCTGATTGGCTTCCCTCTGTGGGTGACCTGACCTTTCTCTCTGGCTGCCCTTAGCACTTTTTCCTTCATTTTGACCCTGGTGAATCTGACAATTATGTGCCTTGGGGTTGCGCTTCTTGAGGAATATCTTTGTGGAGTTCTCTGTATTTCTTGAATTTGAAATTTGGACTACCTTGCTAGGCTTGGGAAGTTCTCCTGGATAATATCCTGGAGTGTTTTTTACAGCTTGTATTCATTCTCCCCGTCATATTCAGGTATACCGATCAAGCGTAGATTAGGTTTTTTCACATAATCCCATATTTCTTGGAGGTTTTGTTCGTTTCTTTTCACTCTTTTTTCTCTTGTATTGCCTTCTCTTTTTACTTCATTGAGTTGATCTTCAATCTCTGATATCCTTTCTTCTGCTTGATCAATTCAGCTATTAAAACTTGTGTTTGCTTCATGTAGTTCTTGTGCTGTGTTCTTCAACTCCATCAAGTCATTTATGTTCTTCTTTAAGATGGTTATTCTAGTTAGCATTTCGTCTAACCTTTCTTCAAGGTTTTTGGTTTCTCTGCATTGAGTTAGAATGTGTTCCTTTAGCTCTGAGAAGTTTGTTATTATCCACCTTCTGAATCCTGTTTCCGTCAATTCTTCGCACTCCTTCTCGGTCAAGTTATGATCCTGTGTTGTTGAGGAGTTGTGATGCCTTGAAAGAGAAGAGGTGTTCTGGTCTTTGGTGGTTTCACCTTTTTTGCGCTGGTTTTTTCCCATCTTTGTGGATTTACCTGACTGTGGTGTCAGAGAGCTGCTTGACGAGGTTGCTTGTCTGCCTGTGGGGGGCGCTACTGGGTTTCTAGGGACTCCTTCAGGTTACTAGGGAAGCTTCCTGTGTCTTTTTTGTTTATGCTGGGAGATTAGGCCCGCCTCTTCTGCTGACATGTAGGTGCTGCTGAGTTGTTGAGAACGCTGTCCCGTTGCTAAATAGGCTTCCTGTGTTTTTTGTTAAAACATGTAGCCCCAGTCCCACCCCTCTAGTGGTGGGTTTGTACCCTTCCTCCACTGGGCTGGGATCATTCAAGGTTCCTTTCAGACTGTGGCACTGGCTATGCAACCCACTAGAGTCAGAGCTTCAGCCCTCTGGAGTTTGTGGGGGAGGGTAGGGACCCGCCCAGCCTCACCTGGCAGTCTCCCCCTTTCAGCTTTCTCTCTCTCTGGTCATGGGGTAGGGGCTGCCCAGCTGCTCCCGCTTACAGCTCCCTCTCTCTCCGGGCAGGGGGAGGGGGTGATAGCTTAGTCTGCAGACTCTTATTCAACTCCGCACTTGTAATTCCCGGCGCTTGACTGGCAAAGATCCCCTGTTCTGTGTATTGCTGAGGCTTTGGGGAAAGCGCTGTATCTGGACTGGAGCTCCAGAGGTGGAGCCTCTGACTCGACGGACGGTCAGATGCACTTTCTGGGTGAAGCAGCACCCCTCCCCGCCTCGGTCTGCCCTGAGTGGGCTTTGCTCACCCTCGGACCAGACCTGCTGAAACACACCTGTTTCCTCGGTTGGAGCTAGGAGATCTCTGGGTTTCTGCGTCTCTTCGCTGGGTGTTGTGCACTGGAGTTGTGTCTAATCCGCCATCTTGGATTCTTTCTCCGAAAAATATCAGTTTTTAATGATCATTAATGATGACCCCATGGATACCTTCCAGAAGAAATGAAATCAGTCTACCCCCTTGTGAATAGCTCTGAAAGTACCTCATTTTCCCCCACTAAAACTTACATGTGAGAGTTCTGAAGGAACCACGGGCTATATGGGTTTTCCTTCTCATCTAAAAGTAATAGGAAGTACATTTTATATCTAATTGGCTTTATGACTGGTATTTTTAAGTAAGACTATAAAAATAAATAAAAGGGGTGATGTTATAAGTCATTATATATAATATATATTATTTAGTGTTTCCTGTCTCATGTGCCCAGAGCAATGGGCAATTTCATCAGGTAAGTCACTCTTCATGTCCCTGCCCAGAGCTCATAAACAGAGAGGTCTAAGGTGTATAAGGACATTATAGGCAAGAAGCTTTGGGGCTTAGACAGAAGAGGTGATAAATAAAAATCACCATCATTTTGGGGGAGATTACTAGAGTCCAAGTGCTATTCTTATTCTTTATGACTATTCCCTAAGTTAATTTCCATAACAAACCTATGCTGCTATCGTTCCCATTTGATATGGTTTGGCTGTGTCCCCACCCAAATCTCATCTTGAATTCCTACGTGTTGTGGGAGGGACTTGGTGGAAGGTCGTTGAACCATCCTGCAAGTAATTCCCATGCTGTTCACATGATAGTGAGTAAGTCTCACAAGATCTGAGGGTTTTAAAAAGTGGCATTTCCCTGCACAAGCTCTCTAATTCTTTGCCTGCTGCCATCCACTTAAGATGTGACTTGCTCCTCCTTGCCTTTTGCCATGATTGTGAGGCTTCCCCAGCCATGCAGAATTGTTTCATCCTCTTGGAATCTCCCCTGAACACACACACACACACACACACACACACACACACACACCAAGGCTTGGATAATTGGTCCAATTAAACTTCTTTATAAATTGCTCAGTCTCGGGTATGTCTTAATCAGCACCATAAAAAGGAACAAATACAGGTTTTGGTACTAGTAGAGTGGGGTGCTGCTGAAAAGATACCTAAAAATGTGGAAGCAACTTTGGAACTGGATAACAGGCAGAGATTGGAACAGTTTGGAGGGCTCAGAAGAAGACAGGAAAATGTGGGAAAGTTTGAAACTTCCTAGGCAGTTGTTGAGTGGCGTTAACCAAAATGCTGATAGTGATATGGACAATGAAATCCAGACTGAGGTGGTCTCCGATGCAGATGGGGAACTTGTTGGGTATTGACGCAAAAGTGACATGTGCCTAGAAGGTGAGTATCATTATCTCTGGTTTACAGAGGAGGAAACTGAGATTCAGAAGGGACCAGTTCAGTAAGTGGGGAACAGAGCTGGGACATAAATTGAAGTCTTCCGGCCCTAACCAGGGCTCTTTCCAGTACGCCACGGGGCCTGTTGTGGAGGACCACAGTGGAACCTCTAGCTGAACCCTGACTAAGCCCTGTTTTCCTTTGATCCTAAAGGTGAATGATGTTTTAGGGTAAACTTTCAAAACAGAAACTTAAAGTAAGATGGAAACCTGGAAAAGCTCTTCGCTTGTGACTCAGGTGCAGCTTTGGGCTACCCCTTCCACTCCCCAAGCCTTCGCCTCTGATACAGGAGGTCTGAGATGGCCTTTGGGGAACCTTCTGAGAACAGGGCTGGTATTCATTTTGAAAGCTGCAATTACTCGGATCCAAAGTGCTACACCTCTGGGTCACTTTTTAACTTGCCCGAATTAGTTTCTTGCCTCCTTCTTCAATCCTCTCAACAAATCCAGCCTCCTACTTCCTCAGCACCCAGCGCTGTCTCAAATGCATGCACAGGAAAACGCCATCCGCAGACCAGAGCTGGCCTCAGGCGCCCTCTACAGGGCCATCCGAGAAGCACAGCAGAGCGACCTCATCGGAAAACCTGATTTGCTCTTTCCGGACCTTGATACTTGGGATTGATGTGTCAGTGATCCACGGGGAAATGACACCATCACTATGACTGTGATGGAGACTTTCCTTGATACTCTCAGGTTTCTAGCTACTCTGTCTCCATGCCCTTCCTTCAGGAAACAATTTAATCAGTTCCCTTTAGAGGAATCTTGAGCGAAATGATATAAGGATGTGAGAAGCAGATCAAGTACACTCACTTCCATGGCAGGCCCGAGAGGCTGTTGACAAGCTCCTGCTACCCAGATGGCCAGGGTGGCCCTGTGTCCTCTCTGTTCAGACTTCCTGGGGGATCCTATTACTACCCCCAAATCTGTCCAATTAATTCTGCTTGGATTAGGCCAGAGAAGCAAAGCTGAGAGCAATACGCCTGCATTTCTCCACACCAGGACCTCTGGGCCCGTGTTTGCAGCTGATGGGAAGGGGTGGCATTTACTGCAGAAGGTGGAGGGGATAGGGACGCTGCAGGGCTATCAGGACCCAAAGCTTCTCCTTTACCCGGCACCCCAAACTGCCCCCTGATGAAGACAGTAGGGGAAGAGGGCTTTAGTCCCAACGTTTAGTCCTTGCACAAGTTGTTTCTGCTCTCTAAGCCTCGGCTGTCTGGGCTTCTGATCTGCAAGATGAGCGCTCTGGGGTCATCAAGGCCCCTTCCAGCTCTGCAGTCCCAACCCCCACAGGAGGGCCTTGCACACTCAGTCCTGAAACACCCAGTGCTGTGACCTTGTAATGTTTGCCTTTCAGATCACAAAGATCATAAATGTTTAATTTATTGTGGCTGGGTGTGGTGGTTCATGTCTGTAATCCCAGCACATTGGGAGGCTGAGATGAGTGGATCACTTGAGGTCAAGCATTCGAGACCAGCCTGGCCAACATGGTGAAACTCCGTCTCTACTAAAAATACAAAAATTAGCTGGGCGTCATGGCATGCACCTGTAGTCCCAGCTACTTGGGAGGCTGAGGCAGAAGAATCACTTGAACCCCAGAGGTGGAGGTTGCAGTGAGCTGAGATCACACCACTGCACTCCAGCCTGGGCAACAGAATGACACTCCATCCCAAGCCCCCAAATGTTTAATTTATGGAAGTTGGTGACTTGTTATTCATTGTTTTTGAGGTAAGGTCTCAGTCTGTTGCCCAGGCTGGAGTGCAGTGACACAATCACGGCTCACTGCAGCCTTGACTTCCCAGGCTCAAGTGATCCTCATACCTCAGTCTCCCAAGTAGCTGGGACTACAGGTGCTCACCACCGCGCCTGGCTAACTTTTTTTGTTTTTTCATTTTTTGTAGAGACAGGCATCTCAATTTATAGCCCAGGCAGGGGGTCAGTGACTTTTGTGGTGCATGATGGTGTGTGACTCTTTGCTGTCTCATGGCTTAGGCTTATGATACTGAGGCGCCTTCTGCCTTCAGCACAACTTACTCCCTGGCCAGCCTATGATTCGTCAGGGGTGTTTTCTAATTCTGCTGTCTCTCTTGATCCAAGGTGCTTTGTCAGTGAGATGACAGATACCTGCCTGCCTCAAGCACTAACATGGAATGGCCTTGCATAGAGTTAGAGCCAAGCTTCCACCAGATGGCAGGCAGAAGAGGGTCAGGGCGCATCCCACCATCCTGCTGGATTTAGGGCAGGGAGGAAGCTGTGCTGCTTGACTTTAATCAGGACATATTCAGCATTTTCCATGTGTTGACACTTTGCAGATAGTGATGTCACTGTCATGACTAGATCTGCCTGGGGAAAACACACTTTCTTAAATGCTGACTTCTTTTTATTTTTTTAAACCACCACTGCATAAAGAAATACAGCTGATGTAGCCATATTTCCACACTGAATAGTGTGCTTGCCTTCTGTATATTGCAAAGTCTAGACAGGCATGCAGCAAAGACTTCAGAATGTAATTACATGAAAGTGAATGATCTAAACAATTGTCTACTCACACGTGGTTACTTGCAACTGGTCAGATGAAAGCTCATCTCCAGTGAGCTGTTTAAGAATATTCCTGACAGCTTTAAAAAGCAACGATTATTCTAAACAATATAGACAATCTGAGAAGCGGATTTCTTGGCCATCCCTCTAGGCCAATACAAATTTGACGCTCAAATGGCAAGAGATTGCTGACTAACAGAACAATGAATCGAATCAACAAGTGTGTGTATGTGTGTGTGTGTGTGTGTGTGTGTGTGTGTGTGTACATTTTTTTTAAAGATGGAGCTTGAGTCTGTCACCCAGGCTGAAGTGCAGTGGGGTGATCTTGGCTCACTGCAACCTCCGCCTCTTGGGTTCAAGTGATTCTCGTGCCTCAGTCTCCTAAGTAGTTAAGACTACAGACATGGACAAACCACGCCCAGCTAATTTTTGAATTTTTTAGTGGAGATGGGGCTTCACCATGTTGGCCAGGCTGGTCTCGAACTCCTGACCTCAAGTGATCCACCTGCCTCACCTCCCAAAGTGCTAGGATTATAGGCGTCAGCCACCATGCCTGGTCTAACAAGTATATTTTGAATCTGCTCAGTACTGTACTTTGGGTAAGCTACAAACTCATCTGTAAGGCAGATATAATCATCATCCCTTCATATCTGGTTAGTGAAATAAAGTAATAAAAATGGTGGCCATCACAGACATTTACTGAGCATTTACTATTTGTCAGGCCCCATACTAAGTGCTTTACATGTGTCATTTCACTCAGTCCTCGGAGTCCCATTTTATAGATGGGAAAATGGAGGCAGAGTAAGCCTGGTAACTTGCTCAAGGTCACAGCAGTGGTGTGGATGGAGCCGGGACCTGAGTTTGGACTGTCTGACTCCAGAGTGTGTGTTCTTAGCTACCCACAATCCCTTTTATTAAAGTTGAGATCCAGAGAGCAGCACTGGGTAATTTGAATTTTTGTGCTCGTCTGAATACTTGGGTGGAAATGAATAAACTCATGTAAGGGCCAGGAAACATCTTCTACAAGGGCCAATAGAAAATACATTATTAGGTTTTACGGGCAAAATCAAGATCATATGTAGGTACTTATATACTAATTTAAAAATAGCAATTTTAGGTCAGGTGCAGTGGCTCATGCCTGTAATCTCAGCACTTCGGGAAGATAAGGCAGGGAGATGCCATGAGTTCAGAAGTTCAAGACTAGCCTGGGGAACATGACAAAACCCCATCTCTACAAAAAACACAAAAATTAGGCTGGCATGGTGGCAAGCACCGTAGTCCCAACTACTTGGGAGGCTGAGGTGGGAGGATAGCTCGATGAGCCCGGGAGGTAGAGGTTGCAGTGAGCCCTGATTATAGTACTGCACTTCAGCCTGGGCGACAGAGTGAGATCGTGTCTCAAACTAACAAAAAACAGTTCAAAAATGTGAATACCATTCTTAGTTCACAGGCCATAAAGACAGGAGATGGGCTGAATTTGGCCCATTGACTACAGTTCGCAGGTCCCTGGCTTAGAGAAGAGTAAAAAGGCGTTAATAAAGAAGAAAAGAAGGTGAACTTAATGCAATAAACTGGGCATTTCTTTGTTCTCTGCAGGGATGGAGATTCTAAAGAGGACAATTCAACTTAGTCTAAGGAATCAGTTTTGGTTCTGTTTTTCCTTTGAGACAGTCTCATTCCATTACCCAGGATGGAGTACAGTGGCGCAATCTCAACTCACTGCAACCTCTGCCTCCAGGGCTCAAGCGATTCTTGTGGCTCATCCTTCCAAATAGTTGGGATTACAGGCCTGCACTAGCATGCCCAGCTGATATTTTGTATTTTTAGTAGAGACAGGGTTCTGCCATTTTGGCCAGGCTGATCTCAAACTCCTGGCCTCACGTGATCTGTCCACCTTGGCCTCCCAAAGTGCTGGGATTATAGGCATGAACCAGCGCAGCTGGCCTAGGAATCAGTTATTTAATTGCCATCACGACCCTCAGACAGAATGAGCATCTCTCAGTGGGCCCTGAGGTCTCCACCTGTGTGTTTTCATCCTCTACTAGGTCGTGGGCAAGGTGGGGGCTGAATGTGCTTTTCCCAACACCACCTTTCCCAGACAATACCAAGATTTTGTGTTTTACGCTCTTCATTTTCTCTTTGATTTCCTCCATAGCTGCAAAAAAAGTTCAGGGGATGAGGTCCCTGACCAAACCTCAAATGTCACTCTTCCAGTCAACTAGGAAGAGCTAAGTCCTAGTCCTAGTCCTGGGGCTGTTTAAAAGGATCCTCTGAAGTACTTCTTAGTCAATGGTAGAAATAAGTGCTAGGAAGAAAATAAGGCAATTATCACACTTGAAGATGTCTCATTTATTGGTTTACAAGTTCGTCTCCCCCAACTAGAACATACTCTCCAGAAGGGTAGGGACTGTCTGAAGCTTTCAGTGCTGTGTTCTCAGGTCGAGAAGAGAACTTTGCATACAGTAATGGTCCCCAACTTGGGGACAAAATCCACTAGGAACATTTGGTAATGTCTGGAGACCCTTCCTTCCTTCCTTCCTTCCATCCTTTCTTTCTTTCTTTCTTTCCCTTTCTCTCTCTCTTTCTTTCTTTCTCTCTCCTCTCTTTCTTTTTTTGATACAGAGTCTTGCTTTGTCACCTAGTTTGAAGTGCAGTGGTGTAATCTCAACTCACTGCAACCTCCACCTCCCGGGTTCAAGCGATTCTCCTGCCTCAGCCTCCCGAGTAGCTGGGATTACAGGCAGCTGCCACCACATCTGGCCAATTTTTGTATTTTTAGTAGAGATTGTGTTTCTCTATGTTGGCCAGGCTAGTCTCAAACTCCCAATCTCAAGTGATCCACCCACCTCAGCCTCCCAAAGTGTTGGAATTAAAGGTGTGAGCTACCGTACCCAGCATGGAGACACTTTTCATTGTCACAGGAGAGGTACTGCTAGCATCTGATGGGCAGAGGCCAGGGATTGTGCTAAATGTCCTATAATGCACAGGACAGCACTCTCCCTCCCACACACACACACAACAAAAGCGTTCCTGCCCCAAATGTCAACAGTGCCGAGGTTAAGAAACCCTGAGAGACAGCAGGGATGTACACTAAGTATCTGTCAATGAAACTATCTTATTTCAAATCCTTAAAACAACACACAAGGTATAAAGGAAAATAAAAAGTCTCATGACTGCCCAAACTCAAGTGAAAGTTAAGCCTGGAAACCTCCCAACACTACTGTCCTCCCTCCCCATCAACAGACAGCTGTTACTTCCCAACCTTGTGTCAAAGCATTCTACATTAACTAGACTCCTGCAAAAGGCCAAAGGCCTCATGTATCTCCATCCTGGGATGACTGCCCTCACAAATTGCTCCTAAGGAACTTCTTTGCTGGTTCCTAAACCTCTGAAGATGAATATCCTCCCATAAACCAGGACATGTCAACTGTAACTTTAGGACTGTAACTTCAGTCTAACTCCTTGTCTGTTACTTATGTTAAATGTCACACTGACAAGTCCATTATAAGCTTATCTTCCCTTGTGCCAAAGACAGGATGAGATCAATCCTTCCTCTTCTACCCTAGATATCTGCCTAGTTAATTCTTCCTTTACTCCCTCTTTTGAATGTTTACCTTATCTTCTGTATAGCGTAGTTATACTGGGCACTAATTAAAATCTCGTAAGAATGTAGCTAACTGCCTCAAGGCCTACTGCACTTTTTCCTGCACACTTTTTCCCCCTTTTAACGAAATATGTAAACACGTGTGTTGGTATGGGTTTCTAATATGGAGAAAAATCTATACCGAGACAATGGATCACTCAGCAAGGCTAGTTTACTTCCTGCAGGGAGGGTGCAACTTGCCAGCAGTCTTGCCATGAGGGCACACATGAACAAAGGAGACAGGGACATTTATAACTTTCATAACCCGATGCAATTGCCCTACTGCTGTGTCCAGTTTCCATTGACCAGAATGGGACCGCACATTCTATGCTTGACCCAATTGGCTAAAAACTTGGAAATTTCCTGAATAATGGGGAAAGAAGACAAGGAAGAATACAAGGAAGAAGAGGAAGCTAGTCAGGAGAAGATCAGGAGGGTCTCCAAATAAGGAATGGCATGCACAAGGGTTTAGAGCTTGCCCAGTTCTGTTCAGACATGCCGGAGCAAGTCAAGATAACTGATTTAAGAAGTAGCTGATTTAGAGAATATATATACATGGGTGTATGTTTATGCTAATAGTGGATAGTGGCCATAGAGTGCTTAGGTCATAGTGGGTTTACACCCTATGTGATATTATGCAGAATATCTTCGCTATATTACTGCTGATATCACAGTGGTTTTACCCTGTGTGTATACCTTCTGTGATATTATGCATATCTTCGATACGTTGCTGCTAATATTACACTGGGTGTGTACCCTTTGATATACGCATAATGTCTGATATATCACTGCTAATTTCACAGTGGGTATTAAGCCTGTGTGTACACCCACTGTGATACTTCGATATATTGCTGCTAATATCACAGTGTACACCCTGTGTGTACACCATAAGTGATATTATGCATAATATCTTTGATATATTACTGCTAATATCACAGTGAGTGTACACCCTGTGTGTATACCCTTTGTAATATTCTGCATAGTATCTTTGATATATTATGTCTAATATCAGAGTGGGTGTACATCCTCTGATATTATGCATAATATCTTTTATATATTATGTCTACCATTGCAGTGGGTGTACACCCTGTGATATTATGCATAATACCTTCAATATATTACTTCTAATATCACAGTGGTGTACACCTGTGATATCATGCATAATATCTTCAATATATTACCAGTATTATCACTGTGTGCATCCTGTAATATTATGCATAATATCTTTTATATATTACTGCTAATATTACAGTGTGTGTACACTCTCTGATATGCATACAGTGTGTGTACACTCTCTGATATGCATATTATCTTTAATATATTACTGCTAATATCACAGTTTGTGTATACCCTGTGACATTATGCATAATGTCTTTGATATATTGCTGCCAATATCACAGTGGGTGTATACTCTGTGATACTATTCATAATATATTCCATATTACTACTAGTGTTACAGTGGGTGTACAACCTGTGAAAGTGTGTTAACACTAGATATTACAAATGTCATCAATATTTTATTAACATTATAGCATTTTAACACTAGCTATTATAAATATGAGAGATATTTTATTACTCTCAGTGTTTTTACACTGTTTACACTAGATTTTATAAATATCACACATATTTTATTAGTATCATAGTGTGTTATCAATAGATATAATAGTTATTTTATGTCATAGTGTGTTAACACTTGTGTTAACAATTTTTATTATAAATATAAATATTTTATTAATATCATAGTGTGTAAACACTAGACATTTTTAATACCATAGACATTAATATCAAACTGTGTTGACACTGTGTGTGTACACTAATTATTATAAATATCATGGATATTTCATTATTATTGTAGTGTGTTAACACTAGCTGTTATAAATGTCATGGATATTTTATTAGTGTCATAGTGTGTTAACACTCAGATATCATAAATACGAATATTTTATTAATGTCATAGTGTGTTAACTAGATTTTTAGAAATATCATAGATATTTCATTAATATATTAACACTGTGTTAACACTAGATATTATAAATACAGATATTTTATTAATATCAGTGTGTATTAACTCTAGATATAATAAATATCAGAGATATTTTATTTATATCTGTGTGTTAACACCAGATGTTAGAAATATTGATAGTTTTTAAATATCATAGTGTGTTATCACTAGATATTATAAATATAAATATTTTATTAATATAGTGTGTTATCACTAGATAGAAATACTGTAGATATTATATTAATATAATATAATATAATTAATATAATAGTGTGTTAACAATAGATATTATAAATGTCATATTTTATTAATATCATTGTGTGCTAACACTAGATATTATATAGATATTTTATTAATATCAGTGTATTAACATAGATTTTATAAATATCAGAGATATTTTATTAATATCATAGTGTGTTAATACAGGTGCTAACACTGGTCATTATAATTATCAAGGATATTTTTCTGATATCATAGGGTGTTAACACTAGATATTAGAAACGTATTTTATTAATATCTTTGTGTGTTAACACTAGATATTATAAATATCATAGATATTTTGCTAATAGAACACACTGTTGCATCATGAATATTTTATTAATATTATAGTGTGTTAATATTATAAATATGATTCATTTTTATGCCAGTTTTTTAATGCTAGGTATTATAAGTAGTAATAAATTATTAATATCATAGTGTGCTAACACTGTGTAGAACTAGATATTGTAAATATGAAATTTTATTAATATAGTGTGTTAACACTAAATATTGTAAATATATTGTTTTTTATAATATGTTGTGTCAGCACTACATATTATAATTACAGATATTTTATTAACATCTTAGTGTGTTAACTCTAGATATTATAAATATCATGGGGGTTTTATTAATATCATAGTGTTTTAACACTGTGTGTTAACCCTGGATATTATACATATCATGGGTATTTTATTAATGTCATAGTATGTTAACACTAGGTATTATAAATATGGATATTTCCCTAGTATCTTAGTGTGTTAACACTGAGTATTAACACTAGATGTTATAAGTATCATGTGTGTTTTATTAGTACCATAGTGTGTTCACACTGTGTTAACAATACATATTACAAATATCAAAGATATTTTTTATTTATCATAGCTTGTTAACACTAGATATCATAAATATTGAGATATTTTATTAACACAGAATGTTAACACTAGATGTTATAAATATTGTATTTTTTAATATCAGTGTGTATCACTAGATATTATAAATATTGTAGATATTTTAATAACTGTTTTAACACTGTATGTTAATACTAGATATTATCAATATCATGGATATTTCATTAATATCATACTGGTTAACGCTGTGTGTTAACACTAGATATAATTACAATGAATATTTTCTTAATATAGTGTGTTAACACTAGATATTATAAATATATTTTATTAATATCTTAGTGTGTTAACATTAGGTATAAATATCATATTTTACTAATATCATAGTGTGTTAACACTAGATACTATATCATTGACGTTTGATTAATATCATAGTGTGTTAACACTAGATATTATAGATATTTTATTAATATACTAGTGTGTTAACAGTGTGTTAACACTAGATATTATAAATATCATAGTGTATAAATACTAAATATACATATCAGATGTTTTATTAATATCATCGTGGGTTAACATCAGATATTTTAAATATCATGGATATTGTATTCATATCATAGTGTGTTAACACTGTATATAAATATCATGGATATTTTATTAACTTTTTATTAATATTTTATTAACACTAGATATTATACTTATGTATATTTTCTGAATATCATAGCATGTTATCACTAGCTATTATAAATATATATTTTATTAATATCTTAGTGTGTTAATACTAGATATTTTAAATATTTTGGATATTTCATTAATATCCTAGTGTGTTAACACTAGATATTATAAATATGAATACTTTCTTAATGTCATAGTGTGTTAACACTCTGTGATAACATTACATATGAATATCATGGATATATTAATAGCACATGTATTAACACTAGATACAAATATCAAGGATATCTTATTAATATTATAGTGTGTTAATACTGGATATTTTATTAGTATCATAGTGTGTTAATACTGGATATTTTATTAGTATCATAGTGTGTTAACACTGGATATTATAAATATGGAAATTTTATTGTCATAGTGTGTTAACACTGTGTAAAAACTAGATATTGTAAATATAGATATTTTATTAATATAGCGTTAACACTAGATATTATAAATATCATGATTATTTTATTAATATTATAGTGTGTTAACACTATTACCACTATTAAAAATATCGAAGGTATTTTATTAATATCATTGTGTGTTAACACTAAATATTGTAGGTATCTTGGATAGTTTCTTAATTTCACAGTGTTACCTCTAGATATTATAAACATCATGGGTATCTTAATGTCTGTAATATGAATTCCTGGATAATTCCTGAATATCATATTATGGATATTTTATTAATATTTTGTGTTTTAACACTAGATATTATAAATATAGATATTTTCTTAATTTCATAGTGTGTTAACACTTGATATTAAAAATACCATGTATATTTTATTATCATGGTATGTTAACAGTGTATATTAACACTAGATACTATAAATATCATAGATATTTTATTAACATCTTAGTGTTTTAAAACTATTTTCAATATCATGGATATTTTTAAATATCAATGTGTTAACACTGTATTGTAATACTAGATATTATAAATATAGATATTCTATTAATATCATTGTTTACATTAGTTATGAATATAGCTATTTTATGAATAGCATAGTATGTTAACACTGTGTGTTAAATTTGGATATTATAAATATCATAGATATTTTATTAGTGCCATAATGTGTTAACCCTATGTGTTAACACTGGATATTATAAATATAGGTTTTTTTAATATTATAGTGTGTTTGCATTGTATGTTAACACGTCGTGTAAATGTCACACATATTTTCTTAATATAATAGTGTGTTACCACTAGATATGATAAATATAAAGATATTTTCTTAATATCATAGTGTGTTAAAACTGTAAACACTAGATATTATAAATATCATAGATATTTTGTTAGTATCATTGTGTGTTAACACTAGATATTATAAATATCATATTTTATTAATATAGTGTACTAACACTGTGTGTTAACAGTAGATATTATAAATATCATAGATATTTTATTGATATCAGTGTATAACACTAGATATTATAAATATAGACATTTTATTAATAGTATTGTGTGTTAACACTGTGTTAACACTAGATATTGTAAATATAGATATTTTATTAAGCACAGTGTGTTAACACTAGATATTATAAATCTTAATTAGTCACATTGTGTTAATACTAGTTATAAATATAGATATTTTATTAATGTCATAATATGTTAACACTTGATATTATTATAAATATTTTAGATATTTAATATCATAGTGTGTCATATATGATATTATCTATTTATATGCTATATATGCATGAATTATCTCCGGAAAAATCTGATAATATTTATTATATCCAGGGGAGGCTACAAGAAGCCAAGGATGATGAGAAACCCTCAATTTTACTTTATACTTGTTGATATTACACAAGAAAAACGTTTTCCCTCGCCTCCCCCGACACTTCCCTCCAAAAAAATGCTTTGCCACAACCATTTAGTGCTTAAAAAAATACCCAAATCTTTTTGGTCCATTTCTTGGCTGCCTTCTGTGTACAGGTCCCCCCCTGTATGCGAGGTCTCCTCTTAGAAGATCCTGAGAGGTAAGTGTTGTGGACATTGAGAGACCAGAGCCCACTTGCTTTTCTGTTCCCACCCTAGATGATGTTGATGTCAAGCTGTGGAAATGAAATAAATTAGTATATGTAAAGCACAAGAACATGGAAGGTACTTCTAAATGTTATTTATCTTCGCTTTCTCTGCCTTGGTCCTCTCATACCCACTCCTGATTTTAGTTGACTGGGGGAAGATTGCCATTGAACATCATACTCTACTAACAAAGACCATTTGAGAGTTAGATTCATCTCTTTTCCATTTCAACAGCAGGAAGAAGCCCCACAAATCAAGCACTCTTGTTCTATACCTTGTCATTTTGTTGCTACTCCCACCAGCCAAACGGGGGAAATGTTTCTTGGTGTAATTAAAATATTGTTATAGGCTGGGTTGGTGTGGGCTCATGCCTGTAATCTCAGTACTTTGGGAAGCCAGGACTGGAGGATCACTTGAAGCCAGGAGTTCAAGACCAGGCTGGACAACATAGTGAGACTCCCATTTCTACAAAAATAAAAAAAAATAATTAGCCAGGCATGACGACATGCATCTGTAGTCCCAGCTACTTGGGAGGCTGAGGCAGGAGGATCACTTGAGCCCAAGGGTTTCAGGCTACAGTAATCTATGATCACGCCACTACGTTCCAGCCTGGGCAACAGAGCAAGATTGTCTCTCTGGAAACCGAAAATTGTTATAGAATATACAGTTGAATAATTTTTCTGGAATGAGAAAGCTCTCATTTTAGATACCCATTCATTCACTCATTCAATAGTGTGCTGGATGCCAGTAATTTAATGGTGAGCGAAACAGACATGGTCTCTGCCTTCTGAGGCTCAAGATCCCTCCCTCTGTGTTTAAAAACCAGGTTTATTGAGGTATAATTGATCTACAGTAAAATTTACTGTTTTTAGAGGAAACGTCTATGGGTTTTGGCAAATGTGCAACCAACACAATGAAGACCTAGAGCATGCTGTCTCGCCCCTCCCGATTTTCTTGTGCCCCTTTGGAGGCAACAACTCTCCCCCACCCTCTGGCCACTTGCAACCACTGATCTGTCCTCTGTCCGTATGGATTTGTCTCTTCAGAATGTCATATAAATGGATTAATATACAATGTCATCTTTTGAGCCTAGCTGCTTCCACGTTTCTGAATTAACATTTGAGATTCATTCGTGCTGTTCTGAGTAGTATTGCTGAGTGGTATTCCATGGTGTCAATGGACCTTCTTTTTTCCTGGAGAAAAAGTCTTGCTCTGTCACCCAGGCTGGAGTGCAGTGGTGCAATCACAGCTCACTGCAACCTCCACCTCCTGGACTCAAGCGATCCTCCTGCCTCAGCCTCTTAAGTAGCTGGGACCACAGGTGTGAGCCAGTGTGCCCAGCTCATTTGAAAGTTTTTTGTAGAGATGGAGGCTCTCAGTATGTTGCCCAGGCTAGTCTCAAACTCCTGACTCAAGCCATCCTCCAGCTGCAGCCTCCCAAAGTGCTGAGAGTACAGACATGAGCCACCATGCTTTGCCTCAGATGGACCATTCTGATGCCTTCTTGGGGGACAATAAAAGAAAGAAAACAACTCGCTTTGACCAAACTGGCCCGGAGCTGATTGAATTCACTGGCTGAACTACATTAGTTTTCCTCCCATGGGGCCCAGTTAGGTCTGGGAACACAATTCAGTTGTAATAGGAAGACAGAATGTCACTTCTTGCAACCAAATGTGTGGATTCTAAAACTCACATTCACTTTGCTGATTTTTGTTTTTGTCTTTTTGTTTTGGACAATAGGCCCCAGCTGGCCTGCTATGGAAATCCTGGAACCCTGACTTTCACAGCAGCCATGAGGAGGAGGTACTCTAAAGCAGTGCTTCCCAACCTTTGTGGCACCAGGAACCAGTTTATTGGAAGACAAGTTTTCCACAGATCGGGGGAAGGCATGGTTTTGGGATGAAACAGTTCCACTTCAGATCATCAGGCATTAGTTAGGTTCTCATAAGGAGTATGGAACCTAGATCCCTCACATGCACAGTTCACAATAGGGTTTGCTCTCCTATGAGAACCTAGTGCCCCCACTGATCTGACGAGAGGTGGAGCTCAGGTGGTAATGTTGGCTTGTCAGCTGCTCACCTCCTGCTGTGTGGCCCTGTTCCTACCAGGCCAGGAACAGGTACCAGTTCATGGCCTGGGGGTTGGGGACCCCTGCCATAAAGGCATTGAAAGCTGCTTGCAGGTAAGGAAGAGCATCGACCCCACAAAAAGGCCTGGGGGCTGCCTTTGAACTCTCTCTATGTATGGGTAAGGTCAAAGGCTAGGCCATATTGTGGAATCAAAAAAGCAAGTCACAATGTGAGTTTGCCTTATGTAAAAGTAGTTCTATTCATCCATGTCTACAGTTGCACATGGACACAGGGGGCAGGCCTGGAGCCACATTCACCAAGCCTGAAGGGATACGCATGGTCAGTGCACCTGTCCCAGGCAGATATTCTCTGTCACTTGCATGTTCTTGCCATATCTGATGATGACCTGTAATACAGATATTTAAACAGACTCATCTTTGTATTAAAAAAAAATCTACTCTTGTCCCAAGGAAAAGTATCTGAAAAATCATGGCTTAGATATTGTATTAGTCCATTTTCACACTGCTATAAAGATGCTACCTGAGACTGGGTAATTTATAAACAAAAGAGGTTTAACTGGCTCACAGTTCCACATGACTGGGGAGGCCTCAGGCCACTTGCAATCATGGTGGAAGGTGAAGGGAAGTAGGCAACTTCCTCATATGGTGGTGGGATAGAGGACACATACAGGGAAAGCTGCTTTTTTAAAAACCATCAGATCTCATGAGAACTCCGTCACTATCACAAGAACAGCATGGGGGAAACCACCCCCATCATCCAATTACCTCCCACCAAGTTCCTCCTTCAACATCCAGGGATTACAATTTGAGATGAGATTTGGGTGGGGACAGAGAACCAAACCATATCAGATGTGGTAACTGTATTTTTTCTAACATGTATTACATTAATTTGCTATTAAAATAAAAACTTCACCTGTGTGTTATCTAAAATCATTTTTCATATAGTGCTTTTGGACAACTGGCAAAGTGATTAAACACTTGGGCTTCAGAGTCCAACTAAAAAAATGTGAATTCCAGCCCTGCCATTTGCTACTGTGTATTACTCAGTAAATTCTTACCCTCTTTAAGCCTCATTTTCTTATCTTTACATAGGGATGATCATGGTACCTACCTGATAAGATTATCAAGAAAAAATAAAATAACCAATGAAGAATGACTGGTATAGTTTCTGGCACTGAGTAACCACTCAAATAAATGAGACTGTTAAAAGTTGGTTATTAGGGACTTCTGCTTGTAGTCTTGGTGAGGTATTCGGTACTAGATTTGCCCTCCCACTACAAACAACAAGAAAACTGAGTAAAATAAGAAGCCACTGTTTAAAGATGATGGAAAACAGAAAACACAGAATAATGATTCAAGGAAAAGAGAACAAATGAGGTGAGCCCTAAAATTGCCTCGGCTTTCAACCTGAAGACACTCTTTAGAATGCAACAGTGTATTTGTCAATTTCACTGTACAAAATTTGATCTCAATAAAACCAACTAAAAAAGACATTAAAATCCCAAAATATTTAGAGATAAATTTAATATAAATTTATATGAAAGTGCAAAGGACCTAGATGTGTTTTTGTTTATACTGTAAAAATATAAAAATGTATTGTTTTAGAAAGAACAAAGTTAGCAGACTGTCCTAACTATCAAGGAATGTAGTGAATTTATAGCAGCAGTGCTCAACTGGGGCCAGCTTCCCCCCAGGGAACATTTGGCAAAGTTGGGAGACATTCTTCATTGTCATTACTCTGGAGGGAGGAGCACAGTATGATATTGACAAGTAGGGGTAGAGACCAGAGATGCTGCTAAACATCCAGTAGTGCACAGGACAATGTCCCACAACAAAGAATTGTCTGGCTCAAAATCTCAACAGCACCAAGGCTGAGAAACTGTGGTGCACAATAAGGCAGTGAGTAGAGATCAGTGGAACAGAACAGAGAATCCAGGCCTGAATCTACATGTATATCACTGATTTTTGACAAAGATGCCAATGTATAGCTGGATTCTCTGTTCTGTTCCTCTGATCTCCACTCACTGCCTTATGGTGGACCACAATGTATAACCGAGCCTATACATTTGCATCTTTCAAAAGACTTTGAAAGAAAAGTCTCTTCAGCCAGTGGTGCACAATAGCTATCCAAATGGAAAAAAATAGATAAATCTTGCTCCCCAACTCAAATAGAATCACAGGCCTAAATATAAAAGCTAAAGCTATAGAACTTGAAAAAAAAAAGAAGAAATGTTCACAATCTTATGGTAAGTAAAGATTTCTTAGATAGGCTACAAAAGGCACAAATGAAAAAATAGATTCCATCAAAATTTAAAATTTCAGTTTCCTAGAAATACTTTGTTAATAAAATAAAAAGTCAAGGCACAACCTGGGAGAAAACATTCACAATACCTATTTCTGACAATGTACCTGTATTTAGCATACACAAACAGCTCTTACAGCACAACAGTAAGACAAACAATCTTATAAGAAATGGGCAAAATGAAGATCATAGTGTGGTAGCATAAGTTCACTATGGCCCATTCTTCCCACTTACTATACCAAAAACTCTACACAAAATGCAAACACTAGCTACTACAGAACTCTAAAAAGTAAACAAAAACATTCTGAATGAGAGGCAAAATTACTTGGATTTAGACAGTGATCCATGCAGGGCAGTTTCCCAGGTTCTCTCTTTCTCTTTCTCTCTGCCCTTTCTCTGTTACGGTTTCTTTCTCTCTCAGCTTTGCCCAGAGGGCACACTCTACTTACACAACAGCAATGCAGTGGTGGTAAAAGGATGGCTACTACAGAAGAAATTCCGTATTTCTGGTCAAATGAGTCAGGACAGAGACCCTGGAAGGAAACAGAACATGAGGACATCCTGGAGGGGAGGGTAGACGGAAAAGCAGTCCTCTAATTCTGTGAATAAATACTTACAGGGTATCAGCCTAACTCCTGAGTTATGCATGAGTGGGATAGACCTAAACCAGCATAGCCAAGCTTTCAGAAAGAACCAAACTCAGATTTAAACCATGTGTAATCTTTTTATGCTAATTGCTCAATAATGCATGCAAAAAACAGACCCAAATGAATACAGTGAAAGTTTAGAGAACTGAGATTGGTACCACTGTATACAAAAGGCAAGATAGAACTTGCAGCTGGGACCTAACTAAATTGATTGTCTGATAAAGCTAAAACATCAACTCTCTACAGAGGATTATGTGCCTGGCCCAAAGTCTACATAAAATGATTTTCAAAATGTCTAGGACAATCTAAAATTACCCAGCGTACAAATAACCAGAAAAATGTGACTACTTCTCAAGGGAAATGATAGCAAATGTCAATCCTAAGGTGGGCCATGGGTTGGAATTATCATCAAAGACTTCAAAATGCTATTATGTGTATGATCCATGAGGTTAAGAAAAACACATTTGTCATGAATAAAAATAAGTTCTCAATAGAGAAACAGCAACTATAAAAAAAAATAACCAAACAAAAATGTTAGGACTGAAAGATAGAAAATTTGAAATTAAAAAATTTCACTTGATGATTTCAATAGCAGAATGGTGATGTCAAGAGGAAAGAGTCTGTAAGCTTAAAGATAGGTCCATAGTATTTACACAATCTGAAGAACACAGAGGAAAGATTAAGAAATAAATGAGCAGAGCCTCAGAGATCTGTGGAAACACATAAAAAAAAAATCTAACATACATGACGTTGGAGTCCCAGAAGGGGAGCAGAAATACGCTAAAAAGAAAAAATCTTGACAAAACGAAGGAAGACCTAAAGCTTCCTAAATGTGGTGAAAAACATAAATCAAAGTACTTAAAAATGTAAATCAATGTACTTAAGAGGCTCTGTAAACCCCAGAAAAGATAAGGTCAATGAAAACAATGCCTAGACACATTTTAAAGTGCTAAAAACCTTATCCACTACCACTTACAGAGGATAAAGAAAAACATTTTCAAAACAGCTAGAGATGAATGACACACTACATACAGTAGAATAACGACAGGGGTCTATCCATGCAGTGGAATAGCACTCAACAAAACAGGAACAAACTATTCATTCACGCAACAGCATAGATTACTCTCGAGAGCATTATGCTAAGAGAAATCACATAAAAGCAAACACTTTCGATTCCATTTATATAAAATTCTAGAAAATAATCTAGAGCGACAGGAGATCAGGGGTTGTCTGGGGAAAGGAATGCAGGGAAGATGGATTATAAAAGCGAATGAGGAAATTTTGGGGGTTGATAGAAATATTTGTTATCCTGACCACAGTGATAGTTTCTGAGGTGTGTACATATGTGAAAATTGATCAAATTCTATAGTTTGAAACTATGTACCTTATTGTACTTTAGTTATAACAATCGAGTTCTTAAAATGGGAAGAAGATATAGACACTTAAATGAAAATATACAAATTGGCAATATGCACATATAAGAAATACTCAACATCACTAGTCATCAAGAAAATGCAAATGAAAACCATCATGCTATCTATACACCCATGAGAATGGCAAAAGTTACAAAGCGGTGTGAAGACTGTGAAGAAACTGAAACTTTTACACATTACTGTTGGGAATGTAAAATGAATGTATCATTTTATATTCCATAAAATGGAAACAGTTTGGCAGTTTCTTATTTAAACGTACACTTACCACGTGATCAAACTACTCAAATCCTAGCTATTTACCTAAGAGGAATGAAAACTATACCCACTCAAAGACTTATAAGTAATTATTTCTAGCAGCACTCTTCACAATGGAAACAACTAGCCGGTACACACAGAAGATGGATAAGCAAATTGTGTTAATCACATAACAGTACACTACTCCTCAATAAAAGGGAGCAAACTGTGCCACGAAAAGGATGAATTTTAAAAACATAGTGCTGAAAAACAGAAGCTCACTAGGCACAAAAGAACATGTGCTGTGTGATTCCACTTATTCTAGAATAGGCAAGACGAATCTCTAGTATCAAAAAGCACATCAGTGGTTGCTTGGGGTTGGGAAGCAAGGGAGTGGATTAACTGAAAAGAGACATTTCTATATATTAATTTCCAGGTTGTTAGTTGGTGTATAGATTCATGAACAGTACATTTTAGGGTATATGTAAATTAGCCCTCAATGAAGTTGAGTTTTTAAATGGTGATGATGCAACATGAATTAAATGTATATAAAACTAAAGAGATCAAAATAATACGGTATTGGCACAAAGAGGGACAAAGAGACGGATAGCAAAATAAATTATAGAAATGGACTTGAGTTTGTAATAGTTAAGAATTTAGAATGTGTCTATTTTGGTATTTCAAATCAGGTTGAGGAAAAATCATTCATTCTTAAATGATGTTGAGTCAAGTGACTATTCAAAATATAAAATAAAATTAGAGGCGTATCTATTACCACTTACAAAAAGTAAATTCTATACGAAAGAAAATGACCCAGGAGTAGACGGGCCCCAGGGTCTGCGGGCACAGGGTAGAGAGATGCAGAGAACTGGAGATGCTGAGCCTGGAGAACCCAGCTGGGCCACTCCTGGCTTGGAATCCAGTCTTGGGGAAGCCTGAGCACCTGGAGATGTCCCAGCCTTGTGACCGTTAGTAGCATTTCAAGGCTTTCTTGCCTCAAGCCCTAAGGCTAGAAACTAACTCTGGAGCCCCTTTTTCTCCTTCCTGTCCCAGCACTGAGGCTCAACTCTCCAATCTGCAAAATGGCATGACAGTGGAACTCTTCCTGATTTGAAGGTTTGTGGAGAGGACTACAGGACACACCACGTGGGAATTGCCCTGGGTGGTAGCTGACACTTAGAAGCACCAGGCCTGGGAGAGGATCTGGGGACGGTGGCTCTGTGGGAGAAAGCAGGTGTCCCACATCATCAGCCCTCCCATGACTGCTCCACTTCTTCTTGTGTCCTGCCAGCAAGTAACTGGAGAAGAGCCACAGAGAAGAGGCAGCTGAGAGTTAGTGACAAGGGCAGAGACTGATGTCTTGGCCACACCCCGAGGGGACTGAGGCACCCTGGAGAGGAGCGGCCCATGCAGCTCACCCCAGTTCCCTGGACTTGGTGGAACAAATCCTTGGGGCCCTCTCCTGACCCATCCACTGGAGGCGCTGTGTCACTCTCACAGTCTCTGGGCAGAAGTCCCCCGGTGAGCTCACTGGCCCCCAGTCATGAAGAACTGATCAGATTCCAGAAGATGTTTCCATTCTCTTTGTTTCCCTGAGTCTCCTGGGGGAGATGTGGATTAAGCTGAATTAAGAGACAGGTGATGATCACAGGTGTTGGATGCTTGGGTGGAGTCTCCATGGCAACAGAGCCATCTAGCTTTCTCGCCTGGCATCAGGCTTTATGACTTCATGGTGGTGTCTTCTCTCAGCAGGCAGAGGGGGATTTGCCAAGGTGAAGAAGAGGCTGGGAGGAAAAGGACTGCTGAGGGAGGCTTTGTCTTTTTAGCCAGAGTTTGACAATTAGGCTTCATCGTGTCTGGACGCAGTGCTACTGCTGACCCCAAAACAGGACGCAGGAGGTGGTGATCACTAGAGACAGTGAGTGGCATTGCGCATGTGCCATCTTGCTGAGGCCTCCCAGGGGAATTCAGAGGACACCTGGCCTCCTTCAATGCAGGACTCACTGTTGAAGTGGAGCCAGGGCCCTGGCAGGAAAGAATGAGGAATGGGAGGGCCGCTGGCCCACCACAGGGAGAGTCTGTGCTGTCCAGCGCCCACTGGATGGCAGGAAGGGTAGCGCCTTAGGTGAACCCCACCACAGAGCGAACCTCATCCATGGCAATGGGCCTCTCTCCCCAAGCCGCTCACCAGGTGGTGCTGGGAGGGCCCTCAAGCCTGTACCAAATCCCTTTATCCCCCACAAATGAGCCATCCAACAAACTGCACCTGTTAGTGTCCTAGGGCGGCCAGAACAAATTAACACAAACTTGATAGTTAAAACAATGCACATTTATTTTCTTGCAGTTCTGAAGAAGTTTGAAATCAAGGTGTCGGCAGGTTGGTTCCTTTGTGGGGGCTTGGCAGGGGAATCTGCTCCCCCGGGCCTCCCTCCTAGCTTCCAGTGATGATGCAATTCTTGATGTGCCTTCGCTTATGGCAGTGTCACTCCAATAGCGTCCTCCATTGTCACGTGACATTCTCCCTGTGTGTCTGTGTCCAAATTTCTCTCATCTTGTAGGGACACGTAGTGGGATTCAGGGCCCACCCTAATCCAGTGTGACCTCATCTTAGCTTGATTGCATCTGCCAAGATCCCATTTCCAAATAAGGTCACATCCATGAGTGCCAGGGCTTAAGACCTGAACATGTCTTATGGGGGACACACAACATATGATTCACAGTGAACAGAGCACAGGCTTCATAGTGGGTCAGACCTGGGCATTGCCATTTAGCCTGTCCCATCTCCTTGGCACAGCGAGGTTGGAAAGGCAAGTCTATCCCAGTGGGCTTCCTAAGGATTACCTGAGAGAGAGGATCACAGAGCTCTGCGGAGTGTTTGGGGAGTGGTAGAGACTCAGCAAAGATGGCCCCGAGCTGGGTCTCTGGGACTTGGAGGAGGGAGTTTGGTTCCAGCTCACCAGAAGCTGGCAGTTTATGGGCCAGTAGGCACTTACCAAGGGGTCTGGCTTAGGACGGGGACCTCAGTGGTCAGGCTGCCTGCAGGGAGTTCGGGGAGAGCATGGACCACAGGAGCATGTGTCAGGGGTGGGGACTCAAGGCCGAAGGGCTAGGGTGGGAGTTGGAGAGGCCAGGGTGGGAGTCAGGAAGGCTGGGGGCTAGGCCACCATAGGTTCTTCCATGAGCCCGGAGGCCACAAGTGGAACGGCCTAGGGGCTTGCTCAGGATCAAATGAGCCCCCTGCCATGTTCCTGATGGGCTCTGGGTCTGGCCCTGACAGGCAATGTGAGAATGAGCTGACTTTTCACTACCAGGTACTCCGAGCCATGCATCTCCTCTGGGCCTAGGAAGTGATTTCTCATTCCACTTCCCCATCCTCTCCCCCAAGACGTGCTTCTCCCTCCTATCACTATGGCGTCTGCTAAAGACTTCCTTCCTGGACAAGGTGTTCTCTTTTTTCTACCTCTTTCCTTCCTCTCACACTTCTTTGCTTTCTTCCGATACTTAGCGTCTACCATATGCCAGGGTTTTTCTAGGCCTTCAGGACACAGAAGTGAACTAGACAGATGGGCCCTGCCTCGGTGGAATTTGTAAATAACAGGATGAGAGTTATTAATCAAGATACCACGCAGTTGAATGTTTCACAGCAGAGGAACGGGTGCTCCGAATGAGGGGTATGAGGGTGGTGGCAGTCAGGAAGAAGGTCATGCCACTAAGCCAGGCATGTAAGGGAAGTGACTTCAGGCAAGCGCTGAGGAAGTCACCACCTAGGACAAAGGAGAGGAAGAGACTCTGGGCAGGAGCATTGCCCCATGCAGAGGCCCCATGGTGGGAGGATGCTTGGCGAGTGAGATGGACCAAGAGAGGCTGTGTAGCTGGAGTGGACAGAGTGAAGGGAATATGGGGTGGGTTGAGAGCCAGCAGAGTAGTTGAAGAAGTGTCAGTTGAGTGTCTGTGATGAACCAGAGGCACCAGACACATAACACAGATCAAACCACCCCACACGTAAGGCAGGCGGACCATAGACCCGGAAGAGCATTCCAGTGATGAAGTGATCTGGAGGAGGGAGCTTGGGGAGGCTGGGGCTGGGAAGGCTCTTCTGAGCTGAGAGTCCAGGAGCAGATCTTGGCACAGGCTCTAAGGCAGGGCCAAGCTTGGTGTGACTGGAGAATGAGAAGAAGGCCTGTGCCCTTGAGCAATCTAACCATGGTTGAGGGCCATTGCTGGCTTTTCACAGAAGAGAGCCACAGTCCGGTTTGGGCTTTGTCAGACCCCTTCGGCCTCCAATGCAGGCAGGGACAGGGAACAGAGCTGGGGTGGCTGGGAAGTCAGGGTGCAGTACCAGATGGAACACCCTTCTCTTCGCAGATGTCCCAGAAGAGCTGTAAGGCTGAACCCGGAACCCCAACTTCTCCTAGCCTCCTGGAGGAGGATGACCCAGGGCCCCTGTCCTGGCAACAGCAGGCCACCAGTTCAAGGGACAAGAAGACTCTAAGCTCCCTCCACTTTTCACACAGGGCCCAGGTGGCCTTGGAGTACCTGCCTTTCTTCCGCACCTATGGGTGCCTCCTGGCAGAGGAGGGGTTGGCCCTGCAGCCCGAGACACCACTCCAGGAAGACTCAGAACTGCTTGGTGGGTTCTTCCCTTACTACCGCTCTAAGGAGGAGAGTTTGCCCAGCCTGGCCCTTCCTGGCTGGTCACAAAGGGGCTCCCAAGACTCTCCCACTGGTAGGGAGGCACAGGCTGGCTGCTTCTGCAGGACAACAGTCAGGGACGAATGCTCTGTGAGTTGAGGAGGCCACGGGGGTGGGTACGGGGAGCAGCACCAGGCCCTGCATCCTTCAAACCTCTCTGTCCTGGGGCCCAGACTCTAACAGGTCCCTGGACAGGCCCTTCTCAGGGCTGCTGGGGCTCTTGGAGCAAGGTGTCACGGGTTGGGAGCACAGGGACTGCAGGAAGACTGTCCTGTTCAAGCCCAGCTTGACCACCATGGAGGAAAGTGGTCTGGGGAACATGGTTTCATTATAAGAGACAGAATAGCAGCAGCAACAATCGAGCCATTGTGAGAATTACATACAACCATGCACCCAAAGTACTAAGCGTGATGGTGAGCTCACAGAAACATTTATTTGGTCCTTGTGACTTGCTAGGCTCTCTGACAAATGTTTCATTAGCATCATCTCATTTAATCCTAATGGTAATCCTGTAAGATAGGCCGTACTGTAATTCCCATTTTATGAATGAGAAAACGAGTCTCAGAGAAGGTAAGTGACTTGACCAAGGGCACATAGCTAGCAAGCAGCAAACCTGAGATTTGACCCAAAGCCTGTGCCCTGTAAGATTCCTAATCACCACTGTGCAGCTGGGCACTGTGGCCGTGACTGCAAAGACAGGAGGTGAGGTGGGTGAGTTCTAATCCCAGACACACCCCTTCCAGCAGGGTGCCCTTGGGTGCGTGAGTGACATCACTGAGTGCTTCCTAGGCTGTAGAGCAGACATGGGCCTGTCCTCTTCCAGGACTGCCTCTGCGATGTTGCAGGCACAGGCTGCTCCTGAGTATCTGGGTCTGGACCTAGAAGGTGGGCTTGCATCTGGCTGACCCTCTTGTTCCTTTGGACCCAGGCTGCCTTGGCACACTTGGACCTCATCTCTGGGTCCTCACACTCACTGGACTGCTGCCCCATCCTGCAGGGCTCGGCAGGGTGTCCCCATGACAGTGACCTGGATGCCCCTCTCTCCAGGGACCATGGCCTTTATGCCTCAGGATTTGTGCCTTACTACAGAAGCCCTGAGGAGGGGCTACACACTAGCCCTGGGCCTCCTGCCTCTCCATCTGGGAGACAGGGGTCCTCAGGGGCTGCCCAGGCCTGTCACAATCACACCACGGGAAAGATGGAACTGACTGCAGCAGAAGCCACTGGAGAGCAGACCTCCGGCACCCACTGACCATCAAGGGATGAAGGTGACTCGGGGGGAGGCTCCCATGGGTCAGTCAGTTTGCCCTGGGACCAGAGCTGGCCTGGGACCCCAGCCCTCAGGCCTGAATTCTCTCTCTCTCAGTTTCCACGACCAGGGATGAGGGAATCCTACCTCCCTGCCCAGCAGAGGCAGCAGAGCCAGCGGGAAGAGTCCAACCCCTGGCAGGTTCTCCCAGCCCCTCTCAGCCCACCAGGCCGCTCCCTGGAGCATCAGGCGTCCCACTGTGCAGGCCTGGGGTTTACCTTTCTCCTCAAGGGGCAGAAGGGAGACACCCAGCCTGTGCCCCACATTCAGCCACTCCACCCCCAGGAAGAGACCCTTCCCGCCCCAGGCTGCCACCTTCCTGTTCTCCTAGCTGGAAAAACTGCCACGTGAGAATTGAACAGCCACACCAAAAGTGGCTTCGCAGAGGAGTGTCCGTCTTGCCCAGCACTCTGACCTTAGACCATTCCTTTTGCAGCCTGTCCTAAGTGCAAACAGAGGGAGCAAGAGCCTCCTGAATGACTGAAGGGCGCAGACACCTTGAAGCTGGTTTTGTAAATAAATCATATCACTATAGAGGTTGGAGCTGGTGCACTAATTGGATGCTTTGGAGTAATACTTGTAGCTTCCATTTATTGAGCATTTACTTTGTACTAGGCACCTTATAGAGATCAAGGATTATGGAGACACAATCCTTGGGTGTAGACACTGGTGTCCTCTCCATTCTACAGCAGAGTAAACAGGCTAAGAGAGGTTAAGTAGCGTGCCTGAGCTCACACAGCTAGCAAACAGCCAGGAACAGCGGAGCTGGCAGTCACACCAGCTCTGTCTGACCTCGGGCTGAGCCCTTCAGCACCTCCTAACCACACTCTTCCTCAGTGGGTCTATGCACAGCAAGAAATGAGCCAGGTGCTCCCCTAGACCCAGGCCTCCCCTAGACCCATCCCACCCTCTCTTTTTTCTCATTGCCTCTGCAGCTTTCTTTCCCTTGCCCCTGCCCTTGGGTGGAGCAGGCGAGGACGGTGACTCTGCACGTGTCTGCTAGGCCCTCCCTCCTTGGACCCTGTGGACCTGTTTTCTGGCCCCCAACCCAACCTCTAACCCCAGGCTCACCCGGCACGTGGCTGAAGCACACTGGGATGTTGACAGTATGTGCTCATCCCGCCCACTCCGGGCCAGACACTTAGATGCTGGATCATGTTTGAAACTCCTTTAGCACCAGCCACACTGGCGTGTCCCACGTTCACAGCCTGTCTGCTCCGTGGCACTGGTTTCGTGTCTCCTTCCCAGGTGTGGGGTCTTTGTTTGCTTCGACACTCACACACCTCTGACCGCTGGATCCCGGCTCCTCCACCCGACGGCTGCTTGCCTGGAATGACCTCACCTGCTCACCTGCTTCCCGAGGATAAGGATCTTGAGAAGGAGAGAGAAATCAATCCGTCACACTACAGTTACATCAAAGACATTCTTTTTAGAAAATCTAATTTTTACTATTTCCAAGGCACTCCTATGACTTCCTGTTGGGTTTAGGGATTCGGGGTTTGGAGTATGATAGGAGTATAAAGATATTAAGGTACCCTTGCCAGGAAAACTCCTTGGCTTTGTTCTTGGGGTGAGGCCATTGGACTGTTCCCTTTTATTTTTCACAGGGCTGTGGCTGGGCCTCATCAAAGAGCTGGCATCGGTGGGCCCTCACCGCCCCCAAAGGAACAGATGGGTCAGGAGGTATCTTTGTGTATGGTAGAAACTAGGGCCACTCTCTCCTTGTGCAGCCCAAGCTGGGTCCGAGGCATGTCCCTTCTTCTCTTCCCGTGGGTGTGCCATCCGGAACCCAAGCAGGGCCGAGAGCCCTGCAGCAGCCTGTCAGCAGCCCCTTGGTGAGCTGGAGGAACCTCCCCTGCTCATGCGGCTGAAGAGACCCTCGGAGGTTTTCCATGCGGCAGAACTCTCTTGAAGGAGTAGTTTGCAGGAAGGGTTTGGTGCAGAAGAGATCCCCGCTAAGGGGCTGACTCGGCCGGAAGGGCAGTTTGCTTCTGTCCCACCCACAGGCCTTGGCTGGGAGCTGTCCATGTGCTGACCCAGACAGGAACACTCAGGACACACAGGCCATAACGATGACGAGGTTTGACTTGCTGAGGGTGTTACCGCATGCCCGCCATGGTGCTGAGCACTTAATATGCATTGACTCACGGAGTGTGAGTTAAGTGTAGCTTGAATGAAGTACTAATCACCTCCATCACACAGATGAGGATGTCTAGGCACAGTAGATTAAATGGCCCAGTGAGCTCCTGCTGGGGAGGCTGAACTGCCTGCTCTCAGGCGGTGTGTTGAGGGGGGATCACAGTCCTTCTGAGGGGCTGGACAGGCACAGGCCTCAACTTCCCCGGGGCAAGCCCCTGCAGAGAACAAATGCTGGTTGCAAGGAGCCTGAGCCAGCCTCAGCATGGGCTATGGAGGTTTGTCCAGGTCAGATGCAGCCGGCCCCAGAGATGGGCCTTTCATCCACTCACAGAGCAGCAGCAGGACTGAGGACTGCCGCTAGCCTGCAGACTCCACTGCCCACAGAATCATGGCCTAGCTCTTCTCTTGCCATTCAGGGTCCTCGGGAGCCAGACTCGAAGACTTCAGCCTCCCCCTCCCATAGCCATGGGGGCTTTGGGTGAGCAAAATTCTTCCTGACTCCCCTTGCGTTCTCCCACCCGGTGCTGCCCAGATGTGCTCCTTTTCCTTCCCATCAGAGTCAACCTGAGAGTCGAGGCTGGCTCTGTGGACATCTGAGAACAGGAAATGCTGCTGTCCGCCTGAGTGAAGGCCAGGCAGGTTAGGGGACCTGGTAGCCCAGGTGGAGTATCCTTCTGCCTGTGCGCCCTTCTCCACTGCTCACAACTGAGCTTGTCTCTTTAGTTCCAGTTCAAATGCTGCTCCTTCCCAAGACTTCTGGGTCTGCCTTCCAAATTTCCGACGGCCCCTCTGGGCCTCTATTCGAGGTCAGGCCTGATGTGAGGTTTATGGGTCTCCCCCAGCCCGGCAGCTGATGTTTGATGAGTGCATGACAGAGGAGACCACCGCATGGCAGAAGAGGGATTAAACGATCCTCAAACACTGACTCTTCTGTCGCTGTCAGCACCCAAGCTCCTCCCAGTCCCAGGAAGTTTAGCATGTAGCAGGTGCTCAGCCAGGCTTTCAGATGGGACCTTGACAGCAGCAGTGGTTCCTTCTATACTCCCGCAGGAAGCCCTTGATGCCAAACCTCTCCAACCTGGGCTACCTGGTCCCCTGACCTGCCCGACCTTCACTCAGGCAGACAGCAGCATTTCTTGTTTTCAGATGTCCACAGAGCCAGCCTCAACCAGCAGGTTAACTCTGATGGGAAGGAAAAGGAGCACACCTGATCTTCAAGCTGATATCACCATAGCCCAGAATTTCAGAGTCCTGTGGACCTGAGTTCACAGGACCCTGTCAGGGAGGAAAGGACGGAGGGCGGCCCAGGGCACTGGGTTGGTATTAGGGGAAGGGATGCTTTCCCCCGATTCAACTGTTGCAGGAGTCCTATGAATATGACACAGTTGGACAGTGTTAATACCATCTCAGTGATGGTGGAGAAACTGAGGCAGAGAAGGTAGGACATTTATGTAGAGGGGTGGGGGTGGGGGCAAGGGCCCTTGGGAAAGTCACTTCTACTCTCCGAGTCCTGGCCAGGAGGCAGCACTCGTTTAATAGCATAGGCCCTGGAGTCAAACAGCGGGAGTGACCAAATCTTCCACTGACCACTGTGTGGCTTTGGAGAAACCGCTTGACCTCCCCTGGGCCTCATTCTTCTCACCTACTCAGTGGGGACTTGGCTCGGAGAATTCAACAAGATGGTGTAAACACAGCGTGCAGCACTGTGCCAGCTTGGAGCCCTGAGATAGAAGAAAGCCTGGGACATTCGAGGCTTCCATAGACCTACAAGGGTGAAGAGATTGGGGTGTCACCTCCCGTCCAAGCACACAGTGCCCAAACACCTCAGATGGGTTCTCATCAAGCCTCTCGGAGGTTTGCTCTGGCACCTCAGACTCCCCTCTGAGCCTCCTGGGCCAGCACCCCCTCCACGGCCCACATATATACTGAGTGTGGCTCTCTGCCAGCCAGTGCCAGGGAAACCGGGCCAGGGAACTAACCAGAGTGGGCAGCCACGCTTGTCTTCTCCGCCCGAGAGCCTCAACTGCTGTGCAGCAGCGCCCTCTCCTGGCGCATCTTGATAAGCCACAGCTGATATCTCCGTGGCCCAGAATTTCCGACTTCCCAGGACACCATCTAAGAGGGGATCGTCCTTACCTTCCGAAAGATAGGGGAAGAATTGAGGCCTGGACATTCCCAAGACGCCCAGTGAAGCAGCAGCAGCGCTGGGACCAGAGCCCAGGCAGCCCACCCTTCCCGCTGGCTGCTTCACCCCTCACTTCGCAGCCACTTACCTCTGTTTCTTGACTGCCAGCCTCAAACTGAATAGGTGATGGACCAGACTCAGTCTGCGCATGCTCTGCACATACCTTCTCAAAGTGCCGCCAACAGAGAAAGAAATCCTGCTCCCAGTGAGAAGCTCGAAAATCACGTGTGCTCCTTTTCCTTCCCATCAGAGTCGGGAAGGGAACTCAGAGCTCCCGTAGTCAGAGGCCAGGGGAGGAATGATGCAACAGGGGGCGAACGCTCAACGAAGAAAGACGGCACAAGCCTGTGGTCCTGTTTCATCAATCCTTTGCTCTCAGTCCTGATTGCTGTCCGCCTGCTCTGTGGCAGAGCCCGAGAATGACATGGTGGCAGACAGGTCAGATGGGTCCTATCTTCCTGGAGCAATCAAGCATTGCACAAGGGCCGAGCGCCACCGTGAGAGTTGGAAAGGCAGGGGTGCCTTGAAAGAGGGCAACAAAGGCTTGCCCTCCTGTGAGGGGCCTGGGGAGGCCTCCTCATGCGGAAGATGCTTTGGCATAGATCTGAAGGTGGCAGGAGTTGGCCATGAGAAGGGCAGGGAGAGGGAGCTGCAGGCAGAGGGAGTGATCAGTGCGAAACCCTGCGGAGGAAATGTGGCTGGTACCTTTGAGGGCCTGAAAGAAGCCAGGTTTCTGTGATGCTCCAGGAAAGGCCAGGGGGAGGCCTCATACCCAGGAGTGATATGGCCACCTCTTCAGCTCTGCCTTGTACCTGGACACTTCTTGTCTGCCAGCCACTGGCAAGCCCTTCAGACTTTGCCCCATGCCTCCCCATTTAAGGCCCAGCTGACTGAGCAGTGACTGCCCATCAGGCCTGTGCCAGGCTCTGCATGTCCAGTGCAGAATGAGGCAGTATCCTGTTCCCAGTGGGCTCACAATCTGGACAGGAAGACAGACTATCAACCATTGAGTGTGACAGCAGTGATACAGATATGCTCAGAATATTCAGGAAACACAGCTAGAGTTAGCAGATCCCGTGTGGCACAGGGTGATGAGGGCTTCAAGGAAGGCCTATCAGGAGAAGGTGACAGCTAAGCTGAGTCTCAAAGAAGAAGGGAGCAGGGGTTAGCTAAGGGAGAAGGAGGGAGAGGGTGTTTCCCGCAAGGGAGTAGCTCATGTGCAGTCACACACATGCACAGACTGTGGGATGTTGGGGTGAGAAGTGGAAGGGCAGCCAGACCCGGTCCCACAGAGCTACACACACCACACTGGGGAATTGAAATTTATGCTTAAGATCACAGGAAGTCATCGGAGGTCACTAAACTGAGCAGATTCAAGGTTTCAGAAGCTCACGGGGGCAGCAACTGGAGGGTGGATGCGGGACTGGGCAGAGGGACCCAGGGGCCCGTGTCCACTGTGATCCAGGCAGGGCAGTGGCACAGGCCTGGACTGAGCTACATCCGAGATGCCAATGAGGGCTGGGTGTCATTGAGGGGGGATGGGCGCTCAGGACTTTGTGGTCGGTGGGATAAGACCTTGGGAGAGAGAAACGGAGGATGGCATCCGAGGTTCTGGTATGGGGTGGCCACTGGGTGGAGGTGTGTTTCTCTAAATTGAAGAGGTACTGGAGGAGGAAGAGAGAGTTCATTGAGGGATGTGCTGAACTAAGATGAACTGAGCCACCCAGGGGGAGGTGTTGAGTGGAGGGATGTCTGGACTCAGAAGCAAGGTGTGGAGGTTATACACTGAGAGACAGGAGGTACAGGTGGGTGAGGGTCCAGATGGGGCCCTGAGGAATCCTCACCTAAGTACGAGAAGGGGACAAGGCACCAGGGAAGATGAGAACAGCTGGGGAAGCAGGAGGAAAGCTGGGTGAGGGCAGGAATCTGGAAGCAGACGGGAGCAGGTGCATGGGCAGGGCCTTTGCCACAGCAGGTCAGGAATGCACAGCTGGCGCAGGCCTTTGCTGCCCAGGTGTGTCAGGTGGGCACGGGGAGGGGACTCTCGGCTTGCTTGAGAGAGTGGTTGGGGGAGATGGGAGCTGTGGGACTGTGGAGACTACAGGTGCAGCCAGGAGACTCCAGGTTTGGAGAACCTTCCCTGATTGCTTCCTGGAGAACAGTGGGCTCCTTCTCCACTGCTCTTACAGCCATCTCTGTGTAGCATCGCAGATAGACTGTCTTCTCTCAAACAGAGACTTTCCCAAAAGCAAGGCACTAGCACAGACTGGGTGCTCAGGAAATGTCTGTGGCCTGAAAGGGCAAATAAGAAATGGGGAGTGGACCACTAGTTAGTAAATGCTATCAGCATAGCCCATCTGCATGCCCCGCTGCAGAGGAAAGTGCTGAGAGGTCACTATCGGGGAAGGAAATGAGGGAGAAAGGAAATAGGTTGCTTTCTGGTCCTAGTCATGCAGGGAGTGGATCTTTCTGTGAAGTTTCTTTCCCCCGTGTAATGGCCAGTAGCTGCCCTGCCCTCTCCTGAATGTAGAATGCAAATGTGAATGGAATGGCAGCACACTGCAAATGCTGCTCCGAAGTGCAAAGGCCAGGAAGAAGGGAGGGCCTAGATCCCGGCCACAGAGCCAGCATTCAGCTTGGGCTCACAGTCCTGTGGTCTAGGATTCTCCAGGCCTGGCCAGGGTTGCTGGTAAACCTAGGGTCTTCCCCTACTTCCCTGGGTGATGCACCCCATGGGCAGGTTTGTGGCACGCATTTGGGAATGGAGTGTTCAATTTGGAAAGTGACCCACTCCTTCTGCTCTGCTCCAGCTCATTAGCAGTTCAAGCAGCAGCTTTCTGGGCTTGGGAGGCCATCCTGAGGCTGCCAGGGACACTGCCTGCCAACTTAAGACCTCCCTAATTGGTACTGACACAGGACTGAGGGGATGATAATCTGCCTGGCATTCCTTAGGTGGTCTTCCAAAGGAGTGGGCCTTGGGAACTGGCAGGCTTTCCACTTGTGGATTCATTCCAGTGGTGAACTCCCTAAAGGCCAGTCTTCAGAGACCTGCATTTCTCATAGCGGCCCTAGGCACATATCCCGGGCATGGCAGGGCACAGCGTGGGGTTAATGCTGATGGCAACTCTGAAGCCTCAAGACTGAGTGGGTCACCATGTGCAGCAGGAAGCTGAGGCGTGGGGATGGGGTGTGACGGTTCCACTTCTTGGGAGGGGGAGAAAACAAACTCTCACGGAAACAAAAACCTCTCCACACAGCAGGCCACTTCTCCAGTGGGCATGGACATCTGGCCAGGGGCCTGGGTGGATGTAGGGTCTGCCTACAGAGAGGGAGTTTGAGGTAGGGAGGACCACCCCTCTGCCTTCTGCTGGTCAGGGTGGACAGTGTAGTCTGAGCCAGGGCCAGGCAGGGAGCAGGGCCCCTAGAGAGCTGTAGCTGAAAGTTAGACATGACGCTGGACCACCAGGTGCTTGCTCTAGGCACCAGGCACTGAGTGGGACATGGCTGGGATGAACAAAAAGGCATCACTGCCCAGAGTTGGCATGGGAGAGAATCCACCTCTTATTGGAATCAGCATTGTCAGTACAGCACAGGGGGATATGAGCACAGCCACCAAATGCCATCTCTGGATCGGCGACTGACACTTTCATTTCAAAAGCTCTGAGTCTCTGAAGTTGGCAAGGAGGATAACCCGGAGAAGGGAGGACTGATAGAATTCCACTTGATGACCCTTGCCTGTTTGACTTTGGGATGAGCCGCGCGGAGCGCACCCTCTCCCGCGCAGAGTGCTGTGCCTTTAAGGTCCACTGGGGGCGTGATGTCAGCCGCCCTCCCGCACTTGGAGAGGTGAGCCCGGCAGCCCGCTCAGCCGATGTCTCAGGGACTGGGTTTGGAGTAGGACCTGCGGTGTGCTCCGAGACTCCCCCGACTTTCGTGTTGAGGCGCGCTCTCGCCCACGGGCCATGCCTTACTGACCCTAAGTGGGCACTGCCCCGGCTCCGGGAGAGCGAGACGCCGCGGGGCACCGGCCATGGGCAGCTTCCAGCTGGAAGACTTTGCGGCGGGCTGGATCGGTGGTGAGTGTGCTTACCGGGGACCCCAGGACAGAGAGAGCGAGACTGGAGGAGTTTGCCTCCATGCTTTGAGTTAGGAAACTTTGTGCCTCTGTGCGCTCTCATCCCGCTTCATGGTGCGCGCGCAGCCTGCTTCGGGGCGATCTCCCCGATGGTAATTGCCAGAGCTAAACTCTGAGAGCTTCACAGCGATTCAGGCTCAGCTTCTGATTTGCTCATTAAGTCAGGATCCGTGGGACCTGATGCAGTAATGATTAAACAGCCAGTCAAAGCCGACAGCCAATGGGGGCTCCTAGCGGCGCACACACCCTTCAGTGACCCGGTGCACACCTGAATTGCGGACGTGGCTGGCGGGAACTTATGTATGAAAGAGGCGCTTGGCTGCTGACCCCGGGGCGAAGGGTGGTGGGGAGCCGGGCTTCGAGATCCGGCCTGCCCTAGGGGGCGTCCCGACTGGAGGGAGCAGAGCGCTCACAGCAGGGAGCGGAGCGTCTGCTGCAGGTGCCGGTTGCCAGGCTGCGAGAAACACTTACTGCCTTCAGCCGCCGCCAGCCATCAGCCATCGCCTACCTCCAAGGCCCCTCCTCCGGCCGCGGTTGGGTCTGCTGGTCCCTTCACCACAGCTCCCGGAGCCACTTTTTTACTGGGCCTGGGATGGGTTGCCTGGGCGAGAGTTGCATTCATTTCCTTACTTCTTCATTTTTCTTTCCAATAGATCTATCCGGCTTCTGATCAGCTATTGGGGAAGAGGGAAGTTTGAGGGACTTTGCTAATTGTAAAATGTGTGTGTGTGTGTGTGTGTGTGTGTGTGTGTGTGTGTGTATCTGAACCCATCTAAGAGGATTATCCTAAAAGGGATGTTGGCAAATGCAGCTCCTCACCAAAAGAAAAAAAAAAAGATGAAAAGAGCAACAAACCTGATTGGATCCTAGCTTCTCCCCTCCAACCTAGCCGGAAGCCACTTCTCTCCCTCACAGGTGGCTGCGGGGCACCTGCTTCACACCTTCCTGAGCAGAGATGCCTCCTTTCACCTTGAGTAAGTCTGTTGGCACAGATGCCCTTGGATGGGGCTGAGGCTCCTCTCTCCCAACTTTCCCAGTCAGGGGATTCCAGCCTGAGGCCCACTGGGCATATCCAGGCCCTCTTTGACTGGACAATTATTCCACCATTCAGAGGGGCCGGCAAAGAGAGGAGACACTTCTGTGGGCTGCCCCTTAAATAACCAGACCACTTTCAGTAGGAATGCAAGTGGTCAGTAGGAATGCAAGTGGCTTGGTTTGAGAAGTGCCCTGGAAAGTGGGGCTGAGTCAGAGTAGTTTCAAGACTCTGATACCCCCTCCCACCCCCCAAGGTGACAAAACAGGAACCCTCCCCAACTCACAGCAAGTAGGAGACTTTTGTGCTTTGCTCTGTTATTGTCCTTACTTTGGTGATGTTATTGGAAGTAATGGCAAAAACCGCAATTACTTTTGCACCAATCTAGTAACATTGCCTTTTTTGAGGGGGAGGGAGGGTTTCCGTTAAATGACGATAAATGTTTACTACACTTTAATACTTACTAGGTGCCAGATATTGTTTAAGTGCTATATGTATTCTTTTAAAACAATTGTATTGAGGTTGATTTTACATATTATAAAATTCACCCATTTCAACAATTCAATGTCTTTTAGTAGTTTTACAGAGTGGTACAGCCATCACCATGAATTTGTTTTAGAACATTTTCATGCCCCAGTAAGATTCCTCATTTGAAGTTGAAATGCTGTTTCCTTTCCTTAATCTACTTCCTGGATATACCAGTTGAATCTTGCAACACGTGGTATCCTGTGTCAGTTTATGTGTATTTCTTTAATTATTATAACAACCCCAATGAGGTAGGTTCCGTTGCATCCTTATTTTACAGGTGAGGAAATTGAGATACAGAGAAATTCGCTGACTTGCCTAAGACTATGCGTCTCGCATTGGCACTGGGATTCCAACCCAGGCCGTCTGGCAGCAGAATCTGCCATCTTAATTTTATCTTATCTCTCCAAACAACCTTACAGGACAAAATTTCCCCCCCTTTTTTATACTCCCCCCCCCACTATACATACACATTTTGATTTTGTTTGAGATTTTACTGGTTTGTGAAGTGCCAAGATCTGGAAACCACTGACCTGATAATCCCATTTAAAAAATCTCAAATCCCCTGCTTTCAGATGGGTGGGCTAATAAGTGGCACGGAGTTGTTGGCCCAAGCCTGGATCTAAGCCTGCCCTGAGCTGAGGGATGTGTGAACTCACTATGGGGGAAGCCCTGGAGCCTGAGGACCAGCGCTCCCCCTTCCACTACTCTACTGGGAAGGGTTAATTACTGCCATCACCTCTCTGCCCCTGCCCAGTTTAGTACGTATGAGGGGATGAGAGGGGAAGGTGAATCATTGTTCTGGGATTAGCTGATTTCTTTGTCCCTATAAATATCTAATATTCCAGGAGCCCTTAGCTACCTTACCTGGTTAAATCACCTCTACTAACAGAGATATTTCCTTATCAGTGTGCTGGGGAATTTGTCTTTGAAGAACAGTTCATGTTTCAATTTCAGTCACCAACGGCTACAAGGGTGATATGGTTTGGCTGTTTCCCCACCCAAATTCCATCTTGAATTGTAGCTCCCATAATTCCCATGTGACATGGGAGGGACCCCTCATAGGAAGTAATTAAATCTTAGGGGCAGGCTTTCCCATGCTGTTCTTCTGGTAATGAATATGTCTCATGAGATCTGATGACTTTATAAAGAAAAGTTCCCTACACAAGCTCTCTTTTTGCTTGCCACCAGGTAAGATGTGACTTTGCTCCTCTTTTGCCTTCTACCATTATTGTGTGGCCTTCCCAGACATGTAGAACTGTGAGTCTATTAAATCTCTTTCCTTTATAAATTACCCAGTCTCAATAATGTCTTTATTAGTAGCATGAGAATGGACTAATATCATCAATTGGTATCAGTAGAGTGGGGTATTGCTGTAAAGATACCTGAAAATGTGGAAGCAACTTTGGAACTGGGTAACAGACAGAGGTTAGAACATTTTGGAGGGCTCAGAAGAAGACAGAAAAATGTGGGAAAGTTTGGAACTTCCTAAAGACTGTGGAATGGTTTTGACCAAAATGCTGATATGGTCAATGAAGTCCGGGTTGAGGTGGTCTGAGATGGAGATGAGGAACTTGTTGGGAACTGGAATAAAAGTGACTCTTGTTATGTTTTAGCAAAGAGACTGGTGGCATTTTGCCCCTGCCCTAGAGATCTGTGGAACTTTGAGCTTGAGAAAGATGATTTAGGGTATCAGGCTGAAGAAATTATTAAGCCGCAAAGCATTCAAGAGGTGATTTGGGTGCTGTTAAAAGCATTCAGTTTTATGTATTCACAAAGATATGGTTTGGAATAGGAACTTATATTTAAAATGGAAGCAGGACATAAAAGTTTGGAAAACTTGCAGCCTAGTGGTGCAATAGAAAAGAATAACCCATTTTCTGGGAAGAAATTCAAGCCTGTTACAGAAATTTGCATAAGTAATAAGGAGCCAAATGTTAATCATCAAGACAGTGCGGAAATATCTCTAGGGCATGTCAGAGACCTTGGTGACAGCCCCTCCCATCACAGACTCAGAGGCCTAGGAGGAAAAAAATGGTTTCCTGGGCTGGGTCCAGGGCCCCCTTGCTCTGTACGGTCTAGGGACTTGGTGCTCTGTGTCCCAGACACTCCAACCATGGCTAAAGGGATCAAGGTACAGCTTGGGCTGTGGCTTCAGAGGGTGCAAGACCCAAGCTTTGCTTCCACGTGGTGTTGAGCCTGTCCGTACACAGAAGTCAAAAATTGAGGTTTGGGAACCTTAATGTAGATTTCAGAGAATGTATGAAAATGCCTGGATGTCCAAGCAAAAGTTTGCTGCAGGGGTGGGGCAATTATGGAGAATCTTTGCTAGGGCAGTGTGGAAAGGAAATGTGGGATGGGAGCCCCACACAGAGTCTCCACTGGGACAATGCCTAGTAGAGCTGTAAGAAGAGAGCCACCATCCTCCAGACCTCAGAATGGTAACTCCACTAACACTTGCACCATGACCTGGAAAAGCCACAGACACTCATTGCAGGCCTCATGGGAGTTATAATTTTTTATTAGAAAACAAAAAACCCAATTTCCTTTCTCCCTCAGTTCCTTCCCCGATGGTGATCTGTCAGAGCACTTTCCTCTGCAGTGGGTCATGCAGATGGGCTATGCTGATAGCATTTGCTAATTCATGGTAGACACTCATGCCAGAAGCTAGTAGGAAGGCTGTACCCTGCAAAGCCACAGGGATGGAGCTGCCCAAGACCATGGGAACCCATCTCTTGCATTAGTGTGCCCTGGATGTGAAACATGGAGTCAAGGAGGTTGTTTCAGTGCTTTAAGATGTGATTGCCCTGCTGGATGTTGGACTTGCATGGAGGCTGTAGCCCCTCTGTTTTGGCCTTTTTTCCCATTTGGAACAGGTGTATTTACCCAATGCCTATACCCTCATTGTTTCTAGGAAGTAACTAACTTGCTTTTGATGTCACAGTCTTATAAGTGGAAGAGATTTGCCTTGTCTCAGATAAGACTTTGGACTGTGGACTTTAGAATTCACGCTGAAATGAGTTAATACTTTGGGGGGCCATTGGGAAGGCACAATTGGTTTTGAAATGTGAGGACGATATTTCGGAGGGGCCAGGAGTGGAATGATATAATT